>CM064885.1:21354233-22584233 GCA_030347415.2 Decapterus maruadsi | reverse complement strand
ACTCTATGGCATGATCTTTTATTTTACGGGGAGGGGAAAAGAAGATATCACAGCACTGCTCTTGCAAAATCATCACTGTTTCATAATGATCATTAATGATGATCTGTTATTAAATGTTGGTGACTTGCAAGAACAGTGTTGTGAGTCCTTTTTCCTTTTGTCAAGACGCGAGTGACGCTTTCCTTCGCACCTGCATCTAACCTTTTGGATGTGCAGATACTTTTAGATACTGACTTTCTTAGGAGTAAAACATATTTCACCCCAGTGCTTGGTAGCTTTGCAATCACTGGTAATGTATCAATCTCCCCCCCGCCCCCTCAGATATTGGTTTGTTGCCCAACAATGGGAAAACACCAAGGTTTTCTATAGCAGGGGTCTCCAACACGTCACTCGCGAGCTACCAAGATAGCTTCCAGCCCCTTTCCCCGTAGCTCGCCAAAGAATTAATGAATCATACATAAATTGTAGAACTTGTGGCAAACCTGCACCTTATATCCAGGATTCTCCCTGCCTATGGCGGGCCGCCTTGGTTGAAGCCCACACAGTTTGGTTTTACGCATGTAAAGAATTAATGTTACAAAACATGAGTAGCCCTCGGGGGAAAAGAGATTGGAGACCGCTGTTCTAGTGTGTAATAAGAGGAATGAAAACACAAGAAATATATTACATTGCTTTACAAAAAAGTTAAACAAATATCAGCCAGAAATGATGTATTGTTGTTTTAGAGGTGTTAAACCACCAATAAATCAAGCCAAAAAAAACTAAACACACACACTTACATTGATATGTTACTCTATTACTCTACTAATGAACCTAACTGCTCCATCAGATGTATTATCTTGGTCTGGAGTTGTGAATTTATCATTTACACCACCTCATCATTTCATGTGAGTTGTCATTTTTACAAAGTCCTGCTCACTGCAAATTTTAGTGTCAGTTATGTGTTATTTGTCAAGAAGCTTCAACATGCAGTTTAATGTTACTTGTTCTGCATCAGTTAAGACCGTGTTGGACAACAAAATTAACCTTTCAGCAAAATATTTAAGCAGTGTATGTGTGTGTGACGCTGAATTGAATATTGAGGCTGCTGTCAGTGGTGCATCTGACTGTATCTGACTTGGCTTCAATAGAGTGACGGTCTTCATTGGCTCTGAAGTACTACCCAGTACCGGGCAATGACCCTTAATTTTGATAATGTTACATATTTCATTACGGCTCAGTGTTGCAGATGCTTAGCTCAGGTAAGTTAAATGTTGAATTGCTGTAGGCTGTTCTGATTTTATAACTATGTGAAAATGGTAGTGTAGTGTTACACAGCCTGTGCTTCCACCTCTTATTTGAATATAACATTTTGTACTGAGCAATTTTGTACAGCAGCATTGATGTATGACTTGTAGGGAAGTCCAAGTGTTAAAGCTCCTCAAGCTTATTTGTAAAATTCAATTATTTTTCTTATTTACTCATAAATATTTAAACAGTATCTTAAGTTTTTTTTTAGTAAAAGTTTAAGTAATGATGCTAGGTAGTGTGTGACATCATGTTTTTCTAACTGCGCCCAGCATTTGGCAGAAATGTGTTTATGTCAAATGACAAAATAGGTTTTCATGGCAAATGTTATTAGATCTGACACAGTGAGACTGATGTTGTGACTTTGGCATTAAAGTGACTCTTTTGCAGACATGAGACTGACTGCATTAAGTCTCAGATCCCACAGTGCAATGATTCAACTATTATACATAAGTGAAACTCATGTTGTTATGTTTGCCACACTACCTGTTCAGCTCTCTGCTGATGGGAGTCTGACATCTCAGTTATTATAAATCACTATGGTATTGTTATAGAAAGAACTAAAAGAGTGAATGACGGGTTGATTTTAGACACAGCATAGTTTCTTTTGTTCTTTTTTTAGATTCTGGATTCTGCTACTAATGTACAAAAGAAGTTTAATATGAAGGCTTCACAGCTGGAGCTCAAGGCACTACAACCTAATGACCAGAGGGCGGGAGCATATTACACCTGTTTTAAAATCGCTGCATTGGCTTCAAGATCGATTTTAAGGTTCTTTTATTAGTCTTAACGGTCTTGGGCCTTCTTATTTATCTGCATTACCTTTACCCTATCAACCCTCGCGGACCCTGACGTCCTCCGGTGCTGACCTTTTAACAATACCATAAGTCAGAACTGGAACACACGGGGAGGCGGCTTTCAGTTGTTATGGCCGCCGATTGTGGAACAGCCTCCCGGAGAACCTCAGGGCCGCAGAGGACGTTGATGTTTTTAAAAAGAGGCTCAAGACCCATCTTTTTAATCAGACTTTTAACTGACTCATTTAACTCTTTATAATTGTTTAAGCTCACCTTTATTCGTACATTTTTTATTATTATTCTATTTTATTATTTTATTGTTTTATTTCACTGTTTTAGTCGTTATTTATGGTCTATTTTATACATTCTATTGTTTTATTCCCTCAGTTTTAGCTCCTATAGCCTACCTTTTATCTTATTTTACTGTTTTAGCTGCTCGATTTTCCATTGTTTCCTGGGGGCCTACTAGCCAGGCATCTGGAAATTTCAGTTCCAGCATAAAGTCAGGAAACTTCTGGTCCAAACACACCAATCAGCGAACAGATGGGGAACTGAAGGCCTATGAGCTTAACCGGTGCAAACGTAAGCAACTGCCTCCCGGAAGCAAACGAATCCCTATGGCTCGTGTTCAGACGCTAAATGAAACGGAGTGAAATAAGCGGCTGATGCATCAGGCTAGGGGCCTACCACATCGGGAGTTGATTCTGGTTCACTGATGGAGGTGCTGTCCCGTGGACGGCCCTGGCCCGGGTGGCTAGAGAGCTTTACACCTTGGTGTGGAGCCTCCTGTCTGCCTGGGCTGAGGGGCGTCCCTGTGTCAGCGCCCCTGCAGTCATGGACCGTGATTCCCCCCAAAGGTAGCTTCTTCCTCACCTCACCAGCCATGTCTCCTCAGCGACGGATAGTGTATGTACTGTATGTGGGTGTGTGTATGTTTGTGTGTGTGTGTATGTCTGTCCCTATGTCTATGTATGTGCGTGAGTGTGTATGTAATTGTGTATCTGTGTGTATATTTGTGGGGGGTGGGAGATTTGGGGTTTTCACAGTGTTTTGTATTGTTTTGTTTTGTTTTGTTTTGACCCTCTGTGAGGCACTTTGTGTTACTGCTATGTATGTAAATTGCCATATAAATAAAGTTGATTTGATTTGATTTGATTTGATAATGAAACACATTTCACTGGCCATAAGGTCATGGGTTTGATTCCAATAAAGTATCTATCACATACACAAATGTGCTGCAAATTCAGAAAACATCATCATCAATGTGACAACCTGTGCTGCAATCCCCTCGGCTGCCTCTGGGGGCTGGTGTTAGAAAGCATCATGTCTCCATAGACCCCCATGGTAAAATCGCCAATAAACATGATCAAAGCCTGGTGTCATCACGTTTTTTGATCTCAATCGATAGTTTCTATTATTAGGTTAAAATTCTCGCCAACTAGGGTGCGGAAATGTTGAATGACAGGTCCGTAGTGGTCCGTGGACAGCTGCTACAAGGCCAATGGGCGGGTTCTCGGCCAGTAAATCCAACATGGCGCTGTTCAGGCCGCCATATTTGTCCATATTTTTTACAGTCTATGGTCCGACAACGTAACAGAAGTGTTTCCAGTGGACTCAGTTTTGAGATGAATCTGTGGCTCGCAGTGCCATATTGTCCTTTCTCTCTCTCTGCCCCTCTCTATCACTCTCTAAGCACTCCTGCTGCACCTTGTTGTGTTGTCCTACTATGTTTTGTGAAGCACTTTGTGACTCTGTGCTGTGAAAAGTGCTATATAAATAAAGAATTATTATTATTATCTCTCTCTCACTGTTGAAATTTAGGCAAAAAATTACTTTAAATAATGAACCTGCTGGAGTTTGTTATTCATTGTGGTAACTTTTTAAAGGTCCAGTGTGTAATTGGTCAGGTTTATTTATTAAGTGTATAATCGCTATAAAATAAAATGTGTTTGGTTTTCGTGGCCTCATAATTCTTCGCTATATTGCAAGGGTCTTGTTTTAGAGAGTGTTGCCATCTTGCGCCGCAATCTTGGACGGCAGCCCCAACAGAAAATCCAGCCACCCAGAGAGCACTTTTCGTGAGTTTCGCATGCATAAATAAACCAACGAAGAAGAAGTCAGAAGGAAAGAAGGAGTAGGAAATAACAGACATGTGGCAAAATGGTTCAGATCTTCACCTCATTGCTCCATGCTCCTGAAATACTCCCAGTCGTCCCAGTCGTGGTTAACAAGTGTTTTTGTCCTCGGAGGCCACCGTCACTTTGCCAATAGGAGGGGTGAGTGCGAGCAAGGGAACAAGCGCTGCAAACTAGAATCTGAATGCTAGATATCGTGGTTTTACCCCCATATTACACACTGGATCTGTATAGTTTATAGGTTAAAAGCCTAGCCAGGGACAACGCTTTCAACACATTTAGTTTTCCACTGCACTTGTTTTCTTAAGTTGCAGTAAATGCACACATTTTTTTTCATTACACTATTGGCTACTGAGCAGAAAACTAGTTGCTGTTGACCATTGTTCCTCAAACAGTTGATTAAGAAATTCATTGGTGACTTGTTTCATTTCTACGGTGTCTGTAGTGGCCCAAACTGTGTGGATGTGTTTTCAGGCTGAGCTGTGAAAATAAGTGGAGCTTGTCTACCTGAGCGTGCGAGGCTGTCAGGCTCTCCTCAAGCAGTCCTGTTCAGCTACGCACACACACACACACGCACTCACGCACAGAGTCCGGAGCCAGCAGACATAGTAGCGCTCATTCATCCTCTGGTAGCAGCTGCCCCCCTCCCTCCTCCTACCAAAGGCCTTCAGTCCTCCCCTCTTCTTTTTTCGTCCGTCCAGCCTCCTCCTCTCCTTCTCTTCATCATCCCTGTGCTCAGACCGCGTCCATTTTGGGGTTTGGGAAGGCAAAAAAAAACAAAAAAAAAAACAGTCTGACAAATGAACAGACAGGATGGATACAGCCATAACACAACTTGGCTTATTAGAGGCACCAGCATGTGCCAAACCATACCACTGGCGACTTGTCTCCACAGTCCTGCCTTGTTTTTCTCTGTTGTCAGTGGAAAGGCAATGCTGCTGCAATACACACTCATACACACACACACACACACATCTGTGCAGTGACTGCTGGATGTGTTCGTAACATGAGGGAAGGATCTCACTGGGTCCTGAGCACTGGTTCAACCTGGTAAAGTGAAGCAGTAGAGTTGTGTAGCTGTGACTGACCTGTGACAGTGACAAATGAAATATACAACTTAAGGTTTGGTGCTGAGGCCGACTGTTTACGCTGTTGAAAAATACATCGCTGTTGAACTTTCATGTAATTGCATTCCATTGCAGCTCTTTTAACTAATTAATGAACTGTAAAGTGTTATTTCACCATATGTGAAGAAAGGTGGGGTTTCACCACACATGTATGTATCCACATCATTCCCAGTAGTTAAAACTGGTTTCATGGGGCATGACATGGGAGGCAACACAAGTGAACAAAAAGTGTTTCCATTTCACTCTTGCATAATATTGTTTTGTTTAATGATCCACCAAAAACCACCACATGCAAACTTATACATCCAGCTTCTGAGACCTTTGACTACTCACTCGTTTTTAAATTTATCAATTGCACATGAAGCCGATTAATGAAAAAGCACTATTTTATATTGAATGTTTAATATGAGAGCTATTTAAGAAATATTCTGCAGTTACAGTCAGTTTGGGTTCACATTAAGGTACAACAATGAGCTGTTAATCAGCTTGAAATCCACGTGTGAAATCCATGTGCTCAGTATCACGTTGTGAAATAGTGATTAGAGATCAGTTATCAACTTCGCTGAATTTAAAGGCATCAGAGAAACTTTTGAGATAGACCGAAACCACCTCAGACATTAGTTTTGTGGTGTTGTACTGATTATAGTTCTTCACAGTCAATTTCAACTTTCTGCTGGAGTCACAATGTGCTGATTATCTGATCCCCAATTAGTTTGGCCAGAAATATGGTAGTTTTAATGGATGGCACTTCTAATTGCTCAGAATCCTTACATTCAGCTGTGCATGCGCCTTTGCTTGATAATGTGCTAGTTAACTTACTGTAACTGACTGAACTTCAGCAGCTGGGCAGTTATTTTTCCTTGGCGTTTCTGGCGGTTACTAGATAGTTCCAGGTTCATGACCACCTCAGTCTGGAGGATGGTGATTTGCATGTGGCCTGGTAAAACAATGGTTCAGGTCAGCGGTTGTAAGTGTGTGGGTGTGTGTGTGTGTGTGGGGAGAGTGTTCTTCTGTGTGGCTCTTGTGTGTAGGTGTTACCTTGACCCCCCGATTATCATGACAGCACAATAGATGGGTGGAGAGCAGCTAATCTGCCACAGCTGGGTACTGTAGTGGACTGTCTCAGTAGAGGTTTGTGTGTGTGTGTGTGTGTGTGTGTGTGTGTGTTGCTGTTAATTGGTCCTAGCCAGGGGGCCTCTGATTGGAGACAGTGGAAAAACAAATCAGCTGAAGTAACAGTTCAGTGAAAGTGAGAGGGACCGCCAACAGCTCCAAACACACAGACCACTGCATACAGATATCTATTAACTTGTAACATTGTAGTTTATTCCCTATACAGTAAATAATATACAGTTTGTCATTTGACACTGTAGAGTGAATGCTTATTATACAGTGATTTTCTTTGTGATCTTCAAATGAATTCATTCACATTATTTTATAGTAGACTCAACATGTTTGTGTGTGCAATTTGACATTCAAAATTTACCCATAAAAAAAATCAAATGACACATGATTGTGGTTCAAATGGAGAGAGGTGATGTCTCTGGATAAACCTTTATCCAGAAATACATTGACTCTTTTTCCTAAATAAAATTCAGAAGATTCTTTGGTCACATGATTTAGTATTAATACCAATAAATCAGTGATACTTCTTTCCCTATGGGATCACAACAACATTTTTCAAAAGTAGTCCTGGTGGAGTTGAACGATCCGCCTCCAGCAGAAAACCACATTGACAGTGGAAGTTATTTTAGTTGTGTTGATGTGGCCTTCAAATGTAATTCACCATTCATCGCGTAGTTTATATTCTGATTTTCATAATTTAGTTTGACAGCAGGACAGAATCACTCTGTGATGCTGCTGGTCTGTGGATCATAACCTGCTCCTTTAACCTCTCAGCTGCTTTTGCCTCCTCAGCACCACAAGTCACAGCCCCAGCTGTTATATTGTCCCTACTTCTGTGTGTGTGTGTGTGTGTGTTTGTGTGTCCAGCTGTACACACACACAGCTAATGAACTCTAAGTGCCCCACTGCAGTTGTCACAGTGGTGTGACTATCTCAGTACCTTGAGTCGAAGACCACAAAAGAGCTTGATTTGAGTTCACTCTGCTCTGCAGCTGTGAAGGGAAACAGATGCTCAGATCTTATTTATTAGTAAAGAGAAATGTCATACATTTTGAAAATAAAATGTTTTACTTGGATGTGGCGGGAATTTTAAAAAACAAACACAAAAAAAACCCACTCATGGCGCTCATGAAGCATGTGACTTAAATGTCCACTGAAACTTCTCCTGCTCTGAAGAGACAAGTAAGCGGCAGTGGGTGAAAACATTGGATCTCTGCCGAGCAATGAGGAAGCCCTGAAGTTCCTCAAACTGCGACATAAAACAAACAGAAATGCCACATTTCCATCACGTTTTCCACATGGTTGTTGCTCGTTTGGTGCCGTTTTAATTACATCATCTCATTTAACCCTTTCCTTTTGCAGTGGTTCAGTTACATCCTATTGGAGGATTAGCATCACCAAATCCATCTTATAATGCACTCAGTATTTAGATAATTGAAATTTTTTTGATTCACAATTTCTTGTCTGCCGATAGTCACACATAAACCAGTAATCAGTTATCAGATATCTTAAATTGTGAAAACCGTGTTACGTGTTATAATGTCACCTTTGTATTTCATTGATTGTTGATATCCAGTCCTGTGCTGTGTTCGCTGAGTCTGTGTAGATGAGCTAATGATTTTAGTTCCTCTGCCGCCTGATGGTAAATGTACATATAGGAACTGACACTCTCTCACACAGTCGACCAGACACGTATACATTAGCACGCACAGATGTGCACACAATGCATCCACATTAAGTATCCACTCTGAGAAGGGAGCCAGTAATGGGTGGGGTCACTTCAACATGCACACCTGTGATGGCTGATAAGATACCTGCAGGGCATGATGTGTGTGAGTGCGTGTAGTCATACGTATGTGTACACTGCAGTGTACACCTGCATAATGTACATTATATATGTGTATATGTGTTGTTGTGTCTGCCACTCCTTTCTTTCTCTTTGTGAAGACAAACTGAGCCGTCGGCCTCTGGGCCATTCCACTTGAAGAGTAGCTTCATCGCTCTTTATCTAAATGATACATGTATAAAAAGTCACTCAAAGCAAATTTGGTTTTCAACTGGTAGAATATTAAACAGTCAGAGATTGTCTGAGCTGTAAACAAAGATTAATTTCTGATTCGCAGCAAATATTTGCAGCAAATAATCAGTGTCATGAGAATATTTGCCAAGTCATGGCTGTCTTCCTCACTGACTACATATGTGTTATTGTAACAATGACAACGAAGGTGCAATCTGGCTATAAATCTATCAATTCTTTTATTTGAAGAAAATGTCAATCAGCTGTTGTTTGGAGCAGAGTTGCTTCTGTTGTTTTTCTATGTCTCTGTAAGAGTACACAGATTTATTGAATGGCCTATGTGACTATTTTCTATAGACCAAACATTGAATCTATTCTGGTAAATGAAAGATTTTAGGTAAATGTCATACAAGTTTGATAAAAGGAAGAGCCTTTTGGCAACATAAAAACCGTTGAAGTTATTTCCAAACCTCAGACCTGCTGCTTATTTCTTATTCTCTCCATCTGAATCTCTAAACCAGGGCAAACTGACAAACCTCTGAATGCCTGAAGCTGGCAGGAGCCTGAACAGAAGAAATACACGTTCCTTACATAAGTCGAATCTTTCATGCGCTATAGTACACAAATTTAAAAAACACAATCATGGAAAAACTGGACAAATATAGTGAAACCTGACTCGATGGAGAGATTAAAGCCTGACTCAGCCAAATGGATGTCAAGCAGAGTCGAAGGCTGGTTCCCACCCAGTCGGCCCCAAACATCTAATGTAAAGGATGTAGGAGCAGAGCCAGGTTCAACAGAGCAGGCCGACAGATCGCTCCATCAGATTCCGTCACTTGGCAAAGGATGGACACCCCTGTCTTCATCCTTCTGAGAGCTGGAGACAAACACAACCCCTGACATGCTCACTGTGGCTTTATGTGTGTGTATGCCTTAATGTGTGTGATTTACAAGGCAGTGGACAGTGGTGGTTGTCATGTCAATTCAAGTGGTGTTGTCTTAAAGTCTAGCCAGTAGCTCACACTCACACAGACACTTTCACTGTGTGTTTGACCCAACACATGCTCTCCAGATGTTGCAGAACATTCCTGAAGGTCCCATCCCCACTTGTGGACATTTTATGTCTTCTCACACTGTCCTGAAACTGTCACAGTCTACTTATCCGTTGGGTCCAATTTAAAGCAGCTATGAGGATGTCCGCTCTGCATCAGGACTCAAACATTGACCTATCACTCTTTGGTCAGAGCTGCAGAAGCACTTTCTCTTTTCTTGTCTTACTTTTTTTTCCTAAATAAAACAGTCAAGCTGCCAAAACTATCTGTTGTTTCTACTTCCAACTGTATCAGCGAAAAGAAAAATGTCTACTCACAACAGGCGGCGAAGCACAGATGTTGATAGAAGAGCTCGTCCACAACTGGAAAAGTGAGGTTGAACAAAGTGTGGTGATCTAAGGAACTGTAGTTAAATTTGTTTTATGTATCTTTAAGTAATGTAATTAAAAAAGGCTTTTGCTTCCAGTTTTGATCATGTGGTGTCAAACAGCAGAAGCCTTTCTTTCTGTCTTTGTGTCAGTTGCTGAACTAAGCAGTGGGCACAGTTTTGTGGATTTGCATCCTTAAAAAAAAAGTCATAGAGACAATCAGGACGTCATTTGGACAGACAGATGAAGCACCACGGTGGGATCACAAGAGCTACAACACAGCTGCACACAACCTCTGTGGTGGTTCATGTTACAGTCGCTGTCTCCAGGACCAACATTCAGCTATGATGACACACACATAGGCTGACAAGGTGGAAACAGTACCAGCCACCAAGTTTCGTTTGGTCATCATCATTGAGAATCAATGGTGGTGTGATAAGATATTTATGATGTCTAATTGATTTGTTGTTGAGATCCCACCAATAACAAATACCTGATTTGTGTGATTCAGGGATGTTCCAGCCGTGGCCCTCTGTGCAGTGATGTCAACTGGGCGTCTGGGATCAGTGACTGAGCTTTGCTTGTCACTCAGCAGCATGATGGGAAAACACTCCAATGAAGTGCACAGGAAGCTGCAGGTATGTCTGAATTGCTCTTAGCTGATAATCAAACAGCAGCAGGTAGAGGAGATGCTGAGACGAACTAGTCGTGGTTTGTTTGAATGTTTGTTGCGATAATTCAATAACTGTGTTAGCTGCAGGTTTATTACAGCTCCATCTAACAGTCACACTGAATCTCTTCTCAGTGTGGCACCAAATGCCATGCTTGTTTCAATGCAGAGATGAACCATTACTTCACTTGATGAGCTCAGTTGAATAATGTCTCTTCTTCATCTTGGGAATAGTTGTGCACCTTGGCAGGATATAACTCTACCACTGGTCTGGAAGTCAGCCAGTACCAATGGGATAACAGCAGTATTACAGTGGCTTTGCCTGGGGTGAAGTAACACAGTGATTAGAGTTTGCATGTGTGAGTGGATTTATCATTTAGATAGGGTGTGTTATCCCACAGGTGTAGGAAGTGAAGGTGATGGAAGGTTTGTTGATCAAGGTATATTTAAGTGATAAAAACAAGCCACGTGGGGGTTCCCCTGCATCACTGCTCGCCAAGCATTGGTGCCCAACATCATAAAATCCAACCTGAGGCCGTCCAGAGACACAGGGAAGAGAGGGCAGGACAAATTCCCGAGGCTATTGTGCTTCACACCTCCTGCAATGCATAACCAAACATCCTGAAACCAGGGTGAAGAAGCAGGAGCCTGGCCAGTGTTTCAGCCTCAGACATGACAGATAGATTCTTATCACAGCTGGATTCGCCGCTGACTCAGCCGTAATCAGACACCACACTGAACTGCGTAATGTATTTTAAAACCGTACGCCTTTTATTTTGAAACCCACGGTGTCTCGTGTTACAGAGTGAACTTGACAAGACTAGCAGGTGCTCTGTTTGTAATCACAACAGAGAAATTAAGATAAGATAAGATGAAACTTTAATGATCCCTGTAGACAAACTGGGTCAGTCACAGTTGGGACACACACATCCACATTAATCATGACAGTTATGATCGGACGAACAAATAAAGGCAGGAAGTATTACACAACTCACATCAAGCATTTAGATAATATAGGGATTGTAGTAACATCTACTACACCATTTATAATTAATTATTAACATTGGCATACAGATGAAGTCGTCAGTAATCAATAAAAATAATCTCTCAAACTCAGAACCACCTGCTTTTTTGAAAATATGCTGTTTTTGCAGCTCTACAGCACAGAAGCAGCTTGCTCTCTTTTTTTTTCTGGCTTGCATCTGTTGCGTCCGTGTCAGTGGTCCTGGTTTGATCGATACTGCCCTCCCTGTCCATTCCACACACACACACACACACACTCACGCGTGCACACCATCAGGTTAAATGTAATCAGCCGCCTCTGTGTTCCTCTCTCGGGCCAGCAGTTTTATCTCAGGTCTCTTTGCAACACCCATGTCTGACGGAGCAAAGTCCAGTCGCTTATCTGTGCCTCTGCTGTCCAGTGGCGCTCAGTCTGTCTGTCTGAATGACATACTAAATGACTGTCTCTCTGTCTTTTTTTACTAGCTTCACCTCTGCCTGTCTGAGTGCCCGTCCTAATAACTCACCGACTGACTGAGTTACTGTCTGACTGTTAAGATGCTCATCTATTGACCTCTCCCTTTTTTTATGGCTCCATCTCTCTGAAGCTCTCTGCGTCTGTCACTCATTGAATTACTACACTTTAGATTTGACTTTGTTCTATTATAATTATAACATAATTTAAATTGATCTGTTTCCATTAACTTTTAAGACATTTTTATAATAACGATTCCATAATCTTGCTGCACTGTACCTGTTACTTCAGTAACATAATTACAGTAATATTCAGGGGCACAATTTGTGATTATTTTCATTGTCAGTGAATCTGATTCTTCTCTCAATTAATAGTTTTTCTCACGATTAAACAGGAAACAAAATGTAAAAAACAAACAAAAAAATGGATAAACAATATTTCAAAGAGACTATTTAAAAACTATTTTATACTGTTTTGGACAAATTAGTTATAGATTTACAGTCAAAATGGACTCTTTCTTATAAACTGTCTCATGTGTTCTTCTGCACCTGTCTCACTGTCTTACTGAACCTGTCTGTCTGTCTGTCTGTCTGTCTGCCAGTCTGTCTGCCAGGTTAACTGCTGAACTGTCCTTCAGTCCCCCTTTTCATCATCTGTCTGCACTTTCATAGCGACTCTTCCAGTTATTTTGAGCTGAATATCTCCTACTGAAATATTCCTTTATCATGATTAATAGTGTGATGTCACAAGTGCTGCATGAATAACAGACTGCTTTGTTCAAATAAGTGCAAACTTACAGGGAAAGCAGACTGTCTGTCAAACCTTGTAACTGCGTGTCTGTCAGTCATCTAGCACATTTATTTTTCAAAAAAAGGGAGAGTATCACCTGGGGGCTGAACTGTAAGTAATCCCTCTCTCTCCCTTTCTCTCTCTCTCTCTCTCTCTCTCTTCCTCCTCTCCCTCCCTCTCCCGAGGCAATAACAAGTGTAAACAGTACATCCACCTAACAGGATCCAGGATGCACTGGCTCATTTGCATTGCACATCTTGAAAACATGCGCCACCCTTTCTTTCTTTCTTTCTTTCTTTCTTTCTTTCTTTCTTTCTTTCTTTCTTTCTTTCTTTCTTTCTTTCTTTCTTTCTTTCTTTCTTTCTTTCTTTCTTTCTTTCTTTCTTTAATGAAGAAATCAAAAGTAAAAGTAAACACCTGCTAAATGGAAATCCTCATTGCACTTGCTCATGGTGAAAGAGTATTGTCTGTAACTCCATCCATTTTCAGTCCAGTTCTGAGCATCATACAGTAAGTGTATTTAGCCGATTTGCAGCAGTTTAAAACATGACGGAGATCCCAGCAGCTGTAATACTACTAACATAAAGTTGAGACACAAACTCTTGCAGCAGGAGAAAATATGTCTTATTTATGCACAAGGCTCATTCATTTCATCACAGACAGTCTTTGTGCAGGTGTCATGCTCACCAACCTACACACTGCATTTGCTGTCACCAGCAGTGCAGCCTGAGGGCAGCTGTCATCAAGTGTTCAACAGGGCAAACTGAGTGACTGTTGCACCTCAGGAGACAAATATCCTTCTTACTGCAAATGACAACAGCGTCACTCTCACACAGGTCTGCAGGGCTAAATGACTCACTTAAAGGTTCTTAAAGGTTCAGAGCTAAAGGAGCTGGCCACTGAATATCCACATGAAATGATTGAGATCTTATCTTTAGGAAGACAAAGACATCTTACACGTCTTTTTCATCAAAGCCAGATCATCTGCAGGGTTTTGTATGTGCAACTGGATATCGTGAGCTTAGAATTATAGGGTTCTATCTCCGTTTTGGGTATTTCTGAAATATTGAGCAACAAAGTTCTGACCTGCAAGTCAGGATGAGGTTGGGAACTCTCCTCCCTCTTCCAGGCTTTAAGAAATCTCCCTCTGAGTTATTAGTCACTAGCTGCACCTGTGACTCTTTAGACTTCAAACTGTGTTGCACTTATAGGGTCTCTTTTATTGTATTTACTATCAATGTCTTTGTTTTGTTTTATGCATGCTTGTATTGTTGTTTTGTTTTGTAATGTTACGCCTCTGACCAGGACATCCTTGAAAAAGAGATTGTTGAATCTCAACGGATCCTTCCTGGATAAATAAAGGTTAAATAAAAAAGTTCCAACTCAGCTTGTATTTTGGTTGATAGAACCTTTTTTATTACGAATAACTAATTTAAAAAATGTTGACAATTTAAAAATAACACCACACAGGCATTAACAGACCACACAGACCATATTATGCAAAAAAACTCAATTTGAAAAAAATGGAGATAGAACCTTATAATTCTAAGATCACGATATTACTGAACTTCAGAAAATAGTTTGATTAAACTTGAGCTAATTGAATCACATTGACAGTGTTTCCTGCACAGTCTTGCTCCCAATTCAGTTAAGTTATGAGGAATTTTGACAAGTCAGTGGCTGATCTGAGGCTCAGCGTCCGTTTTGGATGATTCTGCACCTCGTGATTTATGTCCAAAGTTCAATGCCACTGCAGAAATTGGTGTCCCTCTTCTTGTTGTGGTGCGGCAGAAAGTTTGACTTTCACGCATTAGAATGGATTTTTGCATCTTGCCACAGATGTCTAATTGACTTTTAAAAATTTGGTTTTATTATCCGTAATCACGTTGTAATTGCCCGCCTGGACCACACTTTAACAAATGGCTTATTTGCTATAACCACAAGGTGTTCAAGCCATATCATGTTTCACCCCCCATCGTACAGACATGCTCGTACATTCACTCTCTCCTTGACCTTCTGGTCCCAGAAAATGCAGATAATCAAATACAATCGCCCATGAACTAGTCTGAGAACAATTAAATAATATTTCAAACAGTATCAATGTCAAATTCCTTTGTTTCACACTTTAAGCATGTCTTCCTTTAAATTGTAGTCAAGCACTCACATACTTAACTACTTTAGGATCAGTCAGTACCAGTTAAACATGTGAAGTAAAGTTGGTGATGCTAACAGAAAAAAAAACAGCATAATTTTACATACAACATCTTATGAAAAACACGACTGATTTCTGCACAAAAATGTGCATAAAAGAAGCTAATCCCAGAAACTGAGCCTATCATAGCCATTTAAGAGAGGAGATTATTTTATTGTGACATCCAGACTGTTATCAGCTCCTGGTATCTATTTTCTAAGAGTCTCGCATTTGGAAACTGGGTCAGCTGAGGGTTACAGATTACAACTGAGAGGTTACAAATGTAAGGGTCACATTTGACTTTTTCTTTTTTTTCCCCCTTTGTGGCTGAAATTGTTCCACTTTAACTGCTGCATTGTCGCTCCCTGAAAACCTCAAGCCACAGTATGTTATCTGTGCTCAGACTAATCTGTTTTCCTTCATGAAGCCTGGATCGAATTGGACCACTATCAGCGTGGTCACCTGATTGCTGCGAGGGGACGTATCAGAGTGACATTTTAGAGCCAGGTTAGTCATACCTGGAGCAGCTTAGTATGTGTGTGCATGTGTGTGTGCGTGTATTTTGTGCCTGTGTGGGACTGTGTCTTTGTAGCTGTGGAGACCATATCAGACGGGCGCTTGCCTATCTTATCAAGCCAACTGCTCTGAAGGGACTATTGTGTATGCAAGGTGACGAACTGTCTCACATTCCCACTCACTATAAGCCAGTTACCATGTTTTAAGGTGTGTATGCCTGTGTTGCCCTTTCAAAAGCCCCTTATATTGATTTAATATCATTAAAAGGGGTAGTCAGTTTCTGCGGCAGCAGCAGCATTGCTATATGTTATTTAGCATCGCGCCTCATTGATTGAAACTGGAACTAGCCTAGCATGTTTTGCGTGTCTGCCCCCGAGTGTTTATGAGTTGTTGTGCGGTGCTGCAGTCTAAATGTCTGAAGCCTCAGGGTTTATGTTTGCTGGGTCTGACATGACAGAGAAGAAAAGGCAGCGACATGTGACATCTCCAACAACACGGGGTGGGTCGGACAACTGTGAGCGGAGACCTACAGACAGACAAGTAAACCACAGACAGGTACACCTGCAAACAGACAGGTGGCCCACAGACAGGTAGGCCTGGCGACATGAGCAGGAAGCCAGGGAAAAACGGCTGCAGGAAGCAGGATCAATAAAGCTTTTTATGTTCCCGTTCATGTAAAGACAAAGAAGCAGTGGTGTGGCACTTGAGTTGGGGTGAAAGTGAAGTACACAGCATTTTGAATAAACGTTTTCACATGCATCGCTGCCCCCTCCAATTTAGCAGGTTTCCATCCATCAGCTGCAGTTAATCGCGCTTTAGCAGGAAAACTTCTCCGTCCTCTGAAGGAAGTGATGAATTCCATATCTATAGTTTGATTGGGATCTGATTGGTCGAGGTAGAGCGACAGTGAAGATTAATGGGTAAAAATATTCTGCTGCTACGTTCACCCTCTTTTTGTTTTGTTGACTTTCCGATAGTTTTCCTAGTGCAGGGTCAGTGGCAGGTCAGTAGATTTTGGAGTGGCCCTGGTATTGCTGTGTGTGTGTGCATGTGTTTGAGAGTGTGTGTGATGCCGCCTGGGTTGATGGCCTGTGCAGAGGTCCTCTTTGAGGCTCTCAGTGTGATCCAGCCGTGTTTAGTCTACCAGTCCTACATGTCACACACCACAGTCATTTGGTCAGGAGCTGTTTCAACAAGGCGCTGCTATTCCTGCAGCACGGCCCCACCAGCCGGGGGCTGATTGATTGACCGGGACGAGTCGCTGAGGTCCTGCCAATAACACTGATCTAGAAACTTCCATCTTCCTGGTTTCTACCAGAATCACCTGTTGATTAAGTTTTTGTTTCTCTGACTGTTTTTTTAATAGTTTAAAAATAATGATTTGGTAAAATATATTTAGAATATTTTTTTACAGTGTTTTATTTGTTTTATAAAGCCCATGTTATAGAAATACAGCTCAGTTTTGTGAAGACATAAGTGACGTTAACTCTTGTTTGATTAAAATGTTTTACCTTACTTGTATCCACGGTGACAACAAACACTTCTTGCATGAATGCTGGTGGAAAAAGAAAAGCAAATGCACCATGTCTTCCCACATTTTTTGCCTTTTTAATAAGAAAAATGAAACATGAATCATTTGAATCACATTTAAACCAACAACAACAAAAAAACCCAATATATTATATCAGCACACTTTGAAAGTCTGAAAAGGAACATAGCTTAAATAAAAGACATTTTCTCATTGAAACTAGAATAGATGCTCCACAGAGGACCTCATGTGACCTGAAACTTCTGCATCCTCTGCTGTCCATCAGAATAATCCTTCAATAGATCATCGATACATTGATCTCCCATCAGATCAGCAGTCATTTGAAGAAAAGGAGCAAGGGGTCATTTGACACCCTTTGACATTGATACACTGATCCCATTGAACTGATGCACTGACATTGTAAGGGGGGGTGTTCCTATTGTTGTAGCACACATATACACACACAAAGACACACACTATCAGCCCACCTGACCAATGGGAGCTCCATAGTGCAAAGTACTGTATGTAAATCCTCCCATAGTGCATCTCTCCTCCCTTTCTACTGTTTAGTCATCGGCTGAACTCCCCCATGCACCTCAGCTGTCTGCCTCTCAACATGTTACAGTCTACGGAGACGCATTTAATTGTAATGCTCTCATAGGTAACAACAGGAAATGATTTGGGGCCATGAAAAAACAGAAACACAATATGTTTTTTGTTGTTTTTTTTTTTTTTTAGTTTTTCTTTTTAAAGTTTTGTACCACAGTTACTTTGCCTCTTTCCTTCTGGTCTCAGAAGATTTTTTTTTTTTTACGTCTGTGTCCTCTGTGCTGCAGCAAGGTCCAAATGGCTTTTTTTTTTTTTTTTTTAATCTTCATATAAAACAAAACTACAAATATTATTCTTAAAGTACAGACCTCATGAGCTACATTTACCTTGACGGATTCCTGATCTGACAGAAATGACAGAACACAGTGTGAAATGCTGTAACACAAAAAGAAATGTACTTAACTGTCTCCCGCTGCAGTAACACCTGCCTGAAGCAGTAACCTGAAACTCTCCGTCTTTGGTTTAAAAAACAAAACAAAACAAAACAAAAACTCACATTTGGGTTGTAACTGGTCGACAGAGCACTATACAAGATATATTAAAATTTATTCCCTTCATAAATAAATGCAAATATCCTCCCCCCCAACATTAGCTCTATTTACATTTTGTACAAAGCCAATTTTAGCTGGCAAAGACGACTCAGACGTCTTCACCGTCAGTTAATCATCCAGCCTCACTTTTCTGTCCTCCATGTAACCAACCCAGTCTCCATGTTCATTAGAGCTGGTAAAAGGAAAGAGAAAAAAAAATTCTTTGGTTCCTCAAACACAGTGGCCATTTTAGATGTGAGTCTTTTCCAAGGCCACTGGACGTGAGCCAGAGAAGGAGAGAGGGGAAGAAATAGGAAGATAAAGAGAGCTAGGGTGTCCATTTTAGAAAAGGCAGAGGAAGAGAGGCCTCCATCTTGGCTCACCACTACAGACAAGTGTGTGGGTGGATGGATGGATGTCCATATTAGGAGGCGTTGAGCACCGAGCGGCTGTACAGAGTTTGGTAATAAGCACCAGAGTCCATGGCGGCTGGCCCGGGGCTGTCGTAGATCTGTTTGGCTCCCATCGGAGAGCCGCCGGTGTAGCTGTTGTAAGCCATCACCTGGTCCTGGTAGGACTTGAGGTCCATCTTCTGCTCATTGGACATGAGGTTGGTGATGGAGAAAGGGTGGTTGAAGTTGTAGTGGGGGTCCAGGGACTTGAGGGCATCGCTCTGTAGGTCCATGTGCTGCTGCATGGCGCTGGGCAGGAGGTGAGCGCTACTCGCTAAGGACTGGGAGTGGAGGAGCGGGTTGGAGGAGGAGGAGGCGGAGAGGGACAAGGAGGATGGAGGGATGGAGGACGAGGTGGAGGAGGAGGGAGGCAGGGAGACGGGCGGGCTGTGGAGGTGTGAGGAGGACAGCTGAGGGCAGTCTAGTGGAACCAGGGAGTTACGAGGAAGTGGCTGGTCATCTGAAGAGCCCGGATGGGAGTTGTCTGAGTGGGCGGAGTCAGCGCCCTCTGACCCTCCTGTGGGGCTGCGATCCTCCACCAGGTGATCTCCACCGTGGCCTCCTTTCCCTGAGCCCCCCTCCTGGCTCTTGCCTCCTTTCTTTGCCGCCTTGTCCTCGATCTTGAAGCGTTTCTGGCGCCGCAGGTAGCAGCCGTTCTCGAACATGTTGCCTGACTGTGGGTGCAGGGTCCAGTAAGAACCTTTGCCGGGCTTGTCTGGCGAGCGGGCCACCTTCACAAAGCAGTCGTTGAAAGAGAGCGAGTGTCGGATGGAGTTTTGCCAGCGCTGCTGGTTCTCACGGTAGTATGGGAACAGGTCCATGATCCACTGGTAGATCTCGTTCAGGGTGAGCATCTTGCTGCCGCTCTGTTGGATCGCCATGGTGATGAGGGAGATGTACGAGTACGGGGGCTTGGCGTGGGTCAGGGAGCGTCGGTAGGGCTTTGGGGGGATCTCCTTGGGCCCGGCCCGGCTCAGGCTCGCAGTGGAAGGGTATCCCAGTTGGCTCATGGACTGGCCCATGTTCTGGTAGTGGGACAAGGAGCCCAAGGCGCTGGGAGCAGCAGGACCCAGCTGAGTGAGAGAGCTTGAGCTGAGGGAGGAGGCCACGGGGGAGAGCGACATGTGGCCTGGCCCAGAACCCATGGAGGCAAGTGGGGAGCTGCTGAGGCTGGAGCTGGGGTACGCCATGTTCATACCTGCAGGGGAGGCGGTGGCCGGGTTCAGGTTGATGTAGCTGTTGATGGTGCCCATGGATCCCATGGAGCCCAGACCAGAGTTCATAGTGCTGGGAGAGGAATACATCTGGAGAGAGAGAGGAGCACAACAACATCTGGTTAATCACCAGGGAAACACAGAGAGTGTGCACACATGTCAAATACTTCATCTAGTTTAAATAACAAAATATAATCAGCCAAGACCTTTTAATTATTCACCCTTTAAAAACGATTAACACAAACAGATGTGTTGTGATTATTAGATTGAATTTATTTTTTTCCCCCTCTGTGTAAAATGAATGTAGGGTGTGAGGGGGAGGCAGTTTGACTCTACATTTAAAAAGGTGACTCCTTATCAATGCACAATGAAGCTCTCAGTGCGCGGAGAGGGGACATGGATTTCACACAGCGATGTTAACCTGAAAATGCGTAAAAAGCGCGTCATGGTGCCTCTCAGTTCACACGGCCTCCTCCACCGCTCTGAGGGGAAAACTAACTTCTCACTATTTCAGATAACGTGGAGGGATTTATTCTTTCTCTATTACGAAGATAAACGATTAGTTTCCTAAACCTTTGCTTTTAAAATGAAAATAAAAAGCCTACATGCGAGAGAAAAAAAACAGAACACATGGCCTTTTTTCCGAGAGCGCCTGGAGCCGCGCACCGATCCTTTAGTTAAATATTATCAGACTCTTTCTTCTCGGTAATTTCATCAGGTCGAGGCTAGGTGAGAACTGAAGCTGTTGATAGAATTAACTCTAATTCAATTAGTGAGAAAAGAAAAAGTCACATTTACACCTGAACTGTCGCAACTCACAGACACAAAGGAGGAGGAAGAAGAAGAGGGCCCATTGATGAGCCAACATCTTCTGAAAAATATGATGAATTGAATGTGCTGTTTATGTTCTGTCAATAATTTATTCCATATTATCAGCAGTTAATTAAAACATTTAATGTTGAATATAACCTATAGTTTTGATGGCTTCATATATTCTGGAAAAAAGAATACATTTATTTTGTGATTGAATATTTATTTAACATAAACTAATTATTGATATTTACAAAAGAAAAAAATCTGAAGTCTTCCTGATATTTTCTGCTGTTTTTCTCAACATTGAAAGTGCGCATTGACACTCAACCTTACTCTATAGTAGCCTATTTAGAGTTATATTAAATCTTAGTGTAGGCTGTCGTTATTTCCATAAAAGTTCAAGGCTTTATTGAATCATTTTAGAATTCATCAAGTGAAGAAATAACTTTTTTTAAAAACAAGCCATGCTTAAAACGCGCGCAAGAAAAAAAAACTTTTGTGTGTATTTTTCACTTAAATCCACTAAGAAAGTGAGACATGTCCCGCTGTTTACATCGGGATGGAATAAACACAGTGTGGTCGATAAGTTGTTATTTTTTGTGTGAATGCGTCTTTACCTCGCTGGCCTCGCTGTAGAAGGTATTCCACTCTGGTAGATCATGGGTTTCCATCTTCACAGAGCTCAACATCCCCAACTCAAATCTCTGGAGGAGAATTCTTATCTCTGACCGGAGTTTTTTTGGGAAATAATAAAAGATAAAAAAAAATAAAATCCCTCTCAAAACTTGAAGTTTTTTGGGAAAAATCCAAAAAAGTTGTTTCCCTCTGCCAAGAGAGAGGCAAACAATATCGCGAGCCAAAAATGTGAGAGGAGAAAAAGTCAAACAGTGAAGTGACACTGCTGCGCTCCTGGGAAATGTAAAGTCAATATGTCTTATTTGTCAGTCATCCATTGTTTCATAACCTTAATCTTGTTATGACTCAGCAGATGTTGACTTCTTGGTCTTCTTCTTCTTCTTCTTCTCCTGGCCCGTTTTCTTCTGTGCACCTCGGGGCGCCTCGGGACGAAGGCAGAGGTGTAGTGCGCAAATACAGTAAAGAAACCTGGACGTCCTCCTCTTATAAGGTGCCGCCAGGTCCCGCCCCGATCCTGATTTGAATACCGTGTTAGGATCCAGGAAGGCCCATGCAAAAAGGCCAATGTGGCCCCCTGGTGTGCTGTATATTGGCCCGGCGGCTACACCAGGGCCACCCGGACAAATGACTGCCTTATACAGACTCAGCGCAGAGTGGATTTTTTTTTGCCTGTAATAGTGAAGTTCACAAGATGTGTTAATATGGACAAAAGATGAATAGCAGAGTTTATAATCTGCAGATATAACACGTGGGATTCTTCTGCACCGTGACGTAGTTGTAGATGGACTTAAAATAAACAAACAAACATGCATGGCAAACTTTGACCTCCAGCCTGTGTTTATATTTAAGATATTAGCTCCATCTCCACAGAAGGAACAGATTGTTTGGTGTAGGCCTGTATGATTTAGTACTATTGGAATGTACAGATTCTCTGAGTGTCACATCCCAGCTCATAGCTGAACCTGTTTCCCTTAGATTTTTTTTTTTTTTTTTAGATGAATGAGGGTATGATAATATAGTTCCGTCAGAGCTCAGTGTATCAGGGCAGTGCTTGGAGGATGGTTTCCATCAGTATTACTACACTTATTTACACTTATTTTGAAGCTCTAGGTCAGAGGGTGAATAACTGGGTTTATCTGCAGATAATAAACATGTGCGTTAGTTCTAAAAAATAAAATAAAATAAAATAACTGATAACAAAAAAGTAGGAAAAGTATACTTCCTTTACTTTTAAAACAACTTATTGAAATGTATTTTAATTTTCTGTGATGGGAATTTAAATGGCTTACATAGGCCTATAATGTTAATTTGTCCTATTTCAACATAATATTTACAAAGAAATATTGGAGATTGAACGAGTTTAGGCTACTTGGGCTGGAGAGTCACTTTAGAGACGTGTGTTGAGGGGCGTCACTCCTCCCGGGCTGTGGACCCTCCACCAAGGTCCTAGGGGCTTAATTGTATGTCGCACATAATTCAAATTTGGGGCTTTTAATAGTCAAATACTCCCCGATAGTCAAATATTCCGTATAATAGTCACGAAAATGAACCCACGGTATAATCAAGGCCATATTTGACTATGAAAAGGAGAACATCAGTTAATCAGTGATCTTGATCAGAAACAGCAAAAGCCCCTTTGAGACCCCCTACCACCCCACCCCTCACTGGCGGACCATCCCAGCTCATTAAAAACGGACTGTTGCCACATGAAGGCCTAGGTGTCGACCGTAGCTACTGCACCAAAACAAAGGTGAAATCAGATCAATATCAAAATTTAAAGAGCAAACAGTCCAGATGTTTGCTCTCGCCTGGATCTAAACGAATGTTCCCCGAGTAGCCTGCCCTGTAGCTACAGTTACGTTATTCTCAGAGAATATGAATGCTACTCAAAGATCGACAGTTTGATCTGATCCACTCGGCTCAACTTGAAGCTCATGTGCGCAGAGGCTCGGGTAAACGTGCGCGTCTTCCTTCATCGGAGTCATTTTTCTTCTCCAAAGACGCATTCGCGGCCCGAAGCCACAGAGAAATACTACAATAAATAGCTTAATGTAATCCTGGTGTAATACATAGAGCCCGGGCCGTTGTGTAGTGGAATACACATCAGGCCTCGGTGCAGACGGAGGCCTGTGAATGTCAATGCCTCAGCCTAATGGCGAGTCAATGGAGATGTAATTGATGCGCAGGCGGGAGGTCGACGGGATTAGACGGTGAGAAGAGATGCAGGAAGGAATACTAGCGCGTAAATGCAGCCAAAAGCAACCAAAGCCATGACATAAAAAAAGAAGGAAAAAAAAACATAACATTTGATGTCTGTGGGACAAATGGCAACTTCTTAGATATTAACATGTGCCTATATGACAGTAGCTATTCACCTGTTGGCTGTCTTCACGAAAACTGTGTCTTCAGGACATATGGTTTAATTTATCTAGTTTTTTCTTCATATATACAATCGAGCCGGTCATTGTGTTTCCCATCCTGATTTCGGCTGCAGCTTTGATTACACTATATATTGGCTATCGCCAATCAGACTCTCCACAGGGCATCACCTGTAACGTCTTGGCGATCATCGCCTGTTTGCAAAAGGCTGTCAAGTCGATTAACACGTGGAATGAGCTAACACCTCAGTGTCTGTAATGATGTAATTAAGCCTGAAAGAGGTGAGCTCATTTCATCTGCATCGTGATGTAAAAGTTGGAGAAGGAAAAAAAAACAGGGAGGCAAACTTTGACCTCCAGTCTGTGGTTATATTCAAAGACATAGTTCCGACTACTCAACTAAGGGGACAGATTATTTGGTGCAGGCCTATTAAAGATCACATGGAATAAACACATTGTATGCGGGCTGCATCGTCCTCCTCCAGGTTTTATATATTCTGATAAATGACAGATAGCCTATTTGAAAATAGATTTATGTCAGTGATCAGTGAGCCCTGACTTTACAGATTTTAGGTGCTGCTCCTAATGTGACCTCTTGAATTTCTCAGGTCGCACAGCATCACATCACGTGTTGGTTCAAAAACAGTGTGACACAAAAACCCAGACTCAATTTGGCTGGAGGTTCGTCCTGAGCTGGTTTCACCGTATATTAATCATGAAACTGCCCTCTTATCATTAGCCTATTATAAAATACATTCTGGATTAGGATTATTTTTTTTACATTTCCAATACGCTTTGGTGGTCTATGAAGCTTCAGGTTTGCCTCTTGATACGCGTCTTTGACTGGTCTAATGCTCCTTAAAGCACCCCCCTTTTTATTTTCCCAACTGACATTTATCCATGTCGTCTCTCTGCGGGCCGTTTTTCATGCCAATGGCTCCTCTATCGTCCATTAACACCTCTTTAATTGGTTTAACAATGGCTGCAACGTGCTGACATTAATGGAGGAAACGACAGATCGACCGGACGCCCCCCGCGATCCTCTTCTTCACATTAAAAATTAGCAGCTTCATCATTAACAGTGGCCGCGCAGCTGTCTCTGCCGAACAACACGGGGAGGTAGAGTAGAGTAGTAGATAATACTTTATTCATCTCTAACAGGGAAATGATGACACAATGACACAAAAAAGAAAGAAAGATGAACACAAAGAACATTTTAGTTATACAACACGATTGCAGCAGGAACAAAGATGACTTATATCTTTCATTTCAGCAAGTCAGGGAGATAAGCCTACTGCTACGGCTACTCCTCTGACCTGAGAGGGGTTTGTGTAGAGCGTGTTGGGGGTCACCCAGGATGGTCTTCAAGTTACACCCCGTCCTCCACTTAACCACAGCCTCTACCAGCTCTGCTGCAGGTGGAGTTGGTTTGAGGATGATCAGTCGAGCAAATGTGAAATAAAGATGAGACATTCATCTTTGAGGAGAAAAACGAATTTCACCAAAATCAACAGTGTTTCAGCTCTTTGTGTGTTGTTTTTTTTTTGCACCATAGGCTATCTAAAGCATGTTGAGCTTTTCGTTATGTCCTTTATCTGAGCGAGGATCTGATAAAACATGATATAATTATAAACTTGTCCTGCAGCCTCTTCATCCAAAGAGTAAGAGCGCCATCACGTGGCCACTACTAAAATGATCAAGTGAACTGAATTAGATCCAAGCACTCTGATAGACTCTTACTGCTCCTTCAATATCAGGAGGTGACTTCATGTGAAACCAGGATTTCCATTTCTAAATAAATCAGGTTGATTTTTCCTGCTGCAGTTTCAAAGATGCTGGATCCCAGTTAAGGTAAAGCATCCCATCATATTCAGATGTGCACGAGTGCTCTTGCTCTGTCTGGATTTCAAGGATTGTGTCTGCTTCTTCCCTAGAAGAAATCACCCAGATTAGTGTTGAAGCAATCAGAGTTTTTGATTGTCACCATTTATTCCCTAATATGTTAAACAGACTGATTTGAGACCACATTGTATTAAGTACGTAAATATATTTTATGCAGTTGTGTAAAATTATGAACTGTGAGATGATTCTTTTCCCCTCTGTACTCAATGTTTTCTTGTCCACAGCTCCAGAGAGAAGCTGGGTTATAGAGTCCTGACTTTGATTTTGTATACCCAGTGGTTTAAATGTGGTGGAAAAGCCAGGAATATAACTATAATTTATGTGTAATTATAGGATGTGAATTTAGTGCATCCTCAGTCGTAAGTGTTGCCCCAGTAGCAGTGATGTCGACCAGTGTGCTGGTATTAATACAAGATAACAAAATCATCTCAACCCTTATGTTGGGAATTGTTTGAGCTCATTTTAGGTGGCTAACATTAACCAATTTCCAGTAATTGAGGGTTTGTGAATCTTAAAGCAGAAGTAAGTGATATATTTGTGTTAATATAAGTCTTAAATAGTTATATCTTCCGACAGCAATCACTTACATAGAGTGTTTGGACCAAAACACGGGTCTGTCAGTCACTCTGCTCTGCTCTGAGCCGAGGAGAAAACATTTATCGTATCCTACAGTTTTTATCCAATGAGGAGAGAGAACGGCATGCAGGGCTGTGTGTGCAGCCAAGGAACGCCGTGAATGTGGCGACGTAGGGACGAGGACTGTTATGGTGCGTTCAAGGAAACTCGTATTTTTCCGACCGTGAAGTGGTACCAGTTCGATCTGGTACGAGTTCACCGGTCGGAAGTTACGAGTGGCTGTTATAGTGACTTTCACCGGTAAAACAGGTCGGAAAAACACGAGTTTACCTGGAATCGTAAGTTGTGACTTGAAGCTGTAATTTACGATTTCAAAAGCCTGCCTGGAACGCAGCATTAGCAAAAACGACCGGACCACTTACTTCTTCTTTAACACAGGAGTCTAGTTACACCTGATGAGATGTTTAACCTGATTGAATCGCAAAGATAAAACTCAAGAAACAGAAGCAAGTACAAGTTTCCATCCCATTTATTCCTGGTTTCTATTTTGTACATGAAGCTGCAATAAAACCAGCAGATCTAAACATAACTTGAAAAGAAACTCGATGGAGAGACGGACAGAGAGGGAGAAAGCGGGAAAAAGAGAGAGAGGCAAGGAGAGACCATATCCAAACAATGAATGGCCTACTAATTTTACAAAGGCTTCAGATAAAAGCAAAAAGCCGTCTGATGGCGATTGAAGGGAAACAAATTCAGGTTAATCATTGACTAGACAATAAAAAAGCCATTGCACTCCTAGTTCCCCTGAGGTTCCCAGACACACAAACAGGCGGTAAACATTTTAAAAAGGCACTTAACAAGGGATTGCATGATGTATCAGTGCATATTAAACTTAAATTCCACTTCTTCAAAGACATTTCTCTGCAACAAACCTGACCTGCGGGATCTTCTCTCAATACAGAGGGCCTACATAACCAGCTGCTGAATACTATAGACTTTTATATGTAAAATCCCATAAGTACAGTAGACCACATGGGTCTGTAAACTGTAACGGCTTGATGAAGGGAACTGGTTAAGACCTGGCCAAGAAATATAGCAATATATTTATTTTTCCATAAAACATTTACATCCAGAAATATTAGTTTGGGCATAAAATGACCTTTGGTTTGTTTGTGTGTCTGTACTGACCAGTACATACTGCACATAAAGAGAGAATCCACCACAAAAACCTGCCAGTTTTACATGTTAACAAGAAATGTGTCGAAGTGTTGGATCTTTCAATTTAGGAACAGTTAGTTACTAAATACCAAATAGTGTGACAAGCAGGTGTTTATGCTCACACACACTTGTTCCATTGATTATAAATGGAAACAAGCTCAGCAGATACAGTATGTGTGCATGTTTGTTTAAATCAAGATGAGATTAATTTCATTATAATTCTCATGACGATGATTTAAAAACTAATTCCAGACAAAATATTCTCCTCTTTAAGAGCGATTATTTTATCCCTTTCGGGGAGGGGGGTTGTATGAATTGTTCCAAATTTAGGTGGATTCTCACTTTAGAAAACAAAAGGTTAATGAAATTATATGCAATCATTTTTAATTACATATTCCAAACTGTTGCATATACTATTACTAAGGATTGCACATACATACTAGATCTATACAGTATATAACATTTACCATTCTAGTATAAAATATAGTCCTAGGTCTATCAATAGATATCTTTTCATATACATTCGGGGTAAAGTTTAGGCTGGGCTGGATCTTATAAGAAAGCGACATTTAAATACAGTCATACAGAGTCTCTGTGGCTGGTCGATACTCTGACAGACGACTCATTGTTTCTACACAGCAAACATTCTTCTTTAAGCTTTGTTTAAAGCTGACGGAAAACAAATGCACAGACGTACAGAGAAATGTCACTACCGGCACTCTGTCCACATGTCATGTCGGTTTCCACGTTTAGTTGTTTTAAATTGAGAGCTTTTCCATTTGTTTGAAAGAGAAAAAAAAATCTGATTGTGCGCCATGGTACGGATTCAGTCATAAAAACCATAAAAGATAATAAATCTGTATTTTAAGGTACACTTTGTAACTGTCAATCTCATGACACTTGTTAATGTAAATTGTATTTGTTGTAACACAAATATTTAATTTAGAACAAGCACTGGCAGATAATGAAATTTTGTCCAAGACAGTTAGTTTCTTGTTTCGACTTGGAACAGCCTGGTATTTTACTGCGAACCATCTGAGATATGACCACCTGCTCCTTGTTGGCAGGCAACAGTTTGTTCATCAACAAGCAAAGAGATACATAATAACAGCGGCTACAGTATTTCAATATTTGTGTTGGAACTGTTGAAGCAAGCTTTTGTGCTTTCTCTTACAAACAGAATATTCAGTGTACCATTACAACAAACTCTGGACCACAGCTATTTTCTGTGAATTTGAGGGGGATAATTTGAAATGGTAATCGTCCATGTGTTGGGCCAATCCACAAGCTAACAACAGCTTGGAGTGCTGTTTGCTCTTGTTCTTGCTATGCTTCTTAAAGTGCATTTGAGGAGTTTTTATGTGATTGCAGCATCTTCCAAATTATTCAAATTGTCTAAGGTTTTGTTTGTCAAAAGCTGTTGAAAACTACGGTCAGTAACAGCTACTACTACTACCTTAACAAAAGTAGTCACTGTTCAGCTGTTGATTAGCTCTGAATATCTGACTCCAACAGTGCATTGTGATGGCCATTTTAACTTATATACTCCGTTATGACTCTTGATGCCTTGATAAAATTGTGGTGTTACTTCACTGTTGTTTGATAAAGGATTTTTGTTGAGGGTAACTTCTCAATGCAAAGAATGCAGTGGGAAATTTTTCATTTAATTCATGAAATTTTATTTCACATTCTCATTGGATACTATATAAGTTATTTAAAATGTAAAAGTTGGACAAAAAATAATCATAACAATTTGTAAAAAAAAAAAAAAAAAGAGGCTTTGCAACTTCAGTCAGATATCTGACAGGGTCTGGTAATGGTGTTATAACCTGGTGCTGTGAGTGGGTGGAGTTAAGACCTGTGTAATGGAGGTTTTCTGAAGTGTGGATCGCCGTGTTGCCTCTCTCCTGGGTATCTCAGCGTCCCAGTGCAGACATCTCCTTTTGGTTCGTGATACAACTCTGAAGTGATGAAAAGTAAGCACAAATAAACAGCATTTAATGGAACATCTTTGCTGCCTGACTATTTTTACCATCTCCCTCGCTCTCTAAATTTCATCCATCTACGTAACATATATTAATTTGTCACTATTGGAACAATAGTAATGATGATTTATGTGGACAGTTTAGTATTCACAAACATCCACATTCAAAAGCTGTTAGAGACTTAAGTCTCACAAATGCATATCTTAAAGATGGAATCAACTAAAAACGCTGCCTGACTTGAGGACCTGGACCTGCCTGTTGCTGCGTCGGGTCTTGGTTTCCATGGAAACCACCATCACGTCTCTCTCTCTTTCTTGACGGTGATGTCCCCACTCCCAGATCCAGCTCCACTGGCCGCTCCACTTCCAGCACCAGATGCAGAAGCAGCTGCAGCTCCAGGCCCTGACCCGGCACCAGATGCAGCAGCTGATGGAGCTCCTGCTCCAGCAGTGCCCAGTATGGTGGAGACCTCTCCCTGCATGAAAGCCCATGGGGGACTGTTGGGAGAGTTATCCAACGGACACCTCTCTCCGCTGGGGCAATACACCTCCCCATCTCCTCGCCGGCTCTGGATGTAAATCCTGGTGCAGGGGAAGCAGAACCTAAATTTGTTGGAGGCAGAAAAGACAGGTTATTACAACTTCTTGGGAACATTAAGTGACCAACAAACAACAGTTATTTCAGTATCAATCAGTTATTTATCTATACTTACTTGTTACATACAGTAAAACAATTACAAGTAACAAAAAAAGCAGCAAATAGCTAGAGCCTGAAGTGCAGGCTGCTTCCATGGTCACAATAACTTCATTGATTGAAACAATAATCCAAACAAACCTATGCCCTGGCACTGATGGACACTGAACAAAGTGCGTGTCTTCCAGCCGCTCGTGACACAAGGTGCAGGACAGTGTGTTCCCGGTTGAATGAGTATTGCTGGTGGATGCTGAACCCAGCTCAGAGGCACCACTGTGGGGTAAAGCTGCGGCTGTGGTGGCTGCCTCTGCTGATGAGCTGGAGCCCAGCGGCTCCCCTCCAGACCTCGCAGCAAGGGGACGTGGCTGCCTGGCTGGAGACGAGGCAGGCTTGGGGCTTGTTTGGCTCACACCTCCCGCCATGGAGGAGGATGAAGAAGGGAGGCCTGTACTTTTGCTGGTGCTGCTGCCAGCCACAGCAGTGTGGACCTGCGTCTGAGTCTTGGGCTGGTTCTGGGACGAACTGAGCTCTCGCTCCAGCTCTGGAGTGATAAACGGGGCTATCCCCATGCTTATGCCCAGTTGCCTGCGACTCATCTCGGCTAGCACCTGACCGGGGAAGATCATGGGGCTGCTCATGGGGGCTGTCCTGGCAGTCAGGCCCGCCGGCATCCCCGCAAGTAGCCCATGAGGAATCCCTGCGATGCTCTGAGTCACTAGACTAGGGGGGATGGCAGCTCCGAGCATGGGTCTCCGGCTGCCGCTGGGGCTCTGACGGTTCACCTCTTGAGGCGGCTGCCCGTCACGGTGCAGCCCGTTAGGCGGCACGCGAACAGCAGACCCGGCGCTTTCTCCTCTTCCTCCCCTCTCGAAGCGATCGGCGTGAGGCCTGCCTCCGTCCGCCGCCGCCTCTCCTCTGCCAGATGTGCCGTGCTTATTGGGCGAAGGACCAGGTGACCTGACGTTACCGTCCTGCATCCCGTGAGTTCGTTTCAACTGTCGGGCGCTCGCTATCAGGAATTCAATCTGATTAGCTCCCTCGTAGTTCACGCAGCCACGGCAAACCACCTCGCTGAAATCCCACACCACAGTCCATGGCATCTTTGGCAGATCGCACAGGTAGCACCACTGGCGCCTGGAGGAAGAGGGGGACGACATGGCCGGCCAGGTAGCTAACCTGAGCGGGTTCAACGAGCCAGCTAACGCCTGCTAACGTGCTAACACACGTTAGCTGGTTTAACCTATTTAGCTTTGACAGGTGCACGCCCTCTCTTTGCTAACCACTTGCTACGTTAACGGGCCTCACTCCGTTTCAGAACAAAGTTACACATCCTACAAACGTGAAATACGCTCAAACCTCTGGGTTGTTTTCGCTCTTTTTCTCATTTGTTTGTTTTGTTTACCCACTTCGGCCTGCTCTTCGCTGCCGTCAACTGCTCTTCTAACAGACGCTGCTACGTTACGTAATCATGCCAGGGGCATTGTGGGTCTTTGAGTTTTCGTACCTGCTTTTGTCACAGCAAACACATGAATCGGGCCCGGCCGTGGAACTACAACCAAAACTGACACGGAAGTGAAACAAGTAAAGGTCGGAGTTCAGTTTGTGTCAACACATGTGCGTCCCCCATAGCCATGCGTTTCGAAGTAGAAAACTTTTAATTCCAGTTCTTATATGTTCATTTAAAACATCAAAATGCCAAAAGATATATCATCATCAAGCGGAGATGAGGCGGACAGTCCTGCTACAGAATCGCCAGTGAAGCAAAAAAATCCCGGTAAGTTCAGACTCGTTGATTCCACTTAGGTTGTGTTGGCCGGCGGATAAGTTGATTTCAGGGAAACTGTAGTAGGCAGACTGCGTGTGTGTCTGAGCAACATGTGAAGGGGTTATGAATAGTTGTGAAGAAGGATATGAATAGACTAGTTATTAAGTCAAGATATGTTAGCAATAAATAAATGGCCACAAATGTGACCACGCTAGCTCTGGCTAGAAATGATGATTTGTGCCTTGGCTGTTTGTGATCCACTGTTAATAAATGACAACATAAAAATCTCTTCAGTAATTTGTGTTTCTCACGATAATTTGGTATCACGCCACAGAGGAGCCACGCTCAAGCAAAGTTGATACTGACAGTTTCTGTAGTTTATTTCTGATGCTCAATATTGTGTTACTGATAAACGTGCACTGTTTGGTTCCACAGGTAAAACCTCCAGTTACCAGTGTCCTGCAGACTTTGTGTCTTTCTGCCATCAGCCATGCAGCAGCACTCTGTCACAGAGTCTGAAGAACAGCAAGAATGAGTTATGGCTCATCAAAACTCCTGCCAATTTTAATCCAGAATGGTGGGTGCATTTCACTCTGTCACCTGTTTCCTTGTCTCTGTTTTCTCTAATGTGCAGCCAGAATAATTTGTTGTGTGTACAGTTTTCAGACCTTGTCAAATATTTGTCACGTTATGTTGCAACATTACGGCAAAAAAAATCTGTTTTGTTTTGTTTCACTTAGGTTGCATTTCTTATGCTAAAATAAAAAAAAAACAGAATACAGAAAAAACCTAAAGGGTCTAAACATTTTCTCAATAAGGAACATTTTTCAGATCATTTGTGTGTGTGTGTGAGATACAGAGACAGATCACACAGACGAATGTGCAATTTCTTCTTTCTCAAGTTACATTTATAGAGATTATGTGTGGCAGCAGCAGAGAGAGGATAGGCGCCATAAAGTAAGTGGCAGAGGGGCATTTTGTGTCAGTGGAGGCCAGCAGGTGGAGCTGGAGATGGGCGTCATGCTGAGGCTTCAGAAATTTTCCTCAAATTCAACAGCAGTCTGTGAAAATGACATGGCTGGTGTAGACCTCTGAAGTTGACTAAACTTTTCCGAATGTACCTAACTTTCCCTTTTCTTCCCTCCATCCAGTCTCAGTGGCATCAAGGTACCCCTCTCAGGTCTCCATACCCTGAAGGTTCCCGCTGCTGCAGGCAGAGCAGAGAGTGGGGGTGGCCAGCAGATCTACAGCATCCTGGCTTCCTCCAACAGTCCCCCAGAGCTCCGCTTGCTCACCAGCAACAAGAAGTCAAAAGATGGTATTGTTTTGGGTCCTGAGTTCTCAGGCCTGCTGAACGTGTGTGAGACCTATGGAGGCAGCAGTGATGTTTGGACCCCTCAGGTGATCCCTGCTTCTCCAGCACCCTCCATCCCGCCAGGGCTGAAACAGCGATTCCATCCGTTCGGCTATAAGACCCCCACGGTGTCCTATGTGGCAGAGAACGAGGTGGACGGAGCTGCCCCCGGACCATCATCTCCAACCGTCTGCTCCAAACGATTTATAGAAGAAGAGGAAGGGGGGAAAAAGAAGAAGAAAAAGAAAGAGAAACGCTTAAAGACAGAGCAGGAGGTGGTGACAGTGAAGCAGGAACCTGCTTCTGAAATTAGGGAGGATGTGATGATGGAGCTGCTCTCCCAGGAGGAAGATGTTTTGGAAGAGAAGAGGAAGAAGAAGAAGAAAAAGAAGGACAGGGAGCGAGAGGAGGTGGAGCCCAGTGTGAAGGTGAAGGAGGAATACGTAACAGTTAAAAGTGAACCAACAGATACTGTTGACGAAGTAGAAGGAAAGAAGAAAAAAAAGAAAAAGAAAAGCAAGACTAATGACGACTAGTGTTTGGTTTTCTCCATTTGTTTGTTTATTTTTGACTTAATGAACTCACTTGGAAGCCAGTGTACTATTAATTCACTCCTTGCTGATGGGTGGCGTAATGCAGGACTTCTTTTGGCAGGAGTTTGTGTTTTGAAAAAAGAACACATCCTGAATCAATTGGATTGTGACACAAATTATAAAGTGGGTTCATCCCAGAGTCTTGAAGGCCAATGTTCCTATAACTCCCGGCTTAGAAAATGACAGTTTTACACACACAGAATGTGTGCGGCCTGAGGCAACTATGAGCACATGGGTAATAAGAGTGTATGTGCGGGGAGTTTCTGAGCTTTCTGCCAGTCTCCGTCAGGCTGTGGTGGATTTTATGGGATTATGCTCAAACTGCGTTGCTGTGTTTGTGTACATATTTACATAACTGAGCTGGTAACGTCACCGGTTTGGCGGCAGGTTCAGAAAAGCGGAGCAGATATAAAGACAAAATAATGGTTCAGTGTCACGTAAGGTTATTGTTTGTTTTTGTTTTTTTACGGGTGTTTTTGAAGAAGCTGAGTCATAGGAGTTGGAGAAATTACACAAGTACAAGAAAACACATGTTAGAAAACAAACCCCTGAAGTGGTAAATTAAATAAATATGAAAAAAAGGAGAAAAAAAAGCATGGTGTTTTTGTCCTGCAATCACCTCTTGCAAGTGTTTGGTACAGCACATTTTCCTCTTGTGCCTGTTAAGCACGGTGACTTCATCCAGAAGGAATGAAACTTGAACTCTTGTAACTTAGACTGTGGCTTTTATATTGTGCAACAACAAGAAAGTGCCTAATTTACAGATCAGTAGTTTTCTAATCATCTGACTAGAAATTTTCCTGAAGTTGTTTCATCAGGAAAGGCCAGAGTCTATATGAGATTAGAGTGTATTCTGTAATGAAACATTTGAGTTTGCAAAATGTTTTTATGAATGAACTGCTATGCGAGTTGCAGAAAATTGTAGATAAGACTCTGTTCTTGTGCTGCTGCAAGTCTGAAGAAGCAAAATGAAATGAAAGAATAAAAGACTTGTGTTGGCACAAAAGTGTCCTTTTAGTAAATCCACTTATAGTGCAGTGACAGTTTCTCCTTGGACATAAGAAAACCAAATGGAACTGTCCTTTCTTTGCCCTTAAAATCAGTTAAGTATTTTGTCCTTCAATGAAATAGGACCATCTGAACATATCATGATGATCTTTATGGTCCCCTCCGTGGTTTTTGGACTCTCTGAAGGAGAACCTTCATGCCATTGATCTGTTGGCATGTTAAAAGTCATATTTAAACAACACTGCATGTCTGCACAGAGTATTGGCATCAAAAACCTATACGGTGGATCCCAAGACTATAAATCTGCATTTTGACTGCCAGCAGAAATTCCGTTCAATTAACTGCATCAGATGAATAGGCAGCTTTGTGACAGGAAGATGGCGCCAGAGTCCAGTCTGTTTCCTGTTTGGAGCAGCAGCCTGCAGCCGCTGATCTGAGCTTCATATTTACATGCTCCCATTTCTTTTTACTAATGTAACACAGATCACGTGTTGATGTCCCTATGTACAAAGAAATTATTTCAATTTTTTCTTCATTTTTTGACAGCAGCTCTTGGTGACACTCAGGTGAAAAATCTCAGTCCATGCTCTGCGTCCTCCCCTCCTCCCTCCCCTCACTGCTCCACTCTCCCGGCTCTGCACCGGAGTATGGTCCTGTTTCTTAATGAGCTCAGGCACCTCTGGTGCTATCACACTCTCACCATCTGTAATAACCCTCTGCACATGCTGCAAGGCTTTATTGATCCAGTCTCACTTGTGCATTCACATTTTTTTAACAGGCTTTACTCCCTCCAAGGGGTCAGAACGGACCCAAAATGATTAAAACCGTGTTAAGGTTTTAGAAAAATCTGTCTTTACATACCAAAGAGAATTTTTAAAATAGTTTTTCGCTCACTGAACTGGACTTGGCTCACCATTATGATGTCTAGTTTTTTGGTTTAGGAGGCAGCCATTAAAGCCACAGATGTCAGATGTTGGATCAAGCGTTTCCCAGTGAGTCACATCTAATGCCAGATATCTGTGTATCCTCACAGGTATGTTGAATGTGTGCGAGCGTCTGCTCTTCACAGCCAGAGTCTGCAGGCTTGAGTGCATGGGTGCATATGCCTGTGTAACTGAACTGAAAGAGAGTGTGTGTGTGCCGCTGCCTGAGCTTTAAACCAGTGAAGTGCAAAATGAACTGTGTTGACTAAATTTCCTCAACATACTTCGTTTTAACGTCAAATATTTATGTCCTTGTATGTTTTACACGTCTCTTCGTTCTGGATCATTGCCATTGACTTCAGTGTGAACAATTAAGAACTATTACATAGTACCTATGCAGATGAAAAACAAACTCTTTGCAATGGCTCCTCATTTTATTTCCTTTTTGGCGAAACTGACATGCAGCAGTTACCATGGTTACCTCCATTGGTGGACACCTATCAGGCAATACTACTTAAGCATCGAACAGGTTCCCCATTTTTTTTACTCTAATGATCATTAGACAAACTGTGACCATGCTGCGTCCACACTGTTTGCAAAGCGTATATTCAACTCGCGTTAGGCTACTTGCATGATTTCAAGTTTTGCACTGCAGTCTATCTACTACTATCTATTTGCAGTGGTTATCAAGCAAAACACTTCGAAAATTTGATAATAAATACTGTGTGTGGCATAGAGAAATGCAGGGCAGATACAAAAAAATGCATTGAGTGTGTGTGGAATGTGTCTGTGGCGTGTTGACAACTCAGACGTTGACTTGTTTCAAAAGTTACGATGGACTCGTCCAGATGCTAGATTCCTTTTTCCTGTCTTTCTTTCTGTAAATTCACTCTGTGTGAGAGCTTTTTTATTTTATTTTTTATTTTTTATTTTTTTTACATTTTTGCCAAAAATTTAAGCAGTTTCCCCAGACACATCTTTGCTATAATTTCCCCCTCACAGGCTTCAATGTGATTTTACTGTCTCTTAATTCAACATAAACTTTATCTTGGTCACAGAGTCTGTGCAATAATTTACAGTCTCATTTGGAAGCCCCTAAAGGCAAACACTTTTTTTTGTTGCCAGGATGGTTATTTATTTTATTCTTCCTTTTTTCCTCAGAATCATCAGTTGCCTCTTGGGCCCTGTTGTTACAGATGGAAACCAAAGAAAGAAAGAAAGAAAAACCTGAGAAATGATCCATATCCAATTCACTTGTCTTTTATGGCCTCTGTAGTTCCATCTACTAGCCCTTATTAAATTAGCCAATCTGAGCATAAATTCAACAGAAATGTATAGGGAAGTGTTATATGGCATTATATAGGGATGCACGATACCACTTTTTTTTCAAACCGATACGATACTGATACTTGGATCTGAGTACTTGCCGATACCGAGTACCGATGCCGATCCTTCTACCACAACAAAAAAAACAAATGATAAGGATAATTTTTTGCCTCTGATCTAAAAAAAAAAAAAATACAACAAAGATGCAAAGCCTCTGATTGTGGTCTTCATGCAGAGCAATTGCATGCACTGGTATCGGTTCTTGTACTCTCCACCGACATGATACCAGTATATTACAACAGTATCGGGCCGATACCCGATACCAGCATCGGTATCGGTGCGTCCCTAGTATTATACTGTCATTTGATTGAGTACCCACAGTGAGAACAATTAGGCTTTAAAGCTGAAATGTTTTCAGAGCCGACTTTCCATGTGGGAAAACCATGTGTTTTCAAATCCCTCTTTATGTCTTAAATGAGGCACGCCAAAAAAGTGAAATCTTAAATACAGGCTATAAAATAAATGGTGTGTATCTGTTTTTTAAATTAATGCATGATGTTAATTTGATACATGTACTGTAGTTTCCCTGTGGATCTTAGTTTGCCTTGTCCAGAGCCCAGTTAGACTGGGGGTAGGACCTCCTTCCAAGTCTGGTATTCCTGTTTTTTTCAGGGAATTAAGCAATAAAATAGAGTAAAGGGTGTTTGGACCCTTGCCCCTGGCCCCTGACACACTGTTGTTGTCTTTGTCTTGTTGAAGGTTGTCTTTCATATAAATGTATGATAAATGCAGGCAGAGTGGAGAGGATAAATGGAATTAATCTGAACCAAACAGCCTGAATTGTTCACTGGCTTATGCTTTTCAACACTGTGCTGTCGGCTTTATTTATGCACTCATAAAATATAAAACACAATAGGATATGATATTAATCTTAAGCAACACTAACAAATTGTGAACAATGATGTTTACAACCCTGTAAAATAAAATATATGTCCTCATGAATCATTAAGTGAAATGTGAAATGCTCCACTCTGTTGGAGCATCATTTCTCTGGATGCAGCCTCTGCGAAGAAGCGCCACAGGTGGAGTTAAGATGTTTCTCTCTGGGAACTTTGTGACTGATCCATTACTCTGATCACTGAACAACTACAAGAAGAACAGTCTCAGGCTGCTGCTGTAGATTTTGTGTTGATTTTAATAACAAACCTTTCTATAACTCTGAACTCCACACATCAACACCTGAGAGGATGAAACAACAGAACACAAACCTTGAATTAAGACAAAAGGAAAACATTCACAATCAATAGCACTACATCAGCCCCATCATAGACTTGTATGATTTTTATTTTACTATGCTTGATTTTGAAGTCCTTACTGGTACTGGTAGAACTAGATACTACATGTGCTGTATTTTATCCTACACAAAGGCATTCAAATTAGGCAAGATGTAACTTGAGAATACTTAAGCTTGGACTGCTTGTCTAATACTCAAAGGAATCAAAGCAATGTAGCAATGTATAGACAACATCTGTTGTCAATAGTGCATAATGGTCAAGGAGGAGCAGCTGAGGGTTAAGTTCAACAAGTTTGAAATTTAGGTGCTCTTGGACATCACAGCTCACCACATGAAAAATAGTATAATTAAGTTGTTGTGTAAGTATAGGGAACTCCAGGCTGTCTGAAAACACCACAGCAACAAAAAAAACACTCTCCTCGTTTTTGTCAATGAAAATAAAAGGAGATTTCTTTTCTTTTTTTTTTTTATCTTTCTCTGTTTGAATCAACTCTTTATTTCATCAACAGTGTAGGCTATGAGATTTATTCACAGTTGTGAACGGCTTAAGTTTTGTCTCATCAAAGTCTTGAAGTTAAAGTGTTAAACAATACTATGTAAAAACAGTGCTTGCGTTCAAACATTTCTTGATTTGTTCATTTGAGACAACTGTAGAGAGAAAGGACTGAAAAGCAGGAGAGGCTCTGGATGTGAGGTTCCTGGTAGGATCAGACCTTGCCAGCCACACTGTATCTTAGCAACTCCCCCGAGTTGAGAGTGTGAGTCTTTGAATGCAGCACTGTCACTGCTCACAAAGCCGCTCAGAGGTGAAGAGGTCAGAGCTTCGGCAGAGAGGCAGGTTCATGTTTGAGGAGCACAGAGTGACATTTGACTGAAGGAGCTGCAACTGCGAGAACAAGGTGGACCAGCCAAGGTTTAATAGAGAAGCATGGCTCAGTATGAAAACATCATGAATACTCTAGCCTGCCTAAAAATCTGATCAGGAAATATCATTCTTTGCTTTTACTGTAGGTTTTTAGCTACAGGTTTAATTTATCTTGATGGGCTTAATCAGCACCTTTTTACATTTTCTTTTCATTTTCACCCACTTTGTAAAAGAGATGTTCAGTCAAAGGTGTCACAGACTACATATGCTCTTCATGTAAACTACATTGGTCATGGTGTTGTAACAGCAGGAAGCTCATGCAACAACCTTTAGATGTGAAGACATAAGGATCTTGGATATTAAAAAAAAAGAAACTCTTGTGAAAATCTGGAAGCCATCATCCTTTCTTGCACAAAGGAACAAACAAGCTGTGGGCTTTCTTATTTTAATAATATTTACCACGTGTAGGATCATCACCTGGCTCAGTCTGTTCTCGTCAGTCATCAGCTGGAAGGTCACAGGGGTCAGGTATGAAGCTAAGGCAGTGAAGCGTCTAAAATTGCTGCCGGTGGCTGTAGCCTCCATCTACAGACAGTAATCCTAAACCTGCCTGTGCCTTCACTGTAATGCATGATACCGTCCAGAGGAACAAAATGATGCAATATACCTCTGCGTGTAATGCTGGGTGTGAGCTTCTTGCTGTCTAGGCTCAGTGCAGGTTCTGTGTGTGTGTGTGTGTGTATGTGTGTGTTTCTGGGCGTTAGGCTGCGGTGCTGTCTGCCGAGGAGGAGGAGGAGGATGAATAATAAATGCAGTCTGAAGTTTGGATCCAACGTGTTCAGACTACTGAGCAGAGCAGAGGCCTTTCTACGGCCCAGCTGAGCTGATGCCAATGATAAGATCTGGGGGGATGGGGTGGAGTGGATGGGGGTTAGTGATGGGGGAGGGTCTGTAGGTGAGGGGGTGTTGTGGGGTAATGAATTGGAGAACCAATTCTGGCCTGTTCTCCCCTCCCTCTGCAACGATCTCCCTCTCTCTCTCTCTCTGTATCTCTCCCCCTCTCACCCTCTTCCCTGTCTTGCTTTCTTTTTCAACCAGCGCGCCTCGCTCCAGCCAGCCTGCGGCAATGTGAGCGTTGCCATGGCAACGTGGACCTGCCAAGGACTATGGAGATGGAGCGAGGGAGAGGGACAAGAAGAGAAAGAGAGAGAGAGTGAGGGGAGGAGGGGTGCAGCTCATCAATGTCTTAGAGCCCTCCCTCCCCTCCCCCACCCAAAAGCACATGCACGCGCACACTCCCCGCCCACCCCCCCCACACACTCTCTCTCTCTCTCTCTCTCTCTCTTCAGGCATGCTGTTGAAAGAACAAACATCACAAAGGGCTCGAGCCTAAATTCTGCTGTATAGCTCCTCAGCTTCCCCCTCTGCTCATTTTTTACTTTTTACTTTATTTCTACTTTTTTACTTCAGTGAAAACAGTGCAAACTCCTCAGCAGCGCCTGTTTTTGCCAGCGCTGAGGGGAAAACCAAATAAACAAACAAATAGATAAATTCCCTCCAATCTCTCACACTCTCTCTGTTGTATACTCCCACTGTGCCAGAGGCCACGTTAGAGGAAAACTCTCAGCTTTTTCCAACTATAATTAGTTTTAGACAAATTTGTTTTCTTTTTGAAACCCAATTGTAGTCTGTCTGTCTGTCTGTCTGTCTGTCTGTCTGTCTGTCTGTCTGTCTGTCTGTCTGTCTGTCTGTCTGTCTGTCTGTCTGTCTGTCTGTCTGTCAATCAACTCAGCTGTCTGTCCGTCAGTTTGTGTGTATGCAGCTCTGGCTCATTTCCAGCTCCAACCCTCTAATAAGCCCCTCTGCTGGAGCTGAAAATGTGACATGGATCAATAACTGGATATATGAAGCTCTTCTGTACAAACTGACATAGAAATACTAATTCAGTGTTCTTTTCTTTTCCTCTATTTTCCCACAGACAATAGAGGGAGTAGAAGTGCGATTGTTTGTGTAGTGTCACTGAGCCTGTGTGTGTGTGTGTGTACGTGTGTGACATTGCAGTGTTGATTTGAAAGGCTGCAGCAGCCGTCGACAGACAACGACAATCCTTACCGCACCAGCAACTTGATTGCATACTAATGTTTTGGTATGACGCATCTCTCCCCCTCTACCTCCCCCCCAATCATCCTCCCCCCTAGTTTTCAAAATCCTCGCTCTTCCCACACCCTCCTCCCGCTCTCATGTATTTTCATATCTCTCTCTCTTTTTTTCTTTCTTCCTACCCGCCCTCCCACCTTGCTCTTCACATTGTGTGGCAGTGATATGGCACGGAGCGGCTGCTGGTACAAACCACCCACCACCTCTGCAACGATGAACAGGAATTCAGCCACATGGGACAAAGAATAAGGCACAGGCAAATTTAACATTATTTAAAAATTAGGGCTGTGACTAATAATTATTTTCATAATTGATCATTTTCAATTTAACTGCAGAGTCAATGAAACAACAGGAAAGAGTGAAAAATGCTCATGTGCTTTAATCTACAGGCCCAATAACTTGGTCTAATGTTAGTGTCCTCCAAAATAAAAATGACTGATAAAAATAGCGTTTTTTGATGGTTATAGTCTGGATAAGTGTAGGAAAACTAAAGCTGACTGATTTTTATGGCCACTTGGGGGCAGCAGAAACAAGCTAGCTACATTTAAGAAGTTATTTGTAAGTTTTGTTCTTATTATAATGCTAATGTTAGCATTATTAACCATTTACTTCTTTATTTAATTTGCTCACCAAGCAACATAAATACTCTCTTTATCTAGTCTTAAGCCTCTGCCCAACTCTTGTTACTCAATGTGGCCTCCAGTGCATCCTGAAAAAGTTTCTGTTCAGAGGACACACAAAACAGTACCCTATTTTACACATCTATGCATCTAGTTAGCAACATTATCATTAGAAATTTGAGTCATGTTAACGCTTTAAGTTTTGCATTCAGTCTCTGTTAGTCTATTAAGCTGGTACAGTCCACTCCCCCAGCTAATCACAGAGTTGGTATTTGTGCAGGTTCTCGTCCACTAGTGACGCTGATGAGGGTGAGCTGAAATTTGTGCAAATGAGGAAAACTGAATTGGTACATGATAATTCTCAGGAAAAGAAAGAAAGATTTGAGAAATTGACACAGGTAAATGATTAATTAATTATTCAAATTGGTGCTGACCAATTTACCGACTGACTAATAATCCCAGCACTGATGAAGAATCTGTGTTTGTTTAGCTAAGGCCCGGTGATAGCTGTTTGACTTTGCCCAATAAATTATCTGCAGTTATGAAAGACAGAGGGGAGGAGAGAGGTAAGATGGACTGTTAAACCTTGAGGGATGCTAATATTTGACACTCAGTCAGTGCTGAATATTTGCTTTTCTGTGGCAGATATTAGATTTTGTCGATTTTGATATTTGCTTTTCTTTCTGTCTTTTTTGCTTCAGTAAAAGCTTTAAAAGAACAAGCTGGAAAAGTTGATCTTGACAGTAAATGATTTGGCCGCAGAAACATGTCTTCCATCCACAGTCAGAAAGCCACAGTTGTCTTTTTTTTGTCAGATATGGGAGTAGTTCTCTTTGCCTTATTCATTTCATACCACTGACAGACAGCAAGTCAAATGTTAGAACAGTGAGCGCTGTGCGAGGCAGTGTGATAGGCTGCACAGAGAATCTGTTGCTAGGCTCACTGTGAACAGACCAGTCAAGTCTGACATATGTTTTCAAAGCAACCCTCTTAGCAGCTTGCAGCAGTTTCCATGGAAACCCCAATGCCATTTCCCCCCATTGTTTGGACCGCTCGATATCCCGAAAGCTTTTTCAGACTCCTAGTTTATTAAATCCTGAAAGACTGGCTGTGCGTTATGATGGTGTGTGCCTATATTATATATGTGTGTACATTTTGCTTAAGTATTTTATTATGTGGCTGTGTTAATGCAGGATATTTGTCTGTGTAAATACAGTATCTATACATTGGTGGCTACATGTGCACATACTCAGATATGCCTGTCTGTATGTGGGTTGTGAATGTATGTGTGTGTGAGCATGTGGTTGGATATGGTCAATCTCAGTCAGAGGTGGTGACAAAAGAAAATGTCCTTCACTTGACCTTCTCAGTACGTGCAGACATGGACTGAGAGTTGATGCTGCTAAGGTGTAACCAGTGTGGTGTTTGTGGAAAGCATATTACTGCTACATAGCTTTGTAAAGCTTTTTTTTTCAAGCAGGTGGTTCATTTTTAAATACTACTTAGTAAGAACCACATGATTTGTTGCTAATCAGAAGGAAACAGTAATTTTGTTAAAAGGAAATCTACATTTAGACTCAAGTAAATATTCACTGAATATCAGAATCATTACTCTTCATTAGTTGAACTGTTTGCTTCCCAATCTCTGAAAATATATACCCACCCCCCTACCCCCCAAAAAAATGTCATGATGTATTTTACTCTAATAGACTGATGAATCTTCATTGACATTCTCTGGCACCAACCTGATCCTGTTGTATAGAAGCTTATATCGACCTCCACAATATCATATTTTTCCAAACTCACAGTTCTCTTTCTATCATTACAGCTTGACAAAGTGTATTTGCATCCTTCCATCCATCCATCCACTGATTGTAACCAGTTACATCCATCCATCCATCCATCCATCCACTGATTGTAACCAGTTACACACATCCAAATCAACACGTCCGACCTCCTAACCTTGTCTCCAAGGTTGAGCCCATTTGTGTTTGTGATCTTCTGACTTCTGACTGAAGCACAGTATCGTAGTTGAGGGGTAGAGCATAGCCTAAATCGAGGGCTCCACCTTCATTCTCTGCCATGCCCTCACCACAACAGTCTGCTATAGCAGCAGCATTTTAACTCTTCAATTAGAGCAGAAACTCATTCCCAGTCCAAATGAAAGTCCATCATTTTCCAGGCAATTGCCATGACCTCAGACATGATGCAAACTGTCCCATTCAATAGAGCCAGAGGAACCACATCAGATATGTAATCCTGAGGCCACCACACCAGACACTTCCCATTGCTCAGCTGCATTCAGGGACTCCTTGAAAATCACACATTTGGCCGCTTTGTGTAGGATTTATTATATAGGCCTATATATTTATTAATATTTAATAACATAATTGATTATTCTGCAACTCAAAATTTATAAGAAATTAGTTAAGTGGCAAACCTGAAGGGAGAGTGGCCTTAATGGAGCGAGGCAGAAAGTATGTGACATGCTGTTGGCTCGACAATATTACAAAAGTGACTATTTTAAGCCTGCTTCTGTATGATTGAATGAATGATTTCAACCACTTATAAACTGTGATAATCTTTCATTTTCTATCCATGCATTCTCTACTGCTCATCCATGTCTGGGTCACAAGGGCAGCAGTCTTAGGGCTGCTCTGATGTCCCAGATGAGAATGCCTCTCTGTGTGGACTGATAGTGAGCTGCTAGCTGGTAAAACTATTCTGTGTAGGTTTGGTCATTAAATTATTATTCAGTAGCTACCACCCTCTTAACCCCTTAACACTGGAGACTGCGAATGGGTCCTTTTGAAAAAGCGAGGGTAGAGACTGTAGAGCTGTTCCACCATCACCATCTTAGCAGAGCCTGACTCCACCATCACCATGAACACACCATCACCATGTGTTTCGTGAGCCTGGTGGCTGATGTTACTGAACTGCAGCAAAGAAGCACTCAGCTGCACTGCTGCCACTGCCAGCTCCGTCTCTATGTTCTAACCATTTTCACAGCTGCTGTGGTTGGTCAAAAATAAATCAGAAGTGAATTCATAATGAAAAACAAATCCAGCATTCTAGTAACCTGCAAACTCTATGGAGAGAGACAGAGACACAACAGGTGTGAAAACACATGCAGAGCTGCGACGTAGGTGAATGCCAGTTTGTGTTGTTTGCTCACACCTGTCACTCAAAGTCACCACACCCTCAATTATGCAGAACTTTAAGATGTTCATAACATTGCAATGGGGGTAATGAGATAATTAGAAAATTGTTGGATGTGGGATTAGTATTGGATTAACTCACTGTTGGAGCCTGCCTCAAGTGGTCATTAGAGGAACTGTTACTAATGGCGCTTTTCCACTACACAGTCATGGCCTGGCTTGGCAGGGCACGGCTTGACTCGGTTTAGGTGCTTTTCCATTAAAGCTGAGTTTTCATCGGGCCTCATCGGGCGGCGGGGTCGTCATATCATAACATCTCACTCTCTTTTTTCTCTCCTCTCGTCAGCTCCAAACACACTTGTCTGCACCTCAATTACGGACCACAGCGTTCTTTTCCACACAGCAGTCATTTACGTAACTCAAGTGAAAGAATAACAACAGTCTCGGTACAGATCAGTGGACGCTGCTGCTGCTGTGTTTTTAAAATTAGCAGGTTTTATTCTCGTGTCTTCCAGTGACACGCTCTGGCCAATCAGTGGAGGGCAGTTGGCTGACGTCATGTTTTAGTATCACGATCGAGAGCCTAAGCGGAAGCAGGAAGTAATGGTCACCATGGGACTTCAACTCGGAAAAAGTCTCCATGTAAGTGAAAGAGAGTCAAAGTTTTATTTCGTGATCCGATTGAATTGTGCCATGAGAAAAAAATATGACCTCTACCTGTTTAAAACTTTCGGCATGAAACGTGATGTTTTAAACAGGTAGAGGTCATATTTTTTCTCATGGCACAATTCAATCATATCAGGAAATAAAACTTTGACTCCCTTTCACTTACATGGAGACCTTTTCAGGGTTGAAGTCCCATGGTGACGTTACTTCCTGCTTCTGCTTATAGGCTCTCTGTGGCTCACTTGGAATCCGGGCTAAAGCATTACAAAAAGGTACCAGGTAGGGGCTAGTGAAAAAGCAAAAACAAAAACGAACTGTGCCATGCTGTGCTGTACCATGCTAGTGGAAAAGGCAATATGTGGTGTACGTAGATGCAGGAGACAAGAGTTTGTGTCCAAACACGGATGCTGATCAAATGGCTGTTGTGCAAATATTGCAGAGTGTGGCAAATTTTGAAGCTGAAGAACCAAAATATTGGCATGGGACCTAATTCAGAGTGCAGAACTGTCCAAATTGATCTTATTGTCAGGTGACTAGTTTGGAATTGATGATAATGCAAAACCTTCCACATCCACAAATACACATGGTCATGGTGTGTTTGTAGGTGTATGTTCCTGTGGCTCACTGGACAGTAAATGTGTTTTCTCTTTTCTTGATGACTTGCAGGGCTGCCTTTCCTGGGTGTCTTGTGTGTGAGCCCTCATTTAGACTCAGGTCAGAGTTCAGCTTGCTATGAGAGATGAATTGGCCGTCAGAGGAAGGCTGTCGCTCGCCCTGAAGACCTGCTGGGCAGCCATCTGCCTGCGGGTTGAGGCAGACAAGCCCTTCTGCCCAGAGTCCTCAAGACTGGGAGTTTGGCAAAGTAGGATTGTTCATTGGAAACTGTGACGGCAGGCAGAGTGCATTAATAACACTTTCCCCTTCTCAGGGGGTGAATGGACCATTAGCCTTGTTTGAGAAAAAATATAACTCACATGCTTTTTTTTCAAACTTTTATATATAGAATCCAAAAAACACAAGATTCTGAATGAAAAATAAAATGAATTATTTTTAATTAATCTTCAGAAACTTTTTTTTGATCCTGATGAAGGACAAAAACATAACATCTGTCAGTGGCTACTAAACTAGATCCAAATCCAAGTCCTTTGAATGTTTGATTTCTGTTCTGATTCATCTTGCAATGATTAGCATCATCCATTATCTTATGATATAAATTATATTATATTCAATAATATTAGACATGCACATGCACAACCTTCTTATATTAATGGATGTAATGATTATGTGTGATCTGAACTGTACTGTAACATCCAAACAAAATCATCTCATTAGACACAGTGAGTTTGAACGTAATTTTGTGCTGTAATATCATGAGATTCTTGACTACATTGGCATTTTCTAATTCTTTCAAGCCAAAAACAGGTCTGGTTTTGACCATGATGTTGATTCCTGCCCACATCAGAAGGTGTATAGCCAAGGTATTCTGTGCCGATGACCAGAGGGGAACCGTTCTACCATTGCAATGAGTCTGAAACATTATTTTACGCCCGAAAAACTCTGCAATGTTACTTTAATGTCTGCTGGTTTAATATAGGCCTAGGTGAATTCACGAATTAAAATTCTCTCATCCTTTTCTGTGTCTGATTTTAAAATGCCTGACAGAATCACCAAACGCATATGTTAAAGACAAATGTAGCACGTGGCTATCTGCTAATCACAGCAGTTCAGGTTTGATTACAACCCATGGCCCTCTGCTGCACGTCATCCTACCTCACTATCTCCCCATAGGTGATTTGAAAATTGTGTAACCAGTCCTAAATAAAGAACGTTTGTGGTACTATAACTACAATACAGGCAAGAATTGCACAAAAAATCAGAACAGTGACGCTGTTTGGGAGTATTAGAATAAATGTTTTCATTGACCCCATGTGTAAGAGCCTGAGGGGCAGAAGTAGGATTAAAATGTAGTTTCATAACTTTCCCTCGGTGATAAATCAATATTAAGATAAAACAAGTAGTGTTTTCCTCTGACTTCATCTATCTTTAAACTTTTATTTAAAACAAACAAACAAACAAACAAAACTGCTATTCACAACAGTCTAAAAAACTACTGCATATTATGTAACTCACAGAAATGGGTCACCATAACAGTAACAGCATGGCTCCCTTTCATACAGTTTTATCTCCCCTCTTTTTATTCCAGAAGACTTTGAACATGGTTACATAATTGTCAGTCTGATAGTATGGAACAATGTTATAAATGTGTTTTTGTTTTAGCAGTAGAGTCTTCTGCCAGAAGAGAGGCAGAGTAGCTTTATGTGTCTGTTTTCCTGCTTGTGTAACAGAGGAAGTGTATTCCAGTGATATTTGTCAACTGAACCTCTTCTGGTTTGGTAAAGTCTCTTGCTCTATAAGCTGATTTATGTAAAGGGGGATTAGCCAAGGCTGAGTGTGCTGAATAAATAGTCCCTTTGTATTTCAACTGTCCATCCTGAAAACCCTGCTGCTCCTCCAGGCCGCCGTTTTCATGAACCAAAGTACATTCACTTAACCTCTGACCCTGACAACAAGTGGCTCCATCTGAACTGACATGATTTCATTTTCCTCGAGTGCTGTCCAGCCAGCTGTCTGTGTCCCAGGACACTGCACAAGCATTTTAAACAGGCAGTTGCCCAAAACAGGACAAAAGGGTTGGTGGAGGTTCTCAAGATTACAGAATTGGGATGTAACCACGGCGACCAGGAGTCAAAATCATTTAACAACTAAAAATGAGAGTTTATAACCACATAATAACCACATAACATGTTGTTTTGTGTGATGAAGGCCTCGTAGGGTACATGATAAAGCAGACACTCAGTCCTGCATTCAATAGCCTAATGGTTAACACAACACTGTCATAGTGTTCAGCTGGATTAATGGCATGTCCGTTATTTCATTCTGAGTTGGAGCCTTGGGTTTGAACCACAGCATTTTATAGCAGCTTTGGAAATGCATGGGATTTTGGTGAAATGGTGAAACAGAGTCGTGTAAGTGTGAGTTATTGCAATGATTTTGTTTTTGTCCTGTGGTTATGAGTTCAATGTGGGACCTGATTATGAAGATGTAGTAGGCAGAAATATCATTTAGCCTAATGTGTTAATTTAAAATTGGTTGGTCTTGGGGAGGGGCTTAGTGTTTATAGGCCTTTAATGCTCTGGCCAACAAAGTGCTCAAAGGAGTGGGAGTAATGCCACACAGTGAATTGGGAATTTGATTTTGCTTGTTTGTTTTTGCTTTGCTTTCCTTTGGTTTCACTATTTCACTGTACATATAAACTCAAAATGTATTTATGACTTCAGCCATCATAATTTTTGACACAGTGGGCTCTGGCAAAATAACAAAAGATTATCTGACAAAACATTTGAACCTGGATCAGCCTTTGGTACAGACTCAACACATAGAAGTGCCTATTCCACATGGTGTATTTGCTACTGTTGTGAGTGTATGTCATTATACATTTGCCACCATATGACCTGTCACCTTGTACTATGACTTCCTTGATCCATCACTCAAATGACTTAAAAATCTTCCTAAAACTAACTGAATAACGTATATCTTCAGGCATGAGAGTGGCATCAATCTATTAATCTAATTGTAAAGGAAAAAGAGTAGCTAAGTCTATGCCCAATACAGTTTGAAGCAGAAGATCCCACTCATCTGATAATCTAATAAATTCTTTTTAAATTAAGTTTTATTCTTCCTACAGTTTAATCCAAGATGTATTTTCCAAATATTTTATTATGATAGGCCTATATAATTATATTATTGAAGCAGCTGCCCAACATGTCTTTAAAAAGGATTTTCCTCCAGCTGGAAAGTTTTAGTAGTCTGTTGTTGCGAAGAAAAGACCCTTTCACAAACTGGTTTTGAACTCAATCATTGAACTCAAGGAAATTGTTTGTAGTTTCAGTGGTTAACTACACAAAACATAGCAAAAAAAAGTAATTTTACTTGAATCACTGTGCCCATATGGAAGTATCTATATTTGCTATATCTATCTGAACCACCAACAAGCTGTACCCTGGAAATTTGCTTAGTTGCATTTAGGATTGAAAACCTTAAATCTTGTCTGCTGTCCTAGAGTAATAAGCATCATCCTCCTTTATTTCCGAGCACTTAGCCTGATCAGATTATCATTCAGTTATTAAATGACCCAGAACCATAATAACTTAAAATTGGCATGGAGGAATGCAAGGATTCAAGGTTAGTTCAAGTTCATCAAACCACTAAATCTGTCTCGAATCCCACTTAGTCCTGACATTTATTCTCTTCCTATACCGTCATCTTCCATTGTCCATTGTTAGAGCGTAGAGACGGAGAAGGCGGGAGAAAGAGAGGAGAGACAAGGGCAGGGAGCGAGAAAGGCAGGCAGAGGAAGAAGAAAATGGGCAAGCAAAGGAGAAGGGGGTAAGAAACAGATGGTAGTGAGGATGAAAAGAAAAATATAGGATTATGTCTTTTTGTAAATTACTCTGTAACGTTTATGTTGTATATAAATTATATATTATTTAAATCAATTAAATGATATTGATAGAGCTAACAGGCAGACTCCCGTGAATCTCATCTCATTCTCACGCTTAACTATCACATGATATGACTCACTCACCACCACCTGGCTCCCAGCTGACCTGAACCATTCTGTTGATCAATCAAGTTGCTCACTCACAATGTCTGCAATGACTTTGATATCCATTATCAAAAATTACAAAAACTCACTGACAGAAACACTCATGCATTCTTGAAAGTTTGGTCTCTTTTCAGACGTCACCATAGGGCTCTGTGAAACTGTGAAACACATTTTTACTTATTTTTGTTTATTTTAGAGACTAAAGAATGACTATCCACTTAGCAAATAAACAGGACTTTACTTTACAATGAAAATAACTTTTGTTGCAGTCAGCTCAGCGACTTATTGTTGTACTTTTGCCAACCTCCTACATTATAACTTCTATAAGATCTGTCTGTTTACGCATGTGTTTATGAAGAGTTCATTCATTCTGCTGGCAGAACACAGCCAAGGTTTTTCCATCAGATCAAACTCTATAACTTTTGCTACAGTTCATTGCCAGAAGTGCTTTGGTCTGATGTCATAACTCCCCCAGCCTCTTCCTCTGCAGAGGAAATGTACTTTGCTTTAAGGGGGGGAAACTGCAAAACAAGTTTGGAGAGAATGTCAAACTTGGTTGCTGCTGTTACATGACGCTGACGCCACGCTGCTGCAATTTCCTCTTGGGGATTAAATAAAGTTATCTATCTATCTATCTATCTATCTATCTATCTATCTATCTATCTATCTATCTATCTATCTATCTATCTATCTATCTATCTATCTATCTATCTATCTATCTATCTATCTATCTATCTATCTATGTGAGGTGGGATCACATTTACGCAGGTATATATGTATCTAGAATACAAGAAAGAGAACAATATTTTTGCCTCTAACATGCAGAGTCTATACTTATCAGTGCATCATCCATGAACATCAGGTTGGGATCCGACTGCACCTATACTCCATCGTCTCTGATCAAACAAGTCACCCTCTGTGACTGATGAGGTCTCCCTCTGAACAAACAGATGAATCACCTTGCTCTGGCTTTTTACAGTATTCTACCACCTAAAATCAGTTCAATCAAATTCCAGTTAGAGGCCTAAGATTTTTAAACATACTTTAAAATGCGCAGCAACAGACAACAGCTTTGTGTCACTCACCCGTGTTGGATGGACACGCAGATGATCACATCTCCTTTACCAGCTGTGAATCATTACAGTAAAAGACGAGAGAACAAACTTACTTGTGTGTGTTTTTGTGCCACTGCGACTGTGATGTGAAGCAGCCTGAGGCAGTCAGCATGGCCCTCTGTGGTTTATCTGTTCTCTGGCTGACTTCCATACATCACGGAAAGTCTAATGTCTCCCGACAGGGTTCGCGTGATGTTTTGGGGGTCTCAAAGACAGGTGGAGAGTCCACCCCGCTGGGCAGAGCTGAACGTGTTGAGAGGCTGCTACACTGTGATTAAAAAGAGCTCTGTGAGATACCTGCAGGAGGTTCCTCTGGTGCACAGAAGAAGCCTTTGAATTAAAAAAAATATAGCTTCTTGGTTTTCTTAGAGATAATGTCATGCATATACACTCTGAAGTTTTTCACAGTGTTATTGATAAGGATAGTTTTGTATTGCTAACACCCCTCAACAGAGCTTTAACAGACAAAACATCTAAACAACAGCTCATGAAATGGACTAGAAGACCTCTAAAATGGCTTAACTGCAAAGCTGCCAACAAGTTCTGTACCTTTAGCAAAACTGCACAATCATCTGATTTATATTAACAATGATTGTTTAAATAAATAAATCTATGAATGATGGCTAGGAACATAGTTTTCATTCACGTCTAAAATACAAATAATAATAATACTATATAGTTAAAATTGATATACTGTAATAAACACACATACAATATACAAAAAATAATTTCAATGTGTGTATATAAACCTTTTATCTAAATGAATCTTTTAAATATTAAATATTTTTTATGAAAAATTACACACCACAAGTGAAAATCATGCAGAATACAGTATGAAGCTCTCAGTGTGTTGAGTCTGCTTGGTTCATTTTGATAATATCACTGGAGGAGTTTTAGGACCTGCAACAACAGATTATCTGTGTAAGACATGGTGTAAATTAGCAACATTAGCTAATCAGTTGTCTTTAAACCTACACCCCAATTTTTCTTTTTTTATCTGCAACATTTTTAAATGTTATGCTAACTAACAAACAGCTGTTGGTGGTTGTGAAAACCATAATCTTGTCACCTATATGCTCCTACAGGTGGATTTTTTCCGAACATGCATGAATAAACGTATTTCATTCATCGTGAAGACGGTAAATTAGCAGTTTGGAGTCGCAGTGGAACTTCAGAGCCATCAAGTCGTCATAGCACCACATTAAACTTTATGGTTAAGTGAGGAGTTAGAACCATTATGGACCAGTGCCGAATCGGTTTGTTTTCAGAGTGCAGCTTATGTGAGTGAGTGTGGAGCGCTGCTGACTCCTCATGAACTGTGGAAAGACAAATGTGATCTGCAGGACCAGGGGGGTGAAGAGAGGTTGTTAATGTAAAAACAGAACGCCAACTGCAGTAATAAATGGTTTTCTATGCACATTCTCAAAGTATTACTGTACTTAGTGTCAGATATGTAATAAAAAGGCAATAATGTCAGATCAATTGGCTTTACAGCTGCATGTGAAGGATACTGTGTATATGCTGTTGAGGGGGAGGCACCACGCCATGTTGACTGCTGTCGTCTTTTCGATGAGTGACATGGTGCAGCAACTGATGTGCATTTACAAAACATGTTTTTATAAGCGATGACGATTACTGACAGAAACTCACATACACAGATGCAGAGAGGACCTCAGTGCTTTGTTTGTGTCAGTCAGTTCTCTGTTCTCTGTTTTTCTAGCAATGTCACTAGACTGTCTGGTGCTCATAGGATGACCAACACAAGGAGCCCATTCTGTGCAACCAACTGTAGGAGAGGTTTTTTTTTTTTTTTTAAATTTCAATATTTTCTTCTTGTAAACAAATCCCATGAAAAGAGTGTGTATCTGCAGCCTGATATGTCTTATTATTCCACTGAGCTCCATTGTTTCTAAGAAGTATTAATGTAACAACACATCACTACTGTTGCCCTGGGTGACAAGTTCCTGCATTACCATCAACATACGTGCTGCTTTTAGTCGTTTCAGGGGTTTGTTAATGGTTAAGTTTTTTAAAAATGTAGAATATTATCCATTTGATCCTGTACAGTTTGGGCAAAACTTTTAGGTACATTTTGTTATGATAAAGTGTTTGCTGTAGTAGCGTGAGCTTTATCGTGCTCAAAATTAAAAATGTATTTTACATATTCTAATACTTCGATATAAGGGTGTGTTTGATTCAGAGAGATTCTCTGTGCTTACCTGGGTATTTTGATCCCATTTACTGTATCTTGTGAATACAGTTTTTGTTTCACAGTGGTGCAAACCTTAACCATCAGTCACTATTTGAGACGAATCTGTGGCAGGCCTCTGCTGTGGAAGAGTCTGCCTCCTAAATGCAGTATTTAAATATTTACGTGTTAACACACGGAGGATCAGTTTCTGTCAGGAAATCACTGCATCATTAGCATGGATTTAATTTGGTGGAGATGAATCAGCTTGTGTAATGTTTAAAATTTACAGATTAGGTTGAGCCTTCATTGTTCCCAGCCCATGAATAGCGTTTAAATGAGAAATATTCCCATGCAGAATATACATTCTACCACTCTATTATCAATGTGTTGTTTGAAGGCCGCAGTAATTAATGAGCTCTCCTGTTATTACAAGGAGATTATTTCCAGCAAACAAATGGTCCTGAATTATCTTGTGCTGAGTCTCACCTTTTGGTAATTAATGATTTTAAATTATGTACATGTTGGATAATGAGGGCAAGGTGTGTCACATGTTAGCACAGAAAGAGTGAAAGGTCTATACCATAAAAATACTGTGAGGCACAGGCGATCACTGTCTGTCACTGCGTATGTCTCATGCACTGCTCTCTCCCTTCATATTTTTATGTTTATAAGATTACCCTTAGGAAGCTGCCTACAGTATATCCTCATTATGCTAATCTGTCCTTGTCAGCCCACACAGCGGCTCTGGATGTTGCGCTTTGCTTCAGCTGTAGCACAACACGATTTCTTTCTCCCATTTAAATCAGAGTTCATCCTGTGCTGCAGTTCAGGAGGATTCGCTTGACATCACAGCCAAGACAAAAAAAACAAAACAAAACTGCCTGTTTGAGAGGGTGCGTTGGTGAGAACATACTGTATACTGCCCCTCTGTTACTCAGAACCAGTGAAATAACGTGTTTATCCCGTGATGTTGAAGCTATTATAATGTAATTAATAATAATGTAATGACACGGCAGAGTTATGTAATGACCATCACTTTTAATTATTTCAACTTTATTTGTTTTATTTACTTTTCTGTGAGCTCGATATGACGGACTTTTCAGTACGCAATTCTTTTAGGCCTAATTCTTTCAGTCCCATAGTTACGTCATATTGTTAGGTGACCTTTAGCGACCTCTAGCGGAGCTGAGGAGGAAGTCAGGTGACGCATTAGGTTGGAGTGGATGGATGTGTCGATAAAGCCCAGGACACACAGTACTATACCCCAAGTGAAACTGATAATCATTATTGTCTTTATACATGTTACTATTTCACAACCTTCACTACAAGTTTTTATTGTGTTTCATTGTAACCATGACAACAAAGGTCTTCACTGCGCACTTCGTTTAATGTAACCAAGTAGTTTCTGAGCCTATCCCAAAGCAGACCATAACTGTTTCCTTAATCTGAGCCATTTGTCAGGTGTTGATGTACCTCCGTAAGGTACTTCAACAGTCTGGGAGTAAGAGCAGTTGTTTACTGGTCATTTTGTTGTAACTCTTGCCGCCACCAAAGTCTGGGGAAACAGCAGCTATGTCATGCTCCACACGCCAGGTCCTTACTGCCTGTCTGCTGTTTTGTGCAGGAAAAATAATAGTCTGTAGTTTTGTAGTTTTTACCACAAGGGCTGGTACTGTGTGTGTGTGTCTTCATGGCAAATGTGTAAGATACAGTCACAAAACTTGTGTGTGAGCTCTCATGTCACCTCTATTTTGTTGTTTTTTTTGTGATTGGAAACAACCCTGATGCGTTGATGTTGTTGAGTGTTGTGAGCAGAGTTAGTTAGTGAACCACATCATGTTTGGTGGAGCTGAGGGGAGTTCTGAGTGATAATTTTCGCTGGGTGCAAACAGCCACTTTCACATTACACAGTCATTTAATCCTTTGTGACAAGTGTTGATTACAGCAGCTATAAGCTGTGGTCCAGGTGCGTCTTACCTTCAGTGTAACAAGCTCCACGTTCTTCACTGAAAAAGTTAGAAGACACACACTGTAGAAATCTGAGACCAGAGTAGAGAGGGAAGGAGCTTTATGTGCTAAAATAAGAGGCAGAGAAAATATGTAGATAAACTGTATTTTTATGTCGTTTGTAAATAAAATAGAAAAAAAAAGACAGTTGAGGAGAGAGAAGCAGGACTTCTTTGCGCTCTGGTTTTGTTGCCACCCACAGCAACACCAGTTAGACACATCAAGCACTGCGTAGGCTCCCTTTTGTACCGTAGAAAATGTATTTATTAAAGCATAGGCTCTAGAACAAAAACAAAAGAAAACCAACAACAGCTGCAAGATTGCAGAACATATTATGTACCATAAAATTGATAAAGAAATCACTGTACACGCTACAGTGCTTTTTTTTTTTTTTTTAAATAACAGCTTTTGCAATGCATTTTATAGAACTTATATTTTATATATTATATTGTTTTTGTTATTTTTTTATACACATAATAAACATTCAGTAAAATCGTCTTCTTCTGGGAACATTAAGGAATTAGATTAATGTCAAATAAACGTATCTCTGTGAGTTTGAGTTAGAAATGTTATTACAGCAGAACATACACATACAAAAAGTACAATCATTGTTCAGTGTTGAGCTCAGCTGACGAGCAGGTGGGAAATTAGAGGAGAATTATGGATGAAGGACGAGGATGAGCAGTTTAAAATAAATACATATTGGGACTCAAAAACGCAGTGGGACTAAAGATTTCTACTGTCTCTAATGTAATACTACACATACACAGTTACTCTAATCTCATTAGTGCAACCAGCTCTGTTATAATTTCTGTTACATACATATTAACATATGTATTTCATGTTTGAATCAATTAAAAATATTTGGAGGTTTCACTGCAGTAAAATGTGTTGAGTGAAAGGAAACTGACAACTGCTGTAAGACTCGTCTCAGATTAAAGGCAGGAACATCATTTAGTTATTCTCCTCAAGCAATTTGTATATAAAAATCTGTAGACCCATGCAGTCATAATAACATGCCCCCCTTTGTAATGATACATTTATTTTAAAATATGTGAATTTGATCTTTCTAACAACAAATTATTTTTATTTGCCAAAAAATATCAATTTTAATTCAAAATCTCATTCAGTTACAAATGATATATATATCTATATATATTTATATATATATATACTGTATGTATATATTTTTAAAAGCCAATATATTATTAAACTCTGAGAGAATCAATGTCTAAATTTCATATAAAATATACTACATTTAAAAAAACAATTTTCCTCTAATCTTGGAGAGTTTGGCTCTTCATGTCGAAAAGATCACACATTTTCTTCATATGACTTGAGGGGTTTTCGCTCAAAATGCTTCATAAACACTTTGCTGGTGTTCAATATGTTGTCATGTGTTTGTCAAAACAAAAGGCAGAAAAAAGCTGTGCATTTCTTTCTTTCTTTTTATGTGACAGATTTAAAGTAAATCTCTACTGAAGAGTCCCCATGATTTATAAACATTTGAGAGCAGTGACAAATAGTTAATTGTCTTTTTCATCGCTCTTTGGTCCAGTTCAAAAAAGACCGAGATGAAGCATTTTATTTCCAGATTATGGCCTGACAGCAACACATTGAATTTAAAATAAAATTATATAAAATATTGCCATCTGCAGTTTTTACTTTAGCAGCCACACGTTTCAGATTTGTTCTTCGTGTTTTTTTCCCTTAAAAATTTAAATAAAGCCCCTCTAGAATGAAACCCTTCAGGCTGAACCTCCCTCCTCACCGTGAATTCAATTATACTGTGTTGCTCAGCGCGTGAATTGCCAAGGATTAAGTGATTGTGTATCTTTTAGAGTCAAAACATCTGCTGTTTATGCTGGCAAAAGCTTCACCACCCTCGTATCGGGATGTAAGGCAAGCTGTCGGAGAGAGGAGGGATGGCAGGGACAGAGGGAGAGAGAGAGAGACGGGGTGACAGAGAGAAAAAGACTGAGTGGTGAACATTATTTGGTTGAGAGACGAGTTCATGATGGAGGTTTGTCAGTGCATTAGGTTATCACAGCCTCGGGGAAAATATCCACAGATCTGCTGGAACAATGCAGATGTTTTTGCTGATGGTGATGCACATCACTCGTTCACTTTATTCAGCCATGGGGGTGTAACACACTCATAAAACTGACCACTGTCCTGTTTTATATATGTACATGCACACTCACCAGACAGATGTAGGTGTATGCGTCACTCAGGGGTTTTTTTTTGCAGCCAAACTCATTTAGACTGCTGCTATAAATTACACAGTCACACATTTCAATTACTTACTGGCATTCGTTACTCCCATTATCAATGAAAATGTTAGATACAACATTTATATGTCGTACCTAAAATATTCTGTCTGGGGACATTATACACACACGCACACACACAATTACACTATGTAAAACGTTGCAGTGTTTCTTTTTGATTATTTCTCATCTTTTCAATTCATCGTAAGTGCTGATATGGTTTCATTAGTCAAAATTCTAACATAGTTAAACACACAGTTAACACACTCTCATCCACCTTTAACTTCTTCTACCCTTTTCGTCCCTCCCTTTTGGTGTCTATTCTCTCCTCATTGGTGCCATTTTCTGTATATGTAGCTACATTTTAGTTGTCTGTTGTGAAGGGAGGCTTTGTTTCCCTTTCCTCCTTTCTTCACCCAGAGTATATTTTCCAGTTTTCCTCTATTGTTCAACGTTTGTCGGTATGTTTTCTCATGTCTGTCTCCCCTCCTTTCTTTACTACAAATATGTAATTGCCTTTGTGTTTTTTCATTGTTCCTGCACTTGTTTGTCAGTCCTGCTTTATTGTTGCTGTTGATGTCTTATCATTCTTTGTTTGATCTCCTTTTTTCTTGATTTTAGAAGATGTACCATTGACTCTAGCATAGTCTATTAGATAGCCACTCATATTATGATTCTGTTGAATAATGTATTTTCAGGTCAAATGTATAATGGTGAATCTTTAGATCATGTGACACAGTTCTGCCACACAGGCCATGTGTGCCGAAATAGAAAGACGTTTCAAAGCAGAAACGCGCACATGCTGCATTGTGTTCCTGTCTTTGAGGGTGGAGTCGCAAAGCTGATCCACATGTGTCTTTGTCAGGACCAAAGATATTCAGGGCTAATCCAAAATGTTCTTGGCTGAAGCCCTGAATGGTTCGACCGTAACTACGCCACCACTTTTAAGTGATGCAACTGTTGCTGACATTGACCTTCCAGTGCTTGCACTGATTGCCATTTAATCTATTGATTGGTTATCTCATGGCCTTAGCTCATTAACTGGAGTGCTGTAGCAGTGGTTACAGTTCTCCCTCCACGATAAAGCCCCATAGCATGAGTGGACACTGATAGGATACTCTGAAGAAGTGGTTAGCGTAGAAGTTTGCAGTGCCGTCATCAAGGCAAGGCAAGACAATTTTATTTGTATAGCCCATTGGTCTCAAAGGGCTTTACATAGCATCATAACAACATCCTCTGCCCTTAGACCCTCAAATCGACTGAGGATCTACTCTCGGTGGAAACCCTTTTTAACAGGGAAAAATTGGAGGAGGGATCCCTCACCCAGGACAGGCAGACGTGCAATAGATGTTGTTACAGACAAGAAAACAAACAGACTATGCAAAACATGGAAATGTTAACAAGAGCTGACGAAGGCAGCTTCTGTCGGGAGGGAAGGCAGGGAGAGCACTGGTGAGTAAAGCCACCACACTTTTTTTTTGTTGTTGTTTTTTGAAAAGGCCTGCCATCCCCTTGCTCCTTCAATAAGTATGAATACTCTGTGGGACTCATTACATTACTAATTTATAACAATTAGTAATACATGTTAACAGTTTAGAGGGGATGCTGAAATTCCACTTGTTAATGTTGTAGTGCCCTCTGAAACCTTGCACGCTGGTTGTAAACAGGGTCTTCCCCAGGGACGGAGAGGGCATTCATGGAGGCAGAGACATCCAGTACTCTTGGTCCCACAACATAAATAATTTGCTCTAATGCTCTCTAGCTTTAGCTTCTCCCTTTATTCTTGCCTTCTTTGTGAAATTACAATGCTGCAGTGTTTTTCTACACTGTGCACTACATATGAAGTTAGTCGCCTGCACACTGTTAGAGTACGCTTGATATTTTTAAATCATAATTTGGTCTATTTTGCTTTTGCTCATTGCAGACTGCTTTAGTTCAGAAGTGCTCTAAACCTGATATAGGACTCGCACAGTTGGTGCTGGCCTATTTATTCAAAGTGCCGACATGACATGAATGCCTACATTAATCTGAAACAAGGCCACAGTTTTAGGTTTCTTTGGAAAACTGGAAAATACAGCACAGAGCCCATAAAGGCTGAGCATGGGCACAGAAATATAGGCTACATGTGCATTGCACTGCTGCTCGACAGGAAGCAAGCATATCCCATTTATCTTCATTCCTCCTTCCACAAGACTTCACAGAGCAACCAGGGGAATTCCTGTGAACCTCTGGAACTCCGCTGGGATTCACTGGAATCTATTCTTAGAGTTTAGAGGAACGAGGGAACATGTAAAAAATGTGAGAAGAACAGAGGAGGAGGCAGGGAAATCAATATACAGCCTCTACAAGGAGAGCTGTGATATAAGCAGTAGCAGGTGCTCTGTTAATGCTGACAAAGACAAATGGCCAGCCAGCACAAGCTCACATGAGTTTGAAAGCTACACTCAGGAATAAAGATATATCCCTTGGCAAAATGTTTTTGATTTAATGATTAATTAGTTGATTGATTTCTACTGTTTCTGGTGGCAGTTTAATGTTTAGTGGTTGTGGTGGGCGAGCGACAACAAACAGGAGTATGTGTACTAGCAGCTACTTTCACCCAAGTCCTCAGTGGCTCACAGCTGCAGCATCTGTATAGACTTTATCTGCTTGCACATAGAGCAGCAGGGGAGTGAAAATGGGGATTTATTACTTTGAAAATGGAACTAACAGATTTAGATACAGTCACATTTTGGATTAGCATTTGTCTAAAAATATATAGGCTAATGTACACACATACATGTATAGGATAGTATTATACTTTGGTGAATAGAAACTACTGAAATGTATTATTTGGTCTATAAATGTGATGCACCATCATGCACTGTATAAATTCAACACTGAACTTAAGCCAGTATTTGAATTCATGTTTCCTAATGGACCAAAGCGTAACGTGGCTCTGGAATGAAGGGTTTCATGTTTTCCTTGACTTTCTTTTCTGCTCTCCTGTTCATTGTTCTGACCATCTAAGTTCTGATCACTCCCTGCATATTAAACAGGGATCTGGAATAGACAAAAGGCAAACAGCAGCATGTTTTGGCTGCTCTTAACAACTACATCCATATCATATAATCCAATAGCTGTACACAATTAGAGCCCTAACAGTCACGTTCTTACACAAACATACCATTTAAGTTATGAAAGCAAACTGAGCAAATGACCCCCTGTATCCCGAGAGCTCCCGGTGACTCTCACTCCACCTACTACACCTTTGGGAACTGATCTAAGGCACATTACCATTCATCATAACACTGCAGTACATTTCAGTACCCAATTTGGGAACCAATGTTCAGCTTAGGAGATGATGTGAAAACACACCAGGTAGCTAGTGTCTGCTATTCTGCTAGTATATTTCCACCTTTAAAAAGATGTTTCAAAACAAAAATACACAGGAAAGAGGTTTTGACAGAAGAACATTTCTTGGAGGGAAAAACTCAAGAAGCAGAAATAATCTTCCTGGCTCGGTTTGTCAGACACAGAGAGGCAAATTATGGCAGGTTTATGCGTTTATAACAAGCTAATTGAGCTGAAAATCTGTTTTCTTACTAAAACAATAATCATTAAATCTCACTAACGGTGTAAATTACTATGCTAACGTGAATGGTTTTGCACAATTCAAGTATCTCATTGGCAGGACAAGAGTAAGGTTTTTGTTTTGTATACTGTAAATTACATCTTCCCTCTTCTATGATGCTAAGCCTCTAATAAAGCAAACACTGCACTCACATTACTTTGATTTTTTGTTTTCTACTTTGTTTTATAATGAATTTTAGAATAATTAGATTTCAGTGGTGGCTCTCCTGCCTCACTCATATAAACTAGAAGCGTTGTTGAGTTGTCATCACAGAAGACAATAGCTTTGCACAGTTACTCTGGTGCTAGTCGTAACAACCACATATGCATATCAACCACTGCTGAGGCATTGTGTTGTCACAGTAACCACAGGGTTTTTCTTCTTTTTTTGTTGTTGCATTGATCAGAATAAATCCATTTTGTGTTTTTTAACTGCTGCACAAGTTGATGTTGTCTGATCATGACACATTGTTAAAGGAGTAAAGTATGTTCTCAATTTCAACCTCTCAATCTTCTTTTTTTTTAGTCTTCAGTGTAACTTTGTAAATTTATGTGATTCTTCAGTAGTACAGTAATTCATTTAGTTTGAGAGTGACACTGTTGGCGATGGTGATACTATTGAAAAACAATAGTGAACTATTCATTTAAAACTTTTTGGATCTGCAAACTTAGTTTAACATTTTCTAAATGACCTATGAATGTGAACTAGTCAATTTACATCTGTATGTACTGAACTTTGAACTAGGTTCTTTGTGTGAACGGGCAAACACTGCCAGTTCCCAACAGTGCAAACAAGCCTAACTCTAACATGCTCACCAGCAATCAGCAGAGACATTATAATATTGGTCTTTTTCATCCACTGTGTAAGCTGGACTCAGAGTTTGGTAAGCTCACAGGAGGAAAGATTGACTTCTCTTTAACAAGATGTGATGTCATCATCATTGTCAAGCTAAAATCAGCGTCTGTCCTCAAAACGAGTGCTCTCTCTGTTAATACGAGAAGACTGAGGGTTTTTAAACATAAACCCCTCTGATTCAGGAAATGATTATAAAACCTGGGGTGTGCCACTAGAAAGTAAATATTTTGTATTTATATTACTGCTTAATGAATACCAAAAATATAACAAAGCACATTTGAAAAGAGTTCAACATTTTTACCTTATACCTCATATTTTTTTTTAGCATTGCTTATCTGTCTTACTAAAAAGATGTCTACCTGTGATGAATGGACTGAGATGGAATTTAAGTATTTTGTGTTTGTCCAGCCTACTTTTAGTTATATATAGTTTTCTCCAGCTCTGGAATGGAAAATAGTGCATATTTTTTCACCTACCAGCCAGATGGGCTAAGTTTTGTCTACACATTCAATTCAAAACATCCACCATAAATGATGCAGGATCCACCCTCACACAGTGTACACTGTACAGACATTCACCCTTGTGTCTAAAGTGATTCAGTTGGACATTAGGCTGCAGTGGTGCAAAGACAGCGGCCAGTAGAATAGTCCCTAAAAAAACACTGTTATATTGCATAATGATAGTTTTTTTCCCGCTCACTTTAAGAAAAATATATTTCAAAAAATTAAACTGCAGATGTGAGCCTAAATATATATATATTTAAAAAAGTTGCAAAAAATATTACAGGGGTTTTAATAGAGACTAATACTGAAGTCTCCAGAGGGCTGAGCATGGAGGAGTTTAATGTAGCAATGCAGTAGTTTCACAGCTTTTTGAATGAAATACAAAAAAAAATACCTGTACCTTTTAGCTAATTACACCTGATCAATCTAACAATCATTACTCTGTCAACCTGTCTGCCTCTCGTAGACACCAGGGAACCTGATCATTAGGTTCTGAGGCTGGACAAACCGGGAATTACCGGAAAGCTCAATACCCAGCAGATAGCATCTTCAACTTTTTGACTGACAACTTTAACAACTTACAGCAACAACAACAACAGATGACTCCCTCCTTGCATGACAAGAAAATGCATGTTACTACATGCTGTACATCTCACAAAACCCAAACGTGTCTATCTCCATTCATCATAGGAAGCTGTTATTCTGTAATGACACCTGCTCCCTGAGCTGTTTGCTGTCCATCACACTTACATGATAAAGGACATTCAAGTAAATGTCATGAATTACTGACCGAATGGCACAAAAGCAGTTTTCAATTGGTCAGCTGTGTTTATTTAAAACAGTATGTACATCCAAATTCCAAGAAGGGGACAATAAAATCTCTATGCAGATATATCCAACTCTATGTTTCAGCCCTGTTTAAAACAAATCGTCCTCCATGTGTCCAATGACATGTGCAGACAGATTCTGATGCAGTCTATAGCTTGATTCATATCTGTTGTAGTTTACTCAAGACTATGGCCCTCACTGTCCTTCCCAAGTCACCTAGTCAAGTCAAGACGACCAAGTGAAGACTCGAAGCTCCAAATCCCTTTTGAATTTAGGCCGAATGTCTCGTAATTAGTGGTACACCACAAAATCATAGACTGAAAATTAAAATGGTATGAAAAACCCATGACACATGTCATCACAAGGACAGAATAGAAGGTGGATAGCTGCATAAACAAAACATTGAGGTTCATGCTATGGGGCAGGTCCCAATATGTAGGTCTACATCACAATCAAGTTACCCCCTCGCTAGATATGAGACATAGGGATATGTCCTGGAAGAGGACTTTTTAAAACATGCTAAAATCCATTGCCAGACACTTATTGTCTGCACTTTATCACAGCTATCAAAAATAGGTCATCCATTAGACAGACTGGTGTGATGACTGTGTGGGACAACTCAACAGGAAATGCTGTTATACACTATAAGGTGTCTCTGGGTTGGCATGTGGGGCTCACTGCCATGTCATTTCATGATCTATAGGACAAACTAATCTCAGTTCCCCATGAAAAGTGAGGCAGTAGAGCTTTAATGGTGGAGCAGAACTTGTTCTACTTGTGACTGTGTCAAGAAAGATGACAGGTATCATCTACAAAAACACCAGGATGTGTCAGGAAGAAACTCCAAGATCATATTTAACCCAGATATGAGATGAGCTTTTCCGAGCATGATTACTTAAATGACAACTCCCCATGGACATGCATGAAGACACACTGGTTACCACCTCCAGCAACAGAGATATCACTATCTGGGTTGCCAGGTCCTCAACTGGAATAAAGCAGGATATGCTGAAAGCAGATGAACATGCTGAAGGCCGGACTCAAAGTCTTGCTGTTCAGAGGAAGCAGTTGTCAGAGAAAAGTCAAACTCTGATTGAGAAACATACTGGTGTGAATATCAGTCCTGTTATGCTGACCATCTATAACAATCTATACCTGGTCTGTTATTTGGATGGGAAGTTTGTTAGGAATTAAAGTTCAGAGCTGTGAATGACGAAGGTGCAGTCACTGACACCATGACAGTTGATGTAAATCAACAGATACGACTAATGGTGGACAGTATCAGAGGGATTATCTGTGGTACAGTCAGGGATTTAGGTTTAAAACAGGTGGACAATGAGCCATTTGAGGAAACAAATGGGAGCTGTGTGTCACTGTGTCCACCTCCACTGTTGGTTTCCTGGCAAGCTCATCTTACAGGGGTGGTGAGTGTTGTGTGGGATCCCGCTCGTAAAAACTTAATCACTGCAGGCTTAAATATCTATGTCCAACTATGGACAAACATGAGGTGCTGCACTGGCCTGTTTGAGAGAGACCAACTCTGCCCTGTAGACCACAAAGATCAGAAACATTTAAATGTCATTCTCTGAGTCTCAAACATCGTCACTGCCCACATTACCAATACCTTATGAAAGAATTAGAAAGGTATCTTCAACACCCAAGGTTATGCTGGTCCCAGCTGAATATTACTGCAAATATGCAAAGATGTCAAAGATGTGAGACACAGGATCTTTTAAAAGAATAATGTAATAGGGACTCACACAGGTATAAACACACAAAAAGCCATGAATTCCTCCCCATCTCCGAAAATGTTAACCTTACATATTCTAACTTTAAGTTAGAAATTAGACATGAGGTCAATGTGTAACAAAAATGATCATGTTCACTCTAGATACATCTGACTCTAAGTGTAAAAAGATGGTATACGCAGCATTTTAGAGCGTATACAACGCTTGCGCATGAGGCTCCTTCAGATTACAACAACAACATACAGCTGGGAAGACGTCGTACACAAGCAACAAACTTCAGTACCAGTAGCTCAGTACCTCAGGTGGGAGGTTCCAGTCTGAAACATGGGTTCGGTTGACTGGTGATGCTAAATTGTTTGTGAGGGTGTATTCCAGTTGCTTTGCATTACCCTACACTAATAAAATAATTAAATATACATATATATATACACAGTATATAAAAAAAAATGTACATCTCCATGTAATTTAGTTGGCCAGCACATTTGCACCACTGCACTGTCTGATTTTTTATCCCAGATCATTTTAAACATGAAAGTGACTATTACACACGCACAGACGCACAAAGGAAGCATATAAAATATAAAGTATTTAAGTAGTAAGGTTAATGGCTCTGCAGCCACATAGTGACAAACCAAGCCACATTTCTAGTCTTTTGAGTAGTCTGGAGGTGAGAGATAAATTATCATTCTGTTGAAGTGGTTGCATTTTGGTTTTAAGTTGTTCATCTGTTTAGAATTTGTTTTCCTTGTTTGAATTATTGCAAACTCCTGAGCATTCTGTTGAAGTGGTTGCATTTTGTTGTTCATCTGTTGAGTAAATTATTGCCTCCTGAGCAGCACATGTCAGAGAAAAAACACTGACTGTAATTATTCCACATGTACATATAGATTATTGATACATTTATGTTTTGATTTTAATGGGACCTAGTTTGATCTTTGCCATAATAGGAACATTTTGTTTTAATTTTACATTTATTCATTGAGCCACATCTGGTTCATAAACTGTAGATGCTGTTTTCTAGTCCCTCTTTTTCCACTTATCCTACCTGCTGCTGTCTTGTTTATTGTGTTTACTTTCAACCTATTGTAACCCAGAAAACCCCTTTTCCCCTCTGCACTTGAGGTTTAAATCAGCCAATGAAGGTACTTTTCAGCCTCCAAGAAATGAAAAAAAGGAAGGTACAGTGTGTGTAAATCATCACCATCTGTTCTTCTACATATAATTTTGTTAATGCACTGTAAAAATACAGTTTTAAAGAAAATTAAGCTGAACTCATCAGGAGTGTGTAACAATGTGCACTCATCATTGCACTCTATGAAAACATGCCACAACACCCAGTGACCTTCTTGCTGGAAGTTGGAGGAACTTCTTTAGTGGTGTATGGAGAAAGGTGTGTGGGGGGAGAGTGACAAGAGGTTGGTCAGACCATGCTGTAAATTGTGACTCCATTTCCCAGGGAGCTTTGAGACAACTCAAAAAGCCACTAGCCGCTTAGCCAATGGCATGGAGAGGGCGGAGGCGATTTGGCCAGAGGTCACAGGAGCTGATTGGCTGGTTTGTGGAATCATGGTGAATGCAGGGGTGCAGGTGTTTGTTGATCGGATGACTCTGGTGCACAGGAGGATTGTGGGTAGATGGATATGTCAGAGAGCTGAGCCCCACCCCTTCTTGATTGTGATGCCTGTCATAGGGAAAACGGTGATGTGTGAAAGCGGATCCAACCCTGATGTCTTTCATTCTTGACCTTTTACAACATGATAACCTGACTGAATTGAGCCCTCCTGGAAAACCTCAGAGTATCTGCATGGAAGCACATTACCAGGTGCTATATAGGGGCAACTCTTACTGATGTAACTTACCTTTTAACAGTGTAGCTACCGTATTATCCAAAGCTTTCAAAGTACCTTTCCTGGTATAGATTTTACAAACAAATGTGTGAGGGCTTACCCCTGAAGACTAAAGATGTTAATTTGCTTCAATGGTTTATTTTACCCATAACCATGTACAAATAAACAAAACCTTTACAGCTTTGTATGGTCAAACATTTAGCATTCATTGGTCCATAAGCACTCCTCACGGCGACATGAAAACACTGTTATGAGACGCCGACATTGATTCCTAGCATCGGCATCTCAACGTTGCACTGACGTCACAAATGTACCATCCATTCTAACAGTTTCATTGCAAATCAAAATAGTCACATGCAATGATTGAAAAAAATTACATTACCTCATGTCACATAGAAAGTAAGCGAAAAGATCCATCATAGAAATAAGTACTCTTCAGAGATTTGTCTCTTTCTTTTTTTTTTTTTTTTTAAGTCCTAGACATTCTTTCAACAGCGTTGTTGGTCTCATTTGGGTTGTAAACATTAGTTACAGTGCCTAGCTTCATTCACCTGGCTGGCTGTGTAGCGTCTCTCAAGAGAATTGGTCAATCAATACTATCAATCAACTGATCGAGAGGAATTGGTCAGCAGTCAGTCAATTGTTCGAGGAATTTATCATGGAAGGACATGATCGTCTTTGGGCTCAGTTAGGGGCAAAAGGACACCAGTGAGAGACCGGAGAACAGACTGAACAGTAGATCTATATAAGACACCCTGAGAATCACAACTACGTCTCTTTCATCTGTCATCACTTCTTCCTATCCTTGCTCTTCCTCTATCTCTCCTTCTATGGAACGATCATAGTCAGGCGGGCTTGGCCTCGGCGATTGAGGAAGATGGTTGGTTGGTTGGTTTGTTGTGGTGGAAGCCGGTTGCCGTGCAACTGGCTCCTCAGTGGTTGGCATGGAGACAGGTTAAAGGTGGATTCTGACCTGGTAAGGTAGTATGCAGCACGTACAGTAGTATGAACAGTAGAATGTAATATGCAGCTCTGGGGAAAAATACCTGAATTTAAAATGTTTTCAAATGGTGCTAGGGAAATAAACAGGACAAGTGCACCTGGTGCAGATTAAAGGGTCAGTTTATCCAAATTACAAAATATGTAACGACTTAACTTTGGTATTTGGTTATGCAGATCTGATTTCTATCACCATCCCTCCAAAATGGGGTCTAGTTTTTGGTGCACAAAGCTATCATTGGGGCTACTTTATGCAGGAAAAATAGCCCCAATGAAAACTGTTCTCAGTGTTTGCCCAGAGCAACAGGAATGCAGATTTGTCAAAACCTGAACACCCAAACACTTCCATTACTACTTTGTTAGGGTGAGCTGACCCTTTAAAATCAAACAACTTGAATTATACTTGTTTTCTTTTCTTTCTTTTTCTTTTTTTGAACAACTTAAGGAGCGCTTTGTTTCTTTTGTAAAAATTGAATTATCCCAAAGGTAAAAAGCACGACATAGCGATAAAACAAAACCAAGCGCACCTCAAGTCTGAACACTTGAATATTCAAGATGAGCATTTAACCCCAGATCTGTCAGTATGTAACAGTAGATTGTGACAGTAGTATGTTATCAATGGAGAACATCACATGGGGCTGACGTGGTGTGCAGCAAAGGATGGCGCAGGGGAAGGCGGTAGTGGTGGACAGTGATTGGTTGATTTGGTTGGTCAGGTGACTGAAGGGGTTATGGACAATCGAGTTGAGTCAGATCACATGATGAGGGTTTGCAGCTATAACGTCAGGAGGTTCCATCAGGAGGTATGGAAGCCTGACAGGTTTTAGCTTTTGGTGGACACTGGACAGAACACCCACCCCGAACCCCACCCTCACAGAGCCAACAAACACACACACACACACATTCACACTCACACGCAAACACACACACGGCAACAGACATCCATCTAGACACATTAAGTCAAGACAGACGCAGGGACACACATACATTTAACATATTTTGCATAGACACACAAATGAACACACCAATTGTTAACTTACACTCATGCATACATTCATGACAAACGTACCTATGTTTCAAACAAAAACACATTCTGCACACACACCCCTGCACTCACACGAACACTCACTCGTTCCCTCCCCCAGACTTGCGATGTGTTACTGTGATGATGCAGAGTGTGGTGGAAGGTGAAGAATAAGACAACGGAAGACAGGTGATGCTAAAATGAACATTTATAATGACTGCTGTTGCTGTCGCAAAATAAGAATCCTTAAAAAAAGACCTCATATATATTAGCACTAGATTGCCCACTTCACTGGTAATCCACAAGTCAAGAAACACAACTCACTAGGTTTTTTTTTCTCTTTACAAACACAATGCTACAATTACATTAAATATTCAGTACTCTTTAAGTCAGTTAATGAATGTTGTTAAAAGCAACCACTAAAATACTAAAAATAAAAACAAAACAATAATAATATCAATTCACCTTTTTCCAGTCGTTCCCTTTTTCTTGTTGCGTTGTTATTTATTAATAGTATAATAATAATAATAGTCTGAGAAATAAATAGCTCATGTGGTGTTCTCAGGGCGATGGGGCAGGCAGCATAAATCAAGAGTGGAGCTCAGAGCAATGCGATGAAATGGTGGAGTCTAATCTCACGCAGTCACTTTAATACTTTCAAAATGTCTCTGATATCGAGGCGATGTATGGAGATATGCACACGTTTGGTTCTGCAGGCAGCAGGATGGTTGAGTGGCACCTGCAGAGGTTAATTATCTCTAAACTATCATTCTATGTTATGTAAACTAGGACTGTATTGCACAAAGGTTAGCAGCTCAGCTTCCTCATTTTGTAGCCCAGGAGGAGCTTATTCATTTATTTATTTTTTCATTTTGTCAAATTTTCTTCCACACCTCCCTGGGTTTCTCTCCAACCTGGAGGAGCCGAGTCGAGCCGTTTTCCACGATGATATGTCTCTAACACGACCAAGCATTTTCAATAACTATGGCTTGATGATAAAAGATACTAGTGCCACTACAACTCACTGTTAGGAAAACATCAACAAATGTACAAAAACAAGCCTACGTTGAGAATGGCTCGGACTACTTCCCAAGGTTAGTATTATTATTCGATGAGCACAGTTATCTAAAGAGTTTGCTAGCCAACATGGAAGCTAAACAGCGAATACAGTAGGTAAATCAACACTAATAACAACAGCACAGGTTAACACAGTAGAACTAGCATAGCCAATTATACAGGCAGACCTAACTAGGATACAGAGGATGAAAAGTGTCATGATCGTCTACCGTGTCCACTAGTTCCTCTTTATGCTGCCGGCCCCTTTCTGCTCAACACTTCTCTCTTTACAGCTCAGCAAAAATCTGACAAAAATATTTACAATGAGAGAGAAAGAAAATGAAATTGTGGAGAAACAGTTGTTTAGTGTTTTTTTTCTTTTTTTTTGTTTGTCTGCATTTCTTTTTTTTGGATGTTTTTTTTTCTTCCTTTCATATGTTCTTTTTTTGTTCTTTTTTTTTTTTTTTACTTATATGTCAGAGAATTGTCCCCAATAATGAGCAACAAACAAACAAACAAAAAAATCCAATCATATCAGCTAGCATTGCACAGTCTCAGAGAGGTTTTGGGGATGGAATGGAGAGTTATCGTCCAAACAGTTGGATGAACACAGAAGGGGGGTAGGAGGAGGAAGAAGGTCAATAAAGTTCATGAGGGGGTGAAAGTTCAAAAAGTTCAAGAAGACAGAGGATGGCTGCGCAGCTGACGGTGCGTAAACACTCCCCACACCACCGCATGGGGGCGGTGCGTGTGTCGGCGTGCGTGGTTTGGATGTTAAACGACAACAAAAAAAATCATCATTAGAAAATGGAGTTTTTGAATCTTTCCCATCGAGAAAAATCAAATGGAGCGAGAGCGAGAGGGGGAGGAAGGGAAGGGAGGGAGAGGGTAGGGTAGAAAGATAGAGAGGATAGATAGATAGATAGAGAGAGAGTGAGAGAAAGGGTGGGGGAGGGAGGGGGTAGAAAGAGGGGGGGAGACGAGGAGAGTGAAAGGTGCCCCCAACACTATGGCACACAATCAATGAAGTCCCACAGGCTGAAGAGATGACAGAATTAGGAAAGCAGCTGGCATGAGCGGTAGGGCTTTTTTAGGTAGGTTGAGAGGCAGGACAGTAGGTAGGTAGCCAACCTGCAGAGGGGTTAATCCTTGTCGGGTTTAGCTCTGTGGGGGGTGGTGAGGAGGAGGAGGAGGAGGAGGAGGAGGAGGTGGTGGTGGTGGGGGGCAAGGTGCTGTTCAGTTGAGGCGTCATGAGCGACATCATGTTATGAGGGCGGAGCATGCTGGCTTCATGGGTGCTTCCAGGATGGATGTCCGACACACAAGAACAACTCAAAGAAACGCTTGGAATGGTAGTTGTTGTTGTTGTCTTTTTTTGTTTTTTGTTTTTTTTTCCTCTCTGTTCTATTTTGGCACTCAAGACAAGAGACTTGTGGGAGGCGGAGGAGGAAGGTGTGTGAATGTTTGGGCGAGGAGGAGAGGTGGGCAGTGAAAGTGCAAAAAAGAGGGCATGGAAGTGTGTGTGTGTGCGTGTAGGTGTAAGTGTGTAGGTGTAAGTGTGTGTGTGTGCGTGTCAGTGTGTGTGTGTATGTGTGTGGGAGGGGTAAACAGGCTACACACAGAAATGGCATTTTGTTAAAACTGGTCTAGGTTAGACAGAGCATACAGTACAAATCAAAACCAGGAAAAAAAAAATCAACAGAGAACGAGAAGAAGGAACAGAAAAACAGTGATAAGACAAATGCAGTCTACAGTTGCTGGTGCTTCAATGGGGCCCGATTTGGGGGGAGGAAGGGGGGTGGAAAAAGGGGAGAGCTGGGTCCCATAATATGTCTTAGAGGGTGTGTAAAGAGGTGGGAGGGGTCAGTGGTGGCGGGTGTGGGTGAGAGTGGGTTTGAGCTTGTGGAGGTGGGTGGGGCGGTGGAGGGGGAGAGGCAGAAAACAAGATCTGAGGACTTATGTCGAAGTGCCACACACCCACTGAGAAGCAATGAGGTCACCTGGCGAGCAGGTGAGAGTTAAGTTTGCATTCCTCTACGCATCACAATAATAATAATAATAAACAAAAACAAGAAAGAAAACAACATGACTAGCCGGCTACGTTGCAACACAGACACCACGAGCACGGAGCTGGCCTAAAGCAGACAAACTCAGAGAGAGGGGAAGAGAGAGAGAAAGAGACAGAGAGGAGCATGCACATCAAAATACACTGCTGAATAATCACCTATGTTAAGGCTACACATCTACAGTAGTCTGGCACACTGACCCCCACCTCAGCTCGGCCTGCCATGCACAGTAACAGCAGAGGCTTTAGTGCAAACATGTCGCTTTTAGAGCAATCATGGAAATTTTTTTGTAGAAACTTTTGGAGGAAGTGGGCCATTTCCCATGACAACATGTGTCTGGATACAAAACATGACCACACTGACAAAATCATCTGGTTTCTGGTTGCATAAGAATGGGAGCGGTGGGTGGACTTTGGCAGTTTCTTCTTTTTTCTTCTTTTTTTTTTCTATTAGCATTAGAGCCAATGGAGTATCTAATTGAACTAAACTGGGAAAAACAGGGAGAAAGAGAGAGGGAGAGAGAGAGGGATGGGATCAGTATTCAAAACATTACCTCTTTGAAAACACACTGGTGATGTTCAGTGTTGTTTCTTTCCCTTAGATCAGTGCTTTGGGTTGCATATTAAGGGAGTGAAAACACAAGCCGTCCCAAATCTGAGGCACTCGGGGAGACCGAGAGCGCAACAGGCAGACTGTATGTGTGTGTGTGTGTTTGTGTGTGTGTTTCTGTGATTTGCAGGTGAGGGAGGGGTGTTTTCACCTCTCTTTCTCCCACACTGTCTCCCTTTATGAATCTCTCCATGCTCCATGTCATATTTGAGGTCAGTAAGGTGCATATCAATGACAAGACAAGCCAGAGCTCAGAGGGCGGGGGTGGAGGGAGGGTGGGGGTATGGGGGCGGGGGTAAAAGGACAGACAACAGAGTAATACTGAGAGCTCGACACAGCGCGTTAGGGGTTAGTAGTGTTAGAATACAAAAACACACGGAAAAACACACATAAGCCTCTACTGCACGTCAATGGTCAGAGGAGTGATATGCAAACTTATGTAGAGGTGAGTACATTCATGGACAATCTCAGTCTTTATTTGAAAGTAAATCCTGATTTATTTATTTTTTTCCTTTCTGAAATTAGGTAGCAACTGAGAATGTTTTTAGTACAAGCTCGCTCAGCAAGTAGCAAAATAGTCTTAGGTTTGTTCGAGAGTTTTGTTCGTTTTCCCTCTGAGGAAGGTTAGACAACGTGACGACAAAATATCCATTGTGTTGTTACATTGAAATCAAACATTTTGTCCACCTGTCGCCTGTGGACCAGGACTCATTGTGATTGCTTCGAAAAACAACTAACATCTGAATGCGTGTTAAACAATATCAAAATGCTCTACCCTTTTCGGCATGCAAAGAATTGTCTCCGAAAATGAACGACACACACTGCCTAATTTTTTTTTTGTTGCTTCTTTTTTGTTTCTTTGATTTTTTTCTCCTTTTTTTTGTGTCAGCGCTTCAGTTTAATATCATGCAATATAGACGTGCAAAAAAGATAACATCTATTTCCACAAAATACATTTTCATTGTAACTATAAAAGGCTGTATTTAAGAATGCTATCTAGTCACATGTTTTTAGCATTATTATGCTAACCTATCGCTATGTTGATTTGTCTAGCCCCAGAGACATAGTGCTGTTGCATTCTGGGAGTGGTCACTCCCAGACGACTGGCTAACACCTGACTAATATGGTGGTTCCCTCCTCTTGTGGCAGGAACAGAGGGGGCTTCAACAAACTGCTATACTTTTTTTTTTCTGTTAGTCTATCTAGTTCTTAAAAACTGTCACTGGGACGACTCCCTTCCTATGTAAATTATAAATATGGTTCATTTGGCACTTTTCACATTTTCTTAATATAAAAGTATGTCTCCTCTTATCTAATGTGACTTAAATCAACACATTTACAGCTTCACTCTGTAAAGACCTATTTTGGCACAGGTTTAACTTCAGGTTAGAATTACACTATTATTAACTTATCATCAGCTTATAACAGAGTGTGTATTACACTGCCACTTGAGACTAGCCTCTCCAGCTAAAGGACAGATTTCGATATGTTTTAACCTTGTATTTTTAGTACATCAGTTATTATTAAATAGCAGCATATTCCACAAATTAAATTTTTTTTTACTCATGTAAACCTATTTAGTATCTACAGGTAAATCCAAAAGCTCCTACGGCAGACATAGGATAAAGGACAGGACAAGACGACATGCCACTACGTGTATTGCTTCCAGTAATCATCACATTTTCATCTCCGTCACCTAACTTTAACATTAACTAAAGAGATTGGCCGCTGGATAAAAGACAAACCAACAAAAAAGTCTTTCTGAGGTTTAATTAATGAGATGAAAAATAAATCTGTCCTGTATTCCTTAAATCAACTGACACCTATCAGGAACTGCAATGCAGTTTTTCCACTGTAAATGTACTGTGCTGCATCTGGAGTATTTCAGCAGTGAACCTTGGACAACAGACTAAACCTTAAGTGATGCTAAAGAATCAGCACCTTCATCTACACAAGAAAGGTTGATATTATCTCTCAATTCAGTATTCTTAATGCTGTTAAAGTGAATGAAAGGTAAATAATGCACGTCACAAGTTCCCAGAACAGTCTGCAAATAGCTTGTTTTGTCCGACCAACAGTCTGAAGCCTACGTAAACATATTCAGTCGAAAACAGCAAATCCTCTGAGTAGCAATTTCTTTGCCATTTTTGCTGAATAAATGATAAATCAAGCCTGAACCTGGCATAACATGCACCGAACAGAATGGGAAATCACCCACTAAATGCATACAGCACAGTACAGTTGTACAGTGGAACAAAAGCACACCACCTTCACATGGTCTTACTGAGGTTTTTGCCACAAAACATCAAACCAAAGTCAAGTCAAACCCCACTGATGACAAAATATTCCCTCGCGATATGTGTATGTTTTAAGTTTGTGCAGCAAGGTTTTCCAAATTAACAATGTTTCAATTCAGTGTCACAAAATAAAACGCACTGATCCAAACTACAGAGAAGAATGTTTGTGCACTGTGCCCTGCCAGCCTCAACTATGACTTCCTCTGCAGGTGTGTTTGTTTTCTGATGTTGGTGCATCAGGGTGTCTCCGAGCCTCAGCTGCCCGAGGAGGCAAAGAGAAGAGAGACTCGAACTGTGGTGTTTGTCAGGGCAAGCAGCAGACATGCATTGATCGTAACACCAGACATAGTCACCCATGGAGCGATGTGGTAGGAGGAGAGGGAGTGTCAGGATGGGAGTGCACTGGAGGACTGAGGACGGGTGTGAGGGAGGGTGAGGAGAGTGTGGATGGTGTTAGATGGGAGTAAAGAAGCCTCCTTACCAAGCTGTGGAGATAAACCCTCACTGGCGCTCCAACAGAGACACATTCGATAGCACAGTGGAGGATTTTTGAGTCGGATTGGTTTCAAAAGGAATCAAAAGTGTCATAGAGGTGTTCCCTCCCCTCACCAGGCTGTTTAGGTCAATAAATCAAATGCACCCCTCCTTTTTTTTTTTTTTTTTTTTTTTGGCATTTTACATTCCGTCACACTTCAACTCCTGTTGGACTTTAATATCTGTCCAGGGATTTGCCCATTGGATGTGCAGTATCAATTTCAATTGTTTATGGAAAAGACACAGCTGCAATAGAAAAGTGAATTTAGAATTTGTTCCAGTCTCTTTAATCTGCTACCGGACACCTAACGCTCCCCCAACATCCCGCCCTCTAATTACAAAACACTTCTCCAAGACAACAGCTAAGTAGAATCTAATAGACCTCAACTCTTGACCTCAATTGATTGATCCTCTTCATCGACCTAGTCCCTTTCTCCTCCTTCAGTATTCAGATATGACGTGCATTTCTGATGAAGTTCTTCATATGCATTCTACATATATTTCATATATGTGTTTTTTTTCCCTGCCATACAAAAAACCATCCAATCACGATGCCATCTACAGCACACATCCCTGACCTCATAGGCCGAGAGAACTGCTCCCTCGTTTCACAGTGCATTAAGACAAAAAAAAAAAATTCAGTGTACTCCGATTTGTAAAAAAAAAAGAAAAAAAAAGTAAAAATAATAATAATAACACAAGAAATTAACAACAAAAGAAACAACAGCATCTTCAGCAGCCTCCTGGGTCTTAAGTGGGCAGAAAACCTGTTGCCATGGGAGACCTGCAGTTTGCCAGAGGCAGAAACAAGCTCAACAAGCTCGCTGGACATATGTTGAAAATCTCTCTCTGCCCTTTACCTCATCGGCAGTGGAACGGTTCCTTGATAAGGGCAAAGATCAGTGAGACTATTAATCACTTATACTGATTTCCATGCTGCCTTACAATAGCAAATCTACAAGCAAGGCTCGCAGATTCAGCAGCGGATCCCAGACGGACGACATTTCCCTTGTCATGTTTCAGTGTATCCTCTTACTCCATGTTTGCATTACTCAGTAGTACATAGTGAGTCTTAAGTGCTCTTGCTTGATCTAAGTCTGTGGTTCAGGTTCATCTACAGGGTTTGGAAGACCACAGGCTGAGCAGCAGCAGTAGTTCATTTGAGAATTAGTCTCAGGTCAATTAAATTATTCATTTCAGTTACAATCTTACATTGAAGGCAAACTGTAACTGCTATTTTACTACAGACGTTCGAGAGCGAGGATGTTTTGATAGCCGAGCATGACAACCAGAAATTTTAAGGGTAATATAGCTGCTGAAACGCTGCACTGCAGCCTGTGGTGTGAGTGGTTTACAGATTCCTGCTAATTTAGAGGTCTCACTGCAGTCTGCATCATAGATATGGTGAATTCCCTTTTCTAGCACCAAATATGGCATCATAGTGTTGTTGTTTTAATGTGATGTGCGTGTGTGTGCGTGTGCGTGTGTGTTCCCTGTTCTGCTCTTTGACTGGATATATAAAGTGATCCTTCACTGTAATCATCTTAATGCCTGGGGCGGCTTTCTTACTGGACTTAAATAAGACATATATTACACTATGTGACATTACTATTCATCTTCAATCCATTTAAATTAAAACAAAAAGATTCAAATCAAAAATAGTCTCATTTACATTCATGTCAACCTGAATTCACAGATTTGAAAAAAAGAAACAACTGAGCTTTATATGGGTGAACTCATTAATAAATAATGACGATGGTGATGATTCCTATTGTAATAATCATGACAATATCATTAATTGAATGGTCACAGCAGACTGCAAAAAATGCCATAGATCCTGTGTGTTTGCCGCAGCTTGCACAGTATCACTCTCGTTGTTTCTAGGTTTCGCACTACGTGAGGTCATCAGCGTGCACCTCGGCATTCTATCTCAAACACTCGAGCCGCGTATGGGGTGGGAGGGGGTGCTACATACCGTAACACCCCGGCGGCGCTGCACTGCTTGTGGGATACATCACAGGGTGTACAGGGAGGGTGTGCAAGCGAAGAAACTCCCAATTGATTTCCTTCCTCAAACACCCCACCCCCCGTTTCACGTCACCTTTCCTTCATACCCCAGAAAATGGGGGAGAAGGAGGGAGGTGAAATCACAGGCAGGGTTACAGAGTGGGAGAGAATAAAAAGTGTTTGGGGGGGGAGTCAAAGACGTTTCTTCCCTCACACACCAGGCTGAAGTTTGCAGCCTTGCTCATTATAAAACCCCTATAAAAGGGGGGAAGGGACAGGGCACAGGGACAAGTAGTGAGAGGGGCTCAGGGGGGGAGAGGGGGGGAAAGGGGCTTTGGGGCAAATCAAAACTAGAAGAAAAACAAAAACCCTACGGGAGGGTGACGAGTGTGGGCTGCAGGGGGAGGGAAGGGTAAGGGTTGTTTCCAAAAGGGATTTTGGGTTGGGGGGTTGGAGGGTTGTACCCTGTAAAATGCCAACCCTCCCCCTTTCCATGCCCCTGCCCTTCCCTCCATCCCCCCACTTCCTGTAGCCTCTCAGGCAGTCGGCCTGTCTACATGGCATTCAGCTTTGTCCACATAATACACAAACGAACAAACAGACAGCTTAATTTACTAAACGAAACAAAACAAAACGAAAAACAATAAAACAAAACAATAAAAAATCCCGAAAGGTCAAGACGTTAAGTAATAAAACCTTATTTACATTTTACACATTTTTTTCTTGGTTTTTCAGCGTGATAACTCGCTCCTACTCCCTCCTCATCTTCTCAGCACATTTTTGCTTCGCGTCAAAAACTTTTTTTTTTAATAGAGAATACTGAAAACACGCAGAAGAAAACAGCGCGGACGATTCCTTCCGACATTCTTGCTCTCCTCTCCTTTTTCCATTCACACTCTCACTTTTTATACTCCTCCCCCAAGCCCCCACTCTTTTTTCCTCTTTTCCTCCTCGTTTCTTATTGGCTGTCAGGTTTAGCCCACTTTCTGTGGGTTGGTGGCGCGTACCCCCTGCTCGTAGGTGATTCGCTGGCTGATCAGGTACTGTGCAGCCTGCGTGGCGGCCTGGGAGCCTGTGATGGTCACCTTCCTGTTCCGAGTTCCAGGGATGAACTCGCCTTTCTTGGAGATCTGGATCCTGGCACCGGTCAGCTCCTGGTACTCCACTAGCGTCTTCCCTCCTTTCCCCAAGATGGCTCCCACTAGGTTTTCTGGCACGGCGATCTCAACCACTTCCTTTGCTCCTTCTGCTAGCTTCTCCGTGGCCAGTAGAGACGATGCCACGAGTGGTGATGCAGCACTTAAGTAGCCGTTGGTGGCCCCTGTGGCAGCAGCCAGGGATCCCAGCGAGAACCCTCCGAGACCGGCTGCCGGGTGAGCTGCGCTGGTGGATGCATCGCTGGCGTAGGATGCTAACAAATTAGCTGCGGCAGCGGCTGCTGGATTAGCATTAGCTGCTACAGCAGCTAACACGCCTGAGGCTGCAGCGGGGTTTAGCCCCAGGCCGAGGGAGTTGGTGTTGTAGCCATAGCTGGCCAGAGTGTTGAGGGCAGAGGTGATAGCCAGCAGGTCATTGCCTGAGAGGCTGGACATGGTGGTCGGGAAGGCCCCAACACCTGCCAGGCCAGCCTGGCCAAGCAGAGACGAGGCTGTGGCTGCTGCGGCAGCTGCAGCAGCTGGCATGACCTCGGTCGAGTTGGCGTACGGGGAGCCGGTGGGGTTGGAGTTGGCGACGGGCCCTGTGATATTGGAATAGGAGATGTTGAGGCAGGAGGAGCTCTGAGGGTCCTCCTGGATCTTCTGGACGATGATCTCCACAGCTTTGCGGTTCTGCTCGGGCTCCCCGCTGATGGTGACAACGCGTTCCTGCAGGTTGATGCCCTCTGGCTTTTGGGACAGCTGGACCCAGGCCCCGGACTGCTCCATCACTGCCTTGACTGTGGCTCCACCTTTACCGATGATCAACCCCGCCGTGCTGTTGGGGACAATCAGCTTGGCCTGGTGGGAGGGGGGTGGGGGAGTGGGTGAAGAAAAAGAGGAAATAAAGTTATGGATCTGTGATGTTTTATCAAAACCATAACAATTATGCCTTTGAACATCAAAATACAAATAAGAGCATGGAAACAACTCCTCATGAACTAAAAATATGCAGTGCAATGACAATATTATGAACAATGTAATGTGCTTGTTGATGGACAATCATTATTTTTATCAGTCAAAACATAAATGTTACAATGGTGCAGTCCTTTAGATCAAACAGTGACTTTAATGCCAAGGTCAGCCATGAAAGAGACTCTGTCAGGAACTGTGTGTCCCTGACAGGGAAAAGGGCCAAAGAGCAAAGGATTCAGAGAGAGAAGGCCTGAACTATATTTGAATACAGAGAAAGTGAGAAGGGGAGAGTTTATAATGTGTTGTGTGTTTGTGTGTTTGTGTGTGTAGTGTAATGATGACTTGTAGAGAAAGACCCGAGACAGACACACAACTTCAACGCCCACCACCTGAGCACATCACGAATAAAGATGTTTTTCTTTTTGTTTCTTTGGCACATAACGCAGGGAGAATAGAGGAGAAAGAGATGGAGTGTGAGTAGGTGAGAGAACAGGAGACAAAGAGGTAGAGCGAGGTAAACAGAGTGGGAGGGAAGGATGGATGAGAGAGAGAGAGAGAGAGAGAGAGGAATTCTAAAGAGGCTACTTGTGTGAAAAAAATAACATTGACTCTCAGGGGTCAGCGTTGCCATGGAAACACAGCTTCAGCATTCAAATGGTAGTGAAAGGGAGTGAGGCATTGACACACACACGCACACACACACTCCATGTCCAAACACAGTATATTTCAGTCCACATATTTTCATGTACAAATGGTGAATTATTTTTTTCATACCATATATCTTATTATAGCCCAGCTACAGCTACATAGCCTACTGCTTCCCTCCATTTTAATTTCCAATGACATTCTAACATTGTACAACTGAGGTCCAACTAATGATAATTTATACACTAAAAATTAAGTGTACACATTTCTGTGGATGAAATAACAACACAACTTTACATTTAACTTTAGTATGATTGTTAGATTTATTAAGAAGGCAGAGCGCTCATTGTCAAATTATCGCTGTGTGCACAAAATCTGACTTGAGGTTGTTTTTTTGAGGTTGAACCCTCCTATTTCCCTTCTCCATCAGATAACATGCAAGCAGATCTGGTGTCTGCAGGTCTGGTCTAAGGTCTGAGCGAACCTGGTGTGTGCTGGTTCACTGCTTCTCTGTTGACGTACGCAGTGAGTGACGCAACGCTCTGCTGCAGCACTGACCTCACTTTGCTGAGTGGAAACAAACCAGGAGAACATCTAAGACAATTCAGCGGCAAAACTGTTGTTGCAACTTGTTGAGACAAAAATCTGTCCCTTTGTGCTTCACTGCAAATGAAATGATAGAAATTGTTTCTGCAATTTTGTCTTTCATAAACAAGGACACCTTCAGGAGATATTATCGACTTCTGCTGCACATTAACCGCCCGGAAAATGGATGTCTGTGTGCACCGGTGCCACGCTTTCTCCTCTAAGCATTGATTATTCCCTCTGCAGAGCAACTCTGGACAAAGCTTCCACAGCTATCTGCTGTCTGCCTGAACGGCAAATATTCATAGTGAGAGCAGAAAGATAGAATGTGGGCTGGAGAGAGAGGAGGAGGGAAGACTGAACAGATAAAAAGACTTGGCCTTGATAAAGAAAAGAAGATGGTAAACTGAAAGAGAAAGAGAGGGTGGGAGGGAGGGGGGGAGTGATCGATTTAACAAACTGAGAGAATAGAAGAACTGATGCACAGTTTTTTTTTCTGTCTGAGAAAAGGAGGAAAAAATGAAAGCGAAAATCCAAAGTGAGAGGGATCAATTCAGCTCACAATAGAAAAACGCCAAGGCTATTCCAATTACCTTCCTGGCTTTACCGCACCCCCTCCCACCCCCTCTTTCTTTCTCTTTGCTGAAGTTTTAAGCCAAACATCATCTGCGCAGCGGCGGCCTTGATGCAGTGGTTTGTTGCCATGCTGCACAGCTTGCTCTCTGCACCGTAGCTTTCTGTGAGGCGGAAGATGAATTTACATAGAAATAGAAAATTAGGCGGGAGCTGATAATGCGGGCAACTTCAAACCTGCAGACAGCGTCACATATTCACTCCTCGCTGCTTCAAGTTGAATATTAGAGAATTATCTTTCCCCTGTGAGTGTTTGTTTGCGAGCAGCCTCTGTGTCTCTTTGTCGGATTAACAGGTGTGAGGTTCTTTTTTTTCTCTTTTGTTCATTTGTCTTCGCTTTCAGAACAAGTGGAAGTTTGTAGTCCATGTGTATTGATTGGTGGGTTGTTAGTGTGAAGCACGTACACAGCAAGGCTGCTTCAACACGCTTGTTTACGTCCTGCTGCTATCAGAGGCTCTGCTTCAATCCGCAGGCCTGTGTCCATTAATGAGAGGAGCAAAGTGCTAACAGAGTGTGACCACTGTCCCTGCTGCACCACTTCATCCTCTGTGGAGCTCCTTCCTCAACTTTGTGACACCAGTAAGCACTTCAGGCACAATCTTAATGAGGATATTTTCTATTGATAAGCAGATCATATTTATGCAGTCAAATTGATGTTCAAACCAATGAAATCAGTTTCATGCATCTCATGAGAAGAAGCGGCTCTTTTTTTAACCCATGTCTTTGATAACTGATTTCATTCATTTGATTTGAATGAGAAATTTTGTAAAATGCAAACACAATACAGTCATAAAATCACAATACAGTGTCAATGAAAGACAATGATAATGAATTACTCCCCTATCCAATTCTCACAGCTCATTCTGGATAATAAAAATCACTGATTTTGTCAGATTTTCTAAACATCTGGCATTTAAATTTAATGTAAATCTGCACACTTATAGCCTGCTAACGACTGACCTCCACAATATCATCCTTTCTACTCCGCACTAACATGGTCATAAACCCTCCGGGCTGCTGGACGATCATTGATGACTTGCTTTGATGAGCATTTCATTTTCTAAATGTGAACTACTGTCAATTTTATTTTGGTGTGGTTTGGATCAAATTCTCCAACAGATGGAAACATTTATAGAGTGATTCCTCTTTTCACCTTGATCTGCTGCTGCCTGTGATTATACAGCACAGCGTCAGTTTGGGCTGTAAAAGGTTTGAAAACTGTTTGCCAACAGAAATATCTCTCCTTAATGCTCGTTGCTGCCTTAAATTTCATTTGGAAGTCTAATTTAGCATTGGAAAAATATTCCAGCACATTTTTGTTCGAGTGGCAGCATTTTCAGAGGGGTTGTTTTTGCGGTGGGGAGATGAGCGGGCAGTGGGGGGTAAAAATGGAGACAAGGGATAAAAGAAGTAAGTGACAAGCAGCGAGAGAGCGAGGGAGGGAGCCGAAAAGATTTTACCCATGAGCACTTTCATCCTCTGCACTCTGCACTGAAACATTCTCTCTCTCTCTTTCTCTGTCACACACACACACACACACACAGAGTGTTGGTGTAGAAGTGGGAGGATAAACAGTGGCGTACAGCGATGTCTGATCCCTCCTGGCGCTAATGATCACATCTACCATCTTCATATCCAACTGATTCTCTGCTAATGAGGTTCTCCGCTCGCCTCCACTCCTCCTCCTCCTCCGCCGCCTGCTCTGCTTTCTTTCCTCACGTTTCTCTCGTCGCTTTTTCTCTCCTTCCATCTCATATTTGCACGTTTGTAGAGTTTTTTAAAGACCTTTCCTTTCATTCTATATTTAGCTTTTTAAATCTACGCGCTCTGTGTGTGTCTCTCCTCACCCAGAGCATTGTGGCATTTTTCCACTGCAATCTTCAATCTGCATTTCAGTCTTTTATTCCTCTCTATTTTCTCTGCTCAATAAAACCAAACCTCTTCCTACAAGGTCAAACACACACACACGCACGCACACACGCACACACACACATAAACCATGCCCAATCTGAAGGGCATTTTTGCAGTAATGTGAAATCATCATCTCCATCCTGGCTTCATTTAGCTGACAGTGTTGGTTCAGTTCGCTCTAATGGCCGACTCAGCCTCGCACTCCTACCTTCCCACAATCCTCTGCTTCCAGCACCTTTCTGCAGAGCTGCCACAAAGAAGAAGATTATGTGACAGTTGGCAGTATGCAGGCAATCGTTCTCGCACAGTGATGGCTCTTTCATGTTCTGTTTCTCCCCCCTCTGCTGTTCTGGTTTTTGGAGGTTTTTTTTTTGTTGTTTTCTACAGTCCATCATCTATCAGACTATATTATATGTACAATAAACTTTTCCAGAAGGGAGAGGAGAGGAGAGGAGAGGAGAGGAGAGGAGAGGAGAGGAGAGGAGAGGTTTTGGCATCTGTCCAGCTGCTGACTAGAGCGTCCTGTTGCTGCAGCTGCTGGGCTGAGGTCGTAGGTCAAAGCCAATCTCCTGTTCATGAATACAGGCAAAGAGTGTGAAGGAGCAAGGATGGGAAGTGTTGACTTCAGCAGGGATGCCGGCTTATCAGATAAGCCCAAATCAATGTCAACAGCAGAGATGGGTGATTTGATTCAGGAACAACTTGGAACCAGTTCAGACTTTGACTAGTGGTGCTTTATGAAGGCCAAAACTGTCGAGTTCATAACAGCTTATATATTTGAATCAACAGTGTTTTAATTTCCTATTAGAAATGAATGATTGTTGTGTGTGTGTCTGGAGTATTCATCTGTCTATTTTTATATTGTGTATTTGCTTTTTATTGTTGTGTGCTGCTGGGACAAACAAATTTCCCTCCTTCGGGATTAATAAAGTTAATTCAATTCAATTCAAATTCAATTCAAATTAGATGTGAGATTTCTCAGACTCAGCAGCTAGGTCAGTGAGGACAAGGTTTAATCGGCATGTTGTCAGTGGGTATCAGATTTATTTTGATCAGCATTTAACTGGTCTGATCTGTACAATGAATTTTCCAAAATGTAAAAGATCACGCTGCCGATCGTCCTCATAATCTGTACGAGAAAGTTAAAGAGAAAATGTTCCACAGGCATCAAGTTGCTCCACATAGTTGGTGTGGAGTCTCCGTGTTGATTTGAAGCAGACAGTCTTAGGCCGAGAGGGCAAATGCTTTTCCTCTTCAAAGCAAGCAAGTCTGTTCTTGTGTTTGTGTGCATGTGTGTTAGTGAGCTAGCACAGTCCTGAGGTCATCAAGGCACCAAAATCTGAGAGAATAGATTCTAATTTAGCAAACCAGGAAATAAGCAGTGTTAACCATGGGTTTACTGTAATCTTTACATTTATATGTGTTGACACTCAACTTAGATGTTCTGTGTCCTGTCTGTTCCTATTTTGATTTTACAAAAACAAAATCTGACAGAAAAAGATTTTTTCGTAAACTCAACATATTTAAGTTACAGAGACTTTATATGATAAAAAGCATTGTTGAAGAGATAATGACCAAATATGTTTCACTTTTACAGCAAAAATACTGTAAAAATGTTTTCTCCAGAGGTTGGAGCCGGTTCGGCCTCCATGAGCTGATGCCCAAAAACAGAAACTTTACAATAGGGGAGTTTAAACCAGACTGTTTTCATTTGAGACTTCATCATCTCATCTCAAAGAATCACAAAGAAATCTACGAGCACAGTTAAGCTGCATATGAATCTGAGAGGTTTAAATAATTCACATGTTTGCCAACCAGAGAGAGAAAAATCTCAAAGAGTTAGAGATCTTGAATTTTAGTTTCTTCGTTTAGTTCAACTCTATACCCAGAAGCCTTTAAAATGCATGTTGGCATTCATGATTTAATCAGGAAATCAGGATTTGACCATTCATGGTCCAGTCTTGCTTCCAAAGCATCACATCTGATAATTAATCCCATATTTGTATCCTGCTCCGCACCTGTTAATTAGGAACAATCTTCTTATAACCATCTCTTCTCTTTCCTGCTTGTTCTGTCTAATATTTCCCTCCCTTGCCCCTACATTTCATCCCTCCTTCACCACTCAGTCTTTCCATTCGTTCATTCCTTACGTCCTGTCACAGTGATGTAACGATGAGTCGATCTCTCATCCAAACTTGTGTTGCGTTCCATCCAGGTCACAGGACCTCTGGCAGTTGTTATTGAAGGCCAGACAAACAAACAAACACACACACACACACACACACACATGCAAAGACCCACAGGGAGTCATTGTCAGTTTCACAGGCAAAGAGGTACAGAAAATCAGATGGAGGCACCTGACGATACAAACTTCTTTCTCAGATTTACACATACATATTCACATATGCACATAAGCACGCATGTACACACAAGCACACACACAAACATGTACACACAGTGCCATTGGAGGACAGTGGACAACTGTTGAAGCTGCTGGCATTTGAACTTTGAAGTCTTAAGCAGGGGACTTCAGCTTAATCTTCCTCCTCCTGATCCACAGGCTTAGTCGCCTCGCTCTCTCTCCCTTCCACTCTGCCTCTACCTCGCTCGCTCTCTCTGCCTCTCCTTCATCACCCTGTCTGTCTCGATCTGTCATCCCTCTTTTTTCCATCCCTCTTGCCGTCTTTCGGCTTTCATTCTCTGGCTCATCCAGGAGCACAGAAACCCCCCCGGAGGTTAAAAATAAACGGGATGGAGGAACCCGGACCATATGAAGATAGCCTGAACGTGGTGTTAACTCGGCCACCAAAGACTACACGACCTAGACACCAACAACCACACAGACATATTCACATGATATGCTTATGTGATGCAGTACTTATACAGTACCACAGGTTTTAACCTACACAGACAAAGATGTAATGTCTTTTCCTGACTCCATAACCAGGAATGATGTATTCATGTCTCTGTACAACCTCTGTAATCTCAGTTAGCCACTTGTTATCAGCCAGCCTTGTAAAAGCTTTGAAAATGATGACTGGAGTCACAAAACATGACAATGTGAAAGACTGAACAAAAGATCATAAATCAACAGCTACTCGCCCCGGATGACATCTTCACCTCCCATTGCCTTCAAAAGACACGCAGCATCCTTAGGGATCCATCCCGTCCTGCCCATCACCTGTTTGAACAGATGCCCTCCAGAAAAAGTTCCAGGCCCATCAAATCACACACCACAAGATTCATGAATAGCTTCTTTCTCAAATCCATTACCACACTGAACTCTGATCTGAAAGCGTACCCACCAAAGACAACATATCATTAAGGTGCAATAACCACTATGAAGAACTTACACTTGCTCTTTACACTGAATAGCACTTTAAGCCCACCACAGGCTATGTGGACCTCTCAACCCGTTTCCTTGACTGTGAATATTGGATATGAGAGTATGTTGCAGTGTGTGGTACATTTATCGATTTGTAACTTTTATTATCTTTTCTGGATTGTTTTTATTCAAGCCAGTTCTTAAAATGTTGTTGTACTGTATGTTCTGTACAATGACAGGAAAAACTCATCTGATCTAATAGCCACTCACTTGCATGTGCAATATAATGTGCACACATAGACACACATTACATACGTATAGATTGCAATTTGTAGAACTTGTAGAAATTTGCACATAGTATACATACTGTAGCATAAAGTTGTACATGATTTGTCATACTAATGAGCATCTAAAGCCATATAATTAAATTCATTTCAAAATACTGGCCGGAAAAAAAATTGGATGCATGAATAATGTTTTTGCAAATATCAGTTCAGGCCATACGTTGTTTTGGTTTCCTTTAACTGGTTAAAGCCTCCTCTGGTTCCATCATCACATCCATGCTGTGCAGCCACAACTCGTTCAAACCCACAAAATCTGAAGTTTCCAAAGATACCAAACATGTCCAGCCGAATTTTAATGCATTAATAAATCTAGAGTCTTTCCACTTGATGCTGAATGTAAGGAAAACATCACGTACTGTAACATCAATGAAGTGCTGGAGCAAGCACATGTAGAATAGACTTGGACCTGCTGTGCTTTGTTGACAGGAGACTTTTCTGTTTGAACAGCAGGATAATTATTGCTGGTTGTCTTCTTATCTGTCCCGTTAATCCTTCATAACCCTCCCCTTTTCTCTTTTCCTCTTCCCAGATTTATGAGTTATTACGAGATGATTCTCAACGGGTGCAAAGAGGAATTATGGGATTATTTTTTGTTTTCAGTTGTTGAAGTTGCTGATAATCTGTGACGTGCTGTCTTTGTCAGTAGAGGAGGAGGTATTCAGTTCCCTTATCATGTAAAAGTGACACCTCATTAAAAACTAAAAGACCTGCACTCACAACTGCATCAAATAATATCAACAGGGTTTAATTCCAAACTAGGGACTGATGTTGCAAATTAGCAATGGCTATAAACTCTGTGCAACACATGGGTTTCATTGCATTGTTTTGAAATGATATCATATTCATTATCTCTATGGAAATGAATAAATAGACTAAAACAAATGAGTTCTTTGATAGATTAAATAATAATAATAAAAACTAAACTTCTTTGATACATTTATTATGGCATGGGGTCGAATATTAAACGCCATATGTCATCATTGTGCCACAGCTGGAAATATATCTCTGGCTAACGTCTGGTCTGCAGCCTCCTGGCTAAGTTTAGAAATTAATCTTGGTCACAGTTAAATGTCAACTGACATATTACAGTGATCTGGAAAACTAATCTACAAACATCAACTTCCCAACCTCGTGATACTGACTGTAAATCAATAATGAGAATATCCAATGATGGAATTTGTAGGAGGTCATGTCGAGCATTAACATGCGTGAGGCATGAGGGGGAGGAGTGATTGGTGCGATAATGAATCAAATCCCCCTCGGACGCATCAGAAGATCCTACCTGATGATTTTTTATCCTCCTCCACACAGCACAACACTTTCAGTCTGCTGTGTGAGCTGAAACAGACAACAGTTTCCTGGCAGAGGAAAAAAAAACTCCTTTAAAAAACATCAGCTGCTGTGTCACAAGCTCAAACAGCAACGCATTAACTTCTTATATTGGGTGTGAAAGGAGAATACAAAGTTAAAAACTAACAACAACAAAACATTAAACAACACAAAATCTATTTGTGCTATGAACTGTCTCTCCTGTCTTTCCTCCTTTGTGTTTACCTCCTCCTCCTGTCATCTCCTCTGTCCAGAAGCCCAGAGGGAAAAGGTCAAAAACTCCATTAAACCTCCCTCTCTCCTGCTGAGGCCACTCCCCATGTACATCACACCTGCTACATTTTTTCCCTCTTCACTTTCCTTTAAAAAAAAAAAAAAAAAAATCTCATGTAACCCCCACAGGCACAGTGGGAAAAGGAAAGAGGAGGCAGGATGTGAACCGTATGCCACATATGAAGCTGATTTCTCTGTGTGTGGGTTTCATGAATTCAGGTTGTTCAACAGAGAGAAAAAGAGAGAGTTAGTATAGACACTCCATCATCACTGTTTGGAGCAGATAAGAGAGACAGAGTGTGTGTGCTCTTTTGCGCGCATGTGCATGAGTGTGTGTTAATCTGCAGACTCAGCAGTGAGACAGTGACCAAAAAAAAACCAAAAACAGAAAACATTACATAAGGAGGTTTTGAAGCAACAAAGTGAAAACCCTGATCACAACAGAATGCAACGTTTCCCCCGAAGCACTCATCTGAAGATTTTTACATTTAATACAGCTGTCAAGTGAGTTTTGATGGAGTAAACACAGAGGAGCATTTAGCAGTGACATAGCCAAATATTTCTCTGAGGAGTTGGTGGAGGCCAAACACAGAGCTAAAAGAGAGGAAACATTGGACACAAAGGAGATACTAAATGAATGATGTTGTGCAAATGTCGTAACTCTCTTCAAAAAAAAGAAAAGAAAAAAGTTTTAGTAGGTTTAAGTGAGATAAGTTTTCTCTGGGACACATGTTCTCATGTATCTGTCTCTGATTCAGCTTGGCAAGATTTTAAGATTTTATTAAAAAAAAAATGTTGCTGGAGAATATTTTATTTAATTTTGCACATTCTCTCTCTTTTCTCCTTAATGCTGCAGCTGTAGCTTTTTGCAGGACCAACCTGCAAAAAGACAAAACACTCTGATGTCACTTTATCACGAGACGACCACTGATGAGTGCTCTGTGGTGTGTCAGTCAGCTGATCACATGCCTATTACAGTAGTCAGAATCTCGTTTTATGCAACTGCATCTTTGAGTTCTTGTTATTTATCTTTAGTCACTCACTGATGCTGAGAGCTGAACGCAGATGGATTTGATAGGACTCAGATTCAATAAAATGCTATTAAATATCAGAGCTGTTCCTCCATTCATTGATCAGCCACAACAACAACAACACACAACTTCTCTTCATCGTTGGTGTGTTTGACTCAGTGTTTGGCTGAAGCTGAATTATTTCTATCTTGCCAACTCAGCTCAGAGTCTTACACTCCCACCTCTTCATCATCTGACACAAAGTCAGCCAGACTCATTTTCCTGGCATTTACGGCTAACTTCCTGTGTAGCGAGGCAATAACAGGAAGAAGGAAACAGGTGTTTATGCGGGAGGTGAAAGGTCACAGGAAATGGCTTCTCTCTCCCGCAGGAAGGGGTCAGATGGAGCAACAAGGAAAACACTGTGTGTGTGTGTTTACCTCTCAGCACTGTGCGCCGTACAACTGAACAACGTCAAAGTCCCGCTGCACTGTTTCAGTCTGGATAAAAGCAAGTGTGGGCCAGCCCTGGCCAAAAATAGCCCCAGAATAATACCACAACAAAACCACAGCCCATTTACAGCTGATCTCATGGGGGACGCAGCCTCCTCTCTGCAGCTCACTTCCACAAACCATAATGCAACAATAACAGTGTAGAGGGCACGTTTCGCTGTCAATATGAATACTATATTGATTGCAGTAAAGAGGTGACGCCTCACTACATTCTGCCTGGGAGATTCTCTTCAAAGGTTGAATTTATAGAGAAAAGACCCTTTTTTGGGGGAACAGTTAGAATTTAGGTCTTTACTTGTCCTCTTGTCAGTAGTTTGAAAACATCAACATTTACTGTAGGTAACATGAAGGAGCCTGGGTGGGTTTATGATGGGAGAACTGAGGTGGGCGGGACCAATAGCAAACAACACAGCTGAGTGTGATAGGCTGAGAAACTTTTCAGTTAAAGTAAAATGCCCCAAAACAAGCCTCTCTTTCAGGAAACATTGAAATTACTGAGATTTCATGTACTGATTCTGAATATTGGAGTTTTGTATTTTTACAGATTCAAAATATAACTGGTTGGGCAAACTCCCATGCACCCTCGAGCACCCTGCGGAGGGTGTAGAGCTGGTCCAGCGTTTCATGGCCAGGGCAAAAACCGCAATAAAACTAAATGTTTATCAATTAGTAAAAGTAAATCATTGCACATACAGTACAGTACATCTTCAAATGTGACTTTTAGTGCTAAAATAATTTGTTTACATTTTGCATCAGTCAGGTTTCACCGCTCCTACAAATTAAGGGGTAGGACCGGATAAGTGTCATCCTACTCCTTTTTGAACAATTCTTTTGTTTATAACGTTGTTATTTTGCTGTTATTTTACTGCATAATGTTAGAGCATGCTGTAGTGTGAAACAACATTTTACACAAATTTTACACACAAGTCTGTTGGTAGGTGGAAACAAAAACAAACACTACTGTAAATAATCAAAGTCGTGAAATCATTCAATGAAATCTCTTCATCTCTTCACGTCAGAGCCACTGAAAGAATTCATTCAGCTCATAAATCTTCTTCTTCTCTGGTCTGCTGTCCTGTCACGTGGCCTTGAAGCGCGCGCGACGTGTTGTCTGTCGGTGTCGTCGCTGTTGCTACTCTGTTTTTCTTTCTTTCTATCAGCAGCTGCTTCTTCCAGCAAGGCTCTCTGTCACTCTGCAGCTGTCGGCTAACAAGAGTTCAGATCTGCGTCCAGCTTTCAGTCACCCACTCAGCTGGCCCGACTCTCATTCTTGACTTTGTTTGTCCCCCCTCCCTCACTCGCTCAATATATCTATCTATTTTCATGTCATCTTCCTCCATGCTTTTCAGTTTCACCCGCTTCCACCCAGCATCTCGATCCAACATCTCGATCCTTTCACTCATCTCTTCCCTCTGTGTCCCCTCTCCGCCGCTCTGACTCCCTCAGTCCTATAGGGGTTAACCAGTTATGCCAGAACCACATGTTGCAACAGCCGGACTCTTGACAAGAAGAAGATATTTTATCCACAACCAGAAATAGTAGACAACCAACGGCTGCAGCGCACTGGACACCAATACATCTTTCACAAGCACACATGTGTACAATGGTGTGTATGTCAGCGCTTGACTGTGTGTGTCTGTTGTCATGAGCTCCATTCCTCAGATCAAAGTGAGTCTGTGGTGTTTTAGTTACAACCATGCTTTTAAAGTCCTGTGAGGATCGACCAAGATGTCTTAAATTACTAGTCATCCACTGGCCTACACTCTGAGTTTGTATGTGTTAGTTGGAGGCAGTGTCTGCTCCTTTATACTATGAAATAGTTTTTGAAACAAGGGCTCCACTTTTGGCTGTACACCAGGGGTCATTTGGGAGGTTCCTGGGGGTCCTGTATTTCCATCATACATAGACAATGAGTATGTGACTTTTTTTTCCTAATAGGTTTAAAACACTCTCTTATAAAAACAGATGGGTCCATTTTTTTCATTTCAATTTGGTCTCATAAAAGTTTCAGGACCAATGATGTAGTAAAACAGAAACACAACAAAGTATTTTAAATTTAGACCAGATAACTAATTTCTTTTTCTGTTATGAAATGTATTTATTTGATACTAATCTTCACTACTAATCCTCCTATTCTTGTTGCATCTTATTAAAAAAATGTCTCAGCTTATTTTAATATAAATTTTTACATTATGCAGTTTTGTCTTCCCCAAATTTAGTGTCTGTCTGGACTGGAGAGGTTATTTTTATGTGGTGGGGGGTTTCTTTCTGCGTGTGTGTGTGCGTGTGAACATGTGCGTATCTATGTGTCGTCAAATGCAGCACAAACCCATTTAGTCTCCTCTCTGACGTGGTATAAATAGCCTAAAGAGCAACAGGGGGATTCGCCCTCTATTACAGGCGTCTAAATATCAGCAGCTATTAGCCTGCTTGTCTCCCTGCGGCTGCTCGCCTCGTCCAGAACAGCATTACTCAGCTGTCAGTCAGCCTTGGGCTCAGACGCTCAGGATGAAGATGTAAACTGAATAAAAAAAACAACAACATCATAGCAAACATGTTATCTGTGTGCAGAAGGAACAGGTGACGGGGACATACTGAGGCTGGTACTGAAGAAATGCGTCCACATTTTGTCAAAGACACGCACTCAGCTCAACACGGGGAAGCAGTGTTAAAGTGTGAAAATGATAGTTCACTGTTTTATGGGGTACAGCAGTGCTGCAATAACTTTCAGCAGTCTCCAGTGGTTGCCTGGCAACTGCAACCTGAGTTTGGTGTGGAAAAACTTGACTGACCTCAAACAGATCTAGTACCTTTGGAATGAACTGCAGCACCGACTGAGAGCCCGACCTCCTCACCAACATGCACTCTGGCTACGTGAAATTTAGCATTAAATTTACAACAAGATACAAGAAAACAAGAGACGCCGTAAGTGCAAACAACACTGCTATTTGCATCAGCCAGTGTGTGTGTGTGTGGGCTTGAGGACTGGGCGTGGGTGAGTAACTGTGTGTGTGTGTGTGTGTGCACCCAGCACTGATTAATTATGCATAAAAATCACTTCATAACAGCACCTTAGAATTGTGTGCTCTGCAAAAAATCCTCCATCTCCAAGGACTGTGTGTGTGTACTGTACATATGTGTGCGTGCATGTGTGTTTGCACAGAAGTCTGGTAACTATAATTATTCAGAACTATAAAGGCGTAGCATTCCTTTCCTTCCTCCGCCCCCAAATTCTGCTCATGACAGAGGATGAGAAATTGCAGCAGGGGAAAACATACGCAACTCTAACGCAACAGCAGAGCTCAAAGACGTGGAGGAGACACAAGAAACTTCTTCTAAAAAATGTAATTTTGTCGCTCTGCAGGAGATGTCGTCATTTCAGTTTTTTATTCGGAACATTTCTTTTCCGTACTTATAGTTCCTGTAATATCTTTTCAATGTGTGTGTGTTTCTCTGCTAGAATGCATGTCTGGCAAGCCTGGATAGTCAATACTTGGAAACAATGCCAGACCTGACTAATCAATAGGGAGCGATCATGAAGAGAGAATTATGATAATGACTTAAACAGATTGGGATCATGATCAATGGCTGCACTAATTGTCCTTCATTACACAGCTGCTATTGGTTCTCGATCAGATGCAGTCGTACAATCAGCAGCAGAATGCGCCTCATGAAGCTTCTTTGCAAACACACACTTTGTGAAATGACTTTGCTGAGTGAGACTTCGACTCTGTGATGTGAATCATCACAACACACAACCCCCCTGCCCAGGGATTTCTCTCCCTCAATACAGCCATCCAGATGCACTGAGATGAGTAGACAACAACACACAGACTTAAAAAAGTTTTTCCATCATAAATAACTTTACTGTAACTGCAGTGCCACGTTTAGGAACAAGCACGTACAATAATGTGTAATGAAAACACATTTATACTGTAGTACCTACTAAATTATAAATTAAAATGACCAAAAACTCATAGAAACTGCATTGTTTAACACTAATCCAATAGCCATATAATGATTGATGATAAGATGACTTGATAGAGATCTGATACTCTTTGACAGATATGGTCAACATAAAAATCAGAATGTTTAAACTAATATATTTTTTGAGACAATGCACTTCTTTTTCTTTACTAATAAGACCTGGGCTTGTAGTGTTTTCTATGTTTCGATAAAATACAGCCAAATTATTGTTTTACTTTGTTCCTGTTTTTGTGCAGACATCTTGAGCCAACAGGATCCAAAACAACAACAACAACACCATGTTTTTTGGAAAGTGAAGGCCATCCGTGGTGGAAATGCTGTCTTCAGCCACCTTATGGCCAAAATACGCCACTGCATACTGTGACGTTAAAGGAGCATACAAATGTTGTCACCGTGGAGAACTTAAATGGTCCATGAGCAGCGATAGCAGATGTGACCGTGCTTTCATATTTCATATGTCAATGAGTGTTTTGTTACAATAACACAGCATCATATGAACATCTTTCAAATTGGGAGGCGACAGTAACAACAACTCTTCCTCCAACCACAAGCTTCCCAACAGCTGGTCCAAGTAAAGAGAGAGAGAGAGAGATTGAATATACAGGAGGTCAGAGGGGAAGCTGAAGTGCTGTTTTCTTTGTTCAGACAATGTGTAATATATATGTGTGATATGTGTGTGCGTGTGCGTGCGTTGTGCAGCAACTAACAGTTCATGTCACGTGGAGTTTGGATGTTCTCACCTCATTCATTGCATCACGTCTCAGTGGATCTCATCTCCCCCACCCTCTCTATTTCTATCCTCCACTCTTCTCCTTTTTTCATCTTCCCTCCTTCACTGCTTTTCTATCTTTTTCATTTTTGCCTCCCTGTTGTTGTTTTTTTTGTAACCTCATTTCCAACCTTTGCCCATATCGCTCTCCCTCCCTCATCTGTGTCATGTTGGTATGGTTGCCTGACAGTTTTCTTTTTTTCTCCTTCTACATTCAGCTTCACTCAAACAGAAAATCACAACTCGACCACAGACACACACACCATTTGCCGTTCCAAAAGCAAACACTTCCCTCCCTCTCTTCCTAACGCGGCCCTTCAGCCGAGCTGGCGCACACACACACTGACAATGCTGATAAACACACACACACACATAATTGCAGGGATAGCCTGGAGTTGATGTGAGTTTCCTGGAATAGAACAGAGCACAATAGAAGCGACAGTGAGACCGACCTGTTTGACGCGGTCTGGGTTGACGGTGGTCTGCGGCTGCAGGATGCTGACCGGCTCTGTCTTCTGGGTGCTCTGAGGCATCTCCCTCACCTTCTCGGCGATGAAGTCATGGACGCCGTTCAGCGCCTCCACTGTCCCCTGGATCAGACACACCCGCTCTGTCGTGCCTGGACAAACACACACACATAGACAGACAGGTCATGGTGAGTTTAAACTGACGGCCAACAGGACTCAGGGGAGATACAAAGAGCTAATTCAAATAGCGGCCGGTTTCATTCAGGTTTTCTCATAAAGATCTTAAAGCAGTGGGTGGAGCTGGATGCTGTGCTGGGTATGCTGTCCCAATTCTGGCACAAAGACTCTGAATTTTCTGTTTCATTATTTTTTGTGTGAATGAAAGTGAATCCAAACTTCATACTGCTCTCTGGAAAAACTATATTTGCTGCGGAGAATTAGCAAGAAACTGAATCAAAGAGCCAAAATCTTGTGTGTAGCACAAGATGTTTGTAGCATAAAATTGAAAACTTGTAATTACATGACTGCTTGAAATTATATTGTGGAAACATCATATTGTGGAAACAGGAACAGAGTGGATACAATTTAACACAATGTGTCTCTGAGAGAGATGAAGCAAAAAAAGTTTGACAGCACAAAACCATTCAGGAGCAAAATGTCCAGTATATAAATGAAGCCTTGCAAAAAAATTATATAATCTTGACCTCACACACAGAATCCCACAGTCAGAAACACCAGAGTTCACATTTCCACTGCTTCTTCTCACAAACATTCAGTTTATGTCTGTTTCCAGGACGTTGACATTATTCTCCCAGTCACATGAAAAATAAAACACGACACGATGATTTCCACACAGCTTCTTTGGTCTGGGCTGAACATGTGCGTAAGCTTTAAAAGCTGTATTTTGAAGATTTATATCACCTCCAAACAACCTGGCTAAAGTCTATTACACAAATCAAAAGCTGTGGAGGTGTGGAGGATTTATCTTCCACTGCAGCACGAGAAACTGAGATTTATCATCACTGAATACTTAAAAGGAGAAACATATGAAAGAAAACGATATGTTTGCATTTGTGAGGTAACGTGTGTATGTGCTTACACGCATCTCATGCACTTCCTCTGTTGCTGCAGGAATGTGTGACCAAACATTGAGTATTTACTGTACAAGATTTGAAACTGAGCTGAATTAGTGATCATGAGAAAATCAGATTTCCACAGAGGTGCACTCTGGTGTAGCAGTGTAATACACACATGGTGTTCTGTTTCTGTGCTGAAGCGCATCTGACAGGAAACAATGAGAAAGTTTGAGGTTGTTTAAAATTTTAAGTGTGGCAGCCGTGGTTCTTTCAGTCCTCCAACTTTATAAGAGCAACACAAAATGGTTATTTCGTTAATAAAATTAACAAAAGGGCTACAAGCTCTTTATCAGTGGTTTGAACTTCTTTGGTACTGAACAGGTGTGTTTTAAAGAACAAAATAGAACAGCTCTTTATTGTCATTGCTGCAATTAAACTATTTAGTGGCTCTTTGTCAATGTGTCATATCTCTGCTCACCATTTTAAAATACACTATAAGTGTCATATGTTGTAGTTGCTTTATTTAAAATAAATAAGAGGCTTTCAGTCCCTTACATGGAATCAAGCAAAGTCCACAACAGGTGTGGACCCCTTTTTTTTATTCAACACTTTAGTTGAGTCTGTGTCTTCATTGTGTAGTGATGCAGGTTAAGTGCAGATTAAGTCTGCCCCACAATCTAAAAAAAAAAGAGAAAAAAAGAGAAAGGAACGTGTTCGGGATCTTTATTGTGATGTTTACATGACTTCAGCAGGGTTCTGCAGTGTGCTCATTTATTTTCCTTCTGATAGCTTTAAAGACACGCAGACACACAACAGTCTCTGCCAAAACCCTTAACTGTGATGTAAAATATACGACTTTTAGAAAATAGGCCAAAATACGCAGAAACCACCAGTGAGATGCTTCACAGAACTTTAACCTCAGAGCCAGTGTTTTCATGGCAAACTCAGACAGACGGACGGACAGACAGACAGACGGACAGACAGACAGACAGACAGACAGACAGACAGACAGACAGACAGACAGAGGGTGTAACAGTGGAGAATCTAGGCCAATGTAAAGCCTCTCAGTCTGACTCTATCTCAACAACACACTGAAAGTAAATCTCTCTTTGGCTCTCTCTCCCTTTTAGCATTTATTGTTTCTCTCCTCTCTTTCCTTCATCTCTCTTTTTCCTCTCCATACTCTCCCTTCCTCCTCTTCTAACTTGCTTTATTTCCCCTTCGTTTCCCCCCATTTCCTCTTCTTCCTCTCACACTCTCTCTCCTTTTCTCTCCCTTGACTCAAGTATTTGGCGGGCTCTGCTCTTATCTCGGCCCAGCAGTGTGTCAGTTAGCGCTTCCCGTCCCCTCCCTCTCCCCACATTGTTGGACTGGCTCGGTTTGGCCCGGCTCGGCCCTCTGTGGCTGCACTGCATGGGAACAGGGGGATTGAGGGAATGAGGGATAAAAGCGTTTGCGTGTGTGTGTGTGTGTATGTGGGGGTTGGGAACTGATGCTACTTTATGGTGCAAGGGCAAAGAACGAAATTAAAAATGTTGTTTTAATGCTGCCCGGAATTTAATTGGAGAGCAATTTAGGTAATAAAATTCAGAAGTAACAATGGTGAGAGACATGTTATGTTTATGAAACCATAAAAGTGGGGCAAAATTATAAAAGTAATTTGGAGTGTAGATCTGGATTAATGAAAACTCTGAACAATGAATTGGCCCTGAACTGTGAAAACTTGTGTACATCAATATGAATATAGTGAAAAGGCTTGATTTGAGGATTCATGGTGCAGCAGTGAAACAACAGGCTAAAAATAAAAGAAAGCGCATTCAGACATGTGCAGCTTTTGGCTACCTGGCCATACTGGCCCATTGTAACGCCTGTTAGCATTACAGAGGTATGAATTCCCATTCCTATTTTTACAGTGTGTTGACAGTGGTGACAAACAGTCACTGTTGACAGCAGCTGAATGCCTCAGTCTGGACGAACCAATGTGACAACGAACTAATAAATCACACAAAGGAGTTGTTGCGTGAGATTGCAGGTGTAGCATCTTGCTAACGGTCTGTGGGTAAACACTTCAGCATCAGTCTGAATTAATTCATATTAATGAGCAGAGCGGCCTGTCCGGTGCAGTGAGTGAGTGTGTGTGTGTGTATGAGTGAGTGTTTGTGTGTTGATACTGAGGAAACTGGGCCTTGCCTCTCCTCGACAGCTGGTGCCCTCTGGGTAATCTGGACTCATCCAATCAGAAGCAAGGATTAACAGGCCATTGTCTTGGCATGAGTGTGTGTGTTTTTCTGTGTGTGTATCTTGTGATTATTGTGTGTGTTTGTGTGTGTGTGAGTGTAGCAGAAAAGGCCACTCTGTCAGTGGAGATCATCCTGACACTGCTGCACAGCTGTGCCACAGAGCCGCTTCACTTCATCACAAAAATATTCACCTAAAGATCAATTAATAACCAGCTGATTGTGGTCATATTTTTTGAATTATACTGAAGTAATCTGTGTTTTAATTTATGTTAGCGTGTTCATTTTTTTGTGCACGAAGATGCATAAGTTTACACTTCCCTCAGTGATCGAGGGTGAGCTGTTGTAACTTCACAATTGGTCCCACTGGTGGGAGGCATTAGTGTGTGTCTATGTGTCGTTGTATGTAACATTTGCCTCTTGTAAAATGAAGCTCCACACACTTTAGCATTTGGAAGCTGTTTCCAAACCTGACGTACTGCAGCTGCTGCAGCAGCAGAGATATTTGCTCAATGTTGTTAAGACTGTGGTGTTTAAACAACAACTTTATGAGACATTGTTGCTCATGTTGAATGCAGTGAGAACAATACAATACACGTTTAACATGCCTAATGTGCCCATGTTTTTCTGGAACTTAAAACATTAAGTTGTCATGTGCTTTGCTTTATTGCATTTTTTATTTCCGTTCTGAGGACTCTAAAACCTGATTTCATGCTCTACATTTTGTGTGTTTCCAACCACCATGTCCTGACATGTGCAATAGGAATAAACCTACGTATTTATTACTGCATTGGGGAGAAATGGAGATGCAGGGATGAGAAAATGAAACAAGGTTATAAAAGGACCACAACACACATGGTGGACCTAAAAGGAAACACGGTCAATTAAGCTCCAAAGTCTCACAAACGTCCAGGTTGTGGAAAGTCTCAGGTCAGAAGGTTGTTTAGTTTCAGGTCTAACATCTGCAGCGCTGCCAGTGGGAACTAGAAATGCCGGGTGTTCAACTTCCACTGAGTCAGAAATATTAATAAAATCTATTCAGTCATGGTGCTGTGCTATATTTTCTGCAACAGACGTTTGGTGAATACAGTATACTGTATTGGCTACAGCTACTGATGCAGCTCGGCTCCAGTGTACTGTCGCAACCTGCAACGTCAAGTACAAAATGTTCAGGAGGGTCAATTAGTGGAGCACTTCTTTCTATCAAAGGATGTAGAGGTTTGGAAATGAAAAGCTGTGAAGAGTCTGTGAAATTCATCTCATACGTGAACTTCAGCTCGCTCTCTCCACAGTGACCAAGTGACCCAACACCACTTTGTTCAGCACCAGAACGCTATCATCATCATCACCGTCATGATCCAGGCTGTGGACCCTGGCAGTTGTTTTTATTATAGTCTAGCTTGCATGACTCACTCCTTCCTCCTCCTCCTCCTCCTCCTCCTTCCTCCTCTCCCTGATGACCAGAGAGGCACCGGAGGCAGCAGAAAGAAAGCACAGTGAGTGGCTTCTCTTCTAAATTTCTGACTCACAGTAACTCACAAAAACATATGCATGCTCGGTATGACGATGCACGCTGGTGTGACTGGAGAAATTGCAGCAGCATGTTCCTCTGAACTAAAGCCTGGACACAGTGAGCCACATGTTAGCATGTCAGGAATCAAAGCAGCTCTCTCCTGCAGTGGCACCCACCCACCCAAAACTTTGTTTACAATATTGTACAATACTATTTTTCTTTGCAGTGCAGTGAGTTTGTGATTTGGGTGCAAATGACATGGACGCAGAAGCAAGAACTTGAACTTGAGCTTGTTTTGTTGCATTTCCTGCCAACTGGAGCGGTCAATCTCTCAACTAAAGTTCTCAACAGGAGGAGAAGAGTGGTGTATCACACTTGCCACTGCAGTCGTGTAGTTACAGTGGCTCCTCACTGTAAGGATGACTAGGTGTCTCACTGGCTGTTAATTGCAGCAGAGCGGTCAATCTGCAGCCAGCAGGCGTGATTCATTCCCTCCAACCTCCGCCAGCCAAGGGTGGAGAGACTTGGCCGCTCTGGACAACCGTAGCTGACAATAAACACACATTTACACAGCTCGGAAATGTCCCCCTCGTTTCTATTGCTCTGAAGGTCAGATGATGGCCAGGGTGTAGATTTCACACTATATATGAAGTTCATTTGGGCACACAATGCTGCATGAGCCTTATAAAGCCTAAGAAAATAAACCTTGGTGATGTCATCCCAGCTGGGGTGTGAAAGATGTGGACATTTACCAGAAAGGTGAATTTTGACACTGTTTTGTTTAATAACTTGAAATGCACAATCCAGCGGTTCTGGACCTCAGTGTTTTAACAGTGAGTGCAGGAATGATCGCTAATCTAGAAATTAGTGATCATTTTAGGTGTTAAGTTAAAGGGACAGTATGGGACTTTACTGGCTTTTTATTGACAAAAATCAAATATCGCTTTCATAAATACGTATTTCAATGAAGTGGAATCGCGCCCGCATACAAACGAGCGCTTTCTCGTACCTTAGAATTGAGTTGTTACAAGTCGTTACAAACATACAGGGGGGGGTTCACCGAACCTTCTCTGCCATGTTGAATCGCCATGTTTTACGTTCAGTGTCACCGTCGCTGTAGGGAACCACAAACACAGCTCACCACAGCTGTCCTCTCGGGGAAAAAGTTTTCCAGACAGCGCCTGTTAAAACTGTCACCACCGTGTAGCTGGTGTGAGGAAGGACGGAGGCACTGGTGTTGCCTTCAGGTGCAGTCAGACACCTGAATGACGCCGTGAGTGACGCCGTCGGCAAACCAACTGGATGTTATTTTACTCGACGAGAGAAAGACGGTAAAACGTGGGCCAGGTAAACAATACGACGTTACCATGACAACATATTGTCACGCCGGTATTGTTTTGCCTCGTGCTGGCGGACCGTTTGTTTACATATTGGCTTGTTTATCCTGTTACATGCAGCGTCGGTTGTTTTTCTGACTTCTGCCCGAGTTTACGTAAACGCAACAGCAAGAATACGTGCCGACATGCAACCGCACCGCTAGATGGGGGTAAATCTCACATACTGGGGCTTTAAATAAATGAAATGAGGCCTGCACTTTACACACATTTTATTCTACAATAAATCCCCCAGTCATGATTCCTTAAGACTTCATATCTCTTAAAAAGCCTGGTTTTTAAATGGGACACAGAGTTTGGAGGTCTTGTAAGAACGTGTTACAGAGGTTGTTGGGGATGTTAAACATCATCACACCGCACACAAACTAACCAGTCCATCTTTACAGCCTAGTTGTGTTTATACTCTTATAAACTACAAACTAACTTTGTAAGAGGGAGGACTAAGAAGTTTATAGCCTGGTATTCGCCTTTTTTTTGTTTTGTTGCAAAGCTAGTAAAGCTTCAAAACTCATGAAGTGGTCTTCATGTGTGAAGATAAACCTGTTGATCAAAAGATGTAGTTTGTCACCAAATGTATTTTCTGTAATATTTCAAAAGTCAATCAAAAAAATACTGGCTTTTTTTTTTTTACTGTCAGGGGAACCAGGGTCCCATCCAGGTTGGTCAACAAAAAACATCATCACTACATCGATCTATTGTCAGGTTTATTTGCTGCTATGTGTTTCCTGATAATGTTAAATAAATTGAAAAGATATTTTAAATTCACATTGTAGGGTGTAAAATGTGTGTGAAACCAAATTGAGCCGAACCTTTAAACAGTAATACAGCTTTAACTGTTGTTTTTATCTTGTTTCTGCAGCGAATAAAACAGCGGACAAATAAAAGCTCACTCTTCCTTTTGTTTATTAGTATGAGCTGCATCAGCTCTCCAAGTGGAGAACGTCCTGATCTCATGAATCAAAAGACAAATTAAGGCACAGATTTAATTTGGGGTCGCCAAATTGCAGCCGCAAACTGGACCTCGAAGGAGTAAGTGTTAATTCACTTACAGGCCCTGATGTTAAAAAAATCAGTGCATACCCTCGACAAAGTCAGAAAGCTAGCATGGCCTGAAATTTTTTTATTCCTTCTTGGTTTATTAATGTTGTTTTTCAGCTCAGACAAACTCCAAAGGCATAAACAGTCTGGCTTCTTCTACAGTTGGGCAGAAAACCACCAGCCAGAGCGACAAATATGTGAAACAAGTTGTCAGATATATTCTGGTAAATTCCTGCAGTGACCCAATTGTAAAAAAGAGAAAAAAAAAATCCAAGCTTTTTCCCCCGAGAGTCTTTTAAGACCCCTCAAGTTCTCTGAGTGAGCTTCTCAAACTTTTTTAATATTTGAGAAACATCAGCAGAGAAGAACATAACAGAGAAGAAGAAGAGACAAGATGTGACAGTATCGCCAGCAGTCTTGTGTTCACAGGTACATGAAGTTCATCCCCCGCTATGCCGAGATGTACAGCTTTTTCACATCCAACACCACTCTGATAGAAAAAAAAAAAACAGCAGGCGAGAGATAGACAACTGATACAGAGATACAGAGGTTCACACGACTTCTGTCACATCCTCAGAGCATCAAGCGAGGCGGAGGGAGAGGGAAAGACAGAGGAAAGGACAGAAACTCGGAGAGGGAGAGGCAGATCGGCACAGAGTCACGATAGTCATGACAAAATGGAGTGACAACGGAGAAAGAGGGAGACGGAGACGAGCAGAGAGACAGACAGGCTGCGATGCAGAGAGAGAAACCTTTGTGAAACCTGTCACAACAAAGCAACGTCAGAAAAAGAGAGACAAAAAGACACGGAGACACTGCAACATGTGGATGTAGACCAGAAAAGACATATTCAACTAGTGCAGGATATAAACCTACATTTCTACATCTCTTATTAAGTGTAGTGAAATTTAAAGCTTTTGTAGAGTAAGAAAATTCTACTTCATCTTCTTCATAACAACATGAAAATCAGCAGAGTTTTATTATGGGTGTGCAACATGCCGTCGTCACGTTAATTTATACACCTCATAATATTTCACAAGCTAAACACTGGGTTATATTTATTCCTAATTGTATTGTATGATTTGGCTTTCTATCATATTTAATCATATTTTATTTCAACTGATTTATTCTGGCGCTCTGCACAGACGGAGTGAGACAGCTGCAGAGACAGAAGCAGATGCGGAGTGAAATGAAAGATTGAATGCAATCCTAAATAGAGACAGAGACAGAAAAATAGGTGGAAAAACAGAAAAACAACAAATCTTAATGAAAACAAATCCATGCAAAGAGAGAAAGAGAGTGATCGATGGTAAAAAAAAATTAAAGTAAATAAATAACAGGCCTCAATATAAAACAAAGTCTGAGGCTCCATCGGAGCTGATTGGAAACATAGTGAGACTTGGCGGCTGGTTTAATGTAAGCTCATTAAAGAGATCTCCTTAGGCTGTGGATAAGCTCAGGTTAACTGGCTACCTTTGATCAGATCTGTTGGATTAGCCGACTGTTAGAGGTGCAGCTTAACACCTTGTTGTTCCGCAGGGTTAAAGAGTATATAAAATTTATAGGCTTACAGGACTGCAGACAAGCAGAGAAACGTGCACAGTCAAAAAGAGATGAAGGTCAGCTGCAGATCCTCCTGTCCTGGCATCATGTTTCCACCTCATTACAGTCTCATAAAGTTTCCCACCGGGCATGTGGCAAGATGACGATATGGTGTTGTTAATCTAAAGGTTGAGTTAAAAAAATCCTACATCAAAAATATACCAGAGGTTTGGCGGAGGAAAATGATTAGGGTTTTCTGCAACAAAATGGCAGATGAAAGTGATTTTATAAAACAGCTGTGCGTGTAAAATGTTGTGCATTTTAAAATCGATGTAAGATTTCGCCAACTATTTACGTTCAGAAAGTTTAGTATTTCCTGTGTTGTGCTAGAAAGCAACAAAATGGATCCCATGAGAGAGTGTGGTCAGAGGAGGCCATCGCCTCCTCTGTGGTCTTTCGTGTAATTATACTAATGTCTTTAAATGACTGTGGTAATGATTTATTGATTCTTGAGTGCTACACATGGTAGTAGCCTATTGCTGCTTCAAAATCTACAAATTATGATGAAGTATCAGCTTCTGCCATGTGATCAAAAGGATCCTTTCCTCTTCTGCTCTTCCTTCACATTGAACCAACCTCAGCTTTTCCCTGTAATGTGGGAAAAAGTGCTGACAACGACCAACAGGCCTCTGTCACTAAGTGACGAATGGATTCATTGACTGACACCACACAAAGCCAAATGAAACGACCGCACAGACCTCAGCATCCAATTAGAAAGGTTTCATGGCCTAAAGGGTTGACATGAAACACAGACAACTGCCCATAGATAGATAGATAGATAGATAGATAGATAGATAGATAGATAGATAGATAGATAGATAGATAGATAGATAGATAGATAGATAGATAGATAGATAGATAGATAGATAGATAGATAGATAGATAGATAGATAGAGATGTTGCATAACTGCTGCTGCAAAGTTTTGGCCTGCAATTCTAAACCAACAAAGGGGGCGGTCAGTCCTCACTCCTTGACTGATCCTGCTTGGTTACCTTGGCAACTGACAGTCTAACCCCCCCAACCATGTACACACACACATACTACACTCACACACAATTGTGAATATGCACCAAACACACACTCTTTCATGCAGCTGGGCAGCTGTTGGTGATGTCATGAGTTGTTATTCCAAAGGGAGAGACGGTCTGTGAGATTTGAGAGAAAAAAGAGAGAGAGAGAGAGAGAGAGAGAGAGAGAAAGAGAGAGCATGACTGCATGTGCTGATGTAATCAGCAGCAGTAAGGAAACTTGGACCTGTTCTCTGCTGCAGTCGACCAAGTCTTCATTAGAGAGAACAGGACAGAAAGATAGGAGGGGGAGGAAGGGAGGAAGGAAGGAAAGAAGGGTGGAAAAGGAAAGGATATAGAAAATAAGCAAAATTGTTAAAAAAAAAAAAAAAAAGAGTAAAGAAAAAAATTAATCTATGCAAGAGGGGAGAAAAAAGTTAGGGAAAAAAAGGAAAACAAGCAAACAAGAAAAAAAGAAGGGAAAACAGGAACCAGAGCTTGGTCCTACGCTGCAGCTTATGTGGATGAAAATGTGATGGTTGCTTTGTAACAGGCTGGCAGTGAGTCCAGCTCGTCTCCCCCGAGTGCCCACAGGGCTGTAACACACACTCTCCCACCGGCCTCCACATCATTTACACCAGACAAAATCATGGTCAATTAGGAAAAACTTATTAAATCCTGGAGTTACTGTGGTCAGCTGGCCTGAGGTGCTGCGTTTTACTAGTCTTCACTGACTTTCACTGACTTTAAAGGCAACACAGCGGGGAAAACAAAAGGCATTGCTCAGGTAACCTGGTTTCTCGACAGGCGGAGGTGTGAACACTCACCATTAAAGCTCTGTGTGTTTCCATTATATGGCTTTGACTGGAGCTGACTGTGCGAATGGCAGAAGGAAATACATTCTAGGAAAACTGTTGCAAGAGCTGCACATCACTAAAAAGAAACACGGCAAAAAACAAAATAATTTACCACAAAAGACCTACACAACACAAACTACAATCTAACATGTGTGTAAAGGACTTTTTCTTTAAAAAACAAACAGATGTGAACAGATGTTAAATCCCAACATGTGCTCACAGAGTCGTCAGTGATAGTATGTTATCTGCGCCCCTCCTCTTCTTCTACTGTTACCTCCCCCTGCTCTCTTCTCCTCCTCGTCTCATTTTTTGAATCTTTTTTTTTTTTAAGGAACAGTAAAAACATAGTTTCCTGTCAGCCACCCTCCCTCCTTCCTTCTCCCTCCCCTTCCCTTTCTGCAGTCCACTCTCCCTTGGCTCCTTCCTCTCCTCCCCCTCACCTCCATCGCCCCGACCCTCACTGTCCTCCTTTATCTGTCCCGAGGTCCGGCAGTGACGGAGCACTCGGTGAGAAGAATAAAGGCAACTCTCTCTAAAGAATAACAAAAGAAGGTGGAAGAAAAGGCAGGAATTCCTCTGCTCTGATGTAACGCCTTTCACTTGGAGAGGCCTGCTGCTCTCCGGCCAGTCTCCACCTCCATGTCCTTCACTCCTCCGATCAACAAAATCCCTTCTTCTGCATATCTACACACTTCAGAAAAAAACAAAAAAACAATTTGGAAATGGTCTGTAATCTAGAGGGGACAACAAATCTTCTGGTAAAAATAAGCAGTGATCAGGGAGCAACAAGTTACTTTCTAATAGGAGTAAACACATGAAGCTGTCTTTGCACGTAAAACAATCCTTAGATGACACTATAACCGTTTAAAGCTGAGACCCTGGCAGCAGCAGGGATCTGAACTTGTGACCGAAACATACTTCAATACATTGTTTATGAGAAACTCCAAGAGCAACACACGACATGTTTTCATGTGTTCTCACCTTTCTAAACTTTGGTGAAACTGCAGAGTGTGCTTTCCTTTCGTCTTTGCTCTCTCTGCCCTCTTTCCTCACTTTCAGAGCTTGAGGAATCATCAGTCTTAATGTAACCTTCAGTGTATTGGGCGAAGGCTTTTATTTTGAAGACAAAGTCCCCTGTGATGTGTGTTTGCGATGTACTTCTGGTCAGACAGCTGTGTTTTTCTTTTGCCTCTCTGGTCTTAAAATATAAGATAGCAGATATAAAGACAAAGTTCCTGGAACTGTGAGCTGCAAGATTCGTTTAGCATTTCACTAAATGGAAACGGTCATTTCCTCATGACAAAAGGAGGCTTTTTCTCACCATTTCTCTGCATTATTCACCCTCTGTTCAGCTCCCCTGTTTCCCATCATCCTATCCCCCAACCTCACCCCCCCACCGCTCCCCCCTTCTCTCTCTTTTCTTGTCTTTCTTATTTTGGCAGCAGGATTGGTGTTGCCCAAGTGACCTGACCCATGCCGAGCAAACAGCTGAAAAGATGCCATGAGTTCCTCTCCTCTCCTCTCCTCTCCTCTCCTCTCCTCTCCTCTCCTCTCCTCTCCTCTCCTCTCCTCTCCTCTCCTCTCCTCTCCTCATCCTTCTGTTGTACTGTACCTGCTGTCACATTCATCTGAAAGCTGCCAGCCCGCCCGTGGCAACAGGAGAAATGGAAAGCAGAGGAAAATAAAGTAGAGAAAACCATACGTGCTGAGGAAATGTTTAAAGATTTCAGACAATAACAGGGAAAATCTATTGCAGGAGAGGAAGAAAAAAAATCATATCACACTGCCAGAAACTCTCCTCGTCAAAATAACTTAGCGGAGCCCAAACTGGATCAACTGTTTTGAATTTGCAGTCAAACACGTTTCGATGGTATTCCTACATAAAAAGGGTTCATTTATAAACCGTGAACCACTGTTTATATTCCATTATAGTTATTGCCTATTATTATAAGGATATTTTTGTTGAAAAAATAAAGTAGTCCCATTCTTTGATTCCTTTATTTCTACCATTAACTATTACATAATTAAAACTATAAGTTATTATGATTGTGATATTATATTATAGAGTTATAGAGCGGTTATGATATTTTACTAACTGAAGAAAGAAATAGTAACAATACATTTTTTTACAATGAGATCAGAGTTTCTCATCATGTTTTGATTGTTTTCATGCAACAGTTGTTTGTCAGTCTGACTCAAAGTGAAACGAGGACAAGCTGACAAACAGTTCACTTTCTCCGTATAGCTTTAATGATTACTTGATTAGGAAATAAAAGATGGATAGAGAGACATGCCTCAGGAAGCGTGATTGGGCCCAGCAACTTTGTAAGTTTGTAAATTACACCCACACATCATGAGAGGGTTATTTGAATCTCGTAGTCGTGGCATGCTTTACCCAAACTCCACCCACCAAGTGAAAATCTTGTTTTTAGGGATTAATGGGAGGTGAATCCCATAGTGTCACAGTGATTGCCTCCACAACACCAGTATCATAGGTATCAATGAATAATGTACCTATAATCAATGAAATGACGGTAGTGATGGCAACACACAGCAGCTGGAATAATGGCTTCCACTACACACACAAACACACAGGCACACAATGAGAAACAGACACAAACACACATCTTCTTGTCTCATGTCATTAAATGGCTACAGTGCAGGAACTCCTCCACGCACACTCACACACACTTATGGAAAGAACGCAGAGACACTTACACACTTTCAGCTCAGCTATCTGGCTCTCTAGAAAGTCACACATCTCACTATGTAACCACAGACAACTATATATACACACTAATCACCCTCATTCTCATTTGTCTCCTGCACACACACACACACGCGTGCACGGTCGCTGGTGTCCTCGGAGGGCCTGCATGGTAACTGGACCTCGTGTGAATTCCTGGTCGACCCAAACGAGTTCGACACTCTTCTGATTTTACTCACACCCTCACGCATGCACATATATACACACACACGCACACACAAACTTAAACAGATGTAGGCACATAAGCACAAACGCAGACTTCCCTCTCAAACACACAATCGCACACACTTAGTGACCATCGCTGAGTAACGAGGTGGCAGAAAGAGCAGGTTTCTTGCTTTTTTCTCTCCGCCTCTCACTGATCGCTCCTTCTCTCCCTCCCTCTCTGCAGCTCTTTTCTCTTTCTTTCCTTTGTCTTTCAGTTTTTTTCCACTTTCATCATTCTCTTTCTACCGCTACTACTTCTTCTGCTTCTGCAGGAGTCAAACGATGAGTAAAAAACACAAAAACTGGTTGCCTCGTCTCTCCCGAGGTTTTTTTTTTTTGGTGCAGCCAAAATAAGGTTTGAGTTCAGTAAAAGGCCTTGCTCAAAAGCACACAGGCTGTTCAGTGGATTTGTCTATGTGTGAGAGGAGGACAGCTGTGTTTGGATTGGCAGGACGAGGCTCACAGCTCACCCGATAACACACTCTCGCGCACTCCATCTCTAATATTCCCTGTCTTCAACTCGTTGTGTGTTATCTCCCTGGTCGTATCTGGTGTCACACAACTGCCTTGATTGAGCCACACCTGTCTTCCTGCCTAACACACACAAACACATACACATACTCGTACACATACACATACACATACACTTTTTCCCGTCCTGTAAGTCCCAAAAGCCTCAAAGTTATCTAAAAATGCCTTGAATATGTGCGTCTGTTGTTTCAGGGCTTAAGACGGAGCCGCAGGTTAATTTTTGTGTTTTTCTCTGTTATTAGCGTGTACACGTCGGTCTATCTTTAGCCTGTGATGTGGACAGTGTCAGCTGGCCTAAGCCTCCTCATCCCCACCCTCCTATAGCCTCAAATCCCCCCAAATCCATCTCTGCTCCCCATGTGACTACAACTGCCCCTGTGCCCCGTCAGCTGCCCCAACACTGCTGTCAGCCTCTCTCTTTCTTTCTTTCTCTCTCTCTTCCTCACAGACGCACACACATGCACACACATGCACACACATGCACACATTTTCATTCATCATGCCTCTGTTCCTCTGAGACGATTCTCTCTCTCTCACACTTTGTCAGTTAGAAGATCGTTTACAGTCTCACAGGCAGATTCTTTCTGGAGATGTTTAGACGCCATCTTTTCCTTCCAAGTACCTGAACTTGTGTATCAGATGATACAGACCACTGATCCGATGTCATCGTGTTAAGAATACTTTGTTGTCTAGTCTGGTGCACGTTTAAACCTTTGTAAGATATGAGCAGATGCATGCTCAGAATCTGAATCCATAATCTAATTTAAGTGTAGAAGAATGAAGAAAAATACAATTAAATCTTGTACATAAACCTGACACTAGTCGTCACTAGCGCCACCCCTTGAAACTCAAGCAATGTTCCCCCTTTTCTATCTGTTCCAACATGTTGCCAAATTGCTATCATTTTGCTAACGGGTAAAACTGCACAATCAACCATTAATCAGTTCTTCTTCATTGCTCAAACAGCTCAACTTTTAAAGTTTTGAGTGGAGAAGAGCTTCATGATTCCTGAGGCATCGCTGATACCACTATTGTTATCAGAGCAACTGCTTTTTTCATTAGGGAAAGAAGAAGTGGACATGATGAGTAAGTACGAAAAACAAAATAAAGTGAAGAGAACAGTGAGTGCTGCACATAAAGTTGGACAATTTTCATTAGACAGATTAAAGAGAAAAAGCAGGAGCTAAGATATCCTGAAATGACCTTCTACAATATCATGGTGCATTTCAAGGTAGAGTATCATGCATTGAAGCTGCTGCCCACTGCATTTAAATACCTTCAGCTAACAATCCCAAAGTGAAGAAATACTGTCACATCTCCCTCTCTTTCTCTGTCTCTCTATCATTCCACTTTCCTGATTTCCTTCCACTCTCTGTCAGCTGAACACACCCTTTGTCTTCTGACTCATGCTACTCGGAAAAGACACACACACACACGCACGCACACACACAGTGCAACCGTCACACTGGCGCTGAGCTGCTTTATGAGGATTCTCATCTCACTTTATCAGCGTTCTCACAACTTTGCAGAAGACCAGCTGTTTGAACACGACCCTCCACACAATCCTCTGTCCCCTTAACACCCACCGCCCCCACTGTGACATCACACGCACCATGCTAATGGAGACCCTAACTCTGCAAATGTTAGTTGCCCCGATCTGCTCATTGAGTTTTACTGGGCCATATTATAATGAGAAAAAGACGTGCTGGCATCCCCTGTAGGAAGCAACAGATAATTTCCAAATTCAACATCCATAAACATTGTAATGAGACTTTGGACTTAAAGGACAATTCTGTAAATGTACGTAAGTAAGTTTTTTACATCTTCATAGTTTTAAAATTTGCCTCAAAACTACGTATAACAAGTCGAGCCATTTAGAACAGTACTGTCAATGAGTCGAGACAGTGTGCTGGAAAACACATAGATCAAATAAAGATGTCGTCTTTTTTTTCAATTGCATTACGTCTTTGGCTTCTTTGAATATAAACAAACGCATGCACAGACAGAGCAAGAGAGAGAAAGTAGAATGAAGGAAACATATTCTCTCACCCCCACACGGCTGTTTGTGATTGGCTGCAGCAACAAACAATGAATTCTAAAGGGAACCAAATAGAGCTGTTTAAAAGCTCATTGCACATGGATCACAGTTTGACCCCTCTGGACCCACACACACACACACACATACACACGCTCACACTCGCACACTCACTCGCCACATAGTCACACACACACTCACTCACTCAACATTTACTCAACAAAGCTCGTCATCCATGGAGACCAGCATGCCTGGTCTTTTACATCATCATCATCATCATACACAATCTGGTCCCCATTTGTTACAGCTGGGACTGCAGAGTGTGTGTGAGTGTGTGCATGTTTCTGAGTATGTCTTTGTGCATCTGAGATCATGTACACCCATGTGTGTGCGCTGGGACTTGGCTCCACATTGAGGACACGTAGCCTTAGAAAGTGAAAATGTGCAGTTGAGCCTCATGCACCAAAACATCCTCAACTGCACTTGAACTCTGACGGCTCCTTCATTCACGCACCGCTAGTAAAACCGCCTAAGAATTCACTCTCAAATACACGCAGCTCGTCCAACATGACATAAATCCACACTGGAAAAACAAATAAAAGTCTGGCTGAAGGCGAGGACTCGCACTGTAACTTCAACCAAACGTTTACAGTGCGAGTCTGCTTCCTCTTAGTCCAACTCAACAGAGGTATTCCACTTTCCAAACGTTGTCTCGTGTCACCAGCAGATTTTTTCACTACTAAGAGCGAAAATGTAAAATTAACCTCCTGTGTCTTTTTCTTTCTTTCTTTAAAAAAGAATTTTTTTTTTAAAGATAACAAGTGGTATCACCTGCTCTGATCTTAATTGGTTTACCGTAGGCAGCTTCATCACCCAGCAGACATACGGAATGTCAGTTCATTAAAGACATCTCATGCTATCCATATCAGGATGTCAATGTCATGTGATCATTTTACCTTCATCAGTTAGGGCTACGACATTATCTTATTATTTGCTTCTTTTTTTTAACAATATTTCATAGTCAGTTTTAATTAAAACATTAATGGAAGGCTACAGTAATGTTTAGTTAATCTAATGCGAAATATCACGTTGATGATTATGGATGCTTTCCCATTACAATACTGTATAGAGCCATTCTGTCATAAATATATAATATGTCCTGTATCACATCGTCATAGTGATTCTCCATATAAGACAAATGGTAGGTCTACAGTATATCTATTTATATATAGCCTAAAAGAAAAGAAATGTTTCACACTCAAATGATATTAAAACTTGCTTGCATGTTTGTTATTTGAAAACAACAAATGAAAACACAATATGATTCAATGATGATATGACTCCTGATTGAATTTCGGTGACTAATCATTATGAATTGCTGCCCAAAAACTAAATTTACACAGCAGCGGCAGCAACAATGAGTCAGAATTCATGAGTAGACTCAGGCTGTGCATCTTAATATCTAGTCTAACTGACTTAACGATGGAAAGGGAGATACAGCAGTCACGCTGCAGCTGCTTCTATGACTTTTTGCAGTTTAAGAGCACACGAGGTATCCGACGTTGCACTCCTACAACTCCCTTTCTCAGATGCTGTGAAGTGGGGCTGAACAGACAAAATGCAACACAAAACCCCAGGATAAACACTTCTGGGTCAGTGTGCACAGCCTCTGACAGCTGAGAAGAACATTTTTACAGTCTGCTCTTGTGTTGCACTCAGTCACAGTGCCCCATTAACTTGTGTTAGAATTACAGAGAGGATTTATCCCGATGCTGGTTGGATATCAGATGGAAAAGTTTCACCTTGAACCTGCAAGATAAAGGAGGTCTGTGACACACGAGAGGTCAGAATCCATGATGCAAGAGCATGTGTGTGCGGACTTAATAAAGACATGATGGACATGTGTGTAATTAGAAGTAAATGACAACAGCTTCTGCTAAAACCAGGAGTGGAAATGTCTCTGCCGCAGCTCTCTCTTTCTCTCTCTTTCAGTGTTGTGTGTAAGTAGGTGGAAAGAAAGTGGCAATTAGCAATCAGCTAAAACACTAATTAGCTCCCTCTCCCCCCCCTCTATCTATATGCCTCCCTCTCAGTGTTTCCCGTGAGCAACCATGCATGTGTACTTCCTTGTGAGTGTGTGCGTGTGTGTGTGTAATATGCGAGTGTGCACATGCATGTGAGCTCGGAGGGTGGGGTCTGACTGGAAGTGTGACCTCATCTTTATTAATGACAACCATATGGAACGTGATTGTATGATTTAGCAGGACGTAGCGAACAGCAGACGGCTGGAGGAGGATGAAAGAGGAGTTTTACAGAACGTGGGTCAAGTTTATTGATGAGGTGACACACATGAAAGAGCCAGTGACTGCAGGAGAACAGCCAGCGAGGAGAACAATGTGCTGCTCTTTAAGGTGAAAATAGTTATGGCGAGAAGTGAGAGAGCGAGGAGCCCACTGCTGGAAATTCATCCCAATAAAAAGAACAAAAGTACAAAATGGAAAAAAAAAAAGAAGTAAAATACAATAAAGAAAGGGACAAGGATTAGGGAAAAAAAGAAGGAGGCAGTCAGATGGTAGGCAGGGTGGAAATCAACCTGTCATGATCCCACCAGCCAATCAAAACCTTGTCTGTGTGGCTATCCATCACTCACATGACCAGCGCTGACCCCTGTCCAAAAACACTCTGCTCACATAATACATACACACACTTGCATGTATGCAGACACACACACACACACACACACAGACACACATAGACACACACACAGTAATCAGGCTCAGAGCTTCATAATTAAAGTGAGAGTCCAGCCGGTGTGTCAGAGAGACGATACAACAGCTGACGGCTTTGTGAGACCTCAGACTGGGAGAAGGGGGGGGGGGTTGGTCATCCTGGGGGGAAAGAAGGGGGTGATGGCGATATTGGGGATGTTGTATATGTGTTGGAAAGGTGGGGGGCGGGGCCTCTACATGGCGATGTGGGTGTTGGGAAAGAGAGAGCTTTCACTGAGGGGATTAAAAATAATGGAAGTGGGGAGGGACGGGGGACTTGGGGCAGCTGTGGAGCCCAGCTCTATTGTGAGGGAGGGGTGTGTGAGTGAGTGTGTGTGTGTGTGTGTGTGAGACAGAGGGGTTAAGAGGTCCCAGAGGGCTACCTTTGTCCCCATGCCAGAGATTGGGGGTCTGTAAAGACGAAAAAAATTGCAATTTTACAACTGGTTTTCTCTCTCTGTCTCTCCCTCCCTCTCATCAATGAAGCTCTTTGTTTGCTGCACTCACCTTCCTCCTCCTTAAAGGGAATGCCACTCCTACACAAAGCAGATTTCTATAGTGAAGGAACCTGCTCCTTTAAGAACACACGCACATGCAGCAGCAGAGTGTGTGTGTGTGTGTGTGTATGAGAGAGAGGTACTCAGAGACATTACCAGATTTAGACCTTTTAGATCTGACCCCTTTGTGCAACCAGAGGGACGTTGCCATGACTACCACCAACGCTAAGTGTCATTGTTGTGGAGGGCCAATCAGGACACAGCACATATGTTCACTGTGTGTCTGCATATGTGCATGTGTGAAAGTGTGTGTCTGATCAGCGCCGCATTCGATTTGACTTCAATTAGTTTTTCAAGCAGATTGTGCTCCAAATGAAGGAAGTAATAAAGTTTTTTCTGCCGTTAACAGTGCAGCTGCCCCATTAAGGATTTACAGCCTTTACGTTTCTTTTATATTTGTGTTTTTTGCTGCACGGATCCTCTGGGATCAGCCTTGTAGTTTGCTTAAACAATAAGTCTTATGATGCCCCGCGAGCATCTACTCCAGTGCATACACAATTTATGATGTTATTAAAAGCTGACACAGAAATTACAGCCTCAACTTCCTGCTAGCGCTGCTTATTTCAGCGACTCTCAAGGACAGAAGGCGAGAGGATCTGGAAGCCGACCAAGACGGGAAGAAAGACATCTCTCTGTCTCACTCGCTCCCTTACACCTGCTAGGGAGGGGGGAGGGGAGGGGGGGAGGAGGAGGAGGAGGAGGAGGAGTGGGGTGGGGGTGGAGGGGGGGGGACTCCTCCTCTAGGAGAGCTGTCACTTTGATTCTCATCACCAAGGCAACGGGTGTGCAGTCCCACAATCCCTTGCTTTGTCCGGTGGGGGTGAGTGTGTGTGTGTGTGTGTGTGTGTGTGGAAGCTGCTGTGCAGTATATCGACAAACCTGCATCTCACACACACACACACACACACACATGCACACACATTCCACATTCACACACACACACAAACGCACACACTCATCCACCGGAGCCTGGTGCTGTGCTACCGTCATAGCAGGTTGTGAAAGCAGCAAATCGCCATGGTGACACAGAGACAAATCTGGCTATGTCTGCTATTTATGGAGAAAGAGAAAGCCGGGAATATTCTACAGCTAAAGCAGCTGAAATTGCACTGTGTGTGTGTGTGTGTGTGTGTGCTGTCTCTGCACATGATAAAGATGTTTTATGAAGAGGCCTGAGCCACGTTGCTTAGCCAAGCTCCTCACAGAGAGGGGCTTTGTCATAAGAACTGACAGATACAAGTAGCTGGGTGACAGGAGGGAGAGAGACATCCATCAGTTAAAGGCTGCTGACTTAGACTCAGCCTCAAGCGTTGTTTATCAAAACCCGGGTCACGGAAGATTTTGATGGGTCGTCAAGGGGTCACAATAAAAACACTGTTTTAACTGACTACACACAACTTCGCTAGTGTACTTTTTAACTAAATACGTTGGCTTTGCAAATGATCATGATCTAATTATGTGAAGTAAAGATTCACCATCACAAAAATGTTTGGAAGAGCATGTGTGCCATGGCCTGTATTAGTACTACAGATTAAAAGAAGCTGCATCGCATGAAAACAAAACAAGTGGGATGTAGCAAGTTGAAGATGTAAATTTGACATGTCAAAAAAGGACAAACAGGATAGAGCTGACAGTTTTATACAGTTATAACAGTGTAATAATAATAATAATACAAAATAAATATAACAACAGGTTAGATTATGTGCAGTCACTGCATTAGCTTTTTGTAGTGATACTCAACTGTTGTGCACCTAGAGAGGCCAGTGTGTGTGTGTGTATGTGTGTGTGTGTATGCATCAAACGACATGCAGTTGTGCACAGATTGCAGAGTACAGATGCACACACACATTCTCTCTCTTTCTCATCTGAGGCAGATGGGGACACCCTCTGTCCCCCTCCTCCCCCGTCCTCCTCTCTCCCCCCTGCTATCCTGACCGGGGTCAAAGAGCCTATTGTCATACAGAGCGCCTTGCCTCCACCTATTGTCTGTGACAGTTGGAAACCCTCAGAGCTCATACAAACCTCTGCACATTCAACTGCTCCTCCTCCTCCTCCCCTCTCCTTTCTCCTCTTTATTTCACTCTCTCTTTCGCTCTCTCCTTCCCCCTTCCTCTTCTTCCTACCCCTCCTGTCTGTGTGCTGACTGGGCTCTTCAATCTGTCTCTCACACTCACACACACTAACACAACAGGGCCTGTGCAGACATGCACAGGCACAAATAATGCTGAATTTATCAGCAGTGCTTTACTTGGTTTACTGAAGGTCTTACTTGACTCTAAAACCGTCTTTGTTGCTTGAATTGAAGGTATAGCTCTTATTGACGCTGCAGTCATTGAGTCAGATGATTAGATTAGATTAGATCACATGAATCATTAATGATCTGTGTGGGAAACACTGCATTGTTACAGAAAATTATGAAGTTATGGAAGCAGATTCAATAAAAGGTGCATAATATCAAAAGAAGGCCACTCATAAAAGTAAAGATGAAGAGTGTCATTTCATAATAAATGTAATGAATGCTCAGAAGGCTTAAAAATAAACTTTTCAATAAATTACAAATTATGTTGGAAGCTGTGTGTGTATATTTGCCACTTGTAACCACAGTGGCGACTTTGACCTGCAACACTGGGAAAATATAGTTTGTATGCAACAAAAGTGAAATCAGATCTTTCCTCAATGTGGTATACTTATGTTGCAACTGAAATCTGAATCTGACTGATATCAAAATTACTGGCAGAGTAAGCCTGGAAACAAACTCTGTAGATTATCTGTCAATATCCTTTCTGTTGGAAATGAGTTTTCCACGTCCTAAACCGACCGGGAAGTGGATCAAGTGCATCACTGCACAATGTATTTAACAGCTTCACACAGGAGTCCAGCTGCCTCTGCACTCTGTCCTGTCAGTGTGGAGGCCTCAGCACAGGCCTGGGAGCAGCGGTGGCTCCATCACCCAAGGAGATGCACCTCAGCTGGGCATGAGAGAGACGAGAGGAGCCTTTGCAATGACACTGCAGTTTGAGTGGCTGCCGGGCGCCATGATGCTGTGAGTGGCAGGTGGAATCTCTTTATCTGTCTATCTCTCTGTCTCTCTGTAACACACACACACTGCTGGATTCTCCATTCGGCACTGTGCAAAGAGGCTACATGTTTCTTTTTTATTCCTCTTCTAGCTTACATAAGCAAAAGAAGCAGACCTGAGTGAGGTGGCTGTTAATTTGATCACAGCACTGATGATTAATCAGTTCATTATAGCTCTGGATTCTTTGTCCAACTCTTTTAGGAGACACTGTGTTTGTTACAAAGGGACTAAACAAAAGCAATTTGAAATCCACATTCTGCTCAGGTTTGTTCTGTCATCAAAAACAAAACAAAAACTGACTTCTCTTGTTTGGCTGTGAGCTGCATTTCACTGTTGGTCTGTATCTAATATTAAAGGACGAGGCTTATAGATGTGAATCCAAGTGAATCCCATTCATCACAACAGCTCTCAGCCTGCAGGGCCAGCACTATGATTTATGGATTGAGAAGAGAAAGAATACACAGACTACATTTGCAGGTTTAAATATTGTTATTTCTAATGATTTTTTTTTACATTAACATCTTCATTTTCACAATTATTACCAGAAGAATGTTGATTTTGATTTAAAAAAAATCTGAACTTGAAAACTGATGTTAGCATGTAAAATACAATCTTCCTCTGTATGTGATGCTACATCAATCAGTGCATCTTTCTGTAATCATCATGGTGGCCGTCATGTTAACAACCCCGGCTGTTACAATTATATAATGTTAGTTAAAAAGCTGTGGATGTGTCCTTTAACCGTCATCATAAGCATGCTGGTCACTGATCAAGAACTTTTAGAGTTTGAGTCCAGCCAGCAGGGACGTCCTGTCTTGTCCTCTAACGACAAGTGTGAGGAAACACCAGGAACACACACACAAACACACACATACTGATCTGCGGTTGCGATCAAAGTTGATCATTCCAAGTGTGTGTGTGTGTGTTTGTGAGTGCGTACGCACTCTTTGGGATGAGAGGCAGTGAAAGTGTTTGAGTGGGGTTTATGACTAGTCGTATTTCACTGCCAGACTGCATTATCCCACCACTTCCCAAGGACACACACACACACACGCTGAACGTCAGCTAGACAGAGAGCAATACCTGGATCACTTGCGTGTGTACACACACACACACACACACCCACATACACACAAAGTGCAGCAGCATTGATCTGCGGGTAGGCCAGCCATATTCCTGCTGTTCTATTTACAATTGGCCTCACTGGGACCCTCAGCATTCCCTTATTAAAAGTCAAAACACGAAGGCAGCAAATGGAGAGAGAGCAAGCACTGAAGTGAAGGAAAACCAATACTGATCACCAGCTTCTTCATTTCTCATTATCATTTCTGCTGCTTTGAATGCTGCAGGCTACCATACACGGAATTACAGACACTCTAAGGAAGAAAATGAACTGCGAGGAGCGCAGCGTTATGCAAAACAGAAAAGGGAAATGCGGGCTCCATGAAGGGAGGTGGCTGCACCCTGATGCCCTGTCCCAGCCCTCCATGTGGCAGATGTGGTGCAGAGATTGATTTGCCATGGCTGTCTGCAGGCAGCAGGGGTTGCTGACTGATGTGGCCCGAGAGCCACAGCGGTGGGGAGTCGCTCGGTAAAGGAGGGGGCATGATTTCTATGTGACAGTTACAATACGCCTATCTTGTAATAAAGGTTGTTGAAATCCTCACCATGAAATTGGAGCGTTTTTTTTTTCAAGTTCTTTAAATAGCAAGTTTGTTTTTATTACTCGTGTTATGAGCTGATTTTATTGCCAACACTGTAGAGGAACACTGGGTAATTGGGACACCAATTTGATGCAATCCAATGCAACACCATTGCAACAAATATTTGTTGAGTTTGTTAAAGAGAGGTGATGATTCATTTCTTAAGTTGCAATTTATGGTGCTGCTTGAATTTAACCCAGATGTTGAAAAGCGATTAGAAACAGTTCTATGTGTAATCTAGCCACATACAATATGTTATCAATGGCCTCCATGTGCTTTAAAGGATGGTGATCTGAGTCTTTGCAGTGGAGGACTGAGCTGTATGTCAGCGTGGCATTAAGGGGGTCTCATTCTGCATGAGTTCATGTCGGAGAACAGCAGTGACCTTGCCAGCGTTCAAGGTTCAACTCCCAGTGGAGCCCCTGAACACAGAAACACACTCAGAGAGCCACTTCAGAGGGAAGCAACAAGCTTGCACGACTTTTAATTTGACCTTTTAAACTACAGGACTCCTCTGCTCCGAACTGTCTTATGTGTATGTGAGCAAAAAGGAAAACGTTTTCTTACAGATTATACAGGATATAAAAATGTAATACGACAAGAGCTTTATCACCTGCAACGAATAAACACATGTTTGATTTTTTTTTATTGTAAAAAGCCTTTTCTCATTAAAATGACAAAAGACTTTCATGAAGAGCTATCATGAGTGCATAAAATAAACAGGTTGTCTCTGCTGTTGTTACTTCTGCTATATGAAATAAAACATCATATAATAGAAGACAGTGAAGACACAGCCTAACCCTGCACCAGATAACAGCAGCTAACTTTATAATTTCATGGCTACTTTTCTTGCTATTGTAAATTAGCCTTGTCTCAAAAAGCTGCTGTTGCGCAAGTCTCAGTAATGTCTCTGCTTCTTACAGAAGCCTGTGAGGGTCATGGAAGTGTTACAGCCCCAGTGCTGGGATATGATAGTCTGTCCGTCAGCCTGCGTGGCACTAACTGGTACTGAGGCATTACTCAGCCTGTCTGCCTGCTGACTGACGTCACACACACACACACAAACATGCACAAGATGAGTTGTCAGGAAACCCTGCTACTGTCTTTATGATGCTTTGCGCAAGCAAATTCCGATAAAAAGTTATTTATTTATCAATGTCACTAGTGTGATGAAAAGAAGACATTAAGTACTGTCTGATTTCAGTTTCACAAATGAGGTAATTTGCTTTTTATTTCTGACTGAAATCATGTTATATAAAAAATGCTGGTGTCATGGACTAAAACTCTGACAAAACGTGACCTCACCCTGAGCTGAAAAGCATTTTACAGCATTTTCAGATTATTTTCAAACTAAATCATTATTCAGTCAGTTTTTTATGAAGGCAATTACTGTAAGAGAGTAACTGGAAAAAGTGAAAATGATCACAATACATATTTATTTATTTAGCATTTGGATATACAGTAGGGGATTTCATTTCAGTGCTGTCAGCGCCAGAACAAACAAATCACTAACGCTGATCCATCATTTATAGAAAAAGAAAAAAAATATCTGACAGCAGTAAACACCAAAGCATAAATCAGAAATGTGATGACGATCTCTTTTCTAACTCACATGCCGTTAATGAAGTAACAAGACGGACAGTGAAGGGGTTTAAATTTCAGCCGATCAGCTGTGATGCCTGAGCTCAGACAGACTGCAGACACTTTAACTGGCGTCAATTTACCGTAGTAATTTGACAAACTCAGACGGAACCAAAGTAGGAATTTAATTTAATGGAAATCATCTCGTTATAACTGATAAACAGCAGACGCTTAATGAAGAGGGGAAATGGCTAACAAACAGGAAATTCATTACAGTTGCATGTGTGTATGACTGTGTGTGTGATATGTAATATTGCAATTTTCCATCTCTCGGTCTGAGAGCTTAGAGCTGGCATAAGAGGCTTACAGTGCTGAAATCAGTAATGTTGATAAAGGTTGTGTGTGTGTGTTAGTATGTTGGTTCATGTGGCCTTTTGGGATAGATGAGTGTTGTGTATGTGTATTATGTGCGCATGTGTGTGTGTGTGTGTGCAGACGGGATATTAAATACTGAAAACCGCAATCATGGCGTGGGATTAAAGACAAAGCTCTAAAATGGTGGCACACTGTGACAGAGGACAGACAGAGGAGACAGAAAGAGAGAGAGAGAGGCTGTAGAGGAGGAAAAGGAGAAGAAGAAAATAGTTGGATGGAGAGAGAGAGCGACTGAGGTCGACTCTGAGACAGCCACAATCAGGAGCGATTAAAAGAGAGACAGTTTTTATCCTTAAAAATCCTTCATGCAGTATACGACCTAAAGTATATTAGACCCTGATCTTAAAGAGGTACAGTAATAAGTTAATGTCCACATACTTGTGTGCATGTGCACCATGTGACTTTAGTATCGAGTTCTATTCTTATCACATGTGAGTGGAGCTGCAGAATTCTCTACTAATGAGAAACTAATCTGCTCCGTCCTCTCGCTGCGTGAACGTGAGTCAAACCAGAACATGTGGTCTTCGTCCTCCAGGGCATCTCATTAACAATCAGATTTAGTTTAGATTTGGTTCATTCAAGTGGCTTATACAGGTATGTGGTGGTGAAGTCACCTATACAGGAATGTGTCCCATGCTGGGAGGGGTGCACAGGCACAAATAGATACTGATGCTATTGCTCACATGAACTCTCATTGCATTCATTCCTCTGAAGTGTTTTTAACTGTGTTTTCACTTGTTGTGATGACTTTTGATGACTGCCGTGATCAGCTCTAGTTTGCATTAGCTCAGCGAGAAACTGAAATGAAACAGACAGATAAACTATGCACAGTTCAGGAGTCACACAAAACACTTCACATAGTGGTATATGAAATCTTTACTAAATGCATTTTGTCGCAGTTCCTATAATGGGGCTCTGCAGCTCTCCAGAACAGTCAGAGTGTTTCTTCAGCGGCTGTCTGAGTGAGATGCTCAGCCCCGAGGCTCCGAAACTCAGCTGCAGCCGTAGAACAGCAACAGGACAGAAGGATGAAACTTTGACAGCATCAATACTAATTCATTTCCAGCTTTTAGTTTGTCTTCAAGGTTTAGCTTCTGTGTCGGCCCCGGAGGTCAATATCTCAGCAGAGGGGAGAAGAAGAGGAGGGAAGTGGGTCGATTCTAATTATAAAACAGGTGTCGTGAATGAATATTTTATGTGGAGTGGCAGCGGCCGTGTTTGTTCTCTGCACAAACAGATGAACCAATAGATGTAGCCATTGCACAGGTTACATCTTCACTGGCACAGTAGCTAGCAGAAGTGTCTGTTCAGCAAATATGAATAATATATGGATATACATTGCATTGGATATGGAAGTAGAGGCATTTAACGTCCGTATTTTACTCTGTCTGAGAGGGTGACTGCTTTGTTATAACATTACAAGTTACAAAAGTCCAGGCTCATTCCTATAGAATATGGGAACGAATATGGGAATATGTTTGTTTGTTTGTTTGTTTGTTGTTGTTGTTGTTGTTTTGCAGGAATGCTGTGCTTGTGCAGTTCACCTTTCAAACAATTGACCAGACTTAGTTCTATTAACAGAGTTACTGTATATATACAGTATTACACTACTGGATCTAAAGCCCCACAGAGTGAATGGTTCCACTGTATCACTCTATCACAGACAAGGATGTAACCACCAGTTTATTGTGGTCTGCTGTGCAATTAAAGCTGTTAAAGTTAATTAGCTGACGTGCCAGGGTTATCTAAATCACTGAAACCTGTTGAAGGCATAGTTCTACATTTCTGGAATGACCAGACCAACAAAGTACTGTCATGTATCCACCTTCTTGTCTCCCCCTGTCCTTGATAAAATACAGCGTTTCATCTGTAATTCTCAAATAAGCCCTTTTACTGAAATGGATTTTTTTTTTTTTTGTCTTTCGTCTCCTCCTGATTGAAGCTCTGTGGATGCAGTGTTTCCATAAAATATTATGCCCCTTTCTACCCTGTTAGCTCAAGCAAGAAGGAGAGAGAGAGAGAGAGACAGAGCGACAGAGGGAGAGAGAGAGAGAAGTGAGAGAAGGAAACAAATAGAAAGAGAGAGCGAGACAGAGAGAAGCTATATTTGGAGGCGGCACTGCCTTGTACTGTATGAGCATGTAATAAATCTGTTGTGCCATAATAGTGAATGGGGGGTTGCATAGTGCTGTGTGTGTGTGTGTGTGCGTGCGTGCGTGCGCGTGTTTAAGGATGAATAGCGGCCTGTCTCGGCCCCTAGTACTGCTGCTCCTTGCTAATTGGTCGTCGGCTTAAGTGCTGCTGCTGCAGTATTCTCTAGATAGATGGGATGGAGCAAGAGATGGAGGGAGGGAGGAACGAGGGGAGAGGAAGACTGGAGAGGAAGCAAAAGGGGGGAAGGAAGGAGAGAGGGAGAAGGTGAAGGAATAATCTGAGGGAGAGAAGGAGGGAGAGGTGACTGATGGGTGAGACGGAGCTGGATCGAAAGATGCATGAATAAACAGGGAAGAAAGGGAGAGAAGGAGACGGAGGAAAAAGAGTGTGATAGATGAGTGGAGGTATGTAGGCTGGAGGAAGGAGAACTGGGTAAGACAAGGTCATGTGTTTGAAACCAGAATCCAGATTCTACTTTGCAGCATCTTCTCCGTCTGTACATAAAGTATGAACTGTCTGAGGAGGTTTGTTTTAACCTCACTGTCTTTTATATCCTACTTAGTTGTAGTTTTCTTTATTTTCACCACTGTTCATTGAATTTTTCTATTCTTAACCTCATGTTGAGTTTGTGTGTCTCAACGCTGCAGCGCCTCTTGTCCCATCAACTTTGCTGCTGAAATAACAACAACACTTTCCCCCAGGGACAGTTACAGAGTTAGTTTTGCAAATGTTATCTTTCAATATTTATTTATACATTTGCTGCAAAAGTCAAATTTGAGGGGTTTCATTTTTTATCTTAACTTCATCTTTAGTCTGTGGGAACCAGCTTCAGATTTCTCTTAAGACGTCTCTGCGCTTCAGCAGCTGCCAAACACTGATAGAGTTTTGTGATAAAGAGTAAGTGGAAGAGCAAGAGGTTTTCTATTTTAGTTTAAAATAATGATCTCATTTTGGAAAGTAATTCACATTTCTTGAAATATTTGATTTTCTTGTAGCTGGAACACATCTTGCTTTGGCTCCATGCTGCTTTCACTCCATGTGACTCAGATTTATTATTTATTCTGTCTCCAGGCAATGATACCTTTACTGGACTGCATCAACCAAACGTATGAACAACATTTATTTTTGAAAGAAGGAAGTTAAAGGTGTTTGAATTTGGGCCAAAATGTGGAAGCTGCATTTCCAGACCTAAAGTTTTTCTCTGGTTTTTAACATTTAACAGGTCAATGAGATGAGATTCCCAAAACTTTAGTGACCTCTGCCAGCCAGGTTTTCCATGACAGCTGGGGTGTGTGTGTGTGTGTGTGTGTGCGTGTGTGTGTGTGTTGGGAATAACTGGGCCAGTCTAATAAGCAAAGGAGAGAGTTACTGCTGTGTCTTGGCCAAAGTGTCTCATTCCTACCCTCACACTCCTCAGAAGACATCATTCGCACTTCTTCTTTCCTTCCCTTTCTTCCCCCTTCTCTTCCCCCACATGTGCACGCACACACACACACACACACACACACACACACACACACACACTGGTCCTTGCAGCAGGTGGGCCTTTTGATTTGTCACCCAGGAAGAACCATGTCGCATTTGCATACAGATGCCCCCTTCAGTGCAGAGGAAGGGTGGACACACACACACACACACACACACACACACAGACACGCGCACACATGCACACCCAGCTCCTTCAATCCTCCCCTTCAGACTGGGGCCCATACAACCCTCTCTTTCTTTCTTTTTTCTCTCTTTCACTTGTCTCCCTTCCTCGCCTCTCTTTCTTTGCAGTGCTTTTGGCAAACAAACACCAGGACGGTGGAAACTGTGCGTGTGTTGTGTGAACATATTTTTGTGTATTTTTATGCACTTCCTCTGCATGTGCAAACTGTCATTGGGTTTATCTGCTTATGCAAAATTTTTACTGTCCGTGTTTGTTTTTTTGTCAGTCCATTTAATGTGATCTAGTGCATTTTTATAGTGTACTAGCATGCATGAATGTGTTTGTGTGTTGAGTGCGTCTTGGAGGCTTTTGCACCTTGCATCTGTTCTCGCTGGCAGAGATTTCAGGAGTCTTGTGTGCCGGTGTCAGACAACGGCGGCTTGTTTGCAGACCCCAACACTGAACCGATACACACATTCACACAGTCTTGAACGCACACATACACACCAACAGGAATGAGAGCTGCATTTCAAACCAAATAAATACTTGGAGACCAATGTGGAGTTTAAAGCGGAGGAACAAAGGGTGTAAATGCAGAACAGAGGACAGGATGAAGTCAAGGGAAGCTTTACAGGATAATTATTCACAGTGTTGGCGACCGTTATTTCCAAAAGTCATCATGCTGAAAACTGTTTGTTTCAGACAGCCAAAATCTTAGTATGCTTCATTTAATTCACAGTAAATGTAATAAATTGGAAATACATTTTTTGCTTGAATTTTCTTTTTTTTCCCCCTTTGTTTTCAAAGCAAAACTAAACAAAAAACAAGCTTTGCACTAAAAAGATAATTTTACAGCTGGAAAATAGTGACAGTTTGGAACCTGTGTCACTGTAATGATTGTTCATTTTTCACTTCTTTTTTTTGCATTTCTATCTGAGCTTTATTAAAGCAGGCATTTGAGAAAGTGCAGGTTTAGATTGCAGGCCAACACTGGTTGAATGAATCTGTGCTCTTGAGCATTGACTGATCCACTGGTGACTTGTCTGTAAAAACACTCTCTCTGTCTTCCTCCTCATTAAAATGTGACTCGTGCAGCAGCAGCTCTGTGCCTCCCCTTTGCAAACACAAATCAACATGAATTTCCAACATAAATTCCCAGCTAAAGCTCTGAAGCATATTTAAGAGCAGTGCACTGTGTGTCCGACACGTCTCTAGTAGAGCTGGAGAAACTTCACGCTGTGGTTGGCTCGGGGGCAGCGATTACATCAGAGACACTGCAGGTGCTACAACAACACGGAGAATTTGCTGGGAGTTTAACTGGAGGTGGGATTGTTGAGTACGACTGCTGAGGCTTTGTAATATGACTGTAATTTTACCTTAGGGGTTATTTTACTTATTGCAGGAAGCCACGGAGGTTGTGCGTGTTATTTCACAGAGAAAAGTATGCATCGTAGTCATAGATTTGGGTCATGTAAAAACGCGTTAAGCCACCAGCCAGGCTGCCAGTGAGCACAGACAGCTGAACTGGATACATATGAAGGCAATTAAATCTTGACACAACATTGTTTTTCCACGTGGTTTGAGGTTATACGAAGTGGAGGCAGAGTGGGGTTCAAGCCACGAAGAGGCACGTATGGTGTATGTCACAGGAAATTCTGCTCAGTTCTGGAAATGTACAGTAACTTGTCTTTACAAACAGGTTAATGTGTGACGTGTAAAACTCAAAAATGTGCAGCATGCAAAGAATCTTGGCAGCTAATGTATGAGTAATGGTTTTGTGGTTGTGTTTAGGTAACTTGCACAAGCACTTGGTTGAGGTTAGAGAAAGTTTGTGGTCTTGGTTAAGTGTTGAAAAAAGCATTAATCTCTTTTAGTGTTTACCAAAACCACGCTCTTTCCCCTAACCTTATCAGAAGTTGAGAACCTGAAGCCAACAAGAAGTGGAGCACAAGCTGCTGACCACAGTCTATGGCAGAAAAGTACTCCATACTGGACTAAGGTCCCACGTTGTTGAACAATAAATGTCCATTTGCTCTTTGATAATCAAGCTGATTTCTATATTAATACTGTGAAAGTATGAAAGCACCAGTCAACAGAGAAATGCACACAGTTTGTTTTCAGAAACTGAGCCTTAAACGAGTTGTCTGGACCTGTGTAACTTCACTCTATCTACTGTAAGCCATGCACCAAGGGCCATAGTCATCACTACAGATGACCAAGCCTTCAAATTATTAGCCATAGTCATCACTACAGATACTGCATGTCATTCCCCCTCATCTCTGCCTCCCATTTCCTGTCATACTCTCAACTGTCCTATCAAATAAAGGCATGAAAAAGCCAAAAAAAAAAACAATTATTAGAGCTGAGGAAGCCTTTTGGATGAAAAGGTGAAATGTCAAGAAGGAAGTCCAGTCGCCTTCAATTCAGTACCTAAAGACTATTGATGGGATGTTGGCTCTTAAAACCTATATCTTATTATGTATCAAAAGTTCAAATAAAACACAAGAGAACTATAAAGTGTAAAACTTGATAGGATATTTTTTGCACTTCACAGTACAGTACCTTACATTAGACCTTGTTGCGACACTTTCATATGTGTTTCATTCAGAACAAAATGTGTGCAATTTTATGTCTTCCACTATTGAAACAACCCACATCTTCATCTTACAGCAGGACAGCACAAGCAGGCAACACACACACACGAACACAGGCACACAAAACATACTGTAACCTGTCAGAGTTAAGAGTTTAGTTTCAGAAATCTTGACCCTTAGTGGGCTGTGTGTGTGTGTCTGTAATGTAAACCTCGTTACATACACAACACACAAGCACAGACAGCTTCTATAAATCTATCAATCTATTCCACAGCTTTGAAACAGGCTTGAATTGTCAATGTCCATAACAACAAGCAGCAGTCAGCCATCCCAGTCTGAAGGAGACTCACTCAAACACCACGCAGCAGCAAAACAACAGTTGACTGTACAATGTGTGTCTCTGTTTGTGGGTGTGTGTTTTAACATTATGAAAAATTGATGGATAAAGACTGAGATAATGAAATGCTTCCTTAATGGGTCAAAACACTTTGCACTGATCCATCTGTTCATCCTGACACACACTCTCCATCCTTCATTTCCTTTAAGAGGATGGCTGGATAAATGGAGAGGCAGCTGTTCTATACAACCTACATCTCATTCCATCCATCCATCCATCCATCCATCCATCCATCCATCCAGATGGAGCAAAGCTTCACCTTATTCTATCATGTCAACACTGTGTTTATGGTGCACCCAACATTTGCCAACAAGTCAAAGGTAGACGATGTGTGTTGAGCAAAAACAGCCACACATTGGAATTATTATACTGTATAACGTAAAAATAATTATAATTATCATAATGATTTTAATCATCTTCTTCTTTTTCTTTCTTTTGTTTTTTTGTGTTTCTGTTTTGGTATGAATGTTGCCAATTATCATAAATAATTAAAAATACATCCATCAGCAGCACTGGAGGTCGAGTCTTACCGGGGTAGAAGTCTTTGGATTTGGACAGTTTGATGGTGGCTCCAGTCTCTTTTTGCAGCTGGACGATGGTCTGGCCTCCCTTCCCGATGATCGACCCCGCGGCATAGCTGGGAATCAAAACCTTCAGGAAGTACTCGCCTTCCTCTGCAGCAGGAAACAGGAAACAGGAAGTCAGAGAGAACTACTGTAGCTTTAGCTTGTTTTAACTTCAAATGAAGCTGAAAGACAGAAATGTTACACAAAGCTGTGCAGTGTTGATCCTTTGTCCTCATGCCTGCCTTCTGTTTGCCCAATTTGCAGCAAGTTTACAAATGTATGAACAAAATTAAAGAAAATAATTTGGTTCATTTGGTTTACGGGAGTGTAAACTGTGCAGTGAAATTAAAATGTCGGTAATCACAGTCTGACAGAACAGATGCGAGCAGGTGCCACATCACTGCATCAAAGCAGAATTATTTTTCTCTCCATCCGCCCCCCTCTGTTCCTTCTCAATCCACCATCCAAGTCCTCCCAAGGCTGCAGAAATCCATCCAATCACTTCATATAGTGACTGATATCCATGGCAACTAATTATTTCCATAATGTGATGATACCCTTTCGGTGTTATCTCCCCTCTTTCTCTGCACGTCCATTTATACGAGCCTCTAAACACTCTCTTCTGATTGGTCTGATCTAATTTCAGCGACGGGCCCGAGCAATCTGTTCCTCGTCATCGCCTTGGCACAAGGGGAGGGAGCTGAGGAACATGCCGCTCTTGGGTTTCTGTTATTAAAGCCAATCAGATTCAACCAATGCCCGAGGAAATGACTCCTTGCGAATGCATAACACCACGACACACACATGCACACATTAACATGTGCAGGCTCATGTAAACAAACACAAAGCAGACACGCAGAGATTCTGATATTTTACCCTGCTGATGTGGAGCTCCACCTGCACCGAGGAGGACAGTGTTAACTCTGGGTATGAAAGCAAGACGCTGTCTGTTTCATGTGGTCTCATGCTGACTGTTGTCAGCAGCACTGAGCTCAGCTAATTGCTCTGACGGAATAAAGATACGTTTGAGTCGCTTCACAAGCTGAAGCTGCAGTAAAGTTCTAATGGAAAAATACATTTGTTTGATCAGCCTGAGGGAAATAAAAACATAAGAAAAGCCTTTGAACAGACAAAGATCGACAATTCTTCCTTTGGTAAAAAAAAAAAAAAGGGTTTAAAATGTTCATCTTTGGCCAAAGCAAAAATTTAGAGCCAAAAACTTTCACTTTTCTTGGTGACCAGCTTCAGACATGCACCTGCCACAGTGAAAGAGAAATCTCCTATTTTAGGATCTTTGCACTGGCTCCCTGTCTTTGCATGAATTAAATTATTAAAATATGTTAGAAGGGGTTTTTTTCTATAGAAAGAAGATCCATAAACTGTGTTTGGATTCAGACTCAAGCTTACAACATGCACCTTGTGATTTTATAGATATTTTCTGTTGGTCTGTGCTACAGAGCATCATAATCCACCCAGGTTATAAAACAGGCTTATTGCAGTTGACTGAAATACAGCAGACAAACTCTAATGTCACCAAACCTGCAACAACAAATCCTCCAGTGGCTCTCTGTTGTCAGGGAAAATGTTGTATTTGCATTTGAATTGAAGACAGTCTGAGCTACAGGTGTGCAGACCGACTTAATGAGGTTTAACATTTTCAAGTTAATGTCGTTTTTTTTTGTAATTTGCCAGACACTCTGAAGAGTAGGACGGAAAAACAGTTTTAACATTTCTGCTTCAGTTGTTGTGGGGAAAAAATAATGAACTGAAGCCAAAAGGAAACGAACCGAAAGGTCACTGCACGTTTTAATCATTATGTTCGGTTTCAGTGATGCTGGCTGAAGCTTCACCTCAGACCTAAAGCGACGACTACACTGACACTGTGACCTTTCCACTGTAGTGTGATCCTCCTCTGTCAAAGCAGCATGTGAGAAGGAACTGACGACTGAGAGAAATTGTTTCTTCTATTTAGCCTTAAATCTTCATCGTTAGTTTTATTGTTTTAGTTTTTCACATTCTAGCTATTTTGGAACAAATGTCACTTTAATATCAATTTAAATTCAGCTTGTTAGGACTCAGAAGGAATCTATAAAATCTTTGGTCTTTATATCATCTGATAACATTTAAAAAACTGGATTTGATAAACTCCTCTCTCTGGAGTTGTGAAGTAACAAAAACGTTTCTAACGTGGTCATGCAGTGTCTCTTTAAATTGTCAATGGTTCATCTCAGCATCCCTCCCTTGCTGCATTCTTCATATTTGATAATCCAGGACATGTAACCTCTGGAGGCAGATTAAAATAAGATTATCATTACAGGGACACACTTTCTCAGCAAGGCAAGGCACCGGTCTTCTCTGTCTCCTACACAGGTGAAAACAAAGAGACAAATGCACATGCTAACAAACACCTTAAACCAGGTACAGCCAGATCCCATAGAGTTTTATAATGCTTTATTTAAAGCATTTTAATAGCTGTAACTCCTATTAAATCCCTTCAACACTTATGTTGCAGCAAAACAACGGAGGAACGGAGGTGTGTGTATGACATCTCACTATAAATAAATTTAATTAGTGAAAGGCCCTGCACACCCACACACACAGTTGTTTTCAGTTATTCTTGCTAACCAGGCCTTAGATCAGATTGTACAGTCGTTTGGCAGAGGGATGCTGGGAGTTTGTTTAGGTCTGGTCCATATGACTCACAAAGAGAGGACAGGCCCTGCTGAGAAAATGACTGACAAGAACAAGCCTGTAAAAAACTTAACAATGACTTCATGTTATGTTTTTGTCCATTGAATTGTGCCTCATAATCCAAAGGTTTAGTTTGAATACACTGGAGATATAGAATTCCCATTAAAACCTATGATTTTAAAGCACTATACACGGATGTTGCACCCACATTTTCCTCACTTTTCCTAACATTTCCCTGGACTCTACATGCCATATGGCATGGATAGTAGAGGTTTAGTGGTTATGACATGCAAGTGCTTACATCACCATGAGACAGGTGTTAGCAGAGCTGTCTGTGACAATATCATTGAGCTGACAACATAGCACTTCTGCCCATTTTAGTTAACTTGTGATTTCTCACTATAAATATAAATGTAGCCTCCTTGCCAGGGTGTTTATTAAATTTGTCTTTACATTCAAAAACCTTTGGTGGCTCTGGTGTGTTCATGTCAGCTTTTAGAAACTCAAGCTGAGTCTGACTGACACGTTTTAAAGATATCAAGAAAAAAAAACAAAAATAACTCTACGTTTAACTGTAAAGTTAATTTATATTATTCAAAAAGAAGACAGAAAATATGCATACAGATTATACTATGATGGGAAAAGTTTTCTGAACTTTCTCAGTGTGTAGAGTTTGATGTTGCAGTGTTGCAGTTGTACATAGTGGGTGGGCTCTGTTCTCATCTCTGAGTGTTCAGCTGAGCCAAAGCATGAGCACACAGACAGGAAACCTGACACTCCCCAGCCCTTCCTCAGCTCTGCCAGTGATGAAATACAAACTGCAGGGAACTCCAACATGGATGTAGAGGAGAGAAAAACCAAACGTGACCTGCGTCCACACAACTAAAAGATTCAGCCTCCTCTGTTAAAAGCTTGTGTTAATCTGAATTCCCTCTCGTGCATTAGCAGGCAAAGCGTTTTCAGTGAGTTAAATTGTGTTTTTTTGTGGTAAATTAGAGGTTGTTCCCCTTGGACAGCTGGAGCTCCTGTTTTTACAAAATAAAAACACCTCCATGGTGATAATTTTATCTCCAAATCCTCAATCCTCTTCCTCTATTCCATCTTTCAAACACCTAGCTGGTTCATTGTCCTCTCCTTCCTGTCTTGGTGTCCTCTCCACTTGGGCCCATACCATTTCTCTTCCTTTAACACTAGCACTCGGTTTCGAGTGTCCTCCAAAGGGAGATACCCCATGACGATGAAGTTAGAAGTAGAGACCGTACCCTATGCGATGGGAAACCACTTGGTGTAGCTGACGTATTCACCTATGTTGTGTAGCGATGACGTAGGAGCCACAACCTGTGGTGGGTTTCCATTCATGTTTAAAAATGCCGGCTCCAGCTGTTGTGTTACCTGCCGTGTGGGCTTTATGACGTTTAACAAATCAACAATGAAGAAATGCGGGAAACAGCAGACGCCTTGGCCGTGTTCATGCCCTGATTGATTTATTTCAGGTATTGATTCGTTCAAGTCAGCTGGTGGTGAATTTACGTTAGCACGATAGACCTGTTATGTTGAAAAAATATGACGACTTACCGATATTACCAAGTAGTATTGTGGGTAATTTCATCATTTGCTCTACGGGAAGTCTCCCTCCAACCTCCCTCCGTTTTAAGGGGTAGTTTTAAGTGTTGAAAAGCACTTTCCCTCACTCTAAAAGAATTGGGACACCCTACCCTTACATGAGAACGCGCAAAACCGAGTGCTAGGGTAAAAATCAAGTGGAAGTGGCTAAAATGGGACAGGGCCTTGGACTGAAGGGTTCATTCACAAGGAGCTGCAGGAGTTGTGTAAACAGGCCCAAAGTGGGTCTCAAAGTGGATGTATGCTGATTAATAATACCAAAACCTGGCAGATAAGCTTGATGACCATTGATGCTGGAGGTTCAGCAGACCGGTGAACAAGCCGCAACAGCATCTTCAACCTCACACTGTTTCCTCCTCTTGCTTGGTTTCTAAACCAAATCTCAAGTGAACGTCAGCTGGAGAAATCTATATTCTGGTTGCGATTTTCAGTTGTGTTTGCCGAATGTGCTGCATCTGTCTTTCAAGTTATTTTCAGCGGTTTGTTTGGATGCTTCTTCTGCAAACTTTGTGTTTTGAATGTGGCATATTCTGGGGCACAGCTCTAGGCGCTTTGACTGAAACTTCAGCTGCACTGCGGCACGTCACCAACCACTCCTACGGCTTCACTGTGACAAACTTTACCTTCATTTCAGAAATGTTTACTTGACCATCTGGATAATTGCTTTTCAGCAACATGGGACCCACAGCATCGCTGCTGATCTGCTAATTCACCGCAAGTAGTAACAATGATATAGGCTAATGTTTACTGTGCAGAGTCCTAACTTGATCACAGCACTTTGTTTTTGAGCTTGAACACAATGTCCCATGGTCATGACCTGAAACTGTCCTGAGCCTCCTCTTCATTTCCTAATTTTCTCTCCTCTATAGCCCTCCTCTCCTCTCCTTGTCCTTGTCCTCCTCTCCTCTCCTCTCCTCTCCTCTCCTCTCCTCTCCTCTCCTCTCCTCTCCTCTCCTCGTCCTCATCCTCATCCTCCTCTCCTCTCCATGCTGCAGTGACCCACTTTGAGCATGAAGCCGTGGACTGACCTGCTTTAGATAGAGGCTAATTATAACCAGCCCGTATTAATAAGGCAGGGGAATTGGTAAATACGAAGTGCACACACACGCACGCACACACACACGTGAACACAAGTACAAAAGCGTATCTGCAGCACAAAACAGATACAAGCTCACACACTCACAAACACCTCCTCCATAAACAGACCCTTTCCAACGTCTCATAAACAAGCCTACACACCTTGAAAACATGACTCATGTATATAAGAGGATGTAATCTGTGACTCATGTTCATCACTTGCAATTGTTGCATGGTAACACTTGTACAGGTTACCATGGTGAGTGTTTAAAAAATGTTTTATATGTGATGTCTGGATCATGTCCAAGATTTGAATTTAATTTACAAGGTTTTTTCTCTACAAAATATAAAAATGTTGTGCATCCTCTGCACCTGTGACAACACAAGCAGACCACCTCTTCTATACCACCTATATTCTTTAGGAAAATATTTTGCAAGCACTGTGCTATGTACATATCTCTCTACAACAGCAGTTTCACACACTTGGAAGCTGTTAAAAACATAAACTCAATGCAGATGTTTACGCACAAGCCTGTGAGATTCCATACCCACCGAGTCGACAGCTCATCTGTATCATTAAAGAGTGCTGCAGAGCTCCAGTGGTGAGTTTGTTAACAGGGTTATATAATACAGATTGAATTACACATTGGAAATAAGCTTTTAGCCGGTTTGATAACTGCCATGACTCAATTTTCATAAATATGCACTAACTTCCAGATATAAAAGGGGGGGGGAGAGAAAACCTGTGCTGTGGTATCTGCCTCATCCTCCCACACTGCCTCATGGTGAATGACACTGTTCTTCAGATTTTATGAGCTATGTTTGCTCTCTCTGAAAATGTCTGACATATAACAATACACAAATACATGAAAATGTACACATCCTTAAGATGAGACTTCTTTAAAACACGTAATGTTTTCAAAGTAAAACCTCTCGATTTGTGATCCTCTGCTTTGCAACATCTAATGATACTTTAATCAAGTTTGAGAAATGCTTAATGTGATATTTCTCACCAAATGTGAGACTTAAGACAATAACTGCAAATTGTAATAATGATAAATCAGAACTCCATGTAGTTTGCGCCCTTTACAGTAGGTTCCTGCAGACAGTTCATGAATGAAATCATCTAATACATTTCCAGGTTGTAGTGCTGTGGTGAGACACTGCTTATTTGAGATATCTTGTATGCTATTTCACCCCAGCTGTAACCCCCCCAACTCCCTGCAGAGAGCACAGAGGTGAATCTTAATTTTGGAAAATTATCTTGCCACTCATGTCACTCAATGCTGTCCTGAACCGGTGTGAACCCTGCCCGACAAAGATCACAATTTGGTTGTATTTCTCCCACAGTTTTGGAAGAAGCCAAGCCTAATTTATCTACCTGTCACAGTTGCAAATTTTAATTATGTGTAATTATACAGCACATTCACTTCCGCGTGTCATCCCACCTCCGAGGGGTGCAGGTGATACACTCCCGCATGCCGACCTATCCAAGCATAATAAGCAGCTGGAGGCTCTGCTAGCGTCGTCTGACCCGTCGATGTCAACACTAACCTCAAAACTCGATAGAGGTCACGCAACACTCACCCACACATTATTCCCTCTCACAGCTCAGCGAATTAAAAAGTGCTGGTGGTAAAAAAAACTTCTCTCCTCGTGGGTGTTTGAGCAAATTGTCTCGGGGTGACTCGAAATAATTTATTCTTTGGAGAAAAAACATGAACAGAAAAAAAACTCTGGTGAAGTTTTCAGGGAGAAAAAAGTGCGCTAACAGTAATCTAGAAACTAATGCTCATCGGTTCGCCAATTAGATTAACTTTAAAGTGAGCTTCCACACTGGAGACATAGAGGTTGACCCTGAGACAAACCAGACACATCTACTGAGCATCATGACAGCTCAGGCTGTTAAAATTACACAAATAATTGTGTTGAGAGAACCTGATGTCTCAGCACAATGTCAAACTCATTGATCTCCCCAACTATTTTCTGCACTTGTTGATATGAAACATCATCAGAGATCCAGCAGCTCAGACCCCCACCCCCACCCTCACCCCCCCTGTGTGCAGCGCTTCTTTCAAGCTGACAGCATAATGAGCATGTAAACTTTCAGTCCAAATACGAACAAGAAAAACACCATAATTACAGATGTGTTGATTGTTACTGATTAGTTCTCACTGTTTTAGCTGTCAGAAAGTGTGGAGGGAGGATTCTGTGAGGCTATCCTAAAAGGATGCACTTGTACTTTAGGATACAGCAATTACCTTAATGTCACGAGGAGACTTGTAGGATATTATACGAGCGATGAATACATTCAGACATGTTTGAATGTGGCCTGTTTTTATTTCTTCCCTCATTTTACCTTTATGTGGTACTAGATGAAAACCTCTCAGGGACAATGTTTTGATTATGGTTGACAAATGTATTCATGGGAAGCCACACTGCAACTCAAGTGGTATATGTAAATGAGCAATTTCAGTGAGTGCTGTGTTCAGCTCCTGGTTTGGTCATTGCATATACTGAGCAGGACATTTTAACCTTAGAAAAAATAACTTAAAGAAACTGCTTCTAAATCAACTCAACATCTCTGCATTATGTTGATCATCTACTGCATACGAGTTCTAAACAAGTCATTGAAATTGCAGCAAGAAAATGAAATGCAAAAGTGACCATACCAACTGAAATTATGATTCCAATGTGAGGGTTAGGGATGATTTTTTTTTTTTTTTAACATATCTTGCAGGCCAACAGACGCCTGTGATAAACTGATCCTGGTTGTTATTATTGGCCCAGACAACGACTAGGTCAGACTTGGCTTTCATGTTCATATAATGATAAAAAAAAGCTGAGCTGAGCTCCACAACAATCAAACTAAATTCAGTTGCTCAGAGTCACTTTCCCCCAGCAGCTGACGACCTCCAAAATGGCTGCCAAAGGTTACGTTATGTCATCAAGGATCTTAACCTAATTTATAACAACATGTAGCCTACATGTGCTCGGTTTCACCACTGCACGAGCTAAACAGGGGCCAGTTTAACTCCCTCAATCAAAGCTTAATATAGACACTAATAACATCCCTTTAATGTCATGTTTGTTATGTTCCAGCTTTCTCTTAGTGTGAGTACCAAGTTCTTTCCCTGTGTTAGCTTTCTGTGCTAATGTAAACTGACAAGTCTCCGTCTTATCAAACCTCAGCACTCCCACAACACAAACCACAAACAGACACACTGTTCGAGAATGAAGATATTAAGGGCTGGAAAATGAAGGGATTAGCTTCACGTGTGTGTGTGTGTGTTTGGGTGTGTGTAGTTACTGGTTGCTGTGATGAGGGTCTTTCTTTGTTTTCACTCCTCCAAGCAACACATTCAAATCCCTGCAGTTACGACACACACAGGAAGTACACAGATTTCCTTTTACGTGTCAAAAGAATTTGACAACAAAACGTATCGCTTTTCCGTGTATCTGCTTTGTGAAGTTTATGTGTGTGTGTGTGTGTGTGTGTGTGTGTGTGAGAGAGAGTGAGTGTAATAAAAAATATGGCCAAGTGACCACTCCCTGAAACTCTGTTGTGAAGGGAGTTGTAGCAGCACAAGCAGCAAGGTCAAAGAGTGGCCTTCATGTGCCTGTAGTGCAACCCCTCTGCACCCAGCTGTGTGTGTGTGTGTGTGTGTGTGTGTGTGTGTGTGTGTGTGTGTGTGTGTGTGTGTGTGTGTGTGTGTGTGTGTGTGTGTGTGTGTGTGTGTGTGTGTGTGTGTGTGTGTGTGTGTGTGTGAAAAAGCCAATTTTCATAAGTTCATCAAACTGTGTGTCGTCCGACTCTGTGTTCATCTGCGGGTCAAGACAGAGAGGGGTGAAATCGGGGGTGCTGTTGGGGACGTAGAGGTTGTTCACAATAAATAATAAATCGTCCTCTTCGACAGAACTGGATGAGTAAACAGTCCAATCTGTTGCTAAGGCCCCTGCGGACCCGCCAGGCCGAGAATAGGCTCTCCATGCTGAGGGATTGGAGGCTCAAATCCTGGGATCTGGTGTCCATGGGCCTGCAGGGGTGGGGTGGGGGGCTGAAGATCACAAATCCTTTCTCATGTTCTGTTTCTTTGCTCTCACGCGCTGTGCTCTTCGAAACCTATCGAACGTTACCTTTTTCATTATACTACCAATGGATTCCAGACCGATTGTGCTGCTCAGCTCAGTTGTGGTCAATTGTGTCCCTAGCTAACCCCCCCTGCCTCTATGAAAAATTGATGACATTGTCTTGATTCCCTCAAAGGACATGCTACTGTCATTATCAATCATCTGATAAACCGGAGATTCGGCCTCCTCAATAATTAGTACAAATCCTGTTGGTTTTCTATGTGAACCATTCGATAACAATTTACACAAGCATCAAAACAAAGATGCAGTTTTTCACTCTTCTTCTCAACACCAGAGATAAGCTCCAAATGCAAGGTTTCATTCTGCAGACCAAACACATCACAAATCTAGGTCACATGTACAGATGCAGACCAGACCAGAACCTCCACCAGAACTCTGCATGGAAACATCAGATGTCAGACCCAAACGAAAGACAGGTCTGAAGAGTAGCAGCGTGCACAGTTGGCCTCGGCTGATGAAGGAGGGCTCTGGTATGGAGCTCTGGGGACTTGGAAAATATTCATCTCCCCTAAGCAGGGAGAGTTAAGGGGGGCAGTCTTTGTCTAACACACCCCCTCTGCTCTTTTGTTGGGGGTGGCATTCACACACACACACACACACACACATCCAAACATGTAAAGCTGTCCTGCGGTGAGGCTCTGACCAGCTGTCTTGAGTCTGAAAGATGGTCGTCGTCACTCATAAACACAGGGAGCTCTCAGAGGAAACCTCTCTATCTTTATCATGCTCCTCTGCAGCATCTAAATCTTTCCCCGATTTCTCCATGTCATCCATTCAATTTAGATTTGACATTTAAGGTGATGCCTCTCAGTGTGCAGAGTGAGCTCCGGTTTCTTAATCACTACATTCAGATGCTGCCAGCGGTCTTTAAAATTCCTACGACCCTTTGAATAATCAAATATTTGGAGGAGAAATGAGAGAGGGGTTTTCTTAAAGCTCTAATTCACAGATACAAATGCTGTCTGAGAACCTGCCCCGCAGTGCAGCTGAGGGATTTCATTACTAACTGCTGCACATCTACATTTAGAAAGGTCTTTTTCCTCTGAATTTTCAAGTCTGCATTACCAAATCACTACCGAGCATATCTTTAAAAACAGCTTTCATTTTTCTTGAAGGTATCAAAATGACTCACAACACCATGAAATCATCTGTTGTAAAATGGAGGACATTTTAATCTTAAAATGATAAATAAAATTCTCTATAAGAAAAATAACAAGTGATTTGTTTTTTTGTTTTTTTGCTGATGGAACAACAACAAAAAAAAAAGAATAAATGACGAGACTCTACAGCATGAGAACTAAATAAAATTTAAAGGAAAATTAAGCCATGGTCGGTAAAAAAACGGCTCCTTCTGTCGATCAGAACCAGAAACACAGTCGAGCAATCTGTTAGAAGACCGACACACATATTCAGTCTGAATAGCAGCTCAGCGACAGCCAATCAAATGCCTTCGTACTGAAATGATCCCTATCATCGGGGCGTCTGCGTAGAAATCGAAGCAGACACGGTGGCTACGCTAACAAAGCTACTGAAGCAGCCACCTCCTTTCTCTCACTTCTGCATGTGTGTGTGTGTGTGTGTGTGAAAACCGGTGTGTATTGTTCATGGACCAAGGCTATTTCAGAGGAGGGGGCCCATCCAGTCGTCTTCGCTGCATCGGCCCTTTCATCGCTCCCTCATCCATATTCATCGCCGCCCCTCTCTCCTCACCTATCAGCGACCAGCTAGCTGTGACTGACGTCTCGCTTCACCAATCGTACGCTTCCCTTTGTGGGAACGTTCCCACCTCTCGGCGCCTTCACCCCACCCTGTACAATGGCTCCTTTTTTTACTTTGACGCAGTGGCATGAAAAAAAAAAGAGGACGAGGAGAGGGTGGAGGACGAGGAGGAGAGTTGCAGCTACTGCTGGCAGAGTCCCACCAACGGTGGCTGGAAATCGATCGACAGCCTCGGAAACGGTTGCCGAGCAAGCCTCGTCAATGGCCGCCTGCAATTGATGAAAGGGGGTGGGTGGAGGACGAAATGATGGGAGGACGAGGGTGAAGGGAGGGAAGAGGAGGAGGAGGAGGAGGAGGGTGCAGTCGTGATGGTCTGAAGTAGAGCATGATTAGTATGGATGAGGAGGAGAGGAAGATGGAGAGAACGAAAGAGGGAGAGAAAGGCAGCAGCCGAGAACCGCTCAGGCTCGCAAGTGAAGAAAACAGGCGTGTCGCAGAGAACGCAGTGTTCTGCAAGATACAGAGGCTAAAGGACGAGTGCGAACCGAGAAAAGTCTAACCTGTTTTCTATAGTAAAGGATGCTCGACGTTCAACACAGAACGAACACTGTCGATCTCAGTAACTCCATTTTCATTTGAAAACAACAACTTGTGTCTGGCGTATTCTGGCTCACCGTGTAATTTTGCCTATTCAAAGCTTAACATGGGGCTTCTTCCTCCTCTGTCTCACAGCCAATTAGGGTTGTCATGAGAACCGATACTTTGGTACCAAGTCGATGCCAACACACACAAAAAAAATGTCCATGCCTGCTTTTTTTGAACAGTGAGCACCAGATTTACAACTTTGCCCTCAGCGCGTCGTCTCGATTCATGTCGGAACTGACGTGCTCTCAGTGCGGCTATACAGCCCGATTCTGGCGCGGCCCATTTGTTATGTGAACACGACTGGACCATGATCTGCTCACACGTGCCTTTTGATGGTCAGTCGTCATGGAAACATGATGCTCTGCCAGTGGTGCAGTGTTTGAACCACCAGTGAAAACAAACGTGTGTGAAGTGAACCGTACAAGCCGAAAATGAAAAAAATTATAATTTTCACATTTGGTGCACACCACTGGTCCACACCAATGTGCCAGTGAAAACACCCTAAAAGTTAATTAATGAGCACAACAGTTCTCTTGTGTAACTACACAAGACAACACTGCCCTGACAACATTATACTTTTTGTTTTTGTTGAGCCATATTTACCATTTTAACATGGGTCTCAACTCAAAGACCAGGACTTTTATTCTGTTCGGTCTGAGAAGTTTGTTGAAGCACAGTGGGCTTAAATACTTGAAAGTTTGATGTGAAGCATGCAGTTTTTTTTAATAATGAAGGGAATTTACAAGTACATGGGTTCTGTTTTTTACTTTCATCATGTGAGTAACGAGAATCGTGGAATATTCACTGCTATTGGCAAAAGCCTGCAGCCAGTGTGATCAATGTGAGGAAGAACCTCTGCTTTGTACGGACGACCCAAAGAAAATGCTCTGCTCAGCTCCAGGAGCAAAACACTCAGATCAATAGCATCAAAGGCCTCGTCTCATACAGCCAAGACTCAATACACAGCTAGGATGCATGGGAGTCAGTGTCTGTGCGTTTGCATATGTTAAGTGTGTTTGTGCATGTCTGTCCATCTGCAGCACTGTCCATCATTCACACATGTGCGCACCCCCACACACACACACACACACACACGCGCGCGCGTTCATCTGTCACAGTTAACTTCGTCTTCTGCCCCTTGAAACAAAAATCAGACAACGTGAAGATAACAAAATCACTCACTGACACTGACACACACACACTACTGCTAGTCCCCTAATGTCACTTGGCAAGGGCATTTCAAACGTCCCCTCCTCCTTCCCAACACACACTTGCCAGTCAGTCCATTTACTAAATGAATGTAACATATCTTACAGACACAAGGGGAGGAGAGGAGAGGAGAGGAGAGGAGAGGAGAGTCTATAGTTGTTGTTTTTTTCTAAAAGTGATGAAATGACTGAAAGATCTGTACGTCCAGGTCAGCAAACTGACCTGGAGGCATAACTGCTCACATGTTCATTTTCTGACCACTACATGAAAAAAACAAATATCTAATTTATTTTGCTTGTGCTTATTTGCTTGTGCAAGACTTCTTAAAGGCTTATACAGGCACTTTTTTCCCTTAAAACTGCCTTTTTAATGGACCGAATCTGAGTCATTTCTATATATTAGGCTATAAGAAGCTTCTGTGGGATGTTGGGGTATCAGCATTGGTTAGATACAAATAAGGAATTAATTAATTTGGATCACTTTAGGGCTTAAAAATCCATTAAAGCAAACAAGCCCATAGGGCGTCTAGTACTTTATTATGACCCAGGTGTTTTATTGTTAGCTGACCTCTAGCAGCCGTTGTGAATATGATGCGTTAGTCTGGAGTGGATGGATGAGTTGACAGAACAGAGGAATTTCACACAGGAGGCCGTTGTTGACTTTGTCACTGAAAATTGATTGACTTGTCATTTGTGGTCACTCCACAACTGTGTTTATTATTGCAACCATGATGCTGCAGGCACTCTGATTTATTATATTATATTATATTATATTATATTATATTATATACTAAATAATATAGACTAAAGCAACTCAGGTAGTTTCCTATATATACTGTTCTTCATTAATAAAGTGATTCAGCTGTATAATGAACGTGACTTTTTGTCTTATTTCCATCTGAAATATAGCAGTCTTGTACATCCTCAATCCCTGAATCATTCTGGCCACTTAATACTGTAAAAACATTTAACTAAAAACAGGGGTGTCACCAGACCCCTTTTAAAAAATTAACTTTGCCCCAGTATAAATGTATGAATGTCATATAGGCAGTATACTTTAATGCTTAAAGAATAAGCAAAGTTAGTTCAGGCTGAATTGTGTCCCAGTAGAGCTTAATGGCTACGTGGCTAGCAATGCTCCTGACTAAAGCAGCTGTAAATTCTCCTGAAGGCTTCATGTGACACTCTTACTTTGTTTTACTGACAGAAAAATAATGCACACTATACAGTAAGCTATATACTACGTATATATTATAGTCTCAGTTAAAACTGAGTAAAGTTCACATTTTTACAGCAGCTGGTCTTTGAATTATAAAATCATTGTAAAAATCTTTACCGTTTCAGTTAGAGAGGATCAACTCTGGCTTTGAAAATGATCTGAGTTTAAACATCTGAAACAATCTTAAATATTAACACTGAGCTCATTAAAGGTCTCTGATCATATATGTACTCGATTAGAAGGAAATCTGAATTCCTTTAATGCTGGAGAAAACCCCACTGAGCCGGAGTGAGGGGCCAAGGGGGTGCAGGGATAAGAATGGGTTTGGGGTGGTGGATTAGAGGGGTGATAGGAGAAGAGCATGGAGGGTGGGAGGGGGGTCTGTGAACAGCAGCTACTGGTGCTACCCATTGATCCTCTAGTCTTTGAGACCTTCAGCTTTTTATGAGAAGTGGTGGTGATTTATGACCTGCAGGGTTACAGCGGTCCCATGTCGTCCCATATCTACTGTCTGACAGCTGACCAGCTCTTTCTCTACGGTGTCGCTTCCCGTTTTCCACACACACACACACGTGCACGCACGCACACACACGCATGCACGCACACACTTGTTTGGATAAAACCTGGAAACAGACCACCTGAAAGCTCAGTGGAAAAATGTGGAAAAAAAGTCAATCTTTTCTTGTCTTCTTTGAATTAAATCTCACTTTTCATTCACACAGTATCTCTGATCGACATGAATGGAAAACAATTTGCCCATGCAGGCATTATTCTGGATATACTGCTACGCTGCAGCTGTTGGGTAAAAAAACACATGACAGACAAATGATCATTTTCTTCTCCGATGCAGAGGAATATTTCTGATGATTCAGACCTTTTCTTCTTTTGTGGAGCTCCACATTAAGTTTCAAACTACCCGTGAAGAAGGAAAAACATTGAAACTACAGTCATGACTCATGTGACTTTTACTCAACAGCAGCTGCATGGTGCAGAGTGAGGCCACCATATATAAAACACTGTGAGCACAATGAACAGCAAAGGGACATTTCAACAATACATCAACAGTCATAAACCCCAAATGCTTCGATGATATGGCTGGCATGAGGTCAAAGGTCATCAGGACTCATCTTTGCAGCAATGTTGGGTAACATGACAAAAGAAACATTGAATTTGTATAAAAAAGCATGAAAATGGATGTTATGGACTGATAACATACAATATAAACAATATCAGCATGCATTATCCTGAATCATGAGCAGAATATGAAGGTGTTACATGTTACTTTTAATCCTATTTAAAAGTCAGGCCCTGCAGGAGTCAGACAATACCCTGAAATTTAGATTTTGGCTCTGCAGAATTTGGCCTTTATAGAACAACATGTAGCTGTATGTTATCACTGCTGTATCAGTCCTGAATTGAAGAAGGTTACAGTAAAGATTATAAAACAGGAAGAAGATCAAAATCAAAGTCTCTCTTACCATGAGTCTCAGTTTCTTGGTGAGGGAATACAATGCCTTCAGTTTCAAATAGGGGCTGCAGGAAGGCCACTACAGAGAGAGGAAGCACAGGGGTGGGGGAGTGTGTGGCGTAAACTAATCATACAGAGAAACAACCATTATCATGATCTCTTAGCAGAACTTTGACTTTATATAAATTTAAAACTGCAGCCTGTTGTGTACTGTATGTATAAATACAAAACATGTTCTCAGTGAAAATATACAGGTTCCATTAAAAAGCATTTTGGGAAAAATCAGCCACTAAATGGTGAATGTTTTCTTCTGCATCAAGGGCCAGGAATATAAACAGCTTCTGTATCTTATTAGCAAAATAAAAGAATCGTTTAGGCTAATCTCATGTGTGATCTGATTAATTCAAGCTGAAAATGTCAGTTATAATAGAGCTCATCAAGACCTGATTCTAAATAAATCTATCTGAATAAACACACATTTTGTAAAACAGAAGTAACTGACTTTTTTTTTCACCAAAGACCCGCAACCAAGCTGATCCCTCTTTGTTGTTTATGTTAATGTATGTGTGACTTGGTCATTTTCAACTAAATGTCATCCGATCATCAGCCTGATGCTGTTTGCTGAAGGAGTGTTGACCTGGTGTTAAGCGCGGCCCCAGTAAAAGCCTGCTCCGCCATGTTCATCATCATCATCATCATCCCAACCTTTTCATTTGTCTAAATGGGCGAGCTGCCTGAGTGTTATGCAGGCGAGAGGATGGCCCTCTGGGGGTGGTAGTGGGGGGAGGCCCTTGGGATTTTACATACAGTGAGGAGGAGGCTTTAGTGCTCCGAGCGCTGCATCGATCTGCAGTTAAACAACGCCGGCTATAACCTGCAGCTCACCCCTCCTCAGCCGGACACTCTCTCTGTCTAATTATTACTCTGTCTGTCATGTTTCCTGTTGGGAGCTGAAGGGACTGTTAAAAATGACTGTCCTGTTTCTTTCTGTCTTTACCGACAGGTCACTTCAAAAATCAACAGAAAGATACAAACTTATTGATCTTGAGTTATTTTCTTATTGCACCTGTTATTGTTGGGGGGGGAAGGATCACTGAATCTCTTTGATCTTGTGAGTATTCAATTGTGATCTGCTAAATAAATTAGGCCAATAATGACACCTCAGTGTTCAGATCAGTCATACTGACCACCTCTGACAGGGTGGAGGTTTCTCTCTGATCAAACCTGCACAATCCTACTGTGAAATCAATGTTTTTCATTTGCATATTTTATTGAGGAATTGACTATTTTTAATTAGTCCCAGATTTGACTCATTCACCAAGCATAAGGTCATTTTACTTTGATGATATACAAACAAAAACACATTTCATCAGTGTGTGCTTCAGTCAACTATTTATGACGTGATATTATCACATAAAAACATTAACAATTTAAGCAATAAAGCTACAGGCAACTTTATTCAGAAAATATCCTGATGTGGATCTATCCTTAGCATTAAAGGTGCAACTCAAGTAAACTTTTGTGTGTGCGTGTTTGCTTATTTCTAAATGGCAGTCGTGACCTTAAAGCTTGGCTCGCTACCACTTCATACTGGGATATTTTCCTCAGTCTTACTAATGACATGTTTTCCTGTGTCTCCCAAAGGAACATGTGTCCAAAAATAGAATGACATGTTCACAATTGACAGTCAGATTTAACAGTCAATAATAAAATGTTGGAACTCCCAAAATCTAATTATAATGTTTTAAATCATCAGAATCAAAATCTTTGGCTGCATATGAACAAAATCTACCAAATCCATATCTTCTATGAGTGCACGTGGTGCTGTGTCAATAACACATTTAAAGGTGTATTGTATGTCCAAATGTCCATGATGGGGTGCATGGCCAGGAGAGGCTACTGATGGTTGTAATGCCGGGTGATGGGAATGCTTGGCGCATGACAGCATGTAAACAAAAACCAAATATGGTGATTGCCATGGAGACATATCCATATTTCATCCAACCAGAGAATAATGAAGAAACATGATTGGACCAATTTAGAGAGAGGGGAAAAAAACTCTCTCCTCTAGCTGCAGGTTATTAAAATCAGGACAGCAAAGCATGGTAAAAATATACAGGCTCTGACATAGCTAATGCAATAACACACAGAGACTGTCGCATTCTGAGCTGCTCTGGATCCCCCTTCCAGAGCACAGGCCTGCTGTTATTATGAATCCGCTTGTTTATCCGCTTGTGTAATTGTACACAAAGCGGCGATGGTGGCTGATGTGTGAGATTATCACAAGGTCATCCGTCGACGGGATGAGAGCCTGCGATCACGCACCAGCCCGATCTGGCTTTCACTTGTTTACATCCTTATTTTGGCTCCAGCATGGCCGCTGTGGCTGCGCGTAAATCTTAAGACGCAATAAAAAAAAAAGAAAAAAACACCCAATTCTGCTGATCTACAGAGGCTGAGGGAGTCAGGATGTGCGCGAGGGGAACTGGCGGCTTCCCTCCAAATCCCCCCTCAGTCCCTCTCATTGTTTCCTTCCCATCAAAAGCGGTGGCCTGTGATTATTTTCATGCTGATGGAAAATGACTGTCACACATTTAGAAAGCGGATAAAAATACTGTGCTCTCTGTATTTATAATCGGCGCGTTATTGAAGTAGAGATCTGAGTGCGGGTGCTGTAGCATGCCGCTGCGTACGTCAAGAATCAGATCAACCTGCTCTCCTTTCTCTCTGCCTGGCTCAGGACGAAGCAACATTCACCGAAACCCGAACAGCTCCCCGCATCCCCATCGCTGCTCTTACCTCCCGTGTTTGTGCGCTTGGTGCTGCTGGCCTCCGTGGGAGTCTCCAGGGGTCTTTTACGCGAGTCCGGAGGATCGGACTCCATGTGTGGTTGTTGATTGTGATGGTGAGGATTTGAGAAAATCCCGTTTTGTTGTACTGCTCCGCCGGCCATCATTTTCGAGCTTGCTCTTGGATGCTTGGGCTGCGTTTGCGTTTAAATCCCCCCTTTTCCGTTTTTTTACGCAGCGTAGCCGTGCAGATGAGTCCTTGGAGAAGGCGAAAGCGATTTAGGAATTGGAAAATACGCCTGTTTCTTACGGACGGGGGAGGTTAGCTGCGCGTTTCTCCGTAGTGCGCCGTGCGTACAGAGAGATGCTGAGCAGGGACAGAAAGCGGCGGATGATCGGTTCAGAGTGGGTGAAAAAATCCGAAAACTCTACAGATAGAGTATCTTCTAGGCTACTAAAAAAGCGTGCAAATGGAGCGTCAATCTCCCATTAACCTTCAGATATGCGGGCTAGGATATGTGTGTCATTCCGCTGCAACCGGATAAAAGAGCGTACTCATGTCAGGCAGTGAAGGATGGTGGCGCTCCTCTGCAACAGCAGCGAAACGAACAATAAATAAAACAAAACAAAATCACAACCGAAAGACAAAGAGGCGAAATCAACCGAGGAAACAAGAGAGAAAAGAAAAGGTCGGTGAAGCAATAATGATACAAAAAAAATCCGATGCGTTACTGGCAGGCTATAATTTCTTTCTTCTTATCCTGTCCTGGGTCCGATCATGAAGACACCCAGGGGTGAAGGGGTGGGTGAGGAGGGTCCGGAGACGCGGAGCTGGATGAACACACAGAGAAAGAGACGTTTTCCTGCTCGTTCTCTCGGTGAAGATGCTGCAGTCTTGCGTTCAGAGCATCCCTTCTCTGACTGGCTGCTGGAGGGAGCGCAGGGGAGCGGCTGACGTCACAGGGCCTCGCGATGCCTTCAAAGACTAAATATAAACTCGGATTTTTAGAGATTTATAGGCAAACGTGCCACTTTCTCTGTGACTTTCAGAGGATTTGGCGAAGAAATCAAGTAACCGACAGTTAGTCTAGGTAGTGCTCTCTACTTAAAGCAGCGTTTTGCTCGATGAATGCTGCAGAAAAATCACAGCATTGTTCTTATCCATATTGCACCCCAAATTGGAAATGCACTCACGTTAGTTAGGTTTGTAGGCCCCACTACAGTTGCATTTACCAAATAAAATCAAACGAGAGCAAATGCATTAACAATACAGCCATGCAGCCTATTGCATGTGGAGAGTTAAAGAATCAAACAAATAAAACCCGACACACACTGAGCTCACTCACAGCGGGCGAAATTCTTAGTTTCGACGACACATGAAGGCGTCACGAGAGAGAAAGCGAGAAAAAATGAGAGGGAGAGAGAGACGCCTCCGTCGAGACGCGATTGGCCGAGGACGCATTTCCCCAGCAAAACGAAAAGGACACAGATATATTCGCCCGATGGAGTCACATGACGGAGAGGAAAGGATGCGGCGGCGGGTTTTACTCTGTTACAGCCGCGGCAAATGCAATTACGGCTGAACGGGAGCCTGAAGGTCCCGCTGCGGCTGTTTGGAGGTCTGTAGCGCTGCTTGTCAAGAGGCCAGGAGAGCCTCCAACACACCTGGAAATCTGCAGGAGAAGAAGAGCTCACCTACAGTTTTCTGGCTTAGGAATCAGCAAGTGTATGAGCTGGTGGAAGTTTAAGGAGGATGTTTTAGTTACAAAGCAGTAAAGGCGTACACTACTAAGCATGGGTGTTTGTCATTTTTGATTTTAGCCCATTAGGACTTGTGTATTGTGATCTCCAAAGGTTCAGATTTTTGTTTCCAAAGCTAGTCAACCGAGATGACCTCAGGCCAGATTGCAGGCCTGCTCAGCCTCTAATTGCGCCAAAAAAAGAAAAAGAAAAGACCCCTAACCTGTTTCCTAGTTTTGCATGAGCGTCATGTAATGATAACAGTGAAAACTGCCCTGTCACGTAAGAGACATGATATGCGAGAGCCCGGCCTGTCTCACCTGTCCCCTCAGCTGCCGTGTGACCCACCTGTGTGTGCTGCGCCTGACATCTCTGCGTCGCTCTGCCTGGATCTGAAGAGGGATCCTCCAGAACTGTGAGCGCTATACCCGCCTCAGTTTCCCTCTCTCTCTCTCACACGCTCATACACTCACACATTTGGCATATTCTCACTCACACTCCGAGAGACACGCAAATACCTTCTACTCCCTCTCTCCTCCTCTGTCCAGTGCCGTGCAGATGCAGTGCGCCCTCAGTGCCTCTTGTAGATTGTAGTCAAGGTGACATTGTGCTGCCTGTGAGCACACACACACACACACACGAGCACGCACGCACACACATGCACGGTCGCACAGAGCAGCTATCTCACACTATTTCACATCGCCATGAGAAACGCACCGGTGAGCCAGTCTCCTGCTCTGGAAATACGTGGCAAATCCGAGGCAGATGGATCCCAAGCTGCAGTCTGAAACAGATTCTGCACCACAAATAGCAGGCGCTGCACAGAGGGGCAAAAGGCCTGGATGGCGGCACCTAATTGCATGAGCTAGTCGCAGTCTGGAGCGTGTAGCACACTTTCAGATGGATATATGCTTTTATACATTCGGAGCATTGGCAAAATCTATTGGAAGCAGTGGAGCTGTGAGGGTCCCACACAGCCAGACTGTCCACACTGCAGCAACAGCAGCATATGGAAAAAGTGAAGTAGCCCCATAAGCAGTAAAACACACAGACTAGCAGCATTCTTGAGTTTTTATTAGGCTGGGCTTATGAGCAGATGTTAGTGAGATGGTTTTAAGAGATTTGGTTCTGCAAACTCCTGTTTGGTTTTGGACAGTGACCCCCAAACACTTAAAGCAGCTCTCACGGTTGCTCACAAGTTATCCCGAACAGCAAATGCAAGAAGAAGGAGAGGAGGAAGAAGAAGCACGGTTACAGTAGCCTAATAACTCAGTTTTTCCCACTATGTATTAATCTGAATGCAAAAGCCTCCGTTTCGCCAACAGCAAATGTTATTCAGTTCCACATCAGTTAGGAAGAGGAAACTTTCCAGTGATGGATTTTTCATTTTGGATCCAAAGCTTAGGAATTCCCAGTTATGTGACTAAAGATGTTTGGTAGTGGCTCAAAAGCAAGAAGGAAGAGGAGCAGAGAGATGAGCCAGCTGGAGCGTCAAATCTCAAACCTCTGAGATAGTAAAAGAGCTTCTTGAATTTGGCCTGGTCCAGAAAAAAAGAGCAGTGAGAAAACCATATATGTAAACATTTCCTGTGACGCCATCATCAGTCCTGTGATTAGAAAAGCATTTGGTAGCATTTCTTTAATCCCCATTAATTCAAATAGACTGTGAAGCTCTCAGAAATTTATTTCCTTTAGAACAAGGTCGTCATCTGCAGGTGTGACCTGCTCGCACCTGTTTTCCCTGCAGAGTTCAGCCCTGTGCCTACAGCATTCAGGGTGTTCCTCTTGCACTGGGTCAAGCCTGACTGCAGCTAAATGGATATTCAGCATGTAGAACCGGCTTTGTTGCTCACATATGTTGGGCCTCTACTGCCCCCTGCTGGCAGCCCTTGGCAGCAGACGTTTGTAATCATCAATTCTGACTCTTGTTATCTTGTAAATTTCCTATGTGGGAGTATGTGTTTTTTGTCCATTATTATTAAAACATCTGGCAGTCTTGTGAAATTTCCTTATCATCATCACAGGTAGGCTATACTGGTTATGTTAACAGACATTTAAGATACGTAAGAGAATATTGTCTGCACTTTCATACAGAATTTAAGTTATAGCAAATATAAGATATAGCTGTATAAATGTAATTTCTTTTTCTTTTACTTGTATTTGACCACTCACAAAACTGTCAGCCAATCAGAAAAGAGGACCCAAGCCTCCTGTCTCACTGACCATTTGTTAAGCTCCAGATAGAAGCCAGAGAGAGATGAAAAACTACTCTGGTTTATTAGAACTACAAATATATATTTTAATGGATCAATGCTTCAAATAAAACACACAAAAAGGGAACTCTTCAGGATCAGTGTAAACAGCTGGAATAATTACAACAACCATAAAGCCAGTCATTGCTCCATGGTTATGCGAGTAGATGTGGAAAAACTTATAAACTTTAAAGACTGAAGCATTCAAACGTGTTGTACTGTAATTGCTGCACATCTCCAAGTAAGAAAATTAGACAACGCTCAGTGGTCAGTTAGTCTCCAAAAATGAGATCTTGTTCATGTCTAGCGCCGTGACAGGAAGGCCTAAACTTACAGTGTAAGTGAAAGATGTTTCCCTGAAGCCCAGTGTGTCCCCTCCTTCTGCCCACTTTGCATAATTGTCCTCCGACAACACACTCATTCAGGTCCGTCCCCAAAATCAATTGCAAAATCGATACAGTGGAGGAGGCTGGACCACTCTGTGAGATTGAAAGGAGACAGATGTGATGTGTCCCTAGTTGCTGACCTCACTCGCGCCATCATGCTATCAAGATTTATGACTGAAATCAACATGACCTGACTGCAGCAGAGGGAAGTGGATTATAAGTGTATACCATTTACAGACTTTACCAATCAGGACACAATTGTTTTGTTTTTTTTTGTTATTGTTTTTTTCTGGAAATGACTGTCCTGGAGCAGAGTCAGCTGTTTTTATCTGATTATTTTGTAGAGAGGAGGGGTAGCTCTAACTCATCATTCATTATCTCAACCGTGCAAGTGAGTTTGTGTGGAGCGAGAGCACGACTTAATCATAAAGGGCCAGGTCACCCAAATTACAATGTAATTAATCAATTTAAAAGCCTTTCTCACTCAACTCCACTATAACTATATCGTTTTGAGGTTTCAGTGGCTCACATTACAATTCAAATCTAGGTGAGTGTAATTTACTCAGAATTTACAGCCACATTTCTCTCCAAACAGTGTAACACTAGTTCTGGATATTACAGACAATACTGAAGAGTGGAAACAAACAACCGCGTGTGTTATGGTAATTTTGGACAGATGGTAGTGGGGGGGTTGGCTGAGTGAAAAGCCATCATTCCTCCACCTCTGGTGGAGGTTTATGAGCTTTCCCATAAATCCACACTGTTCTCTGCAAGCTGTCTTTACAATGCTGCTGCGTGAGCGTGTCTGCACATACATGTTAGATAGAGGTCGTTCTCCGTGCTGTGTTTCAGTCATTCTTGAGATCCCACTTTGACCCACTTGAACTGTTAATGTTAGGTTAATGATCACTGACCTGCAGATCGACTCTTTTACACTTATTTTAACCACTTTGGAGAACTGTCAGCTCAGCTCTAAAACAACAGTAGTATTGAAGTATATGTGTGTCAGAGGGTGGAAGGATAAATCACTTGCTTCTAAATCATTTCAACTTTCTGTCCATAGATATGATTTTCTGTCTCCTTGCTTTGGCCAACTATGAATGAACATGCAATGGGCAGTGAGCTGTGACAACCGAGGATTTGGTTTGTTTCACTTGACAGATGTGGTAGGAGGCCAGGAGGCAGGTGAAGCAGTCATTATTTCACAATGAAACTGGAAAGAAAAGGACTCGTTTCCATTAGAAATATGACTTTTCCATCTCCCCTCCTGAGAGTGGCTGATGAAGAGTGGGGAGCTCCTGTCTGGCCAGCTGCCATCACAGTCACTGCTCTGCTGCAGCAGACTTAATGTGCACAGACTGACGCACATCTGGTCAAGACAAATGAAGAATGCCTCTGTGTTTCTGATATTGTTCCTTTTGTTCAGTTACACTGATATTAGTGCTTCTGCAGGAGGTGAAGTTACAGCTGCTCTGTGAAAGAAGCTTTGGAGTTACTTCAGAAATCTCACAGCAACCACAGCTGTGCTGCATCTTAGAAACACATTAGAGAATTGGCTGTGGACAAAAACATAAATATCTTCATATCGAAAACAGAACCAAACTAAAACCACCTCTAAAATCTGAAGTGTCTGGAGACAAGGTCCCAGCGTGGAGAGAAGAACAGCCAACTGAAGTTTGTATAGCAGCCTGAGATCATTTTACACAGCAACTACTGCCTGTAAATCCAGTTGCTGCTGCTGTTGATTACATCCACTAAGTACTCGTCAAGACTGATTACTATTTACTTGCAACCGGCCAAGTTGCACTTTGTGTTCAAACTGTAATGATCAGTTATAAGACGGCGAGGTAGCACCGCAGCACAGAATACATTTTTGCTGCATTAGAAAAACTGTCTGTCCTAAGGTGCGATTTCTCTAATCTCCTGAGTTATCCTTGCAGCGTCAGGCCCTGGTTTTCAAGATGAAAAACTGCACAGGGAAAGTTTTTGAACAAATGAAAAAGTGATAATGTCAGGCACTAACCATTATCACAGAAATGAATGTGAGGTTTAGAGTCAGCGGTTTTCACCCACACTAATTCTGATAAAATGTTTAAAATTATAGTTTAACTTAAGCCTTGAGGGAAAAGATTTAATGATTTTCAACTTGTGACTAAAAGAGAAAATCTAGGCAGAAAAATGGCTGAAAATCCTTAAAGCAACGAGGGGCACACGGTTTGTATCTGAAGTTTTAAATGTAAAAAATAAAGAAAGAATTATTTCATTTAATATCTTCTCCATGTTACTGCCAACGAAATCATCCAAATTAAGAAAATATGTCAAGGTAAGGAGGTTTTCTCCCATATAAAATGTTTAACACATCTTGTAGCAACTGTCTGCCCATTTGGTGATTTACTTGTGTTTTGGGGCCATTTCTATAAGTGCTGCAGCATGTTTGAAAATATTTTTTACTCTACAGTTTCTACAGTCCACTCTGTAAATGTGGGACAAAAAATACAATTTAATTTAAAGCCCCTGTACAGACTTTTATTTAGTGTTGATTTTGGCAGCCCCTGTGGACGAAAGCAGCAGAATGAAGACTGTATTTCCCACTGTCATGAAGACGTTTGTCTGGCCGGCGTGTGTAGATTTATTTTGTAAACGTCAGAAAGAAGATGGGACTTGCTTCTTTTTTCTTTTCTTTTTTAGCAGCGTATCGTTTCGTCAGTGGTCCGACCCAATCAAGCCTTCCAGAGGTACAGACTACTTAGAAATAGCGTATCTTCACACTGATGGGCTCATTTGCTATAGGTAACAGAGACACATCAGCAGAAACCAGAGACTTCTGCGTATCCAGTTAAAAGCTCCGTACAGGGGCTTTAATTTGTATTGAAGTGATATTCCTGCCTATTGGCGTAGACTCACCCCCTTTTCACACCAGGTCAAATCACCAAAGACTCTTTGACGCATCCTTTCTAATTTTCTTGGCATTAACCAAGATTCCACTGTGACTAAAGTCCAAAGGTGAAACAGGCATGCTGCACTATGCAACTGCAGATACTGAAAACACACCTGACCTGACATAGGTCTTTTGGCGGTGTGTTTGCATCTCTGTTTGGGCCACATGCAATGTTCTTATTTTCTATTTTGGTGTAGAGCCAACATATAACATAACAAATCCATGTCTATTTGACCAGTCTCATGCTTTAGGTGTCCATCACCTCTTAAACAGTTTTTATATCATTATGTTAATGTGCACAACATCACAATTGAGAGTTATAGCAATACATTTTTTCTTCCAGGTTTGTCCGCATGATTTTCTCACCATTTAGTAGAACTGTACAAAACTTTTACATAGCACTGGCACCTCAGATCCAAATGACACAATGAGGTACAATGGTTCAGGCAACATGAAGTAGTAATTTTCCCAATTCATACACTGGATGGTGCTGTTGTCCATGTTTCAGCAGATTAAATCCAAATACCAGATGACACATAACTGAGCAGTGCTGCAGCAGTGTCCATATGTGCCAACTAACGTCCTACCAAAACTGAACATCCTGGTTTATTGCATTACATAAATTCTGTTCTTAAAGAAATTCACCCTAAACATCATAAACAAAATCATCCTACACACTTCCTGTTCTGATACAATAGTTTGTATGTGAGAATTAAAGTGCTGCAGATAAACAGCAACAAAATCACTGAATGAAATGAAGAGAATAGCTATTATTTTGTCAATGGGAGTTCTCCATGTCTAAACCTGCTGTTTTTCCAACTGTCTTTCTGTGTTGTGTGTATAAAACTCAGCCATACACCAAAGTGCATCATATTTTCTTTCAACAGATTAATTTTGAATATTTTCAATAACTCATCTACAGCCATTTCTAGACTTTTTTTTCTCTCTAGACCTTTAGACCTTTTCTCTCTCCAGACCTTTGCGATGCTTACATTGTATTTTCTTCTTCAAACTTTTCTCCCCCATTAAAGAAACAGAGAAATCAGATTGCAATCACTGCTGTAACCCGAGTGGTGTAACGCCCTTACAAAATTCTGTCAGTGTAGTGCAATATAACTGCCTGTCAACCATCTTGGGAGGGAAGGTAAACATGATGGTCACGTAGATGATATTCTTTGACCACGCCAGTTTGTTTGTTCAGCATCGGTCCAGTCTGGGTACCGTGAGAAAGCTTGTTCTATTGGTTCTTCACAGAAAGAAACACACAACACATATTTGTTCTATACGGAGCCGAGTCTCCCGCCGCCGCCGACAGGCCATGGCACAACCAAGGGTGTGCGTAAGTCATCACTTGATAGATGTTTTGTATGTCCTCCTTAGATTATATTCATTACAACAATATGCTAAAGAATCAACCGCTACATAATTGTGCCGTAAAATATTTCTTAAATGTTTATTAATAAAGCCTCACATTGTGTTACCACATAAATGCTAATATGCTCATTTGATTCATTTTACTTAAATGGGTTAAATTTGGATCTGTAATATCCTGTAAGTGCTTAACTATCCATATTTCACAAGTCACAGTATATAGTTTAAAATGCCAAACCTGATCATTTAATCTGAACCTACAAAATCTGAAAATTGAAAATGAAGAACAGCGAGCAATGAACTCAAAATAAAAGTAAGAGAAACATAAATTGTTTAAAAGAAAGAGCCTCCACATCCAGAAACATGAGACTGTAAAACATCACTGGCCAAACAATATAATTATATCACTTGCTGAAAATAAGCCTGGTTATTGCTTTAGTGATTAGATGATTTTGAATGGAAAATAAACCAAAGCAGAATCGCTGATGACAGCGGAGGCCCGGGCTGAGTAGAAACAGAAGGAGAAAAGGGAAATTTTGTTTGTAAACAGCGTATGGGATGAAATTCTTGCCTGTCTCATTTGCAGACGATCGAGGCTGTTTGTTTTCTTGAGCCGATGCTATTTACTTTGGACATTTTCCTCCGTGTCTACTGGTTTACACTGTCCCAGTCTGAGGACATTCCTGCTGAAGCTTCTGCTCACAAACAAAGATCACAGCTCGGCAGAGGTAAAACATCCGCTCCTGCCTGGACACATCACAAGGTCAAAGCCCATCAACAGAGACGGCTGCTACTTTAGTTTTATATTCATGAATTAATCTTTTTTTTAAAAGCACCTAAATGTGGCCATATAGGCCAGATAACCTGTGGGTATGTAGACCACAACAAACCTTGGATTACAATTTATTTTCTCCAGCTTGATACACATCTTCACAGCTCACACAAAGCCATGAACAAATAATGGGGTTTCCCTGATATTGCATGACTCCTGTGAAAAAGTGGAACTGCCGATAAACTCATTTGTGGTTTTCGGGATTTAGTCTGGAAGTGATGATGAAACAAAAACTTATTTGGTAAAATCATGAATCACTAATGCTTTCGGCTGCAGACGACTGCTGAATCATACAAAGCTCAGCTGAAACACACAATACCTGATATTTCCTGTATAATTTTCTGCCTCGGGAAAACGCCTGTCCGGCTTCTGCTGGTTTTACAACTGTTGTCAGTGTCCTTCTAACATAACAGACTCATCTTGCATTGTTTTTTAAAAAAAATCTGTATCATGAAGTAAAACCATTCTTAGCCAAAAGTATTTGCAGTATTTGTCCTTTTCATATCGTCATGTGATCAGCAATTTGTCATTTCATATCATAGATCCTGTGTGAATGTGATTTCAGGGCATTACTGTTAACGCGCCTAATGCTCAGTCAATCCTCACTGACTAAACAATGGTTGGAGGAAAAAAATCAATAGCAACATCTTTAAAGAGCTGAGTAGGCAGGCTTCATTAAACCACTCCCGAGCAGAGCATTAGCCATCGATCATGTCAGCCAGCAGCTAAACCTGAAACACTGCAGCCAACACTTACTTTTTACATATTAAGGTGTTTGTCAGTTGAGAGTTGTTTATAGTGCAGCTCATCACAGGCTCAGCCCTTAGCTACTACAACCACTGCAGTCCTTTAACAAGATGCTGAGTCCTTAACTCCCCACCCAAGGGGCTATGGCTACTTAAGTTTTCCTTCCCATTGATGGTGATGATGGTTACATATCTCTTAAAACAATAGATGTGAGAAAGAGAAATACAGATCCACACACTGCAGCTCTCTTCTTTCTCTTTGCCTAGAGCTTCAGTCATTGTTTTTTTGCAATACAAACGATTCTTCAAAACTGACTGGATGCTGCTGCTGGAGTGACAGCCCGGACATGGAGGCAAAAGTGACTTCTGGTCTATATTACAATATGAAGCAAACACTTTCAATCCAGTCCCATTCTGAAATCCACCGGTTGTAAACTAGTTAAATCAATAGAGAGAATAGTGGTATCACACTCCTCAAACAGATGCGATTCATATCAGAATTCATTACAATCAGCATTTACTAATGTGTAAAGTCTCTTTAAGACTGAGTAACTTAAATTCACATGATGAACGTTAAATTGCAACACATGCTTACTAATACCACATTGTTGTTGTAAAAGGGTCCTTATGATGAGTTGCTGAAATCTTAGGTAGCCTGCTTTTCTTTTCTTTTCTTTTTTTTCCGCATTGGCTACATTTGACAGAGCGGTTCCGCGTGGCGCACACCTTGGCGACACACACACGCACACGCCACACTCATGTCTACTTTCCTCGGATAATTATCGCTAACAAACCCCTTTTCCCTTAATATCTGTAGCGCAACCAACACCTGCTAGTCCCAATTTCATTCATTCAAACATTTAAACTTACCTCATGACCCCTTAAACTGCATGGCAACTCACCTGCTGTCTCCACGTTTGACCAAACAGAGACAAATCATTTCCGGTGGTATACATATGGTATTTCCGCATTTCCCCGTTTTTTGTTTTTTTTTTGGTTAAAAGTAGCAAGCTCAGTGGGATGAGCTATCAGGGGCTGTTCATCTCAATAAATGAGAATATCATGGAAAAGTCTTTTTTTTCAGTAGTCTAATTCAAAAGTCCAAAAAATCAGTGAATCAAAAAAATTAGAGTAGGCTATTGTGGAAAGTTCACTCTTCTAATGGTGTCACACTCTAATCAGCTAATAAACTTAAAACATCAATGATAATAGAGATTCACCTGTATGTTTTTGCACCTTGGGAGTTTAGCACAATAAAACAAACAACAAAAAAACAAACAAACAAAAACATCACTGTATAAGTAAAGAGGGGAGAAAACTAAACAGCTTGGGAAAGGCCATGGTCAAAAGATGTGTTTTATGGGCTGATTTAAAGTTTCCAGGGTTGGGGCATGACCATAGACTGCAAAAAAAATATGAACGTAGCATCTGTGACATCACCCATTGCTTTTAGGTAGTCGTTTTTGTGACTCAAATATGGCGGCCTGGACAGCGCCATGTTGGAATTACCAGCCGGCTTTGATCATGTTTACTTAGGATGTAAAGACGGCGATTTTAACATGGGACGTCTATGGAGAAATGCTGCTTTCTGACACAAGCCCCCAGAGGAAGCCGAGAGGATTGCAGTTTTTGAATGCGGAAGTGAGCTTCACTTCTCAGACCGACAACTGCCCCCTTGGGCATGACAGAGAGTTCAAGAGAATGGAGGCTGCCACGCTAAGGCTCTGGGCCCCCCAAAAAAGAAGGAAAAAAAGACTTTTCAATTACACCAGTGATTTTTCCAACAGTTTGCCAATAACGATGTGACACATCTCTATCTTTCTTCCCTTATATTTCCATTTGTTTCCTGTTTTATTATGGTAGTCACCTCGTGTCTCCTCCCTGTAGGCCTTCTTCCTGCCCTTCTGTGCTTCCCTCCTGTGAGATTACCTGATGTGTCACACCTGTACCATTGTCTCCCTCCTTTATTCAGATGCAGCATTTCCTTTAATCTGTGCCAGTTGTTCTGTGTCATAGGTGTAGCCTTTTCCTATGTCTAAATTCTGGTAAAGACTGGGTCTTATTGCTGGCAATGACTGGGGTCTTCTTAACCAGGAAGTAAAGAACTCAGTGGGAGGCTGAGTTCTCTCTCTTTCTCATGTAGCGCCTAGTGTCGATTTGGGCACTTTGGGAAAATCCAAGCATTTTGCAGTTGCACCAGCAGAGGCAAAGGTGTGGCTGATTATTAGTGAAAGGCCAAATGTCATTACCAGATATATTCAAAAGTATAATTTTTACATGTTTTCACTGTTTTGGTTGCTTTTTTCCCCTCTACGGAGCTCCCCCTACAGTTTCAGAGTGCATATTTTCACTGTCATAAAAATACTGTAACCCTCCTCCTTGTTGTGAATGAAGCCGGTGAGAAGGCAATCCGTGGAGCGCTGTCTACGTTAACAAGAGATGAAAAATTAGTGGGCATTTTTGTGTAGTAGTGCCGTAAACCATGTTTCTCACAAGACGAGATGTGGGACACCAGGTTGGAGGCGCTGATCTTGCAAGGTTGGTTTTCACCGACCTAATAACAAGTCATTTACAGTAGCCATCACGCTTACTCCGAATCTGTTTAATAAGGTAAAAATCTTTCACAGTTCCTCTTTAAGTTGTTCAGATAATGCCAGACTGAGGGTTTCTAACGCATGGGGTTAAGATTCAAAATGCACGTACAAATCAAAATTACAACACACTTGAGGGAACAGAGTTTCACTTCTGGGTTACTATGTGTAAGTACAATTCCAGTGACGAGCAATTTTGAAAATGTAACGACAAAAGCAACACTTTTATGAAAAATATTTTCTGTCTACAATCATAATTTCAGGTCTACAGTTTTAGAGACTGCATTGTTCAGTGTATTTAACAAACATTTTAGAACATGCAGCAGATTTCCCATCAAAGGTTCTGCGATTTTCTGGACAGCATGTGACCCTTCACATTAATACTTGAGTTATTAAGTTTTGACCCAACAAAAATAATGTTTGAAAATTAACCAAATAAATCATTCCGTCAGATTCTACTTTTAGCAGCTGCTGTGGTTAAGAGCAAAGATACACGTGTTTCCTGACAAAGTGTGATTTGAGATGTTCTCTTACAATAGAGACACACTCCAGCTCTCTTTTGACATAAAAAGTTAATGCTTATCTTATTCTTTTATGTGATATTCTCCTTATTTATGCTCTATTTTTAAATTAAGTTTTATAGGTGTAAATCCTTAGAGCTATCATTTTTTACGCTCAACTAAAGAAGCCAGTCCCAATCTAAAAACCCAGTTCCCACCCCAACTGCAGTCTTAGCTCCTCTATACTCCCCTCATACTTTGAACCCCAGTCCTGTTCTCTCTACTGTTTCAACCTCCAGGTCTCTGTTGCATCCCTGGTGTCAGTCTCTAGACCTCACCCAGTCCTCAGTGATGGTTCCTGACCCAGTCTCTAATCTGAGCACTGCCCTTTCAGAATTCACAGACTCCACATTGACACAGCTGGACTCACTCTGTCACCACCATGGGGACTATCTGCTAACAGGAAGTAGGCTTGCTTTACGCTTTAGGGCTCATTTTCTTATTTCCTCTCTGAGTGAACCAATTGGAACAAGAGTCATATGCTGGGATAGACCACCAGCTCAGTGTACTGTCGGGAAACATCTGTAGGGGTTAGCGAGGGTGTCGGATACATTTTAAGGAAACCAAAGATAACCAAGGTACTGGGTCACAACTGCAAATGGTTTGACCTACTGGCGGAGGAGGAACACTTATACAACACAAAAAAAGACATTATGAATTCTTCAGAAGTTACTGATGTGTGTTGGTTTACATTATATCAACAAGACCAAACATGTGACGTTTGGCCCCATTTCTGTGACAATTCAGTGAGTAAAAGAATGGATTGTGATTTTATGAGATCCAGGGTATAAACACAGTTTTGTGTTAAACAAAGTCAGATGCCATCACATATGATCTCATATAAATGAAAAGACCTTGTTTATTCTACAAGGATTATCTAAATGAAGTGTGACTAAGAAATAACCCAAAGAAGTTGTTTTATTACTTGGAAATTGGGATCACCAGGATTAAGATGAAAGGCATACAGACGAATGCATTACTAAGACCAAAGTTTTGTGAAACCAGGACAACCCTTTAAAGGAGAGAATTGCAAGTTTTGCTACTGCAACATGGTTTCCGTAGCAGGATGGTTAAGTGCATGCTCTGTTAAAGGAATAGTTCACCCCAGAATGAATGAATTCTGGGGTGAACTATTCTTTTAACTCTGTAGACTTCATTACCGCAACTCCCGCTTAAACGTTTAAGTTAAGTTTTCTTCTTCTTATAACTTCAATCACCTACTTCACCTCAACATTGAAATGAGTCCCTGTCTATATGTATGTGATCAAATGACTAACTTTCCAGTTCCAGCATCATTTCAATTCACCACGTTCATGTTGTTGAGAGAAGCTTAAGAAGAAGGTACCTGTGAAAATTAAATTTTATAGAGAATTCAGTGTAACCCCACAAATCCCATTCTCATTTAAACAAAAACAAAGAATAAAAGAAAAGTGCCTGAAACAACATGGTCAATGGTGCTTTCCACCATTTAAAAGTAAATAATTAGAAAACACAATATAGCTTTGCAGAGTTCCTCGGGTTAAGTGGGACATAATAATATGTTGTACAAGTAAACTCATATAAACAAAACAAAACTGGCTTATTGGCATTCATCCGTCTCTAAAAGTAAATTATTCCCATTCTCAGCAAAAAAAGATAGTGGTGGTATATTGCACCATCATGTGATTAAGTCTGTATTCCAGGTCACAGGGTCATGAGATAATGACATACCAATGTCACGAGTTCCCAAATCACAAACATTAAGGAACAATGATTTCATTCTTACTCACATAAAGACAGGTTTGATTTTCTTCTCCCCCCTCTTCTGTTGCACCATCATTTTGAGTAAAAGTAAGAAACTCTGGGATTTTTTTATCTTGAATACGAAGGTCAACTTTATTTTAACATGGATCTAAGCTTGTTTGTTTTCTCCTCTCATTTAATCAGGATTGCCCTCCACAGATGCAAGTGTAACCTGATTCAAAGTAGAAATGGTTGGGGAGTGGTTTGGGACGCAGGTGGAAGACATTGGGCGAGGTAAGTGATCGCACAGGTGGAACAGCAGACAAAGGAAGAGAAGAGACCTACGAAACAAAACAGGTTACCAAAATGAAACGGGAAGTGACTAAAAGAACTCTTATTTCAATAACCAGCTAACACAGACATAATTATTCTGCTCCAGTGCAGCTTAGTAAGATAATTTGACATTGTGCCTCCATTAGGCTGAGGTAGAAACAGCTATTGTCCCATTTCCCCTCACCTCTTATCTCATCAAATAACAACATGTCACACCGCACAATAGAATGTACAGCACAGTGTATGTGCAAAACTATATGTTTCTACACAATGATACAAGCATACTGTTTATGAACACTCACAGTTACAGGATGTAGCCTATCCTGCCAACACCAAGATCTATCACCAGCATCATAATGAACTAGAACCTTTAGCCTAACCTCACCCTAAATGTAAAACAAAAGCAATGGTTTTCAAGCAGTGGGGGCTGTGTCTTCACTGAGTCCTCATAAATAAATTAAAGTTCTTAATCCTCACGAAGATGGACAAAGGTACCAACAAGAACAAACACACAAACCAAGAAACGGAGGACATGACAACACCTCCTGTGGATCTTGAAGATTAACTGCCTGGTGACTCACAGCTCAATACTGGGTGGGAGAACTATAAATCACTAAGGCAATTTCACCTTTAGGACACTGGTCTGTTTATAGCTCCAATCTGCAGGAATATATTGAGGCACTGGACTTCAGTGTTGAAAAAAGATCAGTATTTTCTGCAGATACAGGGCACATCTCTTGCTTCTGTGGTACAATTATGATGACGGACTGAAACTAATACAAAATGAACACTGATGTTTGGTCTTCCTTTCAACTCAGCAGATAGATCATTTCTGAGTGCACTGATTGGTTTAATATCACATTATAGTATAGGGGGTAACCTTCAGCCTTACATTGAGAAGGCTCTGGGTTTGGGCTCTTGGGTTTCTTAATGTTCTCCTTGTGCCTCTGTGCGTTCAATAAAAGTTTAAGGATCATTTTGTGAGTGCTGACATTCTAGTTTTTTCTTGTTTCGATTTTTGAGCCACCCAGTTCATCTTCACATAAGAGTCGAGCATGCCATTCCCTTTGTTCTCTATTCGGGCTTCCTCCCACAGACCAAAGATATTGAGCATTATGTTGATCAGGAAACAGGCAACCACCAGCTATGCCACATCTGTCAGTGGAAGGTGAGCGGTCTTACTCTTGTTGGTACAGACTTAGTGAACCACCGAAGGCAGCCAGCTGTTTCCTGCTCACTATTCGTTGGTCTCTTTTATGAACTTTCGATTCTCTACAGCAGCCACTGTGTTTGACATCTTAGATTTGTTCAACATGAAGTGATTAAAGCAGCAACATTTGTAAACACTTGAGAGGGTAATAATAGCTGGGAGTATTTGCTCTGTGTCGCTCTGGGTTAGAGTGCTAGTATGATTTTAAATAAACTAGCTAAGTACTAAACAAACATGCTGCAGCTAAGTTAAGACACAATGTATTTAGTGAACTTGTCTGTTGAGTCCCACATTCATGCAAATATCTCGACCTTAAAAGGCAAGGATCACAAGCAGGTCTCAGAGCACATGAATTATGGGTATTCATTTGCGATTCTCTCTCTGACCTCTTTCATCTATGAATCCATAAACCTAAAGGCGCTGTGTGATTCAGTCACCATTGATTTGTATTTCAAATGAGCAGCGTGGTCTGGATGTGCATAATGAGGCTGTGGAACATTTGAATAAATGTGGAGGAGTCTATTGAGAAGCTCCTGAATGAGTTTGGAGGAGTTTGATGTGTGGAGGCTCTGCCGTTGCTTGAGTCAAATATAACAAACCAGCCCACAAACTACCCACAATCTCAACAAAGACTGTTTAATAAAGTTTCACAACACATCATTTGCATTTTTGTTCATTCTGCATCTGATAACAATTCACAAGGTTAAAAGAAAAAACACAATCGTGCTGAAGTCGGCAGCTTGACATACTGTAGCAACAAAACATTTTCCAGATGGACATCAGTTCAGATGCTTACTGTCCCTCGTGAATAAGTCCTTGATTCAGCTAAAGCAGCATAAAAAGAAATATTTTATACATATAACCCAACAGAAACACAATGGGATATGTAAAAGTCTAACATAATCTACTCATCTACAGTACTGTATTCACCAAGTACCCTGATCAATCTGTCTCTCACTCAGCAGATTGTTCAGCCCGTCAGTGGTAGAGAGGCTCTTAGATATAGCCTACAGTATGACATGAGTTATTCCATGGAAACTGTCTTCTTTTTTTAACCCTTGTGCCTCATTTTATTACCCTCAAGCTGCTGCCTGCTAACCACCTCCACAACACTTGCCACCTCAATACATCGCTAGTCTCCACCATCTCCTTCTCTTCACTTCAAGAAAGTTTCATACTCACCCCATAGCCTACTGTATGTTGTGTGGGTAACTGTTGCTGGACACAAGCACAATGTAAAGGATCTCCCATGGGGATTTAGTAGGTCCTCAGATCCATAAGAAAGCAATCCCCGAAATTCAGCAGACTCCAACTTGGCTAAAAACTCCTGCATGATCCATGTTCTCCTTTTACATGAATGAATTGCACCTTATTTAGCCGCTCCATTAGAGGAACATCCAAAGCATAGGAGGACGTGGGACAGGACAGCTTTATGAAAAGCAAGTACAAAATTTACACAGAGCTTGCCTTTGTTCTTCTTTCAGCTTGTTTCTAGTCTGTGGGCAGCTGAATGTTTCCTCTTGACTAGCTTGTTTATTAGCAATAGATAGCTTGTGCAGAATTCACAAGCTCTTTGCTCAAACATGGATGATCGACATTCTTTCAGCCTGTATAAATTAGAACTGTTTTGTCTGCGAAATGTGAATGCCAACTGCATATCTTGCACCACATTTCAGTATGCTCATTATTTGTTTCAAAGTCACATCTTGGAGCCACCTTTATGAAAAAAAAAAAGTTTCTTCTGCTCTGGCTCATTTTACCATTTCTTTGCAGATGGCAAAACAGATGCATACTTATTGACACACGTGTAAATGACATACATGGTGATGATGACCAGACTGTATGCAAAGGTGCCATCGTGCCACAAGTATCGTTACAGTATGTGTTCCTACAGTAATATTTGTTGTACATGCACATTGTCTGTACTTCCCTGCACTCCAGCCTGCTGCAGCCTCAGTCTCATATCCATTCATCTCCCACAGCCAAGAGGTAGATTTATGGAAAAAAATATAGTTTGTTGCACATGAGATAAATGAAAATGATTGTACCTAATTTTATCTTGCCATTTGGTTGTAGCATGTTTTGTTTCATCAAGTGGACCTTTGATTTTGGCTTCAGGTAAAACTGTACTGAGGTGGTAGATTATGCAAGAAGAATCTGAGATTTGGTTAATGTGGATGTACATGAATTGTGTTTGTGTTTGCATAACTTCACTTTTAAGTTTTCTGTAAAACCTTCTATCAGTGTCATTCACACTGCTGACTTCACACATGCTAATTGTTTACATGGTGTTTTATAGCCAAAAAGACCGAAAAACTCACAGGGACCCTGAACGCCTCTTCAAATTCGATAACATGTAAAAAACAAAACAAAATAAAATACACGCTTGTCAGTCAGAAATGAAGGCTTTTGTTCTAGACTCCTGCACAGTTCATGATGTATGGTTCAGTTCCAAAAGCAATATGAGTCTATTTTTACACATTTGTCTGAGCTGTTCAGGGGCTGGTGACCTGCTTCCTCTGCCAGGATGAAAATACAAATGAATGAGTTACTAATTAGATTATAACATGCATCTAAAGAATAGATTCTAGGTCACATTGGTCACAGTTGTAGGAGGATTAAACAGCCCCCAATGTAAAGCTACGATCAAAATTGAATGTATTTTGTATGGCTGAATGATTTATGTTAAGTGGAAGAATATTTTGTGTTTAACATTTTAGTAGGTACAGCAGTCTTCTTGGTGTTCATTGCAGAACAAGTGGGCTGAAAACAATATCAGAAACTAGGATTGAAAGCTCATTACCTTTACCTGGATCAGTTGTGCCCCGTCTCCTACCTATGATGACAGACTGATTATATTGTATTATATAGGCTAATTATACCATATGGACATGGAACGTAAATGCCCTATTTTCATTGGAGGGAGACTTTAACATCAAATTGTTCAAGCTTGAATTATTTTCTCCTCTTTTTCCAAATGTCTCTACCACCACAAAGTGTATTTTGTTGTTAAAGAAGGACTGAATTTTACAAGAGTGACAATTAAATTGAGACAAACATGATTCCCGTTTAATTCTAATGTAAATCATGCAGCCAAACTGTGAATAACTGAATGTTTTCTAACTACGTAACAGAAATCTTTTCCTCTAACTGTAGGTCAGGATTACATTATTTAAACTGAATAACCTGTGAGAAAAGACTGAGGAAAGGAAAGCACATCACTCTTGCCTCTATAAATCCTATTTAGTTACTATGAGCTTTATAGAGCTGAACCGACTGCTCCAGATTTACCTCTGCTGCAGATCTGCAGCCAGGCCAGAAATAAATCTGAATATCTTGTGAAAATAACAGCACAGCAATCCTCTTTGTCCTGAGGTGTTTCTATATCCTTACCTGATAGTAAATCATTCTCATAATCAGGTGAGCTGGTAATGACAGTTGGTAATAGCCTCTGGTGAGCCTCTATATTTAGAGCTATAGCAGAGGTTACTGGCGAAGCATAGAGGACGAGAGACAGTGTTCCCTCTGAGTTATGAGAGCGAGTTATGTCCTTCCTCTCCTCTCAAGAACATAAAGGCAGGTGTGGACGTTTGCCTCTTGCACACATTTTCCTCCAGATACATGCTGTGAAACACAATTATACACAGAAACATTTATGTGCATTACACTCTACATGTGCCTATGCTCATTCATGTATGTTAAACAAATCCATTGTTTTCTTTCTAGGTCTGTTTCTCCCCCTTTCTTTCTTGTCTCTCTAACACACCCACATGTCTGATCTTATATAACAGTGTGAAAGTGTCCACCCCCATGAGGACAGGTTGTAAATATAGGGTTCCTCCTGATGTGCAGGGTAAAAAGGAAAGGACACACCACACACTGTCAAAGATAAAGTGCACAAGCACACACAGTGCAGTCATTGAGTTACATGCAAATAGACACATGCACATGCACACACACATGCACAAAACCCGCTGTGTGTCCTTCGGGTCATTCATTAGTTGTACAGGTCTGGGAGTCTAGAGTAGGACAAAGTGAAGAGTGAAGAAGGTGACTCTGTGTTGGCAGCATCCCAGAACAGCTTTCTCTGCTTTTCAGTGCAGTGGCCTGTTACCACAGCAGGAGACTTGCTGCCGCAGTGTAGCAGGAATATGTTGAGCTCTTGGTTCAGAGTGTGTTCATCTCCGTGTCTGTGCATGTGAACCTGGTTTGGATTTGTCGGTGGGAGTCGTCGACTGTTAGTTAGAACACATGAACAATCTGCTGCTCCTCTGATGAACGCCTCTGCAGACAGGCAACGATAACCCTGCAGTCCAGCCAGCTCACTAAACTTTCATGCATGGTGATTTGGGTACATCGGCGTCTCCTAATCCCAGTACACTTTGAGCATGTCTCCGTGTCCTTACAGGCGCACACAAAGAGAGACAGAGAAATTCCTACTTTTAAACTGTTGGAACTCAGTTGCAGGCCGGGTTGGATTTTGGCACGTGGACCAAATTCGGCCCGCCAGTTGATGATCACTCACATAGAGCCAGCAGCCGGTGCTGATTGCAACTAAAACACTTATCATTATGTCGAGTGAAATGCTCCTCCATCATTTTTCAAAACACCAGCGCTAGCACCAGTGTGTGGGGACTGCTGGGCTTGCTTGCCTCCCAGAGTCGCTTTTGTTTGTTTTAGTTTATGTCACCCTTAAGTTATACCAACCATTTCCTATTTTATTTAGTGTCTTTGTGTGGGTGTTTGGGGGTCTTTGGTGGGCCATTGTTATGCCCCTTGGGCCAAGAAAGTTGGGGCGTGCATATCGGCTGCAGAAAGAGATGTTGCTGTCCGCCTGCACCTTTTTTCAGTTTGTAGATCCCAATAAATAACACAGGAGGATGTTAATTTTTGAATGCATAATTTATTTCTCACTGACACTGCCAATCAACTAATACACATTATGAAGCCTGGTACCTCCTCTTTGAGACAGACATACAGATGCACAACAAAAGCAGTGGTTCAGAGCAGCATTTAGAGTGAATCTGATGAGAAGTGTCCAGAAAAAAATAAAACCTGCCTTAACCTCATTGCATTGAACACAGTAACGCTACCACGCCAAGACATCGTGAAAAATAAGCTCTGATCACATTTTTTTGATCACTGTTCAAAATATCTCCCATCATTATTAAGTAATAGTTTTGGAACATGGCTGCCTGTCTGTCGCCATAAAAATTGCTGAGTTGGACTGGAGTTATGAGCCTTAATACTGCACACAAGGAAAGTCAGTGTGTCACTGTCATATTTGTGAATGCAAAGTTCGGCATCCTGTAATGTTAACAGTTTGAAATGTTACCGCCACTGGCTATTTGAGGACAACACACAGGGTTGATTTTGCATGCCTCTGCTCTGACACCTGTGTCTGCATTTTGTTTTAGTGTCATTTAGTCATTCTTTGAGTAGAAGCTGCCATTAACTTTTAAGATCCCAACTGTTGCAAATGGTAAAACCAAGACAAAGTTCGGTCACTCTGTGTTGTATACTGTAAGAACAAGCTGCCGACTTGGAAAATGAAGGTTATTCATATCAGTGAAAAGTCACATCATGGTAAATATTCAGCACATCTCTTACTTAACATAATGACTTCAGGGAGTAGTCAACATGTGGTAAAATATGGCAGGTAAACCAGCACTTGTTACAACTGTCAGTTATGTTAATATCACCTTCACATACAAAAAGGGTAACATGTCTGTAGTTTTGTAGTAAACTTTTATTCCGTGAAATAAATACTCCAAAACAACAGACGTTATGTGGCTGTTGTGAATGCAACCGGAGTCATGACCCCTGGAGATGGTTTTATGTTAATGTCCAGTAAAATATGTCTTCATTTCCTGAGATATTTGACATTGCAGAGAAATATTTCTTACTCTGCCTCCCAAATATGACCAACAATGTTAACAGTCAGCAGTGTTGCTTACATCAAGAAGGAATGTACCAATTTGACATTTTTTGTTAAACCATCATGTAAATACCTGTTCTTTAATGGTTATTGACTTTCAAACTGAGATTGAATGCAGCAAGTCTTTGGTTTTAGATTTCATCCTAAACCAAATCCCCCTGATCTCAGTGAGCTGATTTCTGACTATTTCTTATCTTTGTGGTAAACATTAAAGTAAAAAGAAATAAAAAAACAAACAAACAAACTTTGTTTACTTAAAAAAGGAAACATATTTAATCTCTAAAACGTGTCTCTGTCACAGATTATGAGCTGAGGTACAGTACTTGATGAGGCTTCATTATTTCCTTCAAAAACTAAAGAAACACTAAAGACATTTCCAACGATCATTACAAATGTTTTTGACCATAAATGTACAATCTTTTTTTAATTACCTTTCTCTACTACTTTCCTATTCCAAAGTGGCACATTTGGGATTTAAATCCCTATCTCCTACATCGGCCCTTTGTCCAGTTCAGGGCTCCAATCAGTCTGAATCCACAGGTGTCTCCTCTCAGACTCCAACCAACACTCACCCATGCAAAGCGTGAGTATTGTTTAAATAATTCCACTTAAATATTCAAGAATGTCTTTCAGAGTAAGAATGACTCCTGGCACAGTGGTCCATTGTCCAAATATCCAATTCATCAAGTTGTGTTTGATGTTAGCCCTGTTAGCCACACCACTGACAGGGCTGTGGAGCTGCCAGCCGGTCTGTCGTTCTGGTGCTCCAGACTGAACATGGTGGCGTGACATGGTTGGCATCAAATTTGGTACAGACATCCATGGTTCATGACAGACCAAAATGTTTGCTGATCAAACACTACATGGAAAGGTCAGAATCTAACGTCACAGCTTCTGTTGCCCCCAACGATGAATGATGACCTACAGTAGCATGTTAATATAACAACATTAGCATGCAGCATAGCTGTGCAGAAGTTGACAAACTACAGCTTTAAGTAATGAAAACTGACCCAAATAACATGTTAAAATGGCCACCATAAAAAAGATAAACCTCTCTGCTTTACACCACGAACTGTCTCTACATGGCACAGTTAGGCCAAACTCACGCTGTCCCTCTAGTGGTAAAGATTTAACAATAACAATGTAGTTTCTCCACTTTTACTGTGCAAGCACTCCACATGTTTCTGTATCCAGCACCTTTTCCCACTGGGGTTCAGTAAATGACCACTCCTAATAATTTGTGAAAGCATTTCAACCTCTCAGAGGCTGCTGCCATGGCTACGGACTGTATATCTTATCTATTTCAACAATCCCTTTTGCCAGGCTTCTTGAAGTGCCGTAGAGTGGATCTTATTTCAGCCCATCGGGCCAGAACAACTCGGCTGTTTCAGGAGCTGAGCTGCTACTGGATGTTGCAGGTAGATGTCACTTCCTGACGCTGAGGATGGTCATCTGTAGACACTCTTCCTTCAGAGCCACCAGCTCTGTCTTGTAGCTGCTCGTCTTGCCTCCCTCAGCGTACACGCAAGGCTGCTTCTTTGCCGAAAGTGGCGTTTCCATCGTAACTGAACCAGCATTCAGTATGTCGGCGTGTGATGGTGAGGAAGAGGAGCCCTTGTGGCAGGCTGCGGACAGTAATGCTGAGAGGGCTCTGCCGACATCGTGCCTCGCCCCCTCATTTACGAAACAGTACAAAATGGGGTCAGCAACACAGTTGAGGCTGGTCAGAGCCAGCGATACATGGTACGCCGCAAACAAGCTCTCCTCTGAGCCACAGTCACACGGCTTCCTTAAAAACATGACACTCCGCCACAGGAGGAGGACATGGTACGGTCCAAAGCAGAGCAAAACGATCAGGATCAAGCTCAAAGCCAACCGCTGAATTTTGGCCTTCTCCTGACGCTCTGTTGAGACGTTGCAGCGAACTGCTGCCAGGATCCCACGGTAGGCAACCAGCATGGCTGTCCAGGGAGCGAGGAAGCCCAGAAATGTCCTGTAGAGGTTCATTCCCGCCACCCAGTCTTGCATAGGGTATTTCTCAAAGCAGAAGGTGTGGTTGAACCGATCCTGGAAGAGCTCATCGTGGAAGAGAGGAGCAGAGTTGGCCACGATCTCAATGACCCACACCATGGCACTGACCAGGACAGCTGCAGGAGGTTCAGGGAAGGAGAGAAGAGGAGAGAAACAGGTTAGACTCTCAGAGAGCAGTCCAGAGATCAGGCTCTGACACGTGTCCATGCTCTCCTGGGGGAGTGAATGAGTTAAATGAGGATCATGTTTTAAATTTTGTGTCATTCAAATTGTCTGCATTTCACCACAATGCATATGAGTCATTTTCAATCCTAAAGAAAACTTTTATTTCGATTCATTTGGGACCCTGCCGGCATACTCATTTAGCTATATTATGTTAGAATTCGGTTTACAATTTACCTCAGAAATGATCAGTGTGGTATTAGAAAGAAAATGTGAATTAAAGGTACAATAAGAAATCTAAAGCAACTGGCTGTAAAATCACCCTAATATGTCACAGAGACTCAGGAATAATGTTCATATCACATACTGAACTCACCAACAACAATCCTACAGCCAAAATATTCACATTAATTGACAGTACTGGCTTAATGTTTTATTTTAGAGATACACTCATAATTCCTACCACCACGAGATGTCGGCTGATAACAAAATGCGACTATACAGTAGGTCATAATAACATGCTGCACAAGCGACCTGCGGCCTTGTAGTTTACAGTCTCTCCTACGTACCTGTTTTGATTCGTCGAACCTTGGCGAAGCGAAGAGGATACGCCACAGCCAGGTATCTGTCCAGCGATATACAGCAGAGGAAGGCGATGCTGACATAAATATTAGTGTAGAAGATGAAGCCAAACAGCTTGCAGCTCTCCTGACCATGGATCCAATCATCGTGCTGCAAGAAGTAATCGATCCACAGAGGAAGAGTGGTGATGTAGAGGAGGTCAGCCACCGACAGGTTGATCAGGTAGATGCCGAGTTCATTGCGTTGGCGTACCTGAGTGTGATGAAGGGAAGGAAATGATGAAGGCGGGATAGTAGGAAGGGTAGTGGGTGGGGAATCCACCAAGAAGGAGACAAGTATTAATATTACAGTGCTAATATTTTAGTATCAGCAATCATGTTGCTGTTTGTTAATGTCCATTTGTGTTGGAACAAACTGAACGCTAGACTGTTTGAAACATGACATTGATGCTGAGATGGAAGGAGGCAAAAAGCTAATGTTCAAATGTCACTCGCTTGTCGTAACGTTTGTGCTTAAAAAATTGAGTAATTGATTGGATGAACAGTCAGTAATAATCCTTCCTTCAGGCAAAGCAAACTGACAGTTGGGAAACAGTGGAAACAACTGAGGTAGTATGGGAAAATATCCTGAGCATTTTACTGAGAAAATGTAAAAAATAAAAATAGCCCACCTCTAATTACACCATCAATACATAATCACCTACACCTACTGTATTACTTAATTATACCTTGTTAATTACAGAATGTAAAAACTTGTTGTGGTCAAATATGTGTCAGTGTCGACTGAACATGTGACAAAACATTTGTCTTCTCAACTCTGACCTCAGGTTGAGTTGTGATAAAACTGTTTTGAGAATCTGTGGTTCAAATGACTTGATATTTTGATACTACATTTGGTTGACAGATCCCAAACCGACTGTGTTTGAAAGATTGATATTACTGACTATACTGGTGACAGTGTGTGTGCATGTATTTGCATATGCGTGCACATGTGTGTGTGTGTGTGTCCTCCTCACCTGCATGTAGGCAGCCCACAGGGCCATGCAGTTAGTGGGCAGCCCCAGGACGATGACTATGATGTAGAGTGTGGGCTGGAAGAACTGGTCCACCTTACTGTCCACATCACAGAACGAGATGTTGCACATTGTCCTGCGTGGAACACTCGGAGCGTGTGATTGAGTGCGTGTGAGTGTGTAAAGTGTCTTCAGCTACTCTCAGCTCTGTGTGTCTCTCTGTAGTTTCACTAAACTACAGCTCCAGCAGTTTGACATGCCGACTCTGGCGTCCTGCTCAGCTAACACGGCGCCGTCCACGTCGGAGTTGCCCAATAATACAGAACTGTCATTTCTGAAGCATTTCATGGTTCCCGTTTCTTAAAGCACTGTCCTTCTTGTCGAATGGCCATGATGTGTCATGATCCTCTCTCATGCTCTAAAGCCAACCCCCCGCCCAGTCCTCAGTACAAGAGAAAAGAGGAGAAGAAAGGAAGGAGTGAGGGATAAAATGTGCTGAAATGAAAGCTGCCTTATCGACGCTGTGCCAGGCCTCCTGCGCCTGGACAGGGCCTCATCAATCTTTTAGAGATTAGAGGTCTGCCAGGTTTACTGCGAGAGGGAGAGGTTGAACATCAGCGTGTGTGTGGGTGTGTCTCAAGGTCCCGATGACACACAAGACTCCTCAGGGAAGTTAGCACTAAAACACAGGAATGACTTTACAGAGCTTCAGCACTTTGGAGCCGACAGGCCGTCCATTTGCTCTGAACTTCCTGGCATCTGCAAGAGAGACAAAAAGAGAAAGACGTTTAAGTGATGATGCTTTTTAAGAACTATACACAACCAAAAACAAGAGGGTCTTTAAAAGAAAAAAACAAAAACATACTTGTACATACTCTTTATTTGAAACATTATTTTTGACGGATGGCAGCAGCTTAGCCATCAAGGTGCCATGAAATCAAAATAAAACAAAATAACTGGTGGTCATTTGTCTCCAATCAGCCAACTTACAGTACAGGAAAATGGATCATACTCTCCCCTTCCTGAGTTACAGCACTTAATAATAGCCAGACATGTTTCTGAGAAACATTATGATGTCCTAATGAGTGTTTGTGCCAAATCCAGGTGTTACTGAAATTTCACGTTCACAACAATGGGGCAGAAAGACTGAAAGACAAACAGAAACTCTTGTTTGTCTGTGTCATATCCTCTTTATTGTGAATGATCAGAGCTGATTTATTAAAAGCCTACAGTATATCATTGCACCAGATGGAAGTACATTATTCTGCCCGTCGTGTGCTTCTATTTACACATTGATATGTTTGGTGTTTTAAAATAAAACTGTGCTCAAAACTACACTAACATAATGTTCATTTTGTTGTAATTCACATTCTCCTCTGCTCTCACCAGCCATAAATAAAGGAACAGAAACAAAAGAATGAAGTTTCTCCCTGTTTGGCTTGTCAGAGCTGTCCTCACACTACAGCCATAACACTTTGTGTTTCAGGCTTATTTCCTGTATTTCCTTGCCGTGTTCTGCCTCTAGTCCACATACACTTTTAATGCACTATACGGTTTCTCGTCACAAGACTCAGAGCTGCACTCTCTAGGCATCTGGTTTGGTTATTTGAAGTGAATGGAATCTTTTGTGCGGTGAAAACAAACCACTCAAAACTGCCTGGAGCGAACACACCCTCAACACATACAGTCAAAGCATTTTTTTTTTTCTTAATATATTGAATTCCACTGCTTCGAGCATCCAGGGACACGTGTGAGAGAGGAGACAGTGAGCGATACAGTAGATGGATGGAGAGATGGAAGGAAGAGCCAGCGAGAAAAGTGAAACAGCGGCGGTTTATCAAGACACCATGCTGCACAAAGACTTTACAGTGGGTGCAGACGAAGAGTCCGTGACATGTGATAAACATTACGTAAATAAGCCTCCACATAAACATGATGTGGAGAAACATGTGGAGTAGAAAGAGAGAGAGAGAGAGAGAGAGAGAGAGTGGAGTTAAAGCTCAGCCTCTTTCACTCCACAACTTCTCACTTTTCACTCTAAGCTCAGCTTGTGTTTATACATCTTGGACCGCGTTGATATTTTTGCATACAGCTGATATGAGTCCACATATGCTTTCAATCATTTTACTTATGCTCGTAAGCACTGGGAACTGCCTTTCTGCAGAGTTTATGTGTGTTTCAGCTTCTTGCCATTCCTTCTAGATCGACAGATTTCAGAGGGAACTGTTATGGTTTTTCAGCGTAAAGACCAGTGGTGGACAAGCCTGCACATTTCAGTGACATGTTTATCACAGGAAAGACTGAAGTTGAATTATAAACCCTGTATTGGACACTTCATTTCACTTTTCGATCCTATTTGAGGACAACTACATGTATCAAGCCCTTGGCTGTAGGTCCATAAAACCCAATGACAATGTGGACAGTCAATGTCTGATAAAAAATAAACCAATATTCCTGTAAAAAAAAAAACACCTATATTAATAATACCCTTTTGTATCTCAGTGACACTACATAGGAGTTTCAAAAACACCAAGAATACCCTGAACACATGGTATGACGGAGGGTCATGTAAAGCTGAGGAGAAACAGAAATGTCAACCTGATCATAAACAATCATCACACAATGAACACCATGATTCCTTCAGTACAAAGCTGATCTCAACCTGGTGATGAAGAATAGTTTGCAGTAGTGTTGTGGTCAAGACAACCTAACCCAAGACCAAGACCAAGACAATCTCAAGACTTTGAGGGGGTTGAGACCGAGTCAAGACCAAGTAAAAATGTGGTTGATTCTGAGACCAAGACCTTGAAAATGTGGTCAAGAGACTGGTCTTGAGTAGCACAACACTAGTTTTCAGTGTCCAAAACAGAAAGCTTTCACTTTGGTGAGTATAAACCAGTAACAATGCTCATATCTCTTACAGTAAACTCCCACCTGCTCTGTGACTAAAGAAAATATTGCCTATTTCCAGTAAAAGCACAACGCACAATTCACTCTGTGTTCACTTCCTGGTTAAAAGTCTGAGAGGTCTCAGACGTGTCTGTCACCAACCAACAAACAAAGATCTGTGAAGGAAACAGCTTCAGCCTGTGATAATGTGACAGTCGCTGGTGTGGAACAGTGATTTTAGATTCAGCCGACCTGCTGCCACAATCACACAGGAGGGCAAAATGAGGTCATATCTACAGTGACCTTGTCAAATTACTCTTTGTTGTGAGTAACACATGTTGATAAGCTGGACCAAAGCTAGGCCATATTTCTGCTGTAATCCGTTGTAACACACACACACATGCACGCACGCACGCACACACACAAATACAGGGGCATTAGTCTGTTAAAGGCTTGTTTGGTAAAAACTGGTTCATATTATTTCCCCAAAAGGCTTGTTTGTGTTGTTGTCATTCCACAATGTCCGTGTCACTGTGGCCACACTTTCATGGAGGGTGAACGTCATGCTGGAGGTAAATTGTCTACTTTTTCCGTAGAATCCCATTAAAGTCTTGTTTGCATTGTTAAAATTCCACATTAAAGGAGGGTTAAAAAGGCTTTTTGTTTTTAGCCTTTTAGGGACACTTTGCTCATCTCAATAGTTTACGGATCATCATTTGAGGATGTTGCTAATACCATTACAGAGAGACCTCCTCCAGCCGACCTCATGCCAGAAGGAATTTGTCTTGTGTGTCTTCATTTATGGTATTTCAGTGGCTGAATTTAGCATTGAATGGAATTATGTATGCTTGTCGGAGGAAGACCACATTTTCACTTTGAATGAATCATTACTGTCATTCAATATGAAACCAAACATTACATTTTTGGGTTTTTTTTTTTCAAACATAAGGTTTCTCCTCGACCCAAAGACTATGCATTACTGGTAAAAAAAAGTAATGTATAGTATTGGACTAACAGTACAATTATACTGTATGTAAAGTTTCAAACTGATCTGTCCAGTTCTGTGGATGAGGATGGTCAAGCTTTCAAAAGACAGAAAGAAAGAATCTATGTGCTTCAACCCACAGTCACAGCGTTTCACTGTCAAAGAGCTGAGATCCCGTCTGTCACCACTGAACACCTCAGAGAGACCGTGCACCCTCCATTAGATAAAAGAGTAGGGTCACGTGCCATTGGCAAAACCACTGCTCATCAGTGTTACTGTCGCCTCTTACCCTTTGCCCTCAGTGTGTGTGAAGAACTTGGTTCAATTATGACTTAAAATACAAACTTCCTGTGTGATGAAGTCAGTGCAGAGTAATGAGATTACTTCTTCCAGAGTAATATGATGCAAAGTGACGCAGTTTTCCTGTGTGTCGCGAAATTCACTTGTGTTTATCTTTATGCAGCCTGTTACTAGGAATGTGGTGCAGTCAGTTACAGATATACATCATGTAGTGTTTGCATGCAATAGTCACACACAGACACAGACACACACACACACACACACCTGTCTGGTTCTTGTGCCTCTGTCATGATCTGTCCTGTTTTGAGTTTTTGTACCGCTTCCTGTTTTATTTTGAAATGACTTGTTGTTTTGTTTCCTGCCCTTGCGTGTTTTTCCATGCACCTGTCAGGCTGTTATTTGTCACTACAGGTTACTTCACTGTCTGTGTCTCTGCATTTGTGGCCTGAACTCAGCGACCTGTGACAGAGTGGAGGAACACCCAGGCAGAGGGATGGATGAAGTAAAAGCTGAACAACCAGACAAACTAACAAAATACAGATGCTGCATCTCAGTCCACTTACTTCTTTACTCACACTTGTGATTGTGCTTGCATAAGTGCATCCAGTGCATCTTTCTATCAGTCACATTATGCTCTGTAGTTTGTATACAGTTCACAGCTGGAAAGAGGTTCAAGAGGTTTATTGATAATTAGGAATCAGGAGTTGTGTGTGTGTTTGTGTGTGTGTACAATGGAGGCCTATATCAACCTGTCAACAACAACCAACATGTCCGGTGCAACACAGCAATGTTTGATCTGGTTCCAGAGAAGATTAGGTCAAAGCAGTCATGCAGATGTCAGGCTGGTTGTCAGCACACACATGCATGCACGCACACATGCACTTACATAACACGTTGCTCCTCATCCCTCAAATATCTACTTTTCTTCTTTTCACTTTCTATCTTCTCCTCATTGTTCAGCCATTTCACTCTCATGTCTACTGTACATGCAGGTAACCAAACTCTGATGATCCAAACTGGGCCAGTCCACTCACACACACAAATAACCTCACAAGAGATATGACACGCTAGACAAACAGTCAAAGATGCTTGAGTGATTTTCTTTTCTTTTGTCATCAGAGCAGCACTACAAGTTGAGGTCAGGCTGTTAGAGTTATCAAATGGTAAAGTCAAAATGGGTGATTGAAGTGACTCAGTCAAGTCAGTCATGCAGTGAGTGACCGAGTGATGATATGGGCATTTGGCATCATACTCCACTGCTATGTGTGTGTGTTTATTTACATCTTTTATGTATGTGTCTGTTTACGGTTGTTTTCATTCATTAATGTTTTTTATTAAGTACAATTAAACTGCATCCTTCATGTTGTGCAGCACGGTGTCATGAGGTTTTGTACTCTATACACACTACTGCTGTCAGGCCTTTATGGTAGAGGGTGTCCCTTTACTGTAATTGTTCTATGTCAGAAACACTTGAGAATATGAAGCCCGGAGGGAAGACGACACAAACAAGTTCCTGAGCTGTATCTCTGAAAACGGAAACATCAGGGTCACTACAGTCATTTACCCTGTTGGGAACATGCGACAGTAGCCTCACTGTGTGTGTGTGTGTGTGTGTGTGTGTGTGTGTGTGTGTGTGTGTGTGTGTGTGTGTGTGTGTGTGTGTGTGTGTGTGTGTGTGTGTGTGTGTGTGTGTGTGTGTGTGTGTGTGTGTGTGTGTGTGTGTGTGTGTGTGTGTATGTCACTTGTGAATTCAAATTTATTTTCTGACCTTGAAAGTGAAGGCCTTTCTATACAGGGAGGCTCTTGACATGACTGATTTGGGTTAAAGTTAATTCCAGTTACCTCCAACTTCACATGTTATTGTGAGGATGTTTTACTAAAGTGAGAAACCACAGAGGTCGTGCAGCTTTGCAGTCCTGTGCTGCAGCTGAAGGTTGAAGCAGGGAGTCGTCTGTTCACTGTGACGAGCCTTTCAACCAACCTTGAGTCATTTTTAATCAAAAATCTTCTTCCGGTGTCTGACTTATTCTTAGTGGCATTGCCACATCATACAAATATCAGAGCTTACCTGACACAGCACAATGTTTTTGTTCATGATGTCTAAAACTACCAGAAATAAACTGAAGCCATTCCATGTTAAAATTAAAATAAAACTGTGTGAGTGTGTGCATTCGTATGTGCATGTGCGCGTATGCATGTACGTGTGTGTGTGTTTTGGCAGTGACTATGTGGCTGTTTGCCAAACATTCCTGTTGACAGTCAAACAGTGGAAGCAGGAAGACAGTAATGCTACACTATCAAACATGTGGACACACCTCTTATGCTGACACAAAACAACGCGGCTACTTCCAGGACACACACACACACACACACACTCACACACACACACTCCAGTAACCCCGCTGCCCTCAGTAAAAAAGATGAAAAACCAAACTAATGATAATCTGCAGCAGGTACATGGAAGTATCAAAGACCGTTTCATGCCTACTGAGGTACAAACTGATGTACACACTGACGACACAGGAATGTTCCCATCCTTAAAATGCAGAGCACCTTTTTTTCCTATTGACAGTGAAACGTTTTCATTCTATTCCTTCGTGCCCCCGATCAGAGGGTCTTTGATGTTTGAAAGCTAGTGGTCCAGTGACTGATGTTATTTATTTATTCTAGTGACTGAGGCTCAGTAGGAGCAGCAGCGAGACCTAAAGGACAACCCCCTGGGTGTCATCCCGCCTACACTTCATTTTATCTGGCAAAAACCACAGTGGAAACACTGCAGTTTTATATTTGGTTTGTTTGGATCTTCACTGTGTGATTGAGAATCAACCTGACACCGATGGAGTCTGAGCAGATGTGTTCCCAACCACAGATTTCCAAAATCCAAACATTTTTGATGATTTCATCAGTCATCTTCGAGCACGTGTTGAGGTCCAGTATATTCATGATGATTCTTGTTTAGTGTTCGAGTGCACTGAGGCTTTGGACATGAATGTCAGAAAAACTTGCCGACTGTCACCCCACAGCAACCAGTTTTCTCTGTGGGATCCTCTGCCTGTGCACTTTGGGACGGCTCAGGGGATTTCAAGCAATGACGTCAAACTTTCTCTGTGAATCACGACCATTAGCTGCTGTATGTCAAAAATGCTTGACAACAACACTTTCTCTGCAGTGTCATCCAATATCCACCAACAGTTTAACACAGTCTAACCTCATCATAGTTCGGGGTACTCAAAGGTCCCTGGACTTTCGGTGGAAACGCGGCTATTGATGATTCTAACTCTAGTGCTTTCACTTTGTCTTGAATGGCGGTAAGTCCCATCAGCCCTCACTCCTACACTGACACTCAACAGTGGACTATGGCAGCTCTGTATGAATCCACAGTTGAGATTAATATACTTTTACTTGTACAGAAACAAATGAAACCACTTTGAATGGATCTGGGACTTAATTGATACACAAAACCTTTTCATTCTATTTGGTTTGAGTTTTATTGAGAAAATCTACTTCCTGGATAAAAGGCATTGAGAGATCACTGACCCCAGGCCTGACACGAACAAGTCCAACACACAGTATACTGTCCACCAGGGACACAGATACTGCTACATTCCCACCAATACTGAGAGGCAGTTTTCTGTCTGTTGTCATGTCAACCAAGCTCCCAGCTCCCAGCTATGCTACGAATCCTGGCCAAATAGCGTAGGCTATGTCTGTTTGAAGTGAAGCCAAAGGAGAAGTTTTTCATTTTCCAATGAAATTTCCCAATCAAGTATATTCTCTATAGGTTGTCCATTTTATTTATTTTTTTAACTTATTTATTTGGGCAATTTTATGACTTTATAGGTATAGAAGAGAGATATGAGATGAGGGATTGACACACAGAAAATGGTCCATCCTATTGAGAGGCGATCCGACAACCTCCAGGCGCAGTGTGACCATATAGTCCAACCACTGCATCACCATGGCTGACTCCACAGTTTTTCAACAGATTCATTTAAACTTTTTTAAATTTTATTTCTACTCTCCTTTTCAAGTTGACATTTAAACATTTCTTTCCCTTATATGTAACAACCTTATTATCAAGAGAGTGAAGATGAATTTGTCACAGTTTTCTATTTTAATTTGCTGAATGTGGCAAAGACTTTTAACAACAATACTATTAGGGATATACAGTATATAGTATATACAGGGGAGACTGGGGTAAGTTGAGCATAGGGGCAAGTTGCAAACCATATTAGCATGTGACCAAATATTTAGGAGCAAGGCATCATTTCATGGAGTCTGTGAAGATAAGAACCACATGAGTAAAGTGGTTTAACATTTATGTCCAAAAATCATTTAACATCCATGAACTACATTATGCGGTACAAAACTTAGCATAAAAGTGAACCATTTTAGCTGTGGGGACTACTAAAGTCAATATGGTAGCACTGGGGTAAGTTAAGCCACCTGCCCAAATACACTTAATGAGTGCATTTTGTCTGTCCTCATCATTAAATCATGATTCTGGATGTTTATGATTACAGTATATGTTCCTTAAAACAGACAAAGTTGTTTATGCTGAGCCAAACTTTTCTTTCAAAGAGATAGATGAGGGCTTATTCCCAAGATGTGATGTAATCGCGTCACTGAGTTGGTGGCTCAGCAGGAGGTCCCAGCAATTTGTGTTCACCTGCAGCCTGGACAAATGGAGTATTGAGTAAAGAGGGAGGTGGGAGATGGATGGAAGGGAAGTTCTGTTTGTTTGAGGGGGTGCACAACACCCTAAAATAAATGAAGATATATTAGTTAGCAACAAAACTATCCTGAAAAAGAAAAATGCCTTATCTTAACCCACTCTCCCCTAGTGGTTTGGATGAACTTTCCAACTCAACATATGCATCTGAGAGCTTGAAAATGCAAATATGAGTGAGTGGGAAACATTTGCATTGCTATTTTGCATGTGAAAATATTGCAAATACGCCTCCCACAGTTCAATTAATATTCTGTTCTGACTCCTGTCTATTCAAATAATACATTGCTGTCTTGTTTATACCCAACTGGATCTGGCAGTCTCCTTCTGAGAACTTATTCAGACTGGTTGACTATGATTGCAGCACTCCACACGGCACAGTTAAAGACATATTCAGTTATTGAAAATATTATTTCAGTGGTTGCTGTTAATGTTGAGAGAGGGTGATTTAACAATCCGATCTGGAGACTCAAACTGGCAACCCTGTGGTCAAACGGCAGGGCGCCCCTGACATTAGGGTGACACTGGGACACTTTTAAAAAAAGAATAAAGGAAGTAGCTCAACAGGAGGGAGGAATTAGGGGGAACAGACAGAAATATAGAGAAACAAAGAACCCAGCGTGAGATCTCCTCCCAAAGCATCATATTTCCATCTTACCCAGAAACCTTTAGTCTGGCAGGATTATTATTGTAACACAATGATGACGTTGGTGACTGAAATCTGAGAAAAGCCTAAAAGGTTTCCATTGTCCAGGCCTGTCATGTTTTCACACAACTCAGACCCAGTGAAAGAGTTTTAAAGCAATTTCTGCTGCAATTGAACATTGATTTCAGGCTGGAGGCTGCAGTTTGTCATGTTCATCTGACTGTGTGTGACTGATTATTGCTTTTTATGCAATAACCCTGAGTGCATATTTCACATCTCGGTCACCACTTGCACCAGGATCAGACATAAAATGTTCCATAAAACTGGCACATTTAGTGGTGTATGCTGACAGTGAGAATAAATTTAGTCTACTTTCAGCCTCTATCTAGCACATGCTCAGCCAATGATATCACTGTAACTGCAGAATGACTAAAATGGCACTGTGGTGCTGTTAAATTAGCTTCTGAAGAGATGTTTTATATTTTTCCTGGTTCAGGGATGAGTTGGCAGCAGGGATGGAGGGAAGGGGTGGACTTGGATGTTAGCATCAGCAGCCATCCACTGACAGAAGGATGCAGCCGCCTCCACAGTTCTCACTGAAAACATAAATGGTTTGGAGGATGGATTCCCTTCAGTGTTTATTCTCTGTTTATCATGGTTTCAGTAGAACGAGAACACATTTGCTGTACACAAAACTATTTAAAACACATTCTGTGGGACAACATGTCATCTCATCTGTATAATTCAGCCTCTGGAAAGGATGTGTTTATGCTCACACTGCACGGAGAGTTAAGATGTCTATTCTGGAAAATTTTCTGTTGTAAATAAGATGCATTATCTCTAACTGGACTCTAAACACCAGCATTAAAGAGGAACTATGCAGGACTTTTAGCTTGAAGTGATAGTTCATCCAAAATTCAAATTTCACTCATTATCTACTCACCCTCATGTCGACTAAGGGCTAGGAGAATTTTCAGAGTTATCTGTGGCTTCTCTGAGTTACAGGGGGGCTCCATGCAGCACTGCACTGGCATATGATGGTTGGGAACGGTGCTCACTTTTCTTAGTCCAAAAAGACAAACCAAAAAACATCCAAGTACAAATTGCGCAAGATTTGGACGGACCAGGAAGAGCAGTGCTGGGAACTTCCGCTACAAACAAACTTAAAATATATTTAACAATTTCTCATGTCAGGGCATTACAGACAAGCAGTATGGAGGTATTTGGATGTTTTTTGGTGTTTCTTTTTGGACGAAGAAAAGTGAGCACTGTTCGCAACTGTCATATGGACATGCAGTGCTGCACCGAGACCCCCTGTAACTCAGAGACTTATACCAGCCCTTAAGCTGCGTTCACACCAAACGCGATAGACGCGAATACAATCGCTTCAGACGCTTGTATCGCGCCGCTTGATCATTTTGGATTATTCATGTCCATCGCGTCCATCGCGTCATTCACGCTTGACGCTCCGCCCGTTCATTTAGCTTATATCACCACCGTTGCTGCCCTGTACTTGCTGTACAAGTCTCAGAAATGCCGGAAAACCACCCGCCGTTGTGTCTGGGTTCACTGTGTGTGTGTGGGGGGGGGGTTTGCTGTTCATTTTTGAGTGTCAGGAGGGAGGGATTTCCCCTGCAAATTAGTTCAATCGTTGAGCACCCTTTTCAACTGCGTGACATGCAGTACTGTAATTCAGAAAGTTTGGTGCGCTTCAGAAACAGCAGTGTGAAAGCAGAATTGAACCAGGTGATAAATGCAACAATGTTACAACTTTCAGCTCCCCAGTCGAACTGAGTCCGGGTCAGGTGTGAAAATGACCTTATATTAGGCTTTTATATTATATTATATTATTATTATATGGCTCAATAGCCTATTTGATTTTCTGATTTCTTTTGAAATCATTGTCGTCTGTCTAACATGAAATAACTTTCATTCTTGTGCCTGTATGTTCACCATCAACACAATGTGCTACTTCCTGTGTGGTGCTGTAGAAGCATCATTGGTCACTATCTGCTGCAACCAGGACGTCATACTCATCATTAGATTATTAAATGTTTAAATTTATTTGAACATCAGGACGAGAAAAATGCGGACTTAAGACACCTTTGGAGATGACGGCATCTTGCAACATTCTGATGATTTTATTCTGACATTGGACATTTTTGAACGTGTAAAACAGCAGCAGGACTGATGTGGGGAGACAGCTGCTGCATGGACACAGAGTTACAGTAGTCCCCTCTGTATCTAATATATTTGCAACTGGATGCTTCACTGATTGTATCAGTCTGGCTGATGAAATCTGAGCCGGGTGTGTTACCAATAAGTAGTGTTGCTCATAGTTTTATCTGCTGCTATTTTTGCTCAAGTAAATAATCTTAATTAAATATGGAAAGATTGATGTTGAGTTTCAGCTTACATCGAGGTTTCTTTTTTTTTAACGCTCGCCTACTGTCTCTAGTGTGCTCTCTCTTTCACTTACACTCTCACTTCTTCTGAACAACATGCTCATCGCTGGGTGATAAATGTGGGAGTGGGAGATTGTATGAAAAACACTGCAGTTTGTGTATTTAATAACACAACGCGTCCTACTGCACTGCCCTGTGTTGTTTGAGGCCAAAACACTGGAAAGACACATCATGAATGTGTGGATAACTGTAGTGTTAAATTAAAACTAGAATCAAAGCATTGTATTGTTCCCTCTGCCAGTCAGCCAAGTCCTGGTAAATAAGGTCACAATCTCCCCTTCACATTACTGTACCTGAGATATTCTTTTTTACAAAACATTATGATTGGGGAGTTGATCTTTGACCTTTTACTGTCATCATTTATCCTTAGAGACACTTAAGTGGAAAACACAATGCCCTGGCTCTGACTGTCACTGACATGGAGGCATAAAAACAACCCAACCTGTGGAGTTTTGTGTTGTCACCATCAACGTTTGCATGAGCTCAGTGAAACAGTGTATAGGCTCCTTGACTTATAAAATGGTCTGACTATTCTAGTATGAAGAAGAAAGGAAGGGACATTTCTTCTTTGGAAATGTCTGGCCAGTTGGACACAGGTGTGCACCAGGTCCATAATATGCAGACAGGTCATTCATCAGCTACAGTATCTGTTTGGCTGTATATTTAACTATTATTTATTATTATTTATGGAAATCCCTGATGGCGCCAGACTTGTTTGTCATGAAATTTGTTTAACAACTGTGAAGCAGACAACCAACAGAATAAAATAACAGGAGCTACATTACATATGGCGAAAACCAGCATTGGTTAACTACATGTACATGTTTTTGAGAGGCTTTGTGATGTTTGTGTTGCTTTGTGATAGTGATGGTGCAGCTCTGGTCTCTGTCTTTGTATAATAGAAACTTCTCACTTTTACTGAGAGCCTTGGTGGAAAAGAAAACACATCAGTGTAATAGCTTTACAGCAGGCCTACCTCTGTGGCTATTGTGACAGAGCAATAAAGATAAGAGATGAGATTAGATAAGATAAAACATTAATGATGCCTGTGGGATGTTGAGTAACTACAACAACAAATTCAAGTTATAACACAATGGACAACCGCATGGAACTGCTTACACATGGTTTTTAGTTCGTTCAGTAAACCTAAATGGAGTCTAATGGCCATAGTGTGCGGTGCTGTTGAACTGGATGGTTTTCCACTGATGCTAGTACTGCAAACATGGATTGATCTCACCCACCTGCCTTGGAAGGCTTTCCTGTAAACTGAGTTTCACGAAATCAGAGGTTGTAATACAAATACATAAAACAGTGATGACTGCCAACTGTCAGAGACGACCGTTGGACTGCATCTCCTGTCCCAGAGGGGCGTCCCAGAAGGGCATCCCAGAGGGGCCTGACTGTCATAATGAGTTGTAAACAGGAGGGAGGATGGCTTGGTGTCAGCTCCCATAAGTGTGGTGGGAAAAGCCCCGGCATCATCCTGCCGAACCCTGCAACAATAAACACAGCGAGAGGAGAGGAGAGGAGAGGAGAGGAGAGGAGAGGAGAGGAGAGGAGAGGAGAGGAGAGGAGAGGAGAGGAGAGGAGAGGAGAGGAGAGGAGAGGAGAGGAGGCTTGTTGGGAAAGAAGTTGCCTTCAGCTTCAGCTCCATGAGGCTGCAGACTCAGTGACTGGGTCAGGTTGACCTGACACTGACCAGTTTGAGGTCTTCAGAGAAAGGACATTTTTGGAAAGTGAGGACATTTTGTTCAGTTGTCTCTTCTGTGGTGGTGTGCAGTTAAGAGGGTGGGGAATAAGGTACAGTATTTGTCATTGAAGCTCTCCTCCACTCTTCTGTCAGCTGTCCCTTCAGTGCTTATTGCCTCGATACCATTACAGCCGATCTCCAACCTATTCACCTCTGGTCTACAGGGCCGACATCTACTCCTTATCACATCTAACATTAAGCGCCTACCACCAGCGTCTAGACCCTAGAGTTCACAACTTTGCTTTAAATACAATGACTTCCGACTCACATCTCTCACTTGAGAGAGGAGGAAGGAGAAAAAGTATATTAAGGGGTGGGTATAATGAGAGGAAGAAGATAATTTCAGAGGGAGAGAGCGCAGTAGGAGAATTAAAGGATGAAATGCACTTAACAAACAGAGAGTTCAGCTCAGGTTTGTTTATGCCAGACAAAACACACTAAGAACAAGAATATGACTGCACTGTACATGCAATAAATAAGTGGAAATATCTGATACGTCTCACACATATAATCTATGTTTGCTTAATAAAAAGGATGCAAATGAACGTTCAATGATGGAGATATCACAAGACCACTACCTGCCCTGACTTGAGGATTTGAATATGATGAACAGGTTTCAACAACAAATACTAATGTGATCAGGTTGAAAATGAAAGAGGAGAACCCTTACTACCTGTTTCAACTCACAGTGACTGGACTTCACATCAGTCTCGCTTGGACCCACAAGTCTCGCTTTCAAATGCATTCACATTAAGTTTTCTAAATGCTCTTGATAAAGCCTTGTATTTTCAGTTTAGTATTGTAATTTAATTGTGCCATAATGAATTAGTTGAGTAACTTGCGCAGCAGCCTCCAGATGGCTGATGTTTGTATTTTCTTTTCTTCTTGCTGGGCTCAAGGGACGCTGCACTGCCTCAACAGTTCTTACTGTGATTCCCCCTGAGCATTGTTACTGTGAAAAAAAATTCACGCACCAATAAATGCCCACAGCTGAGCTTTTAATGATGCCGCTCCCAAAAATTCTCAGTGTAACCATGCAAATGTACAGTAGTGGTGCATTACTCTTTGTCCTTGTTGTATTAAACTTATACATACTGTACAGTACAGAAGAAGTTGTGTTGTGAGGGTGAGAGAGAAAGAGAGAGATCATGTGACTGAGTTCTTGTGCTGTTACTGGCTGCAGGTGATATCTACAGTATATGGGTAAGAGTTGACTTATTGTTCAGTTCCAGCTCAATTGACAGATAATGTTTTTGTAAAGTATCCCACCAAACCAGTTCCCAGAAAATCATACGCTAATGTAATGTTGTGAGCGCCAGCAGCATACACAGAGAAAGTCATCTATTTCAAGTGGGTGATGAGGGAACAGTGCAGGTGAATTGCAGTGTACACTGTACAGGCGCACAATGAGGGCTGGCCTGCTGTGTGGGGGGTCAACAAATTGATATTGAAATACTGAAATTGAAAAATGAAAATGAAAAAGTTCATATAAGTCAAAGTGTATGCTTTATTTGGAATATTTTCACCTTATCGATAAGCACACACTGGTGAACAGAATATTTAAATCCATATGAACAGGCTGTTTGATTGCAAGATTAAGAGGGCTTTCAAAATGGGCTTGTGAATGACAACACTGACAGCAGGACATCACCCACCTCTCAGCTGCAGGTAATAGCTACACTGTGTGTAACTAAACAAAAATTCACCTACACCATATCACTTCACTTCACTGTCAGTTCAATTAATAGAAATGAGCCTGCTTAATTTGACACATCCTGTGGCCTTTCTATCCAAATAAGATACAGTATCATGCATCAGGGTACCCGGAGCAGAGCCACAGAGGGGCTTCGTGCATCGCCCTTCATGAGCAGCTCCCTTGAGGCCCGATAAATACTTCTCCCTGTGATAGTCACAGTGTTAGCTCATTCAGTTTGCTAGCATAAATACAGTACAACGTCTGTGGTGAGCTCAGACGTTCTGTATCAGCTGTTTCACATGGAAGCGGGCCAGCGACTGTAACACCAGCACTCATGTTACACAGAGACAAAACAAGCGGGTGGGACAGGGCTGCCGCCACAGACGGCTGCTCAAAACCAGCTGTAAAACAGTTTTCAAATCTGACTGAGGCACGTCAGACTTTTAATGAAATGACGCTCAGCTATGACATGCCGAAACTACTAGCACTAGTAAACAAACATTGATTAATGCTCTAACATTGTGATTCTACCTTCCTCAACTTCCTCACAGAAGGGTTAGAGTTAGGTTTAAGACTACACAAGACCCTGACCACAGCGAGGGGCGTTTCTACATCATAATTACATAAATGACAGCTCCACCTCAGGTACAGTACATCTTCTAAATCTAAAATGAAAATCATCAGTACCCTACACGCAATTTTAAGTTGATAAAGTATCTTCTTTTATTTAAAAAAGTGGGACATTTCAGTATAATATAGCTGAGGCTCATGGGAATCTGGTGTCCTCTCATGAACTATTTGACATTTTTTCTCATATAAGGGAACAAACTACGATTCATCCTCCTGTGACCACACAAATTCACAGATTCTTCTACTGTATATCTCTTTTACTCTCACATTGTTATAGATATTGTTATCATAATAACAGTTCAGTTGTAGATTTGCAATACAATTTTTGGTTGCAAATATGAAACTTTGCTGAAAATGCTATGGTTATCATCATAGTATGTGCTGCACTTTCCATGACATGTCCTCTGTCTTGTTTATGTTCTCTGTTAGAGGAAATGTTGACAGACTGTTGTCACCAACAGTGTGGCGGCCGCCCAGGGTCACAGTTATTACAACGATCCATCAAAGCTATAATCCTTTTACAGGTGAGTCACAACAGACGGTGACTTAATTAGATTACAGTGAAGATGATTGGGTATATCTGGACCAAACAACCAGACTGTATTATTAGAAAGGCTCAGCCTCCAGCTAGGTAATCACTTTCTGTAATATCTTTGGAGTAAAATGCACCACTATGGCATCTGACTTCAACATCTGTGCAGAGTGTGAGTCAGTGCACACAGCGAAGCAGTCTGTGGATGTTTGTCATCGGCTGAGCACTGAACACGTCTGTCATAGTCTCAAATGTGTCAGACTTGTAAAGCTCAGCAGGAAATTGTTGCACACCTCATGTTATATCGACCTGCGCTGGTCCAAGCAAGGTGAGCAGACTAGACTCTAAGGTTTGTCTTTTCTTTTGTCTCTACCTCCCAACTTTTCCCGTTTTTCCTATTTAATGTCAGGTTCAGGAAATTTGACTGTGATTTCCAGTGGCTCTCAATGTCCTTAAACACTGTTTGAAAAACACTTGGGCTCAATTTTCATGCAAGGTCTTGCATTACAGTTTTCACTGAAGTGAAGTTCTAAACAGAACACAATTCCACCCACACCAGTACGTTAAGGTCAAAAGGGACCCTTAAACAAAACAACATTTTCTCCTAAACCAAACCAAACAATAACAGCAACAAAATACTTAAAGTCCTGTTGGTTCAGCAGGTATCAGGGCAGGGGCTTATTGTGGTAGAACCATATACTGTCACCATTAGATTTCATTTAAGAGCAAATCTCAACTGATGAAGACATTACAACAGTATTGTGCTCAACTTCATTAAAGCTGTGTACCGTAACTGTTGACAGCTACTGTCTGGGAAAAATGTGTGGTGCTCAGGAGGATATGAATAAACAGAAAAGGCAATGGAAGTGAGAGTCATAAGTCTTCATCCATGAAAACCAAGACCTCGGTTGGACTACAGATATCAACACATGAACACTTAACAATAACTTTTTTTCCTACAACAGTTCACAAATCAGACTGGTAGCCCACATGTCAGTGAATGTGTCACACAACTTTATACTACCAGTGAAAATAATCATCAGGAGAGGATGTGTTGCTTTTACAGTACAGTCTGGGCACAGGTCTGTCACCACTGTGCATGTTAGACAAGATGATGGTGCTGCAAGGACCAGCAGGGAACAACAAGAGAGAGCCACCACATGATAACAGCCTCCAGCCCACCATCAGCTGCCGAGCAGAATCATGAGACCGAAGCCCGAGGACCCATGCACACTGTCATCATGTGGCTGTCTCACCTGTGTGTGAGGGAGAGAAAGATGAAAGGACAGAAGGTTTTGTCTGCTGATGAAATAAATAACATCTAGTGAGATGGATGTGTCTGAACAATGTATGCATCACAGTTGACCATCATTCAAAACACATACTACATGCATCACAGACTGTTACTACACCCATGGTCCAGTGTAAATATTACTTAGCTGAATGTTTGACTCAGTGACAGTTTACTAAGATACTGGATAAATCGTAAGCGTTTACTAAATCCCGTGAATTTTTGCATTGTAACGTATTGCATATTTTCATGGTGCTCAACTAAGAATAATTGCATAAATGACAACGCATGCAAACAGCATTATCTAAATGAGGGTTTTAATGGAGAGTTTGGACTGAAAGGCTGGCCCGTGTACAAAATGAAATTTGATCTCATGGAGTTGGACATGTATTAGTGGAGGGGGCAAACACATGTGTTGTTTAGCTACAGCAAAGAAGAAATACTCTAAAGGAGAGTATCTGTGAGAAAGTTAATGCAGTTGGTAAAACAAGAGGAATAGGACATGAAGTTAAAGAAAACTGAATAATATAAGGAGAAGAAATAACAACAAAAAATGTTTGGTAATAAAACCTCTGCAAATGGAGGAAAAGACCAGTGTTGAGCAGCAGGTGCAGCTCACTTTCTTTGATGAGTAGGTCACTGGGATACCAGAGTATGACACACAACACAGATAAGGAGTTGCTGCAGGAACAAAAAAATCCACCTACAGTACTTGAGGTTGGATTGTCATAGCATGAGCACTCAGGCGGGACACTTGGGCCACTTCCACACACACTCAGCAGCTGTTCAGAGCTGTATCTGGTCTGAAGATGGGAGTAAATACCCTTGTGACAGCGACTGAAGATGGAGTAAAAGCAGATGAAAAGTCTCTTAATCCCAGTGGCCTCAGATCTGAGCAGAAGGGATGGAGAGGGAGGAGAGGAGAGGAGAGCGCTGGAAGAGAGACACACTTCAGGATGTATTCAGACATGTGGCGCGTTTGCTTTGTTCCCATTCACGGGCTAAAAAGATTGTTGCATTTTGGGTCGTTTGTGTTCATAAGGTAACACTCCCAAGCAGTCCAAAGCTGTAAACAAATGCCATGCATTGGTCAGAAACCTTCCCCGGAAGGAGGAGGATGTTGCAGGAAAAACAAAAACCATGGCACATCAGATTGGGTAGCTGCTTTTTTTTTTAGTCACTTGTGTCGTTGCTGAGTCGATTACGTTCTTGCTGCAAACAAAATGCTCCAGGGCTCCAATGGAAGCAGAGTGGAGATGACTCCAAATCAGCCTGTAGTTCATCCAACTGCTCAAAAGTAGCATTCTTAGATAAGCAAATTTTCCCTCGTATTATTCCAAGCACACAAGTGAGAAAAACTCATTCTCTATATGCACACTTCAGTTGTTCCTGTGTTTCCTGTTTAGTGTACTGATCAGTACCTTCCTTTCAAACATATTATCACACAAATTTGCATTTTCTCCTCCCAGTAGTCTGCACATAAGGACAGAAACTCCCCAAGCTGCATTTTCATTAAAGCAGATATCAGTGGAATGTTTTTGTTAATATAAGTCCTAAATAGTCCTATTTTCCGTCAGCAATCACTTACATGGAGTGTTTCAGCCATAACACGAGTCTCTCCGTCACTCTGCTCTGCTGCAACCCGAGGAGAAAATTTTCCTTGTGGGATACAAGCGTTATCCAATGAGGAGAGAGAACCATGAAGGGCTGTGTGTGCAGCCAAGGGGTGCGCGTGAATGTGGTGACGTAGCACGAGGACCAATAGATGCCTGACGAGGGCGGGGGCTGCTAACTCATGGTGTGTTCAAGGAAACTCGTACTTTGTGTTTTTCCTTCCTGTGAAGTCATACCAGTTCGATCTGGTACGAGATCACGGGTCGGAAGTTACAAGAGGCCGTTATAGTGAACTTTCACAGGCAACAGGACGGTAAAAACACGAGCCATGGGTTACCTGGAACGCTACAAAGTCGTAGTTGTGACTTGAAGCTGTAACTTACGGTTTCAAAAGCCTGCCTTGAACGCAGCATTAGCCGAAACGGCCGTGCCGCTGATATCTGCTTTAAGCCAAAGGCACTAAATGGGTATTTGAAAGAGGCAATCCTCAGTTCCTTGCACATTCGTTGCACATTTGTTTGTGGGTGATAATCAAGTTTACAGGTTTTTACACACACAAACCTTTGGTACAGTAGCTCAGGCCTTAATTGTTATATAACCTAGTGTAAATTATGTAGGGAGATGGAGCTGGGAGCAGCAGCAGAGACGCACCTCTACAACCACATAAAGTAAGCAGACCGATGTGTGTAAACATGTCACCATGCATCAGTCCCACGCTGCTTGCATGGTGGCCCGACTATGGTTTCATTCATATGTTTGGCCGTAACTCAACCATGCATGTGTGAAGGTGCACCACATATCTGGTTACAGAATGAGCTAGGAAAAAAAAAACCACAAAGCTGTTTGACTCCTTAAACGTAAAGAGGAGAGGAAGACGAAGAGAAACGGAGGGAGCCAAGCTTCACACACTCAGCTCGCCAGGTCGCGGTCGGAACTAATGAATTCAAAGCAGATGACTTTGAACTTTCAGGCCTTCCCACCAGCAGAACAGTTACGACTGACAGGAAAGACAGGTTAGAAAATATAGCTGCAGTTCCTTCCTGAACTTTCTTTGTAGAGCTCGGCTCAGTGCTGCATTTGAATTTCCAGGGTCTTTTCATGGCTTTCCAAAATTATACCTTCCCTTGTTCACAGCCTAAAAATGTTCTTCCTTCCCATTTTGTCCCATGAATCGCTGAAAAATATTTCAGGCATTTATGGTGCAGTACCTAGACTGAGAAACTCACTGAAGTCTTCGTATCACTCAACAATGTACAGGACACACTCAGAAATTAGCCCATTCTTTCGCTTGTTTCACTTCCTGTTTCTATATCAGGCTCGAGGAAGCCCAAACTCAACCAGTCACAATCCATCTACATCCTAAACCTCTCTGCTGAGAAGCTGCTTGTTTACAGTGACACAAAGCCATAAAGTGAAAAAAGAAAGGCTGATAAGTAATAGGATATTCATCTAAGGTGCCCTAGACACATCAACAGGAGCTTTGATCCTTTGTGTAACAGTTTTCACTGGAAACCATCTAGGTTATGAGAACAACATCTCTCTCCAACTGTTGTCATAATCTCTGAGGTTTGACCTTTCAGAGAGGATGAATTAAACTATTAATTATTCACATCGATCCTGGGTCATAAAGCTTCGTAGATGAGAAAACTGGAAAATGAAACCTGCAAATTTCTACAGTAGATAAACATACAGTATGTAAAAGACATATATGCAAAATTAACTCAGTGTGTCTGAGATGATTTACTGTCCAAGTGGGAAATCAAACAACCCACAGGCTGAGAGTGAGAGTGAGATAACAATGTCAACACTGTGTGTACTGTACCTGACTTCACCATTGCAGCACAAAGTGGAAGATTTACAACATTCACGGTTGAGAATCTGTTTTGAAAGAACATCTTATTTGTAAGAATTAAAGCAACATTGCGGAGTTTCAGCTCAGTGGGGGAGAAAACGAAACTTAACGAAAACTAAACTAATCAACCAATTGCCATTAATAAACAACAGTATTTACCACATGTTTGCATGGAGACTGTGTGGCAGGTGGTGGAGGGGGGTGGGGGGAGGTCGGTGGCGGCAGCCGGAGGGGAACCGTAAGTTTCGCTTTTACCCACCTCGTCTCTCCTCAACGCAGAGGGGAGGGGGGGCAGTGTTTCGTACCCGTGCAGGGAAGTTACATAGTGCGATTTCAGCCGACGCGACCCCGCTCAGACCATGACAGCAGCGCCATTCATCCTATTAACCATTTTTCTATCACTGCAATGAGTCTGGAAACATTATTTTAAGGCCGAAAAAACTCCACAATGTTACTTTAATAAGTTAATATAAGTTAAAATATAAGTTAACATTACTATTTTTAAAAAATACCAGTCTGTATGTTCAATATGTAGTAGAAAAGAGGACTGCATTTCATTTGGAGTTATCAAAAGCTTACTAGAATACCCAGGAAGCATAGGAGCAAAAAGTGAACATGAAGTGATGACGTCAGTCAGCTGTTGTTGTAGGCAGCCATGCTGTACCTCTCATTTTAGTTTGAACGCGCAACATGTTTACCTTTTTTATTCACTAAAGCATGTCTGATTAAAATCCACAGTCTAGCTTCATCATTAGGGCACCGGCCATCGCCAGGGCACTCGACCCAACAGCTATGAAATAGCTGTAGGGACGAGTGCCCGGCGAAGCCGGGCACTATTGTTATTCTGTGGATTTTTAGTGTGAATGCAGAAAGCATTCACACTGTTTGTTATTCAAATCTTTATACTTATTAGTGTGAATGCAGAATGCATTCACACTATTGTTCTTCTGGTCGGCCATTTTTATTTCTTTAAACTTCATCTTATTATTATTATTCTGAGTCTTCCGCTCTTTTTTGGTTTTTAACTACTCCTTCATACTTTGTACCATTTCAACTATTCATATATCAAAACGTTCAGCTTTTTCAGGACATTCCTGCTATTACTTTTCTCTTTAATACTATTTATACTTTTTATAATATTTAACTTTTTCTGCAATTTTTTTCCCATAGGAATACATTGAAAACCTCTTCAAACCTTTGAAATCTTCATACTACTTTGAACGTCTAAAGCTCCAGCATACTTTCTCCCACAGACTCCATTTTTCTTTTAAACTGTAGACAAACTATTAATCTATTCCCGCATTACTCATCTTCTTGATATCTTCAACAGTTTCAGATATTTGGCAGTTTTTAAATCATTAAGATTTTCAACAAAATCCAACTTTATAATGGGTGTGTATTGCGTCTAACGAGCAGAGGTTAGAGTGGGTGACATCATCGCTAGAGTGGGAGAGAGTGACAAACCAGTCTGGATTTTTTCTGGATAAATTGTCCTCACGGCCACAAATTAAACTCTAGACACTTGATTTTTTCAAGGTTTGTAGCCACACTTGTCGTGTCTCTGATGATGTGCTCAAAACAGCAGACAGTTTTACAGAATTGTCTGCAGGAGCCTCTTTGTGCAGCTAGACCTGCTCCAGTGGCTCATTGACTCCAATACAAAAGTAGGAGCTGATTTTTTGAGAACAGGAGAAATTACCCTCTTTTCTAAACTGCCACGGTTAGAAAACTATTTGTCGTACGAACATGTAAGTCACACAGCCAGCTCAGGAAGGTCTCCTTGCCGGATTAATCATGTCCACACTCTGATAAGCGGTACGGTTCTCTATTTATAGGCTGTTTTGCGGAGGCTGCACCGAGCTGAAATCCCACTCTGCTCTGCTCTGCTCTGTGCAGTAGCCAGCTGTAGCAGCCAGCTCGTTATCAATGTCTATAAATAGAACAGGTACAGGTGCTGCCTGCCCGCTCGTTAACACACAGCCTCATGCAGACTTATGATAAAATAGACTGACAGGATGTCTACAGGAAATGAATTGAACACTCAGACAGACAGACACACACAGATGCTCACACATGTCACACATACAAACACAATACTGTTCTACACAGCCTCTCTCTCTCTCTCTCTCTCTCTCTCTCTCTCTCTCTCTGTCTGTTTCTCTGTCTGCCTGTCTGTCTGGAGGAGGAGAGATTTGATTTTTCCCTTCCTTCCTTCCTTCCTTCCTTCCTTCCTTCCTTCCTTCCTTCCTTCCTTCCTTCCTTCCTTCCTTCCTTCCTTCCTCTTCTACCTCTCTCCTCCTCCTTCTCCTCCTCTTCTCCTCCTCTCCCTCTCTCTTCTTCCAACTCATCTCTCATACTACAAGTTATACATTTCACCTTCCATCCTTCCTTCCTCTTCTACCTCTCTCCTCCTCCTTCTCCTCCTCTCCCTCTCTCTTCTTCCAACTCATCTCTCATACTACAAGTTACACGTTTCAGCTTCCTTCCTTCCTTCCTTCCTTCCTTCCTTCCTTCCTTCCTTCCTTCCTTCCTTCCTTCCTTCCTTCCTTCCTTCCTTCCTTCCTCTTCTACCTCTCTCCTCCTCCTTCTCCTCCTCCTTCTCCTCCTCTCCCTCTCTCTTCTTCCAACTCATCTCTCATACTACAAGTTACACGTTTCAGCTTCCTTCCTTCCTTCCTTCCTTCCTTCCTTCCTTCCTTCCTTCCTTCCTTCCTTCATTCCTTCCTTCCTTCCTTCCTTCCTTCCTTCCTTCCTTCCTTCCTTCCTTCTATCCTTGTCTCTCCTCCTTCTCTACCTCTCTCCCCCTCCTTCTTCTCCGCCTCTTCCTCGTCTGTCCTTTCTTGTCCTCTTCTTCTCCTCTCCCTCTCTCTTCTTCCTCCTCATTCTCTCATACTACAAGTTATACGTTTCAGCTTCCTTCCTTCCTTCCTTCCTTCCTTCCTTCCTTCCTTCCTTCTCCTCCCTTCCAGGTTACCTTTCTGCTGTCCTTCCTTCCCCTTTCTCCTTCCTTCCTTTGTCCTTCCTTCCAGCTTACATTTTATGCTTCCTTCCTTCCTTCCTCCCCCTTCTCCTCCCTTCTTTCCTTCATACCTTCCTTCCAGCTTACCTTGTATTCTTTCTTCTGTCCTTCCTTCCCCTTTCTCCTTCCTTCCTTTGTCCTTCCTTCCAGCTTACCTTTTATGCTTCCTTTCTTCCTTCCTTCCTTCCCCTTTCTCCTCCCTTCCTTCCAGCTTACCTTTTTTCCTTCCTTCCTTTCTTCCTTCATTCCTTCCTTCCTTCCAGCTTAACTTTTATCCTTCCTTCCTTCTGTCCTTTCTTGCTTCCTTCCCCTTTCTCCTTCCTTCCTTCCTTTCTTCCTTCCCCTTTCTCCTTCCTTACTTCCTTCCCCTTTCTCCTAATTTCCTTCCTTCCTTACTTCCTTCCCCTTTCTCCTTCCTTCCTTCCTACCTTCTTTCCAGATTACTTTGTATCCATCCTTCCTCCCTTTCTTCCTTCCCTTTTACCCTTCCTTCCAGCTTTCCATGTATCTACCCCAATGTCTTTCCTTCTTTCTTACTACCCCCTGTCTCTCTCATTCATTCTCATTCATTCTCTATTCTTTCTTTCTTTCTTTCTTTCTTTCTTTCTTTCTTTCTTTCTTTCTTTTTTTCTATCCTTCTTTCTTTCTTTCTTTCTTTCTTTCTATCCTTTCCATGTTCTTTCTTTCTTTCTTTCTTTCTTTCTTTCTTTCTTTCTTTCTTTCTTTCTTTCTTTCTTTCTTTCTTTCTTTCTTTCTTTCTTTCTTTCTTTCCATTTTCTGTCTTTCCTTCTGTTCTTTTCTTTTTCTCTCTTCTTTCTTTCTTTCTTTCTTTCTGTCTTTCTTTCAACAATGTCTTCAGCTCATTCAGCATTGTTTCAACAATTTCTTCAGCTCATTCGGCATTGCATTCTGCATTCACACGCATTTTCTGCAGGAAATGCTTTCTTTTTCTAGTTAGTGTGAATGCAGAAAGCATTCACACTGTTTGTTATTCAAATCTTTATACTTATTATTATTATTATTCTTACTTCTTCCGCCGTTTTTCAGTTTTTAACTAGTTCTTCATACTTTGTGCTATTTCAACAATTCAAATATTAAAACGTTCAGCTTTTTCAGCACTTTTATGCTATTATTCAACTTTTTTCAACTATTTATACTTTTTAAAATATTTAACTTTTTCTGCAATTTTTTACCCCATAGGAATACATTGAAAACCTCTTCAAACTCTTCAAATCTTGTGCTTCTTTGAACTTCAACTGTTTCAGCATACTTTCAGCTACAGACTTCATTCAACTTTTAAAATGTTCACAAAACTTTCAACTATTCAGCTATTTTTCAACTTATTGATATCTTCTACCGTTATTGATCAGTACCTTTCAACTGATCATGATCAATTTTGACAAAATTCAGATTTAACATGGCAGTCAATGGGACGGAATGTTCGTGGCTAGAGTGGGGGACGTCAGTTGCTAGAGTGAGAGACTGTCTGAAAATCCTCTGACACTTTGCTCTCTAACCTGCTGCCACGGCCACAAATTTCACTCTAGACAAATAATTTTCTCCACTTTTATAGACAAACTTGTCCTGTTTCTCACAGTGTGCTCAAAAACCCAGAGAGACTTACAGAATTTAAACTAGGAGCCTCTGAGTGCGGCCTCTTCCCTCCCTTCCTCTCATTGACTCCAATACAAAAGTAGGAGCTGATTTTCAGAAATGAGCCCTTTTCTAACCTGTGATATTGAGAAAAGTTTTTGCCCTACAAACAATTCATGCATATCACCACGTTCAGGAAGGTCTTGTGAACCTGTCAGTCTCTACCAGATTCTGATAGGAGGTACGGTTCTCTTATTATGGGCTGTTGTTCGGGAGCTACACCGAGCCCAAATCTGCTGTGCTCTGCTCCTGTGTTGTAACAAACTCAACATGACAACCTCTCCATGGCAACCTCACCATGGCAACCTTACCCTGGCAACACACACACATTGTCTCTCTCTCTCTCTGTCTGTCACACACACACACACAGACACAGACACACACACAAACAGACACACACAAACGGACACACACATACTACACACATCCATCAAACACACACACACTCTCTCTGTCACACACACACACACACACACACATCAAGCGTGCGCACGCACACACACACACACACACAAACAAACACACAAACGGACACACACATCTATCTATCTATATAACTATCTATCTCTTTCAAACCCTCTATCTCTTCTTTCTTTCTTTCTTTCTCCCCTTAATCTGCGTTTTACTGTAACTTTTTTCTTTCTGTCCCTCTCTTTCTCCATCTACCTACCTCTTCTCAACCATTTCACATCTTTAAACCTGTTGTCTACATGTTCTAATTTTACTGATTTACTCTAAAGCTCAATCTATTTGCTTTAACAATGATCTTCTGCTGTCAGTTTACAATGTATTTCAGTAGACTTTTTGTGTCTTCATCATCCTCTCAAACAATTCAAGTAATTTCCAGTCATTTCATACAAAATCTTACATTTTCTCCTTTTTACAGTAGAATTTACTCTCAGTCATTGCTTCAGCTATTAGCGCTGGTTCATCAGTTTTTCTTCCTGTCAGGTTAGCTGTAGATTTCAACTTTTCAACCATTAGATTTAAACATGCAGGATTTTAATGTTTTCTTCTACCTTTAGCATTTCTACTGCTTTCTACCTTTACAAGACATTCATCTCATACTACAAGTTATACATTTCAGCTGCGTTAGCCTTTTCAACATTGCTTTAGCAGTTTCTTCAGCTAATTTAGCATTGATTCAACAATTTCTTCAGCTCATTCAGCATTGCTTCAGCAATAGCGTTCAGCTGCTCAACATTGCTTTAGCAGTTTCTTAAGCTAATTTAGCATTGATTCAACAAATCCTTCAGCTCATTCAGCATTGCTTCAGCAATAGCGTTCAGCTGCTCAACATTGCTTTAGCAGTTTCTTAAGCTTATTTAGCATTGATTCAGCAATTCCTTCATCTTCAGTATTGCTTTTGCTCATTCAGCATTGCTTCAGCAACAGCGTTCAGCTGCTTTCTGCATTCACACGCATTTTCTGCAGGAAATGCTTTCTTTTTCTAGTTATTATTATTCTTACATCTTCCGCCGTTTTTCAGTTTTTAACTAGTTCTTCATACTTTGTGCTATTTCAACAATTAAAATATCAAAATGTTCAGCTTTTTCAGCACTTTTATGCTATTATTCAACTTTTTTCAACTATTTTTACTTTTTAAAATATTTAACTTTTTCTGCAAATTTTTCCCCATAGGAATACATTGAAAACCTCTTCAAACTCTTCAAATCTTGTGCTTCTTTGAACTTCAACTGTTTCAGCATACTTTCAGCTACAGACTTCATTCAACTTTTAAAATGTTCACAAAACTTTCAACTATTCAGCTATTTTTCAACTTCTTCATATCTTCTACCGTTATAGATCAGTACCTTTCAACTGATCATGATCAATTTTGACAAAATTCAGATTTAACATGGCAGTCAATGGGACGGAATGTTCGTGGCTAGAGTGGGGGACGTCAGTTGGTAGAGTGAGAGACTGTCTGAAAATCCTCTGACACTTTGCTCTCTAACCTGCTGCCACGGCCACAAATTTCACTCTAGACAAATAATTTTCTCCACTTTTGTAGACAAACTTGTCCTGTTTCTCACAGTGTGCTCAAAAACCCAGAGAGGTTTACAGAATTTAAACTAGGAGCCTCTGAGTGCGGCCAGTTCCCTCTCTTCCTCTCATTGACTCCAATACAAAAGTAGGAACTGATTTTTTGAGAAAATCAGAAATGAGCCCTTTTCTAACCTGTGATATTGAGAAAAGTTTTTGACCTACAAATAATAAATGCATATCACCACGTTCAGGAAGGTCTTGTGAACAAGTCAGTCTCTACCAGATTCTGACAGGAGGTACGGTTCTCTTATTATGGGCTGTTGTTCGGGAGCTACACCGAGCCCAAATCTGCTGTGCTCTGCTCCTGTGTTGTAACAAACTCAACATGGCAACCTCTCCATGGCAACCTCACCATGGCAACCTTACCCTGGCAACGCACACACATTGTCTCTCTCTCTCTGTCTGTCACACACGCACACAGACACACACACACACACACACACACACATCCATCAAATACACACACACACACACTCTCCCTCTCTTACTCAACACACACACACACACACACACACACACACACACAGACACACACACACAAACAAACAAATACACAAACGGACACACACATCTATCTATTTGCTTTAACAATGATCTTCTGTCAGTTTACAATGTATTTCAGTTGGCTTTTTGTGTCTTCATCATCCTCTCAAACAATTCAAGTAATTTCCAGACATTTCATACAAAATCTTACATTTTCTACTTTTTACAGTAGAATTTACTGTCAGCCATTGCTTCAGCTATGTTAGCGCTGGTTCATCAGTTTTCCTTCCTGTCAGGTTAGCTGCAGATTTCAACTATTCAACCATTCGATTTAAACATGCAGGATTTTAATGTTTTCTTCTACTTTTAGCATTTCTACTGCTTTCTACCTTTAAAAGACATTCATCTCATACTACAAGTTATACGTTTCAGCTGCGTTAGCCTTTTCAACATTGCTTTAGCAGTTTCTTCAGCTAATTTAGCATTGATTCAACAATTTCTTAGCTCATTCAGCATTGCTTCAGCAATAGCGTTCAGCTCCTCAACATTGCTTTAGCAGTTTCTTAAGCTAATTTAGCATTGATTCAGCAATTCCTTCATCTTTAGCATTGCTTTTGCTCATTCAGCATTGCTTCAGCAACAGCGTTCAGCTGCTTTCTGCATTCACACGCATTTTCTGCAGGAAATGCTTTCTTTTTCTAGTTATTCTTACGTCTTCCGCCGTTTTTCGGTTTTTAACTAGTCCTTCATACTTTGTGCTATTTCAACAATTCAAATATCAAAACGTTCAGCTTTTTCAGCACATTTATGCTATTATTCAACTTTTTTCAACTATTTATACTTTTTAAAATATTTAACTTTTTCTGCAATTTTTTACCCCATAGGAATACATTGAAAATCTCTTCAAACTCTTCAAATCTTGTGCTTCTTTGAACTTCAACTGCTTCAGCATACTTTCAGCTACAGACTTCATTCAACTTTTAAAATGTTCACAAAACTTTCAACTATTCAGCTATTTTTCAACTTATTGATATCTTCAACTGTTTCAGATATTTGGCAGTTTTAAAATCATTAAGATTTCTGACAAAATTCAGATTTAACATGGCAGTCAATGGGACGGAATGTTCGTGGCTAGAGTGGGGGACGTCAGTTGGTAGAGTGAGAGACTGTCTGAAAATCCTCTGACACTTTGCTCTCTTTCCTGTCCCCACAGCCACAAATTTCACTCTAGACAAATAATTTTCTCCACTTTTGTAGACAAACTTGTCCTGTTTCTCACAGTGTGCTCAAAAACCCAGAGAGGTTTACAGAATTTAAACTAGGAGCCTCTGAGTGCAGCCAGTTCCCTCCCTTCCTCTCATTGACTCCAATACAAAAGTAGAAGCTGATTTTTTGAGAAAATCAGAAATGAGCCCTTTTCTAACCTGTGATATTGAGAAAAGTTTTTGACCTACAAACAATTCATGCATATCACCACGTTCAGCAAGGTCTTGTGAACCTGTCAGTCTCTACCAGATTCTGATAGGAGGTACGGTTCTCTTATTATGGGCTGTTGTTCGGGAGCTACACCGAGCCCAGATCTGCTGTGCTCTGCTCCTGTGTTGTAACAAACTCAACATGACAACCTCTCCATGGCAACCTCACCATGGCAACCTTACCCTGGCAACACACACACATTGTCTCTCTCTCTCTCTGTCTGTCACACACACACACACACACACACACAAACAAACACACAAACGGACACACACATCTATCTATCTATCTATCTATCTATCTATCTATCTATCTATCTATCTATCTATCTATCTATCTATCTATCTATCTATCTATCTATCTATCTATCTATCTATCTATCTCTTTCAAACCCTCTATCTCTTCTTTCTTTCTTTCTTTCTTTCTTTCTTTCTTTCTTTCTTTCTTTCTTTCTTTCTTTCTTTCTCCCCCTTAATCTGCGTTTTACTGTAACTTTTTTCTTTCTGTCCCTCTCTTTCTCCATCTATCTACCTCTTCTCAACCATTTCACATCTTTAAACCTGTTGTTTACATGATTTACTCTAATGCTCAATCTATTTGCTTTAACAATGATCTTCTGCTGTCAGTTTACAATGTATTTCAGAAGACTTTTTGTGTCTTCATCATCCTCTCAAACAATTCAAGTAATTTCCAGACATTTCATACAAAATCTTACATTTTCTACTTTTTACAGTAGAATTTACTCTCAGCCATTGGTTCAGCTATTAGCGCTGGTTCATCAGTTTTCCTTCCTGTCAGGTTAGCTGCAGATTTCAACTATTCAACCATTAGATTTAAACATGCAGGATTTTAATGTTTTCTTCTACCTTCAACATTTCTACTGCTTTCTACCTTTAAAAGACATTCATCTCATACTACAAGTTATACATTTCAGCTGCGTTAGCCTTTTCAACATTGCTTTAGCAGTTTCTTCAGCTAATTTAGCATTGATTCAACAATTTCTTCAGCTCATTCAGCATTGCTTCAGCAATAGTGTTCAGCTGCTCAGCATTGCTTTAGCAGTTTCTTAAGCTAATTTAGCATTGATTCAGCAATTCCTTCATCTTCAGCATTGCTTTTGCTCATTCAGCATTGCTTCAGCAACAGCGTTCAGCTGCTTTCTGCATTCACACGCATTTTCTGCAGGAAATGCTTTCTTTTTCTAGTTAGTGTGAATGCTGAAAGCATTCACAGTATTGTTCTTCTGGTCGGCCATTTTATTTCTTTAAACTTCTTATTATTCTGAGTCTTCCGCTCTTTTTGTGCGTTTAACTACTCCTTCATACTTTGTGCTATTTCAAAAATTCATGTATCAAAATGTTCAGCTTTTTCAGGACAAGAGTGCTATTATTTTTCTCTTTTCAACTATTTCTACTTTTTAAATTATTTAACTTTTTCTGAAAATTTTTTCCCATAGGAATACATTGAAAACATCTTCAAACCTTTAAAATCTTCATACTACTTTAAACCTCTAAAGCTTTCACATACTTTGTCCCACAGACTCCATTTTTCTTTTAAACTGTAGACAAACTTTTAATCTATTCCCGCATTACTCATCTTCTTGATATCTTCAACAGTTTCAGATATGTGGCAGTTTTTAAATCATTAAGATTTTCAACAAAATCCAACTTTATAATGGGTGTGTATTGCGTCTAACGAGCAGAGCTTAGAGTGCGTGACATCATCGCTAGAGTGGGAGAGAGTGAAAAATCAGTCTGGATTTTTCTGGATAAATTGTCCTCACGGCCACAAATTAAACTCTAGACACTTGATTTTTTCCAGGGTTGTAGCCACACTTGTCGTGTCTCATATGATGAGATCAAAACAGCAGACAGATTTACAGAATTGTCTGCATGAGCCTCTTTGTGCAGTTTGACCTGCTCCAGTGGCTCATTGACTCCAATACAAAAGTAGGAGCTGATTTTTTGAGAACAGGAGAAAGGACCCTCTTTTCTAAACTGCCACAGTGAGAAAAGTATTTGTCTTACAAACATGTAAGTCACACAGCCAGCTCAGGAAGGTCTCCTTGTCGGATTAATCATGTCCATACTCTGATAAGTGGTACGGTTCTCTGTTTATAGGCTGTTTTGCGGAGGCTGCACCGAGCTGAAATCTCAGTTCTCTGCTCTGCTCTGTGCAGTAGCCAGCTGTAGCAGCCAGCTCGTTATCAATGTCTATAAATAGAACAGGTACAGGTGCTGCCTGCCCGCTCGTTAACACATAGCCTCATGCAGACATATGATAAAACAGACTGACAGGATGTCTACAGGAAATGAATTGAACACTCACACAGATAGACACACACAGATGCTCACAGACAGACACACACAGACTCTCACACATGTCGCACAAATACACAAATATACAAACACAATACTGTTCCACACAGCCTGTCTCTCTCTCTGTCTGTCTGTCTCTCTGTCTGTCTGTCTGGAGGAGAGATTTGATTTTTCCCTTCCTTCCTTCCTTCCTTCCTCTTCTACCTCTCTCCTCCTCCTTCTCCTCCTCTCCCTCTCTCTTCTTCCAACTCATTCTCTCATACTACAAGTTATACGTTTCAGCTTCCTTCCTTCCTTCCTTTTATCCTCATCTCTCCTCCTTCTCTACCTCTCTCCTCCTCCTTCTTCTCCGCCTCTTCCTCGTCTGTCCTTTCTTGTCCTCTTCTTCTCCTCTCCCTCTCTCTTCTTCCTCCTCATTCTCTCATACTACAAGTTATACGTTTAAGCTTCCATCCTTCCCCTTTCTCCTCCCTTCCTTCCAACCCTCTTGTTGTCCTTCTGGGACAAATTGACCCAATCTGTTTCCTCCATTTCTTCTTTCCTTCCTTTCTCTCTTCCTTCTTTCCACAATCTTTTGTCCCTTCCTTCCTTACTTCGTTCCCCCTTCTCCTTCCTTCCTTCCTTTCTTCCTTCCCCTTTCTCCTCTCTTCCTTCCAGCTTACCTTTTTTCCTTCCTTCCTTTCTTCCTTCATCCCTTCCTTCCTTCCAGCTTAACTTTTATCCTTCCTTCCTTACTTCCTTGCTTCTTTCCAGGTTACCTTTTATCCGTCCTTCCTGCCTTTCTTCCTTCTCCTTTATCCTTCCTTCCAGCTTACATTTTAGCCTTCCTTCCTTCCTTCCTTCCTCTTTCCTTCCTTTCTTTTGTCCTTCCTTCCCATTTCTCCTTCCCTCCCTCCCTCCTTCCTACTTCCCTTCCTTCATTCCTTGACCCAGGTGGACAACAGGAGGGTTATCTATCTATCTATCTATCTATCTATCTATCTATCTATCTATCTATCTATCTATCTATCTATCTATCTATCTATCTATCTATCTATCTATCTATCATCCCCCTCTCTCTTTTTCTTCTTTCTGTCTTCTACCCCATTTCTGTCTTTTTACTTCTTTGTTTGTTTCTTTCTACTGCGCTCTATATCTCTCTCTTTCCATGTATCTACCCAATGTCTTTCTTTCTTTCTTTCTTTCTTACTACCCCCTGTCTCTCTCATTCATTCTCTATTCTTTTCTTTCTTTCTACCCTTTCCATGTTCTTTCTTTCCTTCTGTCCTTTTCTTTCTTTCTTTCTACCCTTTCCATGTTCTTTCTTTCTTTCTTTCTTTCTTTCTTTCTTTCTTTCTTTCTTTCTTTCTTTCTACCCTTTCCATTTTCTTTCTTTCCTTCTGTTCTTTTCTTTTTCTCTCTTCTTTCTTTCTTTCTTTCTTTCTTTCTTTCTTTCTTTCTTTCAACAATGTCTTCAGCTGATTCAGCATTGTTTCAACATTTTCTTCAGCTCATTCGGCATTGCTTTCTGCATTCACACCATTTCCATTCATGGAAATGCTATTTCTAGTTATTTTTCATCTTCCGGACGATTTTCGGTTCGCTACTAGTCCTGCAACTCGAAGAGTTGCAGGACATATTATATATCAAAACGTGCGTCTTGATTGGGAATGGGGTGCTATTACTTTTTTCATCAGTGTACGAATTTTTCGCGACGTAAGTCGCGAAAAACTGCGAAAAATTTCCCATAGAGAATGCATGGGAGAAGGTCAAAAAACGAACAAATCATCGGATTTTTCATACTGCCAACTGTTGTCTACTGCTCAGGCATACTTTCACCTAGAGACTCCGTTTAAACTTTAAATAGTAGACACAAGTCTTGTGTATTGGTGTATTACTCCACGTTTTGATAGGTTGTATAGTTTTTGATCAATCACTGATCAATGACCATGATCATTTTTGGAGAAATTATGAGATTATAATGGGTGTGTATTGCACGGAATGTTCGTGCTAGAGTGCGTGATGTCATCAGCTAGAGTGGGGGAAAGCCCAGAAAAACTCCTGATTCTTTTTCTTTCCACACTCCTCCTGGACACAATTTAGACTGTACACACATCATTTTTTCACAGTTTTGTAGACAAACTTGTTGTGTCTCCCACAATGTGTTCAAAATATCAGAGAGACTTACAGAATTTGAATTAGCAGCCTCTGAGTGCGGCCATGTCTGTCTCTTTTCCTCATTGACTCCAATACAAAAACTTTCTGAGAGGAGCAGAACGGACCGATGTTTTAAAACTGCCCGTGTCGCCAAAATATTTACTGTAGAAACACCAAATCGTACCAGAATTTTCAGGAAGGCCTTAGGGCACCGTTGATCCGTGTTTTGTTCTGATAGGAGCTACCGTTTTGTCAGAATAAGCCTAAATGCGAGACCAGTGCAGAGGCAGAAAATCAGCCTTTTTCTCGACGTTTCTGTCTGCTTCAGTCTGGGAGCCCCTATCGTCATTGACAACCAGCTCAAGTTGTCATGGTAACCTCTGATCCTCAGGCCAGGGCTCGTTAACTCCATAAACAATCCACCTGGAGCTCGTTAAGATGTTTGTAAACACAGACACACAGCTAAATCAGACTGATACAGGATGCAGCTCAGTCACACACACAGACTCTAGAACCAGCTTCATGTCATTACAGTTATACACACACACACATTAAAAACACACAGGTAACATACAAATGCGCGCGTCAGCGCGCACTCCTCTCCCACACTCTAACACACACAGGTAACTTCCTGTGATTACAGTTAAAGACACACAAACACATCAAATGCGCGCGTAAGCGCGCACTCATCTCTCTCACTCTAACACAGTTAACTTCATGTGATTACAGCTCCTCCATATCAGTGCTTATAGAAAGATGATCATGTGTCTGATCAGCTCTGTCTTGACCTTAAGATCGTGGGTTTGATTCCCATGTTGACAGAGATGGTTAGAACGGCAGTAGCTGCCGGTGCCCTTTCAAAATTTCCCGAGAGGAAATTTTCTAGTTAGTGTGAATGCTGAAAGCATTCACAGTATTGTTCTTCTGGTCGGCCATTTTATTTCTTTAAACTTCTTATTATTCTGAGTCTTCCGCTCTTTTTGTGCGTTTAACTACTCCTTCATACTTTGTGCTATTTCAAAAATTCATGTATCAAAATGTTCAGCTTTTTCAGGACAAGAGTGCTATTATTTTTCTCTTTTCAACTATTTCTACTTTTTAAATTATTTAACTTTTTCTGAAATTTTTTTCCCATAGGAATACATTGAAAACATCTTCAAACCTTTAAAATCTTCATACTACTTTAAACCTCTAAAGCTTTCACATACTTTGTCCCACAGACTCCATTTTTCTTTTAAACTGTAGACAAACTTTTAATCTATTCCCGCATTACTCATCTTCTTGATATCTTCAACAGTTTCAGATATGTGGCAGTTTTTAAATCATTAAGATTTTCAACAAAATCCAACTTTATAATGGGTGTGTATTGCGTCTAACGAGCAGAGCTTAGAGTGCGTGACATCATCGCTAGAGTGGGAGAGAGTGAAAAATCAGTCTGGATTTTTTCTGGATAAATTGTCCTCACGGCCACAAATTAAACTCTAGACACTTGATTTTTTCCAGGGTTGTAGCCACACTTGTCGTGTCTCATATGATGAGATCAAAACAGCAGACAGATTTACAGAATTGTCTGCATGAGCCTCTTTGTGCAGTTTGACCTGCTCCAGTGGCTCATTGACTCCAATACAAAAGTAGGAGCTGATTTTTTGAGAACAGGAGAAAGGACCCTCTTTTCTAAACTGCCACAGTGAGAAAAGTATTTGTCTTACAAACATGTAAGTCACACAGCCAGCTCAGGAAGGTCTCCTTGTCGGATTAATCATGTCCATACTCTGATAAGTGGTACGGTTCTCTGTTTATAGGCTGTTTTGCGGAGGCTGCACCGAGCTGAAATCTCAGTTCTCTGCTCTGCTCTGTGCAGTAGCCAGCTGTAGCAGCCAGCTCGTTATCAATGTCTATAAATAGAACAGGTACAGGTGCTGCCTGCCCGCTCGTTAACACATAGCCTCATGCAGACATATGATAAAACAGACTGACAGGATGTCTACAGGAAATGAATTGAACACTCACACAGATAGACACACACAGATGCTCACAGACAGACACACACAGACTCTCACACATGTCGCACAAATACACAAATATACAAACACAATACTGTTCCACACAGCCTGTCTCTCTCTCTGTCTGTCTGTCTCTCTGTCTGTCTGTCTGGAGGAGAGATTTGATTTTTCCCTTCCTTCCTTCCTTCCTTCCTCTTCTACCTCTCTCCTCCTCCTTCTCCTCCTCTCCCTCTCTCTTCTTCCAACTCATTCTCTCATACTACAAGTTATACGTTTCAGCTTCCTTCCTTCCTTCCTTTTATCCTCATCTCTCCTCCTTCTCTACCTCTCTCCTCCTCCTTCTTCTCCGCCTCTTCCTCGTCTGTCCTTTCTTGTCCTCTTCTTCTCCTCTCCCTCTCTCTTCTTCCTCCTCATTCTCTCATACTACAAGTTATACGTTTAAGCTTCCATCCTTCCCCTTTCTCCTCCCTTCCTTCCAACCCTCTTGTTGTCCTTCTGGGACAAATTGACCCAATCTGTTTCCTCCATTTCTTCTTTCCTTCCTTTCTCTCTTCCTTCTTTCCACAATCTTTTGTCCCTTCCTTCCTTACTTCGTTCCCCCTTCTCCTTCCTTCCTTCCTTTCTTCCTTCCCCTTTCTCCTCTCTTCCTTCCAGCTTACCTTTTTTCCTTCCTTCCTTTCTTCCTTCATCCCTTCCTTCCTTCCAGCTTAACTTTTATCCTTCCTTCCTTACTTCCTTGCTTCTTTCCAGGTTACCTTTTATCCGTCCTTCCTGCCTTTCTTCCTTCTCCTTTATCCTTCCTTCCAGCTTACATTTTAGCCTTCCTTCCTTCCTTCCTTCCTCTTTCCTTCCTTTCTTTTGTCCTTCCTTCCCATTTCTCCTTCCCTCCCTCCCTCCTTCCTACTTCCCTTCCTTCATTCCTTGACCCAGGTGGACAACAGGAGGGTTATCTATCTATCTATCTATCTATCTATCTATCTATCTATCTATCTATCTATCTATCTATCTATCTATCTATCTATCTATCTATCTATCATCCCCCTCTCTCTTTTTCTTCTTTCTGTCTTCTACCCCATTTCTGTCTTTTTACTTCTTTGTTTGTTTGTTTCTTTCTACTGCGCTCTATATCTCTCTCTTTCCATGTATCTACCCAATGTCTTTCTTTCTTTCTTTCTTTCTTACTACCCCCTGTCTCTCTCATTCATTCTCTATTCTTTTCTTTCTTTCTACCCTTTCCATGTTCTTTCTTTCCTTCTGTCCTTTTCTTTCTTTCTTTCTACCCTTTCCATGTTCTTTCTTTCTTTCTTTCTTTCTTTCTTTCTTTCTTTCTTTCTTTCTTTCTTTCTACCCTTTCCATTTTCTTTCTTTCCTTCTGTTCTTTTCTTTTTCTCTCTTCTTTCTTTCTTTCTTTCTTTCTTTCTTTCTTTCTTTCTTTCAACAATGTCTTCAGCTGATTCAGCATTGTTTCAACATTTTCTTCAGCTCATTCGGCATTGCTTTCTGCATTCACACCATTTCCATTCATGGAAATGCTTTTTCTAGTTAGTGTGAATGCAGAATGCATTCACACTATTGTTCTTCTGGTCGGCCATTTTCTTTATACTTATTATTATTATTATTCTTACTACTTTCACCCTTTTTTAAGTATCTTCTACTCCTTCATACTTTGTACCATTTCAACAATTAATATATCAAAACGTTCAGCTTTTTCAGGCCAATGGTGCTATGACTTTTCTCTTTTATACTATTTATACTTTTTAAATTATTTAACTTTTTGTGTAATTTTTTTCCCCATAGGAATACATTGAAAACCTCTTAAAACCTTTAAAATCTTCATACTACTTTAAACCTCTACTGCTTTCACATACTTCGTCCCACAGACTCCATTTTTCTTTTAAATTGTAGACAAACTTTTAATCTATTCTCGTATGACTCATCTTCTTGATATCTTCAACAGTTTCAGATATGTGGCAGTTTTTAAATCATTAAGATTTTCAACAAAATCCAACTTTATAATGGGTGTGTATTGCGTCTAACGAGCAGAGCTTAGAGTGCGTGACATCATCGCTAGAGTGGGAGAGAGTGAAAAATCAGTCTGGATTTTTTCTGGATAAATTGTCCTCACGGCCACAAATTAAACTCTAGACACTTGATTTTTTCCAGGGTTGTAGCCACACTTGTCATGTCTCTGATGATGTGATCAAAACAGCAGACAGATTTACAGAATTGTCTGCATGAGCCTCTTTGTGCAGCTAGACCTGCTCCACTGGCTCATTGACTCCAATACAAAAGTAGGGGGTGATTTTTTGAGAACAGGAGAAATGACCCTCTTTTCTAAACTGCCACGGGAAGAAAACTATTTGTTGTACGAACATGTAAGTCACACAGCTAGCTCAGGAAGGTCTCCTTGCTGGATTAATCATGTCCACACTCTGATAAGTGGTACGGTTCTCTGTTTATAGGCTGTTTTGCGGAGGCTGCACCGAGCTGAAATCTCAGTTCTCTGCTCTGCTCTGCGCAATAGCCAGCTGTAGCAGCCAGCTCGTTATCAACGTCTATAAATAGAACAGGTACAGGTGCAGCCTGCCCGCTCGTTAACACACAGCCTCATGCAGACATATGATATAACAGACTGGCAGGATGTCTATAGGAAATGAATTGAACTCTGATGTGTGTATCAAGTCAGTCACACACAAACACAGGCTTGCACGCTCACAGACAGATACACACAGACGCTCACACAAAGTCACACATGCACACATACAGAAACAGACAAACACAACAATTTTCCACACAACAAAATATAAGCAGTTAAAGTCACCATGGCAACTTCCGAGGGCAGGCTGCCAGGTGTAATCAATCAGATCATTAGGGAGAGGGGAGTTTTGTGGCACTTATAAACAATTTTACCTTCTGCATACAGACATTAGGACTGTCAGGCTCCCACACCCAGACACACATACACACATACAGGTTTTCAGCTCACATTCATCAGCCTCTCAATGATTTTATACTTTTGATATAAACATTTCCAACAATTAATTTTTTTCTCATGAATTTCAGTTCAGACGTTTAACCGTCTTGTTGTTCTTCTGGGACAAATTGACCCAATCTGTTTCTTCTTTCCTTCCTTTCTCTCTTCCTTCTTTCCACAATCTTTTGTCCCTTCCTTCTTTCCTTCCTTCCTTCCTTCCTTCCTTCCTTCCTTCCTTCCTTCCTTCCTTCCTTCCTTCCAGCTTACCTTGTATCCTTTCTTCTGTCCTTCCTTCCTTCTGTCCTTCCTTCCCCTTTCTCCTTCCTTCCTTTGTCCTTCCTTCCAGCTTACCTTTTATGCTTCCTTCCTTCCTTCCTTCCTTCCTTCCTTCCTTCCTTCCTTCCTTCCTTCCTTCCTTCCTTCCTTCCTTCCTTCCTTCCCCTTTCTCCTCCCTTCCTCCCTACCTTCCTTCCAGCTTAACTTTTATCCGTCCTTCCTTACTTCCTTCTGTCCTTTCTTGCTTCCTTCCCCTTCCTTCCTTCCTTCCTTCCTTCCTTCCTTCCCCTTTCTCCTCCCTTCCTTCCAGCTTACCTATTTTCCTTCCTTCCTTTCTTCCTTCATTCCTTCCTTCCAGCTTAACTTTTATCCATCCTTCCTTACTTCCTTGTGTCCTTTCTTGCTTCCTTCCCCTTCCTTCCTTCCTTTTTTCCTTCCCCTTTCTCCTTCCTTCCTTACTTGCTTCCTTCCCCTTTCTCCTGATTTCCTTCCTTCCTTCCCCTTTCTCCTTCCTTCTTTCCAGGTTACCTTTTATCCAACCTTCCTCCCTTTCTTCCTTCCCGTTAATCCTTCCTTCCAGCTTACATTTTATCCTTCCCTCCTTCCTTCCCCTTTCTCCTTCCTTCCTTTCTTCCTTTTGTCCTTCCTTCCCTCCCTCCCTCCTTCCTACTTCCCTTCCTTCATTCCTCCATTCAACCTTTCCACCTCTATAAATAGTAGTCTGTCTGTCTGTCTGTCTGTCTGTCTGTCTGTCTGTCTGTCTGTCTATCTATCATTCCCCTCTCTCGTTTTCTTCTTTCTGTCTTCTACCCCATTTCTGTCTTTTTACTTCTTTGTTTGTTTCTTTCTACTGCACTCTGTATATCTCTCTTTCCATGTATCTACCCCAATGTCTTTCCTTCTTTCTTACTACCCCCGTCTCTCTCATTCATTCTCTATTCTTTTCTTTCTTTCTTTCTTTCTTTCTTTCTTTCTTTCTTTCTTTCTTTCTTTCTTTCTTTCAACAATGTCTTCAGCTCATTCAGCATTGTTTCAACAATTTCTTCAGCTCATTCGGCATTGCATTCTGCATTCACACGCATTTTCTGCAGGAAATGCTTACTTTTTCTAGTTATTCTTACTACTTTCACCCTTTTTTGAGTATCTTCTACTCCTTCATACTTTGTACCATTTCAACAATTAATATATCAAAACGTTCAGCTTTTTCAGGCCAATGGTGCTATGACTTTTCTCTTTTATACTATTTATACTTTTTAAATTATTTAACTTTTACTGTAAATTTTTCCCCATAGGAATACATTGAAAATATCTTCAAACCTTTAAAATCTTCATACTACTTTAAACCTCTACTGCTTTCACATACTTCGTCCCACAGACTCCATTTTTCTTTTAAATTGTAGACAAACTTTTAATCTATTCTCGCATGACTCATCTTTTTGATATCTTCAACAGTTTCAGATATTTGGCAGTTTTTAAATCATTAAGATTTTCAACAAAATCCAACTTTACAATGGGTGTGTATTGCGTCTAACGAGCAGAGCTTAGAGTGGGTGACATCATCGCTAGAGTGGGAGAGAGTGACAAACCAGTCTGGATTTTTTCTGGATAAATTGTCCTCACGGCCACAAATTAAACTCTAGACACTTGATTTTTTCCAGGTTTGTAGCCACACTTGTCGTGTCTCTGATGATGTGATCAAAACAGCAGACAGATTTACAGAATTGTCTGCATGAGCCTCTTTGTGCAGCTAGACCTGCTTCACTGGCTCATTGACTCCAATACAAAAGAAGGAGCTGATTTTTTGAGAACAGGAGAAATGACCCTCTTTTCTAAACTGCCACGGTTAAAAAACTATTTGTCGTACGAACATGTAAGTCACACAGCCAGCTCAGGAAGGTCTCCTTGCCGGATTAATCATGTCCACATTCTGATAAGCGATTCGGTTCTCTGTTTATAGGCTGTTTTGCGGAGGCTGCACCGAGCTCAAATCCCACTCTGCTCTGCTCTGCTCTGTGCAGTAGCCAGCTGTAGCAGCCAGCTCGTTATCAATGTCTATAAATAGAACAGGTACAGGTGCTGCCTGCCCGCTCGTTAACACACAGCCTCATGCAGAGATATGATAAAACAGACTAACAGGATGTCCTTAGGAAATGAATAAAACACTCAGACAGACAGACACACACAGATGCTCACAGACAGACACACACACACACACACAGATTGTCACACATGTCGCACAAATACACAAATATACAAACACAATACTGTTCCACACAGCCTGTCTCTCTCTCTGTCTGTCTCTCTGTCTGTCTGGAGGAGGAGAGATTTGATTTTTCCCTTCCTTCCTTCCTTCCTTCCTTCCTTCCTTCCTTCCTTCCTTCCTTCCTTCCTTCCTTCCTTCCTTCCTTCCTCTTCTACCTCTCTCCTCCTCCTCCTTCTCCTCCTCTTCTCCTCCTCTCCCTCCTTTCTTTTTCCTTCCCCTTTCTCCTTCCTTCCTTACTTGCTTCCTGGTTACCTTTTATACATCCTTCCTCCTTCTCCTCCTCTTCTCCTCCTCTCCCTCTCTCTTCTTCGAACTCATTCTCTCATACTACAAGTTATACGTTTCAGCTTCCCTCCTTCCTTCCTTCCTTCCTTTACTTGTCTCTCCTCCTTCTCTACCTCTCTCCTCCTCCTTCTTCTCCACCTCTTCCTCATCTGTCCTTTCTTGTCCTCCTCTTCTTCTCCTCTCCCTCTCTCTTCTTCCTCCTCATTCTCTCATACTACAAGTTATATGTTTCACCTTCCTTCCTTCCTTCTCCTCCCTCCCTTCCAGCTTGCCTTGTATCCTTTCTTCTGTCCTTCCTTCCCCTTTCTCCTTCCTTCCTTTGTCCTTCCTTCCAGCTTACCTTTTATGCTTCCTTTCTTCCTTCCTTCCCCATTCTCCTCCCTTCCTCCCTACCTTCCTTCCAGCTTACCTTTTATGCTTCCTTTCTTCCTTCCTTCCTTCCTTCCCCTTTCTCCTCCCTTCCTCCCTACCTTCCTTCCAGCTTACCTTTTTTCCTTCCTTCCCTTCTTCCTTCATTCCTTCCTTCCTTCCAGCTTAACTTTTATCCTTCCTTCCTTCCTTCCTTCCTTCTGTCCTTTCTTGCTTCCTTCCCCTTTCTCCTTCCTTCCTTTCTTTTTTCCTTCCCCTTTCTCCTTCCTTCCTTTCTTGCTTCCTTACCTTTCTCCTAATTTCCTTCCTTCCTTCCTTCCTCTTTCTCCTTCCTTCCTTCCTACCTTATTTCCAGGTTACCTTTTATTCATCCTTCCTCCCTTTCTTCCTTCCCCTTTATCTTTCCTTCCAGCTTACATTTTATCCTTCCTTCCTTCCCGTATTTCCTTTCTTCCTTTTGTCCTTCCTTCCCATTTCTCCTTCCCTCCCTCCCTCCTTCCTACTTCCCTTCCTTCATTCCTTGACCCAGGTGGACAACAGGAGGGTTAACCTTTCCACCTCTATAAATAGTAGTACAATTAGAGGTGGAGCCTCGGACATAGTACACAGCTTTTAACATACGTCCTATCTAACCATCTATCTTTCTATCTTTCTATCTATCTATCTATCTATCTATCTATCTATCTATCTATCTATCTATCTATCTATCTATCTATCTATCTATCTATCTATCTATCTTTTTCTTCGTTCTGTCTTCTACCCCATTTCTGTCTTTTTACTTTGTTTCTTTCTTTCTACTGCGCTCTGTATATCTCTCTTTCCATGTATCTACCCCATGTCTTTCCTTCTTTCTTACTACCCCCTGTCTCTCTCATTCATTCTCTTTTCTTTCTTTCTTTCTTTCTTTCTTTCTTTCTTTCGTTCTTTCTTTCTTTCTTTCTTTCTTTCTTTCTTTCTTTCTTTCTTTCTTTCTTTCTTTCTTTCTTTCTACCCTTTCCATGTTCTTTCTTTCCTTCTGTTCTTTTCTTTCTTTCTTTCTTTCTTTCTTTCTTTCTTTCTTTCTTTCTTTCTTTCTTTCTTTCTTTCTACCCGTTCCATGTTCTTTCTTTCTTTCTTTCTTTCTTTCTTTCTTTCTTTCTTTCTTTCTTTCTTTCTTTCTTTCTACCATTTCCTCTTTCTTTCTTTCTTTCTTTCTTTCTTTCTTTCTTTCTTTCTTTCTTTCTTTCTTTCTTTCTTTCTTTCTTTCTTTCTACCATTTCCTCTTTCTTTCTTTCTTTCTTTCTATGTTCTTTCTTTCTTTCTTTCTACCCTTTCCATGTTCTTTCTTTCTTTCTACCCTTTCCATGTTCTTTCTTTCTTTCTACCCTTTCCATGTTCTTTCTTTCTTTCTGTCTTTCTTTCAACAATGTCTTCTGCTCATTCAGCATTGTTTCAACAATTTCTTCAGCTCATTCGGCATTGCATTCTGCATTCACACGCATTTTCTGCAGGAAATGCTTACTTTTTCTAGTTAGTGTGAATGCAGAATGCATTCACACTATTGTTATTCTGTTCGGCCATTTTGTTTCTTTATACTTATTCTTGTGACTTCCGCCGTTTTTCGGCATCTAACTCCTCCTTCATACTTTGTGCCATTTCAACAATTCATATATTAAAACGTGCAGCTTTTTCAGGACTTTTATGCTATTACTTTTCTCTTTCATACTATTTATACTTTTTACAATATTTAACTTTTTCTGCAAATTTTTCCCCATAGGAATACATTGAAAACGTCTTCAAACTTTTAAAATCTTTGTACTACTTTGTACTATTTTGAACGTCTAAGGCTCCAGCATACTTCCTCCCACAGACTCCATTTTTCTTTTAAACTGTAAAAAAACTTTTAATCTATTCCCACATTACTCATCTTCTTGATATCTTCAACAGTTTCAGATATGTGGCAGTTTTAAAATCATTAAGATTTTCAACAAAATCCAACTTTATAATGGGTGTGTATTGCGTCTAACGAGCAGCGCTTAGAGTGGGTGACATCATCGCTAGAGTGGGAGAGAGTGAACAATCAGTCTGGATTTTTTCTGGATAAATTGTCCTCACGGCCACAAATTAAACTCTAGACACTTGATTTTTTCAAGGTTTGTAGCCACACTTGTCGTGTCTCTGATGATGTGATCAAAACAGCAGACAGATTTACAGAATTGTCTGCATGAGCCTCTTTGTGCAGCTAGACCTGCTCCAGTGGCTCATTGACTCCAATACAAAAGTAGGAGCAGATTTTTTGAGAACAGGAGAAATGACCCTCTTTTCTAAACTGCCACGGTTAGAAAACTATTTGTCGTACGAACATGTAAGTCACACAGCCAGCTCAGGAAGGTCTCCTTGCCGGATTAATCATGTCCACACTCTGATAAGTGGTACGGTTCTCTGTTTATAGGCTGTTTTGCGGAGGCTGCACCGAGCTCAAATCCCACTCTGCTCTGCTCTGCTCTGTGCAGTAGCCAGCTGTAGCAGCCAGCTCGTTATCAATGTCTATAAATAGAACAGGTACAGGTGCTGCCTGCCCGCTCGTTAACACACAGCCTCATGCAGACATATGATAAAACAGACTGACAGGATGTCCTTAGGAAATGAATTGAACACTCAGACAGAAAGACACACACAGATTCTCACACATGTCGCACAAATACACAAATATACAAACACAATACTGTTCCACACAGCCTGTCTCTCTCTCTGCCTGTCTGTCTGGAGGAGGAGAGATTTGATTTTTCCCTTCCTTCCTTCCTTCCTTCCTTCCTTCCTTCCTTCCTTCCTTCCTTCCTTCCTTCCTTCCTTCCTTCCTTCCTTCCTTCCTTCCTTCCTTCCTTCCTTCCTTCCTCTTCTACCTCTCTCCTCCTCCTTCTCCTCCTCTCCCTCTCTCTTCTTCCAACTCATTCTCTCATTCTAAAAGTTATACGTTTCAGCTTCCTCCCTTCCTTCCTTCATACCTCCCTTCCAGCTTACCTTGTATCCTTTCTTCTCTCCTTCCTTCTGTCCTTCCCCTTTCTCCTTCCTTCCTTTGTCCTTCCTTCCAGCTTACCTTTTATGCTTCCTTCCTTCCCCTTTCTCCTCCCTTCCTTCCAGCTTACCTTTTTTCCTTCCTTCATTCCTTCCTTCCAGCTTAACTTTTATCCTTCCTTCCTTCCTTCCTTCCTTCCTTCCTTCCTTCCTTCTGTACGTTCTTGCTTCCTTCCCCTTCCTTCCTACCTTCTTTCCAGGTTACCTTTTATACATCCTTCCTCCCTTTCTTCCTTCCCCTTTATCCTTCCAGCTTACATTTTATCCTTCCTTCCTTTTGTCCTCCCCCCCCTCCCTCCTTCCCTTCCTTCATTCCTTGACCCAGGAGGGTTAAGCCTCGGACATAGTACACAGCTTTTAACATGTGTCCTATCTATCTATCTGTCTGTCTGTCTGTCTATCTATCATCCCCCTCTCTCTTTTTCTTCTTGTTCTTGTTCTTTCTTTCTTTCTACCCTTTCCATGTTCTTTCTTTCCTTCTGTTCTTTTCTTTTTCTCTCTTCTTTCTGTCTTTCTTTCAACAATTTCTTCAGCTCATTCGGCATTGCATTCTGCATTCACACGCATTTTCTGCAGGAAATGCTTACTTTTTCTAGTTTCTTCTTATTTTTCATCTTCCGGACGATTTTCGGTTCGCTACTAGTCCTGCAACTCGAAGAGTTGCAGGACATATTATATATCAAAACGTGCGTCTTCATCGGGATCGGTGTGCTATTACTTTTCTCAGCAGTTCACGAATTTTTCGCGACGTAAGTCGCGAAAAACTGTGCAAAATTTTGCATTGAAGTCTATGGGACGAGCGAAAAAAAAAGAGCAAAAAAGACCAAACATTGGAGTTTAACAAACGTCTACTGCTCAGGCATACTTTCACCTAGAGACTCCGTTTAAACTTTAAATAGTAGACACAAGTCTTGTGTATTGGTGTATTACTCCTCGTTTTGATAGGTTGAATAGTTTTTGATCAATCCCTGATCAATGACCATGATCATTTTTGGAGAAATTATGAGATTATAATGGGTGTGTATTGCACGGAATGTTCGTGCTAGAGTGCGTGATGTCATCAGCTAGAGTGGGAGAGAACCCAGAAAAACTCCGGATTCTTTCTCATTCCACACTCCTCTTGGACACAATTTACACTGTACACACATAATTTTTCACAGTTTTATAGACAAACTTGTTGTGTCTCCCACAATGTGTTCAAAATATCAGTGAGACTTACAGAATTTGAATTAGCAGCCTCTGAGTGCGACCATGTCTGTCTCTTCTCCTCATTGACTGCAATACAAAAATTTTCTGAGAGGAGCAGAACGGACCAATGTTTTAAAACTGCCCGTGTCGCCAAAATATTTACTGTAGAAACACCAAATCGCACCAAAATTTTCAGGAAGGCCTTAGGGCACCGTTGATCTGTGTTTTGTTCTGATAGGAGCTACCGTTTTGTCAGAATAAGCCTAAATGCGAGACCAGTGCAGAGGCAGAAACTGGCTCTTTTTCTCTACGTTTCTGTCTGCCTCAGCCTGAGGGGCCCCTATCGTCATTGACAACCAGCTCAAGTTGTCATGGTAACCTCTGATCCTCAGGCCAGGGTCGTTAACTCCATAAACAATCCACCTGGAGCTCGTTAAGATGTTTGTAAACACAGACACACAGCTAAATCAGACTGATACAGGATCCAGCTCAGTCACACACACAGACTCTAGAACCAGCTTCATGTCATTACAGTTACACACACACATTAAAAACACACAAGTAACTCTCAAATGCGCGCGTCAGCGCGCACTCCTCTCCCACACTCTAACACACACAGGTAACTTCCTGTGATTACAGTTAAAGACACACAAACACATCAAATGCGCGCGTAAGCGCGCACTCATCTCTCTCACTCTAACACAGGTAACTTCATGTGATTACAGCTCCTCCATATCAGTGCTTATAGAAAGATGATCATGTGTCTGATCAGCTCTGTCTTGACCTTAAGATCGTGGGTTTGATTCCCATGTTGACAGAGATGGTTAGAACGGCAGTAGCCCCGGTGCCCTTTCAAAATTTCCCGAGAGGAAATTTTCTAGTTTTTAGTTGTAATCTGAATCCACAACATTCAGAGAAGTTCCTGTTAATTCTCATTTCAGTGCAGCTGCTGCATCAAAAAAACACACTGAAAACACATTTTCTTTTTTTATCCATCACCATCATGAAGACCTGTTATCTGCATGAGCTCCACCAGTCTTTCTGAATCAGTGCTTGCTTGTTAGTTATCAGCCAGTGCCCACATGCTTCAGTTATTAGTGATGCGACGAGTGTTGATGTGAGTTTTGGATATCACCGGCTCAAATACCAGATTTATGTGATGCACATTACTAGGCTGTGTCACGCTCTAATGGCAGAGCTCACACACACAATTAGAAGCTATTTTGTTTGCACAGAATCCCCAGAGACATCCCACACTCCAGTACATCTGGCTGTGTATTCAAGAGGCTATTTGTGCCCAGCTGAAAGTTAAAAGTTGTGCACACAAAATACAAATTAGGCAGCACACTAAGCTCACTACTCTGTATTCTGTATACATAATGGTGTGGGCTTTGCTTTCAGCCTTTTGGGTTTTAAGGTGGTGAGTGTAAACTCATATATCTACAGCAACAATTGGCATGTTAATGATGCTCCTGTTGGCATGAAGACAATGTCCTTATGTCTAGAGGATGAGGAGTTTCACAACATTTTATTTGGTATTGATACTAAACAATAATAACACTGACACTAATTAACTTTCTTTGGATAGCACTTTTCAAAATGACATCTCATTTATTCTAATTTAGAAACAGTGGGTATAGTTAACCAAACAAATAAATCACATAAAATGTTTTTACAACAAGAGACTTGTTTGTGAGTGCTGGCAGTTTAAAAGCTCAGACCCTGTCTCAGTGTTCATGTTACCTTTTCAAATGGTGTAAAATGTTAATTGTGTCTCCTGTTAGTTCTTTTCCTATTGGCGCCTCTCTTCACCATGAGTTGAGCATAGTACCTGGCTGGAACCTGGTTACTTTTTGGTGTCATCTCTGCCAAGACAGGATATGCGACTGTGTGTAACTGTACCCCATTACATTTGTTGAACATTTGTTCCAAACCTTTATTCAACCTGCAAAAACCATGCAGTAGCAGGCAGTGAAGATGTATGTACTATATTGTACTATATGTTCATGTGTGTGTCATGTTGAAGATGAGCAGAGGAGGGCAAATTGCTTCATTACTTCATCACTTCAGTCAAATTATGAATTTTTGGAGCCAAACATTCTCCAATACAAGTGAAAGGTGTTCATTATTACTTGAATTATATTGTTGCACATTCTCAGAGCCTAATGTCTGTGAAACAACCTGCTGACTTATAGAGCCTGCAGACTCTATAAATCAGCTCAGTCAGCAGGTTTATACTGTAATTACATTTGTTGAACATTTTTATTCTCCATGGAGAATAAAAAACTGCAGTAGCAGGCAGTGAAGATGTATGTCTTTTGTACTGTACAAGTCTCTTGTGTCATGCTGAAAAGCAGAGGAGGGCAAAGTTTTTATTTCTCCATGGAGAATAAAATTTTGTAGCCAAACATTCTCCAATACAAAGCCTGTGGTCACAATGGCAGCTCTTGTTCTTTGTGTGTTTCTCTATCATGTTTTTTGCAGGTTGAAGTCAGAAGTTCCCAAAAAAGGAATACTCCAAAATGAACTGTAAATGTTAATAGGACTCAGATAAACGTACTTCACTACTGTCTACCCCTGAAGACGACCTCAAAAGCTTAATGCACCATCACTGTTACAACTCTAGATTTATATCCACTACACAATATCTACATTGGAAATACCTGATACAAAAAGCAAGTCATGTCAAGTCGAAGGTAAAAAAAAGAGCTGTCGTGCACTTTATCTTGACTTAACTCTACTAACAGCAGAAAGTGTTCTGCTATTTATTTAGTTTTGGAAATTATAACTGTTTCCAAATCATAATGATGACCTCAAAAGCTTCATGCACCATCACTATTACAACTCTAGATTAATATCCGCATGTTTTGTGCAGCAAGACACAGCGTACTAGTTTGGCAGTTTGGTAGACCGGGGCGCACCGAGATGGGTGTGGCGGCGCAGCAGGGGAGGGATCAACAGATTCAGCTTGGCGCAGTGACAGTTTTGTGCCAAAAGGCAGCCCACGCAGTGGTCGTTTGGCATTTGGTGTGCAGTGCGCACACGTCACCAAAACCTCACAGGCAGGTTTCCACAATTTCAGGCACATTTCAATGCAATAAAGAACCACAACAACCACTACTCAATGCAACTATCTGAGTCAGCACATAAATGTATAACTATATCGACTGTTTGTTGACGGCCAACTATCAGCAGGGCTGGGAAGATAGTTGGCCGTCAACAAACATCACTGGACAGCCTCTATAACAACAAAATGTTTTATTGTCCAACACAACACTGACTGACAGTATGACCACTACACCTGAGCTACACTACATTACATCTGACTGTCTCACTACACTAATCAAGTTTGTCCTCAGCACAAAGATGGAAAACAACAGGCGTGCAGTGGGACAAAAGCAGCGAAACAAAGAAAACAGAAACACCGAAGAGGGAAGACAGAGATAATCCAGGATGCAGGGCAGACACACAAAGAGAAAGTCAGGGCTGCAGGTATTTAATCCTGACTGTTCATTACATGCTTGGGTGGCCATGCAGCCGTCCATGTAGCAGAGCCCTTGTAGGCTCAACCTGACACCCTGCAGGGAAAATTAATGACTTCAATAAAAGTGTAACATTTTCCTGTGACGCTTCCCGCATCGAGCTTTATTGGACAAATCTTAATTTGGCTCTGATCGGATCACCACAGCTTGTTACTGTACGTCTGGAAAGAAATGAATGAGGCACTGTGTATGTGTGTGTGTGTGTACCAATGACTTACTTCTTTCCTTTCTGCAGCAGCCAATACACAGGCCATGATGTATGATATTTGTGTCATTTTAGCTGAGCACCTGTGTTGTCATAGTCTGCCCCAAAGGCCAGTGGATGTCAGGACAAGCCTTGATGTTTTTTCCACAGGGAGACCTTTGTCCACTCGATCAGATTTTTAGTGTCAGCAACTGAGGATTTACAATATTAGCTTTCTATACTAAAATGTCGACAAATGACCTCCAAACCAGATAAATCTGTGATTTTATTAAACCCCTTAAACCCCACGTGATTGCCTGTCAATGGCCTCATATCCCGTTTTTGTTATGGTAGTTCAAAAATTGAGGTTTTCCATTTTAAAACATATTTTTATGCACTTTTTACATTTTAGTTATTTTTACTAAAGCAAAGGACCAGTCTCATGATCACCACACAGCTGGGCACTGAAAGACAAGTGATACTAAAGGAAGCCAAACTGAGATATCGCTGACACCAGTAGTGACGAACACAGCTCCCATGACCCTGAAGTATTTCACAACATCACCAAACATACAGTATTAAACATGTTAGTCACATTAAATTATTTTTGACATACTGGAGCTCTGTGGTATAGTCACAGTATTCTATTCACATTCGCTCCACTCACTTAATCTTTCTCACTTATAGGATCAAACCACCACACAAAGCCCTCAGCTTCTCATGGCGACTCGGACAGATGATATTCCAGTGGAGGTTTGGATGTGGAGGTGTCAGCAGTTTTAATGACAGGCTGCAGAAAACCTCCATTCATTTGTGAGGCACAGCCTACCATACTGATCCCACCAGGGCACCAGGGCTCTCTCTCTGTGTTTATGGGACCATGCATATGACTGAATTTCTCTTGAGTGGTGGCTATGTGTGGGTGTGTGTGGGTGAGGGTGTGAAACTACATGTGTTGACATACAGGAGGGAACTCCAGTGGCCACCTAACAACACACATACACACACAGCCGTAATATACACACTCCATAGCACACTGTTGTGATGTTATGGTTATACAAGCTATTTCTTCAGCACTTTATGAGATCACATGATCTCTTTTATCTCTCTGCTCTTTCATATTTTACCATAGAAGTAATGCATTCATGTTTATACTGTTATCATAAAACTTTAAATTGGACTGAATGCCTCATTTAAACCACTGTGAGGCCCTGAATTATTCATGTCATGGATATATTAATCTATTAACACAGTCCCACTCATAAAACCACTGCATATCAATAAGTTCCAGAGTGAAGACTTTGCAGTTGACAGTTAGGTTAAGTGTACGTTACGGTTACATTAATGTGTAGGTTGAAGGACAGGCAAGTAGTGGTTAGTTGGGTTAAGTTTTTAGGAAATTACTCAAAGTTCTCCTTGTGAGTGATGGGAACATGGCTGTGTGTGTGCATGCGCGTGTGTGTTGTCGTACTTGTGTGTTTTTGGCAGCACCACTCTGTTACCAGGATGTGGCTGTTTCCTGTGCCACTTCCTGTTGTGTGTCTCCTCACCTGATTGGTCAGTTCTATTCTGGCTATTGGCGTTGAGTGAGGTGTGGGCATGGCACCTCACTCGTTTAAGGTGGGGACATAGACAGTTAAGGTGGGGACATAGATTAAAGATATATTAATTATATGTATATTTATTTCAAATACATTGAAATTAGATTAAATTTGTCTTATAGCATTTAGAAATTCAGAATTCGCCTCATGAATAAGTGGAACAGTTTCATGTGAAAGGAACAAGCTCTTGTCATCTGCATAAAAATAAACAAAAACAGTGCCCACATGTAGATGAGTGATAAACTCAATTACTGTTTTTGATAAGACAAGATGATCAAACACTGTTGAAAAGTGAGGTTCTAACTTCATCGATCTATCTGATGAAGAGGTAAATGTATGGAGGAAATTCCACATGTTTAAAAGCACTTTTAGACATTTAAATCATAATGTAATACATGGTGCAGCTAACAAATAAAACATTATGCCAGAGTTGTACAACTCATTTGTGCTGTTGGTCACATGATCCAGGACACTAAAATAATTCCACGTTCAAACTGTCATCCTTGCAGAATAGACAAGGCTTGTGTGGACTAAATCACCTCTCAGTATGATTTAGTATATTTTGAATTACATAAAAAACAAACAGCCTTCTCCGTAAGCTTGGCTGAGGCAATAGTTGGCGGGTATTCACGCTTAGAGAAGCAGGGTTAAAGCATGCGTGCTCATAAATCTGCCTGCTGCCATATTGGAAAATGCAAAGTACTGTAAATTAAAACTGACTTGGTGCAAAATTCATGCAGAACATGGAGAAAATGTTGCCATGTTGGAGGAATAATAACTAAAGGGGCAATATGTACTATTCCTTTCTTCATCACTTTTTCCCTTGTTGCCATTCAACCTTTCACCACCCACTTCTGTGCTGGCGAGTCGCGACAGTGGGTGGTATCTGAAAGTCATCATCTACCACCAGACTGCAAAAAGTAAACATCATCTGCTGACAGAAAATGCCAAGGAATGATCACTGTAGGCTCATTTTTGCTGATCAGTCGTTCAGTGTGCACCATGTGAACAGGTGGCTGCACCTGCAAGAGCACTAACCTCTCATGCTTTTAACAGGAACATACTGCCTGTGTTACAGTTTAAAGGCTACTGGAATGTAATATACATTTTCCTTGTACATTTCTTCTGTTTTTTTAAAAACATTATGACAGTTCTTTACAATTGCTGAAAAGATAAGAAAAATTCAGTATTTTTTGCCATGTGCAGCCGACACACTGAAACCATAGTGAATGTTAATTTTACATAATGCCAGCACAGGAACAGTGAACTCCCAACACCCATAGAAACTATGATTAGAAAAATTCAAGTTTATTTTTTTGACAAAGGCTTTCTAGCCCGAAACTGTCATGAAAGTAAAGAAGCGCCAGTAGCTGTTAACCCATAGAGGCGTAACTCTCTTCCTTTTACTTAATGTGGTCATGCTGCCACCACACACTAATTGTGTAGAGTCAATAATGCCATATAGGTTTTAACAGATCAGGCCCCTGCCCTTTTTGTGAGACCCACCCTATTCCAAAAACAATTTGGATAAAATGCAAGGCAGCATAACTGGACACTGTCCTTCAAAGCAGTCTGTCAACAGTCAAATAAACCATTTTGCTCTGTGTGAGCATTTATTGCCAGGATCTATTGAACAAAATAATCCATATAATTTTCTTTCTGTCACATCTCAAAAGTCCATCATCATCACTAGTCGACAAAACACTAGGCCTATAATAATTTATGATGAGAGATTTACAGCAGACTTTTCTACAACAAACCATATGGAGTATCACCAGAAATACAAGCAAAACACGTCTCTTCTACTTTACTTCTAAGAAATTATCATTTTGCAACAACAACAACAACAACAGGATGCAGGTTCCAGTAAAGGATGTGTTATTTTTGTCTACTCTCAGATCAGGATCAGATATCGGTGTTCACCTCATTGTTTACTTGTATGCATTTCTTTGAAAAAGAGATGGTAACTACCTGAAGATCAAGAAAATGACATGTGATAGGAGCAATCCTCTGAATCACGCTGTTCCATGAGAGAGAAAATAGTTAGCCATTCAATTTCAAGTTGAGTTTTCCACAGTAGCATCTATGGGTGCTTCAGGGACACTGACCCATATGGTGCATACATGTGTAACAGAGTTTGGCTGTTGACTCCACTTGTCACAGTGACAGCCAATCACATTGCAATCACCTTGCTCTCCTCAGCACATAAATATCGCCTGACATAATAGTATCAAAATACAATAATAACATCCCAATCACTCCATCACTTTTAGCAACACTTGACCTTTGTTTAGTCTTGTGCCATGTGTTGCATTAAACAACATCACGGTAGTCCTTCAACTACATAAACTATTATCAAAATAGCCATGTGAAAGTGTCCCCTCTTTCAACTCATTTTGTTTTTGGGACCCTAAACTTTCTTTCACTAACCTCATTTAAAGCTACAGCAGCTTTCGCCAGAAAATCTCAAATAAACAAACACACTATATGGTTGGCGAAAATAGTGGGTCATACAGCTATAAATATACAGTATGCAAATCATATGTATCAGTTTATACTATCTTGTTTCTTCAGAAATGTGACTTTTTTCCCCCCACTGGGATCATTAAATATTCATCTGTTCATCTTCAGTAGTCCATTACTGAAACAGTCAGTATTTCACAAAAAAAAGTGTCAGTAGACAGTGAACACAGTTGCACAGAGCCCACACAATCTGGACCAAAGAGGAAGATAAAAAACCACCAACCAGGGTAAACTTTGTGGGTTTTCAGCCCATTGGAAATGTCAAGTGATAAGAGGAACAGAAAGAGATGGAGAGATAATGTGAGAGATGGAAAAGGGGAGAGCAAATGGACACTAAGAAGACAGGGTCATTTTAGTGACAAAGAGAGAGAGAAACAAAGACAAAGCAAACAAAGATGGAAAAGGTGATCTCTCCTTCTGTCTCTCTCAACTGACGCTGTAAACAACATTATGACACCATCAGGCTGTTCATCCAGATTAACTGAGTATCTTTAATTTCTTACTCAGCAACCTGAATGTATCACTTCAACTTTTGTAGTAAAGTTGTAAAGTACTTCTCCAGGAGATTTGCACATCAGTACAATGGACAGCAGCATTAGATGACGTTTAAAATCAAGCATAGATTAAAAAAAAAAAAATATTCAAGATGTAATTCTGAGTGAAACAATATCCTAGCAGGGAGCGCCTTAAAATGTGCCATTATCAGTTTGACATTTGCGTGTCCTAAGACTGAGTACTGTAAGAACTAAAATTTTAAAATGGATTCTAAAATGGACTGGCAACCAGTGGAGTGAGGCTAAAACCGGGGTGATGTAAATTTTACTTGTGTGGGTTAAAAGCCTATGCAGCATTTTGAACAATTTGAAGACGTTCCAGCACTTTCTTGTTAAAACATGTAAAAAGGCTACAATAATCAAGACGAGACGAAATAAAAGCATGACAATCAAGTTCAGGCCTCCAGTGCTCTAATTTTTGAAATGTTCCGTAGCTGGAAAAAGCAATTTCTGTCAATTTTTGGAATGTTGTTCCAAAGACATTTCTGGCAAAATAGCAAACAGTTGATCCTAGGGTACAAAATAAACCAAAGACAAAACTGTTTGGCAGCTTTGGTTGCCAATATACGTTGGTTTGAATTTGATTTTTTTTTTTTAACTGACAGCCCTGGTCAAGACAACCATGGAGTAAGTCTGTGCTCACACAGACAGCAAACCCCGGATTAGTCACTGCTGAAAGTGTTTTGCTTTTGGATTCAACCCAGCAGCTGGAGATATAAACAGAGAAAGACTGAAAATAGAAAGACTGTTAAAAATCAAAGTCAGTATTTCACAGAAAAAGTGTCAGTAGACAGTGAACACAGTTGCACAGAGCCCACACAATCTGGACCAAAGAGGAAGATAAAAACCACCAACCAGAGAAAACTTCATGGGTTTTGAGCCCATTGGAAATGTCAAGTGATAAGAGGAACAGAAAGAGATAGAGAACCTCAAGATAAAACTCTGGATAGATTCATTTACCCAGGGACAGGGCTTGGATTGGGAGACAAGGTTGGATTTTTTAGGAGCCACCTTATCTAATATTTCTAAACATTGAGAGATGGAAGAGGAAAACACAGAAGTGATCACTAATATGGACATCCTCCACATGCACTTTATCAACATTCAGGCCGATTGAAAAGACCAGAGAAAATGGACACTGAGAAGAACAGGGGATCATTTTAGTGACAAAGAGGACATGTTGGAAGAGCCAAAATCAAAGACAAATTTAACAGACAAAATAACTGTCCCGGTACACCACAGCAAGATGGAAAGATGAAAAGGTGATCTCTGTATCCCTCCCCTTTTGTCTCCCTCACAGCCCACTGCATCTTTGTTAAGAAACACACCAACAAACTGTAGTCTGGCTGCTTCTTGTAAGTGTGGAGGAGGAGAAGACAAATTTTTATCGACAAGAGGAAACCCTCACGCTGAACTCAGTTTCATTCCCTCTGACTTTGTACACAGCTATGGCGCAACTAAGATTCACCTCTTGATCAGTCTGAACACTATCTTTACTGCTCCAACACCACAGAAAACATCCTAATACTAACAACAATTAGACGATGAATGAAGTTTGGACTTATGAATATTTTATGAACAAGTCGGTGTAACTGAAAAGCACAAACAGCAAAGTCATGACAAAGTTTTCAACACTTACAGTATAACTGATCCATCATCATGTTACATAAGTCATAAACACACTAGGCTACCTGCTGACTGACTCACTAGTTGCTACTCTAGTTTCTTGGACATCTTCTTCTACTGTGTTATGGTCGGTTTGGGGGCCAAAGCCCACTGAATAGCCGTGAGTGGACACACTCAGGCAAATTATTTACGTTGCTGCAAAGGCTTAATTTAAATCCTTCACTCCAAGTCTGATGTTATGCTATTGATTCACCAGGGCTTCAAGATTTATCACTTTGGTCCTCAGTGAAAACCAGTGAAAAGAGATGGGTCTGTGTGCGATTGAATAAATGAGCTATAAACAACACACTGATCTCTGAAATAGTAAAATTCTTGTTTTTAAACTTTCTTCCATTAATTGTAGTTTTTGACCTAATGATGCAACGATGCTTAAAGACTTGTTAATTCCCCCACCAGTATGAATGAAGTAATGGAGCAGTAAAACGCTTCTGCAAACTTGCAGGAGTTCAAAGGAAAGTTCGTAGTGAACTGGTGTCTCTGATTCGCTGAAGCTGATTTTTAGGAAAACAAATAATTGCCTTATCACCTTGACAACAAAGAGAGGTTGGCCAGGAGGTGTTGCTGCTGATGCAGATAAGCTCTCGATTCTGGGAAAACAAAAGCAGAGTCGCCTACGATAAAACACACCGTCACAACAACACCTCTCTGCTTAGAGACCTCCAGTTCAACGTGTAACTGTGTGTGTGACTCAAACCGCTGTCACCCTCGCTGGCTCATGAGTCATCCATTTCATTGAAAGACCACAATCGTGACACCTCACAGCATCTCTAGAACAATTATCCAATTAGAGTGAGCCGTGTGGCTGCAGGCGCTCCTCACTCTGAACTGGAGACAAACAATCTATTTATCCATTCACCACCTCGAGTGTGCATGTGTTTTGGTTCGGCCTGTTGGTTAACTTGCCAATTAAATGTTGATAACCTCCCTGGTAGATTTATTAGTCTAACCCTCAACACTAACATTATGACATCCATTGCTGTAAAGATAAGTTACTTGAGCTTGCTTTGTCTGTTTGGTTTGATATGAACAGTCTAACAATGCCATGTACATGTCCATATGTTGGTGGAGACCAAACAGAGCTAAAAAAAAAAGACATCAGACTATCAGATAGATAAACACACCATTCAAAATGAACCGCAGTGTTGCTCTGTGTGTAGTTAGGTGTGAGTATCTCACCTCACAATCTGAATCATAATCTTAAACATCTTCCAGTTTCCGCTCTAGAGTTGCGGATGAGTTTCTGCTCGTGTGTAGGCCTACACTTTGCAGACAACACTGTCTTCTGTTACTGAACTGTGTCACAACCAGTTGTACTTCATGCGCTTAAACCTATGTACACGGCCATAATATTAAAACAGGTGACTGGTTTTAATGTTGTGACTCATCTGTGCAGTAGCAGCAAGTCAGTAACAACAGGCGCCAGTGCAGGCTATTATGATGGGCCCTCAGGCACACACAAACACTTAGATGTGCACACAAAAGTATGCATACAGTACAGGTCAAAAGTTTGGACACACCTTCTCATTAAATGGTTTTTCTTTATTTGTATTACTTTCTACATTGTAGATTTATACTGACATGAAAACTATGAAGGAACTCATATGGAACTATCCAGCTATCTGTCACTTGACCTATTGAGATGGTTTGGCATGAGTTTGACGGCGTGAAGGCAAAACAGCCAACAAGTGCTTGGCACCTCTGGGAACTCCTTCAAGACTGTTGGAAAACCATTCCAGGTGACAGCCTGAAGCTGATAAGAGGAAATCAAGAGTGTTATAGCTGTCATCACAGCAAAAGGTAGCTACTTCGAAAAATCTAAAATATTAAATATGTTCTGCTTATTACATTTTTGGGTTTACTACATAGTTCCATTCCTTTGATGTCTCCAGTATGTAGAGAATAATGAAGACAAAGGAAAGCATGCAGAGGACGTTTAAGTGACATGATCTCTGTCTATTGATCTGTATACTGTACATACGCGCACATACACCCACAACACACAAAAGACAGTGCTGTCCATGGTGCTGTGACACTGAGTGACATCAGGAAAAGGATGGATGGAGAATATCCTGCTATGCCAATTGAAGAATTAAATTTGTTTTGGTGTTTAAGCCATTTTCTCTGGAGCAGAAAAAGACAGAAATGATATCATAAAACAATGAGGGGGAAACAAACAACATGATTTGACGATTAGTCGACTAAAGGAAAAATCTGATTCATCTAATTCGACTATTAAAAGTTTTAGTCGGAACCACCTGCAACCAACAGTTAACCATAGACTGCTTAGCAACTATTAATAGTACGATCTATGCATAAGATGAAGTAGGGTTATACGTCCACCCCTCATGTGCAACTTTACACCGGCCTGGCTAGAAGCAGTGGACTCTGCACCTGCAGCCTGAAGACTTCCCGTGGCTGAAGTCTGTTGCCTCAGTAACAGCAAAAGGTTGTCTCTTGCCTCTCGTGATGTCATGCATGTTAAACACTGAGTAAGTAGCTAAGCGCTGATTGTGCGGCCATTTTCTGATGAGACCACCGGCTGATGATAAAGAGTGATTTCATGGGCAGCCAAGTTTCCACACATTGATTTCCTTATGCACACTCCAGCAGCTTGTTATTGCTAAGTTGTAGGGCTAAGGAGCTGTTGATCCTGCATTCAGCTTCCTCAACTCTTTGCAGAATGTGAGGGAGTACAAAACTGTGCATGTGTGTGTGTGTATGTGTAAAAAGGAGAAACAGAGACAGGAACACAGAAGTCGAGTTTAACGGCAAACCACCCACTCGCTGCTAATAGACGACGCTGCTTGGAGGAATAAATCTCAGATAAAAATCGCAGTGTGCCTGAATCACTGTATACACAAAATATAATTATTGTGATGATTCATAAACAAGTCACTTCATAAGTAAATATAGATTGTGCGTTGTATAAAGCATGGCCTAACAGCACAGCTTTGTAATGTTCACTGTTCAGATACACAACGTGCAAAAAAGACACAACAGCACAGTCAGTTGTAACCTATACATTAACATTAAGATATACTAACACTTACTTATACTGTAAGTCAGCAATCCAGAAAAGCTGCAAGCTTCCCGGTGGGAATCAACACAAGATCTGAAGCGAGGTAGATGACGCCAAAACTCTCGTCTGAAATGTTCCCTACCTGACATCAGTGTTATGTTACAGTATAATGTGATCACATTGTGCAGTGGGTGTCGATCCTTCGGTCGGGTTAGCTGTTAGCATCGCTCTCTACCATTGTAGCCGTTCTGGCCCTTAATCACAGTGATTACTTAACCACAGAGGCTCTTAAGTGCTGCTTATCTGAACTCCTCTGGAGAGCAATTACACCATCACCGCTCCCTCCTTCACATCCACCCTCCTTCAAATCTCTTTTTTTATCCTCCAGTTCTCTCACCTCCATCTATTCGCTGTCTCCTGTCTGCAGCCTGTCTCTTGCTGCCCTCCTTTCCTCTTATCCTCCTCCTCTCCTCTCCTCTGCCCTATTTTATTCTCAGCTCCGTCCTCCATTTCCATCCCTAGAGCCAGGTGCTGAGAAAATAGACCCCACTAAAAACTATTATTACTAACAATAGGAAAACAGATGAGTTGTGTCCTAAATGTCTGGTTTGGCCCACACTCAGCGCAGTACTGAGAGCAGCACTGTCTGATTGCTGAGGAAGACAGAGACCAAGGAGCAAGGAGACGGTGTGTTAGTGTGTGTGGGTGTGTGTGTACTGTATGTCAGTGGACAGGTATGTGCATTCAGAGTTCTTATACAGACTTGAACTGAGCAGGACGACAGGATTCAAAACTTGAACTGCAAGGTGTCAAAGTAACCAATACCCAAAATGTGCATTTATCTGTTGCGTGTGTGTGTGGTTGGATTGTGTTGGAGAGCAGTAAAAGGAGCTAACCACAGTCATCCTTCTGACTTGAAGGTCGGAGCAAAAACTACACATATTATCTTTCGTTTAGGTCAAAAATAGTTCAGTACAAGGGATGGAGGAGGAAGAGGAGGAGGGGTGAGGGTGAGGAAGAGGGGGAAGAACAGAGAAGAGGACAGATCAAGTAAAAGAAAAAGGACTACTAACTGACTTCTTCACAGTGGGATGAATGAGAGGGAGAGGAAGAGAAACCGAGCGCCGACAGAGACGAGAAGGAAAAAGAGATTCTACTGATTTTAATATTACAACTGTTGAGCTGAAAGCAGGAATTCTGGAGGAGGAACAGAGGATTCATTGTACCAACGGTTTACTAAAAAGGCCGTTAAAGGATCACTTTAAACCTGGACCTTGAAAAATACATTTTAATCACCCTGACAAGTTTGGTGTCATTTGATCTCCCTCGAGCGGCGCGTATATCCGTGCGAGAACACGGGGCACCCAATGCAGCCTCTAAATAACACATTATCCGAGTTAATTTCGCCAATATTTTGATGATACACTAGTGTTATTCCCCTCCGAGGGTGGCATATCAACATCCGTCCTCCAGGCTGAACTAAATCTGGATGATGTCATCCTGCCCGGCTCGTTCTGATAATAATCATTCCGCTTCGGCATTTGGGTCCTTTTTAGCTCAACTAGCCAGAGCTGTAGTGAGGATCCAGGCTGGGAGAGGAAGCCTGTGGAAGCTGACCGAAGCTGAACATCATCCAGCTGCTCATTTTGTTCTGACGAGTCAGAAACATGCAGAAACGGACCATAGCATTAGCGATAGCAAGTCCCGCCCGTCGGAGATGACATCATCCAGGTCAGCTGTTAGTAGGTCAACCTGGAGGAGCCGGATTTGATAACATGCCACCACGGGCTGGAGGGGAATAACATTGTATCATCACAAAATATTGGCTGAACTGCCTCCCCCCGTGTTCTCGCATTATACCTGTCTATCTCTACTAATCTGACACCAAACTTGTCAGGGTGATTAAATGATCGTATTTGATGCTAGAAATAAGGTCCAGGTTGTAAAAAACGAAAGTTATCCTTTAAGGTTGAAACATTTCCCTACAGATCTCCGTCTCTCTTTTGTGCCCGCAAATGAGTCAGATATTAGGCGATATCTGTCAAAATAAAAGCTCCTTTTTTTTTTACACAGACTGCAGTTCTTAGGCCTTGTCTATTTCCATTGTGTGAGATTATCCTTCACAATGAACATGAATATATTATTTGATTAGGGTCGAATTCACTTTATCTTCCATGAAGTTGTATGGTTTTGCTTCTGTGCCCTTTCCCACTGTTCCCCTCTGACGTCTGCATTACAGTAAGAAACAGAGGACTTTTCTCAGGAAACAATACGTCAAAGACAAGACACTTTGTAAACTTCACTCTCATGTCCATATACTTAAAGCTGGTGCATGCGCACAGAGCAGTGCATTCTCGACTGTGGTGCAAAATGCTGAGGTGGTGAAATTACTACAGATGAGCCTCATCCTTACTGTAACACTTCACGCATGTTTGTCATTGGTTTCTTCCAGAGAAACATCTGACCACAGCACCATTGAGCAGCAGAATTAGGAGCCAGCAAATGATCAGTGCAGCTTTAGAGCAAAATAACCTCAGCTAATTCTAGTTTGTTCTCTAGCTTTCAGACGTGTGTTTGTTTTGGAGAAGTCTGACAGGTTGCGGTTTGCAAACCAAACTTTCCTCATAATTTACTGGCAGAGGTAAAAATCTAAGATTTGTAACTACCTCAACCATGTTATGTCCACTGCTCTGACAACACACAGTTGCAGCGGTTCAGTGACACGAGCAGCTGATTTACTCGTTCCCTCTCATGATTTATTAATCGTCTGTCGACAGACACACAAGCGGCCGCTGTACAGTAACTTCAATGCCGCCAGCTGAGCTCACTCTCCATCTACTAATGCAATTTGACTTGGTTTTGCAACAAGTTAATGGGAGCAAAAACCAGCCTGCTGGGCTAGGAGTGGAAATGATGTCAGATGTGGAGCACAGGCTGAGTTCAAAGTGAGGGGAAAGAGCAGAGGAGACGTTTACAGTATGTACAGCAAGTCCTGACTTAATTTTCTTTTCTTTGATGTCTTAAAACTCCTCTTGCAGTTTATTACGGTGAGCATTATGATCTGGCTATGGAGTGTTTAATCTGGATCATAAACACTGAGGAAATGTGTGACTGTTATGAGCTGTGAATAAGCTGACATACTGACCTAAAGATCTAACTGCTGGGGGAAATCCCAACAAAAACTAAGATAGATAGATAGATAGATAGATAGATAGATAGATAGATAGATAGATAGATAGATAGATAGATAGATAGATAGATAGATAGATAGATAGACTAAATGAAGAGTATGTTCTCCACTACACCATGCTGCTGTGCATTTTCCAATGCGCACAAGCTCATTGGTCTAAGAATGCATGTTATCTCTATGTAACAACTGAGCCCATTCATGCTTACAACGCTGAGTATTGGCTGTGTGGCAGGTGACAGTTTCACTCACACGTCCCTCTGTGTGTAAATGAAGGAGTGAGAAAGAGTGTGAAGACTCAGCTCCGTACTCACGGTCAGTTTCTTTCTCGGACTCTCCCGCCGTCACCTTCCACTACAGCGCCTATCCATCCAGAGAGGGAGCATAAAGTCAGCTGGTGTCACTCGATCTCCGCGACAATAAAAACCTTCAGTCAGCTCATAGAGGTGATGGTAAGAGTCAGAGGCTCCAGAGCGCGAGACGGTGTGCGCGGGGCGACAGCAGCCGGCAGACTGAGAGAGAGAGAGAGGGAGGGAGGGAGAGAGGGAGAGGCGGCTCAGACTCACTCAGACTGTTACGCCCTCTCTGTGTTTGTGTCACATTTATGCAAAGACCGAAGGTCTGTCCACTGACAAATAAAAGTACAATAACACATGACAGTTTATTGAAAATAAACGCACACAGGCTGCTATCCAGACATTTCTCTTATTTTGTGCATGTAGAAAAAAATGAACAGTGGAAACTGTCCTCGGTGTAAGTCAGCCAATTTCATCCAAAATTAAGGGGCTGTGTCTGAAGCAGCTTCATTAAAGGGATATTCCGGCGTAATTTGAAGTCTGCTAATGGCTAGCTTCTAGTTGTAGCAACCTTAGCAATGACCACACCATAACAAACAGTGCAGTCTATTGATCCACACATAGCTTCAAATAATGCTCAAAACAGCGCCAAACGTCATCAACAGTATAAACAGGGCCCCAGCACATAATACAGGCATCAAACATCTGTTTGCTTTGCCTGGTTTCTATTGAGAAGAGACCAAAACAACTCACCCACTCTCCTCCAGTTATATGGCAACTTGCCGCGTCCAGCATAGAGTCCAGGCACTGACGACACACGTCCGAGCTGGTAGAGCACAGGTAGCCTACAGCACATTCAATTTCAGCGGCCACTGACCATGATTGACCACTTGACCCCCCCCCCCCCCACCACCACCAATTTCCCCCAGGTCCAGCACATAGACGCCACCGGCGGATCTCCCTCTTTCACTTTTCTCCTCCATTTCCTTCAGCACGTTTTAGGTAAACTCAGTCTCAAAGTGATACGGGCGCCCAACGAAATGAAACCAGTCGTGTTCTGAAACTGCATAAACTCAACTGTGTTGTCCTTTCTGTCATGTCAACTCATGGATGTAGTGCATCATGGATATTCATGTAGTGTCGATTTTGATTTTACTTTGTTCCCTTCCGCAACAAACGTCGTCCTGATCTCGTGTGACGCTGCGCCTAATCTCGCGCTTGTTTACGAGATTTCGAGATTTTCTTCCAGAAATATCTAAAGTTAGAAATGCCCAATTTCCCTGTGAAGTTGAACACTCAATAACCAACTTTTATAAACGGATAGGCAATATACATAGGCCAATAGGAACTTTGACTGCAGCTAATTATCATAGGCTACATTTTCATCCTTAGCCTACGTTAAGACCTAGTCAAATGTTATATTTAAATAAATTAGGCGATATGTGAAGTGCTAATTTGCATGTGCATTTACAGAAACTGAATCTGAACAATGGATAGCCTAAAGCCCCTTTCAAAATTCTTGTCTATTTTGTTGACATTAGAGTCTGAAAGTTTTTACAGAGGGGATTTCCTATCTCTATCACCAGCCCTAAAATATCCAATCTATTGCCATGTTTTTAGGAATAAAATGTTGTAGCCTATAAATCAGGGTTTGAATGATATATCATCCCCTCAATAAAAACCTTTGGAATATAGGCCTAGACATGAATAAAACTAGAAGGTTTGGTGTCAGTCTGGCTACTGTAGGTGCTGCTGAAGTGGAGATGGTCCAGAGTATGAGGAAATCTCATTTTGAGAAAACAGCCTTTAAAGATTTGTAGGCTACTGTAATTCTATAGATTGTTAAGGAGGAAAAATAGCCCCAAATCTCCAAATTGAAAAAACAGTGTTTTTGCCTGTAGTGTCACAGCTGACATCATAATTGTAATGAAGGAGTATTTATTGAGTGACATTTCTATTATGCATTAGCCTATTACAAAACGTTGAAAGTGCAAACAGGGCAGATCAGCATCTATGATGACTGACTACCACACACAATCTACAGCAGCCCATGCTTGTGGCATGTGTGTTGACCTTCTGATTATCATTTCAAAGAACATGGTGAATGTGAAACAAAGAAAGGTGATAAAGCAGAGCAGAATATCAGCACTGGCTTTCCAGCAGTCAGTTATCTGGACAGCACATGAAGCTCTGTGGCGACAGTCCCCTTCCTGGCTCGTCTGGGAATCTGGAGGTGGAAGACGACAGTGTCGTTCCTGTGGAGAATCACAAACTGATGTGCACGTGTTACTTGGAATGAGCTCCATGTGTTTCGATTTTGATGTTTGCCCTGCGTGAAAGCCGAAGGAGGCTAGATTCCCTCTTGCTGCTGAGTCGTCTGTCTGTTCAACGACTTTTAAGTGTCATCACTGAGTTTTCTGGTCTCAAAAGAGTGAGTCCAGTCTGCTGCCTCAGTGCTGGATGTTCTCCTCTCAGGTAATGTTGTGCTACTGTGACAGTGAGCAGCACAGCATGGTGCTGTGGGACTAAATTGTTGACAACAGTATTGCAAATATTGGTCACTGCCAGGGCCTCGAGGTTAGCTGGGGTGAGCCCCCTGAATTAATGTAAGTCAATGTGTTTGAGAGGGAGCGTGTGTGTCTGTGTGTGTGTGTGTGTATTGTCTAAACAACAGTTAAGTAAAAGCCAGGCTTGCTGGTGTAAAACGTCTCCCAGCAGTGGACTCATTATGTTCCATTAAGACACATTAAAACACCATCCAGCTCATTTACCCTGTGTTTTTGTGCAATCTGAGTCTCTGAGTGATTTAGACACAGTGTGGAGCAAACAGACTTTATTTCATTTTCGCTTATTCATGTGGCTCAGCCTGATGCTTGATTTGTCCCCATAAATGTTTTAAAGATGCTACCAAGACTTTTTATGATGTTGTTGTATCAATGGACGGGTTGTGTTAATCCGCCACAACACAGTTACTTTATAAACACTACATAAGTCACAGCAGAATCAGAGAACTAGTGTAGTGACACAAGAAAAGAAAGGGAACAGGCATTACTCTCAAGTCAAAATACGAGAGACACAAATTATGTCACAGGGAGGTTTTAAAATATTAAAGACTGTGGCCTAGGCGCCAACCCCCACCCTCTGATTATCATTAATGATTCCTAACAGCAACTGTGTCCTCTGTGCTCCTACTGGTTCTGCTCCATCCCATTTTAGTCCAATATGAAACCATGTCACCTCTTCCCAGCAAATTGCTTCAGACAACCACATTCCTACAATGTCAACATCATTGAACTGTGACAGATCATGTAAAACACACTCTCAGTGGACCCAAAAACATTTTAGGAAGTAGCTTTTGATAATCCTGCAGATGTCTTGATGACATTTATTTTTTTTTACTGCACACAGGATACGTGACAGTAGGCTACAGGCCAATAGAGGATTTAATCATGTAATCTAAAAGCTCCCATTTTTTTTCTTTTTTTTCTTTTTTTTTTGTGAAAATGTTAAAGTTGAATCTTTTCCCCCCATTATTCCATCTTCATTCTCTCAACTCAACCATGCCAACACTGATTCACTTGCAGGTGCAATTTTGAAATCTATAAGACAAACCAAACAACAGCACAACGATTATAGCTTTAGTTGCAAAAATGTACCTTCAGATTTAGATTTGTTTGTTATTTGCTTAATTGCCTGAAATGTGAAATGTTACTATCGCAGATGAAGAAATGTAGAACTCTGAAGAAACATATCGGCACTTTAAGTATTTCCTCCCAACTTCAGTCATGTGTTTCTCTGCTGCACAAAAGCTTTCATGTTGAATAGTCTCCAGTCTATCTAATGTGTTTCAGCTTCCCATGTGTGTGCATTTGTTACTTACCTCAGCATGTGTGTGTCTGTATCACACGCAGCCATGCCCTGCACCAGCTCTGTTGAGACAGGTGGAGTCTGCCAAACACTGAATGATTCCAGACAAAACCTGGAGCTCCCGTAGAATCGACACCACGCAGAGATGAAAGGCAAACCTTCATCTTCATCGTTCAGATTCAAACCACATTTTTACACCTTTTTCAGGACAACCAGGTGTAGTCTCTGTGAAGTGGGTGAGCCTGGAACAATACCCAGAAATGAAGCATCCATATTTGCAGCCTTGGGCTCCAGACCCAGCACACTAACACTAACCAGTTTCTGTTTTTGTTACTGACTCACATTTAGTCTGTCAGCTGCTCGCTTTTTGGTTGCCATTGCATTCATGGTCCTCAGATGATGCATCATCATTGTCATTGTTTTCACTCATTGTCGGTGCCATGGTTGCGTGCACAGCTCTCTGTGACACTTGTGAGGCTGCAAACGGTTAACTGGAGGAATTTACTTTGTTGTATTTCTGTGTTTAGTTTGTTTAGGTTCATACTGCTCGAGTTCCAGGAGGTCTGACCTGCTGGAAGTCCTTAGAGAGGGCCCACTGCCTTCGCTAACATATGATATCATATTGACAAACATGTGTTTTCCATGTTCGGCACCTCCTGTGCTTTTGATGTGGAACAGGAACCACACCAACATTAAGTCTTTAAAGTATAAATCTTGCCTGTACCTGCCTCCATTTCTACAGTCTCTAAAATTGTGCTTTCTCACTCTGACATGATTCAACAGCAGCCATCAGTATAACAGTGATTCCTATGGCGGTTCCTCTCCCCTTTGCTGGACGAACAGCAGCGCACTGCTGTTATTCAGCAACGCCCCGTACATCAACACGTAGCTCAACAGGCCATCGACAGCAGCTCAGACACCCTGGGGGTAGGAAGAATAGACTGTTAGCCACTATCTACATTCTTGACCTTCTCCCTGTGCTGCTCCTTTCCTCCACTCCCTTCTTCTGACTTTGTACCCCGCCCTCTCCTCAGCTGTCTCCATCTTTCTCTCTATTTTCGTTCTCTCACGGCTCTTCCTCTCCTTTCTCACAGGAAAACATATTGTTCATACTAATTATCTGTAAACTCATCGTGCAGAGAGCAACCACACGGAAAAATGAAGGTCCACGAGGTGCGGTTGTTGCCTTCAAGCTGTCTGCCACATGATGCAAATTGTACTTCCACAGGATTGCAGCTATAAGGATCTGTGCTGCTTTTGCTAAAAAAGGAAAGAAAGAAAGAAACTCAGCTGTTAGCCAATGTCCATATTTTCTTTCTCCAAAAAATGCAGTGGACACGTCCGAGTGGGATCAACATCTCGATCTACATTCAGGCAAAACACGACACGGTATGTAGTTAATGAAACCACAACAAACACAGGGTCTGAATGGCAGTTTGCCATTATGGTGGGAAAAATTATTATAATAATGATGAATAAACCTTGATTACACGCACTGTTATTAAGGAGGGAGAGGAAGAAAAAAGTATGCTGTAAGCAGAGACGGCAGAAGAGAGGGAGGGAGAAGTCTTTTGTAATGAGGCTTTGGACTGACTGCTATCACCAACTCAACAGTAGTACACAGAGACCTCTGATAAAAGTTATGGAGGTGAAATATAACAGAAACTAAACTATTGTGGATCCCAGATGAAGGATGTGCTCTGTGACTGAAAAATAAGAAAATGCAGTCTGTATCACCTGTAGACTGTACGTTATTGGCCTCTAGTTTGCCTGGGTTTGCCTGAGTCCAGTCACTGAGGGAATACAAGCAGGGAGAATCTGACGGTAAGGATGCTGAAGACAACTCCTGATCCCACACAATTTCATGAGGACAGTGTGTTTTGTCATTGTATAATTTGCACTCTGAACATGCATACACTAACTAAAGGATCTACCAATGCATGTAAGTTTGCTACAGCTAAATCTGCATAGGATCATAGAAAACATGGGATTAACAATCAGCAGTGTTGAGAACAGTCTAAAAACCTACAAAACAAGAAAATCAAAAGAAATTGGAAAAAGTATAGACAAATGAAAAGATTAAGATCCTGTATCCTGAGTCAGTTTGAAACTTTCTTTAAACTTTGAAATGGTCTCAGTCTGGTCTTGTTATGAAATTGTGTCTGGAATATTAATTGGTGTTTGCATTTTTTCTAAATATAACATTTTGGCAGATGCTGTGTGTTATATTCACTACACTGCAACACGAGCACAGTCAGAGGAGAGTGAAGTGTGTGAGCAAACAAACCTCCTACAAAGTAGGATAAACTGTAAGATCTATGACTCATGATGAGCAATGTTACTTCACAACAACTGAATTAAAAATGTATTTTTTTTTTATGTATTATTGTCCTTTTCACATTACATGACTGTTTATAGACTGGTGATGCAGAAAAAGAAGTACTTCTGAACTACATCAAGTAGCAAGAATTGTCTTGGAAAAATACTATTACCTTTAACTTTAACCTGCAATCAGTCTGAATTACTCAGTGTTTGTGTTGGTAACCTGTAAACCAGACCCAACTGACAGTGCGGAAATAACAGTAAGCAGAAATATATTAAAAGATTGGTGTTTTCAAATAACATCACCCAAAGAAAATGTGTATCAGAGCCATCAAATGGTTTCACAGTCTGAATCCTTATTAGAACATGTTTTTGTTGGTCAGCACAACGCTGATAAGACAGGAGCATCGGTCTTCTTGTGTTAACTAAAAAAGGATTGAATAAGAACACAGAACTTTAAATACATCAACTACATGTCTCAGAGTTTATCTGCAGCACTGTAGAGGAACGATCAGCTGCAGAGGACAGTGTCTGTAGCACATAAAACAAACAAACAAAAAACAGAGATATGGAGACAGAACTAATCATCAGCAAATGTGTTTCGTGTCAAAGGAAGAAAATTGTTAAGAAAAAAACTCCACATGGGGCAGACTCATAAGATTCCTCCTGGTTATGCTTAGGGTTAGTGATTAGGAAATGCACATGTCAATGACTGAACCCCCACAAGAGTAGTGGAACAAGTTTGTGTGTTTGTGTCTGTGTGTGTGCCTCAGGGTTGGACATTTTGTGGTTGAGACCCCAGACTGTCAGAATCTTCCATCCTGTGTTTTTTGATTAAATGTGTCTGAGAACAGCTCCACTGCTTTCTGTTCTCACGACTCATCACCCATCAGAAAACAAAACACAATCTGCAGCACTTTCGTCTCTCTTAAAGGGATAGTTTGGGTTTCTGAATTCTTTAGTCTTGCATAGTCAGTACATTACCTGCAGTAGATTCTGATCACAGTGATGCAGTGGTTAAAAAATGTAGTGCCAAAAGGAAAGTGCTGTTTTCACAGTAAGATGAACTGTCAGTGACAATATTCTACACAAAACATAATACAAATCCACTACAGTTAATGTACCATCCGACTACCTCACTGAACCCCACGGCAAAAAACCTGAATGACGATCAAATGACTGATGATCACTTCAAGTCATTCAGCTCACTGAAAAGGATATTGGTACAACTGCCATTCATTTTCTTTTCTCCTGCCTTGACGCTCCATCAGTCCACTCCCCTCTGCTGGTTTATGCCAAATATACTGTTACTCCGACAGTCCCAACTGAGACAAACTACATTACTATTCTCTAATGTGTGGCTTATTCCATTTCCCTGTTATTTGTTGGCTGTCAGCCTGTCACACAGTGAAGAAAATGCTAATGAGAGCAGACTGTTCTCCCTCAATGAAGATCAATAAATTACAGCCCACGTCTTGACTGATTTGCATTAAGTCCATCTCACTGTGGTGCAAAGCCTAAAGTCCCCCTCTTCAGTGTTTGACACAAAATACAGTAGACTGCAGATTGTTCTTTCATCAAAATTGCATCCATGTGATAACATTATCAACATCTGTAACAGCGTCAAAAAGGAACTTTCACCTGTCTCCAGCCAATAGCCCCCAGTGTCTGTTAACAGATATAAAAACATCAATTATTTTCATAATCAATGAATTGTTTATGATGTTCATCAAGAAAATATAGGCTGTTAAACATTCTGTCTGACATCTAGATGCATCCAGATAATAAATAAAAGATTATCAATGTCTGTATCAGTGAAAATAATCTGGAAAGTTTCACTCTGTCTCTGGCAGCCAAACATCAATTATTTTTTGCATAATCAATTTGAATTGTTTATAATGTTCATCAACAGAAAATATGCTACTGTCATGGTAACAACAACAAACACACCGACTGTACCAACAATGGCTACATGGCTTCTTTGGTGACCATTGTTGGTCAGGTTGAATCAGGTTTTCTCATGCAAGAGTCCTTCCACACCTCTGCATCACATTTGCTTCTGGAATATTCCTTTTATCAAGTGCAAATAGAAAACAACATAATGTGACATTTCATTAGCCCTCACCCACAACTGTACCTCCTTCTCATGAAAGTGCCATTTTACTGACCATAAATCTTTATATTATCACACTGCCGATGACACTTTTTTCTCAGGAGAGAGACACTGTCAAACTGATGTCCATCCATGAGCCCTCCTCTTATTGGACCTGGTGGCACCCTTTTAACTCCCTATGAGAACAAAACTGGGATATTATCCTTATTTTACTGACTAATGGTACCGCACAACTTGTGTCCCACATCACAGAGGTATCAGTGAAGTCTCCAAGCAGGAAGAAATGTTTAAATATCAACTCTATACAGTACCATCTGCATTCCTGTGAGATTGGTAGCACTGCTGTGATCACAGTCAATAGCTATCACTCCTGTGAGCACATCAATCAATGTCCAACTGCCTGCAAATTTGCGGGAAATCTGCTGCTGTGATAGTAGTGACTCATAATGGTGTACCTGCTAAATAAATGTGGTTAAATATTAGTAAATATACTGTATGTCTTGGCAGCTTGTGTAAAACTAATCAAAATCAAAATACTGCTTATCAAATGCCAGTAGCCTAATTGCAACAATATTACTTGAATAATCACCTAAATAATGAATAATCACCTCTCTCTGTGAATTGCCCATGATGAAATGACAATATTTAAACATAGGTCATGCGCCTTATGGAGGGAAAACAGGAGCAGTAAAGGTAAAGGAAACACGGGAGGGTAAACATGGCTTTAATTGTTTAAACAATGCTGTGAAATCCCCTGGCAAGATAAGATAGACCTCATTATACCTCTCAGGAAACTGTATCACAGCTGTTGCATGGAGGAGATAGAAATAGAAAAACCATTAAGGACATTAAAGAGACAGATAATAGCAATAGAAATAATAATTGTGACTAACACACATTTTAACACTTCCTGGAGTGTCTGCTCCTGACTCCATAACTCCAAGTTACTCTGCATGGCCCTGCCTGCCAAATGCCAACACACTGCTAACAGGGTTAACTTCCATCTTTGAGAAGTGATAATGTCCTCTAGGAGGCCTTCATGCTGCCTCCTCCTCTACGTCCTCTGCGTCACCCCTGTCCTAAAGGTCAATGTTTATTGTGTTAAAGTTTAGGGTATCGTATGTCTCACGCGCTTCCTTTGTACTGTATGGGAAGTCCTTTTGTCCTTGTGTTGTTCTTGTTGTCCATGCATCCCAGAAGCTACCAAGACAAAACTTTGCGTACTATAGAAAAATTAGTTAGGCCCAGTTTGTGGAAGAAATTCATAAAGCTAACAATATTAAGTAATAAGATAGTGTCAAATAAAAACAATTCAGAAAGTTATATATATACCCTCTCAGAAAATAATTCAACAAAGTATTTTGCTCATATCAAGTTTGTCCTCTTCATTAATGCACTTTTTTAAACCTTAATTTCATTTTTATATAATTTATCTTATTTAGCTTTATTGAGCTGGCCGACAAAATAAAATGATCTTTGTGTTCTCTTACTCAGTGTGTTTGCCTTGTGATTGGTCTGTACATCAACGCAAAATGCATGTACAAAATCTGAAGGCCTGAAGCCGTGTATGAATCTTATGGAATCAACAAAGATCAATCTGTCTGCAAACCTCCTGACCATCTCTGACGTCCATGTTGTGAGGATGTTTACGGTTTCTCCCTCTTCTTCCAGATTCTCATCTGCACCCAGATGTATTGACAGACAACAGCAGGCCATCATGACCACAACATCAGAGTAACCTGACACTGGGTAAATACTGGAGTCCTCTTCTTTCTCTTTGACTTCAGTCTCTGCATCTTCTCCTTTCATCATTACAGCTACACTGTAATAGCTGTGTATAGTGCACTTAAATGTGTAATATAGGATTCAAACCCTTTTTTGCTCAGGTTTATTATTTGTTGTCTGCAGCTTGGGCTCAAATTTCTGTGAGCTGGAATGGACCAGACACATGAAACTTGGCCCAATGACTGGAAATGATGTGCATCAACTTTCCAAGAAATAGTCCTGTTCAATATCCAAAGTTATATTGGATTTTTCCCCCCGCTAATTTACATAATGTGAAACAGTAAAATGATTAGAACTTTTTAAATTTAGACTCTATCAACACCAAATGTGGTTAATAGGCCTCGTGGGACTAAAATAAACATTTCTACCTCAAAAAAAACCAAAAAACATTAATATGTTCTTATCCAAGGGTGGGGTTTAGCTATCCATTAGTCATTTATTAGTATTAGTATTTCATTTCATTTGTCAAGTAATCATAAATTTTAGTCGCTATCTCCAGAACAAGACTATACCTACCAAAACTTTTAGTTTGGAGTAACATTCAGTTTATAATTGGTGTGTATTGTTGAACATGATCTTGACATTTAAGATGTACTTGTCATACTCATAGACTGTGTACTAGTGTTAACATGAGAACATCCTGGGATATGCTGTATTGAACTACAGTATGTATGGATGAGTAATAGAGCAAATATAGAGCTTATAGAGCAACATGTTGCAATGAATCTAAATCTGAATCCTGAGAAAGCCAGAAATTGCACAGTGGGGAAAAGGAACTCATCACAGTGAACAAACAACCACAGTACAGAAGAATGGAGGAATGCTGTTCAACAAAAGAGCTTGCAGAGACACAAAACCTTTAAGAAGATGTCTCTGCTTTGCATGTGACTTGGCCCACTGTAATGAAAGTAAATGAGAAGTTGATGTAGAGATTTGGATAGAAGGTTTAAAGCTCATGCAACTTGAATTAAAAGAAACTCTGACACTCACATCAGGCTTTAAAAAAATATGAATTTTGACAGACTCATGCATTTTTTTTTCTTCAAAATTGTAAACACAAGATACAATTGTCTACTTTAATCAAAGCTCCAAATCTTCTTGCCTCAAAACAGTTGGATTAGTGGGCTACTCTAAATTATATAGATTCAGATTATATCAGCCAGTCAAAGTAAAAACACCACTGGGCATTGATTACCCACCACACGGGAAAAATGAAAAAACTGTTTTTCAGAGCAGTGACTCAAGGTGTTTACTGACAGCAACCCTCTTCTCTTTATTGCCTCAGTTGTTTCTTGTTTTAACTGAAGGAAATTTTGGTTCATCCCATTTTTGACTTGCTCTAAACAGTAGCATAATGACTGTATTGGACTGCAGTCATCTGGAGACAGCCTGAATTCTGCTTCGTAGTACAGGCCCCAGGTCAGGGGTATGATGTTGTGTAGAGAGGTAAGAGAAAGTTCTTGTTTACTATCAACTCTCCAGATAACTGTGTGGTGTGGGTAGCTACTTGAACCTCTGGCAACAAACTGACTCATCCTCCAACCATGTTGACAGTCAATGAACGGATCATACAACTGTCACAAACAAGCAACAGCCTGCTTACAGTAGTTCCTTTCTTCACTTTTTACAACTAATATATTTCTTTCATTATCCAAAATCCAAATGTAATACTATGTACATTTACCACATTTTAATGTATAATAATTTATTCATCAGCTACTGTAGACCATTGAAATAGTTGACTATTTTTAATATTGTAGCTGATGGTTGTATATGCACATCTACATTACTATTACTATATTACTACTATATTACTAATAGCAATACCATAATACCACTACTATCAGTACTGATTTGTTAACATGTTGAACCAAAAAGTCATACAGATTTTTTAAATATTATATTTTACTTACATCTTCTTATATGTGTAATATGAGGTAATTACATTACCAGAAATTGTACAAATGACAGTCACCCTTGTTTTGCTCTCTATGTAAAATAATAATCCATTAAAGAGTTTTAGGAATTATTTAGATTATATACATACGTAAATGTATAAAAAGTATAAAGTAGATATAAACAGTATTTTTTTTATAGTTAAGAGGGACAAATAGAGCCTCCATGCAGTTGTACTTGGGTAAAAACTTTATTAACAAAACAGAAGAAGGCAAAGCACAGCTCAAGCTCACTTCTACAGCACAGTAGCCAACATTACCCTTCTGTCAATCGCTAAAAGTGCCACAAGAATAATAATAACATCCATCATTATTACAGTTAAATATTAAAATAACACAGCCACTCGGATATACTGCATAATATATATTTTTACTCTAGAGACCTTTGCAACATTAACACGATCTACAGGAGGACAGCCTCAATCATGCTCATTCTCTTGTATTGTAGCGCCATCTAGTGCCGTCACAGCACAGTTACAGTAGTAGTACAATCAGAAACACAGCAGCCTGGGGGGAGCGAAATGAGGGCTCAGGACAAAACAGCCACTTCGTACCATTTTACAGTCTCTTACAGCAATCTGTGATCATTACAATCTTAAGAGTTTGGAAATGAGGCTGGGGGCTGGAAAGTATAAGTATAAGAAGAAGGCAATGGGGTTATAGTAAGTATTTTAAAGGGAAATACCACCTATTTTAGGAATCCCAATACTATCTTCCTGTGCCCAGGGAGAGGTCAATTACCTCCAAACAGTCACTCTCATAAAGCTAGATGGTAACAAACGGGATATCATAACTTGACAATTTTGTTTTATCACATCCCTGCACACCAAAGTCAAGATTATTTGAATTGCAGCCATCATGTGAAATCGTCCAGGCCCCATCTTGATTTTAACCCATTAATTTAAAATCAGATATGATTTACACTACAGCATACAACATATTTACGTAAATTATTTATATTTGAACAATCCATCCATTATATTTTAACAAATTATTCTGCATTATTTCTCTGATTTGAGAAGTGTCAAGGACTTTATGGAAACCAATAGTTAAAGGCAAAACACCCCAAAATATAAATGTAACCCTAACCCTGTAACATGCATTCAAAAATGGTCAACAAAGTGCACATGATTTGCAATGAGGGAGCCAAAATCGGCAAACATACTAGTCCTTTAAGATAGGTGGAATTCCTGCTAAAAGGGGTTTAATACAGTTTAGGCACAGTTAGTAGTAATGCTAAAAACCAGTTACTGTCTGTCACCAGCAGAAGCTGCTCTGTTGGTGTTACAGCAGATGTTTTGTTTTTTCTTTTTGGGGAACAGTTAGGACTCACTTCCTGCATGGCAACAAGTCATTTTCTCTACATTCTATTACAAACATCTGGACACTAATAATATTCAATTTATTACAATGATACTCGTCTCGTCTTAGCTGGAGAGGCCTGTGGCCCGGTTAAGTTGTGAGTGTGGTGTTGTTGTCGTTTCCAGTAGGCACAGAGGAGGGGCTGGCTTCTGGTGGCGGGATGGTAAAACAGTGAAGGGAGTGACAGAGAGGATGCTGGTCCCTGTCTGTGGGGATTAGAGATGAGGGTCGACTGCTTTGCCTAGGCCACCACCCACTGCAGGATGCTGGTGTCTTTCCCGCCGGTGGAGATAAGATGACTGTCGTCGTGCAAGAAGGCAATGTTGGTCACGTGACTGCTGTGGCCACTGCACTCGTGGCTCGGAGCCTGGAAATTAGAGCAGATTACATAGTAAAGTAATGAAGGTGTCAGATGATGTAAGGTGAAGGCAGCGACAGGATCAGCCGTTACCCTGCCTCCTCACATTTCTGCTTATTCAGCACCTTTTCCACACAGACACACACACGCAGAAAGGACAAGTCTGGCAGGCAGTCTGGATGCAGGCATGAACATAGACAGAGGTCACATTTGGAAAAATACTAAACTTTACTTATCCTCTTCATCTTTTCAAATAATTAAAGATGTAACCATGTCTATAACCAGGCAGCTGAGAGGAGACACTAGTGAATGTGACTTTTTGACATTAAAATGGTGTTTTTCAGACTGACAGATGGATCAGTAGAAAGTGTCTTTTGGGGCCTTTAATGCCTTCATTATGACAGGACAGTGTGAGAGACAGGAAATCAGGGGTGGAGAGAGTAAGGTGATGACAGGCAGCAAAGCTTTAGAATTGGAGCCACTGCTATAAGGACTATGCCTACATGGGCTGGGCCATCAGAGCGCCCCATTCAAGATACCCGTCTTATCAACACACTCATGAGATCTTGAAACACAGATCTGTCCTCTCTATGATCCAGTTTCTTTGCTTTGTTTCATGAGCTGGCGTTTGGGAGCCAATGACAAAGCCTTTGACAGTAGCCCTTTTTTGTACAAAGTTATGTTTTGTTTTGTGAAATAAAACTGTGACTTTTAATTTTAGTCATTAAGTGCGTGTAAAACTTTAACGATCGGGTTAATTCCAAGAGTGTTGAAAACGGTAACATGTGTTGCAACACTGATTGCAGCTGCTGCAACTTTCTGTGCTAATGATAGCCAGCTTGTCTGAACGGACAATTACGTTTACAACTCCAGCATAAACATCTCTGGTTGAAGGACTTGTTCGTTTATGAGCACAAAACAAGCACCTGGTAGAAATTTGGGGCATTATATGTCTGGTGTTGATGCCACACTCAGTCTTGAGGTTGTGATTTCTGCTGAGATTTCATTGTGTTAATTTACAGATTATCACAGTGTGGTCAGAGAGGAACAGTGTGGCTAGTCAACCCTGGAGAAGAAAGGTCAGTGTCAGTGCAGCATGGAGCAAGCTCTAGCATAGATGGGTTGATGGGTAGAAATCAGGACATAAATGTGTCAATACAAAAACCATGTGTGCATAGAAACACACAGGCACTGATGCTGATGTGCTAACAGACTGTGACAGTGAGTGAGTGAACACTACTGACCCTTGGCTGAGAGCAGGGGAAGGAGAACAAGTGCACTTTGCCAAAGTCATCAGCAGAGGCCAGCAGGGATCCGTCATGTGACCTGCACACGGCGTTGATGTCTGTGCCGTCTGCTCCATCTGGCCAAATTCCTGAGTGGGACAGACAGAGAGGAAGCGAGAGACTTGGTAAAAGTGTGAGACAGACACACAGACTGCAGGAAAATGCAAATTGCTCTGCAGCAGCTTGATTAACAGTCAATATTGACAGTTCTCCACCAACAGGAGTGACAAGTTAGAAAACAAAACAGTCCTCCAAACAGCCACAGGTGAATGCTCCAGAGAAGGCTGGATTCTTATCAGGTTGGTGAATATTACAAAAGTACAGTACTTGTTGCTATTAAAGTGCATTTGCTTGATGCAGCTTTGCTTGATGAAGCTTTCACTGTAAATTGCTAACACACGGATAAAAAATACAACACATCAAGTGAGTGTCATCAACCTACCAAAGGTATTAAAACCCAGAGTGCAGGTGTAAGTGGACCACTCCAGGTTGCGCACCGTGTCCATGTTGGTCACATGTTTACCACTGGATGCCTCCCCTAGGAAAAAAGTCAACATTAACATTGTGATTTGAATTTCCACATTTGAGCAGAAATTAATTTGGTTATGTTAAAATTAAAGGGCAAGCTTCTTTTTTGTTTTTGCATATCATTAAAAAAAAAAGGATGAACAGAGACGAAAGGGAGGACCTACAGAAGAGGATCTCATAGTCTCCTGAGTTGGTGACCAAGTACTGGCTGTCTGTTGACCAGTCCAGGTGAGTGACGAAGCTGGAGTGGCCCTGGGGAAGGAGGACACAGCAGAGACAATGTGTCAATGTTTTGTTTAAATTCAATTAAGTAGAGGAAGAGTTCAGATTTCTTCATCTAACTTGTAGTTTAACAACAAAAACAAAGTTATTCATCTTTAAACTTTAGTTATGCAACATAGTTGTACATAGAGAAAAACTGATGGTCTTTTAAATAAACAGTTTCTTTCAGAAAGCCAGCATACAAATTGTTATTTTTATCTAAGAGAAGTAGACTTACAGTGCATTTCCCAACACGGCTATACTTTCGGCCATTATCAGTCACAGCATAGATGTAAACAAAGTTGTCGTGGGAAGCAACAGCCAGGAAGTTACCATCTAAAAAGGCACAAGGTTACCAGAGTTAGCAGCACTACCAGCAGAAAGAAGACGGTATAGACAATAATGTATCTGACAGATCTTTTTGGTTCCCTGATGTGATCAGGCGGTGTCTTACCTGGAGAGTACTTGACGTTGGAGATAATCTCATTGCCGTCTGTGTGCATAGAAACAAGATCCCGAGTGTCGGTGTCCAGCACCAACCACCTGCAACACACACAGCAGAAATATGTGAAAATGTCCATCACAAGTTTACAGAGCCAGAATGACTATTAGGTAATAATAAAAACATGACATGACAAATGATCAGCTATTGGTCAAATATAGGTGTAATTAAAATAGCAGACAACAGAATACAACATAGAATAAATTTAAGTAGTTCTCTATCATACGTTTTTGAATTTCCTGACACACGTGTACATAATATGTTGTAGTTTTACATGATTACTGCTTCTTGAAACTGATTTATTGTTGTCTTGTGTAACAGTTGTTCCAAATGTGGTATATGTTGCGTTAGTGTTTGGTTTATGAATTTTAACTGTGGGAACAAAATGTCTCAGGCAGCTGAGAGGCCGACCTTCCAGTCATGGTCCCTACTGCCAGAACAGCCCCGCTGGGATGGAAACCTACAGACCTCCCTGGATCCTGGAGCAGAGCAGAGCACACATTGGTTCATTTACTTAATTAATCGTATCATTAAAGAAGTCAGTGCTAACGTCCTGATGTGAAATGATTTGTCCTTCTTCTCCTCACATCAATAGTCTTGCTCCAGAGGGGCTGATGGGAGTTGGTGTCCCAGAGGTGAACCTGTTTGTCCTGAGAGCATGTGGCAAACTGCTCCATGGAGGGATGAACATCCAGCCCCCACAGCTCGTCTGTGTGACCCTGTAACACATCACATGTCTTGTTGAACACATGCTGCTGCTGCTGCTGTGTGAACACTGAGCATGTTTATTCATGACCCAATAATTAATATACTGATATTTAGTGACATAGGGAGAAAGATCTGAAGGTACAGTTTATGAGATAAGTTATCATCATTTGCTCTTATGACACCAGAAAAGGTAAACTGTAATGGTGTGGGTGTGTGTGTGTACCTGTACAACAGGAGTTAATGTATCAGGGAAAGCAGCTCTGATGATGGCATTCTTCGTGGTGCCAACAAACAGTTCTCCTGGTTTTCCTTCAGCCAGAGCTCGAACAGGTCCAAACGACTCACCCACCTGGACACACACACATAAAGCACAGGCTAAAGGCAAACATCCTTTCTCTCGTCCTTTTCGATGTCCACAGGATAGTTTAGTACCATTTACCTCCATCTCAGCCTGTTTCCTGTAGTCATGGTCCCACAGCACCACCTTGCGGTCCTTCCCTCCTCCAGACACCATGGTACCGTCCTTCAGGACACATATTGAGAAAATGCCACCCTCGTGGGCCCCAGACACCACCTGGCTGATGCGGTTACCACCTGTCAGTTGGCAGATAAACAGAAGACGCTCACTGCTTTTGGATCCTTCATACTTTTCTATATGCAAGAGAAACAATTGAAAACTGCACAGTTGGATTACTTGATGATGAACACAGGGAAAATACCTGCTTTACATGCACAGTTACCCATAGAACTGTCATTGTAGTCATTTTGGAAAAGTAGCAAAGCAACTGTCAGTAATGATCAGTGTCAGTTAGATAACTGAGAAACTGGTTTTATTTTCCCGGGGCGTTACAGGCTGCTTTTCGACAAGCCAATCATGTTCTCACATGAACGCCACCACTGCATTAGCTTTACATAAAATAGAAAGAAGCAGGGCTTTCAGTGTTGAGAGTTTAGTCTGTACATGTCTTGAATAAAGGTTTGGGCTCAGTGGAATACCGGTACATTTAAATTTTACCTTTGGCCCAGATGTAGATGTTTCCACTGGAGTCTCCTGTGATGGCATCTCCATTCTCAGCAAACGCCACACACAGCACATACTTTGGTTTCTCGTGTTTCTACAGAGAGAGAGACAGAGATAGAGAGATGGTAAAAGAGATAAACAGAGAGGGTGCGTGTGGGGCGTTACAAAACAGAGCAGCCATACCTCAAACAGGCCCTGTCTCTTGCTCAGAGTGTTGCCGTCCATGGTCCAGAAGTTGAGATGAGATTTTCCACAGGTGACAATCAGGTTGGCGTCCATGGGATGAAACACAGCGGCCAGAACAGAGTCGTTGGAGCACTGCAGAGAGGCATTTGAAACACAAATCTCTGAATCTGATCTGAATCATTCTGATTATGTTGTATACTAGTACTACAACCTATTTGACCATTCTGGTGATCCGTACTATAGTTTTTAAAGTTAATAATTAATATTCAAATAATGATAGAGCTGTCTAAATGGGATATGGCTTAGGTGGTCAAAGGTCAGAGTTTGGGATACCTTGACATCAGCCAGTTGCTTCTCCTTCTGCCAGTTCCAGACCGACAGGATGTGATCGTTGGCATCGTCCACAGCGCAGAGGAAGGTGCCACCGTTCTAAAAAAAAGAAGATGAAGACTTGATCAGACTGTACAGTAGTATGGCTGAAGCACCTTTGGTCAAATCCTGCTTCTCTAAGCATAACATCATCTGAGAAAAAACACATCAAATAAAGAAAAAGACTGAGCTGCATCTGCTGTAAGTTGCCAAAATAAGGAGTTAGGGTCATCATAAACATAGATATAGAAGAACCCTTTTATATCTATGATCATAAAGACGTATTTATTAAAACTAGAACTCATTGTAAATCACACGTCAGCACTTGACTGAACTTTGCACAATGTCACACCCTCAGTAAACACCACAGGACATGAAGCTGCTCACCGACTTGGAGAAAGCTACGCATGTAACCGCTCTGTCAAACACTCCCATCCCGATCACGTGGAGCGTGTTGAGACTCACAGAATCCCAAACACGGACATGAGGAGCCAGTAACTGAACGAAGGAGGAAACAGATCAAATCAGATTCAAAGACATGTTTAAAAAATGTAAATAGTTTTTTTTTTTTAAATAATTGAACTCCCTGTGAATCAAACAGGACAACGTGTGGTTTTCACTCTACCTTTCCATCTTTAGAGTTTCCGGCCACTTGTCCCGTTGCTATGGTAACCATGTCAGGGTGCACACTCAGGCTAAAAAGAGAAAATATTAATTATTACTTAATTTTCATTTTCTCCCTGTCCTTTCTGGCTTTTATGGGGCAAAAGGTTCAGATTCAGATTCAAGCACAAAGCAAGTGAAGGCATCGCAGTCAGGATGTAACATTAGCTGCTGTTTACTCGACACAGACAAGGTCAAGGAAGTTTCTATTTGAAGATCAGAAGACTGAAATATGTTTGACCGACAATGTGACTCTTTGCACCATTAAGTGGACAGTGAATATTTACTTGAAATATCATTTTTCTTCTAAATCAAATCATATTGCCTCCATCATGTTGTGTGCTCTGAGATGAAATACAAAATATAAACACTACAGTGGTGAATATAGGATCCTTTCACAGCCAAGAGAAAAAAAAGGGACAAGGAGGACAAGAAGGACTTGGAGTGACGGCGTGGGAGAGGGGACCACAATTGTTTCCCTGTAGACATGAGCAGCTTTCCCAGCATGGCCCGAGGGGATTCAGTTTGTTTACATCCCAGTGGCTCCAGTCACAGAGCTCATTCAGGATGTCATTAAATAAACCAGAACTCACATTAATGATAAACATAGTCAGGGTGAAGAAATGCTGATGAGCCTGTCAGCTGTGAAAAATCTGAGCCTCAGGTCTGACAGACGTGTTGTGTGCAAAGTCATTTGGTGGATGGATGAATTACATCGAGCACTGAGCACATACTGTAGAGCGACATCAGCAACTTGCTGAAAAGTCATCTAGACAAATGTGCTGCACACACAGGATGTGAGGGGAAATCTTTCAGCAAAGCTTCAGCACAAAGTCAGCATGTGTACATACACACGCAGACCCACACACTGGTTACGCAGGACATTAGATAGCATGTTTACATGTGCTCTTACTCTTACTGTAAATGTAGCAATATGAAAAACATAGTGCATATGGAATAAAAGATGATCAGCCTGCTGTCTGCTCACCATTTGACATCATCATTGTGGCCCAGGTAGTGTCTCTGCTGCTGCTCCTCCGTGTTGTACAGCACCACTACGGAGGCATTGAAGTAGACGATCTCTCCTGTGGGCAGCAGGTAGAGGTTGGAGCGGCAGTCACGGCCACGGTAGCCGTAGCTGATCGACGCTAAAGTTAAGGAGTAGAAAGAACCACCAAGCAGGAATTTACAATATTCAGATTCAGGGGTTTCATGGATGATTTTTCCCCCCTTCTGCAGTTTCTCTAACTTAACAACAGATCAAAAGTCAATAGTTTTACTCAGGTTCAGAAGTGCATCACAGATCACTGGAGTCCTACAGCTACACAGGTTTGAACATTTCAAATGTATCCATCATTTGGTTTTCCCTTTCTCTTAAAATGTTTGATCTCTCATTTACTCAGTCCTGTTGCATCAAAGACCTGAGTTTTTCAGTGTGAAGGATACACCCACTGCAGCTTCAGCTTGTGATCTGGGAGCGCCACCTTGTGGTCGAGGCTGTAGCTCTCCCTCCGCTGGTCTGGGATGTGCATGGTGACAGGACGACCTCTGAGGAACATCCTCACGTAGCCGTCCTCTGGAGGGAAGACAGTAATGGACATTTAAGCAGAGAAAGGAACAGAGAGTACATAAATGTGTCTCAAAACTGCCTTTAGTGAAGGTTGTTAGTTTGTGAGTTTCAGTTTTCAGACTTGAATTCCAACCTTTTTAATCTACTCCTGTGTCTTTGTGAAGCGAGATGAAGGGCAGCGAATCCAAATTGTGTCTGAGAAGCCTCATTTTGAGAAACACTAACTGAAGGCGCAATGTCTGCTCCTTTGAATCTTGTGATCATCACAGACTGATCATATCTATGTTTTGTGAATATTCCCTTTGATCTCTGATGTTTGCTCTTGTTTTCTGGAAAATAGCTTGTTAAAGGGCAAACAAGGAGTTTCTATTCGGTTATAAAACAGTCTCACGTTAATGTGGATGAATCTACGCTACCCACACTTGTTAATGGCTCCATTTTCGATCAATATATCGTTTTCCCTCTATCGTTATTTTGTTATTATTAGTGGTGGTGGAAATTTCCTTACTTTCGGTTTCGCAGACGCAAATGAGAATAACGGCGATTATAGCGACGTTATGGTCGGAACTACGACGGTAACTGAACCTCTTTGAACCTCTGACTTTAATTATTAATGAATGAAAACATGAGTCCATCTTGCACGAGGTGGAAGAATGCTACGGTGCGTGTGGAGGCTCATAAATGTAGTGTGAAAACACATCGCTTTTCCAAAACTTCTCGTTGTCCCTTTAACATTCCAAAGTGAAACCAATCTTAAAACCTTCATTAATGATCAGATAATCTATAAACAGACATAACCTTGGTCTGCAAAGCCAGACCATTAATCAATATGGATGTCTTGGTAAGACTGCTGTATTTTTGTGGGATTTTCCAATTAAATTTTTTCTGTAAGAGAGAAGCTGCCAGTTAAATATTTCTAATGAGAAATATCTGACGATTGGATATATCAACAAACATGCTTCAATAGTAAGTAAGTAAGTAAAGTTTTATTTATATAGCACCTCTCACAGAGAGGACTCACGAAGTGCTTCACAAGATACACAAACACAAATATCATTAATACACAATTAAATAATAACACAATCATCAAAACATTTTACCCAGTACAAGACAATACAAACCCCAGACTTATTCAAATGCCTGCCTAAACAGATAGGTTTTTAATTGTTTTTTAAAAGTATCCGCAGATGAAGCGGCTCTTAACATAAAGGGGAGAGCGTTCCACCACTTTGGTGCAGCAGACTGAAAAGCCCTGTCACCCCTAGTTTTCAATCTGCTGTGAGGAACATTGAGTAGAAGACTACCAGCGGAACGCAGCGGCCTCACAGGGTGGTGGAGAGAGAGGAGATCAGCTATGTATGGAGGGGCCTGGCCGTTGAGAGCTCTGTAGGTGAGGGTGAGGATTTTATATTGAATTCTGAATTTAACTGGGAGCCAATGCAAGGTCGCTAAAACAGGAGTGATGTGGGAGAATTTGTGTGATCTGGACAAAAGTCGTGCGGCTGCATTTTGAATTAATTGAAGGCGGTCTAGTGCAGCTTTACTGAGACAGGTGAATAGAGAGTTACAGTAGTCTAAGCGTGAGGAGATGAAGGCGTGAATGACCATTTCAAGTTCAGAGTGAGATATAATTGACCTGAGTTTAGAAATGTTTCTGAGGTGGAAAAAGCAGGACTGGGTTATGGCTTTTATGTGTTCATCAAAGAGCATGGACCTATCAAAAATAACACCAAGGTTCCTGCAGCTGGTACGAACATTGACAGAAAGGGCCCCTAAGCAAGTGACAGCCTTAGAGGCCAGGCCTTCGGGCCAAGAATTAAAATCTCAGTTTTTGCCTCATTTAATTGTAGATAGCTACCGGCCATCCAGTCCTTGACTGCAGAAAAACAGTCTAGTAGAGAGGTGATAAGTTCTGCGCTATCAGGATCATAGGACACGTATAGCTGGAGGTCATCGGCATACATGTGATAGGAGACACCGTTGAATTTTGAGATGATTTCCCTGAGTGGCAGCATATACAATGAAAATAGGATGGGTCCCAGAACTGAACCCTGAGGAACACCACAAGAAAAGGGGACCGACTCTGACTTGTGCTGGCCAACAACTACAGAAAAAGATCTGTCGGACAGATAAGACCGGAACCAGTTAAGGGCAGTCCCTGATATTCCCGCCCAGTCTCTCAGCCTGTCAATAAGGGTGCCATGATCGACCGTGTCAAACGCTGCGCTCAAATCAAGCAGAACCAGGATTGTGCATTTATTGGAGTCGGAGGCCATCATGATATCGTTTGAGACTCTGAGAAGGGCTGTTTCGGTGGAGTGAGATTGACGGTAACCAGATTGAAACTTATCAAAGATGCTGTGTCTGTTCAATACAGTGACTAGCTGATTGGCAATGACTTTTTCTAGCACCTTTGAAGCAAAGGGGAGTTTGGAAATGGGCCGGTAGTTACTGAGAACAGAGGGGTCTAGACTAGGTTTTTTAAGGAGAGGTTGAACAACAGCTCGTTTGAAGTAGGATGGGACGGAGCCAGAAGCCAGTGAGCAATTAATGATGGAGAGCAGGCATGGAGCGATAGTGCTTAAGACATCTTTCAGCAAGGTTGTGGGCAAGATATCTAGTGGACCAGAAGTGGACTTCATTTTATGCACAATATCTGTTAATTGGAGAGTGGACACTGGAGAGAAGTGATCAATGATGGGTTGCATTTCAGGAGGATCAGGCAAGGAGGAGTTAAATACAGGCATTATATTAGCTTTTACACTAATGACTTTGCTCACAAAAAACAATAGGAAATCACTACAGTCCTTATCAGATGACACGGGGAGGGCAGGTACTGGTGCACCAGTTATGTTGTTTATAGTGTCAAAAATAACCCTTGGGTTTCTCTTGTTTGAAGCAATAAGATTGGCAAAGTAGGAGGCTCTAGCCGTCTTCACCATGGCATTGAGCTCAGCTAAAATTTCTTTAAAATGAAGACGATGTACCAGAAGCTTAGTTGATTTCCACAAACGCTCAACTCTCCGGCATTTACGCCGGAGGCTGCGGATGTCCTCGTTTAACCAAGGAGTGGAATTGGCAGCAGAAATGGAACGAGGTCTTAGAGGAGCGATCTCATCGAGAATGGCAGAACAGAGTGAGTTAAAGGTGGACACTTGAGAATCAACATCAGTAGCAGTAGAAGGCTGTGCCACACTCCTAAAAACAGTTGAAAATTTCTCAGCGGAGAGGTTGTTTAACATCCGGGACAGTTTCACACGCTTACTGGATTCACAGTCAGAAATAACAGACATGTTAAAAAGGATGCAGCTATGATCTGTGACTGGCAGTTCCTCAGAGCTGATGCACTTAATTTCCAGATCTAGAGTAAAAACCAGATCAAGTGTGTTACCCATGACATGTGTCGGACCAAGGACATGTTGAGTGAAATTGAGAGATTCTGTAAGGTTTATAAAGTTGTTAACAAAGCTGTTGGTGGTGTCGTTTATCGGCACATTAAAGTCACCGAGCAATAAAACTCTACCAAATGAGGTGATAGATGCTAAAAACTCACTAAATTCACTCAGAAATTGACCGTTGACACCAGGAGGACGATAGATTAGGATGCAATAAAATGGGTTTGAGCGGCCAACTGTAAAAATTAATAGTTCAAATGAGGTAGGCTTTGCACTGTTTACTCTCCGTAGACAGAAACTGTCTTTGTGCAGCACGGCTAAACCACCCCCTCGGCCTGTGGTTCTCGGGGCACATATGAAAGCACAATCAGGTGGGCATAACTCCTTCATGGAGACGTATTCTTCACCTCTCTGCCAGGTTTCAGTGAGAAACATAAAGTCCAGTTCCTTGGAAATGAAAAAGTTATTTAATATGAAAGATTTGTTGGTGATAGAGCGAGCATTTAGCAATGCCAGTTTGATTGGTGTAGGATCAGCATTGCAGGTTGTGGGTGTGTGCAATAAAGGCTGCAGGTGCCTACAGTTGTGGGTAGTATGGTTATGACGCCTGTAAACTCTGGTTTTAATTAGCACAGGTATTGGACTAGGCTCAGAGTTACAGTATGATTTAGCCAGGGCATCAGAGATTTGCAGATCAGTGGGGTTATTAGAAATTGAATCAGTACATTGGCTGTGTGTTGGCTGCGGCCAGTAGGGGGAGTAGCTCTGAGGGCTCTGGGGGACCGTGACCTCTGAATACTCCGTAGAGGAAGAGGAAGAAGAGGCAGGTGCCACGGCGGGGGTGTCAGTTGTAAACAGTCATGTGCGTGCTAGGTGGCTGGCGTATAGTGCGTCAAGGACTCCTGTAGGTAAATACAGTAGCACACATGAGAGGCTGTCATCCTCTTTACAGCAAGTTTAAGCATGACAGCAATGAGAGAGAGAGACATAATAACCAGCGGAGTCTTAAATTAGACTCACAGACATCAGAGGGGCAGTCTTACCTGCATTGAAGGTGCATTCTTTGGATTTGCTGAAAACAGAAAAAAGGAGAATTAATAACAGGCCCCCCTCGAGAAGAACACATTTTTTTTCACTAGCAAAAATGTCAAACAGGACACAGAGTATACGGTAAATCAGTATTCAGCGAAGCTCGTCTGGAGACTTTGTTCCATAACATCAGGTCTTCGTATGAGATTCTGAATTATTCATTCTTTGTTCCACATGCTGTAACCCACACTGCTCATCTTTACAGTGTGTGAAAGAGCTGCACTCTTCAGTCAGCAAGAACACACAGGCCTTGCGTCATGCTGTACAATCGCAGGCCTGGAAACCAGTTTTCATCCTGCTGCAACGCGTTTGTCTTCATATAATTATTCAATTAATTAATCCACACAAATCAAATGTTCTGCATGCTCAGAATTCGTGAAACTGAACATTAGTAAAATTACCTATGGTTTTTTGTTTGTTTGTTTGTTATTACGTATATATCCAAAAGTAAAATTAAGATTTTCCTGTGAAAGAACAAAATGTTCACATCTTAAAACGCTGTGAACATAATTCCCTCGGGTGATGACAGTAACGGTTATTAAAAGAACTGAAGAAATTAGTCCATCGTTCTGTATGTCATTACAGATTTGCAGTAATTGCTTTGATTTGATTAATTTCAACTTGGTCACATTAATTAACTTCACTCAGGCTCCAGCATGTGTTCATTTTGAGAAAATTGATCTAAAATATATATATATTTCTGTGGATATACTATATAATCCTGGATATAAATGATTCTTCCTTTCTTAAGTAGTCTACACAGAACTGCTGTGTGGACTTCACAGTATGTGATGTGGTGATGGTGCAACATGATTCATATACAGTGGGTAGAGGGTGAGAGAATCAGTTGTGTTGCCAGATCTCACATAAGAAAGCTAAATGTGTCTAATGAAAATGTTGTACATGTATAGCAGTTTTGAACCTAAAATACAGTCACTTTGCCAAAACAGATAACTGGACCCGTCACTCACAACCTGCAGCTGCATCATCAGTTTGCAGCAGCAGAGCTACAGTTCTTCTTGAATCAGCTGTCTGTCCACCAATCACAACTGCCTGCTGTGCATTTGAGTTTCATGCTGACCACTCCACCCAACCTGTCAGGATGCTGTCAACCAATCAAATGATCATGCTGCCTCAGCCGACAGGTGCATATCACCATGGCAACAGCAGTCAAACCAAGTCAAAGTGCGGCTTGATAAGATACAGGGAAAGTCAGGGCTCAACTCTTCCTGCTCAGCAACAGGAGAGAGTGGAAAGATGTGTTTGACTTCCCTGTGTGGAACGGTGCCGCAGAATGAATACAGAGCAGCAGGGTATACACACTCCACTTCAAAAATTAAAGGCAGAGCAAGACACAGATGTCTGCCCTCAGGAAAATGACCTGATGATGAGGTTTCTAAAATCTAAAACAAATAGAAGAAAATCACACAGTGGAAAAATCTCCAAGATGAAAAAAAATAAACTTTTCTTAATGACAGATAACAGCGTCAGGTTCTCCATTGTCAGTGCTCCAACAATGAAATGCAGATCAGTAACAAATTAGGAAAAACCTGAATAAAAGAGTGGAAGGAGAAGAAAAGCAGGTGCTTCCTCTGTAGAAATAATGACCTGTGCAAATACACAAAGTGAGGAGAGATGCAACTTGATCACTGAGTTCTAAATGCAACAAAAATGTGGAGGATGAAGGAGACTACTGCAAGAAACTACCTTTAAGCTAAATATTTTTACATTAATAAGTGAATTCTACATCCACACAAACCTCAGATTATATGCAGCATTGTTGATTGTTCACGAGAGAACATCTGTGTGTCTACCTTTCCTGACATTTGTTTAACAGGGCTTTAACTGGACCAGGCAGGTTAGCCGCAATAAGTCACAGATCACTGGTTAAAAACAAAAGAAGACAAGAGATCACAGCAGCATGTGTGTGTGTCATGACATAACACGAAGCATCTGACAGAGATGAAAAGACAAACCGCAGAGTAAACAGGCAACTGATCTGAGGAGCTGACTGGTGTCTGTTGTGTCTCTGGTCAGCTGGAGGCAACCAGGCAGGGTGTCGACTCTAAAACCACCACATAAAGGCCTGGTTGTCTCTTCAACTGTGTGTGTATGTGTGCGTGTGTGTGTTTCGTCTGCCAGGAAGATGAGGCGTGGCCTGGTTCTAGCCAATGAGGGGAGCGGATTGATCCAGAGCCAGTAATTAGTGCAGCAGGGCATGCTGGGTAACTGGCAGCCAGACAGGGCAAGTAACTGTGGATATAAAACCCATGTGGCTGCAGTCCTAGTCACAGGGCTTCCAGGGAGAGGGAATGCACAAACAGACCACTCATTAACATGGATGCCGAGTGTATTGTTGGCATTTTTGTGGCTGCGTACACACTGTGAACACAAAGGGCTCTTGTAAGATCCAGAGGGGACTAATGAGCAGCCAGGACCTGTCATGGTTCCTCTGTGAAATCCTGCATCAGTTACGTTTTGTGGAGGTGTCGGCAAGATCCACTGACTCTTTTAGGGGAAGCTGCCTCGAGTCGCAAGCTCAAGAAAAAGAATATTTGCCGGAGCCAGAGGAACGGGGACAGAGATACTTCTAAAGACGTCAACAGTGGCAACTCCTGCAGCTCAGCTTCAAAGTTTTTTTAAATGAAAAAAAAGAGAAAACAAAGCAGCTGTTCTTCAACACTGCACAAGAGGTGTCTGTTTAAAATCCAGCTGCTCACTGTCCTTCACTAAACCAGTGAGCCTGATTGGTTTCAATACTTTGACTGTCAGAGCACCTCCAGAAAGACAAAGAACTACGCCATGACTCTTTAATGTGATCTCAGGTGTCAGCTTGTTTATCATTGTGAATTATGCCGACCTCATTAAAACATCATTCAGTGCTCTGGGCTTGTGCTCACATCATATTATGCTCTTATTCTAAAGACTGGCACTTAAGGCTGGTCATTTCATTTTGAACCTTCACTGGATGCAAGAGTAAATGTGTCTGAAATCACATGTTTTGTTTAAAAGATTCCTGGACATTGTGTCCCATAAGAGATAGGTGCTTCATCCGGCTGGGAGCGACTGCAGCGATCAGTGTGATCTAGGCAGAGAGGAGATGGATGCTGTGGTCTGAGTGATGGGTCACGGCCCCCTGAACTGTGGGAGTGGTGGGAACAGCCAATTTCCTGGTCCATTATGACTTAAGTACTGCAGTGGTTCAGTTAATGGACACAAGCACGTCTCATTGTCTTTACATCTTCACTCAGCTCATACAAGAAACACACAAAGAGACTGAACTTCAGCCGCTGCTGTTACTGCACAACAGACTGACCCACTTAACATTACTGTGGTAATAGACATCAGACAAAATATACAAGAGGGAGAGAGAGAAAGGAAAGAGGGAGGGGGATGATGATGATTTCATTTAACAAAGGGAAAAGATCTCAATCTTTTCAACATGGTCCAGATCGTTTGATGTTTCCTTTGTCAGAATTTGCATCAGACTATTTACACTGGCTGCTGAAGCTTGTTAACTTCATTTAAGTTTACACTAGGGCCACAATGCACCGTAGTATAATGTATGATCTACTGTATACACAGAATGGTTTCATCTTAAAATTGTATATTTTGTGGAACAAAACACACTCTCCCAAACATGTAGCTGGCAGGAGGGAAACACAATGAAGATGATAGATTTGCATAAAAAAAACTCCACACAATTCTGTATGACTTTAAGGACTATTGTTCTTAACCTTAAAAGAAATGTAGTCATACTGATGTTTTATGGATCTGAAGCTGGTTTTATTACAAAATACTTCCTGCCATCAGAGGCATGGTCAATATGCCGCATGTGAGGTAGGAGGTCTAATCAATGCTATCAGTGTTTGTGCAAATCGTAACAGCCAGTCATAACACTGCAGTGATCATAAAGAAACCGTCTCTGCACCATTTCATGTAGACTCAGATAAAAGCTCCTCCTCATGTTCCAGATATTAACAAAGTCAACAGAAACTCTTTGAACCTTCAAATTCACATCAATGGAGGAACAAATGCGCTCCACCCAAAACTACAGCAGTGGATGTGGTGTAGTTAATGATGCCCTAACATGGGTAAAATTCCCACCGTGTCATAAAGGGTTTAACGGAACAATCAGTTAAGTGACAGAGCCGCTGAGAACAGCGTGACCGCTCATCTGTCACCTCACATTTGCCCATTACATCCATGTGTGTGTTTCATAACTGAACGCAAACATGACACGTTTGTTTATTCTCACCATCATCAGAGGGACAAAGACAAAGGAGCCACTGATGAGAGGTTTAAGTCATTCAATGTGTGTGACATGATGAGAATACAGCTTAACTAACCCTAAAGAGAAGTCTCTAGATTAGAAACACTTCATTATTGCCTACAGTACAATTAGTCTGCAGGCTTTGAGGCAGACTACACAAGGCTTTTCTAAATCAACAGTCCAACTTGCCTTTTGCTTTATTTTTTCAAATTCTTTTTGTATTTTCATCAGACCTGATTCTGGTCATTTGATATGTGGTCCACAACAACACATGACTCTTGTCTCTGTTGTGTTCATGTTGCTGTGGTGCAGCCCCGCTCCACAGCCACACACAGCCCTGCAGACAGGGAAATTTACTGCATCAAACAGTTTGCGTGACAGCAGAGTTTCATTACACAGCCCAACTTCCTCAGGCAGTGGTGAGGACAGACTTGCGCGACTCACTACTGACTCAGTTTAGATTGAAACCCCCCCACCTCCCAAAAAAACAACAACTTTGGATGATGGCGCATGAATGCATTTTACCAACCAAACCACACTTAAATGTGCATCCTACCGACATGTAAACCGTCTGTCTATAGCTAATCAATAATCTATTCAAACATTAGTTCAACAAAAAAATATCATCTGAGTGTGTGTGAAACAAAAAGTATCTTTCCAAAATGCATAAAGCTGACTTTAAATGCTGTGTATGCACTTTAAAAACAGCTGTTTTTAAAGATTACAGCTTTACAACTCTCCTCCCCAAATACAAACATTTACTTCACCGTGCTACTGTCTTTGTCAAGAGTGAGTAAGAGCATAAAAGCTTTACCCATAAATCCTCTGTGCTCACAGTCTCCCGCCCTTTAATCACTGATCTGTTGTAAAAGTATTTACCTGGTGGATCTCTTCATGACTGCAGCCTTTCCGTTAGAGTAACAGTAAAAGTCAGAAGTGACGAGCAGGCAGAGCAACTCCTGTCCTGTTCAACAGCCACAGCAACACACAAACTTCCTCCTTCACTCAGCAAAGGTTTAGTTCTGCCTGAGCAGGCCCCGTAGTCCAATCAAAACACTCTTCCTGACTGTGCAGACCCACCCCCTCTGCCTGGTGGCCACACCCCCCTTTGGAAATGTGATCCATCAGCAGAAAGGCAAGAGAGAGAGTAGTAAGGAAAGGAAGGAAAGGAAATAATGGGAAAAGAAAGGAAAGGAAGTGAATTTAGAAGAAAGACAGAATGTAATGAAATAATATGTAACTGTATATAACTACAGCCACTATAAACTTCCTTTGAGTTAGTTGACTGGTGGTGACCCACGTGTTGGCTCTGACACGTGGACACTTCTCTGTCCATCAGACAGACAGCTGCGGCACTGGAAAGACCAACTATCTGTTAGCTGTTAAATGCAATGCATGGTGACAACTGAGAGCTCCTACAGTACAGGCTAGCAGGAAGCGCTGACTGTGGAAGTGTGACAGCCACACATGATGATGATGATGATGATGACGATGTGCAGAATCCGTCTCTGTGCTGTCACACAGTCTGAATAATTCAAACCTTTAAACATCCTGAGTGAGCTCAGCTCTAAACTTTAGAAACGCTCAACCATCAGTTCTCAGCAGCAGCAGCTCCAACGCTGACCTGACTGTCAATGTAAAAAAAAAAAAAAAGAAAAAAAAAAAAAAGAAGCATAATCAAAATCAGACACAGATGCTGAGAGGGGACATCCTGTCCTCTGTTCATTTACTTTGTACTGCATTAGGTCAGCACTGAAAATATGTTGTGTTGTATGTTAATTTAGGGGACCCAGGTCAGGGTAATATCTCCAACAACTTCTGTTGTTCAGAGATATCTTGAATCGGAAAAAATCACAGACTTGTAAAAACTGATGTATTTGTTGTTGAACCAGGACTGTTGTCTTCTTAATTCACCAGTATCAACAGGTATAAGACAGACCATCATTACATTTGATTAAGATGCAGCGAATGCACATTTATTTCTGTTAAAGAGCCCCTCCCATGAAAATCGTGTTTTTCATGCTTTTCACATGTTCCTGTGGCATTTATCTTGTGTTAGAGGACAGCAGAAAAGGAGGTGCAAAATTGCATTTCTGGGTTTTTCTGCCTTCAAACTGCTGTGAACCAATGGCACACACAAAATGGCAGTTTCACAAGCTCAGACAGCTCAGTGTAGCTATCAAGGTATAGCTCACCTGGTCCCCAGCCACCCACCCTCCAGAGGTGCATTGCTAATGAGCTGCTGGTGCTGGGAAATGGTACAGGTTTTGTGCTTTTGGCTAAAAACATTACATTATTCCAATTTAAAGACCACAGAGAATGTTTTAAAATAGCCAAAAAGTGTCGCGGGAGGGGGACTTTAAGGCAGGAGGATGATGATCTCCTGTGATAAGCTTTTATCTCACCACTATGGACTTCAATCTCAAATCAAATCAAATGTTGGTGTCAAGGGCCACTTTCCACTCCCTACATCTATTTATCAAGGTGGCTGGAGTTTTTCCCAGCATGCATTTAGAGAGAGACAAGACACAACAGCTTTCATTGTGCTCTGATCTAAAAATCTGATTATCTAAACATTATCAACATGTCAACATCATCTCCTTCTCAAAACAAAGAGTTTAACCGTGGCAATGTTTTTTTCTTTCTGCCACTGATCAGACTGATGTTCCATCTGTCTGTCCAGTGTCCACAGACAGGAGGGTATGACTGCTCATTACAGCAGTCTACGGTGACCCTGTGAGCTCCTCCAGAGCCCCAGTGACCCACAGGACACTAACATGGAGCTTGTTATAGAAGTTTTCATGACATCATTTGATACAGTATTATGTCTTCTCTGATACAAGGCACTGGCCTTCGTGCAAAATACAATAACAGTTGAGGGCTTCATTTATTTATAGAGCACTGAAAATGTCTCAGGTAGGAGCTGTTCATAGACTTAGAAATAATACTTATAGAAATATGGTGCATAATTCATGTGATATTCCATCCAGCAGGAAAAATGTGTTACCTTTTGCCACCAGATGAGCTGCTGGAGGAGGTGGTCCGACTCCGACTTTCTGCTCCCATCTCTCTCCTCACCAGGGTGAGACGCTCTGTGGACATACTCTTTCTAGAGTAGAGTAGATGAGAGGAGGAGAGGAGAGGTTTTAGCCATCACATCTCCCTAATTTACACAATGAGTAAATGCATAAATGACACCCTAGGAGAGAGCAAACAAATTTGATTGGGATTTTTATTTTATCAGTATACCTCTTAATGGATTGCAGCACTTCTTTCTTGGGAGACGAAGGGGAAGAAAGGAGGCGTTTCTGTTGAACATAGCCATTACTGAGAGGTCTGGAAGGAAGAGCCTGCAGAAGCTGACGCACTGAAATGTAAAAGAAAAAAACCCAAAACCCCATAACAATTCTTATCAAAAAGAGAAATCAATAGAGGATGTGCTGTCTTAAGATAAACTTGTTTCTAAATACATGTCATCAAGGGAAATGCTTACAAAACTTCTGTATGCAACATAAGAAAATCTGAGTTTGTACATAGTCCTCTGCAACTCTGTTTCCACTGAATTTATGGTTTTTCCAACAGTGGTGAGTCATTTTCAGTGGTGGAAAGGTTAATAAAAATCAAATCAAATAAAAATGAGCAGAACAGCAGCTGGAGCACCACAGTGATAAGATAAATAAAGGATAAAACAATCTATATGTAAGGAAGCAAAACTAATGAGGATGGACCCTACTAGGCTTAGCCTCTTTCTTCACTCCTTGCCTTGAGCCATGTGTAACCACGTCGAGTACCAAGTGTACCTGCAGTTTTAAATCAGATTATAATTTTTTGGTGCTAAAGGTTCCTCTCAGGATTTTTGGCTGGTTGTGATTCCACTGCAGACTCATGACCATGGCGTGGAAGACTGGAAAAATGACTCAGCTGGCATATGAAAGTCCAAGCTGTTCGCCTCCAGTCCAGCAGGTGGCAGTAATTCAAAACTATGCATTAATGATGATGTCATATGCAACAGCAATTTGTGCAATACAGCCACAACAGTAAACATCAATAAAGTCAATAAAGCCTGGACACATGATATTTATATTAAAAGAAAATAACAACAATAACGCACACAGAAATGTAGTGCTGCCTGTTCCCCCTCAAGGTTCCTATAGTTTTGGAAGAAGAAAAAAAAAGCAAAGTGGAAATGCAGCTTTAGTTACCCTTGGTAGGCGCTGCTGAAGCTGTGGTGGCCAGAGGTCTCCTCCCAGCAGCATGGACGCCTCCTGGCTGCAGCAGCAGGCTCTGCTCTTCACAGTAGCCCAGTCGGCGCAGAGCGTCAGCCAAAGCCGCCTTTAGCAGCTGGATCTCGTCTTCCTGCAGCTGCAGTCTCTGCTCCAGGTGGGACACTCGGTCCTCCATGTCCATGTTACTGCTGGCTGACACCGTATCATCTGGACAGGAAGTCAGAGAGGAGAGGAGAGAGGGTTTCAGCTCAAAATTTTACCCCGACTCACAATGAGGTTCAGAAGCAGCCACAATGGGCAGCTTCAGGAGCTGTTCATAATGCCTCTGTTCTAGGGATGCAAACAATTAATCGATTATCGATTAATTGTCGATAAGAAATTACTCGATTAAAATAAATTACTTGCAATTAATTGCGTTTTGAACCCGTAATTCCCCGCCAGTCCGCGTGAGGGCGCGCTTGACGCCAGACGTACTTGACGCAAACGCGGGAACACAAGCGAAGCAGGGCTCTGACGACAACAACCAGAGATGGCAAAAGTACCCAGATTCTTTACTTGAGTAAAAGTAAAAGTACCTGTGTAAAAAATTTCTTAAGTAAAAGTGAAAGTACTGATCCAAATATCTACTCAAGTGAAAGTAAAAGGTACAGGCTCTGAAAATTACTCAAAAGTATTATTAAAAGTAAAAAGTAGTTCTATAGCAGAGGTGTATAAAGTAGTCGGAGTGATCGATCCTGTCACAAATTGAGGATCTTTGGAGCCGTCTGTGGCCACACACAGCTGTCGCTGCTCCAGCCGCGGATCATAGCGACCGAGACTGTCTGAGAAACCTTCAAATTGTGGGGGGGGTGCGGGGCAAACCGGGGACGAACGTGACTACCGTCCTCCTCCGACGGGGCCGGGCGGCGACGCCGTTTCATGGAGAACTATGAAAGACTCGGACATATTTGCGCGCAGGCGATCATACCCAACAAGTAGGCTGATGAAATTTCTATTTTCATTTGTAACATGTAACGAGGTGGCAAACGGAAATGTAACGGAGTAAAAGTAATCCTTCTTCACAAATGTACTCAAGTAAAAGTAAAAAGTATGCTGCTTTGAAACTACTCATAGAAGTACAATTTTTCCAAAAAGTTACTCAAGTAAATGTAACGGAGTAAATGTAGCGCGTTACTACCCACCTCTGACAACAACAACAGTATTTTTTTTATGCTGCTGCTATTAATGTTTCCAATGTCGCACATGAGAGATGAGTGTAATATTTTGATATTTTCTATTCAGAATATGTTTGATATTCTACCAAAATGTTATTCCCTGCCCTCAAGTGAGCCCAGAATAAATCTTTGATGAAGGAATATGATTTGCATTTTTTTTTAACATAAGGAAGATAACATTTTACGTTACATCTACAGTAGATAGAACCTATTCAGAGGGAAATTCAGGTTCTTAGAAAAATTGCCGCTTATCAATTAATCGATCATCGATCAATAAGATGAAACAACTATCGATTAATGAATTACTCGATAATTTGCATCCCTACTCTGTTCATCAAGAATAAAATACACTGTGATGACTGCTCTGGTTTAGAATTCATCTTCATTTTATAGGGAAATCTGAATTGACCTCACTTAGCAATAATGTTAGCTATTTAACGTAAATGAATAACTTAGCTGCATGTAAATATGAGAGAGATTATGAATCTGCTGTCTGAATAGTTGAACATTTGAACTTCATTTGGACATATACAAAGAGCTGCTTGAGGTCAGTGTGATGGATATCTGTAGCCTACCACTGACGCTGCTGCTTTGTCAACCACTGGTTTCCAGTTTCCCAGGGGGATAAGACCACTCAGGAAACGTTACTAGGTTTTAATAATTTAGACTCCAGTGTGTTTGTGGGCGTGTATGTGTGGCTCAAGAGAGAAAGAAAGAAAACACCACCATGGTTGTTTTGTTTGAACAGTGTGGGAGAGGAGGAAAAAAAGAGGGATGGAGAAAGAGTTGAAAACAAGAGAGAAACAAAGCTTTGTCTTCATAACATTCCCATGCATCATCATTTAAAGATTCCCTGTGGAGATTTTAAGTAGGCTATCACTCGTACTTTGAATGAAAAGTTTTGGGCAAGTCCACATTTTGCTTATATTTTTTGTGCCCTGTTATTTGCATATCTATTTTTCTAACTGCAGAGGGCAGAAAATAGCAAATGCATTCAGAAACTGAGCCTTAAAACACACTTGCCCCCTTTTAACTGGTGCATTTCAACAAGCACAGTGGCCACTGATAAACTAGTAAATCCAAACTAAAACACATCTTAAATTCTAAATCCTGCTGTTCATTCAATTGTTTGTAAAACAAATCATCCTGCTGTTCATTCAATTGTTTGTAAAACAAATCATTCTATCACATGGTACAGTCACATTTATGAGTCTGTGGCCGAGCTGCTGCTGATTCAATCTGCCTTACACACATCCCCCAGTCCTCTGCCGTCATTCCTATCAACTTGAACTCTTTCCAGCCTAATCGTCCACCATCCTCCCGCCCACCATGATGACATCAGTTAGGGCCAGACAGATAATCCAAGGCAAACTCCCCAGTCGTGCAGATTATTAATCTGAGGCTCACGTTGACAATCTGATAAAGTCAGAAAACAAGTTTCTGGTTGGGGAGAACATCTCATGTGTCCTAAATTCAAAGCCTTGTCTACTCCCTGTTATGAAGCTCTGCTACATCACGTGCTCAGATTCAAGAGAGAGTTACACCTTTCATGAGCTCACATGTACCGAGACACTTGTATGTCTTTCAGTACAAGTCAGACTGCAATTACCTTTGTACAATGAAATGTACTGTTGTTTGTGTGTACTGTACATGCTGTCTTTATGAAATGTCTCTCACTCTATTGAAAAAAACCCCAATTCTTTCTGAAAAACAGGTAGTAATGTTTGTCATGAAATAGCTGTCACATCTACTAAAAATATGTAGCCTTCAAATACCTGTAAAACACCAAGTTAAAAATTATTGGTAACTCAATCAACTCTATTCAAATAACACTGTTAAACACAGAGTGTCCTGTGCTGTTAGCAGTCTCTAAATCAATTAGAAGGAGTTGGGTAAGGCCATACAGTAACAGATATGTCTTCACCAGGAGGTTTTTGAGGGCAGTTGTTTTGAGATGTTAATGGGTTTTGTCTTAAAATTGTGGCATAAAATTCGATACTTCTCAGTTTAGCATCTTTAAATATATTGATCTGAAAATATGTGAAATGTAAAATGTCTTAGTCTCTGGACGACGCAGGATAGGGCCGCTCGGTGCGGGATTTGAACCGGGGTCGTCTGCAGTGAGAACTAGCCTCAACATATGGGGTGGGTGCTCTACCAACTGAGCTAAATACCACCCCTCAAACACACTAAAATAACTTGAAAACTAATAGCCATAATGAAGCAGACTCATAATATGATAATCTACCATTAACTTCCTCATTTGTCCTTGTTATTATTAATGCAAGGTCAAATTCATCATGTGTGCCCTATTCAGAGGTTTTAGCTTTGCTACAGTTTAAAGTATTAACTTCAAAGAGCAAGACACTTCCAAAAGGGGTTTACAGGTCATACAGCTTTGGCAGGACTACAGTACTCCCAGCATGCATCACTTCAGCAGTGCAAACTGAGCTGGAGGACATAGGGAGAACTGTTACTGTTACCGTATCACATCTTGCAGTCAAATGAGAAAGGAAGGGGCCACAGGGAAATCAAGCTGCAGATTTACATACCGAAATCAAGCTCAGTGGGGATTTGCATGGCAGTCCTGCCCAGTCGACTGACAGTACTATGTTAACAAGGCCTAATGCCTTTATCATTTTTCTTAAGTATCCAACATTGTGATTAGGCTGTTTTTTTAACGGAGGATGTCAGCCTTTTGTTTTATCTGTCAGTTTTGTTGAATAAGATAAAGATGGTTGCCTCCCCTTCATAAATAACTTGTGGCTTGTAAAAGGCTTTCATTAGTTGTCATTGGTCTAAGTGCTGTTTCAAAGTCACAGACCCATGTGAAAATTAAACCTTAAGACGGTGTAAATTAATGATGAACAAATTCCACTGGTCAGAATATATTGGGATGGATGTTTCGTAAAGAAAATTCGTAATTGATGTTTTATACCTCCAAAGGGAGATATTACATAATCAAACAATCTCCACAAATGTCTTCTTATTGTCCTACTGTATAAAATACTCAACATTCCCACTCTGCAGAGAAACCACAAGTGATTCATAGTGATTCAAGAGCAATCCAATGTCACATCTGTGGCAGAAACCATGTACAAAATGTCTGTGCAATCAAATACTGGGGATGTGAACAATCCCATTGGTGCAAATAATTAAAGAACAAAATGAATGAGCAAGCAAAACTGAAACAATCGTGTGTAACAACTGAAGTCGAAGAGGACAAATTGTAGGTGGGAGAGGAACAGATAGGACTCAAAGACGGAAAAATTAAAAGAGATGAATGATTAATTTTCAACTGACTACATCAATGATCTTTGTAAAACACCTTGAACACTGAATTGAACAGAAAGACTAAAAGAATTGGGAGACAAACACAGAAACCAAATGAAAAGACAAAAGGAGGCTGTTTCATTCTTAAAAGACTGTGTCTTTCATTATTCTACTATAACAGACACATACTGCAACATGGCGGGAAAGCTACACACATAGGACTCAACAAGTCCTCCAACCACTATTTATCCCTAAACAACGCAACAATACGTGTACCAGACTTGTTGCTGTGGAAACAGTTACAACAAACACAGGGTTAAGTTTGCAAAATGATGGATAAAAGAGACAGTGATCATCAATTTCACACAGGATGTGAACGATCCCAAAACAGACTTTGGTCACTCTTGATGTTACATCAGCTCTTGCCTTTGTTCCCATCATAATCACTACAGCCACTAGAAATTGCAAATCAATAAAATGAAACCATGGGTTTTAATCAGCAGCATCTCTAAACAACTTACAGCTGTGGAGAACAAAAAGTTTAAGTTTGTCCTCAGGGTGGCACCGGAGATATTTTAACTACTGCTATACTACCAGGGTGGATCAGCCGTCATGAGTCTGAGCTGGTCTCAGCTGTGCTATGGCCTGTTAACATGCAAATTCATACATGTTTACCACAGTGCTGCTTCCCATTGCTGTGTTTCCCTATGTCCGTTAGCAGCACTGGCTCCTAATATTTTAACTTGTGTGCACTCTGTGAAGTCAGAAACACATCAACAATGCAAATGTTTGGTTTGTGATGTTTGAAACAGGAACATTATCTTCCCTGGAGGGGACACTTGCAGAATCACAGAACTCACATTGACTTTATAATAACGTACAGAAACATTAGAAAATAAATTCAATTCAATTCAGTTTATTTGAGGTGGGACAGTGCATGTTCATGACTGAAGCATAAAATCGTAAATCGGATCGGATTTTCACCACGGGCTAATTTCCATCCGTTGTCCCATACTTAGATGTTCCCTAGTACAAATACAGTTAACCTGGAAAACTTGTTTGTGTGTTAACATTTAGCACGTTTAGATGTTTTAAAGTAGCAGGCTGGAATGTCATTTTTAACTCCTAGCTTAGCACGTGACATGTTACATAGTGAAGAGGGACGGAGGGGGTGAGAGAGTGAGGGAGAGCAAACATTGGTAAGATCAGCAGGAATCACCTTCATCTCCTCTACTGTCAGGACACCTGTTTAAAAAACACTGCCACGCTGGCTACTTTTTCTGTTTGCCCTTGAAAACACACACAAGCAATGGTTACACCTCACACACACGCACACACACACACACACACACAATACATTCTTGTAAAGTGTGATTAAAAACCAGTTTACATGAGGCTGGTACTGTACAACAGATACATTGCTGCTATCAGGAAGCAGCAGCAGTACAGGAGGGATGGAGGGGAGACTGATGTAAAGATGTGGATGATGAAATGCAAGGGGGGAGGAGGGGTGGGCTGTGTGTGTGTGTGATGCTGCTGGAGAGAGTCAGTGAGATGGACAATGAGAGGTCGACGCGGGGCAATAAGAAAACTGTAGGCTGCTGAAATATTCATGGTGCAGAGAAGTGATGAGGAAGGTGGAGCTCGTCTCGCCTACCTGCCATCCTGCCACACTGAGCGCCTGGTCACTCCTCCTGTCAATCAACCAGTCAGTCCACAGAGTAAACGCTCAGTCAGGTTGTCCACTTGCTCCTACTCTTCCTCCCCTGGAGGCTTTCTGACTCTGGCTCCCCTCCCCTCCCCGCCTGTGGTCACTGCTCGGTCACTCCCTCTCTCCTTCTCGTACACACACACACACACACTGTAGGAAGTGGAGATGGAGGAGTGACTGTGTGTATGTGAGACAAACTCCCGTGCTTCCTGTACCACTCCCTCTTCCTCCTTCCATCCCCTCCTCCTTTTTCCTCCATCCCTTCCATCCCCCCGTCTCATCAGTTACGAGCTCAGAGAACCAGCCCAGAATGGGTGGAGCCTGGCTAAGGGCCAGCCACACGCGCAGACACACACACTGCAGCAATATCAGCATCTGTACAGCCAGGCACCACCAGGAAGAGATGCTGCAGAGCCAGACTCCAGGATCTGTGGCACACACACATTCTTTCACTCACAAACAAACATAAAGGTGTGACTGGCTGTCACAAGTTTATTCTTGTACAAGGTCCCATGTGAAAATGTAACAACTGTGAGCACTGATGTGGTCTTACAACAGTAAAACATTAAACATTAAAACATTACTGTAATGATTGGCTGGACCACAACGTGACAGCCAGCCATATAATTGCAAATGTCCCCTGAATGACTGACTGGAGTTACAGCTACAATGCATCTGCTCGGTAGCATAGTTGTTAGAGATATCTTTAACAAACACATGCTTGTACTGTGTATGGATTGACACTGTCTACCTACACAGCTACAGCAATTTACAGTTTGTTTTACTGATTAAAAATTATTAGTTTGACATTTGAAACGTTAGCTCAAAAGTGTCAAGTGTTTTACTAGTGCTGCATTTGATGAGATCCAACCAGTGTATCATAATTTTGATGCTACATTTAAACAGCAACATCAGTTGCTTGCTGTTCACTGTGTGTGCGTGTCGACATTCTGAGCTCACCACAATAGCACTAAAAGGATTAGCCCTATTGTTTGGGAGTTAGATGGTCTGAGTTTTATTTGTAATAAATTAATCATCCCTTTAAATAAAGCCCACACTTTTTGAGGAAATACAGCATGGATCCCAAACAGAGGCTGTGTGCAGTGTGAGAGACAAAATAAGAAAATTATTTTGGCATTTATACTTTATCTTTGAGCGATTTTCTTTTTTAAGTAAAACGCCCCCCTCCCAAAAAAAACCAACAAAAAAACACATTCAAGATCATGAGAGCATTGGCTTGATAATAAATGGGAAGTTAAGATATGGGCTTCTCTCCATGGGCTTAATTTCAAGCAAACTTTTTTACTAGCTAAAAAATTATACATACATGTATATAAAATTATATACAAATTAAATTACACCGCTCCTTATCTTCAGCTCCCACATAAAACATGTGACTAGGACCGCCTCATGTGCGGTATAAGATCAGAAATATCCTCTCCCAGAGTGATGCTGACAAACTGGTGCATGCATTTATATCACTTCAAGGCTGGAGTGGACAACTGTAACTCTCTCTTCTCAGGATGTCCGGAAAACTCTCTAAAGAGTCTCCAGCTAGTCCAGAAAGCAGCAGCGAGGGTTTAGACAGGAGTTGGTAAGAGAGAGCATCTCTCACATTTTAGCTTCTCTCCACTGGCTTCCTGTAGGATTTAGAATAGACTTCAAAATCATTCTGCTAACTTTCCTTTATGACAGAGCTTTTAGTTAGGGCTACAGCTCTGAACCATTTTATAGCTACGCTGCTATAGGCTAACCCTAACCCTAGACTGCTGGGGGACACATCTGGTTACATGGAGCCCTCTCCTCTCCTCTATCTACTGTATCTGTTGTGCTTTGTAGTTTGGCCTCCCGCACCCTCTGTGTTTCAACAGATCCACCAAAGCTCCATCCCACTGCACCAACTGCCGCCTGCAACACCCCCCCACCCTTCCCTTTCCCCTGCTGTTAAACTGGCCTGCCCTCCCTTCCCATTAACCAGTTTGCCATACTCCCATTAAGCTGGCCTGCCCTCCCTGTCTTTCCTCCCAACAGAAGCTGCCTTCATCAACTCTTGTTAACATTTCCATGTTTTGCATATGTGCTAAACTGTTTTCTTGTCTGCATTGCATGTCTGCCCATCTAGGGCGAGGTATCCCTCCTCTGTTGCTCACCCTGAGGTTTCTCCAATTTTTCCCCCGTAAAAAGGGTTTTCCTGAGAGTTTTTCCTCAGTTGTGAGGGTCTAAGGGCAGAGGATGTTGTTAGGATGCCATGTAAAGATCAAACTGAAAAATCAAACTGAATCATATAACCGGACTGTTAAAGGAAAGAGTATCCAGCCTTTTTCTTTAACTTTCCCTGAAGGACTGTAATGACTTGGAGATACGAGATTTCACCAGACTGTAAATTAAAGATGCGATTTGTTTTTTTGTTTTTTCAATTCACAGCAAAAATGGCAAATCACAGGGCTGTGCAGAGCGAGGGAGTACAGCGTCACATGACTGACAGCTCTTCTTGCTGTTATACTCCATGGATCAATCGTCAGTCAGTCTGCAACTGAAAGAACGTGCTGTACTCTGCTCTGCAAACAGATGCATATGGTATCATGCAGCTTGTGCATCATCTTTTTAAACTGTTCAAGCTTAGTGTTTGTTTTAAGATGGAGTCCCAACTGAGTGATTACTCCAGTGAGATAATTTCGATGAAGCCAGGCTGTCAGCAGGAAAGAAGCTAAACTAGCTCATTACTGCTCTACATGGCACAAAATACCAACCCCTCTATCTCAGTATAATAAAACTATTAAAAAAAAAACTGTAACGGGTGTGTGTAAACTGTGTTTGGCTCATGATGTGAGCAGGTGGCCGAGGGGTGCAGATCTGATGAACATAGAGAGTCTCTGGTTACAGTGGAGGGACAGATGGCAGAGGAAGAGGAAGACAAACTGAAAGGAGAAAAAAAGACAGGAGGCTGATGGACAGACGCTAAACCAGACGACACCTTGCGAATATAAACAAGGCGCACACTGCTACTCTGAACTGTCTGCATCAGGTGCAGCAACACACAGTGCACCACCTCGTCGCTGTCTCTCTGACTGACTTCATGGTATTCTCGGGTCTTGTTAACACTTCAGAAAAGACTATTTTCAGCATCACCTGTCATGTTTCCTATTCTCATGTCAAAGTTCAAGATTTGAGAGCAACTCTACTCTGTGAAAACCAAAGAGTGCAGAAAAGGATTTCACGGGTTAGCACCCTCTTTTCCAGGTGAGAGTGTGTTAAAATCAGCTGGGTTAGGATGGATCATGATAGGCCTTTTGAGCCTTTATGACACACAAAGGAAAGGAAGAGGGGGGTCATGCTGAGTAGAGAGGCTGAGTTCAGTTTCAAATGCCTCCGGTAAGATGCTGAATCCCTCCAAGCTCCAGAGAGTTTGACCTCTGACCTCTGAATGCAGCGAGGCAAGGAGATAGACATCTTTTCCTTTGGGAATCAATACAATGTCCAGAAATGTCAGCAAATACATTCAGGTCCGTTTTCCTTCATATTCACCAAGACATCCATTCTAATCTGGGTTCCTCATGAACCCTAAACTAAGCCCCAAATCAATTGAACCTGTACAGAAATAAGCTTCCTGGGGATAAATGTTTGTTTCTGAGACTTTCCATATCTTTCTCTCTCTTAAGAAACACAGTAACACACACCTCAGTTAATCACCACATGTGTCCAAGGAATCAGAGTGACTGTATGAGAATCTGTCTCTCACACCTGCTCCACATCCGCAGGTGTAATCTCGGTTTAATTTAAGACAGAAATGTCCTTAAATGGAATTTCCTTGAAAATAAAACACAGAACCAAAATGAAACAAAAATGGTCTTTGCTAATCAATGAATTTAATATATTGTCAATACATCATCACAGCTGTCCTTAACAAGCTCTTCCTGTGACATATTTCTCTAAAGAGTTTTATTTTACCTTTAGCAGACACATGAGTTCAGCTCCTGTGACGCTCACTGGGCAGACTATGCGTGTCTGTCTCACAGCTTAACTGAAATGTTGTGACCTGTGGAGCTGCAGGAGTCTTTGGACCACAACACTCACCAAATGGTTTGAAAGGCACATGTTACATCTTGGATCACCAACATTATTACAGCGTTGGTTAGACTGCCTTGGCTTGACCCCTTGCTGTCTCGCCACCTGCCACTCAGTATGGCTGTCTGAAGTTTAATGTACTAGGGATAGTGAGGTAGACTCTCTCACATAATAACATCAGTCTACTGTACATGCTTACAACCCTTAATAAAATGTGTTACACAAAGTGAAACATGTTATCTACTTTGCTTAAAACAGCTAGAGAAGCCATCACTACGTGCTTCAGATGAGAGACAACCTTTTTTTTTTTGCTATAGAGAACAGCCACAATGCTCCGCAGTCACCGCCCCCTGATATGATCAGGCAGGGTATTTGCATTAAAGCAGGATGTGACAGATAAAAAGAGACACAAGGCTGCAGGAGTCAGAAGAGACACAAATGAAACTGGTTAATGACCATCAGGGATCATCGTCTATTTAAATACGGACATTGATAATGTTGATGGATAAAATCTGGCAATTTGTAATAATAACAAGTTTCTCAATCAGGATGACAATCACCTTCCACCTAGTTAGTGTTAGAGGCGACAAGTGAGTAGTACTTGCTAGACAGCATTTTGTAGCTTTTGCTTGGGAGGAACTTCAGTCACCTGAGATTTTAATAAAACAAAAAGTAAAGTCCAAGCTGATATAGTTCACTGTTTAACCCTAAAAAAACAGCTGCTTACAGAAAATGAGACTGGAAAGGCCCAATTAAAAACTCACTACAACAACCTGCCATTGATGGAAGACTTAGTTATTGAATGAAATTGAAATGAATTAGGCCTAAAAATTACCAAAGATAGTTGAATGCTGCATAGCCCATTTTAAGTTAGCTAGTTGATGTCAGTCTGTCTTTATGTTTTATGGATGTATTAGCCTATATAAAACACGTTTCACAGAAATCGTTCTGTTTTTAACACACAAACACAGACTTAGTCATAAATTAAAGAGAAAAAACATGATTAGCCCACGCATTGTTTGCATGTCTATGTAACTTCCAAAGGTAGCCTATTGGAAAGCATAAAAGTGATCGATACATTTAACGATCAAATTATGAAAGACAAAACATGGAGAGAGAGAAAAAAAAGCTGGCGTCCCGAGAATATGAGATGACAAAATGGCACACATAAATGACGCAGCCAATCAGGCTAATTTGCACAGTCATTAAATATTTTAGTTAGGAAATAATGTGTCTCTTTCCATCGAGTTAATGTCATTTTCAACAGGCTACGCTTATGGGTGAATGCCCGTGAATCTACAACCAGCACTGTTATCTCGGCTTATAAATGATTTCAAAGTCGTGTCGACATTGTGACTGAGATAAATGCACTGGTCTGTCTGGATGATGTTTTTTTTTCCCTGTTGTGTCTGATGATGAAGTGAGATGATGAGCAGCTCACCGTTGTTGCAGTACTGTAGCAGCAGGTTGGTGCTGTCATACAGGCTCCCACACGAAGCTATCCTCTCCGACATCCTTCCCTCTTTGCTTATCCCGTCTCTCTCCCCAGCTCTTCCCTCTCTCTTCCCGGTCCTTTGTCCTCTTTTCACCCCTCTGGACCTCCTCTTCACGCCGTCACCCCTTCCTTTCTCCCCCACATTCATAAACAGGCTGAACACACACACACCTTTTACCTGCCTCGGTTCCCTCTCTCCCGCTCTCGTTTCGCTGCTAAGTTACATACGACATTAAAAAGTACACTTCCGTTTTCTGATTTCAAAATAAGAGTTTAAAAAGGGCTCACTGCTATTGTGTCAGATAAGCAAAGCTACGTATTAATAGAAATGTTAATTTAGCCTGACACGTTTGTCAATGTTGTGCTATTGCTGAACCTTGCATTAATATCTAAATAACCCAATGAACATACACTGTGGCTTCAATTTAAATTCGCAATTCAATTTTAAATTTGCAAATCTGTTGCCAATATATATTGCCATATATTTTTACACTACAATTTTATTCTCTGTTACAATGCCATTTGGGTATTCTCTCCCATCTTCTTCCACAACATTTATTTTACCAAGTACTGCTTCTTCTTCCCATTATTTTGAAATGAGAAACCCAGTGTTTCCGGTAAAAATCCACGTTATTATTATTGACTTGACAAAACGTCGTTGCCTGTATCTGCCCCGCGTACTGTTGTTGCTATAGCAACAGCCTCTCCACCACCTCCGATCGTGATGATTGGAGGCGGGAGAGAAACAGAAATGAACAAAGTCTATTTTTCAACAATTTGAACAACTGAGGGAGTCGTTTGTGAACAGAGTTTTTTTTTACACTGTGAGTCAGGCCTCAGTCTGTGAAAAGGTAGGTGATCCTTCCTCTAAATAATTCATTGAGAAACGGTGTGCTACACCTGACGCACGTGTTTGTAATTGACGCCACAGTACACAGACTGTTGGAACATGAGGCAGGACAATTAACCCCTTCCTCTGTAACCTAGCCCACAACTGGGTACAAATCTGCCAAATATCACGTTTATCCTTTCTCATCATTTCTGGGCTAAATAATTTCATGACATTTCACCACAAAGACACACTGTTTGAAAGTATGAAGTATTACGGCGGCGTCAGACGTAAATAAAAACAAACAAAAAAAGGGGGGCGGGGAAGCATTTTACAGGATGAAAATGTAAACAAGTAGTAGCCTAGTAAATAACCAGTATTTGATGGAATCTTCAAAACATTTTTAGCCCACTATTGCCATGTGTGGAAGGTTCCTAGTTCAAGACATTTCACAGCACGACTTGCACTATAGCTTTGTCCAGTAGGTGGCAGTGTAGACAGGTCCTGAGCTCTGGTCCTGAGTAAATAAAACCAACGTCTCTCTGGTAGATTCCAAATTCTAATATTTTATTATCACAATAAATTAAAATGCATCATAACAATATCATAATAAATAATAATATACTTGAATTTGGAGAGAATACAATTTTCAGGTTTTAATTTTTGCAAAAGCATTTTCCTAGCCCATTAACAGCAGCATTGCCATGTGTGGAAGGGCTTATGTTCATTTTACTTTAGTTCAAATGACAATTTCAATCTGAAGAACCGGAAATTGTGGAGCTATTGCGTCATCTCCCACGTAACTTTGTTATTGTCACGTGATAGCTGACGTGACTACACCAGAGCGATTGAACCAGAGCGATAGAAAAACAGAGTCCTGAGCTCTGGTCCATGTAGCTCCCAATAGTTCCAAACTAGGTCCACTTCATGTTCTCCTACAGACAGTAATAAACACCTACAAAACTATATTCACAACTGTTACTGAATTATCTATGAAAACAAAAGGCAAAATCTTTTTGCTTCAAGGTTTTATTTGTACTCCAAATTGAAGATTAGCTGCCCTAGTCCAAATTCTAAAGCAATATTTTATTAATCAAACAATAAAAACAACGTTAAAATGCATCACAACTAACAAAAGCCCGCTATCAATAATAAATAATAATATACTTGAATTTTGATGTGGCTTTAGGTCCTCACAGTTCTAATTTTTTTCATGCCAGAAAGTTACATTTTCTATATTGACTTGGCTTGAGGATCCAGCACTCATATATTTTTGGAGTGTGAGCCATAGACTGTAAAAAGAAGGTGTAAACTCTTTGAGCGAGATTTTTGGTCTCATTGATTAAATTTAACAACTGTGGCAGTGGCATTTTTGTTTGAATGAAACGTTTGGCAACAGAAATCAACTTACGGAAATTGTTTTTTAAGGAACCGATCAGTCTTATTTTTATTTTGTTAAGTCAGCATAGTTACTGTATCAAAGATTATTACCACTTTACGTAAAATTTGTTTTCATCAGTTTAGCTCAGTCACTGTGATAGAAACAGACGTCCAGACTAACACTCAGAGCGATTGAACAACGACCTGTTGCCAATCGCTCTGGATTGAACGACCTGTTGCCAAGTAGAGTAACTTAGAAAATGATGAAATGTCACGAAATACACTGACTGACTGGTGACCGTGGTTCAGCGATAGGCTGTATTAGGAAGATTGCAGTCCGTCATCCTTCAGAAGAGAAGTCGAGCTGCAAACAGAGAGGTTAAAATCAAGGCTAGCATTAGCATTAGCCAGAGCAGTAGAGAACGAGGAAGAGGACTGAGCCGACAAGAGTAAGTTTGAAGCCACTAAATGCTACTGATAAATTCGTATTTCGGGTATTTTGTTCTTTTTTAGTCAGAATCTAATGTTTTACAAATGATACTGTGTGACTGTTGACTGTCGTTAAACTAATATACAGGCTTTTGGTCAGTGGCTAATTGCCTTGTAATCCTGAAACTCCTGTGTAAAGGCATTGTTTCCATGATGCAATAAAAAGAACAATGTCGGATTTGGTTTGGAAATTGGCTATACTGCATGTGTGAATTTAGTGGACGTGTATAGGATAATCCTACTTTGACATACTATACCAAAAAACACACCGCCTGAATTCACAATTAATCGTCACAAAGTTTCTTGCTCGCTGTAAATGGACCCCCTAAAATCCTGATGCCATACGTTCATAAATTTGAGTCAAGCTGCTGTGATGGCTTCTTAGATAACAAAGACACAACACTTCCAGCGTTTCAGAAGAATGAAACAACCAAATAAGGCTGTTTTGGAGGCGCACCAACAGCAGAGGTGTAAAAGACATCAAAGGACACAAAAACACCTCTTCACTCCTACTCTGTAATTTTTTAGTACAGTAGAGATGATTTAGAAGTCAAAATGCATTTGTCTCATTGCAGACTCTTTTGAGTATGCGGAATCGACAGAGGGGATCCCACATGGGATTGTTGCTCCTGGCCTCCCAGCTGTTTCAGGTGGGTCTGGACAACATCCCACCTGTCACCCTGGCTGTCCTCGCTCTCAATGTATACCTGTTCCTGTTTCCTGCAGCTCCACTGATGCAGGTAATGCATTAACATAAATAAAGAATACACACAGTTTACCTTTGAGAAGATTTTTTAAAAACTATACAAAACGGTCCAATCAACACCTGGACCACCATTCAGGAATGACTTGCACTGGTGCCTTGGACTACAGTATGTTAAGGTTATTAGTACTAATATCCACTATCTAACTGATCCGCAGGCCTGTGTGAGTGTCCAGCAGGCATATTGGTTCAGTGATTGGAGACGTCTTGTGCTATCCCCACTGCATCATGCTGATGACTGGCATCTTTATTTCAACATGGCGTCCTTCCTCTGGAAAGGAATCAGACTTGAGCAACGGCTGGGTGGAGCCTGGTTCGCCTACCTGCTGTCAGTCTTCTCTCTGCTCACTGGATTAGTTTATCTGGTGTTGGAGGGATTGCTAACTGAGCTCACTCAGGATCAATCCTACAGCATGACCTGTGCTGTTGGCTTCTCAGGTATGGTCTACTCTTCACTATAGTGTAGGCTAATTGGTATGAAAGGTTGGGTTAAATACAAAAGGGAATAACAATAAAAGTTATCAAACAGTATTTCCATTTCAATATTGTATGTCCACACCACTGCCCAGGATGGTAACATTTCCCCTTATTGAACTTTGTCAATGTGACTGTGTTTTTAGGTGTCCTGTTTGCTCTGAAAGTGCTCAGTAACCATTACTACCCTGGAGGTGTGACTGTTGTGATGGGTTTCCCTGTGGCAAATCAATATGCTAGCTGGGTGGAGCTAGTGCTGATCCACGTAACATCACCAGGGTAAGTTTAGTATCACAACTTTACATAATACACAATACTTAATATGCACCAGGATTTATGATTCATTTTACAGATATACTGTAGAGATTGCAATGGGTGGGTGTAGTAGGGTGCTGCTGTTGCCGGGGTCAGCGTTTCTGTTTTCAGAGAGATGACCTTTCAAATTGCATGTCTTATACGGTAATACCTATGTATGTGCTATTGAATCATACACCTGTTGTACACACTTCTCAGGTTCCTAAATATTATCAGATGATGCAGGCAGCGGCCACAGCAGCTAAAGTAGGGTACTGGTAGTTACAATTAGACACTTTTTTTGGTGGATAACCCTTTGAACCTTGCTTAAAGGCTAGAGAGACAAATCAAGTCTGCCGCTAAAGTGACATGCAGGTACTGTCTTTGGTCCCACAACATTATGTTCACAGCAGAGAAGGCTACATAATGTTGTCAGTAGATTGTCCGTGTGTGTTATCTGATGCTGTGGATACAAGTGTCCACGGGATGGCAGTGTTTCACTAGAAGTTAACATTTACTCTGATGCTTCAGGACCTCTTTTGTTGGTCACCTGTCGGGTATCCTGGTGGGTCTGCTCTACACTTCTGGACCCCTGAAGACCATCATGAAGAAATGTGCAGGTCTGAATTATGTGTTGTTTACTGTATATAGACAGGTTCTTTGGAGGAGGAGCATTTATGGAGCTAGAGTAAGAATGTGTTTTAGTTAGGGCTGAACCAAAAAATTTGAAGCTTCAAAGTTTCATTTGTTGCCATGATTGATCATGAAGTCCGTCATCGATTGTCTTTTTTTCCTTTCTTTTTTCCTTTTCGACACGGTTCTCATCGGCAATTGTTACATTAAAATGAGTAGGCACAAAAGTTGTGTGTTTTTATTAGGATTTTGATATATAGTGATTCTGTAGACCACTTTGAAACAGATCTGACTTAGTATTAAAGTAACATTGCAGAGTTTTTCGGCCTTAAAATAATGTTTCCAGACTCATCGCAATGGTAGAAAAATGGTTAATAAGATGAATGGTGCTGCTGCCGCAGCCTGGGCCGGGTCGCGTCGGCTGAAACTGCACTATGTAACTTCCCAGCATGAGCACGAAACCCCGCCTCCCCCTCTTCCCCTCTGTGTCGAGGGAGAGACGTGGTGGGTAAAAGCGAAACTTACGGTTCCTGGTCGTCGCCACCACCGCTTATTAATGGGAATAAACGCTGGATGCGCTGGCTGATAAGTTTCGTTTTCGTTAAAAATTTTTCCCCCCAGGCGATGGCGCTTCTCAACCAGATGGTGGGAGCACTGAGCTGAAACTCTGCAATGTTGCTTTAATCCATACTCACTTCTAGATGCACGTTAATAGTCTTACTCCTGAACTGAAATACTCTGTTTTTATGTATCTTCACCAGATCTGGTGAGGAATGGACATTACTCCCAGCCCAGTGCACGCTACTACTCTTCGGGATCATCAGGTACCAAAGTCTAAAAGGAAATCATTCTGTGTATAAGCTAAAAACCAACACTGAACACTGTCTTAAAGGACAATTCCAGGCAAATTCAACTTGGGGTGTATGTTCCTATCAGTTTAGGTCTCAAAGTTATGTCTGTCCCTTTATCACTACGCCAGCAATGAATGGGAGCGGATGCAAGTTCCGCTGGTTAGGCGGTGCTCGGTGTGTTCAGGTGGAGTCAGAAAGCTTCCGTTTGTGTCATAAACACAGAAACACAGGAATATCGGCTCTTGACTTGCTTCAAGTAAAAAAAACTTATTGGCACATGTTTGAGTCGCCACCTGACACTGTCTGTTGAAAACAATGTACACTTGAAGCAAGTCAAGAGTTGATATTCCTGTGTTTATGACACAAATGGTAGCTCCGACTGCACCTGAATGCACCGAGCACGACAACAGGGTCTTGCGCGAGACTCCGGGAGACTTTGAATTAGAACTAGTTTTACAAACATGTCGGCTTGCTTCAAGTAAATAAACCTCTCGGTGCATGTTTGAGTCGCCATCTGATGCTGTCAGTGGAAAAAAACTGCGGCTTTGAGGGATGTAAACAGCCTAACCAGTGGAACTTGCATCCGCTCCCTTTCATTGCTGCCACAACTACCGCAAAACAGGAGCGATTAAGCTGAAAATCTTCAGATTCCTTCTTTTAGACCTTAAATGATAGGAACATACACCCCCGAGTTGAATTCGTCTGGAATTGTCCTTTAAGAGTTCAATAGCTGTCTATCACTAATAGGGTGTGTTCATTAGCATGGACACACACATAAAGTAGTGTGGGAGTACTGTATCTTTGCGCAAGGAATCAGTTATTGTGCTAAAGTGTGTGTGAATGGGTGAATGTGGCTGTAGAGGAAAGCACTTGGTCATAGAGACTGAAAAAACACTTTATAAGTGCAAGTCCACCCATCTTTAGTGGAGCAGTGACAACAGCTGCCAACAAATACACAGTTTACTCATGTAACCTACAGAGACCTGCCGTTTTAGGAAATTACAGCACTGAACCTTTTTTTTTTTAACAAATTAAACTATATATTTGTCTTCAGTTGGAATCAGTAGACTGGGGGCTGAGTGCCACAGGCAGAGTGTGGGAATTATAAGTAATGAGAGACTGACTAACACACTGAAGGTTTTGTTCTTTTCATATGATTTATTGACAAAAGGAAGAATGCAAATCAAGAAGCTTAACCTTTTTTCTTCTTTCTGTACTCTGTGTTTATATGTGTTTAGGCTTCAGAGGCGGAGGATACTCAGGATATAATCAGTATGCACCAGGTGACACCACAAATCCATCAGCATCTTATACAGGTGGTCTGACGGAGGAGGAGCAGTTACAGGCAGCCATCAGAAACAGTCTGAATGACAGAGGTAAGAGAGGAGAGGTAGAGTGTTGATTAATTACGGCCTAGAGTGACACTGAATCCTAAAATCTTTACCCTGCTTACAGTAAAGTCACCAAAGTCCCTTAAGTGTGTTTATTTCAAATAATACACATTTTGTTTTTCAGGACAAAGCAGCAGGAGAGGAGCTCCTCCTCCTTATGGTTTCAACCTCTCAGAGGAGGAAATCAGGCGGAGGAGACTGAGAAGATTTGACAGCTGAACTGCCGGGCAGCAGGGAGGAAGAGCGTTTAGGTGACAAGACACTGAAGCCTGGTGCACACTGCTTCCACAGGCTGAGCAAGAACACCCTGAAAGAGAAGGTCAAAGCATAAAGTCAGACACTTAAAGACCTCTTTTATTGTGTGGTTAACATGCTTCTACAGTAAGTGTATACCAAAGACTTACTGTTCGCCATGGAAATGAAATTTACATTAATGCATAATAACTAGAACGTTATGCTATGCATATAATAATGAGCAGGTTATGTTTGGATGTTGAAGTCGTCCTCTGGCAAGTTGTGCTCTGCCTTCTACAGCTTCCAGTTTTGGAAATTAAGGGGAAAGTTATGGGGATATACATTATTACTGTAGATCCCTTAAAGTTGCAAGACAGGTACAAAACATCACTTTAAATGTCTTAAAGATGTTTATAAATCCAGTTCTTAGCTCTAGGAACATATTTGGAGAACAAGAAAAGGGGCAATATCAATAGTTTTTCTATCCATTTAGACTGTGAAACAGGCAAACAGGACAATGGAGAGTCCATGGACTAGTCAGAAATAAAGAACGTTGCATAGGCATCAATCAATCTTTCTGTCCGCACATAGAATTTATTTTCAATTTTTTATTTTTTTCATAATAAATAGCGAACCAAAACTGGCCATTATAATCAAAATGTGTTCATATATGTGTTAATACCAGCAAAATCCATGTGATGCTTTTCAGTTTGAGCTGTGGCTTCCTCCATGCTGTTCATGAGATTTCAACAACACAATTTTTTATAGTGTCAAATGTTCATGCTGTACTTTACTATTAGTTTCCTAGTGCCGTTTTATAATACTCATCAGAAAGTGCACATCTGGTGTCAAGAAGGCACAAAATGCTTTTGTAATGTTAATAAATGTTATTTTGAAACATTACTGCTATTTTTTAATCTGTGCAGTGGCCCTCTTCTAAACCCATAGCACTTTTTATCATATAACTTACGACCACCAATATTATTGTCCACCAAACCTGTTCTCAGTAGTATAGATTTTATTTTAGAATTTCACAATTGTCGCTGACTTGATGACTAACTGACTGATGGTACTAATACTATACCTGAGTGGAGTGCTGAACTGCACTTGTTTAAGAACTCTTAGTTTATCAAACTCAGACTAAGACACAACAGGAACAAGGCAACGTTCAGCAACAGCAAGGGTTTATTGCAAAACACAGCCGATATGACAAACACCCAACAACATGGGGACATCCAAAAAACCTGCTGATGCATAGAATTTCAGGCTCTTATAGTCTCACAAGAGCAACTTACAGCTCATTGTTCAGGAGTCCTTGACCTAGAACACGTTCTTCGCTCAAACTTGTTCTTACTGGGCTGGGGTCCATGACATCTTCAGACAACTAGGGATTCTTGGTTATTATGACAACCTTCTTTGAAACAGGGCACACACATTTTGACAAACCATCCTGTAGTTTTTACACATAAATATTTAACAACACAGTCTACTGAGCTGCTCTGGTTTGCCAGCTGCTCAGGAACTGCAAGGAAGCAGGGAAGCCTGAGCCTTGCCTTAGTTACAGCAAAAAAGTTATTTTGTTACATGTGTCATTACATAATAATAACTGAACTCACTGAATACTCAAATTACAAACAAATGACCAGTTCTACATATCAAACAGAGGAAGTTATACATAAAGACCTGCCTCCAATCTTACATTTTATACATTTTCACTTTGAAAGATCATTTAATTAGTACATATCAAAAATCACAGCTCAGTCATGTAATTGGTGATTTTATCATACAGTAGGTGGTCCAGCCACATTTTAGGTTTTGAACCCATCTTGTTCAACAACCTCAGCAGCACTGTTCAACTGTAAATTTTCTAAAACATCCTTGTGCAAGAATGATGAAGTTACAAAATCAACATCTAAGAAAGTACAGTCTTGGCTCTGATACCATAATGCCCTGAGGCATGATGGGAAGTAGGACAACTTAAATTAGAGCCAAGAAACGCAACAAACCACACATAACCACTCATGGGTCTGAAATCATCCCACATGATCAAACTGTACATCCCAGTCCCTAAGGTAGAATCTCAATAGGGAGAAGAGGAGAAAAGGTTGTTAAATATCTGTACTCAGCGTCTCAGTAGGTGGATATATAACTGTTCTGACATCAGTTGCATTTGACACTTTATGCTGCATGACGAGTGTGGGAGCTGAGTGGAGCACAGGGCCCTTGCAGAACATGAATGGTGAAAGCTGAAGAGTGACAATCCATAGACTTGTCAAACATGGTGCAGGGTAGGAATGACAGGATGGGGACAAGGATGACACACTGCACAGCAGATGCTGCCGTTGCAGTCTCGCTGCATCTGTGGCATGATTGTGTATCTTGACATGGTGGTGGTTCATGTCTTTTTTTCTGTGTCTGTACAAGTGAGGGATGTTGCATCTCAGTTTGTCATCTCAACTCACACTTCTTCTCTAAATAGATCCAACTAATTGGTTCTGCGAAGAGCTACACCTGCTGTGACACTGCCACTGAGTGTTAGAGATAAAACCATGAGAAACACCCTTTTCCTGGTTTACACATGACGGCTGAGTTCGGTGGACCTTTGAGAGATGCAATAAAGCTCAATAGACTCAGTTATTAACCAGAAGACCTGGTTCAAGCCACACTGACAGACTTTGAATCTTGGTATATCTCCTCGAGAAATTGTCTGGATCCCTGTTGTGTACTGTATCTGAAACTGGTGTCTACAGATGGACTTGAAGCCCAACATAAGAGTGAATTACCTTTTTTCCCCGATTTGTTGCCATGAAATAAGATGCAACAGGATGGAAGGCATCAATACTTAAAATCACCTTTTTGAGGTCTCTGTGTCGGCCACAGTCAATGCCAGAGGCATGATGTGTTTGGGTTGTCAGCCTGTTCCGTTCTCACGGACATGTTATCTCAGGAACCCCCAAGGGGAATTTCTTCAAATTTAGAAGACATGTTCACTCAAGGGCTAAGTGATTTATATTCAAAGGTTAAAAAGTTCAGGTTGCAATGAGCTCATAATTTTTTCTAGTGATTTATCAATGTCAGCATGATCACTTTTGGAGAGATGTTGAGTTTATATTGCATGGAGATCTCAGGGCTGGTGCGGGTAACGTCATCAGATCGAGGTTAGAACTGCTTACAGATCAGGGGCGTTGTTTATCTCAGTTGGTAGAGCACCCGTCCCATGTGTTGAGGCTACAGTCCTCACTGCAGACGGCCCCAGTTTGAATCCCACGTGAGAGCGGCCCTGTCCTGATGACACAGTTCAGGGTCTATATGTGATTTTGAAAATGGTGGGGAAAAGAGCTAAAAACATGCAAGACACTGGTGCCATCCTGTCATTGACTGTTGTGGGAAATATGCCACTGTGTGCCCAGCAGAAATGTTCTCCCCCTTCTTAAAAGCCATGTTAACCGTACACTGAGCCACAATTTGTCAGGCTTGTTAAGGTTATGATGTTTGGTTACAATGTCAGCTTTTCAACACGGTAACTCTGAAGCCGCCGGCAACCAAACACACCATGACAGGGCTCTATTTCAGACAGGGACATGTAGGTGGGCTGAAAAAAGATTGACCTAAAATATCCCTCGGCACTCTGACTAAGCTTTGCAGAGACGTGCCACCCTGCTGCCATGGGCTGCATACCCACTGATCCCTTGAAAAAAAAAAAAAAAAAGACAGCTTCCTCTCAATCCAACGTGAAGGTCAATTTGTCTTTGCGTCTGCCAAAGCTAGCTCAGATCACAATAGGTTCCTATGGGAACCATAAATGTACCATTGCGTAAATGAAACAAGCTATTAGAAAAAGACAGAGCCAGAGTTTTGGATCACATTTTCTTTACTCCCCACAGTGTAGTGATTAACTTCATCACAGTCAAATCCTACTCAGCAACTCCTAAAGTCTCATGGAGAATGGTATTAACTTGGGCAGAGGTATAAGCCCAGGGCAAATTTTTTAGAGCAGCTCTATCGCTTGTGTGCCAGAGTTGCATACTGGCATTGATGACTAAAGAAAGTTGCCACACTATTTATAGGATAATCTCATGAAAACCTCCCGTCACTCGCAGCCTCACCCTCCCACTTATAATTATCCAGCAGACTTTGTTCTCCACTCTGCCTGTTCTTCCCTGTGCTGTAGCTGAAGTTAATGGAACTTCCTGTTGCACAGTCAAAGGCTCTGCACACCCACATAGGTATTTTCAGCTGCTCTGATTGATTAGAGCTCGCTTCTAATCAGTTACAATAACCAAACTCACTGTGCTAACAACCGATGAGGCGTAAACCGTGTGAGGCTGGATCATGATCACAAGTCTTTGGTTTTCACTGAATTCTGAGTTTACACTATAGAGCTAAATACACCAATACCAGCAGTGGCTTAATGTTACATTTATGGACTACATATTGCATTAAAGACAAGCCATCATTCTCCTTGATGCTTAATGTGCCACTGCAACAATGTGCAGATGTTCAAAACACTTTATTTTGTCTTTTCAGAGTCACAACAAAAACATTTTCCACCTCATCTGTCATCAGAAGCAAAGGGGATTTCCACAGCTAATATTACAATGCTTTCTGAATGGTAGAGAATGAGAAAAAAGCATTGCATTTGAAGCATTCCTTCATCCACCCATCAGCCTCACTTACATCAGATATTCCCCTCTCACATCTCTGACTCATATCTCTCTCTCTTCCTGGCATTGAGATGCAACCTATTTTGTGCAATACAAATATTTCTACCATCTCAAAGCTACTGACTTCTATTTATTCAATTTCTGTGATTGATAGATTCAAATCAGTTCCATTAATACAGCCCAATGTCACAAATCACAAATTTGCCTTAATATAAGGGCCTTTAAAATCTGTAGAGAATTACAATACACACTGTCCCTAAACTCTCAGTTCATTGTAGATTTAATAGTCTCAGTAACATAACCACCATAACACAACACCACAGGGTGTATTTGTTTTTGGTTCTCATCTGGAGTCATTACATCTTACTTCTTCGTGCTTGGCACTTTGGACTGGATAAACAAGAAGGGTTAATTCTTCTTGTTAATTCTCTACATTAGCAGAACTCATCTCAAAATATGTTAATCTGGAATTGATTGTTATGGGTGATTTTAATGTAAATTGGTTGGGTGGCAACGCTGATTATATAGTTAACTTTAATTTAACTCAATTTATAACTGAACGTACAAGACCCAATATGAAGGACCACTCAAAATCAACTTTAATGTTATTTAATCTTATTTTCTCTAATAAGAGTTGTTAAGATTGTTGGTACTGGAGTTTTTGAGCTAGGTAGAAGTGATCACTGCCCCATAGTATGTGTGAGGAGTGCGAAAATAGATAAGACAGGATCTCACGAGGAATTTAAAAAACTTTAATGAACAACTTTTCCGTGAAGATGTAGTATGTGACTTTGCTAATCTTGCAGAGAATAACAGTGATGTTCAGGCTGCTCTTGAATCCTCAACTGTTGATAAGCATGCTCCTTTCAAGAGGTTTATGTCTAGTATTTGTACTTAATTCTGTAACAAATAGACCAGAGACCAAGACGTGCAGTTGACTGTTTACCGAGGCATAATTCCCACAATTCCACACTTGCGCATGCGCGCTCAATACACATCAAAACCTGCCCACTACAGTTTAGAATTAAGGAGAGGATTGCACCCTGAGCTATCAGCCTTACTCTGTGAGAGCAATAAAGCCTGGTCCCGTGCAAGGCATTCAGGTGATCCCTCACACTGGTTGCATTTCAGACAATTTAGGAATAAGTGTACTTCAACCCTGAGAAAATCTAAATCCAACTACTACCTGAACCTCAGCACTAGCTCTTCCTCAAACCCAACAATGTTCTGGAAATATGAATAAGAATAAAAATGTGTCAAATCCCCTTACTAAACACTGCAATGGGTTGAAGGGGTATACCATACCCCTTACTGATTTTGTCTTTTATTTGTGGTAGTACTAAGGTAAAAAAAAAAAATCAGTTTGTCAGTGCTATTTTTAGAAACTTTCTTCAAATTAAGTTTGCATATTTGTACTGCAGTAACTTCTCAGCTATAGCATGCATGAGTTAACATGGTCCGATATTGATGGTTTACCTATAGCTTTTCAGCTGGTGTGTGTTGTATATCTTTACTGCACAGCTATGGACATACATTTGTTCACAAACATTCACACTCATTTACTCAGATAAATGTTAACACTGACAGACAGACACTTGGTGGTCCTTGATCACAGCAGCACCTGAGCCTCCAGAGGTGGAATTTAGTTCACCTCACACACTTCGAACATCAGCTGTCCACCATTTGACTTCCTCCTCTTCAGCAGCTTGAGGATTTGACAAGAGCAGTTAAGATGATCATGTTCGCCCTTTCCTTTAAATATCAAGTCAAATCTGCTCGAACATATCATTTGTTACTGGGTTATATCCTGTGCTCCTGTCACACAAACTCTCCCTCCACATTTCTTTTTTGTTCTCTGCTGCATCACAGTGTGTCTCTCTCTACTGCTTGAGGAATTTTTCTTCCTTTGAATTTTGATTCCTCCCCAGCGTCTGCGCTCCACTCTTGCCTTTTCTAAAACTCTTCTCCCCTTTCCACTCTATATCTCTGCCTCCTTGCTTGTACACGTCTCAGTGATGCGCTCTCTCTTGTTCTCCCTCCTTGATGTTTCGTTGTGTTTGTCTCTTGATTTGTTTTCACACTATCAGCACCAGTTTTGATCTCACTCAATATACCTCTATTTTAATCAGTCTTCCCCTCTTTTTCTCTGTCTCTGTCTCTCTCTCTCTCACACACACACACACACACACTCTCTGTCTCTCCTTGTGGGTTGCCTGTAGATCTGAATCGGCATGTCTCTCAGTAAGCTGCAGCTACCAAGCTCCTTGATTCATCTGATCTATCTGGGTGACCCATTTCTGCACAAACTCAAGACATTCCATCACTGTGATTTGATTCTGTACTGTAAAGTGTTTTTACAACATCAACTCAACAGAACACCTACCGGTATATAAATATTATAAATCAAGCCTCTTCACATTCAGAAAGCAAATATGGAGGCCTTCATGAGGAACAGATTGAAGACACATTACACATTTAACTACTTTTTTTCCCCCTCCATGGTGCAAAGACAGAAGGAAAATTTAATCTGATGGATTAATAGAGATGGGCAAATAAACATATTGTCGAGCTGCAGCAAAAGAAACAGATTATCTATGAGAAAGTAAAAATGTGGTTGGTAAAACAAGAAGAGAAGATGGGGAGATTGTCCTGGATGAAGGATCCCTCCTCTGTTGCTCACCCTGAGGTTTCTCCGATTTTTCCCTGTTAAAAGGGTTTTCTATGGAGTTTTTCCTCAGTCGATGTGAAGGTCTAAGGGCAGAGGATGTTGTTATGATGCTATATGTAAAGCCCTTTGAGACAAACTATAAAAATGGGCTATACAAATAAAATTGCCTTGCCTTGAGTCCCCAACCAGCAGAACAACATTGCAAAATATTTGAATGTTCTTTAATTGCAGGTAGATAATTGAGTGCTGAAGACACCCCACCCACCTCCTCCCTGACCCGCTGTGAAGTGAGACGTCGCCGGGATCCACGTTTTCCCCCGCCTTCGTGAAGCGCCGTGTAGGCTACGTTATAAAGAGAATGAGAGGAAATAGCAGGGCACAACAAACAAGGGGTGCGTGCGGAAATAACAAGAAAGGGTTGCTGCCAGAATGAGAGAAAGCGGGAAGGGAAAGGAAGCATCGGAGCGTAGGGCTACCCTCTTCCCTGCTGCCGCCGCTGCTGCTGCCGCTGCGTTCCCGGAGCATCTCACACATCTCTACCTTCAGCGGAGGACGCTGCATCTCTGAAGCGCTGCTGTTCATTATACGCGCAGCTTCCTCAAATCAATCTCACTGTGATTATCGTGTGACGGAGAGGAGGACGACGTGAGTGCTGATGGCTTTCAGGGAGCAGGAAGGTTGGCTGAACGTTTAGAAGGTTTTTTTCCCTGAGCATCAGCGAGGGCTTTTTTTTTTTCTTCCCATGCGCTCACGGCTTCTCTCAGTCGCATCACTGCCGACTTCTGTTAGACGCAAAGGAGGGAGAGGGGGAAAAAATCACAGACTTGATCATCCCCTCTCTGTTCAATTATTTAAGAGTATCTGTTCTTCAAGCTCAACATATGCCGGGGTCTTTGTTTTACATCTACCGTGCATGATCTTACAATCAGGCTAGAAGTGGCACTGACACGGATGAAAACCGATGGCCAGGCGCCCCGAATTTTCTCAGGAGGGGGATGCAACCTAAAATAACCCCGGTGCCAAATGGTAAGAGAGCAGATTTTATGTCAGGAGATCTGTAACCTACAATGTCTGGACAGTGCAGTAATATCTCTGTGGCTCTTTATCTTTAAGGTCAGGTTGCTGAATTCCTATCCCTGCAGCTTTCTGCACATCGCATGCATATGGGAGTCCTGAATCTGTGACACGTACGGCTTCTCCGGAGACTGTCCCCCTCTCCTCCTCCTCCTATCCCCTTCTTGCCCCCCACCCGCCACCAACACCACCAACACCACCTCTGAGGCCCCGGACGTCGGTGACTTTTTAATGGCTTTTGTGTTCAGAAGATGGAGGGTCTTACTGGTGCTGAACGTGCTTGCTGTTGCTGGGTTCATGACTTTTTGGGCCAAGTGCAACACACGCAGCGTCCAATCCGCCAGTCCGGAGGCTCCGGCTGACGGGAAAAGGGCCCGGGGCAACGGAACGGCGCAGGGAACCAGCATCAGCCATGAGGTGCTGCTGAAGAGGCTCAGCTCGCTGGAGGACGTGGTGTACAGGCAGTTGAACGGTAAAGTGCAGCGTAACATTTAAACCGAAATGACATGTCAACCTGATTTCCCTCTAAGGAATCTGCAGATGAAGGAAACGTCAATGCTGGCTGACTTTCTCCTCACTTTCTCCCGGGGCCCTGACCTGAAATTGTGAGAATGTAGTGATTTAGGCTCCCTTAACATTGTCTCATGTCTCACTGTTCCCCACAAGAGTCACTCACTCTGTGCAGACACCTGTCACATCATTTCACTTTGACAGGATAATGCACCCTGGTACAAACGCACTGGCCTCTGGAGAAACTGTCCTTATGCTAATCTCTAAGTCAAGATCAACAATAGAATTGTAATAAATTTGCATTAACAATTGTCAAATGACCTAAGATAAGTAGATCTTTCACTGCTGCGTTATCTAAAATCTATGAACAACACAACAATGTGAATTTAGATTTGTTGTTTGTTAGTAATTTGATTTGACAGTTCAAAGAGCAGAATTCAGCACATTTTATTTTCCTTTTTCTGTCCTCCAGTAGGCTACTGTGGTACTTCAGGTGCATTGTCTTCCCTCTATGGAGCTCAGAGGTCAGGGTCGACTACAGCAGACGCTTTTAGGGATTCAGTGCCTTCAGGACACTTCAGCAGGATGTTTGCCAACACGGAGGCTTGAGCACAGCTTGTCACATTGAAGGATAGTCAGTTTAATTACTCTGCCACCCACAAATACGCCAAGTCACACTGAGAAGAATCTTATTTTATCCTTAATTTGAAACAGTGAACGCCTTGAATCATCATTAGCATCTTGCAGCCTTAAAATCGGGAGGTTTTTGACTTTCATCATCAAACAAAAAACGTTTCTTCCTCACTTGAGACTGCTAAGGGCAGGAAGTCTCAGAATAGGCCTGTTTTACACAACCTTATTTGTAAATGTATATGTGCTATGATTGTGGGTATTCTGTGTGCATCTGTGTCATCATTTGTCACAAGTTCACAATTTTGACAACCACTGACTACACACTGTGTGTTCATGCACGGGTGGCACCGTGGTGAGTAGGCAGGCTATTAGCTGTGAGCCACAGAGCGCGTTACTTAGAGGACAGTGACTCAACCAAACTAAAGGATCGTGACATGTAATCTTCACTTGTTTGCCTCGCCCAGGACTGTCCAAATCTCTGGGCCTGATTGAGGGCTTTGGGGGTCGGGGTAAAGGCGGCCTCCCTGCCACACTGTCTCCAGCTGAGGAGAGTGACGCTAAACTCCTGAGGGAGAAGTACGGTTACAACGCCTACCTCAGTGACAGAATCTCCCTGGACCGGACCATACCGGACCACCGGCCCAGCAAGTGAGTTGAAGAAACTTTAAATTTCACTTTCAACATTTGTTGCATGTATTTTCCCACGTACCCCGAGTGGTATCTTAATCATGCATGTTTTCGAGATGAGATCTGTTTCTGAGTTCTCTGGCTCTGTCCAGTACAATGGAGATGAATGGAGTTTTTTGTTTTTGTGGTGCCACCAGTGGTCAGAAGGAAGTGTTCCAGCTCTCTTGGGAATGCACCGCTAACAGTCTCCACATTGTGTCACAGTCTGTACATTACAGTTTTTCTCAATCGCTTTGGTGCTATTCTCACCTCACTCTTAACATTTGCACAACAGTTAGTGCATTTCTCAAAACAATTGTTACAAACTGCTAAACCTAGTGGACAACCTGCAAAAGTGCATCACTTGCTCAAAATGGATTGTCCATCCCTCAAAAGCAAGTACTTGTGTCAGTGAAACTGTCAGTGTCGTCAAAATGAGAAGTCTTGCCATCATCGTTTATGAGCATGATAGTCAAATGGCTTTGTCATGTTTTCATTATGACACTTTATTCTCTATGCGTTTTTCAATGCAAAAAGTGATGATACTACCTGAGAATGTTCAAGACAGCACTATACACTATGTATAGACACAGTAAAGTTACACATTAGCCTACTGTAGTGGAGTAACTACAGTAATACTAAATATGTATGTTTCACATTTTTACTGCATATGCTCATTGCAATTCTGATTTGTTCACAGCATCGTGCAATAGAAACATACACTACAGTCATCTACAACAGATATAAGAAACAGCCTTTGAGTACAACTTTACGTAAATCTGGTCTCTAGTGAAGTCGAAAGTCTAAATGTACAGTAAATGTAAAAAAAATGATTGTCCCACTGTATCTGACAGTAAAGCCTGACACAATGAGCAGTGCAGATTGTTTAGTGCTGAATTACTGTCCAATATTATACACACCTGTTCTGTTTGAATACAGTCTTCTCCCAACATTTACAATGAGTTTGACAGATTTTGAAAACTAGTTCAACAATTTTGTATGTGATGACTCAAGCAATGAAATGAGGACTATTAGTTTTTTAGGGAAAGACTATTCAGTGTTGAAAAGTACAGTTCATTTTGACTGATATGACATAAGCAAATGATAATGTTATAAAACAGCAGAGAATTGTATGAAAGCAACTGATACATGTCCAGAAGCATTTGCAATTTGTTCAGAGGAAGGAGAAACTGCTACGATGATGTGCACAGATGACTACATGTTGTGGAGGTTGAACTAATAGTTATGAGAACCTTCATTCTGATCTGAGAATAGCACCAAAGCAATTGAGAAAAACTGTAACAACACATAATAAGACGCTATTATGAACAGAAATGTTGCTGATGAATAATTGAAATGGAGTGAAAATTCCTTTCACATGAGCTGATTGGCGTCAGCTGTTTGTTTCATTCAGCTCCACGATCACTGGATCATTCACCGCAGTGGACGAGCTCTATTCAGCACAATCACACAGGTGTAAAACACAACTGTTACACCCTGATGGCTCTACTCATTCACTGAGATTAAGATTAAGATGCTTTTATTGTCATTGTATGTCATACAACGAAATTTCCATTTGAGGCATTCCCAACTAAGTACCCGTAGCAGCATTTACTGTAAAATAATGTTAATAATAATATTAGTAATTCATCCTAAAAACCAAAGCAATAAATAATAACAACAGTAAAAACAAGAAAACATACATAATATAAAGTGCAGTGTGTCAGTGTGTTGCCACAGTCCTCCTCAGGCTTCCAGCAGGCTTTCACTGCCACATACTGTATAAGTGTTTGTGTAGATAGATAGATAGATAGATAGATAGATAGATAGATAGATAGATAGATAGATAGATAGATAGATAGATAGATAGATAGATAGATAGATAGATAGATAGATAGATAGATAGATAGATAGATAGATAGATAGATAGATAGATAGATAGATAGATAGATAGATAGAACTTCACACACAAACACACTCCTGCTCGTCTAGACAGGTTTGTGCAGTGTTGTTGTTGTGTATCTTCATGCATGCTGCTCCATAAATGCTCCTTTAAAGAGTCTCTGTCCCAGTTTGCTGGTTAAACAAGTCACAGCCCCTCTATTTGAAAATCAGTGATTATGAGAAACCCCTCGACTCATGGCTGCCACCAGCTGTGTGTGTTTGTGTGTGTGTTTTGGGGGTGGTGGGATGGAATCAGAATCCACTGCTCTCATTTGTCACTCGGGGGGGTCTTTTATGTTACTGGGATCAAAGTGGCATGTGAAGCGTGTTGGGGTGTGATATCCTCAGGCTTAGCAGCAGCATATAAACTGGAGTCTGAGGAGTCTGCTACTGTATGTTTGGCTGAAGGTCCCTTTACGCTGCAGAGCTGGGGGTGATGGTGAAATGAGAGAAAAAGGGAGAGTTGAAGGGACACAAAGATCAAATGTTAAGAAACACTGTTGTTTTTAGGGTGTACTCTAAATTTGCTTAAAGCAGATATCAGCGGAATGTTTTTGTTAATATAAGTCCTAAATAGTCCTGTTTTCCGTCAAATCATCAAATGTTAAGAAACACTGAGGAGAGAGAACGGTTTTTAGGGATGTGACTCTAAATTTGCTTAAGGTCTTTTTAGGAATATTACAATACTTTGTCCGAACAAGACGGTAAAAACACGAGTTACGGGTTACCTGGAAGCAGTAGTAGTGTAGACTCCATCGCTTTACCAAAGCACTAAGTGTAGACTCCATCGACTTGAACAGAACCAGTTCTCATGTGCAACAGCTGATAAATAACAAGAAACTAGAGTGCATACATGCAACAAGAGGCTTTGGCTGATGAGCCGACTCTTAAAAGTCAAATTAGTCAATGAATGAGGGTGTGCGCTGTAACAAGTTCACACTCTCACACCTTTGGATCATTCATGCTGTTCTCTGCTTCATGCTACTGCTGTCACTGGCTGCCCTGATTTGCCTCCTCCCGTTCTTACTATTACCATAATTGCTGTGGCACCTCTTGCCTTGCACATTATGTACATATATTCCACATTTCACTGAAAAAGGCATCTGCTGGTCTCTGCAGACTCCTTGAGGAATTTTAAATACAAAAAAAGATTCACACTCAAGGACAGTTGCTTGGTTCTGCTGTAATTTCCTGCAACTGTGTCTTCTTTTGCCTAACAAAAAAAACGCAAATGTCTGTTTGAAAATGATTTCAAACACACAAAAGATCATCGTGATGTTAAACAGAGAAGTCAGGTAAAACGGTGGGTTTCTTAAACCACAGGGTTTCCTATCAAATTTCTTAAATTGAACCTGAAAACTTCATATGGCGACAAACATCACTGTTCACCATGTTTAATCCATGAAAAACTAGCATCTGTTTTCTGGTATGAAGACTAAAACAGCATCATAGGACCTCATGCATTTTCTTGAAAACTTTGATTATTCACATTTTCAATAATTAATATTTCATTTTCAATGGAAGTATGATTAAAAAGAACATTTAAAAATAATATAAGTAACGGAAGAGGTTTCCTCTCCCACTCTTATGTAACTTAGAGCCAAAGACTCTGCCTGCCGCTTTCCTCTTCATCAGAGCTGTTTAAACAAACCCACAATAAAAATAGGCCTCCTATCTGCAGCAGACTCTCTGTGAAAAGGCCAATTTGGAGGGGAAAACAATCTATGTGATTATCGTTGAACAGGAAGCAGCATGAGGTTGTGGCCTTTCAGCCTCATCAAACAAGATGTCAGCAGCTCCACGGAGGCACTGGTGAGCCAGCGAAGCATGCAAAACCCCAGAATGCAGGCTTCGCAGGTACACATCAAAAGGTTTTTATTTTAGAGATGCTGTGTTGTGATTGCATGTTTCTCTGCAGATGCAGAAAGGTCAGCTACCCGAGGGACCTCCCCCAGATCTCCCTCATCTTCATCTTTGTCAACGAGGCTCTGTCCGTGATCCTGCGCTCTGTCCACTCAGCTGTCAATCACACGCCGGCACACTTGCTTAAAGACATCATCTTGGTGGATGACAACAGCGATGACGGTCAGTAGAGATTAAATGTTTGTTATATCTGACTTAGTATATCTCAAGTAAAATATAGTTTTATCCCAAAGAGCCCAAATGACAAGAGCACGCAAGAGCACAGAACAGTGAGTTCATTAAAATGCTCCCAGTAGTAATTAAATGTATTTCATTATGTTTGATGTGATCACAAGCCTTTGTAAGACATACTGTAAAGATATAGTCAACAGCCGCATGACTGTGAAGGCTGATGTAGGCTGGATGAGGACTGATGAGTGGGCAGAGGTTCTGGGATGGGAATGGGATGGAGCCTGCTGGGCTGCTGAGGTGGTGGAGGGCAGGCAAGGGGGGAGTATCAGAGAGCTGTGGAGGAAGAGCAGGCTGGAACAGGATCACTGGCAGGCAGACACAGAGGAAGTGATCCTGTGGCAAAGGCAGATTATAACTGGCCTCAAGTCAAAACACAAGAAAGCAAACAAGTGTTAATTTGAAGCTAAACTGTTGTTTGAAGTCCTGCTGGTGGAGTGCAGGTCAGGAGGAGGAGTAGCTGATACCACGCCCAGAGACGTGGAAGGACAGGGAGAGAAAGAGAGACACAGAGACACAGGCAATGCAGGGGGGGACGTGGAGCTTTGACTGGGACCATCCATGACACTAAGGAATAGTCTTGACCAGTCTCTCTCTCACCTCCTAACCTCTTAGCCCAACCAAGGTCACACAAAACCTGGGTGTCATATTCAACGACCATCTATCCTTCTCTGACCGTGTTGCATCTGTCACACGGTTGTGTAATCTTGTCATAACTGACTCTTGTCTTGGTCCGACCCCATACTTCATAAAGCTCACTGCACACACTATTAACACTGAGGTGTGAAAGCATTAATTCACTATTTCTTTGTGTCACAATATTTACTGACTTAGCAGTTGCAAAGCATACTGTAGACTCCTGGAACTTATGTCTGATGCATGATATCTTTATGGTCATTACAGAAATCATCAACTAAACATATAAACTCCTGCAGATATGTTAACAGTATCTCATCAAACACTTAGACGTATTATGAATATGATATTCAAATATAAAAAGAGTAGCATAAATAACACATTACACACCCCAAACACAATGCAACACATCTGTTAACACTTCAACATAACAATGCTGTAAGCTGTGCATTCCCAAGAGTACTACTGGGAACATGTCCTTCAGATCACTGTCAGAGCCATTAAGACAAAACTCCACACTGATCTCCATTGTACCGGATGGAGCCAGAAATCTCATCCCATCCCATACATGATTAGATACCACCAGGGGTAGATGGGGAAATATGTTTTATAAACCAGTCTTAAAAGAGAAATTTTGAGAGATTCTATCAGTGAGGTAGGTGTTATAGCCGGACTCCTTCCTCAGGAATTTAGCATCACTCCAGCCATACTTTACCCCGACCCCCAAAGTCTTGAAAGTGAAATTCAAAGTGTTGCTAATAGGACAAAGGTATCAGACTCGTAAAGGTACTTCTATGGCCTGACATAGTGACGAGTGTCTCCTTGACAAAAGCTGTGGTCATTGCTTTTGAGGAGCAGCATTTGCTGAGGTGACTGATGAGGTGCTGAATTTTCTCAGGGCAGACAGGCAGATAGAGGTGGAGTGCCACAATTGGATGCCACAGGAGAGATGTCCCAGTCTTATTTATTGGGCAGGGCTGCCAAGTCGGGCTGTGTGAGGTGAAGGGATGGAGATGAGGCCGCAGAGTGGAAAGGAGAGATGAGGTATGGGAGAAATAACAAGCAAAGGATGTCTGTGTTGGGATGAAATTTGAAAAAGAGGGGGAAGAAACTGAAATAAAGAAGGATGGGTAAAGGGCTGGAGAGGGCCAAAGGGTTTGAAAAAAAGCAAAGTGAAAAGAGAGAGGATGGTGAAGAGAGAAACAGGGATGGAGATGCATCTGAGGCTGAAAGAGAGAACCAGGCTATTAGAGAAAGTGGCAAAGAGAGAGGGAGCGGATGAGAGACAGAGAGGCTTTAAGATAAATAAGGTCGGACAGACAGGAGAGAGAGAGGGAGCGCACAGCGATGGTTCTCTGAAAGAGAGAGACAGGGGCGGATCTAATAGAACAGAAAGCAAAGGAAAAATAACAAGGAAACTGGAAGAGAGAGAAAGGATGAAGCCTGTTAATATCCTTTTTATTTTATTGTCAACAAATCCCAGGGCTCCAGACTAACTTTTCACTTGGAGCACAGTCTTAACTTAAAATTTTAGGAGCGCAAGCAGAAAATTTCGGGGTGCACACTGCAAATCGTCTTGCAAGGCAAATATTCACATTTCCATTTAATCCATGATCCTCACACACATTGGCCTGGCACCTGCAATGACAGATTCCAGATACTTTGAGTTGCCCCTTCCACATTTCACCAAAAAATACCAAATTTACTGGTTGCACCTGCACAAGCAAATGAAAAATGTACTTGCACTGTCTCAAATTTTAGAGGCAAAACGCCCCCATTAAAAGGCCAATACCTATAATGTGTGAGTCTGCCACTCCACGTGTTCTGACTAAGGACTCTGTCTTTTCCACTCAAGCCCACTTGTTTCCACTTACAGTAGGACATCAATCTTTAAAACCATGTGATAAATACATGTTTTCATACAAAAAAAAAAAAAATATCTGGGTGATGTATGCAAATGGTGCATTTCTTTATTGTGGACAATTTTCAGCCACTCTGAAAGGAACTAAGGTTTGGGTTTATTACAAGTGGAGTCTCATTTCTGTGGTTCGGTCATAAAAAAATTGCACTGCGCTAAGTTGATTGCTGAGATACCAAAAAGTACATTTAAATGGGCACGAATCAAGAACATCTTTCACTTCATGGAACAGCCTGGCTATATGAGCCTGAATAGTGGGTCAACAGAAGAGTCAGGAGTAGAGCTTGCAGTTGAACCAGCTCAGAATCTTCTTACAGGAATATGTGGAGGGGGAGCAAGAAGGCAACTTCAATCTTCCACAGGGGATCCAGGCCTGTGAGGGGGGGTCTGTCTGGGGTAGGTTCTGCCACTAACCTTGCCGTCAAGTCTTTGCAGTTCTCTCCTCACGCTCCACTCTGTCTGCAGCTCCAGTCAGTCTCGCTTCTGTTGATCCTGCAGGGTGAAAGAAGGATGCTAATTTCCTGATTGCCTCAGTGCACTTGATCAGGATTATTCCCAGACTCCTGGGTACTGTGGAAGTTACACTGATTTGGGGTAGTACCGCCCACTCACCACCACACCTCTCTGATTTGGTTGACCTCTATGTGGCCCTGGGAGGTACCGAGCACAGACTGGGCTCTCAGCTCAATACTGAAGGAAGATTATTATTAGTGACAGTGGAAGGTGCTAGTGTTAGTTTTACCTCCGATAGAGGTTTAATCAAAGGTTTCTCTTTAATGTGTGTTTCAGCAGCAAAACAGTGCGCATGGGACTGAACCAAAATGATACTGGTAATAATAATGAGGGAACATGACACTGCAATGTGCAAGTTAAATAAAAACATATGTGGAAATTCTATATGAAACCTACTAGAAACTGTAACAATGTCGTAAAGGATATGTATGTCCAGGCCATACAAATATATATGTTTATTTATACACCATGTACTCATATTGTAGACAAAAGTTATATAAATAATGTTATTTCCTGTCAATAGTTTTTGATGGTAATAGATACTGTTGGGTCAAAAGGCGTGGCACTGGGTAGACAAAATTAATGACAAACAAAAATGAAAAAAGCAGCAGCATATATTTTTATGTTGTTTTAAAAAAAAACTTTCAAATAAGAATTGAATATCAACATACATAATCGCAATACGTTATATACCGGTAATGTACACATTTATAATATATTTGTTTATAAATGTGCACATACACATTTTGCAGAGTATTTAATATGCTATGAATAAAATGTTATAAATATTTTCACACATCCAAAGAATGTGCGTATGTGATAATTATAGCCCCTTGTACATGACATGACATCATCACCATATATACGAGGATATGGATGTCATGCGTTACATTTCTGTGTGAGCTGTTTTAGTGAGTACAATCATTTAATTGTTGTCGTTTTCATTGGATTTGTTGACAAAGACAAAAACTTTGAAGATTGTCTTCTCTTTTAAAACATGTCTGTGGAACATAGATACAACCAGCAGTGTGTCTCGCTTGACAAGGCTGCTTGGCTGAGATCCAACTATCCATCACAGAGGGGAAGAGATTGCAGTGGCGCAGAGGAGGAGGCAGCAAACAAATAACACTCCCCACTCGCACTGCCTGCGTGAGAGACCGAGCTCCATGACCTCGCATTGTGCACAGCCAATTGTGTGTCTGTGTGTGTGTGTGTGTGTGTGAAAGAGAGAGAGGGAGGACAGTGCAGGGAATGAGTTTGTTATCAAGGGTGTGTGTGTGTGTGTGTGTGTGAGTGAGTGAATGAGACATAGGCAGACAGAGAGAAACGGAAAACACAGAGAGCATGAGAGATGTGTTTTTTGTTTAAGGGAATTTTTAAAGTGCGTGTTGTGTTTGTGATGCAGAGGAAAAAGGGTTGTTGTGAGTGTTTGGATCCGGGGGAAAAGGGCTGATGAGTTGATTGAGAGATCAAAGGTGGAACAGTCGTTGGCACTCAGGAAGCTGCAGACTCCCTCCGGTGGTGTTTGGAGTCTGTTGGAGCTCAAAACAGCACCACAGGGTACAGAGAGAACGAAACTGTGTCCTCTGTCTGTTTCCCTGTGTGCGTATGTGTCATTTATTTTTGTACTAACTCATCACTGTGTGCTCTGTGTAGTTGGTAATGAGTGTGTCACTTCTGGGCCATATGGCAGTGACAGCAGCACGTCACAGTGGTGAGCATGTAGAGATCAGTGCTCACACTCACGTCATTGGCTAATTACAAAAAAACATTAATGTGTTGATTTATTTTATTTTCTTTGTTTGGTCATAATTTTTGAAATGCAATCAGCTATTCAAACTGAGTCTATGGTGCACCTGTTGTCAACACCTCAGAAACAACACACAGTCCAGTGACTATTTGGCACATGTATGGATAATTAACACTCATCATACTATTGTTCATAATCTGCATTCAAAAACAACCAGAGTGGTTTTTATAGTTGATTTTTAACTACTGTACAATGAGGGGAACTCGCGGAAGTGTTTTGGGCTGAAGACTCCTTTGGGTAAGAATGACGTCATTCAGTGACCCAGAGAGCCAGCAGTGTGCAGCCACATGGCGCTGATGAGCCTGTAAGGGAAAAAAACGTGAATTCATTATTTAAAACTTCTGCACTTCTGCAAGTGTGCAACATGTTTTAGCGATGGAGTATAAATAACTCATCCTCTTGAGGCAGTTGTTTGGAGTGATACACGTTATGGTTGGAATTCAGATGTGTAAGGGAGTAAAGCACGGTGCAGATTTCCAAAGACATAAATGGCTTTTGTGAGACTAAATGAATGAAGTGGCAACACTGTCTCAAGGTTTCATTGATAATTTCTAATCCTTAGTCTGAGTATGACAGGCAGAAACTGTAGAAACATGATCTTCTCTTTTATCCCATTCTTGAGTCGTCAGCAGGAATGATGATGCTGTGATCTCAGATTTAAGGATATTCTCTCTAACCATCTTTACTCTTGTCATTTTTTTTGCTCTGTTTTCTCTTATTTTTACGGCCTACAGAGCAGCTGAAGGGCCCGCTGGAGGAATACGTGAACAAACGCTACCCCGGCCTGGTGAAGATCGTCAGGAACCAGAAGAGAGAGGGTTTGATCCGAGCCAGAATTGAGGGCTGGAAGGTGGCCACTGGCGAGGTGGCAGGATTTTTCGACGCCCACGTGGAGTTCACACCGTCCTGGTGAGTAAGTCTGGAATCTGGATGTGATAACTATTGAAACACGCTCTGCCTGGAAAAAACAGATCCTCTGAAAACATCTTTTTCAGTCTTAATGGTATAACACCTACATGATTACAAGTTACGACAACAGCAATAACATTAGTAGACTTTACTTTACGTATCACTTTCAAAAGACCGTTTGCGGGGGCCTTTACAGATCCACTGAATGAGAAGGCAAAGGATAGCAGAGGTGCTCGGAAATGAACGCACAAAAAGCAATTTCACACCTGAGAAGTTTGAGAAAAGGAGACAAGGAGAAGACTAGAGCCTGTAGAATCAGGATTAAAGAGGACATGCCACATACATTGTTAAATAACAAACAAACCATAAAGGAAACAATAAACTGGGTTAATGCTGGGAAATCTGTTCACAAAATTACATCTGAGGAATGATTTCAATGATGAAACTGGATTAGCTGAGTGATTAAACACTTGAACGTTTCCTATATCTCACTACACCCCGCTGACACCTTATTGCCGGCCCGCTATTCGTTCTCAAGCTCAGTGTGTACTTAAGAGTACACAACCCAGTTCACTCAGCATAAATAGACACATGCCCTCCAGGGCTGCACTGAGCCGAATCAAATAGAATTAGTAATAAAGATGGTACAACTTGAGGGACTGTGTAACTGACTGAAGTGGGGGAGAGAGAGGAGATCTTAAAAGGAGTTGCTTGTGTTTTTAGTTCAGGTCTCTATAGTGTGTACATGTGTGTCTTTTGTCAGGGCTGAGCCGGTTCTGGCAAGAATAAAAGAGGACCACAAGAGGATTATTTTGCCTTCTATCGACAACATCAAGCACGAGACGTTTGAGGTGGAGCGTTATGAGAACTCAGGCCATGGCTACAACTGGGAACTGTGGTGCATGTACATCAACCCACCCAAACAGTGGTGGGACGAGGGAGACATGTCGGCTCCCATCAGGCAAGCCAAGTTCACCTGTAAAAATACACACTTATATAAAGCAACAAAGGAAATAGGTCTCATATTATTTTGATAAAAAGGAAAGATGAGGATTTCACACTTCTACATTGCAGTTTGGTCTACATACAAAGGCACAGGCTCCTTTAAAAATGAATAAAACAATATTGGAAATATTTTCAATGGAGCAGACTAGTTTACCCTGTTTGTTTGTTCCACATCATCAAACGTTCAAAACAAGTAAGCTGCTGATTGAGTAACAGACTCCCTCAAAGTGATTATAAACAAATAAACACTCAAAAGACAATGTTTGTGCAGCAGATTGGATTTTTGTGATTTGTTGTTTGTTAAATCTTACCCATCCACTTTTTGAAATGAAAATGAAAACGAAGTGACACCTGAACATGCACTGAATCATTCAGAATCACACACTGAACAAGTCAACAGTTCATGTGGAGACTCTCACTGTGTCACTGCTCAAATTGTGATGTTTTCCTCATTGCAGGACTCCTGCCATGATTGGCTGCTCCTTCGTGGCCAACCGCGAATACTTTGGCGAGCTCGGGCTTCTCGACTCAGGCATGGACGTCTACGGAGGGGAAAACATTGAACTGGGCATCAGGGTTTGTGTGTCACCCAGTTTCCTCTCCTTCCTGCTCCCTCTTTGCCCCTGTAGATTTAAGTGGAGCAGTGGCCACCGCAGCTGGCACCGCTGATAAATGAGACCCCATTAAGAGTCCTGGAGGACCAGGCCTGTGTGTGCAGCTCACAGCAGGGCAATGGAGATAAATAGGTCACATAGAGTAAGAAGGAAGTGAACATTTGGAGAGACTGGAGAGGTTGTTGTTGTTGTTCCACAAGGTAGAACAACAACATTCGTCTTTTGTTGTTTTTGCAAAGACAAAACAATGGATCTCCAGGAAAGCTCAGGAAGAACGTGCACACTGTTGATTACTGTATATGTTCTGTATATCTTATGTGTCTATACAGAGACACTGTGTAGCATCTGCACACTGATAAAAAGGAACATTAATCTGCTTTGGTCTTTTCAAAACACAGAATGCAGCTTGAATTTAATTCCTCCATTCTGTCAAAAACATCTGTCTGCAGGTGTGGCTCTGCGGGGGCAGTATGGAGGTGCTGCCTTGTTCCAGGGTGGCTCACATTGCACGGATGAAGAAACCCTACCACAGTAACATAGCTTTCCACACACGGCGTAACGCTCTGCGTGTGGCTGAGGTCTGGATGGACGAGTACAAATCCAACGTCTACCTGGCCTGGAACATCCCTATGGAGGTACAGTAAGAGAGGGCAAGAACCCCTTATTGTTATATTGTATATGTATTGTTACATCACTTGTTTTAACAACAAAATGTGCAAGCCTTCGGTTGGCTCAGTAGTGTAGTGGGTTATATCAGGGCATTTGCATCAACAGTTTCTGGATTGTTATTGGAAGAAAAAATGTTGAAAAAGGCAAAGCATGCCCTTAATGACTTGTTGTGCTCATCTAGAACCACGGTATTGACTATGGAGACATCTCTCAGAGAGTTGCCCTGCGGAAGAATCTACAGTGCAAGAGCTTCGAGTGGTACCTTGACAATGTTTACCCAGAGATGAGGAGGTACAACAACACACTGTTCTACGGAGAGGTGAGTCAGAAGCCAAACTGACATGAAGGAGTACGAGGCCGGAAAGAGAAATCCGAACTCTGGTGCATCTGCACATGTGAAAACACATGAGTGAGAGATGGATGAGAAAAGTAAACCCTGAGGGGCTCATGAAACATATTGCAACATAAAAACAAAAAGACAGCTAGCGAGCACTCTGCGTGTATCCCCCTCGACCATGTGAGATGTGTGTTTCTTTCTTAGATATTTATAAAAAAGAAAAACAGATTTTTAATCCGTGGAGCAAATAATGATAGACACAGTCAAGTTGATGGACCGATGCTGGCCACAGATTTTGGGGAATATTGGGACATTGTATCAAGTGAACGTGAGAAAAGCTAAAAGAGATACTTTCTTAATTTCAGATCCGTAACTCCAAGGCAAGCCATCTGTGTATGGATCAGGGCATGAAGGAGAACCACACGGCCACCCTTCATCCGTGTCATGGATGGGGTCCTCAGGTACAACACAGTACATCTTTTTCCTCCCCTTACTTCCTTCTTGAAAACACAAACAACTCATTAGTGGGTTTCGACAGTGACATGATTTACAGCCCTGTTTCTCTCACGGGCTCAGCTGAAACCCTCTCAGGTGCTAGTTCTGCTGTCAGGATCAAAATTTTTATCATCTTGCACTTTTTGGCTGAACGCCTGAGTCAGCTGATGTCAGCTCCTCAGCTCTTCAGCCCTCAGGGCATCGTGTTTCAGCTCGCAATATGTGCTTCAAGGCAGGCAGGTCTGGGCTCAAGTGGTAAAATGCTAACATTTATTTAACTATAAATAACTTTAAATCTACCGGTACTTGTGAGTGGTGCAAAATGTCACCTTAAACAAATGTATTTTAGGGGGATTTACTTTTGCATCTGACAAAACATACATTTATATCCACGCAACTGTTTTTCATTAAATAATTTGCCTGCATTTAACTTTTCTGTAGTGTCTATGCTATAGTCAAATTTTCTGTTGCTAAATTTCAACATACTTTGTTAAGAATTTCGGTTAATACATTTCTGAAGACTTGCCTGATAAGTTAAGCATGCTGTCACAGTCTATCTAGAGCTATAGTTAATGTTTACAAATCATCAATTTAGCATTATTGAAACAACAAACTGTATGCTGTAAGGCGTACTACTGCCTTTCACAGTCACTAAGCTGCTGTTAGTACATTAGATTGTGAACAACTGACCAGTGAAGTATATGTCACTCGCCACACCCTCATTTATTTTATATTTCAAATGAGTTAGAAATTCTTTTCAGAGTAATAAATGTAGATGTTGCCTTTCACTGCTGTACCTTAGTACCGGAAAACCTCAGGAAGTAACAGAAAAGAAACCCTCTGTCAAAACCAATAATTCAAGAGGTGGTTGCAGAAATGCTTGTGAGCAGATGTGGTGAACATTTTTCAGTAAGAACTAGAAGAAGAAATTTTATTTTATTTATGTAACACCTTTTACAGACAGCAGTCACACGGTGCTGTACTGTACAAAGTTGGATACATAAACATCAACAACGTCAACATTTAAGAGCACAGCAACAACAACAAGTAGAAGGTCAAGGTCACGTTTATTTATAGAGCACCTTATAAGCAACCTAGGTTGACAAAGGTGCTTTACATAAAATAAATAACAATAAAATACAATGATAAATTTCAAAATACAATTTCAGCAATGACAGAGATTAAAATTGTGTTGTCTTGCGTTGTGTTTTTATTAGATGAGCTGAGAAAAAAGGGCTTCAAGTACTCATCCAGCTCAGGCCTTGTTTAGTCACATTTAGTTCACCAAAATGCTGCTAAATTAATATTCGCTTGTAAAGACCTTTTTTAGAATTAAAATAAGAGCACTACACAATCCGGCATGTTTGTGATGCAGTTGAGAGTGTATGTGTTGTGTTTTGCCTCAGTTAGGACGCTACACCAAAGAGGGTCAACTGTTCCTGGGCCCCCTGGGCAGCACGGGGGAGGACACTCGCTGCATGGTGGATGATCAGATCAGCAGCTTTCCTCAGCTTCTCAACTGTGACAAAGTGACCAATGTGAAGCAGAAGACGTGGCATTTCTCTCAGGTGAGGAGACGGAAGAAGACAGTTTGCTTTAAGTGTTAAAGATATGTAGAGCTGCTCCTTTCAGTTGTGAATCCATAAAAGCTTAAAGGTCCCATATACAGTAGTATAAAGGTAGACGTCTCATTTGATGAAAAAGCAGGTCTAAGTTCTAAATTGACATTGTGAAAGTACTCAGTCCACAGAGAAGTGCGCACAGCGTGTATTCAGAAACTGAGCCTTAAAATTAGCTGTAAGGACTTCTGTAATTTTGTGGTGTCACAACAAAGCAGTCGCTCCAAGCCCAGTCCCCCCAAACTTTGCAACATTTGATCTCTCTATTTACCTGCTGTATATGTTTACTACATCACTGAGAAAACTGAGACTGCCATTCAGAAGAAAGACTCAAAGCCTCCTCTCTTCTGATTGGCTATAAGATCTAATGTTACTGGATGTCCAGAGAGAAGCCTTTGAAAGTAGATGTAAAATCAAGCTAAGACAGTCTCTGGTTCTTAAAACTACGTATTGTGATATGTTCAACACTTCAAATAAAACACAGGAAGAGCAAAGACTACTGGATCGTATGGGGTCAAAGCTTTTAGCTGTGTTTGTTCTGGCAGAAGAGCTCACCTTCTGCACATGGGTCTTGTGTCACACAGCACGGTCAGTGCTGAGAGGAGCAGAGTAATAACCACGATCGGTTTTAAAGTGCAGTATTAACATAACATGATAGATTATGTGGTTTCAATTTTGAAGCAACAGGTTCTGTGTTCACTATGATTACAACACAATAATTAACATACAGGGAGTACATGAGAGCCATTTGTCCATATAGGGCCTGACTCTTGTCGCATGTGATACTTCCATCTGTAAAGCCTGTTCAAACCAGCACTGTCTCTCCTCCTGCCCTGCAGAATGACTCCATCATTAATCGAGCCACAGGACGCTGTCTGGAGGTGGTGCCAGCTAACGTTTATTTTGGCCACCTGCTGGTTCTGCAGCCCTGCTCTGGGCAGAGGTGGACCATCAAGAACACCATGAAGCAGTAGCTGATGGGCCTATTTCACTGGGACCAATGACACCAAAGGCCATTTTCAAGAGCTGCCACCTGACATACAGCTTGGCTGAGCCACAACTAATGAGGCAGACGCTCCTTGTCTTCTCAAGAAAAAATGGCGGAGATTCAAAAAAAAAAAAAAAGATGTGAGCTGTGAGCATCTCAGTGATACAAGATTTTGAAAAAGGGTTTTTGTTTTGTTTGTTTTTTTACAAAATGGACTCTCAAAATGATGCAAGTTTTGCATGAGGACTGTAACATCTGAATTTGACAAACTTTCAGAGTTGACATTACTTTAACTCTTGTATGTGCCACTTTTCTCTCATGTTGTTTAAGGATGCAGAACTGACCAGCCACAAATGTGTTCTGACTTACTGTATGTGGGGGGATAACAAAAAAAATGTGTCTGTCTTCATCATCAAAATGTCTCTGATTACTTCATTCAGTTACAATATTATGTCTTTCAATATGTATAAAAGAATAAAACACCTGGAATAAAATTTTCAGTAATCATGCAATGACCAGAATACATTGGTAGGTTGTGTTAGGCTTCATCAGTGGTTCAACTTTTTAGCTTAAAATGAAGTTGAAGAACCTATGACAGGCATCAGTTTATCACTGATTAAATATTAATGCCCAAAAATGTTTTTATTTTATTCATTTAACGATCCAGACTCTGTAAATATTTATGATTTGAAGGGGGAAAAAAAACATAAATAATGAATATTACTTGGTTATCGGGGCCTATGTTCTTGCAATTTCACCCAGAAATCCACATGGTGGAGGGCTACCGGGGAAAGCCATGGTTTTATATGTTGTTTATGCATCTGTCTTTTACTGTCATTTTTACTTAAAGCATTTTGTAGCAGCAAATGCAGTACATGTTGTAGCATGATTGTAAGTACTGTATACACATGGGGATAAAATTGAGTTAAGCTTAGTCGATTCATTCTGTTACTTGCTGAGTGCCATAACTACTGCAGACGGCCAAAACTAACAGAGCACTTTTCTGATGCAGAAGAAGAAGCTGCAGACTGTGAGAGGAGGAATGAGTCAGGAATGGGAAAAATGCACAAGTGTATAGATTGTGGAAAAGCAGGAGGTCTCCAAGGCCAGTGATGTTAACATATTGAGATGTATATGATGTCATATTGGATCAATTCAATGTTTTTAGTTGGGTTTTGCTCCTGAGATTGTCTTCCAATAAACAACTGGTTTCCTGGTTTCTGCATGTTGACTGTTTCTGGGAACAGATTTGTACAGTAGGTTTTACAGTCTTGATGAACGTATACATTGACATACAGGCTATTACTGTATATGTTAACAAGTTCTTATTATGAAATTTTTTCTTGTATATTTATTAACGTATATTTTCATTATGATAAATAAGAAACTACTCAATTTCTGTTTGACACTGCAAAAGAACTTCTGTGCTTGTGCAACAATGGATTACATATCGTTTAATCACATGTAGTTTTAAACGTGGTTCATCAAAACATTACACAGCTTCACCTGAGGCAGCTAGTTAGCCCAACCTTAAAAATGCTACCCTATAAATGGAAAGTTATAGCTTTGATTGTGTAGCAGCCGTGTCCTGTGTGAAGTGTCCTTGAACCAGACATTGAACTCCTGCTGCTCACTTTAACTAAGCTGCTTTGGATGAAGCATCAGCTAAATGCTTAAGATGTAAATGAAACAGGAGGAGCCTGCTGGGAGTACAAGGGCCTGTTTCTAGAGGAGTGGTGTGGCTCTGGAGGACAGAGCCTGCATGCTAACACAACGCTGAATGCTGATCACACTCGGCAACAGCAGGCCTGCTCATCACTGCCTGCCATGAAACAGGATTGGTGTTTAAATGTCAGTCAACACTTACTGTAAATAACACAAGGACAGTCTGATCCAGTGAAGTTTAAACAAACTGCAATGCTGCAATACTCGGGTGGAGGGTGGAGAGACAAAGATTTGAGGAATTTTGTAGCTACGATGATAAAAGTCAATTAAAACAACTGGAATAATTTATAAACCTCATGATGGAGATCTTTGCATCGTTACTTTCCTGTATTGGTGTGTGAATAACCGCATTAAACATCCCATGATCTATCACCAAAAGGTTTCATCTCAGAACAGACAAATCAGTCTTTTTAAGTACAATCCTGTCATCGTGTGCATCGCATGCTAGGCCTACTATGTTTAGTCATCTGCCCACAGTGTCTCTGCAGTCGTCTCTGTAGCCTCTTGGCTTATATTGTCTATATAAGGAGTTGCAATTATCTACGGTATGTAAATGCCAATAGAGACATTATTATTATTGGACAGAAAATGTCACCCATGGTTACAGCTCAACTTCAGCTGTTCATGAAATTGTTGCCATTTGATATAACTCACTGCAGCTCCACTACCTAGACATGGTATTGCAATGTAAAATCTTTGGTCTATGAAATAAGACTCACTTTACCCACTGGTCTGTTTTCATCACATAGGGCCTGCCTGATTTTAAAGTGTATTGTTCTAGTGCCTCTAACTGCATCATATCTGTGCTTAATGCTACCCTCTTGTGGTCCTAACGTAGACACAAGCAGAAAATATATTGTAAGTAGTGGGGAAGGAAGCAAAGCTAGGCTTCACATCTCAGAACTCACTCACAAGTTTTGTACATTTAGTTCAAGGACATGTCCACAAATTGACAGCCACATTACTAAATTTGTGGATCGAACCTCCAGCCAGACAGCACCAAGTGCCAGACAGTCCGTCTTTGACCTACAGCAGCATTTCTTCCCTATTGATCTGTCAGTGCTTTCATGATGACACCTCTACCTCTTCAGCTACAAATCATCTTTCCCCATAGACAATGCTTTCATAATGCAGAACAAAGCAGCTACAATAAGCTATAGAGCAACTGTGCAAAATGACTAATGAGGAATAAATAAGACACACTTATCAAGGACTCACTAAAAAGAGAAGAGATACAGGCAGTGTAGAAGGACACACATCAACTGACTAATAATCAGTCATACAGTATTTCTAAAAACTGTTTTTAATTTTTACACTATGTTAAGTCTAACATGAAACATGTGGGAACAAATAACCTGCTCCAGTGATATGATGCCCATGGTCAAAGGCCGAGAAAAACACAATGTTTTTCAGTTTGTTTGTTTTTTCAAATTTATTTTTCAATCAAACTAAACATAAAACATATACTTTTGTATGTATTGGATGAGTCAAAAGAAAGACTCTGAAACTTTACTTTGAGCAGTTTGACAGACAGAAGCTGATGTCTCACCTGAGTCTGACCTCAGTATGTTGCCTCAGCTTCTCTTGGTGCTCATGTCCTCATTCAGCTCCAGTGCTTATACACTAAGCTGTATGTTGTCCTGTTTCTGCCCATTTAAACCTTCCTGCCTTCACATCAGTTTTCCTGTCTTAAAAGACTTCTTCAGCCATAAAACGGCGGTAGGTCCATGTTGATTAGATTTTTAATTTCTATTTTCTATTACACCAGGGTGTAAAATAACAGAGACAAAGGGACAAATATCATAATTTTAAAACCAAGTATAGATTTGCATGAACCATTATACTTGTTTTCAAGTGTAAATGTTCAATATTCTAATTTTTGAAGTTAAGTGTTTGTTTGTTGGGTGGCTTTGAACTTATACTCTCCTACAAATCCAGTAGAGATGATGAAATAAAACATACACCACATTTAAAAAACACAGTTTTATTGCATCAATGCTTCATCCTTTGACTTTTGTACAATTTCTCTATTTACAATTTTATAATTATTTTGCCTCTAATAAATAGTACAACTCAAAGTCTCTCTCTAGTCTACATGTTTAAATATTGCACATGCAAAGTATGTATAGTATGTGCTTGTCTAATAGATATACTTAATAGCTTTATACAAAGGTATATTAACAAAAATGTGGGATCCAACCACCATGCTACTGAAGAAACACTGTGCGGTTCTCCTTCAAAATAAAACCCTATATACTGTATAACCCTAACCCTCTAGTCCAGCCATGCAGCCATTCTGCAGACGGGGCAAGGACAGTTTGATTACAGTGAACCTGTTACCATGGTAACTGTAACTCAAAACTCCCAAAAGGTAAATTTGAAAGTAGTAAGAACAAAAAAATGAAGCACTTTTTCCAGTTAACCACTGCGTGACAGCAGCGACCAGCTGTGGACCTACTGCAAGACTGACAGATTTTAAAAAAGAACAAAACAAATTTTAATCAGTGTTACTTTTTCAGATTAAAAAAAATATAACCAGTGTGACCTACAAGGTTCTGAAGACTGTTATATTTTATTCTGTCTCCAAAATGTAATATTGATAAGTCATGTGTGAATTAAACCCTTTACAGGTTCAAAAAGACTTTTTCTGCCATATGCCAGAAATCTATTCCTATAAATAGATTGTGTTTAAATATGTGTTCGCGTACAAGTGCTGCTCTACCCGCAGTGTCGGTAGACCAAAGTCAAACTATACATTATACATAAAAATCCTAGGATTTTAACATTTAATATCAACAGTTTCCAGACATTGTGAATATAATGCTGTGAGAGTCCTGTCTGACATCACATTCCTATAGTGCTTCGAGAGTGAGAAGTGCACATACACTGTGTGGTGGGACGAGAGCATGAACAACGTAATCTTACTTCACCTGTAGATGGCAGTCTTGCACAAACCTACAGCTCTCCTTGTCATTTTATTGGAATGGATGACAGGTACAGTGCAGCAACAGTAACAACAACAACAACAACAACAGGAACAAACCAAATCCTACAGGATAAACATTATTTCTGCCAAAAAAAATGCCCGTTTGATCTTGTGTTTCCATGTGGGAACAAGGAAAAGCGTCTATATTGAATCGTCTGGTTCACCTCTGTGGAGTTCTATGGCTTTGGCAAGAAGAGTTGAGAGGAAGCAGAAAGGGCCGTCACCGCCGAGAGCCTGATGTGTTTGTGATGAAGCAGCCGCCCCCCCAGTCTGCTGAGCCCCCTCCCTGCACCTCTGAACCCGAGTGAGCAGAGAGCACCAAGAGTCATGCACATACAGAAATACTGTACACGTTCGACAGACACATTAGACGTGAGTTATGGTATTTACAGAAGACACTGACTTGACTGACTGCATGCACTATGGGTGTTTCTGGGTTAACATGTTGAGATGAGAGTCAGTGCAGGAGTTCAGAGCTGACCTCAGCAGGAACACATTATGTCCTTAAATTATTCAGTGCTGTGAGAAAGTTTGCTCACCCAACAAAATGATTTCAACTGATATGATATGATCTGATTTCTTTATCTGTGCTGTGATTTCTGTGGTTCAAAATAAAGAAAAACGAAATATGGGCACTATGTTTTACCAAACATATGTGTAAAAAAGAAAAAAGAAATACACATGTCGTTCAAATCTCATCTCAGGTTGCAGCTACAGTTTAACTGAAATTATTTCTGTCTTTAATCCCACAATGCTTTTAGGAGAACAACTGTACTGTAGGTCCCAACTTCAATGACCTGGAACCTACTACACACAGAAGACATTAAAATCAAGCAAATATTCAAAAGTGGGATGATACAAAACTGTTGCTCAATGTGTGCCTAAAATGATCAACATTTCAGCTGTATAGCCAACAACAGCTGATGAGAGTTTATGTGCACAGACGATAAGGTGCTTCTTGAGTTGCACACAGCCTTAATCAGAACCAATTAGATAAAACCTTATGTAAAAGGAAACAAATGGTGCAGATCACAAACAAAAAAATGTAGGTATCTGTTGGAAAACTGTTTTTGTGCACAGAAATCTCAAGAGGATCAAAGCTTTTCACAATACCAAGGTGTAATTCATTGATTAAAGAAAAAAAAAATCCACCCTGAAAACTGATTCACTGTTTAATAAACATCCCATTGCTGCATCAGCTTGACTGACAAACACACACAGATGTTGCATCTCATCATTTTCCAACTAGATCTGAATTTGAGAGCAGATGTTCCAAATGTCTGGATACTTAAAACATTAATGACATGTTAGGTTTTGGTGTCAGTCGCTCATGATCAAATAGCAAATTCTTCATTTAGTAACAGCGTCCACAGACATGCAGGTAGAACTGTCTCTGGGAGCCTGACTGCATCACAGATTAAAAGCTGCAATTCAGGTTTTGTCAACTGGAAAAACTCTTTGCTATTTTTTTTCATGCATCTTTCCACCTACACATTAGCACACAGCTGAATGCAATGGGTTCACACCTGTTCTCTGGAGGTTGTCCAAAGTCATTTTGGGGAAATGAAGGAAATCAACTGAGGCAAAAGTAGACAGACTGTGAGGAAGTGGGTAGACCAAAAAAAGTTGAATTAAATCACCCCAAAAAGACTTCTGGAGAGCACTGAGCACCACAGATAGATGTTCTCACAGTGAAAGAGTACTGGAGGGTGGATTTTTTTTTATTTTATTTTATTAAAAAGACACAGAAACTTTTTCTTTGCACTTTCGAACAGTGTTCACCCAACAGTATCCAAGACAGAGAAGATCCAAAACCAAACCTTTGGAGCCACTGTACCCATTCATCGATATCACAAGGTCTGGATATACCTTTTAATATTTTCCTCTCTTGATTGCTTGGTTTGTAGCGATTGTTGAACCGATGCCAGCGCCCCATACCAGCCCCCAGACGAAGAAGCTGAAAATGGAAAGTTGGAGAGCTGAAGTATCGTAGCACCACGAGAGCTCCAGGAGCCGTGGTCTGACGCTAATAGATCCTTCTTCTTGAGTGTCGGTTAGGCTTTGCCATCATTCATCCTGGAACTATAATAAGAGAGAAATTGTCCCCCCTCCTCTCCTCCCCTGTCAAGGCCCAGACTGCAGCCCTGGTGGCTCATCAGACTCCTGGGTGACAGATCTGAAGACACACAAGTCACATCTCACCAGATAGGGAAGCAGCGCTGAACTTCTGCACTAAATGTTTTTTGTTTGTTTGTTTTTTTACATTATTTTTATTGCATCAGGGAAACAGAGACAACAGAGTATTATGTTAATGTCAGCCCTTGAGTGTCCCTGTCAGAGTAAAGTGGGAGGAGTCCTGCATGACTCCTCATGCTGGCTTCATGGTTTCATTGGACATCGGGCGGAGAGGCGCCGCTCGGTTAAAAAAATAAACAAAAAAACTAAGGGTAATTTTAAAAATGGATCTCGTCGACGATTAATTTTGAGTGTTACTCCTTGTTGTTCTTTTTCCTATCAGCAGGGACATGACCTCACCCACTGGCATGCACATGCAGGCTGGCTTGTTCCCCTGCTCACAGTGAGAACGGCTACTCCATGCCGTTCCTCAGCATCTGATTGGCTGCGATGAGCATGACGCTGATGATGAATGCCATGGCGAAGGCGCAGATGAGGCTCTTCCTCACACACGTCTGACGGTTCTTCTTTGAGGGGTGAACTGGAAGGGAAATGAGAGGGAGACAGACAGGGAGATGAAGAACGTGGAAAAGGAAAAGTTCCTCAAGTGTCTTTTTAAAAGATGCCACAACTCTGTCTTCGACATGTCTTTGAATGGATCATTTACTGCAGGGACAGAAAATAATGAAGACAAACAGAAGACCCTCTGAGTGCATTTTCAGAGGCTTATTTGCACTGTGAAGTCTCCCCTCTGTGTGCTACCTTTTACCTTCAATGACAACTTTCTTCTTCAACTTTCTCTCTCCTGTCAAGACATATATTCTGTGTTTCGTTATTTCACTACTTTAGCCAAGTGCAGAAAATGACCTCAAGATGCCAAGAGTATGGTCTGCAACAAGATAGATGTTGACATCTAATGCCTGGAAAGCAATTAATTACAACTGAGGACACAAGATCATTTTCATCTATGATATAATAATGGCATGGCAAAGTGAAGTTACTGTATCTCACCATCTCCACCCATATCTTAAACCCTGAAAAACATCAAGTTTCAAAACCTCTGCCCAGTAAACAGACCACTAAACTTACATTTCCTGGCTGACTTCAAAACAGGTTATGATTCACAAAAATATGTTTCACAGTTGGTCTGGGAGCAAAGGAAATAACTGGAGGTGTGATCTTACATCAGTGTTGCTGGGCAAAACGGACTGCTCTGCTCTGGATCCCAGCTGAATGAACAGCGGGTTGATGGGAAGTGACCAGCAGAGAGGGACAGTTACAATTCACAGGAGCAGACTGACTGCACAGCATCAGCCAGAAATCTGAACACAACACCCAATTTGTCTGGCAGTTTTACAGCGCACTAGAGGATGGGGATATATAAACTATGAAATCACACACATGAGAATGAACACTTAGAAATTCAGATATCATAACTTCCTGTATTACTCCACTACTTCTAATCATAAAGTTCAGCTGATGTAGGCTATACAGCTTACTCAACACAATTTCATCACAACAGCACCACAATCCGCAGTCACACAGTGCTGTTAACGTAGTTAATACAACAGCCCTGCAATAAATCCACCCTTCTTCAGTGTTTATTATGTTCACTTTTTTATTTTATTGAAAGTGATTCAGAGGTGTTGATTCAACTTTATGGTCATTTTGGAGGAAGTAGTTTGTGGGGATGTTGAACTGCTGAGAGTAGTTTAATGTTGTGTATATTTCATTTATCTATATTAAAGTTCCCATATTATATAAAATTATATTACTATATCTATTTTGATTATGAAGCAGGTCAAGATTCTGTATATTAATACTACAGTATGAAAACGTTTATGTGCTCAGTACACAGAAAAATGTATTCAGCCTGTATTCAGATAATCGAGCCATCAGGACTTTGTGATGCAACTTTGTGATGTCACAGCAAAGGAGCGCAGCCCTGCCCACCCGAATCTACCAACCAACACTTGCAAAACTTCCTTTTCATAACTTAGAATGTATTCAGATATGGGTTTCTTTTGGAGCAGGTGTTCCAAAACAGGGAGCGTTTAACTCCAAAGATCGGTTTGTTTGGTCAAATGTGAACACAGCATTCGCACTAAACAAGTGGGCCATCCAAGCCTTTTTGCATTTTTGTTTTGTTTTTGAGAACGTAATCAACTCAGCAACTGACACAACTGACTAAAAAAAACCAAAAAACTAACCAATCACACAGCTGCTGATGTTCAATGTTGATGTTCAAGCTCCTCCTCCTTCCTGGTAAGATTTCTGACCAATGAGAGAACAGTTGGCATTTGTTTACAACTTTGGACCACTTATGGCTGTTACCTTGGGAAAAACAAACGACCCAAAAGAAAAATGCAACAATTGTATTGTTTTAGCCTGTGATTTGGAACGAAGCAAATGAGCCACAGGTCTAATCTTCAGTCTAGTCTAATCTTTTATGTGATCCCTCGGACAAACAGTCAACCAATCAGAAGAGAGACTCTGAGTCTGCTTTCCTCTAATTGGCTGACTGAGTTGTTGTTTCTAGAGCTCCAGGGAAAAATCCTGAGAGAGGAAATGTAAAACTGCATTTTATTGGTTCTTAAACTCAGAAATATCTTTGCAAGGATCAACACTTTAATTAAAAGACAGAAAAAGTGTAAAATATGGAGCTTTAATGAGATTCAAGGGTAATATTTGAGTGTCATTATGTAAAAATGCTGGTAAAGCATTTAATACCAATCTTCATAAAGATCAAGACTATTTATTATTATTATTATCCATAATACCCTCTCCCAAGAATAAGAATATGGGAGTGCAAATGAATGACAATGTCGAACATGACAACGTTATATACAAATCCAAGCTGATGAACACGTTCACATAACAGCAGTCGAGCCTCCCTCTAAGAGACAATTTTCTGCTTCAATCAACCTCCGGTGCCAACCGGTAACTCAGCAGCGGGCTGTGAGAAGCTGGGATGATTTTACCGGGCCACGGTAATTAGGGGAGCTGAGCCAATGACCCACAGCCACACAGCTCTGACTCGCTCTATTTTTAACTCTTAATTCATGAAGCACTGAAGTCATCAAAAACACTGCTCCAAAGAAAATTCGATGTGGAAAGTAGGGCAGAAATTGCTACATCTTTTTTTGGCAGAGGTGTTATTAGTTGGCAATCTCCAGCTGAAAAATACTATTCCAGACACTCGTATAATATAAAACATTACATGACTTGATCTTGGATCATCTATGAACGAGCATTCAGCCAATTACCAAGGTTATGTAACTCAATGCTCTCTGAATAATGAGATTTTATCTCTGTCACAAACAATATGTTTTTTTCCCCCCACAACTCACACACACGGCACGATCACACCACAAGTAGAACCACAGTCGTATCTGTTGAGCATCTGTACCAGAGCAGGAGAAATAAAAAACTCACTTTCCACTCCACAGTTTTGTCCTGGAAGTGTGGGAACTGAAGCAGTGAGTCAACTCCTGATTCTCAAGCTAACTCCAATGATTTAAACCATGAAGCTGGGGTAACATTATTTCACATATTTTTCAGTATAAATCAGTATTATTGTGTCATTTCCTTGATTCTAGTGCAGCAAAGTGCCTTATTTTCTTAACAGACACAGACAATCATTTCTAGAAGAATTTGAAGGCAATTGGCAGATTGTTTTTGCAGGTCTACTGAAATTCCAAGTATCTATAGTTGTATTAGAAATGGTGAGTTGCCCGGGGTGTCGATGGAAAGACCATGTGTTGAGCTGCTGGCTGGACTGCAGGGACGGGAGGAGAGTTGTGGTCCAGACATTAGTTCTCAGTCCAGTCGCCTGAACCTGCTGTCAGCCTCATAAAACACCTCCTCAGCCGCCTACAGTAACTGCACCGCTGCCAAATACCCACAAAGGGTTTTCTTCAGTTGAACCGCTGTGCACATAAAGGTAATGAAGTGTAGGTTGGTCTGCAGACTCTGAATTGTGACTGTCGACATTCACATGTGCTTCTAATGCATTTTATCACATGTTCAGTGGGGACAGTCGAGCCAACAATCATGCTGTACATCCTGTAACTATTTATCATATGATACTTATTCTATTTTCTGTTGAGATCTCTGGTGCCAATATTTAAGTCCAGATTAGAAATTTGAGAATCTAGGTGAGGCACTGATTCTTTTTATTTTTTATTAATAGGTACATTTGTCCAGCCACTGGCAGACACTGCTTCTCATTGTGAGGCTGTCTGTTTGTTCAGTAGTAAGAAGCAAAATTATCTGAAAAACATGCACCACCAGACATTTTAATTGCACTTGTTTATGCAATGGTGCATGACCTGCTACAAATGTAAGTTGTAACAGCTTACAGGTATCCAAAAATACTTACTGTGTTGTTTATTTTTTCCATGATAATACTGTGAGTTTCAAACTCTACAATGCAGGGTAATTAAGCTCTTCCCAAAGGTCCAATATTGTTGGAAGTGAGATCTCCATTTGTTATTTGATTACAAAGCAGGCCTTGGAGCTACACTGTGTAGTTCACAGACAAACTGTACGCAGTCTGTGTCCAGATGCTGTGTCTAAAAATTAGCTGTCAGGACTTCTGAAACTTTGTGATGTCTCAACAAAAAAGTCACCACCCTCCGATAACAAAGAAAATCTGGACCCAGTGTCTGTCCCTGCCAATTCGAAGAAAAGAAGTTCTGAGACTCTCCTGATTGGCTGAACAGCCTGTTGTTGCAGAAGCTCACAGGAGAAGTCTAAAATACGAATTATAAAACTACAATGACTGGTTTTCAGTATAAGCTACAATATTGTCTCATGAATATTAACAATTGAAATAAATCACACTAAAAAATGTTAAGTATGGGACATTGAAGGTGGGTATGTTACGTGCATTATCTCTAGTAATCCAAAACACACAAAGAGTTTATGATAAGAAAAAGCAATAGAAAAGTTCATGATGACATGACAAAGTCAATTATTGGAACTTCAAATGATGCAGGTTCACAACACAGCCAAGTTCGCTGTGATCTTTAGATCTATACATCTGTATGGTCACAAAGTTGACTTCCACGCTTGTACCTGGCTGACTGTCACGCCCTGAACAGCTGCTCCTTGGCGCCCGAACGCTATTGGTGCAATTTGTTCAGGCATGAATCAGTGCCTGGTGAACTTCTATGGATCAGTGGTTACATTCTTTATTCTGTTGTTTTTCAGCACAACACATATTGATTCAGGAGCGAGGTGAAGCCGGAGGGAAATCAAGTGCCGCTTATGCTACCTCATATATCAGAGAGCTGAAGCAGTAAGAACCAGAGGAGCATGATGAGTGGTGCTCAGTATGAATCGCACTGTGACACAGTGACACAGTGTATTGATCTCGCCATGACTGAGCACATTTTGGTGTCCGTCTGTGGCAGGTGGTGCTCATGGGCCTTGGGGCTAACACATGTTAAGAAGCTCCAGTGGTCAGTCTTCATCATAAAGCCAGCAGGGACATCATGTTGTCATCACTCCATGCCAGTATATACACCCTGATAAAGTGCCGGCGCAATCCATGTCCATCCTCCCTGACACTAGGGTCAGCCCAGTAAATCCCCTGTAGGACAAGTCGTATTCTCAAGCAGGTGGTGATTGGTCAAAAGGGGGCATTAAGGCGGTTATTTGACACATACAATATTTATGCTGCAAACACTGCACGCTAAGCAGGTAGGGACCCTGCTCGACAACACTGCCTTCAGGATATGCAGGAACTAGTAATATTATGACTCAGCATTTCCTACAAACAAATTCACCAGTATGGTGTTGATGACAAAGTGGACAGCAGTGTGAAAGCCTTCTCTCAGAGCACAGATGGCACCAGTCAAGGCAATGAACTCCCATAATGCAATTTAAAATTCAGATATTCACAGTATGATATTTCTCCCTACGCATCTTTGAGCACAGCCATAGTCAGCTTGCCAATTTATTTTTATTTTTGCTGTTCTGTGTTTTGACTAAGGTACCCTTAAGGACGCATGTGTCAGTACGTTTGAGGATATGTGTTTTTTTGTACAATATACCAATATTATAAATTTTGCAAATAAATATAAATATGTAGAAACATGAAGATACCTAACTATGTATGCATGATTGATTTTTTTTTCTTTTTTCTTTTCTATTTGTTTACCTGTGGGTTGGTGAAGATACTTGGTGTACTGCTATGTTTGTACATCTGTAGTTTGTAAGATGTAGAAGAAAAATAAGAAAAAAAAAGTATTAGACCTTATCATAACCTGACTGTAACGACAGTGAAGCCTTCCAGTTGAGGCTCACCAGCAGGGAGAGAGAGTGAGGAGCAGGATGTGCACAGACTTGCTCAGAGGGTAATAATGTTTATTTGAACACATCTTTTTGGCTGCATCTGCTTGGGTGCAGCCCAAGAGGTCCTTGTCAACACGGTGCCCTGCACATACTGTATGTTGGTACAGTAGAAGTAGTACATAGTAACACATACCTGTAGACTGCAACCTGAGCACTATGCCACTAGGCTTTCTGTAGCAGTTTCTGTTCAGATGTAAATGTTTCATGTAAATTCAGCTGCTTTTTACTGGTTATCTGATTTAAAAAAAACTCTCTTTGTCGAGATGCAGAAGACACTTGAACACTAAAACCAAACCAGGAGTACAGTGTGAAAACAAAAAGACTACAAAATAAAATCTGTTTGAAAAAAAAAGTCAGCATTTGAGAGATTAAAAAAGACCCAGAATACCCTCTGCTTCTCTGATACCCATAAATCTTGGATGGCTAGTTTTGCAGAGCCAGGTCATATATATTTCATGTGCACCACTTCAGAACAGGTGACCAGCCGGCGATCGTCTCCACAAACGCTCTATATCAATAAATCAGCAGGCATGCTGCGACGCTGTTGGATGTAGATCCTGATGAGGAAGCTCAAATTCTTCCTGACAGCGTGGATAATTTTCCCTCTCACTGCACACACACACACACACACACACACACTACAGCATACACACAGACACACACACTTGCATAAGTGCCTGTGTGTGAAGTTAGCTCAGGCACTCTCGCTCACCTCCCTCAAACTCTGTCTGACAGTTCCCAGAGTTTTCCTTCAGGCTCTCTTCCTCGTTGATGATGATGTTCTCGATGTCCTTCATGGTGAGGTGCTCGCGGAAGGCGTAGAACAGGATGTGTTTCAGCTCCTCCAGGGTGATCCTCTGCATGTCGAACTGCAGGAGGAGAGAGATGAGATAAAACGGGATGAGATTAGGACATTGTCAAATAGTTTTCCTTTCACACTAATGAACTTTATGCAGGACAACAAGAGCATAAACCAAACAGGTGCTAATTCATGTCTGCAAAAACAACGAGACACAGCTCTCCCTCAGTTTCAGGATTAGTGTGCTGATCAGTACAATACAAAAGAAAAACCCCAATCACACTCATTGAGGTTTTGCTGCCCACAGTTTACAATAAATGATGCACAGAGAAGTCAAATACATAAATCATCATGCATGTTCTAGTAATTCTTTATCATGATGCCCCAGTCCCTCTCACAGACGCCACTAAAATGCACTCACTTTAATCAAAGCGACGCACAAAGTTGGTGCTCTGATTAAATTAAATGTGCTGGCGTTATGGCCTAAAAGAGATTGATTTGTTGCTCAGTTTGAGCATTAACACAATTCAGTCCAAATGAAGGCACACACACATACACACATACTAGAGTGTAGACAGGTTTGAAGGACAAAGACTTGTTTCTTCTAGTAGTTTATCACATGCCCCGCGTGTACATGGTTCTTAATACAGGGGGCGATATGGTTTTCTCTGTAAGATCCTTAAAGCATGGGAACAGCTGACCCTAAAACTCACATTTCAATCACTCTAATGGCTTGACACCAGTTTTAAGGACAGTCTGGGGCATGGAGCCACAGCCGAGCAAGCCTGTTACAAAAATGTGCCTATTTTCCTCCAGCGACCTTGTCTTTTTTTGTCTGGAGTGGACAACAGGGTATAGCCTCTTCCAAATTCTGGACTGACTAAGTAAATCTAATCAGTGACATCAAGTGAAATCTTTCAATGCTGCTTCAATGAAAATGATGGAAAGTGACAAGCCAAGGTGACTGAACCTGCAGCAGACAAACCTCGAACATCTTAGTGGATTGCACGGGGGATACAGACTCATTTAATGGTCTTGATTACTTTTGAAATATCTTTTCAGCTGTGTAAAGGTTCAGACGAAGCAGCTTCAGGTTGTATCAACACACTGTGGAGGAAAGAGATTTTCTTCTTGTGACAGTAGAGGGAGTCAATGCCTTGCCCACAAAGACAGTTAGAATGGATCAGATTGTATGCAGTTTATTCTTTTGTAAAAATATTTAACCACATTTTGATCTTGGCTTGCAAATCCTAAATCCCATCCATAAATACCTTGTATTATCAGTGCATCAATCACACTTTATTGTTATCTGTCCTCCTCAGAGTAAACTAATAAACACACAGACCACACACCACCACCACAGCTCCACAAAGATTAATTATTGAAGCTCATTAAAAGCTAAGGGTCAATATTATAGCTTTTGTTTTCTGCGCCATTAATCAAAGGAGGAAGTAATGCAAGATGAAGGCAAAATAAAATTCATATCATGGCAGAGTCATAAATACATTTTGGTGACATACTGTATAAATTAAAGCAGATATCAGCGGCACGGCCGTTTCGGCGAATGCTGCGTTCAAGGCAGGCTTTTGAAACCGTAAGTTACAGCTTCAAGTCACAACTACGACTTTGTAACGTTCCAGGTAACTCGTGTTTTCACCGTCCTGTTGTCTGTGAAAGTCACTATAACGGCCTCTCGTAACTTCCGACCCGTGAACTCGTACCAGATCGAACTAGTATGACTTCACAGGAAGGAAAAACACAAGTTACGAAAACACCATGAGTTAGCAGCCTCGTCAGGCATCTATTGGTCCTCGTGCTCCGTGACCACATTCACGCGCAGCCCTTGGCTGCACACACAGCCCTTCATGCCGTTCTCTCTCCTCATTGGATAACACTTGTATCCCACGAGAAAAATTTTCTCCTCGGGTTACAGCAGAGCAGAGTGACGGAGAGACTCGTGTTACGGCTGAAACACTCCATGTAAGTGATTGCTGACGGAAAATAGGACTATTTAGGACTTATATTAACAAAAACATTCCACTGATATCTGCTTTAAGGGCAGACAACGTTTTTTCCATATGTAAACATTAGACAGAGATGTGAAAATCACACCAGACAGGACTGTTTGGTGTGGAGTGTTTTGTTTTGCCTGGAGAAATGCTCATTGTTACTTTACAGAATAAAGCAGGGGGACATTTAAATATCATATGAATCTGATCCCAGTCATCTTCTACAAGCAGTAAACTAGTACTGCTCCTGTTAGTGCTACTGTACTCTAGAATCACAACATCTATTGCACTTGTTACACTAACTCCCTCATTCATTCTTTTATTGTCATCTAAATGTTCCATATATCGTACAGATAATTCCCATGTCTTTACAATATATATATAAACATATAGCTATTACAAAGCATGCATTATTCAGTGAAAGTATCAAAGTCCCAGACAGCAGAGAAGTGCACACAGACTGTATTCAGACAATTTAGCTCTCAGGACTTCTTTAACTGCTCCGAACCCCCAAACCTGTATCCAGAGTGAGGTACAGAACCTCTCACAGAACAGTTATGATATACATGCAGTATATCAAGGCTGAGGTTATTAACAGCTGAACTATAAATTAATGGACTGTATTATTGAGAAGTCCTGCATTATTGACTCCACTAACACCTGGGGGTACTAAAAACACACTTTGTACATTTCTTCAGCAGAACGATGGATCTGAATAACAGTTGAGCACAGCAAATCCACAAACCTTCCTGTCGTTGTTCATCATCATCATCATCATCATCATCATCATCATCATCATCATCATCATCATCATCATCATCATCATCAAACACTAATTTAAAGCACAACAAACTTGTGTCACAAGATGTCTTGCACCGAAACACTCAGTATTCAAGTGAACGAGTTGTGATGCTACAGTAATGAGCTGCTGCACAAACTCCAGCACAAGGTTTTGCGTGTCTAATTCCTCTCACCGCTCATGTGTGACAACTTAAATCAGATGCTTTGTTTATTGTTTCAGAAACAGATGACATGTCCTCCAGGCAGCAGGGCTCTGCTCACTTCTCTACATCTCCGTCTGGGGAACAGAGGAAGAATGAAACGCTAACCTGTCCTAAACAGTCACATCCACCTGGAGCCATCCTGCAGCATCTGCCACTTAAAGTTACAGTCTGCTCCTCTGTCGCCTCTCCACACGGGAGACGGTTCGGCGGCCGGACTGTGTTTACCTGACCTTCCTCCAACCTTGCTGCCTCCCAATGACGCCACCGCTAGGGGACATCAAGAGACTACAGGAGCTTCATTTACCAGGGAAAAGAGGGGCAAGCCAGGGGATAGATACATTCACTTCAGTGGCAGATAAGAAAAAGCCATTTTATTTCCCCTTTCCACATCCCACCGACTTGCTCAGACTATATTCACATTCAAGCATGGAGTGACCTTTATGACACAATACGTGGAGTAGACAAGAATGATGCTGCTGCACCCAAGGTGACTCCCACAGTGTTGTGTTACCTGCTGTTTTATACTAAACCCCATGCGCAGAGAAGAAGCCTTCAGTCTGACATCTATAACATACCTCAATCAATCAATCAATCAATCAATCAATCAATCAATCAATCAATCAATCAATCAATCAATCAATCAATCAATCAATCAATCAATCAATCAATCAACCAACCAACCAACCAACCAATCAATCAATCAATCAATCAATCAATCAATCAATCAATCAATCAATCAATCAATCAATCAATCAATCAATCAATCAATCAATCAATCAATCAATCAATCAACTAGTTATCCCAAATCCCAAATCTCTACTCATCTTTCTAATGTACAAGCAGTTTCCATAACAACAACAGACAACAAAAGACCCTTCAGCATCCGACATGGCGAGAATGAGCATACAAATGACAGAACACACCTTATACAATGTTTTTGTTCACCTTTAACATTGCAGAATCAAAAAGAAAGTAATAAGGGAATATAGCATTTTTAATTCCATCGCCTCCGGAGCGCCTCAGTGCTCACCTGGCTGAGTGCATACAATGAAGGCTACAGTAAGTCTTCACTGCAGACACCTGGGTTTGATTGCAGCCTGAGGCTACATGTCATCATCTCTTTCTATATACAGCTTTCCTATCTCTACCTGCAACTATAATGAAGGAAAAATGTCCTGATTAACAGGGGAAAAAAGTGAATGAGGGTGCCATGACATCATAAAGGGGGTATATGTTGTTTTTTTTGGTCATCACTGGTGAGGTTGTATAAGCACATATTTTATGTTGATAAGGTGTACATTCTGTTAAAACTAGTTCAGCATCTACATAACGTATAGCTTGTCAGCAGACTAACATGTCAGCATGGCTGAGAATACAGTGTTCATTGACAGACACGCTTTGCTGTCTTTTTACATCAGTATTTTGTCTGAGATGCAAGAACAATTTCCATTTTAGCAGATTATAGAAAATATTATCAACAACAGTCTCTTCACCGGGTGGGTATCATAAAAATTCAATAAAACGATGATTATGATAAGTGTTACGGTGCATAATGGAGCTCGGTCTAAAGACAGGCATTGAGGTTGATTTTCCAGCCCGAGGAGGAACGTTGCCCTTGGATTAAACCATGAACCTTTTCGATTTTGTCCGACTGAGCGCGTGCCTGTTCTTCACACTGCTAAGTGCATTTAGGGTTGAAGATGAGAGAGGAGAGAGACTCAGAAGAGAAAAGCTCTGTTCTTCTCTACACTCGTAAATGAGGCGTGTTCAGCAGCTCACACACAGAGGAGGTGAGAAGGTGCCAAGAGCCAGCATCAATCCATCTGCCATCAGCACTTTGCTGTACAGCCAAATCATACAATTAGATAATGCTCTGCAATCAGTTACATTCATTTGCTGAGCTACATTTTAACATGATCAACTGACAAGACATTTCTTTTTGAATGGCAGAAACTTCTGAAGCCAGACACAGACTCATCTGAGAGGGCGACTGGATAGAAATGCAGAACCATGAACTATTTATTCATTTATGAGCTGCTAAAACTCTATTTAAGCGTCAGTTCATGTCTGGAAATATACGATGTGTGTGTTTAGACTCCATCCTGACAGAAATACAAACTACCACTATCACCAATAAATACATCGCCACCACCACCACTACTTCTACTACTACTGTAATGCTAGTACAGTACTAATATGATTGTGGAAATTTGATTCCCGTGCGCCCTACATGAGCTTATGGGACCTCTGTAACTTTGTGATGTCACAACATAGCAGTCACCATCCTCAGACATCACCAAATCCCACCCACATGCAGTCACATCATCAAGCCTCATTGGGTTTAGTTTTCTCAGTGTTCACTTGAAATTTGATATATGTTTTTTTTAATCAGCCAATCAGAGTAGAGGCTCAGAGCCTGCTCTCTTCTGACTGGTGCACTGTTGTTAATAGAGCTCCAGAGAGAAGCCTGAGAGAGGAGATAGGAGAAACTATACTGAAATGCTCTTAAAACTATAAATATATCTTCTTTTAAACAACTTAGAATATGAAAATTGAAATGTATAAAATATGGACCTTAAATATTGCAATATTCTAATGAGGTAAACAAAGGTTTGTAAATTAACAACAGAAACCTTCAAACTTAAAATGAACAACAACACTGATTTCTGATGACAATCCTGGTCATGCTAGTCTAACAACTAGTGTCAACAAGAAGTTGCACTGGCATTGCAGAAATTGAGACTTACAGTAGATGTGACCAGTACCTGTATATACAATTATGTCTTTATGATCACCACATTGCAACAACATGAATAAACACATAGTTGGAAAAAAAATAAAATTGAAAAGGAAAAAAAATCCTATTTTATTCAAGCAACTGAATCCAGACAGACGATGACAAGTCACTTCCCTCCAAATAAAACTACATCCTCTTGCACTTTGGGAAGTTGCAGCCGTCAGTTCAATAACTTCAGCATCTCTTTTAGACTCTGGGCAGACCTCGTTTGCATCGTCATCCAGTCGGCAGCTGTCTTACTCCATACAGTATAAACTCAGCTGCTGAATATTTGGACAATAACTTAAAGACAGGTTCAACCCATTGGCATTGGGAGTGCAATTAAAGTTAACAGGTTGACAGGTCACTTATTAAGCCATCTGTGAGGGAGGTTATAAAGTAATGGCTTGTCATTGCTTGATTCCATCGAACAATGTCAAGCAGCAGTAACTTCTCAGAACCTCCCTGCTAGTGCAAAACCTCTCCAATTCTTGCCGCTGGTAAAAATTTATTGACATGACATTTATTATTTACAGAGCAGTTTATATACACTCTTGCATTATTCACAGTCCAGTATCCGAATCTGTTGTTTTTCCTTAATGCCACTTCTCACTCCAAGGAACTTTCTCTCCCGCTCCTGTCTTAGATATGTGTGTCTTACATTTAAAGTTTCTTTCCACATAATGACTTTTATTGCAACTTAAATGTATACAGCTAGAGGCATGAGTCTTTTGTCTACACCGTGCACAAATTTGTTCCTGTTCATCTGCGACATCCTGTTGCTCTCTACACTGTCATCACAGTATAACTCATCAGCTCATTAGATTAGTACTTATCCACATCACTGTCACCTACTGTAGTGAGATAACTGATTCACCTTTCATGTGATTTTTGAGCAGAACAATATTAATGATTTGGGGTTTAAACTTTTGGTTTACAAACTTGACAGATTTAAAGACACTTTATCAACTTAATGATCAATCAATTAATCAAGAACATAGTCAGCAGGTTAAAGAATTATGAACAAGTTGCAACACTAAATTTGATCAAGTTACAGTAATTGTTATTTCGATTCTGATCATTTACAACATCTGTACTGACCTCAGTGAAGCTGAGCACAAGATCAGTGAGGAAAAACTCTCTTTATACCTCAACCTTTGATAATTCATTCTCACTCTCTGAGGTGATTTTAGTAACACTCAGATTTCAGCACAAGCTCCACCAGCCAGTCACATCGTCATGGTCAAACCTTTAAAATCGGTTCCCCGCTGTCAGCTGTCACGTTACTGTTGCTGCAACTTTTCTCCACCCTTTCGCCTCCAGCAGCATCCCCCTCTGTTTTTCATGCGATAACATCATAACAGGGTCTAACATAAAAAGACTCTCTTGTTTTGCACACGGCACTACAAGTTTTCAAATCTCTCCTGATTGAAAAAACTGTATGTATGTCATCTGCAAATTAACTTGGTGTATTGACCCAAAATATTACTGACTGTTAGTGACTATTACTGTATCACTGTTAACCTTTCATAGGACATATCACAGGTAACAAGACTAGAATAAGCTTAGTATGTTCATTATGTCCACCTCCATCCCTGCTTAACGCCCAGGTCCTATGCACATTGGCTTCCTTGTTAAAATGAGTACTCAGCGTTTTTATCGATCCCTGCTTTTAAACAGCCCTACCCCTCCGCCCTCCCTCAAAAAGGCCCCGAGCCTTCAGGAGAAATTTATGTCTCCATTACCACTGCGTCATCCAGCCATCAAGGGGCCGAAGATTAATTAAAAGGAAAAAAAGAAAAACATAACGTGCGCCATGAGAGTCACAACAGGCGCGAAAGTAAATAGGAGGTCGTATCTCAAAGCGGTCACTGGCCTGTTGGAAGTGACAGGAACACTGGCAACGTGGTGCGTTAATGAAAATGACTCACTTTGATTCTGATGTACCAAACCCTTTACACGTTCAGGCCCTGAGAAAACAAGCCAGACCTCTGTGCCGAGGTCTGTAACCTTTTTGCTCCAATTAGTGTGGCTAAAGCCCTGAGATCAACAAATGTGTTTCTGTGGCCTCTTCAGACGAAGGCAGACAACAGAAAACTCTGATTAAAGAGGGAAAGATGAATGCTCACTTCAGGTGTTTAACAGTGTGAATACCTCTGGGAAATCTATTTGAACCTCGGGACGGGGCACGATACTCTGCTTTCACAAGGTTCACTCACTTTATATTCACTCTTCATTTGCTGTGAGCACAGTGACATGATGCCTTTGCCAGCAGCAACTCAAAAGGACAGCAGACTTTAGATCACTTTACTCAGAAAAAATCTGAAGAAAGTGAGGAGAGACGGGGATCTGCCTCAAGCCACTGAGTGAGCTATCAATAGCCAATTACTGTTAGTATGATTAATCAAGGAGAAATTACTTCCATTAACCCCTGGAGTGGAGCAGGCTAGAGGAGAGGCCTGAGGGTCATGGCCCTCATTAGTAGGATTCAGAGGATCTATATGTCCTGCCGTGTGCAATTCATTGCCTCTACTGAAGAAAAACGAGGAAGAGAAGAGACAGAAGGCAGGAGCCATGCTGAAAAGAGGAATGAGTTGAGGACAGTGGGTGACAGAGAGGGATGAAGAGGTGCAAGGGAAAAATGGAGGACCAAGTTAATTCTAAGCACAATTTCACTTGGAGGTTTAACATTCGATTGCAGCTCAATACAAACCTGAGAAATTTCAGAACAAGCTTTAATTAAGCCCAGTGGGCGGAAGCAGCTTCTGTTAACAGGAAACAACGATAAACCATAGTTATCATCTCCAAACTTTTTTTGTTCTCAATTAAAACCCGGTCGAACCCAGGAACAGCAGATCGAGTCGGCCTTCAGAACAGGACTGAGGCATCAAATACTGAGCCCCAAGCTCCTACTGGAGTAGTGACAGCCTCAGACTTTCACTCTTTTTCCATTTTTTTCCATTTGTTTCCAAGCAAAGTCATAAAAAAGCATTACCCAAGTTTGAAAGCAGGGATATGCATCGATCACCTGCTGACTCTCAGTTCTGAAATTAAAATTGCATCCAGAGAAACTGCTCTGTTTTATTATTTGGAGAAACGCAGGAGGACTCAGAGGCCACACTTAAAAGCCAGGGAAAAATGTCAACTTGTGCCGTAATATGAGTTCAGCTCAGAATAGGTAGAAAAAAAGAGAACTTCAACTGTGTCAGGAAATATTAACAAACCAAAATGTTAAATGATGAATGATGAGAACGAGACCTAAATCTTTTGAAAACGCACATTCATCCATTCACTGTCTGCAGCCTTGATGGGACTTTGAAGTGCAGCTTGAAAGAAAAAAACAAAAGAATAAATCAGAGGTTTCTCCGCATCTCAGCCGACGTTAGCACACTGATCTGTGCTGTGAAATGATGAACAATGAGAAGCTGAGCCTATGTCTTTTCAATTGCATTTAGCTGACAAATGATTTTCTCCATACATCTAAAAAGGATTCTGCACTGTGATTACTTACAAGATAAAAATGAAGAAGCTCCCCCCTGAGGAAATCCAGTGTGTCAGGATAATGCAGTAAGAGACATTTGTGTTGATTGACAGATACATCATTAAAATTCTGGGCACTCTGGAACACAAATGATCTTCCAGTGTGTGCGTGTGCGTGTGTGACTATGTGTGTCTTAAGTTAAGCGACTGTGCAGTAATGTGCTGCTGACACTTATCAGAGCTGCGGGTCTGCATGAGAAAGAGCTGTGATGAAGTGAATCACTGAGGTAGCCAAGCTGACTCACATGTAATTAAAGCTCCACAGAACATAAGGAGGGGTAGGGGTGGGGGTGGGGACAAAAACAAAACAAAAAAAAAGACACGTGAGGAGAAAAAAAAAAGGCTCTTTTGAGCCATCGTGTGATATACTGTAGAGAGCAGGCGTAAGGAGGAGACAAAGTCAGATGAGCTTTCACTTCTTAGGAGGCCTGAGGGCGCATGCTGCTGCTGCTGCTTCTCCATGAGCAGCAGAACTTCAAAGAACACCATCCATGTTTTCTCAGCGCTGAGATATCAGCCTGACTCAACACATACAGGCTGATTGGTACAGTAACTCTATAGCACTTTCGCCACAACTCACTGCATTTACATCCACACTGTATTCTGGATTATAGCTCAAATGGTTGGATAAAGGTTAAGCCTCTTACTGTATTCTGCTTTATTTGTGTTTAATTAATTCACAAATACAGGTACTTCTGTACCCCAAGGGGAAACCTGTCCGTTTTCAACTGTGACGAGCCCTGGTTTGTGAGAGGCTACTGTATACCTATCATCAAATACACTGCATGTATTGATATACAGTATTTTAGACAGGTACAAAACAAACATTAAGTGTCTCAATAAGCTGCTGGGTCACCTTGTGCATCCAGGACAACTTCAGAGCTCCTTGGCATTGATTCCACAGTGGAGGGATGGACACAATCCATATTCTCTCGGTTGGTGTTTTGATGATGGTGATGGACTGTAAAAAACGTTGATCCTAAATCTCCCATAGGGTGAAAACCACAAAATATGATTCACATCCATCCTCTTGTCCTCTTCCTTCAGTAAGTCTGGTTTGTCCTTTTGATTTGTCTCTTGCCTGCTGTTTACACCTACTATTACGAAGTAAATCAAAGGCAACTGGCTGTGGTTGTAGTTTTTTTTCATACTGTATACAGTACTGTAAGTCTATTCTTTCTACTTGACTGGACTTATTATGTGGACCCTCTTAAAGTGTCAACAAACCAATCCACTTTCCCTCCATTCAACCCATTTTGGAAAGGCTACATTTTCTGCTCTGCACAATTTATACATGTGTGTTGTTGTACATGAAAATGAATATGCACTGAAGTAAATGCTTCAGATTTAGCAGCAATATGATTCAGAAAGCTGACAGGCACTGTTCAACAAACCATTTCTGTTGCCAGAAATGGCTATGATGCAACTAATAATGAAGCTTAACCTGGAGTAAAATGTAGTAAAACCAAAAGGGGACAACAACTAGATTTTAAAGGGATAGTTCAATATTTTTGCAAATTCCCCTTATGCCATAACCTCTATAGTCTTAGGGGTAGGTCCATACCCTTAATTGTCGGTGCAAGCTGTTTTCAGATCGGTGGGGCAGAGACGTGAGCTGCTCAGCGAATGGTACCGATGGTACTTTCACCTTTCCCTCATCAAAATCATCAAATACACAATCCAACAACTCCAAACACTCTTGTGGACAAGTTGTGACCTGCACATTCACCACGCTATGAGATTATAACGTATAATTATGTAAAACCTATTTCTGTACGTCATGTGAAGCAAATACTCGGAACTACTTGCACTGAAGTCACTTTGCCCAGCAGCCATGTCTGGAATGTAGTTACCGCTTTGCATTTACCTCGAAAACGACTCCATCTTTAATGTTATGACAGGTTCTCCACAAGAGTGTTTTGGAGTTGTTGGATTGTATATTTGATGAGTTTGATGAGGTAATACCAAAGTAATCCGTTACGTTAGCTGAGCAGCTCGCGTCCTTGCCCAGCCGACCTAAAAACAGCTTGCACTGACAATAGGGACTGGGGATTAAGGCAATAGGCAATAATTTGGCAAAATGTTGAACTATCGCTTTAAGGAATGGCAATTTCAAAGTTCCTACCACTGCATATAGACACCCTGGTCTATACCAGTTAGTTAGCACTAAGCTCATCTAGGTGTCATGATGAAAACATAGCTCTGCCCCACAGTGAGGGTGAAGACCCTGGCTGGGGGATCAAAATGATGTTCCCTTCTGGTATAATAGCACTGTAAGGTTTGACGTGATTGAGATGAATGGAGTCATTTTCACTTTGATAATCCTTCATAAGTCACCTCTCAACCTCTGTGCTGGAGTCTGAGCAGAGGAGGAACATTAGAGGGACAACACTCAAAGTAGACCAGACTGTTTGAGGGAGGGTGATTAGGTATATTGAGGAGACGGAAGGAGGAGGTGTGCATGTGTGCATGTATACGTGTGTGCCTGTGCATATGCGTGTGTGGGTGTTGATTAGCGGTCTGTCACGTCATGTCTCTGTGCCACCTTCATTGCTATTCAAGGCCATGCCTAGTGAAGGGAATATGATTTTTCTCCCTCTCTGCCTCCCCAGCAGGGACGTGAATGCCCTTACACTGTGTTTATACGCTGCATGGTGGCCTTGAATCCAACACACAGCAGCAGCAGCTTGTCAGAAAAGTAACCGGCTCACCTCACATCACCTGTCTGGAACTGAGCCACTGACAGTCGGCATCGCCTCAGGGCACGTGATCATTCAAATTTAAGCAATTTAGCATAGCAGTTTGGGAAATGTGCTATTGTGCCTACACTGGTGTGATGAGTGAGGGTGAAAAAAAGGTAATAATTGTGGACATTTAATCAAATGTATCATCCGGCATTAAATAGGCATATCCAAGGTTTTTTTTCAGTGTAACCTGGTTTGATCGTACGGGAAGAGTACCTGTATGGAAGTTATGTTTGAAGGGTATAAATCAAATCACATTAAGCAGATCTTTAACAGCAGCTTTTTATGACATATTTTAGGTCCCTTGGATGTAATTTGTTAGCTCCAAAAAAAGGAGAAACTTTGTGTTATGCTGTGTTGAAGTGAATTGGTTATAAATGGCCAGATGAATAGCAAACAAAAGTAACATGTAAGCTCTGTAACAAGAGGACAACACTTAAACTTTTAATTGAATGTGAATCATTGAGTTTAGGAAAAACCGAGAGAGCCAGAAACCACATTGGTAAGCAGCACCGCAAGACCTAAACAAGCCAAGAAGAGAAACTACAGTCTCTTAAATTATTGGCATTTCAATTAAAATAAATGTGAAAAAAAAACAATTATGTGTTTTTTCTACATTTTGAAAAACTCATCAATCCATAAAATGTCTGTTTAAAGAGCCACTTTCCTCTGAATCTAGGTTTAATTATCAGCTGTTAGTTGTGACCTGTTTCCCCTTTTTATCTTGGAGCCAGTCTAATAGGACTTTATTGACCAGGTGGAAAATTGTCTTGCGCACCGGGACACTAATTTATCATAAACTCAACATATCAGGAGTAAATGTGGTACGTATTAAGAATTTGACAGCCTTTATAAATGACTTGTCGTTTCCTGGACATTATAATTTATTTCTAGGATTGAGGGCATTAAATGATATTGCATATATTTGATGTGTATGCCATATAGCAGCCGTATAGAAAATTACAGAGCACATGACTCACTCCCGTTTTCCACAGAGTATCGGGCTAACTCTGTAGGGGCCAACATAAATATTAGCCTGCTCTCACCTCGCTCCAGAAAAATCATTGTGGCCCATGTATAGAATTCATCATAGATAAGTTGTTTCAAAGTCATTACAAATCCAAAATTGTGCCCTGCCACAAAGGACAAAAAAAAAAAAGAAGATAAATGGATCAGATTTATGATGAAAGTTTGCATTTATAAAGCCTGGAGGAGGCAAAGGCTCCATATTCAAACAGCTGTGTCTGAATGTTGAGAGCTGGAAACAAAAAGACCTGAACGTACAAGTCTTAAATGCCCCAGTCAGACGTCCATCTCTTTTGTGATTATAAAGCAGAGAAAAGCACACAGTCAGTATTCAGTAACTGGGGCTTCAGGAGTTCTATAACTTGATGAAAAAAAAAGAAATATAACACCTTCACATCTGAAAAGTGTGGCATGTAACTTTCTGGACATTTACCCAATGTAAAAATGTCAGCAGTCAACAGACAAGGTATGTTTAATAATGGTTTTCAGACTTTTAGAAATGTCTCTGCTTATAAAGAATATCACGATTTAGTCCTTTGCATGTTATTTTTTAAAGCCATCCATCCATGAGTCATACTGCTTGTCTGTGCAGAGTCACAGGCGGCCTCGAGCCAATCCCATGCAGCTGACACTGGGTGAGGGCCAATCAACCTAATGTGCATGTGGCTGTACTATGGGTGGAAGCTGGAGAACCTGGAGAGAACCCACTGTATGTGACAAATAAACTCTGAACTGAACTGAACTGAACTGAGAACATGCAAACTCCACACAGAACCTTCTAGCCGTGTGGTGACAAGTGCAAACCAATGCACCACTTCGAAGCCCGGGTTTTAACCCCAGTAGAACTTCACCCTTCTAGCTGATTTCCTCTTTATAAAATGTGATGAACTTACCCCACCATGCTTTCTGAGGCAAATAAAATAATATCACTGGTTGTGTTCAGCTGGAGGAGTCATTGTGAGGAGAGAGAAGAGAATATCTGCTCATTAGACTCCGGGATCTTCACATCTCCTGACGCCTGCTCCCTGAAACAAACTCCACCGCAGGGAAAGCAACTCAAACTCTCTGCCCCCTGTTTTCTAATTAGTATTTCTGGAGCAACATTCACTGACATTGATTCAGTGACAATTATCTTAATTACACTTGGTTAAACCCCTAGAAACTTGTGACAATCAAGACCAAGCAGCTCTTCTGATCTTAACAGTTTAAGACAACACAGCTAAGCCGTTAAGCTACACATTGGTCTACTGACTGAATAGGGGAAGAAGCACATAAATTAAACATACAAAATGGCCACTAACAACTTATGTTGGTCCAAGAGAAATGAATAAGACCATGAATAATATATTAAATGACTAATGAATGTTCCAAGGATCTTATCATATAAATCTTATGTTGTGTACACTTTGCATATGCAAATCCATTTGACTGTCTGTGCTCTGATTGCTACAGAATCAGATTCAAAAATATTGATGGTCTAAACATAGCTCACATTAACAATAACCTAATCAAACGTCAGTATTTCTTTATCCATTGTCCTTTTAGCAGATCATACTGTAAATGCGATAGCACTGAGCAATTAATAAAGTAGAAATGTACAGCCAAAGGGAACAAAGTGTTGAAAACCTTTCCTTCAATATTTTACACCACATGCAGATTATTACCTGATTCTGCACCAAATTGTACAAAGTCATTTCAACACAATTTTTTTTTTTTCACATCAAGATCCAAACAATTTTCCAGAGAAATTTAACTTTTATCTTGTTTTTAATGGGACTGGGGATGGAAATTAGCCGCGTGGCTATAATCCCACATATTTACATGTTTATGTTTATTAATATGTACTGTTCCCATTTTTAAAAAATAAATAAAATCTGAAATCTGAATATGGTAAATGGTAAATGGACTTGGACTTTTCTAGTCACTTGGACCACTCAAAGCGCTTTACAATGTAATGGTCGCATTCACCCTTTCACACACATTCATATAGCACTGTTCGCAGACAGGCTTTGGAAACTAATCATTCACATTCATACATCCGACGATACATCGGAGGGCAAGTGTGGGACACTTTGACATGCGCGCTGGGGGAGCCGGGAATCGAACCACTGACCTTCTGGTTAATGGTCGACCCGTTCTACCTACTGAGCCACAGCCGCCCCCTTGGGTGAAAACCAAGCAGCTAAAAAATGAACCCAATGCCAAACTACAGAAAAGCACATTGCTTGAATGGCCACTCAAGGCTTGAGTCAGTCCCCATAGACTCTCATTATAAATTACCAAGTTCACAGCAGAAATAAAAATGTTTTAGTGTACTGTACAGTGGATTCATCTTCATACCTCACCAGTTTACATTTTATTTAGGCTTAAAGTTCATTGAAGGTGTGTCGCTTTGACTGAGAGTAAAAAAAGTTATAGGCACATCTTGGCTTAGTTTGCTTTAAGTTATGTTTCTCCAAGCAGAGCAACCTGTAAACCAGATCTGATTTTTGCTTTGTTTTATGATGAAAATGATTTGGTTGAGCAAACAGGAGAGGATGGAGCCAGAAAGGCAGCACTGAAAATCTGAGCTGTCATTCTAAAAGCAAAATGACTGCAGTGTTGCACTCGACTGAAGCTATCAGCAGGAGTTACACATCCTATTCTGAAAGACGCCCTTTGGTTCTCATGAACTGATACCAAACTATAATGTTTGTTCACAGATATCTGAGGACACTGCACTCCCTGTAGATGAACGATCTACAAGGGCATTCTGCTGTATGATCTTTTTTTATTTTTTGGATATCTGGAGACATCCAGAAGCCTTTTACACTCCTCTTATGCAACTGTCAATCACTCAAGTGCTGCATAGTCCTCATGAGTGCAGACACGAACTGATAATATAAGTTTTTTACCCACCAGTCAATAAGCTGAATACGTCTAACTGCTGTGGTGGACCTCACACTTTTTTTCTTTACAGAGTAGATTTGAAAGCTCATTTTTCAAACCACCACACCAGTGCAAAGCAGACCTGCAGCTCTCATTCACAAGAAACACTCTACATCTATGAGGTGTCAAACTCAGGGCAAATCATAAACTCCGCCTGTGCCTGTGCTTTTATGAATTTGACATATAAACGTCTGGTTTGCACTGCCAATGGTGTTTAATACTTCTGGATTTGTCCACATTTGATAAACTCAAACTTCATGTTTTAGTCATGAGCATCAATTTGCATTTTGTGCTTGTTGAGGAGGAAAATATGAGCCTGTGTTAAAGAGATTATTTTTTAAACTGCTGAGAGCGAAGACTAATACTGAATAGGTTCATGGTTTTAATTCAGATACAGAAAGTTCACTGAGGTTTACTTACAAACGGACTCTTGTAGTTTTGATATCATGGAGTAATTGGTATGAATAAATGAACAACTGTGCACTGTACACTGAGTCAGGTTAAAGGATGAAGGTGGTCATGAATTACAAAGCAGAGAAAAAACAAGCTCCGATTCATTTCAGTCACAGAATTTGCAAAGAAAGACACAAGATTATACTTTCAGGTTTTGAATGAATATAAAATGATGTATAATCATCAAGCCAGAGCTGAAACTTAAAAGTCTAAAAAGATTGTTAACAAAGCTTAAAAAGCTGTTTCTAAAAACTGCCTGAAAGCAAGTTTTCCCTGGATGCTGACTCGCACATTAGTTCAGCTTCGGATGCTCACAATTTTCTGTCCGAACCTCAGTTTTGCCCTGTTCAGCCCTGATAGTAACCCACGTCTTCAGTGATCTTGTCTTTGATGCATCTGGGGTTCAAATCATCTAAGACACGTTAAGATCTTGTCTTTGATTACCCTGATTACATCTAACTGTCAAAAGGCCCTGATTTAAATCATCTAAGACACATATTATATAATGTCATCAGCAGTTACAATCACAATCACATACTGTACAGTAGGTTAACTCATCCTAATTAGTAGTTCAGAAGTCAAATGTTCACAACCACATACCACTTAATTTCTTACCCCATTGGATTTGTGTTGGGTATCCAACCTACTGCACATGATCGGCATCCTGCAGACTGAATACAATAATAAGATAATACAATATTTCCTTACATTCCCTTTATTCTCAAAATCCTCTTATTCATCATGGGTTTGCATTTGTTTGCCTCTGGAGGTTCTGCTGCTACTTCAGGAGTTTTCTTTAATTTAATGGCCTCATTTCTCCATTATGCAAAAATTATGTACTGTATAACAATTAAATAAATGGTATAAAAACTAAACTGCAAAGTTGTGACCTGAAGGGGGCATCAGAGGGAAAACATGTTCTAAAGTAATTTGAACTTTAAAGTTAGTTTGACTGAGCTGAATGACAATAGTGAACTTGTTAGATGCCTGTTTGATATCTGACTCTGTAGCTGACATTCTATAATACTGTGTGCAATAAAACTTTGACAGATGCTGGTTATGATATTAAGCACTGTATACACCAATCTTGTGATGGAATGAGGACATTTATCCATTTTGCTTTGAAGACTGAAATGTGAAACAAATTTGAAACAACAACAACAATGCTTTCGCCAGGGGCGGTGCGTGGCGCAGTGGTTAAAGCAGCCGCCCCATGTATATGCAGACGCAGGCGTCCCCGGTTCGCGTCCCGCATCGGGCAGACCTTTCCTGCATGTCATTCCCCTCTCTCTGCCTCCCCCTTTCCTGTCTATCTCTACTAATCTATCAAATAAAGGCATAAAAAACGCCAAAAAAATACTTAAAAAAAAAAAAACAATGCTTTCGCCAGACACTGTGAGGGTCTGGTGAACATTTTCATAAAAATATTCCTCACCATGCCTGCACGCATGGCTTACAACAGATTTAGGAAAATTACTATAAAAATTGGAACAGTATATTCTGGACAACAAATTATGTTTAACAAGAAAAAATTAAAAAGAGGAAACAATTCAAGTGTGTGAATGAGAGAGAATACTGAGACTACCAGTGCATCTTGATTATCAACACAGGAGCCAACATCACCATTAACACACTGCAGCTCATCGTGTGCTCCGCCACTGATAAATGTGATAAATCTCAAGCAGACAGAGGTGAATACACTGTTTGACCAGTCATGGCTTATGACTTTCAACACCTAATGGCATACGAGTTTTCACAACTTATGAATTATGACAGCACCTCATACGATGTGTGTTTCCTCCACCCACACCCGGAGCTGCTGTGTACTTCACTGTACTCAGGTCAGTGGAATAAATCACCATCTCAATGATGAGACACATCGCAGCTCGGGGATTAATTAGCACAACGTGAGGGTCATTGACCTGTAATTAAAAGCACAGAGGAGCCTTGATCTTTTAAAATATGTAAATATGTAATATATTCCATAGCTTTTAGTAGTTATCACACACGGAGGAGTTAAGTCCTTTCATGTGACATGTTTAAAACCTTATTAAGGTCAATCTGCCGTGGAAATGAAAAAGAAATGACAGACATTATCTCATGTAATTGTAAATGTAATCTATGTAAAAAGCCATGTATTAAGAGATTAAAGTTGTACACGTTTATCAGAGCCTAATGTGCTCATTATTTGTGAAAGTCTGTTTTTGCAAACTATCCCGAAGAAGATAAACTAAACAGAAGAGAAAATAAAATGTTTGCGGTTGTTCAATTACAAGCTCATAATTATCCTGATGGGATAATTAGATGCGATACGAGTGAGTAGGAAGGTGAATGTGTGACAGTGGGTGAATCATTATCCCGTCACTCCAGCTGGTGAGGATGTGACACTTCGCCCGACATTAGTGGAATGAGAAAATCTCTGAGCTGAAACGGCAACCGAGCTGCTCCCGTGGTTAAAAAAGACTGAACCAGAGCATTAACAGGAGGTCAGTGTGAGTTAGCCAGGGTCTGCCTGTGTCATGCTCAGACAAACAATCTTGGTTGCGGAAAAATAAATAGTTGATTGTAACATCCAACAAAATGCCAGATGGAGGAAAATTCATGTGAGATACTGTGATAACTGTGGATTTTAATATGGATAACACAAAAGCCCCCCAGCTAAATACTTTCAGTGATGCACAGTCATGATTCATGTTTATAAAAATGGTGAGGTATTCAAAATGACTCAGATTTTTTTGTAAAAAAGTCTTGATCTGTCATAAAGCTTCAGAGATTTGTGGTTTTATAAAACTCCTTGAAGCACTTTGTTCTTACTCCTCAGTGTCTGCTTGGCTTCTTTGTTGAACATATAAGTTACTACAGCTCTGAAACTCACGAAAAATAACAGTTACTGCTTGGCTGTCTCATAATAACTCCACAATGCACTGTGGCTGGAGTCAATCAAGATGAGTTTAATGGGTTTCCAATCTTCAAAGGCAGATCATTAAAATGAGATGTGTTCAGTGAATGTTCTCTAGTAAAGTTGAAAGAAGATTTAGAGAGGAAGTTAAGCGGATATTGACTATTCCTTTATAAAAAGTTCTGCAGACCATCTCAGTATTATTATAGAGCTCAGATTAAAAAGAAAAAACTACTTTCCTCAAAAAGTACTTATTTTCCTGACAGGTACACTGCTGCACTGAAAGCCTTACGTTAGGGGTGGGCGATATGGCAAAAATATCATATCACGATTTTAAAAAAATCAAGTCACGATTTCGATTTTATCACGATCTTAAATCGAGAAAAGAAAAACAGACAGTTTAGGCCTAAGAACCTATAGGTAGCTTTCAATAAATATGAAAGTTAAATATCGATGAAACTGTTTTATTCAACACAGTCATTTTAACAGTATATCAAAAAATGGGTCAAATAAAAATGCAAACTGAAGTAACTGTGGTTATCTCTTTTAGCAAACTTTGCCCCAGACGATCCTACGATCTCTGGAGCGTGTAGACGATCTACCAAAATGCAATCACTTCACGATCTAATATCGTCATATCGCCCACCCCTGCCTTACGTTGAAGAGAAGAAAATCACTTTAAAAAAACTTGAAAGTTGTTTGGAAGACAGGGTCATATTTGGTCAATCACTTGCAAATTGTCAAACTTAAAAAATGTTTTTTTCTCTATTGTTCTTTCAGCCTCATTGTGAATTATTGATCTTCTGCAAACAAACCATCTCATCAGGTTTTTCCATTTCATGAAGACGTTCCTATCCTCGAGCCCCATGTGTTTTCACAACCACCAGTGTCCTTGCTCATCTTACTCCCACAGGCCTCTTCCAATAGTGATCCACTTCCTGCTGTGCTCTAGGAACCAACACCTGTTCCTCCGGTTCACAGTAAATATCATTTCAAGTTTCTCATACTCCTTTGTTCTCCTCATTAGTCTCTCCTGCCCGAAATAGGATCCAAATATTTTACTTCTTCATGATGGAATCGTTATTCAGGTCCAACCTCCCCTCACTTTTTCATCGTTGTGAAAAAATAATATTTTTTTGTGATATAAGATTTTTTTTTATTTTTTTTTGTATCAGTGGCTCCAATCTAAAATCACATTGCCAGTAGTTTTCCAGCCCTTTGGCAACAACCTGACTACATAATCATCTGGTTGTCGTGGCTAGCATGCAAATAAGAACTGAGAAAAATAGTTGGTTCTATAGCAAATGTTGTACTTTTTTGTCAGATTTTTTGTTATGAACAGTTGGTTCTTCTGTTAGAAACGAGCAATTACTGTAGATTGAGCCACTCAGTAAATGAACACCTGCAGAGCTGGGTGATGTTTTTAAACATTACACATAAGCTGTGTCCCGACTATGACAAGCACATCATAGCATCATGATGTAGATTCATTACAGTTTGGGGATGTAAACAAACAATAAAGTGGCAGACAACACTGACAGAGCATGAGGATTACACTTTTAAATGTAGGAAGTGGAGTCCAGTTCAGCCTCTAATACAACTTTTATATCCACAGATCTTAAAACATCAAGTTACTTGTTGGTCGCTGCAGTAGGTACTGTAACAGGAGCCGTGTTTTACCCCGCAACAGTAGGTACAGGAATCTTCTACAAGCCTTAATGTCTCATCCCAGTTCAGCCTTCATTGTTTGTGACAACAATGAAAGTCCACAACACGACACGGACCACATGCTGAACAGCTACAGACACCGTTATATATTTTGTGTTCATTTACAGTAACTGTGGAAAGACCCATTGGAGGGAGTTTTTGAAGTTTTTTTTTATGAGCGTAACAAATAGTTGATGGTGATCTTGTTCCTCGTGCAATTGCATAAATTGGTGAGATATATAAATTTTTCTTCTATTACAATTTAAAAATATACAAAGGTAAAATACACATTACTACTTACAGATGTAATTATGTTGTGTTTTTTCTTTTTCCTTTCTTTTTTCTTGAGCTGGTTTTAGGACAGGAGTGCCCACGTACCAGGATGTAAAGCCAAACCAACCGAACACTTAAAAACACTTTCACTCACAACAAACATTCAAGCAGGGTGACTGAGCACAAAATGAATATGTAAGGACCAGTGTGAGTCATACACCACAGTCCATTAACAAACTAAACTAAGCACAAAACTGTAATACCTCAAGCAAGTAATTGTCTGTGAGGCGTGTGGAGAAATAATCATGATAAATCAACACTGGCAGTGCATTTTTCCCCCTGAATATGCTCCTCACATCAGACGAGGTATTTCCTGCCAATTCATGCTTTTAGGCATTAATTCATCAGAGAAGAAAAGTGGGTTTGTATGTGTCGAAGTAACCAACCCCAACTCAGCCAACCCACAACACATCGGGCGTCTGAGGCCAACGGTTCTTCTGCACAAGCCAAGGTCAATGCAGCAGTCAAATTGGGCTGGCAGCACATTTGCCCAGCCTGTACTCCTCCCTCTGAGGAGTCATGTCCTCACGGTGTTAACCACAGCCTCACCCCCCCCACCCCAAGAAAAGACCAGGTCGGGCTGATGATTACATCAAGAGTATGCAGGCTTGCCAAGTCTTACAATCTGTGCCAAACGTTGGGTTCTTTCCCTCACACCTGCTCGATTCGTCACCATTCCCATCATGCTCTCTCATTCTTTCTATTGTCCGCACATTCATCACTCTCTGTCAGGGGCGGTCTACTTCACTGTCGTACTCTGACATTTTCTCTCCTTTTTATTTCTCATGCCACTGATTCCTCTCTCATTCCAAGTCTCAGATTCTCGAAGCCTGTACGGCCGTCCAACGGCAACATCTGTCAGGGTCATGTATCACTATCATCAGTCACAATATCACTCAGGGGACATCAGACACTGTGTATTAAGCATTTGTTTTTCACTGTCCTTCAAAAGGGCACAGAATAGTGTGAGTGTGGAAACTGAGTTAAATGAAGTAGATGGTATTCCCATACAGTGATTTATAGATTACATTAGCACAGAGATGTAGAGAAGACTCTCTGGGATTGTCACACTTTGACTGAACACTCAAAGTGTTCAAAGTGAACACTCAACACACACAACAAAACCCAAGATAGTTTCTAAGTTTGAGCAAAAATATTCATCTCCAAAAACACAAAATCCTCTAATCACTGATTTAATTGCATGGAACTATCACTCATCAGTGACACATGCTGCTTTATGCAAGAGGTAGAGAAAATGAAATATGCTGCATCTGTCTGAAAATGCAGTTAATCAACCACTTGTGTTTCCATATTGTGTTCTACTTTAAGTGGACACTTGTGCCAAATGATGATATTTCACGTCATATCGCACATGGAAATGCATTTGTTGCACACATGATTGTAAATGATTCCCTTGACCCTTCTTCATTTATATTCTTTGAAATATCAAAAATACAAGCACATCAGCATACTGTAACATGACATCTTGCTGAGAGCTGATTTGAAGGCCGTTATTATAACAAAGAGAAAGTGTATGTAATGTATTAAAAAGAAATGATTTTTCAACAAAGTAAAGATATATGGGCATTAGATATTTGGGGTAAACCCAAACTGCGTACTTACAGTACTGCGAAATAGAACAGGTATTTGGTCCAGAAAACTATGTTTTGTATAATTTGTCTAAACAGAAAAGATCCCTTTGTGCTCAATTGAGAACTGGTGTTCTTGGTCTTCATACTGACACAGGCAGATATGTTGGCAAAGCAGAAGATGATAGAATTTGTAATTTATGTGACATCCAAGAGGTGGAAAAATTGAAATTCATTTTGTGTTCTACTGTCCTTTCTATGACTCTATAAGACAAAAATTGTTTAGTAGTAGATTCAAATAACAAATTTGTGTGGTTAGACGATGCTGAGAAGCTAAAACTTTTTTTTCATTTGAATATTTTTGCCTTTTCTTTATTTCTTGAAAAGGCTTGGGCATTGAGAAGAAGAGCGTTATATAGTTGAGTCCTGAAAGTAATCTTAAATTGTTTATTTATGTCATACCTGTGTGGCGGGAAGGACTGTCTAGTCTTTGTTTTTGTATTAGTTATTGTGTCTTATAGTCCACAGTGGTGGCATGACACGGAAATAAAGAATTCATTCATTCATTCGTAACAAGACTGTGCACAACAGCTTGTGGGTACGGTATAATGATGTGTCCTCAACACTCACAAACATACACTCTGCTACACACAGCTCTCAAAATACACTCACACTGATAATATCTTCACATTCATGCAAACTTTCAACAGGCTACAGGTTTTCCACTGCTAAATTCCTCAAGCACTTTAACACATGAGTTTCTCTTCAACTACACTTGCAACCTACAGTAACATATTTGCATTACCCACAGTTTGCTACTCTTGCACTGCACTCAGTACACATCTTTTATGTGTCTTTTCACTACTTTTTCCTCACCTGGAAATACAGAAACACAAGTACATCACCATATAATGTATTCACACAACAGGTTGTCTTATTTTGTTGAATGACATACCGTATGGGCCTCCCCATGTCTCACTGACTTTTCTTCTTTATAACTTTAAATGAATCTGCTCAAATAATGAAGCTGTTATTGTACAGTGAATGTACATCAGGTGAGCACTGAGATTATGACCAAATCAAACAATGATAATAATAATGTGGTGGGTGTCTACTGTACAGTTTATGGATACGTATATTATTACCATAGGTCCCACACATCACACCAATCACAATCACACATTATTTTTTTCAGTTTTCACATCTGGTTCAAGAAACAGAAGAACAAGTAAACATGACCACATTTTCATACAAAGCAGACCAAGGACTGTTTCTCTGAACCACTGCCAAAAATAACACGACCTTTCATTTGAAAAAGAAAGAAAAGCTTTCTGAAATTTTGGGCCTTGGTTTCCAGAGGAAAAAAAAAACTGAAGGCTGAAGAATGAAAATAATTGTCATGACTCCTTGCCTGCACTACTTTGCAGTAATTATCTTTCAGCTGAGACTGAACTTTATACCCAGTTGAATTCATGACTCATGGTTTGGCAAAGTGAAACAAAGATGTGTTGAAGAGAATAAAGTTTAGTTTTACCTGCCAGAAGATGGTATCTATTGTGCTGCCCAGGAAGCCTTCTCTCGTCTCAGACGACAGGAGCTTGGGTCCGAGGATCGTCATGAACTCATCAAAGTCCACCTGTCCATCACCTGACACCAGTAAGCACAGCAAGTTAACAGCTGATGATGGACTGATATACTCATGCTTCTGTCAAACTGGTTGCTGGTTATGAATCACAGTGCAACTTAAGTACATGAAAACATGCAAATCAAACACAATTAAATAAGAGTAATGTACTGCAAGTAGCACAGACAACAGCAAGTGAAAACCCCAATGAAACACATTTGCATGTTCACTTATTGATCAATACTTTTTCAAAACTCACAAATTGATGAACAGAGTCAGTCTTTCTTTTAGAATGGTTGTTTGTTTTTTTTTGTTTGTGTTGTTGTATGTGCAGCACCTGAAGTTAGTTGTGTTTTGTCTGTGTGCAAGTAGTTCAGCTTTCAGGGCCATTGTCCCAAACCCATCTTCCATATATAAACATAATCCCTTCTCCATATCCATTAATCTAATGGATGCTTCTTCTAAGTCTCGAGTTCTATCCTGGCTGTTTAAGGGAAAGCCAACCATTATTTTGGTTTGTACGTGTTCGTTCAACTCTCTCATCTTTATCTTGATCTTAAGTTCACCGTCTCATACAGGGAAAATCATTCACACAGCAAGAACACAGTCTCACTCATATCCCTTCATTGGTTTAGAATGAGACGCGAGGCAGAGTGAATGACAAATGATGTTCCTGTCCTGTACAACTGCTGCGTATGTGCCCCTAAGCAGTGCACTCAGTAGCTAACAGCCTGCAGCTGAATGTGTGTAACTATGTAAAAGTGAAACAAGGACAGAGCACTGAACCTCTCCTGGATTCAAAGAGTGTAAAGCACAAAGTTGCAAAAGATTACTGCTCTTTTCTTTTTTTCCTCCATCATGTTTGTGTGGAGGCTCAGTTATTACGCCGTGTTTGTGCTTAAAGGGAGATATGGATGCTGTCCGTGGACACTTCAAATCGCGCAGTTCTTTCATTTCACCATTTACTACTGAGACAAGAGATAAAAAAACACCGAGCTCTGACTTACAGTACTGTAATAGTGAAGCAGATCAAAGTTTACAGCTACACTACATTCACAACACGGAGTTCCTGCGGTGCATATTGATTCCTGCGGTAGTGATCTGGGCGCCTGCTGATTGCCTGGATCTGAAGCTGCGGCAGAGTAAAAGCATCCAAACTCCAGGGAACAGATATTAATTTTTCATATTAAAAAAACATTTTAACCTTTACTCTTTGGGTGGAGAGTTTCCTGTCCTCAGACTTGTCTGATGAAAAATCCAACTAGCCTACTGTAGTTCAGGATTCAGATGTCTAGGCTTTAATTAATACTGTGGACAGACTGAATTCAAAGATGAATAAAACCTGAAGGAAGACAGAGTCAGTAACTCTCCAGCTTATAGAATCCAGCAATACAGAATCATTCACTGTCTTTCAAGTCTCCAAGCAGAGTTTGTTCACTCTTTCATTTTTGTCGTCTCAGGTCTCTCTCGACCCTGTAGTAAACTCTTTTTTTTTTTTTTAACCTCCCTGTTCGTCACACCTGCTCCTGTATCTGCAGATGAGGCCGAGACCTTGTCAGTGTAAAGCTACGATGCAGGACGACTCAATCTGCCCTGCAACTGCAGTAACTCCTGCTCCTGCTCCAAATGTGCCACTGTAACATTTGATACCATTGACTGCACTTGCATCTATGCATATTCAGTAGGGAAAATGCAGGGCTGTGTGCCAGATGCAGCAGGGTTGAGACCCACGGGTGTCAGGACAGGATGATAGATGGATGACAGTAGAGAATAAGGTGGACAAGGTGAGCAGGTTTTAGTTTCAAGAAAGCGCTGCACAGCAGGAAAAGTTACTCACTAGTCTGTAAGTCTGAGATCTTTCTGAGGAGGAACAGGATGATCATAGTACTATGTCTGCTGAAGTGTGTAAACAGGCAGCAGTTTGTTCACAGGTTCGACTTGATCATGCAGAAGAATTTCATCACTGTGTTTCTGTGGGGGATTTCCTGCGTGTGTGATGGTCAAAACCGATTTTTTGCAGCTTTAATTTAATTGATAAAAAGTGTGTTATCATTGTTAGTTTTTACCAGTTGACTTCCAACAAATATGACTGCTCTCATTGCAGTTCTGTGTGAAAACTGACTGGTTGAAGAAGCTCCTCACACTAGAGACAATAGATAACTTAATAATATGGCATAATTATGTCAAAATCTCACCTTTGAACAATTTTAGCAGCAACAATGAAAGTTATAAAAATAAATCCATCTACAAAATAGCAACTTGTAATTATGTTATTTTGATAATTGCAGCATTTTATTAGCATTTCATATTATATCATTGTTTAGTTGCGAAAAGGGTCTCCATCAGTCCAAACCTCTGTGCATTTATGTTTCCGACAAGGACACACTGACTCCTGTAGAACAGTCTGGTGACATTTTTAAACTAGATATTTTTTGACTCAATCTCCAATATGAAACCTCTTAATTTTGCATTGTTACATAAATACAGAGCACAATAGGACAGTGCATAACAAAACAAATAACAAAATATAATAATAATAATATATATAATGACCCTAAAAAGCCTGCGTGCCTTTCCTAGATGATATTATGCTTGCATACCAGCTCTTATTCTGATGAATGTGCAGTTTGTGACAGCTCAACATTATGCACATTGTCACTGAGTCACTTTCTGAGTCTGTCATAGGCTGAACCACCTGCTTTTGACATGTCCCTTCCTGCGTTATGTCACAGCCGAGCATCCTGTTCCAGCCGGAGACAGAGCACTAAATTATTGAGGAAGGATGCAAAATCATGTTCCCTTTAGTAAAAGACAAGCAAACAAATTAAAGACAGGATGTGTGTGTCTGTCTACACAGACTCAAACGTGGAGTTCAAGTTAAAGCGCAAACATTTTGTCAAGGTCACCTCAGAAGAAAAAGTGGAGCATGTGTCTACGAACAAAGGTGGCTGCAACGCCGTGATCTGGATCAAAGACACGGAGTCGCACCTCATGAAGGACGTACAGAGCTCAATAACAGTCACATGGATTGATCTGACAGCAGCAACGAGTGGGGCAGATAACCCATCAGTATCTTCTAAAGATCAGCTGGACTTGGCTGCTGGGCTAAGAATCGATGGCTGTGAAGGAGGATCCAGTCCTCACAGCTGCCTACTTGGCTGAGATACAATCACTGTCATCCATTCTCATTCATCAGCTGACACCCACCAGCTCCCCCTCAGTACCCCGTCCCTTTGATCACTGGCTGTTTATCATTTCTCTTTACACGCATACGGATGGAAGGATAATGCCACCAACTGTTTTGTTAATAACCAAAAACCCACCTGACCAGATTTATAAGAATACGTCTGTTGTGTTGTTTGTTGTGCTTCCATGAGCTGATTGACATACAACCAACAAAAAAACAAGAGGGTTGTTTTCTCACTTGTTAACATACAGTAAGGGAGTGGGGGAGGGGGGGGGGGTACAGTGCATATTACTGGTGGACACCATGCACTGTAAATTAATGTAGCATCTCTGCTGTCATGTGTAGGTTTATAAAGAGCTTGTTTGAAGCTCAGCTACAAATGTGTTTTTTTCCTCCTGTAAAGTTGATTCATTTCGTGGCAGGTGGTTCCAAATAGAAAAGAGGAGGCGCAACAATTAAGAGGCGGGTAGAGATGGGCCTACCTGGCAAGAGGAACACAGGATAGGTCTGTGTGGTTCCTGCTGGTGTAGTGAGGCAGGTGCACACCTCACTCCATGCTGGCATGCAGGGAAACAAAGGAATACTGACCTGTTTCCCTGCTGGGCTGAAAGCAGTGGGTAGTCGACAAGAAAACAGATCGACATAATATGGACGGCCTATTAGCTGTTCTCGCCGTGGGAATGTTTTCTTGTTTATTCTGTTGCTTGTTCTGATTTTTTCTCTGTCTAGTCTGTCCTCACATGTGAACCGGTAACGGGCAGAAGAGATCTGGGTATTGCCCCTGGGGTGGGCTAGTTTCTTTTCTTTTTTTCACCAAACGTGAGACTTATCGATTGATGTGTGCACCAGAGTGGTTTGTGTCCTCTTATTGATATTTGGGAACTCAACTCAACCAGATGATTATCAGATTCAATAAAGTTTAAATCGACAAAACCTCCAGTATTTATCTAATGCCATTATAGGAAAGAGTTTTTCCAAAGCAGTCCAACAAACTCTGATTCAGGACACAGAGAGGATGATGAGAAGGGAGTTAATTAATAAGTAAACAGCAGCAGTACACTTCACAGACTTATTGAGACAAAAGCCGTTGTGACCTTCATCAGCTCCTGAAGTAACCTCGCCTGCGTCTTGGAGCTGCAGCAGAAGATGCAACGAGAGCCGGCCCTGAGGCACAAAAGGCAGCTACGTTCTCCTGAGATCCTGGAGCGGATGAGTCAGATGAGGAACAGAAGCAGTAACTTCTCATACTTTAATATTCAGCCTTGAACATTTACAGTATTTCTCTCTCCACAGTGAAACTGAAAAGCACTTATCAAAGGCTGTGATAGCAGCATGAAGAATTTGAATATTTTCCCACTGATCTGACATTTGCATATTGCATTTCCGCCTCCCTGCCTCATACAATTTTAAGAGACTACCCTTTTATAAAATGTCAATCACTGTTACTGCAGACGACTTTGGTGTCTGAGAAGTTGGATTGAGTGTGTCTATGTGGGATTATTATTGTTGCTGTTTTTTTTTTTTATCACTGAGGACAAGGGGTTAAAAGGTGACAGGTGAGGAACCATAAGCACTTGAGGTGTTGTTAAACCACGATTTTGTGATGCGCTCTCCCACAGATACAGCTGTTGCAGCGAGTACAGTACATTGATGCCGTTTGCTTTTGTTCCAGGTGGAAAACCGACATAAAAACCCTACTTTGTTCTTGGTAACCGCACCTCTGTCATGTGTGCATACATTCAGTATCTCTTTATTTAGGTTGTTCTCTTTCACATTGTTTCTTTCATGTGTCAAGTGGAAACAGTGAGTGGTTGGGATTGAAATGAGTGCACACTCAAGCATGCATGAATAAATGTTTTATGCATGACACAGAGGAATATGTAATCTGAACAGGCAAGTGTGAGTAGAAAACCACTGTGGCTTCCTGTAAATCTTTGCCAAGTTGCCTGTTGATTAATCATATACCTCAAGGTGTTTACATTTGTATACAGTACGGTGAGTGAAGGTTTTTTTTTTATGTCCGTACATATGTGCAGAGGAACCCTGCATTGCTCGATGCATTTTTACACCTCTGTGTTTGTATGTGTGTGTGTGTGTGTGACTCACCATCCATGTCTAGTCTCTGCATGATGATGGCCAGCTCCACCTCGCTGGGCATGTAACCCAGAGAGCGCATGGCCATACCCAGCTCCTGTTTGGAAATGAACCCGTTTCCGTCACGATCCAGCACCTTAAACGCCTCTCGGATCTCTGCCAAGACAAACAGGAAATCAACTCAGATTCTGTGAACAATGCCCGCTCCCCCTCCTGTGCTTTTGAGATGCACAGACATAAAGACTTATATTTGCTTATTTACAGGACTGTGTGCACTGGTCTGCCAAACAACTGTCTGCATTTGTGGGGATTTCTTCCGTTGGCACCGGTACACTTCTCACAACTTTGCAATTCATTTTTCATTTAATGAAGTCAGTTGGCATTTCACCCTTCCCCCTTGTTCATCATCATTTGCACACCTCTCTCTCTCCTCCCTCCTCCCTCCCCCCCCCTGTCTGACCCAGCTTTGAGCTGCACGTTATACAATTGGTTTCACACCACTGCTTCAAGTTAACAAGATCAATTCCATCCATCGATTCATTTTTTCCACCTGCTGTCACAGCCACTGTCACCTCCAGTGCTTTTAAAGCCTTCACGTAATTCCCCTTCATGTGCATGACTTAATTCTTTGTCTTTACTACCTCTTACATATTTTACAGTATCTTCTTCATCTTCTTCTTAGATCACTACCCAAAGTCACACACTGTGGTCTGCTGAATGCATCTTATCGGTTGCATGGGTTAAAAGTAGAATAGAATTTATAATGAAGCTGTTTGATGCATACATAGTTAACAGGCATTGGGAAAATCTCAGTTCTCAATGTTGTTGCATCATGTCTGGATAAATGGTTTAGTCAATTTATCATGACAGGTTCTGATGGAGGCGTAACTCCAGGCTCGCCAGGAATTCCCACTCAAAGTTTATTTTGGACTTTCACTACCAGTGTTTCCCGTATATTGACCACTCTGGGTGAGGATGCTGTCTGCTGCACTTTGTAGCTGCAACAACAGCTCTCTGTCTGGGTCCAGCTTCCCTGCAAAAATCCTCACCACTGCAACCAAACACTGATATTTTAGCCTGACTTTGGGGTGGAGGTCCCTGCATCTTTGTTTTTTACCAGGATTAACAGCTTTTGTTGGAGAGTCTTAACTGCACTTAATGTAACAAGATGTCAACCTGGCTCTGCTCTGTGTGAAGGGAGGGGCTAAAAGACTCATAAACGTGGGGACACAGGACGTAGAGGAGAGAAAACGAAACCCAACAGACACTCCATTATGCAGCCGTAATGAAAGGAGAGCAAATAAATTCAAAACAAAAATTGATTTTTTTTTGTCTATTATCAGACTCCCTGGGTAGCTAAGGCATGATGATTCAATATCTCTTCAATAATAAGAAGTCAAGTCAATTTTGTTTATAAAGCATAAAGCCAAGATTTGCCTCAGAGGAGAAGCAAAGGTTGGAGAACCATTTTCTGTCTTCACTGGCCTGTTAAACACCTTGTGACCCCTCAGATTTACAGAGTCTGAACTCTACTGCAGTTTCATCTTTACCTGATTACTTTGTCTTTGGCAGCAGTGTGAGGGAAAATATCTCTGTGGTTTTTCAATATTCTCACTTTTCTAGTGACTAATAGTGAAGCAGCATGGAAGATGAACTAGCTCAAAATAATAAAAGACCTTATAGCCTGACAAAACAAAAAACTCTGAGGCTCACACACATTTGCAGTTTCCATTCAGTCTCACAGCCATGGTCATTATGGAGGATGTAGTTCGTGCTGCTGTTATAATAAACATCTTTATAAATATGAAGCAGTAAAAAGACGGATTTTCATTATCACAGGTCTTGTTTGTTGGTAATGTTTCCCAGTGTTTGTCAAATAGATTTTTGATCCAAGTCATACTGAGTGAGTGAGTGAGTGAGTGAGTGAGTGAGTGAGTGAGTGAGTGAGTGAGTGAGTGAGTGAGTGAGTGAGTGAGTGAGTGAGTGAGTGAGTGAGTGAGTGAGTGAGTGAGTGAGTGAGTGAGTGAGTGAGTGAGTGAGTGAGCGAGTGTCATAGCACCACATACCCTGTGATGTGGATACTGGATATTATTACAGTACCATATTGCGATGCACTTCAATAACGGCCACATTCATTTTGAAGCTGAAATAAGAAAAATGACATCTGATTGTGGCCTCTTTTATAATGATGATAATATTTTCATAAAAAGCTTGAGCTCTAAGTGCTTTCCAAGATGGAAGAGAGGATTTACAGAGTGTAAAATTAAAATGTCTGAGCCACCCGGGTGAGACATGCAAAGTTTAGGAGCATATATATCAAACAGCACTGAGCCCAGACATTGACAGAATGTTTAACCCTTTTCAACTGTTTCCTGTCATCGGCACATTAGTAGTGCTCTACATGAACATCGTGGCTAACCTTAACCGTGGTGCGAACATGTTGAGTCGCTGAACAACAACATTTTACTGAGCTGACTCACTCCGACAGCAAAGACAAGAACGCCTCACTCATACACAGTGGAGTCAGCAGCTGGTTCACTAGCTGCTCCATGTGTGATCAAGTCGTCAGTGCGGCGAGTCATCAGTGCGGCATGTTTGTAGGCTCCGCTGAGCTTTAATAAATGCATATTCCAAAAGTGTGCCTACAAACCTGAGAGGTTGTGGTACAGGAGAAGAGAGGCAGACGGTAATTTTAAACAGGTTGAATGCCACTTCTCTGAGGAGCACTGTGACTGCAAGACATGCAGGAGCACAGCACTGGGCGCTGGACGATTCTAAACTGGAAATTGTTCTCAGGAAACCACAGGGGCAAAGTCTTTTCAGCGATGTCGACACACATGGTGTAGCACTCCAACATAAGACAAGAGAGGATAATAAAACAGAATTTAGGTAGAAATGTCAATCATATACATCTTAGCTCAGAGGAAACATGGAGTGTTTTTTATAATGTTTTTTTCAAGCAACAAACAAGCTGTAACAGTATTTCCCGTCTGCCTGAGCCAAGAAGCAGTCATTAAGAAATTAGGTCATCAATCATCTTATTATCTGCGACACCGCTGCATTTCTGAACCAGTCTGCTGGCAAATGATTTGGAACAACAAAGCATAAATGCTACGTAAATTATGAATTGTCTCATAAAAGTGACAACGGTGTTTTGACCGTGTTAAGTACCTACAACAGACAATGAGAGGTCGCAGTCTCCGACCTGCATCCAAACAGCGTGTTACTGTTTCCTCAAACAGCTGTTGCTGAACAAACACAGCCCCATCATCATCCACAACAATGCAAAGCCTTGTTTTACAGATAACATTTTCTAGAATGACACGGGAATGTTAACAAGCAGACATCAAAGGGACACCGACTCTTCTCCCCCCCTACATTGAAATGAGCGTTTCATGAACAGATCTATCAGTAATTCAAACTACTTTTCTGTGTTCTGAGCAGTCAGAACAGAATAACAACACACAGGCCAGGTTTGTATATTCAAATCACTCAGTCTATTTCATGCACAAATGCTTCTATCCATCAAGGGTCGAACACGCGGGGAATTCAGAGACGCTTTCCAACACAAAGTCTGACATTTGTTGGAGAAATATTTCCACCAAAGGGACAGAAGTGACGAGAGATGTCACGGGAAACACTGACTGGAATCGAAACAGAATCTTAAGATGGCAGGTTTTCTTCATTTTGTATGCAAATGATGCTCATGCAGTGTTGATGAGGGTGACTGTGTGACTGTATGTGCTTGACTGACTGGTGCCTGTTGACTTATGTAATGTGCTCCCTCTCACATTCTGCCTGACCTTTTAGATTCAGAAGTGATGGCAGCAGCAGCAGCAGCAGCAGCAGCACACGTGTTGTCACCACAACTTTAGGAACACAACTGACAGCTGTCAACTCTAAAGCTGCACCCAAAAATGCCAAATATAATTTTCCTCACAAGAGCAATACTGCCATTTTAGGCAGAGGTTTACATACAGTTATTTAGAACAATGTCATATAGTTCCCTGTATTATTAGATGTTTTTGCATTCTCTGAAAAACACCCCATGAACATGTTTGTCAAGTCCTGGTTTTGAAATCAAACCAGTACATCTGTCTAACAAGGCAGTGTTTTATACCAGCACTAAGGAAGCTGCAGATTTTCAACTGTGTAGAATAATTGTTTTTTGAGATTAATTGACCAGACAGTAATGATGCAACTCAGTGGTCCATAGTTTTGCCTATAAAATGTCAGGAAAATAATCACCATCATCAGCTCTCAAATCATTGTTCCATCTTCCATGAAGTATGACTCAAGGAGAATATCCAAAATATGAAGAAACAGTGAGAAGACGGAGCTGGAAAACCTCTGCCTGAAAAATGTCTGAAACAAATAGGCTGCAGTGGTAAATTCTCCAAATAGTTGATGATTAATTCTCTGTTGATTGGCTGATCAATTAATTAGCTAGTCAATTATTTTATTAAGAGCCTTATGTACAATAAGGCTATTAGAAGACAAAAGGTTACATTTATGTTAGACCTCAAAAGACATTTCTAGTGAGTTTGGGGATTTTGAGATTTTTTGAGTAGATGGATGCACTCAGAATGACAGAGGGGTTTTGATCTCTGGTTGATACTGTGTTAGATCTGTCAAGAAATCTGTTCCATATTTGGCTCCTATAGCACTGCAGTGTTACCAATGACTGTGCATGACGTGTCCCAGTGAGACCAAGTAGAGGGAGGAAACAGTCAGTACCATGGACAGCTCCCCCCCGAGCTCCTGCTCACACAAGTTGTCTATTTCAGTGTGACTCTGGCCCTGTCACTTTTTAGGCACTTGACATGTGTGCTCATGTGTAAGTGCACTTACATTTACAGTAAGACCGTACCTGAGCGGTATTTGGCCAAGTATAAATTCCACAATGCAACCAGCTGGTGAATTCTGCCGTCATCAGGAACCACAAGCTACGATTGTGAATTGCCACCAGATACATTTTGATAGAATTGCCTAAATTTGACTTTCTATCTCATAATTATGACTTTATATTCTCATGTTTTATATTCTATTATCTTACAAATTTCATTTAAATTTTGTTGTCTATATCAACAATAAATTTACATCTCAGATATTTGACCACTTATAATAATAATTTACACAATATAATTATGGCTTTTTCTCCATTGATTATGACTTGTCACATGAATATTTATAACTTGAATCTTGCGCAAAGGGATACTTTTGGAGTGTCACAACTATTTGGACCCAAATATACCACTTAGAAAACAAACTAAAATGAACATCATTGGGTAATAAACTTGGGTAATAAACCCAAGTGCAAAGGAAAATCACTCAAAGAAAAACACTATTATATAAGGGATTAAAACCCACTCTTTCAAGGATAGAAACTACTGACAAATAAAAGTCTTGACAAAGTATCAAATAACACAAGACCTGACAAGAGAAGGGCATGGCATTGAGAAAGCGCCGGTTCTCTGACTCACAGGAGAAGACGAACTGTCACAGAACAAAGGGAAATGCAAACCATATATACACACAAACAAGGTAATGGGAAACAGGTGAAAACAGGGTGGGGAGGACAATCACTAGCCTGATGCATCAGCTGCTTAGATGGAGGCAAATGAAATTGGCCGGAAGCATTAGGCGGCGCTAGCCTGGCTATAGACAATCACACCAGCAGGAAACAACCAAGAGGAAGGAGAAAGTGCCTGAAATAAGAGGAGGAGGAGTGGGATTTCAAAATAAAACAGGAAGCTACGACAACTACTAAACTCAATAGAGATGCACCAATACCACGTTTTTTCTAACCGATACTTGGATCTGAGTACTTGCCGATACCGAGTACCGATGCCGATCCTTCTACCACAAAACAAAACAAACAATTAGGCAAAATGCAATGAACTGGAAGACAAGTTTTATTTTCTTCCTGCTTGTTACAACAAAATTTGTTGTAACAAGCCTCTGATAAAAAAAAAATACAACAAAGATGCAAAGCCACCCTCTGATCATGGTCTTCATGCAGAGCAATTGCATGCACTGGTATTGGTATATCTGTAAAGTTCACCGATACCAATACCAGTACATTACAGCAGTATCGGGGCCGATACCCGATACCAGTATCGGTATCGGTGCATCCCTAAAACTCAACCAGATTTCTTGCATGACACATGGAGAAGATGAGGCTGTGATACAGCAGTAGTTGCGCTCCAGTGTGGGAAATGACACTCAGATGAAAGGCTGCACTAGTCTTGTCAAGTATGTCCCAATTGCTTTGAATTATCCCTGCATGCTTGGCTATTTAATACGTGCCTCCACACTATAGGCAAATGTACGTTCAAAGTGTGTGCGACCAAGCGCGCTCAGCCGAGTGTGATTGAAATGGGACAGACCGCATACAGTATGTCTGCGTGCTGCTGGCACACAGTGCACTGAGTACACCTGGTTCCAGTCTCACAACCAGTAGCTTCACTGCCAGCACCAGTCCTGCAGGTAGCTAAGTCTGTCAGCTGCTTACTAAGTTTGGAAATGCACAACAAAAACTGCCAAGTGGGAACTGCTGTTTATGTGCTCATGGAGTTTGAAACAAGCTGCCTAATGCTGGTGCCCGACCCGTCACCATCCCTCTCCTTCTCTCCTTCAAGGAACACTGGTGGGCTGAGGAGACACAAGTCTCCCCGTAGGCTTCCTGCCGTCTGGTCTTGCACAGTATGTTTAGTGGAAGAAGAGCCTGAGTGCCGATGAGGAGGGATTTCTTCAGCTGCCCTTTCACTAAACCTTTAATAAAACAGCCCGTTTAAGTTTTTACTGCAAAGCCTGATCCAGGATTTCTTTATTGTCAAATCTTCCAGAAATTCACCCCAGACTACCACTGAGGGCTCAGCTCAGCATGTGGTGGAGCGTCTAGATAACCACCCCAGTGCGCTATATACACTTCACACACTACAGCCTCTGAAAATAACACTGGGTGAAATTGCAGCTGCTGAAGTTCCCAGTCTAAAAAAGCTCTAAAACTGCATTGGTCTCATACAGTTCCCTAAGGTGAACTAATTTAAATTCTAGCTAATGGCCCAAGGTCATAGAAAATGTAGTTAACATTTGATTTGCATAAAACTGAAGGAAAACACATTTCCCTAAATGCACAAATGTAACCAAAGGTCCCTGGCCTCATGCAGCTCTTGGCCTGGTGTACAGAACCAACCTCAGCAACAGCACATCACTCAACTGAGCACACACTAACCTCTTTATGTCCATTATATTATGTAAAGCACATTTTAATCTGTTTATCATAAGTAAATTATAGGAAGAGGTTTTCAAAGCATGCAATGTTGTTACTCATGAAATGTGGCATTAGAGGCTTTGCACAAACAGCTCAGTACAATTCCAGTAAGTCTGGGATGTAATGGAAAATACAAAAATGAGTCTTTGTCCTTGCGCTGCATGGGCCAAGAGCAGTGGATACTCTGTCTTGCTGCTCCAGTGTAACTCAATCTGCAAAAATGTGTTAATGAATGAAACAAAAGATCCCTCTGCTCTTAAAATAACAATGGAGCTACACAAAATGAACAAATTGCTCTCAGAGGGCACATGCCGTGAAGCAAGGACAGTGCATCTGTGGAACAGAGCATCCGCTGTGGCATTAACCATGTCACACATTCAGATGTGTAAATGACAGATGTAACGATGAAGACGTGATCAGTGGCCATCGTCATAAATTTGGTTCATTACTTCCAGAGGGAATCACGGATGTTATCACTGTGTGTTAATGAAGACACACTAGATTAACTCTAACGGACATTTGGGTGTTCAAAGTTCAAATGAAGTCTATAAAGCCAGTCTTCATCTGAGCGACAGGAGAGCGCCTGATTTTTAGCCTCTGATGGGATCACGGATCAGAGGCTGGGCTCTGGAGCTCAGCTTGGCAGGAAGAGCAGAGTACGTTCACCTTGATTTAAAATTGCTGAGATCAGTGAAGCATCTTGTAAACTGTTTTAATAAATTTCATGCAACCCTTCATCCTGTGTGATATTTTTAGCTCCTGTGCTGCTTCACCTATGACAACAGCTGACTGCTGTAATGAACCCACAGGAAGCACATGGAACAAAAACACAGGTACATTTTACTGATTCAAAGATTTGTCAATTCTGTGCCCTAAAAGCAAAGATCAAGTATAATGAGATAAAACACAGCAGCTCTTCCACAATGTCTGACTCGCATAAAGCAAGAAAGACCTGAGTGTCAGTTGTTCTATGTATAAATCCCTACAAACAACAACAGCAGCTTCTCCTGAGAGATGAAACATTAACAAAAACATTTCAGCTGAGTGATGCCACAACGCTGGCCATGTGACAGCTCAGTCTGCCGCTGCAAGCTTTTTAATGGCCCCAGACAAATACAGTAAATTGGCTCTTTAAATATTGTGAAGCAGAAGTGTTGAATGTGCAGAACGTGGGGGCTGTGCAAGCTGCACCGCAGAAAGGAAATCAGTGGGAGACATAAAGGTGTTGCTGATGATGGCTGACAGACAGGTAAGGCTGTTCTTCATGGTGAAAAACCGTGTATGTCCAGATTGTCTGTCTCAGATAAATAACTTCCTGTGCAGAGACTGCAAACAAAAACTGGACAAAATTGCACAAAACTTCTAGCCATGATCACATCACGTGCCTTCTGGATAATGGATGGCTTATTCCATACTTTTACAGATTCAAGCCCCAGTTGTTACACGAGCTGCCTCTGTGCTGTTGAAATGCACTGATAGCGATAAGAAAAAAAAGACACATGTACAGTAGATGAATGTTGTTGCCCCGATTGTTTTCATTTTTCTTATTTTAATCGTTATGGTATTGTGGGACCACAGAGGCGTGAGGTTGCCATGGTGTCAGTACATCTGTGTGCTACAGGACCTGAGTCCCAGTCACTTCCAGATTTTGGCTAAAACCTTCCCTGCATTAGTTCTGTTTGTACTCTACCCATAGATATATTAAACACAATTTCATCTATGACTTTTATAGATGATTTTGAGGATGGATCTAATGTTAAACTGAACTTCATTTTACATGATTCCTCAGTGGATCACTGAAACTTAATGTAGACATCACAGACATACATGGAGAGAGTCACTCCTGTGTATCCCTACAGTACTGGTTTGTAATCCGTTTTGGTTTCACCACTCAACGTGTAGTGTCTAATACATCCTTATAGAGTAATTACAGAGCTAATAGGCTATAGTTTCTGTTAGTTGACCTTATGGGGACCCTGAACTCACAAACCATTTCTTATTCAGCAAATAATATGAGCCAATGAAATGGGGAATGAGAAATCCACATATTGCAAATATCTCCATGCATATTAAAACTCCACCCTGACAGAGTATCTGGTGATTACTGTGTGCTGTGCAGCCAATTTTCCAGGCGGCAGCTTAATGTTGCATCAATGGATTAATATTTTGTGGGTCTAGTTCGTTTTGCGGTGAGGCTGCCACTGCTGATTCGGGCAGACTGTTATTGATCAGGCTTGTGTTCTACAGGCCTGGGTGATTATTCTCTGACAGACTCCAAAACAAAGGGTTCATAAACACAGCCTCGGCTACAGCACAAACCTGAAGTCAGACACAGGAGCCAGCAGACCATGAATGCTCCAGGTTAGATAAGCTACATGGAGAATAATGCATGTCTATGCTTTGTTAGCTCCGATGAGGAGGATGCTGCTGGTCCTGTACCACTTTTTTGTTTTTCAAAGCATTACTGACTATAAAAAGGATCCTGGCGACTTGGAACAGCATCTGTCCTTCAAAACAAAACGTCACGAGTCCTAGCGACTCTATGGTACACCACGTCATCAAACGCAGATCTGTTGAGTAACCACAAATGTTTCCTTAAAACAAAGCTCCATATGGGTTTAGGATTCAGCAGTGTGTTCAGGCTCGGTGCCCAAAACAGTCATATTTACGCAGTGGGCTCCCACTGTGCGAGCGTCTGATCCAACCTTAAAAATCACAAGTGGCTGTGCCTCTCTTTTCTCTGCGTGTTCTTCACCACACAGTTAATGAAAATTTCAAAATCCTCAACATCTCTGTTGCTTTTCTGCTGATGTCGGTGTTGTTCTTTAACTTTTTGAGGCTTCTAGTTTTTACATCCCCCTCAAACTGGCATGAAGCTGAATTAAACATGAAGCTGCAAGGAGTTCATTATCATTTGTATGCAGCCAGCGCCATATCCCAGGTACAACTACATCAGTCAATGCTATGCTAAATGTATCATATTGAAAAAAAAACATTATCAAGTTTGTTTCTCTGGTTAAATTGACAACATAGATGTTAAAAGTTAATCTGCTGATCCTAATTTGTAGTCAAACTGATGCTAGGGGCAGTGGAAGGCAGAAAACTTTGAAGGGGACATATTATAGAAATATCACTTTTTGAATTTTTTATGAGGTTCAAAGAGGTTCAGTTACCATCGTAGTTCCGACCATAAACGGCAATTTGGCTGCGTTATTTTCATGGGCGTCCGCGAAACCGAAAGTAAGGAAACGCTGGTCGGCTCGCCCAGCATTTCCACCACCACTAATAATAACAAAATAACGATAGAGACAAAACGATATATTTATCGAAAATGGAGCCATTAACAAGTGTGGGTAACGTAGATTCATCCACATTAACGTGAGACTTTTTAATGAGCAAATAGAAACTCCTTGTTGGCCCTTTTATTGAACATTATTTATTTATTTATTTAACATATATTTGGATGTTTGTCTTGCCTTCCGGCCCCCAAAATGTGAGAATTGACAAAAAAATTTGTAACGTGCAAGCTCCCTAGATTGAAATCTACGTGGTCTTACGAGCTGTTCCCTCAGTTGTCTTCCAGTGATGTAACTAGGATTCAAATTTGCATAATACCACCCCTACCTGGTACTGGTAGAAGGGGTGGGGCATAATGTGTCTCCTTTAAAGGCTCCGTGTACTATACATGTAGGTGGTGTGCAGTCACATGATTTTGATGATGTGCAAAGTTCAGATGGAGGGCAGGAAGTGGAGAGCGGTGATTGGAAATGATGGAAAGCGAGTACTCAAAAGTGTTGGGTGCACGAAGCAGGTATTATCTAAAAATAGGAAAACAAATCGGATGTGTTTGAGTATGACGTGTCTCAGTCTTGCTATATTTTTATCCAATCATACAGTCAGCCAATCAGAGGAGCTGATTGATGCTTAGAGCCCCCCTTTGTTCTGATTGGCTCGCTGACCTGTTGTTGCTAGAGAGAAGAGCCTGAGAGGGGAAATGTAAAATTACACTGTGATGCTTCCTGGTTGTCAATAGCACAGATACAGTATCTTCTTATCAACACTACAAAGTGTCAAACATGGGACCATAAAATTGACATTATGAAAATCAACCAATCAGGGAGGAGCCTTACCATCAAGCTCCTCCACCGAGATGCTGGCCAACACGTCGCTGTCACTGTCTGACAGCGAGCGGCTCAGGTAGTTCCCCTTGTAGAGCAGTCCTGCCGTCACATGGTGGAACGGCATCTTCTCCCTGAGAGACATCAGAGGAAAACATTTAGACAGCAGTGCAGGCGGGGAAGAGCAGCTCGAGGAGGAGATTTCTCCCTTAGGGTTTTTTGGAAGATTAATTCTGAACACAAACACCAATTAAAAGCTTCACACATTACACATGTTTCTGAACAATGTTTATCAACAGGGGAAACTCCCACATGTGAGATATTTCACAGTCATTGCATTCAAATTAGCCACTTATGAAAAAATAAAGTTTAATTGACCAGTACACCTCACAGGAGAAAAAAAAAACAACCTTTACAAACAAACTCAAAATAAAATGTGAACCCATAAACTGTTACAGGGTGTTGCTCGTCATTTGTGATATTGGTGAAGCTAAAACAAATTAACATCCAAGGACCACATCATAAACAAGCTCCATAAACGAAGCACTAAAGCCACACAGTGAAGTAAATGTAGTGAAAGAGTGAGTATGTGTGGCTTGTGGAGCGCTTGCGCATGTATACTGTATGTGCAAATGTGACTGAGGCAATTAATTATTCAATAAATCAAGGCCCAAGGGCAGGAGGAAAAAATAAGAGCACAGAGATTTTGGGCGACTACTTCCCTCTCTCTAATTGGATTTTGTCTGGATGAGCACTTTAAGAAGGAGTTTCTGAGACAGAGCGAGGACTTCAAAAATGGGATGAGATATTACAGAGAGAGCAACGCTGAACTTCTCTGGAGCACTGAGCTTCTCAGTGTGTTTGTCGCTTGAATCTTAGAACATATTTCTTCAGAGGCAATGCCACACAATTACAAAAGCTTTGACAACAAAAACATGCAACATTTAACCTGTGTTTAAGCAAAATGTGCCTTTTTGGAAAAATAGATTCTGGTCTTTTTAAGCAGCTTTGTGTGCTGTCTGTCTCCTATAAAAAGACGACATACTACACATTCACCACTGTGCATATTGCATATGTAAAAATGTATTTTAGCTAGCTTACATGTGCTACCTTAGAAGGAGAAACATGGTAGCGACAAGAGGATACTTTTATTATTTTCAACAGCTTATGGCAAGTGAAGGAATTAAGTTTGAGTCCCAACATTTCCTCTTAAACATTCAAAATGCAAATACTACATTATTCTCTAGAGCAGGGTTCCCCAATTCCGGTCCTCGAGGGCCACTGCCTTGCATGTTTTAGTTTCCTGCTACAACACACCTGATTCAAATGATCAACTCGTCATCAAGCTCTGCCGTGGCCTGATAACGAGCCACTCATTTGAATCAGGTGTGTTGTAGCAGGAAACTTCAGGCAGTGGCCCTCGATGACCAGAACTGGGGAGCCCTGCTCTAGAGTCTGTGCAATAGCCAAACATACCAATTAATTCTTTAGAGTCACCCTGAAGGATTGAGGTAGCTTCATAGCACTGCTCTGGCTCAAACATATTCTGCCATAAAAGAAAATTTCAGACAACTCTGGATTGAAATCAATCATGAACATTTGACCGACATTACAGGGAATGAATAGCAGAGCACCATATGGGATCACAGAAACAGAGCCCACAGGTGGATGCTGGGGATGTGATGGGACTGAGAAACTTCATCGGCAGCCAGAGCAGCAGTTAGCAGCAGCAAGCAGCAGCAGCAATAATGACACCAGTAGCAGCAGCAGTGATAGCAGAAGGGGCAGCTGCATCAGGAATGATCCAGGTGAGCGGAGGGTAAATAGCCCGCCCTACTCATATGAGAGCATGTGACTGATCAGCTGATTAGGATTGACACAGCTTGAGTTGTCCACCTGAACTCTGCAGGTTTCAGGCTTCACATCATTAACAGAGGTGTTGCACATCACCACACCCTAAGGGCAGTTTTGCCCTTTAAGAACAGGGGCCTCTGTAATTCACTTCAATAACTTTCTATCTGGCGATTAAGCCTGCTTATCAAAGGTGTGATAAGGAATGCAAAGCATTGTTAAAATATTCATAGGTTATGAATAAAGCAGATATGATATGAATAACCAAGACAGCCATACTTTGAAAATACTGTGGATTCTCACATCAGTTGCAGACAAAATGAATCCCTGGTCTGACTCTAAAATTTCTCAGCAAAGAAAGTAAATTATATTGCAATATCCATCGTAATCGATAACCCCCCCCCCCCCCCCCCCCCACCTCAGCTATTTGAAGTTTTGTTTTTCTACCATGTCTGGAACCTGCCAGAGCCAATGCTTCAGTAGTTGGAGTCACCAGCCATCCATTGCACACAAATGGAAAACTGCTCCCTGCATCTTTCTTGTTTGTCACTTTTATTAACCATGCATATTAAGACGTTTCTGCCTAAAGCCCTTTCTATGACCAACTTTCTCCACACATAATGTCAGGATTTTTCAGTTCCCAATTCATCAATTATTCAGTCATCTCTCAGCTGTCATTTGGAATATTACAATCATCCTTCTTGCACTTCTTGCACTCTTGGTACCACGCAACCCACTTATTGTCAGCCTTCTGACTCAGGTGTACACCATTCTTGGTTTGTGCTGCTGTGGCCGACGTGAAGTCATATTGATCAGAATGATTTAGGCTACTATATGCAAGGACAGAATATACCGTTCACAGTGACTCTGCATCTCATAATGACTTGTGAAAAAAGTGAATGGTTTTGAAAACCTGAGTAGAAACAAAAAAAGTAATAATGTTAAGCAGCTCAAGGTTTTGGCTTCACAATGGCAAAAACCACTGTGTGCGTGGTTTATGTGTTCTGTGTGTGTGTGTGTGTGTGTGTGTGTGTGTGTGTGCACTCTATGAGGAGCATGAAGGGCAATTGCTTCGATTGTAAGTTTTCTCACACTCTTGACACCTTCAGCTCTGCATCCTTAAGTGATCTGTTTATCCAGCTAAAAGCTCACAGCCAGCAGTGGGCAGGCAGGACTGACCTGCCTTTTAGCAACAGGGGCTGTGATTTGGTTGATGTTGTTTCCACTGTTGTTTAATCACATGTTCAATATCCTCCCCTACCTAAAATCACCTGTCATCCTTAACCACATGCAGGAAGTTATCCTCATCCTTCTAGTCTACACAAGCATTTCCCTCCAAACCAGAGAACCACTGTGGGTTGAAGAGTGAACTATTAAAAGCCTTATTCGGATAATATAGCAGTTGCAGAAATGAAGTAATGTCGGTTTGATTTAGCCTACTTCATTTATTTTATTACTGTTGGTGCTGACAAATCCTACCAATTATCCATCGAACCACCTATCTAATTGTCTTTTGTGTCAAATGACAGCTTTTAGATTGTGTGTTTACATGTTTGTGATGTTAAATTATAAATTTTTACAAGGGGAACAAAGTCTGGAGTCTGAAAACAGAGGTGGAACGTAGTAAAACATTTTCAGCATTTAAAAAATACTCTTCGCATTTCGGAGAGAAATATTGGGTTTGCTACATTTATCTGATGGTTGTACCAACCAGCTCCTCTACAATTACTGTGGCTTTACGAGCGAAATGGGCTTCATAAAACGTGACAGACGATTGGAGTTTAAACACCTGCAACAATATTGAGTATTGTGCTCAAACAATAAATTGACTGAAAATTACTCGACTGAGGTAGCTGAGTAGACGATCTCACCACAAGCTCCATTTAGGAGTCACTAAATGGACCATGTGATGATGACACTGTCTTCTCAGCTCTCAATCACTGAAGCTATTTATCAAGGGTGTATTACTGCTACCAGCTCCTCACATGTGACAGTTTTCTCCTTTTCTTGGTTTAAGACCGTTGTAATTTGAATATCTTTGGGTTTTGGGCTCAAGCCATTTCAATATAATCGATGCATTAAATGAGGCATAGCATTGGCTCAGGCAGAGCACTTAAGTCGCAATTGTAGTGGCTCATATAAGTACATATGGATATAAGTGTTTCATACTGTATAGGCTAAGCCTCACAGTTGTTCATTCACAGCTGTGTGGATAGTACTGTAAATCCAATCATATTCATGCAGGTGTACGGTAGCTGTATTTATTAAAGGGGGGATTAGTTCTCCCAGGAGAATCACCGTTCAGACTGTTTGAGCACTGCCTCAAAGTGCAGAGCTTCTTCTTCCACCACCCTAACTGTATAAGCAACGGCTGCTCTGGAGCTCTGACAGCCACACAGGGATCTATGTGGATGACCTAACCTCTGAGCCTCCATGAGACAAAACCCTCCTCTGCATCACTGAACAGCTCCAATTAAATGTCCTCCTGACGTCTTCGCACTGAGGAGAACGAAATGTGACACCGCTGACAACAAACAAAGAACAAGACATGTCAAAGGACATAGAGGAGACGGTTTTACTGCAATATTTCACTCACAAGGACATTGTGTTTATCAATGCAGATAATGTGCTGAAACTGTACAACACCTGGATCTTTAATCCCTCAGGAAGACGACGCGGACCACAGCTGTCCAGAGCCTTCGCCATTATTATACTTGATTAAATTGATCAAGGTCTCAGCCGAACAAGCTAATGTGCCCTTCAGGAGCAGAGCAAAGTACAGTAATCACTTAAATCAGCAAGACCACGTTTATTTTTTTCCGCTTTTTTCCCTCCATCAAATAGTTATTCCCCCCGCAATACCGTGAGATATCAGTTCAATAGAAAAGAGGCGAGGATTCTGGGGTTTAATATTCTGATTCAGCTGGTGATAAAAATGATCCATAGAAATGACTTAAAGATAAAAATCAGAGGATGGTACCTCGGCATTTTACTGAGCTGAATGCTTTGGCAAATTCTTAATCTCCAACTCTTTGTGGAAACACAGAGATGCCTTTACGCCATTATACTACTGCAACAACATTTTCTTTCATTGTCAGTTTAGGACTGATTACTTTTGTAAAAAGCAAGATCAACATAACAGCAAATAAAACCTGCCCTTGTTTATGAGATGGTATAATTAAATTCAAATTGCCAATATCTGAAGCTGTTGCCCAAAGTGACCTTCAGCGAGTGAGTGAGTCTATGTCTGGCTCAAGGACATGTTACTGACAAGACACATGGACACAGCTGACGGCTGCACCAGCAGAGATTGGACCTGTGGCATTTAATCGCAGGGACGACCCGTCACTCTGCTGTATCCTGAGCTTCAAAGTTAAGCCCAAATGTGATTCCACACCAGGATCAACCCGTCACCGGTCTCTTCATTTCTCAGAGCTGTAAGTCACAAGGTGATTGTTAAGTTTGATGTCTGAGAAAAAGGATTCCTTAATAATTTTGTCTCAACAACAGCTAGAGAAAAAAGACAAACAGCTCACTGCAGACATTGCAATCCTTCAGCCTCCCTTCATTTTCCCTTCAAATGCTCCATATGAGACAATCCATTGGACACAAAAGAGTCAAAGATCAACAAATACAGGAATAAAACATTTTACAAATGATCAGCAAAAACATTTAAATCTGAGTAAGATTTTTAAACACAGATGATCGTACTGTATAAGAAACAATATGCTTTGAATGTCCCTTCAAAAAAAAGTGAAGTGAAGTTGGTGAAGTTGATACACACTGCCAACCGGGCTCGTTGAAGTTTACATACCTATCTTACCTCTTATAACAAATGTAGTGAGAATTATCTGAAAATAATTTAACAAAAAAAAGGTATTAAACATATTTTATCTTTATGCTAATGAAGCTATGGCAAAAAAAAACAACGTGTTTTGTACGATCTGAATGACCTTGGCCTTTAACCTTTGACCACTAAATTCTAATTATTTCATCTTTACATGAACTAAATACAAAGAAATTCCCTGAGACGTCCCTGAGATAGCACGTTCATGAGAATGAAACAGAGTATGTAAAGAAAGAGTCTCTGCCATGACACTGCTGTGCACAGAACAGACATCACTGCATCTATGTTGAAGCTGATGATGATGATTAACAATCAGTAAGAACAGGAAATGGTACAAGTGCATTCAGCGTATTCTTCTTTTCTTTCAAACTGTGTTTCCAGTCGCCCACAACAGAAGTATTTCAAGGCAGCCTGACAGTAGACAAACTATTACTGCATCATTATTGTCCTTTTAAGTCTTTCCACTGTTGTTAAGACCAGGTCACAGCAGAACTGAACCCAATTACGGCACAGACATAAATAAAACCACCTCCACTAAAATTGTGTGCTTGCCTTACAGGGAGAACACTACTTGTACTGACACTTAAAGGAAGAGACAAAGATGATATGACTAATCAGAACACTTTGACACTGAAGGAGGAAGCAGGAGGCTGCAATTTCACTGTCTCCAAAGAACTGGTTGGTGGGGCTGATTAATTTATTCCTCTCTGCAAATTTGTGTCCAGCAACTGCTCATCAGAGGTCAGTGACACCTTTGTTCACAACAGGTCATGACAACAAGGTGTTGATACAAATATCAAAACCTAAAAAATGTCCAATTGTGCAAAACAGACCAACTGTTACGGCTAATATTTAAGAACCTGGAAGCTGAAAGTGACTTGTTATTTTTGACCTAAAAATGACTCAAGCATTTATTTTATCATCAAGATTATTGTCTGTATTTTTTTCTGTGATTTAAATTATTCATTGATCATCTCTGCAATATAAACATTAACTGCCTGAGCATTTGAGGGCTGTCCGGACAAAGACATTTAGTCCAACTATTGATATTTTACACAGGATTAAATAAATACAGTGAAACAATATTATACAGTAACTACATCCCCAGATGATTTAATTGTATCCTTTTGAAATACTGACCAATCATCATTCAATGATTTTGTTTATTCCAACACATTGACCTTCTCCTAACCATAAACCACAACCAACACCACAATACTAGACTGCTCCTCAGCTCAGTCTTTACTCTTTGAAGAGAGCACAACCTGACGAAAAGAGCACAGCTTTTATTTGAAGCCCTGTGCATGACAAGGAGGCCAGATGGCAATTTCTCACATCAGACCCCGCAGCACAACAGCCAGTAGCAACAGGGCGATACTGAGGGGAGACTGAAGAACACTGTGTACCAGCTACAGAGCCTCCGGCCACAGGATCAACTTTGTAAAGAGGACTGTGACACTGTGTATGTTATGGTTAGGTCTAAACATCTGTACTGAGAAAATACACCACGTCCCAAATGAAATACATCAAGTGATCAGCAGGATGCAATTCCCCTTTAAAGATGACGCCATTTCCATAACACTGATCAACTGGCTGTCCATCTCATCACATAGAGGCAGTGCTCTGCTCCATGTTCAACTTTCTGTTTTTCGATCACACCCTGCATCAGACACAAACCAAAGAAAAACAGCGGCTGTGACATTACAGATTGAGGCACGGTCACATCACTGGAATAACTACAAAGTTTCCGCAGAGGCAAGTTCTCAGTGTAGAGTTACTAGTTTTACTGTTTCCCATCACTGCCAGAGAAACGCAGGAACAGGCAGCTGCTCATGAAAGCAGCCTGTTGAGGACGTGACAGCAGAGCCAAGAAGACGACATGTGCAGAATCTATGAACTTTCGATCAAGTCAGAAGTGAGGTATTCTGGTCACACTTCAGTCTCACCAACAGCACACTGTGGCTCCATGCAGCGAGGCAGCTTGGTGTCAACTGATGACTCTATCCATTCATGTCAGCCTCCACTTTGATAACATAATACTGCAGCAGCAAACACACACACATGATCACAAGAAGTGGGCCATTACTCAGACATTAACTGCTTTTGATCTCCAAACTCTATCAGATCGCAAGATATGCAACACCAAAACAAATGTCTGGCTAAATCTGCCCCATTAATGTAAATAATGAGGCGAAGAATGGATGGATCAATGACATGCTTGAACCTTCTGAAAGAGAAATCAATGGTTTAATTACTGTGCAAAGCAATGGAGGGTGCAATTAGTGCATGAAAATGCAGTCAACTGGGTGCAAAGACAATCCATCAAACCATCGCTGCAAAACCGGGAGTCAAACGTTCTCCAAACTGAGAAGAGAGATGGAAGCGTCCCATAGAAGTGCCACCTCTCTGCACACATTCCCAGCTGCTTCCTGCTGCAACAGACCCTTTTCCCCCGTCTCTCTGTCTGTCTCCCATGCTGATTCTTACCCATACTGGTGGCTGTGATTGTACTCAGCAGGATACTGCAGCACAACAGGCTCCCTCACTGGACTCTCCATCACGTCCACCGTCCCGTCCCTCAGGTATGGGTTCCCTGGCAAGTCTCCGTTTACCTCCGAGCGCGTCCCCAGCGGCAGCGTGCCAGAGGGCTCATCCGCCGGAGGACTGGACTCCGCCGTCTGGGGATCGGGCTCTGTGACCTCCTCCTCCATCACTCTCTTAGATGCAGTGGTGCCTCCAGCAGCAGCAGCAGCAACAGCAGACTGCCTGTCCACAAACCACTGAGCCCGGCTGCCTCCACAGTTTGGGCTTGTCCCAGAGCAGCAGCATCGGTTCCCAGAAACCCCTTGTTTAATATTTGAGCAGTGAGAGCAGCAGGTACGACAGCTCCTCTCACGCTCCACTCCTTGGCTCCTCACTCCCTCCCTCCCTCCCTCCTTCCTTCGCTCCCTCCCTCTCCCTTTCTCTCTCCCCCCCTTTGCTCTCTCACTCACTCTCCAGTGCAAACATTCCTCCACATGGGGAGACAGAGTGGAGGGCTCATTAGTGAGTCCCAATGACAGACTCAGCCCTGCCTGCCTTCCTGCCTGCAGCTGTGCTCACAAACACACAGGGAGAGGCTGGAGAGAGGGACAGAAGGAGAGCGAGACAAAAAGAAAGCGAGAGAGAAAGAGGGGCAGAGACTCCAGGACGGGATGAGTAAAAAAAAAAAAAGAGACAGTGTGGACAGACGGAAAAGGAGTGAGAGACAACAGATGCTGATAAAAAGGCTGACAGCTAAGCAGAAAGAACAACTGATTGTGATACACAAGGACGGGCGAACACACGTCGCCTTCACATCTCTGTGGATTATGCTTACAGTGGGCTCTGCAGGTCAACACAGGGATGCTCAAAAGGCTCGTCACACACAGAGCGACACATCTCCGAAGAGAGCGCACCGTGCCGTGCCGTGACAGCGTGCGCCACCATGTGGAGCAAAGAGCGCGCGCGTCGGATGCCGAGCAAACGACAGGATGGTGATGGTGATGGTGATGGTGGGTGGGGGGCGGCCGGCATCCCGGCGGGGGTCCACAGTGAGAACTCTGCTGAGCGCTTGTCACAGCCCCAGTGATTCACCACACACACACACACACTTCCTGCGAACTATGTGTGGCAGACGCTACATCCATGCAACAGCCATCATCATCATCCTCCTCATCATAACCACCACCACCAACAGGCGTTAGTGTTCACACTCAGTACAGAAAAAAAGTCTGCCCCTGATCCTCTGTCTCCCCACTGAGAAATGTCGCTTTAAAACAAACACGTTCAATATCTGACTCTGAAAACAACAGGTCCGGTAGAAAATGTGACAGATGTCTACAACCATCACGGAGACACACTGAACCGTGCTGCAGATGTTAACACACTCTCCTGTGGGTGGACGTCCGCACAGGTCCTGACCGTCGCAACAGGTGTGGGCCTGCGGGCAGCTCCGATGTGGGGGTGGTGGGGGGGGACAACAATACACCGGCTGTGCTCAGCTCCAGCCTGCTCGTTACTCGCTTGTAGGTATGATTTGCAGTCTCATTTCTCCAACTCACCTCTGAAGGTGTTGGGCGTCTGAGTGCGATCAGTCAAATCCGTTGATCGATGCCCGCAGTACGATCCAGTTTAGAGACTTGAGGTGGACTCAACAATAATCAGCCTCGTTGATCGATCCACGTCGCCTTTTGCGTTCTCGGTGAATTATTCCTTTACTTTCAAGCGCACTTGTTTCTTCCCATCGCATGAAAACGATAATAAAAAAAAGGTGACACTGGTTGGTGGTTTTCTGTTTTCCTGATATGTATTGAAGTCCAGCAGCAGCAGCAGCACCGCGCGTTCAGACGAGTTGCACTTTTCGCCAAACTCTCATCATTGTTTTAATTACTTCTCTCGCTCCGCGTCGCATCCGTTGATATTCATGCACTTCGAAGCCCGGTCATTTCAGTTGATTCAAAGTATATAAAAACAATCCACGGAATGTAGGTCCGCAAACACGCGCGTACGCACGCACGCACACACACACATACAGATGCCGAGCGTCGGTAAAATTGATGAGAGCAGCCCAGTGTCCAAAGGAGACGCTCCAACCCAAATCAATACGCAATCGAGCAGGAGAGCGGTGATTGGCTGCTTTTACTCCTGTTTGTGTTTGCGTTCATCCGTTCACTCTGTCCTTTCTGCCGGATAAAAACTATCTGTGTCCTTCAGGAACATCCACCTGGACAAATGTGCTCCAAAACTATTATTCGCTTCTTCCTCAGCTCCAAATTTGAAAAGAAAGCCTCTGTCAAGTCAGCCAAGACTTTATTTTCCGGTGATAACTAATGCCTTATTGCAAAAAAAAATAAAAATAAGGCACAACATTTTTTAATCGTTTATTATGAAAATCTCTCATTTTAGTTTCTTTAATTCAGTTTCTCCTTATTCTCACAGAGTTTTAGTTTTGCAATTATAATTTGAAAGTTGAATCCTCCAGTTTATTCTCCCATATATGTGATTGACAAAACTATACTTTTTCCAATGGCACTATTTAAAATTTCGTCTTTCAGATGCAACAATGTTTAGGCTACATATGTTTTCTGCTTGGAATAAATGGACCTGACTTTAAATGTATATTGATGTGTGTTTGTTTCACATAGTGCAAAGATGTGTAGACCTGCACAGTGATTCCTATCTGGTTGTGTCAAAGACACATGGTGTAGACTGTAGAGTTGTGGTGAGGGGGAAACAAATGAAATAGAAAATTTAAAACGTGTCATCCTCACTGACCACCACATTATTTCAGCAGAAAGTTGTCTTATTTCCCTGACCCATATCCCAGATCAGCCTATTGAACACTGACTGTTGTCTACCACAGCCAGAAACAAGAACACTGAGTGGGAGCGGCCACCTGCTCTGTGATGAAATCAGAAAGGTTTGCTCTAACAGTCTGCATGCAGGTATGATTCTCTCAGGATAAAAGTGCCTGTTTTGGTACAACAAGAGATGAGTTATATTCAAAATATGAGTCAGGTTGATGACAAAAATGAAAAGTTGTTGGTTTGGAGACAGTGAAGAATACAGCTGACAAAATGATAGCTACTTTGTGTGTGTGGAATTGTGAATAAAACATGCAGCTGGTTTCTCAGACACGCTGTGCAGCATATATGCATAAGGCTCAGTTAATGAGGCTTTGGCCTGTGGACAATCCTACATATAGGCTAGTGGAGACTTGGGACTGAGGTCGAAACACTGTCTGCATTTCTAGCAGTTACTCAAAGACAATGTGCACTAACCAAACCTGCATGAATTACCTAACATGCATCTGTCTGCTGATTACCAATGGCATTTAAAGATGATTACATGCAGGGTTGGGAGGATTACTTTAAAAATGTATTCCAGTACAATTACAAGTTACCTGTTAAAAATGTAATTAGCAACTACTTACTCTAAGTATCCCCAAATTTAAGTAATGTAACAGATTACTTTTAGTTACTTTTGGATTAGCCTACTTTCTTACCAAACATATGCAAATTAAGTCACGCAGCCATGAACCATCACGCGCATCATCCACGTAGACGCTCAGTAAACAGGAAATGAACCGCACCGAGCATCCGGTAAATTTCAAAATAAAACATAATGGATAAACTCTCGATTGTGACAACCACGAGTTTGGGGGGGGGGAGGGGGGGTAGTTTATCACAGTTTGCATTGCATTGCAACGCCTGCTTAACATAATCCAGGGTAGTCTAGTAGCATACAGGGATCAGCTGTTATCGTGATATTAGACCACGCTCACAGTAGCTACACAACAAACCGTTAACAATTAACCCACGCTCAAACCGAAGCAACAATAATGTGAACTGTACTCAAGAAGCTATTATTACAAAGTTTACAACAGATATGACAGACAACCCATGAGTGCGCGCGTGCGTGTGTAAGAAAGACAGGAAGGGAGAGAGAAAGGTAAAAGCTGCTAACTGTTAGTTACCGTAGCTCAGGCGTCGGTCTCCCGTCTGGTAAAAGCTGCCGTTTATTCCTCAAATGAAGCCCATGAAGTTGTTGAGCCTCTCCACCACTGCTTGAATTAGCCACTAAACTGCTGGACGCTAAGACGGAGGGGCCGTCTGTTTGTCTGTTTGTTTACAATTCACGAAAGCAACGTGAACGTTCGTGCTGCTCAAACTTAGAGTGACGTAATGAGGCAGCGTAGTGTGCGTAGCCTCAGCCACATAGACACCGTACGGGCAGAAGAGGCAGGTGCTCCGTCTGTGATCACCTCTGAAATACAAGGAGAGGGAGAGTGGCTACTACGGCCGCTCTAGCCCGTGGTTGATTGATAAATGCATACTGTATGTCCAACAGGGCATTGCAAATTTAACAATGGTGATCTAGATTCATGGTTCTTTGCACACTACTGCAAGAGTAGCCTATTTAAAAATGACAACCCCGCTTTCACTGTCAGGGTTACAACCATTATTTTTCACATTTCAAGGCTTTTAGAGCGTTCTCAACCCATGTGGTGACCCAGTGTGAGTCAGCAGGAGTCCAGGCATGGATGTGTATGTGGTCATGACCCTTTGCATATTGTTCTGTAGTCTGAGGCATGCAGGACACTCTGAATATCAAATCTCCAATAAGAAACAAATTGAGATTATACTTAGGCTACTGTAAACACGTTATTTTTCTTTACAGCGCAAGTATCTCTGTGGGTCAGTGTTGGTGTTTTTCAAAGAAGTTGACTCACTGAAATTGAAGTTTAGGAAATGTATAACGTATCAGTAAATGCAATGGAAAACAATGTCAGTTAATACAGAGCTGTCAAACCTGGGAGGTACAATGCATAAAACAGACATGAGAAAAAAAGAAATACATGCTCCATTTCTTTTGCTTTGTGTACTATAAACCGATCATCTGCACCATTTTGTCTTCCTGTTTATATAACACGTTTTTACAGTGTACTGTTCACTGTAATCAGAGCATACAGCAGAAAAAAAGCACTGACGCACCTGATTGAAGGTTCCAATCACCCAGGCCTATTATTTACATCCTGATTGATATGGTCACGTGACCCTCATGCTATTCTAAGTGCATACATATTTCGAGTAACATCCCTTGACTTTCCAGTTTCTGCTCTACAAATCATTTGATGCCAACATACACTGTAAGCCCGGACAAGTTGAATCTACTTAAAAAATTTGAGGAAACCGGTTACGTTAAAATAATTAAGTAATGTGTAATGAAAACTTGAGTGCATTTAACTAAAAAGTTTAAGTTCAATACACTAAGTGCCAAGTTGATGCAACTTAAAATCATTTGTAATTTCAACTGCTTTACCCAACAATTCTACTTACTTTCTTGAGTTCAATGCACTAAATTTTAAGTTGATTTAACTTAAAATAATTTGTAATATCAATTGTTTTACCCACTGACAAAAGTTAAAGTAAAGCAAAACAAGTATATTCTTTTTCTCTTTTATTTTAGAAATGTTCAACAAATGGGAAAGTCATACATTACACTGTCTGCAGTGCAAAAGTATCAGTTAAATAAATTTCCACATAATCAAAAAAAAAATCTTTGTAAAAAAACAAACAAAAAACACAAATCTAAAACAAATTACTAATGAAAAATAAATACAGTGCAAAGGCCCACAGTGTACTCGGCATTTTGTTTCTCAGAGAGAATAACTTTTGTAAATTTCCATTATGAAATGCAAAATATATAGTGTGAGTGGACACAGTAGCTAGCTAGCCTAGTAACCTCTCTGTTTGGTCCCAATTACGACAGTCCCCTCCAAGATGATCCCCACTCTGGATGGGTTGAGCTGAGAACTTTCTTGACCAATGCAGAGGATTCCCACTGGAGTCTGACTGTAGGAGTCCTTATCAGTTGCATCCTAACAGAGAAAAAAAAGAAAGGATTGACAAGAAGACAACATAGTTTTTATTTTTATTTTTTACTTTTTTCAGTTTATGTTGTGTCATATATCAATGATAGATGTATTTAATAAATGTTTCTAGTTCAAAATGTCCCTATAAAATTAGTTCAAGTCTATGAGACATTGAATACTGATCAAATGATTCTGAAAATCAGTGACTTCTTCATTACAGTAATGGCTGAAATTGGAAAACAAAATATGCACCTGCAGGATTTAAAAAAATGAAGTTACTTACAGAGGAGGTCTTGAAGAAAGCAGATGAATCATCCCCCAAGATGACCGGCAGTCCCCGTGATGTCTGTTGGTTCAGTGGTCTTAGTGGGCATAGAGCACACAGTTTCACAACATTACATGACAGGAAAGGCAGACGACAGAGGGGTGAGGGATAGAAGAGGAACGAGGAACGAGGAGAGGAGAGGAGAGGAGAGGAGAGGAGAGGAGAGGAGAGCTCACCTTTGTCTGATGGAAAAGCTCAGTCAAAAGCTGACCAGTGAGGCCCTTCTTCTTCCTGAAGAGGTCCATCAGGCTTGGGGAGAAATGGTTCTCTCTGAGATTTTTCCCCACCACTCTGTTGAACTCATAACAAACCTGAAACATAAAGCATAGCAAACATAACTGCTCAGTGTGACCAGTTCAGCCTCACATTAACGTTTTCAGTATGCAGTAGTAGTCAGTATGCACAGACAAATTAAAAAGTCTGGAGCCCTGATTCTGTCCGGTTAATTAAATAAAGTTGTAATGGTAGCTAATATTGTTGTGTCACCTCCTGGATTTCATCACTTTGTCACATGCATAAAAATAGCCGTTTTCCCAGTGTTGTTCAATGATAACCTTAATCTATTTCAATCAGCAGCCTCTCCATAATACAACATGGTCGATAACATTCACTTGTTCACTCACCAGATTCAGTAGACTGCTAACGTTACTGCTCTCTCTGGGTGCAGTCGTTCTGTATGCCTCCTGCGTGGGGGGGGGGGGGGGGGGGGGGTGACTCAACTCGGTGCGGTGTCTGCCAGTCAAACAGGTGAAATGTCACGTTAAGCTGCACTGAACAGCTCTGTTAAATTAGCAAAGTTAGCTAACCAGCTAACATGCCCGCATTCGACTTGACAAAAAAAAACCAACGTTAAAAGTCAAACGTGAAAATGTCAGAATTAGATGAAAACGAGCTTTTCCACGTCTCACCAGCAGCCCCACAAATTCATCTACACTTGCAAACGATAAATACACCGCAGCAACTCACCTCTAGATTCAGTAGACAGCCGCCCTGTTGCTCTTCTCACAACCTCGAGCGGTGCTGTCTTCGTCTTCCCATGCGGGAGTACGTTTTTCTCTTCTCCGCTGAAGCCTCCCCCGCTATAGTGCAGTGCCGTTTTCCGCGATACCTTCTGCGCTCGCAGCTTCTCGAGTGACACAAAATCCGGCCTATAGTACATACAATGTCCGCCGAATCGGTTGAATCAAACGACTGCAACGTCACCGAGCGTTACGTTCAATGCGTCAGGAAATAGCCAATCACGAGCTTCTGTGCAGTAAAACTTGCCAATTCTAAGTTATGTAAACTTAAAGTAATTTGTACATTCAAATATGTCTAGATATTAAGAGATTGTACTTACATTTGATAGTAATGCAACAGAACATACTTACATAAGATTAGTAATGCAGCCACACTTAAATTATTTAAGTATATTGTAATTACATTGTTTAATTAGATATGAAGTCCGGGTTTACAGTGTAAGAGAGAGCCAGCACTTCATTCATTTGCATCAGTCTGCAGGACAGGATAGGACAAGACCCTATAAAGATTGAGTAATAAATGAACAAACAAATAAATAAGCTTAGTGAGTTAAGGAGACAGCTGTTTAAAAACCCTGCAATAAGTAAACAAGTGAATTTGGTAAATAATTACTCAAGCAAGTCAGCGAGAGAAACAATGTGCAGCCTTAGCAGTTTTATCAGGTTTCTGTTTATCATTGGGCTCATGCAGGTAATGCTGTGAGCTATTCTGATGTTCTCCTTTTATTCTGCTGCACACAAACAAACAAACACACACACGTAGCACGCACCATGTATCAGAGATCCAATCTGTACACGGTTCCTACACCAGTTCAGCCTTGGAGAGCTCATCACCACAATGTGCGTGTGTATGCATGTGTGACTGCAAGTCTATACTGTATAGGCTATGTGTGTGGAATGAGTCACAGTGTCTCTGTTCCTGCTGTTACGAATTCGTCTAACTTTTAGGGGAATCTAATGAGTCAGTGTGCCTGTTCTACTGTAGATTTGCTGCAGTGAAACTAACGTCCTGACTGATGCTGCTGACGACCACAGCGCTGCTGAGGGACCTGAGCCGTCACCTCTGTGACACATTGTTTATTGTCAAAGCTGTGATCCTGGATGCCACTTTAATGAGATGAAGCATTTCTGTTGTTATGCATTATTGAGCTCACATGTTCAGAATCAAACAGTCATTCATAAAACTCGCATCTGCACATGGGCACAATTGTAGTTCAAAACAACAATATCTGCAACTCCATTAAGAATTGCTATCACCAGATTAGTGATATTTGAGAAAGATTTATATCTTGTCCATTATGATGATGACCATGACAATTCAGTGTCTCCGTGTTCCCATTGCAACCCTCCAGATTGAATGAAATGAGATTCACAATGAGAGACACAGTCTCTGCACACTGCTTTGTAGCTGCCTTGTCTTTCAAAGTAAATCCAGAAACCAAAGTAAAAGATCTGCCAGTGCTGGAGAAAAGAAAAGACCTCCTCAGGCAGTCGAGCCATCTAGCTGCTCCCACTGGCTCAGTCACATAAAGAAAACCTCTCCTTTACTTTAGCCCAAGGTGTTTGTTTATTTTTTGGGTTTTTTTCCCCACATGCAATCTTATGTTATTGTTTCACCTGTCACGTACCCACCGACAAAGAACAAGAATAGGTGCAGAAATGTAACCAAAAGCCTTTTCGTACACAACAGTGTTCTTTTTGTGATGTGTCAAGGATTGAAGAGAGACCAACCCTGGAGCTCAGCTGCAGCCAGAGGGGGACATGTGTTGTCAACAAAATGACACAAGGTGACACAGATCTTCTGGTTTGCAGGATATGAAACTTGCTGGGGACAGATGATAAAATAGAAATAGAATATCAATTTAGACAACACAGTAATTTAAGATAAATGAAGAACGTTGCCTTTACTCAGTGTATTTTATTATACCCAGTAAATTTTTGTTAAATCTCAATCGGACTCATGTGTTATAACTGTACTGAGCTTTAACTTGAATTGTTTCTACTGTCCTGACTGACTGATTTAGAGAATTAAAGTAAAGAAAGAAAAGAACAGCTTCCCCCTGCAGTGAGCTCCGTCACTTCTAATTTAGGCTTTGTATTTCATTCAGCATGATAACCTTCATCTAATGTTGACCTGTGCTGCCTTCAGGAGTGGTGTTTCTCTAGATTGGCTTCCGCCTTTCAACATGTTGCAGGAGCTCAGTGTGAGTTTGGCAGAAAATGTCAGCGACTTTGTCCGTATGTTACAACAATCACGATCCAAGCCGAGGTATTTCAGGAGAAGGTGGGATTGAATCTCCGTCATCGAGCAGCCATCAGTGAGCCTCGACTACGCTGACATTTCCTTCTACATTCCTCACACCTGGTGAACTGTGCTCACAATCACAGTCCTTCCCGCTCCTATATTTGGCTCATCACATTTCTGCCAGGCTCGCTGCCGCTCACAGACTTGGTGCATGCGTTACAAACAGTTTCTCCAGACAACAACTGAATGTAAGGCATTTGTGTTGTGTGACTGCTAATGTGCATGACACTGTGTCCATGTGCAGAGACAAGAGCCACGGTGTTAGGGACACAAACTCTACACGCACGCAGAAAGAGAGAAGCTCCCATGACCACTCTGGCAATCCTTTCCTTTAACAGAATCACTCCAGCCGTCCTATAACACAATAACAAATCACAGCATGCTATATGACATGCTGTTGGCTTAGCTGATGATAAACTACTAAACCTATTGTGGCAGTGTCAGAGCCACTCATTTAGGAAACAAAACGATGACATTCATCTCACTGATCCCAGAGGAAACTTCATCACAGCAGGAACAGAGCTGAGGATGCAGGTGAATTAGCAGCACAGCTCACTGAAGATTAAAGACTTGTCAGCTTCATTATATTAACACAACACATGTTCTCATGCAGAATAATGACTGTTTGCACAATTACAAAGGTTGTCTGTTTACAGACGTGCATGATAGTGGGAGAGTATTTAAGTATGGACCAGGCCTGGAGCATCTGTCAGGTAGTGGTCCTTTTGTCCTCACATACAGTATAAACCTGTTAAGGCCCTGAGTGATTTTTTTTTTTCTTTCAGTCTGAATAAAACCCTATGGGATGAAGGCAATCTATACAACAAAGGAAATACAGACCTCAGCATCTTTTAGATGAGTTCAGGGAAAGGTTAGCCAGAGCACAGGTAATCATCACGTGCAGCCTTCTCTCATCATCCAAAGCATAATGTGCTCAAACATTTATGTTGCAGTGACGGTTATATATATTTCTAATGCAATAAGGCATAACATGACTTTCGAGCATCACGCTGCTAACACAGTTTCCACCTTTATGGCTTTAACAGTTGCATCAAATTTCAGTAAACTATGAAAAGATGGCATTCCTGTCCCCCAAGTGTTGCCAAGTCACTCGTGACAGGGAATCTGTCTTTATTGTGTTATTTTATGAATTGATCAGCAGAGAGTGATTCAGCCCTCAGACCTGACTTTTTGCTTGGCTGCCTGCCTTAAATCCATACTCAACCACATAACACAGGCTGTGTGCCAAACAACAGGCAGCTGTGGAAGATAAATGTCAGGGATGAATAGGATTCAGCCAAAATGTTCCATGCTTTTTGCTGCCCAAATTTTGGGGTGATTTTGGGCATGTTCAACTGGGAGGAGACCCACAGGACCAACCCATCCCATCATGGCTCGGGTGGGAACCCAGGAGGAGGCGGAAGAGAGGACAAAGACAAGACTAATCTGCTGTCAGTGATACCTGGATGGATGCTTGCTTCATGCTCATGTGGGCTGAGGCCGAGGTTATAGATTACATTAGATTAATCTAAAAGAGCATTAATTAATCCCCAAGGGAAAATTTGAAATGTTAAATAGTTGTTATACAGCTGTGTACATCGCTGTGCTAATTGACAACAAGCAGCAGGAAGATGAATCAGGAGCAGTTGTGTAAATGCTGCACTGCTTAAATTAACTTTTTAATCCATTTTTGGAAGAAAACATTCATTTATATACCTGTAGCCTATATAAATTGTTATAGTTGCCTACCTGTTTACACCTCCAGCAGGCACAGAGGAACGTTAACATTCATTCGAGGTTATGCTCGTGTCCATCAGATGGATGTTATGTCCTTTAGCTCCGATTTGGCCTTCATCAACACCTGAGGAAAATGTCTGGGTTCAGCAGCTGAATGTGTTCACCGGCTAGCTTCTGTTTTAATCAATGAACAGTTTGGTAAATAAATAAATAAATAAAATAAAAAATAAACCTTGAAGACAGTTCCTATTTCTCCTGGAAATAGGTCTGATGAAAACCAGTAAATGTGCTGTATGATAATAATAACAAACAAATAAACAAAGAGCTAAATTTTTTACTTTTCTCAACTTGTAACACTGGAGCCACAACATGTTGGATCATGAGAGAGAGGCTATGTGACGTTTATGCATCTGTCATTTTATTTCCCTGTGACTGATCAACACCAGGAAGCTGCTTTGATCACTGGTGTGTGGCTAAGAATGTGCAGAACACACAGTTCCCGTCGCAGTAAGCCCTCCGTCAGCAGCATGTCGGGGTCACACATGCAGACTGACTGTGGAACAAAGTGTTACAGTTGTTAACTGTTAATGTGGGTTAAATGCAGAAACAACAAAAAAAAACATTACATAACCTTTGTTATACGCAAGTGGCATCAATAGCCTTCAGTTTCAGGGTCAATAAAAAAATCTCTCAGTTAGAGCTGATTCAAGTGTCACAGGTCTTTATTTCAGTCCTTGTGTGTGATGGATAATAATCAGCTCGGTGTGATTCAGCTCACAGGCCGAGCTGACTTTTCGCCTGCCAACCTGCCTGTGGTTCATTCATCAATCAGACTCTCTGGGCTCCACAGCGCACCACGGACCACAGGACGTAAAGGTTACAAGAAAATATGTTTCACCTGATACCCACCAATGATCACTGTCACACATGTGCACACATGCCCTCTCTCTGTGGGACAGGTTCATCCTCAGATGTACTGGGAAGGGGACAGGAGAGTTTCATTCATCATATGTCTGGATTTCATTCACTTCTTTTTTTTGTGGTGTCATCCACAAGGTTTATATTCATTTTTTCTCCCTCTGTCTAAATGTTTTATATAATATTTCTCATTCTGGTGCTTACTACACTTAGTTCTTATAATCTGAAGCTCCAGGGCTATTGGAAACTTTATGTTATGGTTCAAATTGCAGGGTATAACCTTCCTGGTTATTTTTTGATTTTGGTATATCCTTCGTACCAAGTGTAAATATTATACCATACCATATTCATGTCTGGAAGCATTTTGTAATACAATTTAAAGTGAGTGCACCATTTCTAACTGGTCATCTGAACGTCTCATCTACCTGCCTCACTCCGTCAGTGTTTCGTGTCCCCAAGTCTCTGCTGTATCTTATGTATCATATATCATAATTACGTGGGGTAATATGCAGGTAATATAACGTTAGCAGCCCAGCTCCCAAACTTTACTTTGAGTTTTTGAAGAAGACTGTGTAAAATATTTAAGGATGAAGTTTATAAGTTAAGCCTTAAGTTATAGTTTAGCTATCTGCACCCTTTCATAGTGTCAACTTGTCATTTGGTCAAACACTGCTCAACAGTGACACAATTCAGGATTAGTCATACATTTTGATGCAAAAAGAGTCATTTGTTTACTTATTTATTGTGTGGGTGTGTGACTGTGGTGGTTTTTCTTTTGCCATTTTGTTTCCACTCTGGTATCCAGTTTGACCTTGTATTTGTGCTGTAGATTGCTGTAAGTAATTGTATTAGTGATGATGGTAAGCAATTAACAACATTTACTCTCTATTTAATGCACAGTTTTCAGGTACTTGACCTCATTCATAACAGGAAACAACAACCAGTCAATTTCATTACCTGTGCAAATCTGCCTAATTGGACATGTGTGGGTAGAAATAATGGTTGACTGTGGGTTTTTAATGTAGACTGATCAGTGCTACTGAAATATGCCACTCCCCTCAAACATAATGAGGTGATGGGTAGATTATGTTTTGAATGGCTCATTATTTGTTTGCTTTGTAAATTCTATCTCTATGCAAATTAGGCAAAAGTGAAAACGCATGTCTCCTTTTTTCAGCGCATAATGTTAATTGCCACTTTCATGTCTGCTGCCAGCGGACAATCTCGTTAATACTTTAATGCAAGATTTATTGTAAAAACACAGCAAATCCTCAAAGACAAACTGGCTGTAAGCAAATAGAATCAGGACAGAGCTCTGCCAGTCAATTTTATATCAAGCCTGCAAGAGTACATGTGTGATGATAACGCACAACCTGACAGCCTCTACAAAAATGGAACAGATGAGAGTACTGTATCTTCCTATATCAAGATTGAAGTTGTCATATATGTGACATACAATGAGATATTATATACATCCTCTGGATACACAGAAGGTAAGAGTATATGAAACACGTTCAACACATGAATAAAAATATGTATATGGTATATTTTGTGAGCACACAATATGTGACCAGATACATTTAATGTATAGGTATAGGTATAGTGTATAGACAACATATTCATTCATAATATATGTGCATATATGAATTAATTTCTTATTCATTTTATTTTTTTATCTTCCCACTCCCAACATATTGGCATGCTTTGGGTTAGACTCATCATTTATGTCTAAAATTATATCAATTTTTAAAGGTATATTTTTTCCTTTTTAATTTTATATATAAACTTGATATATGAGAATTTACTTATACTGTAGGACTCCCTACAAATAACCTTGTTTTTCTGCCCAAACTAATTTTTAAATCTGTAGGATATGTTTAAAGTCACTCGGCACAAAAATGTATTATTTGAGAGACGATACAGAACATAGAGAAGGGTTTCACCTTTAAAGTGCTCCTTTCATTGCTTTCAGTGGTGCACAACTTTTACGTGGACTGCTCTCTTTATTCGATGTGCTGCGAAACAGACCATTTGACAGCTGAGCCTGAGGAAAGAAGGATTGATCCAGGACCAGGACACACAGCAGGCAATTAGCACATATCTCTCCTAATCACTCCACACCCCACATGCATTTCAGAACTCGTTATTGAGACAGATTTTCTATGATTCATCGCACTGCTGTGATTTACCACCAGTCAGTTGTCAGGCGAGAATTCATTACACCATTCGAATGCAAATCCCCCTTCAAAAATAGAGCATCAATATGCAAGACGATGCCTTCATTAGACGGTCATTTGGTTAATTGATTCACTCTGTTTAAAGAGGGGATTAGCATAGCTAATCACGGTCTAAAACATCTGGCTCACACACAGAGGCAGGAAACAATGCAGCAGATTCTAACTTCCGGGGTCAAAGGCCAGCTTTGAGCCAATTGCATTTTTGAGTGACACACAAAAACAGACGATGAATGACGAAAATTCACTGAATGAGCTCCCACAACAAAAGAGGGCAGGTGTGTTTGTCTGTTGACAGGACATTCATGATGCTGGCTTGTGATCACAGCTGAGCTCTTTGCTTCAAGTGAGGTGAAAAATGGATTTTGGTTCAAAAAGAGAAAGAGGCATCAATACAGCTGGAGCAAAAATATTCAGATCACCAACACATTCTCCCACAAACCGAGGTTTTCCTGCTGTAACAGTCAGATGTGATCTCATTACACTGCTCAACAATTACCTTCTCTAACTAAAATGATAAAGTTGTAAACAATATAATTTAATATGACACAGTACAATATAATAATGACTTTGGTGTCAATGAGGTTTGTTTGTTTATTTTATTTCTATTTTAATGATACATTTTCGTTTGACTTTTATTAAATTCAGTGTTAGTTTTCTTTTGTGGTACAAGTGAATTTTTTCTAAGTAAGTCAGTAATAATAGTAAACAATGACCATTATGCTCTAATTTGTTTTGGGCTATTTATGTAATTTTCAGTAACTTCCTCTTTGGCAGAGGGCAGCTGCACATTTGACCCCAGCTGCCCTCAAATCTGTTGCTTTGACAAAGAGCCGACAACCTCATGCCCACGTCTGAATGAATTCATGTATGGACATACACACACAGACATGCGCTTATATTGCAAGATTTGAGTGAACTAATGTTCCCATTCAGTGGAAATGACTGAATCACAATAATGATAATAATGTATTAAATCATACAATATTAGACGTCCCGCATGGTAGATGTTTTTTTGATTATAAAGCAGGTCTATGTTCCTATCAGCACCTTGAAAGTACAGTATCAAAGTCCCACCACTGTAATACTGGGCCTTAAAAAGAGCTGTCAATACTTCTGAAACTTTGTGATGTCACAACAAAGCAACCACAACCATTCAACCAATACATCTTCATTCATTTATTTTCCAAAACAATCAGCCAATCAGAAGAGAAGACCAATCAAAATGAATACAAGCCAAAATTGAAATAACTAAGCAACTGCGTAAGAACTGAATTGAATGTCTGAATTTTGTAAAATGACAACACAGGATAATTGTCCCAGTACCATCCTTGTGATATAGTCAGTGAACAATAATGTTGAATCAGCACTCGGACATTTGCCTACAACACAAGGCAACAATGATCCTGTCCTGGAGAAGGTTATGGAAACTACCCACATCAGCCAGGAGGGATGCTGGGTAACAGACGGACACAGGCAGGGTGAGGTGACGAATGATAGATCGTTTTGAGCCCAGGTTGTCTGGACATCTGGCCCACCCAGGATACACAAATAACACACACGATTCACATGAACAGTACACACACATACCAACATAAGCTTAGAAGATGAAGGGACATGAGTAATGGATGGGCCCTTTCTTTACACCACTTCTTTATCCGACACACACACAAACCCACACAGATAACATCCTACAGTACAACAATATACAGATTATCAGCAAGTTTGAGTGGAAGCTGACAGGCCCAACGACACAGTGACTGTTTACAGGCTCCCCATCACACGCTGCCTCTGGCCCACTTAAAAATGGATGAGAAAGCCTCCGGGACAAAAGCAGAGAGAAAATATCACCACCTAAAGCTATTGTTCAACTGTCTCTGCAGGGGCAGGCAGTGAGGGTTTTGGGGCTGGGTGGACACATTCTGCTGAAATAATGACAACCAAGCTAGCCGACCTCACAGAACATATGAACCTGGGAGAATATGTGGCTCACTTTGTGGGAACATGTTCAACCTTTAATGGATATCATGTCTAGACCTCCGGAGAATCCACCCTTGTAAACAAAAGACACCTCAAAATAAACAGATTCCATTAATGCTAGAAAAAAATAAAGAAATAAAATCCCATGCACTGGGACCTTGCTTTCAAATAACACCTGACAGAGCACAGAAACACAGCGAAGGACCTGCAGCACAAAGCATATTGGATGAAATAAAGGCATTTAACTCTCCATCTGTCATTGCCTGGGCACAGCCAAGAGTGCATGTTTGTGTTTTAAGCTTCACATATGTCTCTGCTAAATGCTTATTTAGCGGGTTTGGGGTCTGGGATCCAACAGTTCTGGTGTGGGATTGGAAAAGTTGGAAAAAGAAAAAGAAAAGAAAAAAAAGTGTGTTTGAGAGGAACCATAAATATGGACAACACCGAAATCTTCCTTCTTCTTGTGCTCCTACAAAGCAAACTCCCCCTCTGCGTGAGAAACAATCACTGTAATGTTTTCTGTTTTTGTTGGTCTCAATTATTAATTATGTCTCTACGGTGTTACGAGAGGACTGCTGGAGGATGATAAAACCAAATCCAAAAAACCTATCACTGCATGTACTTCCTTTATTTAAAAAAAAGGAGAAAAAAAAAGACGCAAATACTTCTGGGGATAGTGGTCTGCACCCAGAAAATATTTGGATGATAAAGCTGTATTCAGTAACAGTGTGAGAAGCTTGTAAGAGTCAAGTTGATTTTATTCATATAGTGCCAAATAATAACAACAGAAATAATCTCAAGGCACTTTTCAAACAGAGCAGGTCTAGACTGTCTATAATATTATTTACAGAAACCCAACAATTCCCACCTTGAACTGCGCTTGGCAACAGCAGCAAGCAGAAACTTCCTTGCAAGAGGAAAAGAAACGTCAAGCTGAACGGAGGCAGCCACCTGCCTTCAAGAGTAGAAAAGTGGGGTTTAAAAAATCACTGATTTCAGACAGAGGCAGTAGAGGGAAAGGTCAATGTGCCATGACGTTAATAATAGCGTTAATATTAGCAACAATAAAGACTATAGAGTAGACTATAGGCTCTAAACCTGACATGTGAATCTGGATTGTAATATCTGGACCATAGAGTCTCTAGCTTGTGTGCACTTTTAAACACAAGGATTCAAGATTCATGTGACTGCAATGGATGAGGAGACTTAGTGAAAAGATGGATTAACAGTTGAATGAATGGACAATTTTCTGTACAATAAACAAACAAAACCCTAGAAATCTGGACGCACCCTAGTGGCAGCAAATATATTTCCTCCGATATAGTCTGGCTTGTCAGTCTAACAAAACCAAGTACACCAAAGAAAAGAAACAAGAAGTCTCTCTCAAGAAACTCACAGGTGTGACAGTAGCCTATAGACGTTGTCTGACAGGTGAAGCCCCTGATGAGTTGGGTGAAGAAAATGTGATGCTAGACTGATGCACTGTTCTACTGTCTGTCTCAAATTTCTCCTTAAAAAAATCTTTTTGCTCTGCTCTTTATTTTTGCACCTCGTTTCAAGACAAATTCTTGGTCTCCAGACTTTCTTTCACCAGGATGAAGAGACATATTTACGGCATGCTGATGGAAACTGTTTTATAACTGTAAATTATCAGACATTTATAATGGTTCAGCTGCAGCAGGAAAACGGGCTCCACAGTAATAATATCAGATAAACATAGAGATATTCCTCTAACTTCCATGGGTGGATGAAACTGTAGGGAATCCATTCATCATTTACTATAAATGGCCATTTACAGTCCATTTATATACTGAACTCAAGTTGGCTACAGGGACATGCAGAAGCACTTTTTCTATGAGAAGCACTTTATGAATTGTGATCTTGTATTTTGTATTTGATTTTACTGTGACTGTTTTTCTTCTGTTATGATGACTGGGTGTGGCTGTGTTTTACTGTGGGATTGCCTATGCCTGTCTGCACAACAAATTTACCATTTGGTATTAATAAAGAAACCTTGATTTACAACATTGTTCATTATCCATTCTTCCTTCAGCTTAAATTAATGGACCGAAACAGTCATTTTAACCGCGGCTGTCTGACGTCTGTTTTAACAGCGCCGCAAACTGAGAACAATGCAGACGTCAGTCACAAGACAATTTGGATCCTTAACTGATTTTGCTTGTCCACTGTGGACCAAATGTCATTCAAAATAAGGAAGCCTTTAGAAAACAGTAAAAAAGAAAAAAAAAAACTAAAAAAAAAAACTCTGTAAACTTTTCCGAAACATTTCCAGTTCTCGATTGCTCTATGGAGGTGAATGGTATCTCTCCACAGTGTTGTGCAGATGATGTCTGTGAGCAGCAGAACAACCGACCTCAGGCCCTGCGTGGAAGGTCAGGCTGCACCGGTGAGAATATTCTCACAGCTCGAGTGGGTAGGGAGGATCAAAGATGTCAAGAGTCAAGATCAAAGCAGCCCTGATTTACCACCTAAAACTCAAATAGAGGACCAGAAGTTAAAAGTAACATGTTGATTTCCAAACCTATGAAAATAATCAATAATCATATGGGACTGTGAACCGAGTGATGTTTTTGGTAAACTTCAGCATTAAACTGTTTCACACTGTATACAATCTTGTGATTCTTCAACATCTAGGGATGTCAGTGATGCTAATACAGCTCTGCAACTGCTTTCCCAAGGGGCACCAGGGCCATTACCCATCATCCCCTTGAGTCCCGTCATCATTTCCAGGCAGGTTTTGTGTCCTGGGACAGGCAACTGGCTCCTGACGCTTATCTCACGACGCAGGCTGGCACGTGTGTGATGAGACAAATGGAGCAGGAAACACTATTCAATCTGTATTTATTCAAGGAGGGCTCGTTTGCTCGCTTGTTTTGTTTTTGTTGTTTATTTTCCAAGCAGTTACAGGGCAAGACTGTTTTACTCATCGACTTATAACAGCAGCTGCCACGATGCTGCATATTTATAGTCACACAACTTCACACCCAGCAGCTTATCATGGACAGTTTTAACCCTAAGGAGTCTGTGGTCTCCTGTGTGTCTCTACGTCTGATAGGTGGAGGGACACTTTGCATCTGTATCTATACTCAGGTTTGACGGCTGTTAAGTTGTTAAATTAGTTTTATTTTTAAGACATTGGTGAAGATGTTTTGTCTCCATATCCTTACAGTTCATTTTTTTAAAAGCAGCAACAAGAATAAGATTCACTGAGGGTTTAAAGCTGTTAGAGAAAAAGTAAGTGTTGGTATAATGGAGCTAGGGAAGGAACATTTCATTAGCTGCAAAGTAAGAATTATTCCCATTTGTGCAGCTTGTGTTTGTTTATCTACAGAGGTGAACATCAAGTCACTCATCAACAGTGTTTTACTTCCCCCCAAACTAATTAAAGAGAAGCTAAATAAAAATAGAATCCTTTATGTCATCAGTCTGGAATAGATGATATTTTGGGTCTGGACATATTCGAGGACTTGTCAGAGTTTCTGTTGTTGAATTTGACAGGGTTGAGTCACATGAAGTAATTAATATAATCACCCAATTGTTTTTAAACTGGAACAAATCTCAGTGTTATAGTGATAATTTGTGTCTCAACAGCAGCTGTGCGCCTGCCTGGCTTAGTGTGCTGTCTGAATTTGTGACCTTTATGAGCCCTGCTCATTCCTTTTGTTGCCTCTCCTACTCCCCTAGACACAAGGGGGTCGTAGCGAGAAGAACAAGTGAAACCACTGTCCTGTTTCCAGGAGTGGTTAAAAAGAGAAAGACATCATTTTGGAAATAATTACACAATTTCAGTCTTAGACTGTTATGTTACTGTTGAATTGTATTTGATTAGAAAGCATGTGTTCTTGACAGATTTGTACTTCTGCAATAAAGAAAGAAAAACAAATTTACCTCAGTCACCAACACTACTGCATTTAAAAAATATAGTAGAAAAGCAGCAACAAACATCAGAGTAACCTTAAAAAGGAATAAGAAGAGCTGCTGTTCTGTACAGTATCACTCCTGAACTTCACCTCTGCTGTATCCCTGTTCAATTACAGCTCTCCTGTCGGCCTCAGAGTGCAGCACAGAAAGCTTTCACCACACTTAGTATGTTTTAAAATGTCAACTTCCTGCTTTGTCACCAGTAAAAAAAAAAAGACAATGCCATGTCAGCCAGAAATACAGTATGACACATGTGCGTTAATGGGCCTGCGTGTTTCTGTGTGTGTGTGTGTGTGTCATGTGAAAATCACAAGGATGCAGAGGATTATTCCAAACACATTTATTACAGTGACGTATCTACACACCTACTGTTTTCCAGCAGAGAGGCACTGCCACTTTACAAACCTGACAAAAAAAAATCTAAACAAACCTAAACAAAAAAATGTTCACATCTGGATTTACATTCAATCACAACAAATTAAAATGGACTTCATTTTGTACATCTGGACTTACTAAAACTAAAAAAGGCTTTTTTTTTCTGACACGCTGGACTTGAGGAAAAATTTCATGCAAGTTTTTAGACCAATGTGTAGCTAAGGTAGATCAGTCATGATGCTCACTTCTTATCCCGGATAATGTCTGAATGTAGATTGGACAGGATCAATATTTTAATGGTTTCTACATGAGCAGCGTGTGTATGTGCGCCCAATGTTGTGTCTATTTAACTAAGAGCTGAGAGATGTACTGACATATAACATATGATGTGTGTCATGCAATTCTATGAGTTTTAATGCTCCTTTCTATTTCATTGCATCAGACCTACTGAGACTGCGTCTGTCTCTAGTGAAGCTAAAAAATGTAGTTATGTTTTCTTTAGCCAAATAAATTAATTATGTTATGTTTATTTTTTAAAAATACCCCTTGTTTCTTCACTAAACTAATCAGTCGTGGAAAGCTGCAACATGTTCTAATCTCCAGGCAAAGCTGACACTGTGAATGTGCAACAGAGCAACATTAGTGCTAAAGAAAAAAAAAAAGAGAAGACACAGAGAGCAATAAGAAGCATGTGCTGTGAAGAGACTCTCCCAGTGGAGACGCAGCCTCGATGCTCTTCTCTCGCTGCCAAGTAAACACAGCCACTGTCCTAATGAGTGGGCGGAAGAGCAAAAGGTGTCTGGGAAAGATGCGTAACTCCCACAGAGGATGTGAGGAGAAGTGAAGGAGCTGTTCCTTACATGCTAATCATGTCCTGTGCTGCTTCACTAGAGCACGGGTTATAAAATATGTTAGAAATGAGGCTGACGATGAAACCGCTGCCAGGTTAAACTCTTACAGTGTAAAATCTTCCAGAGTGTTGCCAGATGATCATAAAGATCAAAGCCAAAGACATTCATAATAATGACCAACTCATAGACAAAAAAGGAGGAAATATAAAAGATCTATTTAGATATACAAAGCAAAAATAAGCACTTAAAGTGGCTGTAAAGGGGAATGTCTAGAAAATAAGTGTGAAAGAATTGATTCTGGCAGGTTCTGGCTGATCTCAGGGGCGCACGCCAGGAAAATTAAAGATCCAAATTGAAGAAAAATGAAAAGACGGAGAAATTAAGAAGAAGATGAGAAGTGCTAAAGGTATCAGTACTCGCTCTGTCCACACTACCTCTCTCTCTGTCATGTATCAGCACCCTGAGATGTCTTTGGTTTTGTTGCGTCGTAGGAAGCGTGTGTCAGCGGGGTCAAAACCTTGTTCACAGGCTCCGAACAGAGCCCAGCTGGGGGTCTTCGCCATGTAGTCCAAGGCTGAGAAGCTCTGCTGCCCCCCGCTCTCCTCGTGAACCTGGACCAGCTCCTGGAAGCGCTCGTAGTCGATCCATGTCCACCATTCCCCGTCCACCTTGAACTGAAAGCACAAGGAGAATGCAGAGTGAGAGAGGCTGTTTATTGTAATCCGCTGGTTTTTGAAAGCCTTTTAAAACATTTATAGTGATACCTGGAATTCAAAGATATTAACTTTTGATTTTGAGTTGTATGAGACTCCTGTATGTCTTCCCTACAGGTTTCCTTTAAAGTATTTAAGGTTTTCTCCTCATATTTGTCCTACACCTAAAGAATGGGCATAAATATAGAGAAGGTGCTCATGTGATCTCTGTGGTCAGGTACCGTACAGTCGAGATACTTCAAGATTTTTTCCATTAAATTGTTTTCACCGGTGCAAACACCTCAACTTTAATCCTTACCCGAGAAAAACTTTTTCAGAGATTCTGGGTGATACCGCTAGGAAACTCCCTCACCCAGGGAGAAATAAAACGTTTAGAAGAAAACCTAAGGTGTTTTGTGCAACTGGACTCTGTTTGTTTCGTAAATAAAGTATAGAGGTAATGGAAAAATATATTTTCAGTAGCAAGAAGAAATCACTGTTAGTAGTAATGAAACACAACAGAGAAGCTATCACTGCTAGTTGGTGTTTGGTGCTGAAGAAAGAAAGAAAGAAAGAAAGAAAGAAAGAAAGAAAGAAAGAAAGAAAGAAAGAAAGAAAGAAAGAAAGAAAGAAAGAAAGAAAGAAAGAAAGAAAGAAAGAAAGAAAGAAAGAAAGAAAGACAGACAGTACATAAACCTAACAAAGCCCAGTCTGAATCCAGTCATACATCATGTATGACTCAGACCAAACTAAGATTTAATAATAATAAGAAAGAAGAAGAAGAAGAAGAAGATAACAGAATATAGATTAGAAATAGGTTCTTAACTTTATTTATAATTTCCTGTAAAATCATGTAACAAGCAACAATACAGAGAGTAACACACATACTGCATGTAATCAAAAGGACCCACACTGATTACGGTGAGTCTTGCTCCACTTCTGATAAATGGACAGAAGGAGAGCAAGGGGCTGAAGACGTGTGTGTGTGCGTGTGTGTTTATTTGTAAGAGGCACACTGCTGACTATCAGAGAGAGAAAGAAGAGCTTATGTGTTCGGCAGTGAGGGGAAAAACCTCTGACATCATTCTGCCTCTTTAATCCTGCTTATTTTCCCAAAAGTGCAGAGAGGTGAAGAGCATGACCTCTGCTTTCCCACCTCACAACAGTGCTCTCCAGCTGATACTGTACGCCATCACGTTCCCCTCGGGGTTTCGCAGAGGTGGGAAACCCTGGGAGCCAAACAAAACATACAACACAACATCTAACAGATTAGTGCTGTCTGTGGCAGTGCGTAGTAAAGTCTGATCTTAAAAACAGCCCTTGTTGACTTGAAGTCGCTCGTGGGTAATTGTTTGGAGGTTTTGATAAGCTTTGACTGGATGCAATATGACACACAGCTGTCACCAGGGATGGCTGTTGTGCTTTTAAGCTCTCAGCGTTTATCATTTAAAAAAGCTCTTTCAGATTCATGGCTTGCTTTAGCAGGACCCCCCTTATGAGCACTGGGTCTTGCTTTTCCAAAATAAAAAACAGTCTTGCACCAAACAGCCTCTACTACCATAATTCACACAACAGGAGGGAAACAGCTAGTGTTACATCACTGACGGTCTTAAAAAAGACACCAACTCGATAAGACAAAATGTCCTCATGAAGCAATGACATCTATTTGGCTGGTTTAAAGATTTTACTGCTGGAGATGATGGCCCACCGAGAGAGGAATGGCATTAAGCGTTTGAGCGTTAGCCTTTAGATGCCTCGCGCCTGCTTCAGCCATTAGAGACACGCTGCCCGCTGCATCGCTAATGAGGCCTGAGAGAGGAGGGGATTAAAGCAGCGTCTATTGTTAATGTTTCTGGTAATGAGAGGGGATGATATTAATTCAGCTGGCATCTCAGCAAACAATTACAGTCTCTGTGCAACAAAGCAAAGCTTGTGCTGTACAAGAAAAGAGAGCGAAGACGGCAACTTTGCCGAGGATCACTGAGGATGCTGAGGACAGCTACTTCACTGAGCACCACAGGAGGCGCCTTCATGAATGAGCACACGCCAATGAGGTGTGCGCTACTTTCACTCCAATGTCTTGTGCACTCTTTAGAGAGAAATAAGTAGCGCCTGAACAGGAGAATATGTTCTTTGTTTGGGTCTAGTGATGCATGTCCTTTCTGCCTATATGGTCAAATAAAGTAAATTACCATTACTGTTGTCCATGGATTTTTTTTGCCAACAGCCAAAGAGTCTTGGCCTCAAGAAATATTTCCCGTTCAATAGAAAGTTGTCCCAGATCTCTACACCCTACAGTATTTTGTGTGTTAGTGAAGCATCATGTTGTACAGATGATTCTGGAGGCTGAATGCATCCATGTGTGTGACTTGGAGTCAGCTAGCAGTTACAGATTCATACACTCAGACTGGTTGGTTTCATATGCCATGTGCCATGTGCCAGTTTCATGCCAGTGGTGAGTGGCTGCAGGAAGAAGGTCAGACTGTGACAAACTGTCTGACTGCAGTGAAGTCCTGGCTATCGATCAACTTTCTGCTACTAAACTCAGCTAAAACTGAGATGATAGAAATTGTCAAACTGTTGTATGGTCCAATGGCTATCTATCCCTTGACAACGATACCATACCATCTACAGAGAGAGTAAAGAATCTTGGTGTCTCCCTGCAGACATTAGGCGGGCCTGCTTGATTGGGATTTTTAAAACAATGCTTAAGACCCACTTATTTATATTTTGTTGTTTTTGTAATGCTTCTGCTTGTAAACTGCATGCAGTTTTTGATGTGTTGTACAGCACTTTGATGTAAAGCACTTTAAATGTATTATTATTGTTATTATTATTATTGTGTGTATTATTATATGTGTTGGTTCTGAGAATACCACTAATTAAATGCTAGCATAAGGCTTATACATCTCAGCCCCTCCCACCCCTCTCCCTCCTTGCCCAGCCATTCACCAACATCCACTGTCTCATGTTGATGCCATCAGGAGCTTGTTCTCAACCACAACAATGTTTTTTTTCAGCAGCTAATGCTGAAAGAACAGCACGAGGAGTAGCTGACCAGAAGCACATTGGCATATTGATCAACAGCCACAAGCTCTCACCGCTGGCTTTAGCCTCTCTGACTGTTTAGAAGAGTAAATCTCAGTCTGTCAATTCCAGTAGGTTATACTGTACGTCTGCGCTGCTGAAAGGCTGTTCTTTAACCTCTTAAAACACGCCCCCTATTTTTAAAGGCTGTTCTTTAAATAAAGGCTGTGAGTTTATGTGTGGGTTTCTATTTTATAATAACGTGTTGTTTACCCAGTCTTAGCCCCGTTGTGCCGACATGGTGTGAATACAGGAAAGGTTACAGGTTGGTCTGGTGTGGCAACACAAGCTGCCCTCGGCTTGTCAACTACAGTTACCAACTAAAAAAGGTGCATGTGTGCTGACTTAGCAGCCAGGCTAACACACACACCGGCCCAGCACGGCCCAAATCCATTTGACACGACGACTACAAAAACAGATGGCTTCACATGCGTCTAGATTTACTGATAGATGTTAGAATCATAGCCTAGAAATCTAGACGCACCCTAGCGGCAGCAAATATATTTACTCCACAAGTTGGTCTAGAAATGATCCATAGGAACTTTTTGAGTCTCTAACACCGTTTGTGTTCACCTCACTTAACGCCAAGACGACATTTTCAATTTCAATTGGCTTGTCAGGCTAATGTGGTCCTGCTCTTTGCTCTGACTATTGCTAGAGCACTCTTGCGTGCAGAGGCAGTTTGAAAGACAGCCTTCGTTCCTGGATTGAGCCGAGGTCTACCAGTCGTTGCCAGACTATATATTTAATGATATAGTCTGGCTTGTCAGGCTACTAGAATCATACTTTTTACTCCAAAATTAGAAAAAAAATCCTGCTTGAAAAAGGTCCTGAGGACCAAAACGTTGTTTCCTCTACAATCAAGTTTTTTGTAAGTGACCCTTTTTTCCTTGTTGACTCCAATCCCATGCTCCAACGCACCTGTCCACTTAAGATTTTTTAGGTGTGCACCAGCCTCCATACCGTGTCTACTCCTATTTCTGGGTTAACAGCAGTGTGCTGGGCAGGTGACAGGTGTGCGTATAGTGTTGTTGGTCTGAAAGACGTTGCAGCACAGAAAATGTCATAAAAATTAGCAGGTCCACCCAGGTGTCATATGTGTTTTCTCCTAAAACTGTCCCGTGAGAGAAAGGATGACATAAAAGATAGAAGACGATGAAAAAGAAGAGGAAAAAGGCGAGGCAAAGGAAAGGAAAAGGGAGAGATGAAAGAGCGAAACAACTGAGAGAAGGAAAGAGAGAAACTCCTATCAATGGGAGGATCCCAGGGACTGAAAAGGAACTAATGATGATGATCTGTCAGAGCAGAAGGATCTATCACTACACACACACTCTCACACACAGCTCTGATGTCTTTTAAGGGACTACATCAAACAGTGATATCATCCAACTGGAACTCTAAGATCTAAGGAGTGTGCAGTAAGCAAGCATGAACACACGACTGATGTGCTTCCCTGTGATGTGTTTCAAACTCTGCTGTTATGCAAGTTAACATTAAAACCTGGAGGAGCTAATATTCTGGACTCTCTTCCTGCCGAGACTGTGCCACACAAAGACGTTCACTTAACAGCATAACATCAGACTTTCTGTTCACAAGAGAAACCAAAAATGCCTCCAGTTCCAAAACTCTGCTGGATTATTGATGACTGAACAAAGACGGCAGTGGCTGGCATCTGTAAACATTGACACAGGGAGTTGCTCGTGCTAAGGGTCCCAGTGTTTGATTAAGCTTTAATTTTCAGCTCATTCTCAATTTCTGAACGTCCCCTCCCTTGTTATTTAAATATTTAAAAATATATATATATTTGGAGCATAACAAGGTTGTGCGTATTTGTATATGTACTGTATATATGTATATGTATTTATTGTTAGTATTTAGTGCTGTTTAGTTATTTTGTTTAGTGATTATTTAGTTTAGATTATTCTGAATCAATTTATTTGATTTCATTATGATTAGATTTCTGTTAGTATTCTAGTTTATTATTTGAGTTTTGTTTCATTTGGCACCTGAGATTATATACTATAGGTAGGCTCATGGTAAGGGACCAGCATGCACCTGGGTGGGCAAATGGTTTTTTACCAGGGCGGGAGAGGCGCAGGAATTTTATTTGTTCTTTGCTCACTCTTCTGGTTAAAAAAAACAAACACGTTTTTTGTTGAAACTGGGCATTTGTTTGGACACCACAACCCATGGTGCAACAGTGGCCCTTTGATTTATATATAACGGCTAGCTAGTATAATTTTTTGTTTTGTTTGCTTGTTGATCATGTCCTGGTTCGCAACAGATTCAAAATGTGGGAAAATAAACATAATTGTCCAGCGAGTGTGTTTCTACTGATGCTTCTCTCCTCTGCCTCTTCTCTAAAAAGCCTTTACAGATGCGTAAAAAGCCTCACTAGGCACAGAGAGTGCAAAATGCTGTTCATTCTTCACATGGTAGCTCAGCCTTAGCTATTAGTTAACAAACAGGCAGATCCTGCTTCAGAGCATCAAGCACCAGTACTGCTGGATCTGTAGGGGCGGGCTGATGCAGGAAGTGGAAAAAGATGGAGAGAATGTGTGTGAGAGTGAGTATATTAAGAAATACTGATGGTTGTAGGCGAGAAGGTGCAAATAAATTAAGGTGTCTATAATATATACCCCACAAATGGCTTTTTAACGCTTTTCTGTCTGAGCGTGTGTGTGATCAACAGGAAGGTAAGATCTTTGAGGTTATACATAGGTCTGCATGTCAGTTTATCTGAATAAACCAGAACTGCTGAGTGTGTGTGCATCATTTTTTTTTAACAAGATAAGACTGTGCAGCTTAAGCTCATGTTTAGGAGGTATCATGTGCACCACATTCACCATCTAAGACTTGCATATTACTCGTACTAATATCTGTTAATTAGCAAAAAACACAAAGTGCAGCTGCAGATAATTTTCCCACTGGAAACACATACAGTAGCTATTAAATAAACATTAAACACTAAATATATCTCTGTTTGAACTTACACTGTACAAGAACAAGGAGCTACAGGACTGGACTTTCAAACTAGCGATTTATCAGAAAAAATAAATTGTGCCGCATTTATATGAAGACCTGGAATAAACATTGCACTGTGCAGCAGGAAACTTGTCTAATAAATGATAAACATCATGTCTCTGCCCTGTTATCCCTTCAGGCACTGGGGAGCCCGTGGAGAGCCTGAGGAGACCACAGAGGCAAATCTGAGAGCGGTCCCATGAAAACAAGACGCAGTAAATAAAAACAAAGGAGTCTGAATCCTTAAATAAACTGTGATAATTAACTGAGCACACATTTCTGTGTGTTCTGTGTTTGTGTGTGGGTGCCTGGCTGACTGGTTTGAAATTCTACTTGGTCAGAGAAACCAAAGACAGCAATTAATCATCATTCATTAATTACTGATAGACAGTTGCCTTGGCAGAACCCACCACTGACTGATGCTTTTTGAGCCGGTGAGCCTCTGCCAGAGTAAACCACCATGATGCTTGTATATTTCCAAAGGGGGGCAGGCAGGAGAATAAATTATATAAATAATACAACAAGACAAAAATCAAAACACCCATTTGAAAACTAGGAACGTGTGGTGAGTTTATGAGCTGTCTGGAAACCAACTATGAGAGAAAATGGAGATAAAGGATGCATGTGTTTGTGTCTGGAAAGAATAAAATCCCCAGTTTATTCATTATTATGTGTGAAGGGATGCTGATGCAGTATCCACCGTCTAGGTCCACTGATAACACTGATAACTTAGAAAGGCTAATATGCAAAACAGCAGTAGCCAGTCAACTCCTACGCCTAATGAGCACTATGTGACAACAGTAAGTTATACACTGGGACTTCTCCTACACTAAAACTAGGCATATATGGGGAGTCCCACAACTAATGCATATAGTAATAACTCGGAAAGTATGGATTAAACCTTGTACAGTCAATAACTTGTTTCCTGAAAACCTCTTTCTTATCATAAATCCTATGTCTATTAAATGTGAAAATACAGGGGAAATTGTCATCACTATTTCTATGAGAATGATTTGAGAAGCCTGAACCAATGAATTTGTTACTTTGTAAAATTTGGGCACTAATTCTTCATCCGCTGAGTTTCCTGCATTTTCTTGGCTAGAATATTCTTGCTTCTTGTAATTTAACAAACAGATGCTCCAAGTCGATGAATACTATATGAGGGGTTACACACCCAGAAGAGGAAAGTTATGTGTTTCAGTTTCAGCAGGTGCAAGTACTAAAGTCACGATACAGTGCATGCTGCAGATGTGGGGTGTGATGAGGTAATGCATGACCCTCTCTGAGGCCGAGCTCTAACCTTTGTGTGTGCGATGAGCAAACAGTTGGAGTGCTCATGTTCACAGGCGATCTCATACTGAGGCAACATGGCAGCCAGCTGCTGGACGAAGGCGACGACTTCCTGGTGCCAGGGGACGTTAGCCATGGTTAGGCTGCTGGCGGAGCTTTCCCCACAGTATGTCACACCCTGCACACACATAAACACACATTCAGAACCAAAGTACACAAAAGACACAGACTTACAATGTACTCTCCCAGCAATATAACATATGTAACATAACATAAACATGTACTATATCATGTATATACAGTATAAATGTAATTAGTGACAGTGCACGTGACACATTTTGAACATTCAAACCCACAATAAGTGCGAATCAGGTGAGGAAAAAAAAAGATGAGATGAGAAAAAAAACTCATCTCAACCCCTTTCCTCAAACCTAACTACAGAGGTCTGGAGGCTCCTTCTTGGTCACAACGGTGGTCCCTGAGTCACAATCAGTTGAAAACCTCTGATTCAAAGGAATAAATTGTGCCGTTTTCAAAGTTCTTTGAAAAAGGAAAGTCTTCAGTTGTTTTCTCAGCTGGAGTCCGTACATTAAGGCAAAGCAGGGCCAAGTAGTCTGACAAGTGGCTCATGATGACAAATGGGTTGTTGATTGATGTCACACAAAGGTACATAGGAAAGAAAACGAGACAGATTCCCCTTGTGTGACCTTCTTTCAACAGCATCCGTAAAATTACCGACAATTCCTTAATGACATTTGTGTTACGAAGCTTTACAGCTCACTTGTTAATGGATAATGGCACTAAAATATCATTCGAGTTTGAATTTGAAAGCTTCATGACTCCTTTGTGTTTTAAATTTTGGTGTCTGTAGCACTGAGCCTTGATTGCTTGATGGTGACAAGCAACAAAAAGAAATTCAAAACTTTTAAGTTTCTTGAATGACTATAACTGGCAACATGCTTTAAGGACAATTCCGGGTAATTCAACCTGGGGCTATAGTTTCCTAATATTTTGGGACTAAAAGAATGAATCTGAAGATTTTCTTTGTAATTACTTCTGTTACTGTATGTAAATAATGGCTGCAGACTGATTACCTAAAATACTATTATATAATATTATATACAGGTTGAATTTGCCCGGAATTATCCTTTAACGAAAAACAAAACAAAAAACATTACACTTTAGGCTCTGTGCAAACCAACTAATCACAAAAAATCACATCACTGCTGCTGAAGACAACAACAGCTCCGGCATCTTCCATTGCAATTTTGGTGCTGTTTATTGATGATTTATTCTGTGCTTTGGTGCTTGATGATTTTAACTGCTGTAAAGTGTCCTTGAGTGGTGCGAATGGCGCTTTCTAAATAAAAATGTATATTATATATATAATCAGCAGATGAAACACAGCAATATGTTCATCACAATCATTTGATCAGGTCAACTGATTTAATTGACAAAAACAATCCACACATGAGTAAAAAAAATAGGACCCTGTTGTTTTTATTCAAGAAGGTACAGATGAAAATAGCTTCATACAACAACAACAACTGCTGATTGCTAGCAGCAAGCTTGGCAGCTGATGCATAACTTCACCATTCGAGTGTTGAGAGAAATGGGGTAGGAAGTGAAAAACCATCTGGACCTGGCCAAAGCAATCAATGGAAATAGAAAAGTAAACACTGATTGTGTGCTCTGATCAATAGTGGCAAATCTGTGCTGTGGTTACAAGCGATGAGGAGGGAGGAGCAAAGCGAGTGCTACAGCTCCCTTTGGCAGAGACCAACTATTGATGAGTGTGGCTGGGAGCAGGAAGGTGTGAAGGAGCCATGGAGGGAGTGTGTCTTTGATGTACATTTTGTATGAACTGAGGGAATCTGCTGCAGGCTCCAAACCACTACTCTTCATTACCTGCATCAGCAATCTTACAGTAGCATGTGTACCTCCCCAAACAGAGCCATGGAACCAGCTTAAAACCTTAAGTGTAGGAAATCTCTCCATATAGCACGTCACTCTGCTACAGAGAAGTTTCATATTGATGAAATACAGCAGTAAACTAAAACTCTTTCTTGTTCTTAAGAATTACTCGTGTCTTTAGGTGTTTGAGTTTACTAAAAAGATAAAGTAATAATCGGAAATGGACTGCACTTGGATAGCACTTTCCTAGAGCACTCAAAGCTCTTTCGAACATTCACCCATTCACAGACATCACATCCGATACGCTGATTGAAGAATTATTAGGGGCTTCAGTGTCTTGCCTACAGTATAGACACTCTTTGAAGCCGCTGGGGATCGAACCACTCTGATAAGTGGAAGATTTGCTCTGCCTCCTGAGCCACAGCTGTCCCATGTAGATTGCTTACTGCTTTTTGCCATGTGCACCACTTACTGTAGGTGGGTCATAGCTTGCAATCTTTGGGCTGCACAAAGTTGCTGCACCCTACAGTAATGTGTGCTTAGTGGAAGCAGGATTGCTCGTTTGTGCATGCTTGTTATAGTGCCAGTGTGCTACAGTATGCCCTCTTGGTGTAAACATGATGTATTTAATCAGAGTTGGTTCCCTCACTTCAGTATTTCTTCCAAAGTTTTAATCTGTATATATACACAAACACACACAAACACAGGAGCCACCTGTGTGGCAGCATGCTGTAACAGAGCCAAGGTAGCAGCTGTGCTACCTTAATACTGTTGGCCAGAAACACTGTCAGATCCTCACCCAGGTATCTCAGGGGAAACACAGGAATTGGAAAGCATGTTAAAAATGAAGTCAGGCATCTATCCATTCCCCCTCTGTCCCTGTGGTAACAGTATACACCCCCAGACAGCAGTGAACATCCAGTTTAAGATACTTGAATAAGGCCAGACATCCATGATCACCTCCTACTGCTACTGTACCCCTATGTATGTCAGATGGCTCCTGTCATGACCAGCTACTCTCAACAGATCCAAAATCGTGCAAGCTTGGATGGTGGGTCCAAGTGGGCGGGGCATGGTGGCTGCATTGTTGTGACATCATTAAGTTACAGAAGTCTTGACAGCTTGTTTTAAACTATGTTAGTTCGTTCGCTTTTCCGCTGTTTGGCTAACCCTCCTCCTGGCCATGTGCATTTCTTTTACAACGAAGCCAGGGAGAAATCGTGTATACAACGTGTATATTTGTGTAGTCTTATCTGTCATAAACAAGAGATTACAGGTTACAGCTTGCGTATGTGTCGCAGTGCGCAGAGAGCTGGGACACCGGGGCGACGGCACTGATCTTGCAAAGTTGTTTTTCAGCCAAGAGACGCAATAAGTGGCACACTAGGAAAGCAGAGACACTCTATTCTCCCATGTAACAAGTTAAACCATTTATTAAACCACCACAATTACTCCAAAGCTGTTTAATTAACGTAAAAATGTAGCATAGTTAGGATACAAATCCTGTAGCCCCTTTAAGAGTTAGTTTTTCAATATAGTAATCTATAATCAAAGAAAATAGGCTAAATTCCTCTTTTTATTCTTTAGGCTGAAGTGATGAAAAAGCCCTAGTGGTTACAACAGATCTCTCTAACTCTGAACTCTGGTGACAACTGATAAAAAATGACATGCCCAGGGATGATGACAAAAACAGATGTTTCATTATTTCACAGGAGCCATTCCCTAAATCCAATAAGTAGAACTTATGCCAATGAAAAGGGGTAATTTTTCCCAGGAAAGAGAAAACTCCCTCCTCCTTCTGGAGTATTTACTCACTTTCCTCTGTGGCAGACTACACAAGACATCCTTACAACTAATCTGTCTCGGAGTGACCGGGCTGTTTCAAGGCTGCCATCCATATCCATTCAAGCCTGTCCACTCCACAGCCGTAGGGGATCTCTGGCTCTAGTTGTGTGAACTGCAGCCATTTCTTTGGTAATTTAACCACATACGTCTTGAAGGGCTACTTGAGAATTCACCTCACAAAAGAAATCTAATACAACTTTTTACTCTTTGGGGTTGTGTGTGGAGAGAGAGAGAAAGAGGGTGCGGCTGGGGCAAAGACATGGTAGAGATGCTGGACAGAATTTATGAGGGGCCTTGGTGTTATCAGCCTTGCCTGGAGGCCCACTGAATAAAGATCAACTATCCAGGAGTCAGCATAAATCATCAGGAATGGGCAAAGCAGAGGGGAGGGAGCAAGAGGAGGAGATGAGGAAAAGATCTTTGAGATATACAGAGGGAATGAATGTACTGTATCACAAGGAGGTGATGAGAGTGTGGGAGGGATGGAGGTAATGAGGAAGAAGCCCTCACCTGCTCACACATAATCTATGTCTTTTGCCTTTAATAGAATTTTAAAATGTGCTGATCCAGAAGCCCCCCCTTTCCCCCCTCCTCACCACCTACAACATACAGCTGTGTGTGCTGCTCCAAATTTATCTCTACATTTACACCGATGCCCGACTCCCCCACTCACTCTCCTTTAGTAAGCCATTTCCTCCCTGGGTGAGTGAGGGGCCAGTAGCAGGTAAGTGGTATTGATGCCACACCGAGATGATAAATAACACACTGGACAACAATTGGACAGCGGATGGTAAATGGTGCAGGCAGAATGTGTTGTGCCACATAAGATGATGGACTAATAATTAATGGGTCAATAACAAGGGTCTTGCTGCTGGCGATGGTGGACACGCGAATACCCTGCAATATATCATTTTTACACATCCGCACTTCATCTTGATCAAATGCATGAACAACATCCGTGCACACATACGGGTGAAAAATGAAAACATGGGTCTGAATAAATGAGGGAAAGACATAAATTAAAGATGGTCCTGTAGAAATGAGAAGTGTTTTGTTGATGTGGTCCATTCGTCCCCACAGAGAGAAGGGTCCCTGCGAATCAATGATCAGTTATTCTGAGTGATTATCTCCATGCTCCCAGGAAACAGTTCGACTCTGTAAAAAGGTCTGAGTACGACTCTCCGGAGGGCAGGGGGCCTCCCTGAACAGTTTAATGAGTGTGAAAATAATGTGAATCGTGCTGTAGCCTTCACAGTCACTTGAGCTCAAGCCAATTAAACACCTGTGGGAGTGTTGGAAAGAAAAGAGCTCTCTCTCATCACCATAATCAAAACAGTAAATGAGGGAATATCTTTTGGCAGAATGGTGTTTATCCCTCGAGTAGACCCCAGAGCACTGAAGCTCTTTCTCTGGTAGCGCATGGTGGCCTCAACATCTTACCAAGACACCTATCTTAAAAAATATCTTTTTTTACATACTTCTTCATAAATTATTGTCCCCAACACCTATAATCTCTCCCTCGGACCTACAGTTGAATTCAAGTTACACCTAAAACCAGAGGTTATCTGCAATCATCCCATTTTAAACCAGCACTTACGATGACCAAATGAATGGGTATAACCAGGTTTATTTAAAGTGGGTAAAAGAGTTTTCTGGAGATGATGCATTGCACACAACATCGGAAAGCAGTGTCTGCTGCTACGGGACACATACGCAGACAGACGCAGGTGTAGGGAAGACAGAGTGAGCTGTTGGCTGTCACTCACAGACATCACTGCCAATCGGAGCCAGATCTTAGAAATTCCTGCGTCCAGAGCCTTTTGACCCAGGCCTGAATGCTGATTGTTGCTTTTTCCATGTGAGCAGGTTTTCATGGATAGGGGCTTTATATTGTATACTCTAGCTTAACAATTACAGAACGGGATCACACTCCTACCATGAGTACTAAGTTTTAAAATTTTGTTTATTACTACATTATTACATGAGTAGTCTACAGACAACAAATACGATATTAAAGGGATAGTTCACCCTAGAATGAAGTTTCGCTCATTATCTACTCACCCTCATGTCGACTAAGGGCTGGAAGAAGTTTCAGAGTCCTCCGTTCCTTCTCTGAGTTACAGGGGGTCTCGGTGTAGCAGTGCATTTCAAGGTAATGGTTGCAAGCGGACACCAGAGGTTTTCACACATCAAAAAACATACAAATACCTCCATTCGGCTCGTATGTAATGTCCGTCTTGTACTGAACGCAGATGCGGAATTGTCCCGGGAAGAAAAAAAAAGTCCGTATTTCAAGCTTGTTTGTAGCATTAGCTCCCAGTGTCTGTTGTGGAGCTCCTCCGCTGCCAGTGCGCATGCGCAAGCTTGCACTGAGACATGGCAGCGGAAGAGCTGCACAACATGCTGGGAGCTAATGCTACAAACAGGCTTAAAATGTGGATTTCTTTTTTTCAATTCCACATTATTTACATACATGAGTAGTGTTTTTTGGTGTGTGTTTTTTTACGAAGACTACAGAAATGCAACAAACCCTAACTCAGGATATTAACAAACTTCTCAAACTATCACTTTAACACTTGTCAGTGTGCTCAAAGCCTCATCAGTGGTATTGGTAGTTCCTGCTGCAGTCAGTGTCATATATTACCATGATGACACTCGCAAGGAGAAAACAACGCCAAAGACAACTGCAGTTCTGGCTGGTAAAAATACAAGTTAAACTACTGTGAAGGCCATTTCATAGACCCAGCGCTAATGGCTCGGGCCCCCATCAGTCAGCAGTGAGGGCTAATTTAAGAGCTGGTGTAATGAAAAAGCAACTCGCTCGGTCATACTGTCACCAGTCCATCCTGGGTCCATTACTGGGCTCATGATGCTGAAGTCGATAGCTTGCCCAAAGCTCAGCAGCCAGTGTGGTTCATCTGCTCAGTAAAGGACAACATACCGCTCATGGGCAGGAGGAAGGGAAGTGGGACGCCGAGAGACAAGAGACAGAGGAGATTATTTATAGTGTAGCGAAAGGGTTTAGTGGGTTCACCCTGACACTGACCTTTTACCTGTGACAGACAGAGCCCATTAAATATTTTTCTTAGACTGTTTTACTGTGATCTCCACTGTCCTGAGCATCAAACTTTGAGGAAGGGAAATACTAAAAGAGGCGGACATGAATCATCACCCGCTGCAGATCAGGATAGTGTACAAATACCAGGCCAGATTGGTAACAAAGACAGAGGCTAATGGTATTACAATTAGTTTTTGTTCTCTCTTCAGCTCAGTTTATGAAATAATACCAAGTGACGTCCATTACAATCTAAAGCGACAAGATATTCTTACTCTTCACGCTGATGTAGAAACAGTGAAGCAGTAAATCAGACTATGATTGATACTAATAACTGATTTGTAATTCATTATGAATAATTGAGGAATCTGCGGATGAATCTATTGTGTGTGTGCGTGTGTACTTACTGATATCAAACTTCATCCCTTTAAATAGAAAACTGAGTTATATTATATATATATATAAAATATGTTTTGGTTTGTCCCTTGTATTCTCTCTCTCTGTGATAAAAACATCAACAATCAGTTATGCTTGAACAAAGAGGAAAATGTGTGTGTGACTTAATTATATTAACATCTCAGCTCATGTGTCACATTTGATGGGGATCTCTGAACACCTGTCCTCTCCAGTGCTCCCTGCTGTCTTGTTAGTGCTGCACTCTCTCCAGTATAATGAAATGTCATGTTGTGGTGGATCAATACACACTCCTACATGAAATGTTTAATAGAAAAGCTCGCCAAGTCTCCGGGGACAGCTCGGATCCAGAGGTGTGGCTTTTGCACCCATTAAAAACTACTGTAGACCTGCTTGAAGCGAGTTGTTGATTACTTCTGTAGCAATAAAACACAACATGTAAGTAGAAGGTAACATCGGCTTAATGTAGAGCAAAGCGAGAGGATCGTTAAACTGGCACACAGTTGGTCCAATTCATCTTTGCAGATGGCAAAAAATGACTTTGACATTTACAGCACACAGCGAAAGATCAGATTTGAACACAAAGTAGTGAATCTGAAAGACAGAGAAGACAAGTCAAAGGAGATGAGTTCAAGTTACTGTAGATGCCTCATTACAGTGTACAGTGGAGTCATTAGAGACAAGGACCTATAAAGACATAAGGCAGCTACTATATCTGTCATAACTGAATGATTTCTGTGTGCTTATATGCCGGCTATACTGCTTCTAGCATTACTTTACAACTCAACAGTCTTTCTTATTACAGCTATTCTTTAACTCTCAACTTACCCAACCTGTAATAGCCAACTAGTTCCTAACATACTCCTGCTTTTTCATCCCATCACCAACTCAATATCACAAAACAGGGAGCAGATGTTCAGTCACCATGTCTGTGCCAGAACCTGACATTTGATCATTTTACTCTGCCCTCCTGGCCAACCGCCATCACCTCAGCAGGATTTATGCTTGTCCAGGGTGCTTGTGGGTAAAACTGGCTCTGCACAGGTTTGCAAAGATATTTATATCAATTTTCCCCAAAGCATAACTGACATGTTTTGTGGGACAAGAGAGACATGAATGGATGCAAAGGTGTTTCAGTGGACAGACAGACAATGAAAACAAAGGTACAAGACAAACACAGTGCATCTCTGTACACATAAGAAACACAAGGGGGAGTGGGGATGATTAATAAGAGTGGGAGCTTGTTAGTTTAGTTAGTTTTAAAATGGGAACATACTGCCAAGCCAGCAAGACTGCCAAAAACACTTCATTAGGGGGAAAATGAAAAACACCTTCAAACACACCCAACCAAACAAACAAACACAAACACACACACATAAACACACTCTCCTTCTGCCTCTTGGCCCTTCAGAAAGTTTTGTTTCCACCCTTGGACTGCATCCCTCATTACAGTACCCGCTCCCTCATCTAATTATTTTGCAACTTATTTTTTAGTATGAATGTGGTCGTTTGCCTGTACTACACCAAACTGCATATTTTGCTTGGTTTGTACTGTATGCCTTTAGGTCAAACTTTTGTGGTGTGATAGCCAAGTGAAGGTTGCATTTTCTTTTTCAGCAGAAACCTAGGATGCACAATCCTAAATCGTCCCTTTGGTTTTTTGGTTTTTTGATTAGGGGAAATATTTCAAAATGTATCAATTGCATCATGCAAGTAAGTACAGAAAACCAAACGCAACAATCAATTTTTCAATGTTCAGCAGTCCACAGGATAAAACCTACATTCCAGTGCTTTTATAAATATTTTGGCTGAACTACGCCATTAATGCCTATTACCGCAAAAGTATCCTACCATTTCATTGCAAAGTACACTCGCTCATTTCATTTCATTTTTGACTCCATCTTGAGGCAGTGTTGTCAGCTTACAGTAGCTGTTGAAGACGTACTGACTTTTCAGACCCTCTTTCAGCCTCTCACTCACCTGACCACATGGCAGAAGACATAGATGTGAAAGAGCATCTTATTTTCTATGTGAATGATCATTTTTCATGTAAATGCAGCTGACATCACAGCACTGTGCTTGTCTTACTGTAGATGCATGTGTGCTGTGATTTTGTCCGATGAGGCTCTGATTATAAAATCAGGATTTTAGCAGCAGCAGAACAGCAGTTAGCTTGAAATAGCATGGTGGTAACTGTTAATGTACAGTAATGCAATCTTGTGTTCAAGTCACTATTATGAATGGGAAACCACCTAAATTCAAGCAGCTTCAATGTGAATTCACCTGAATTAAAAGACTTTGATGTGATGATGTTATAAATATGATAATTAGCATGTTATGTACTAGTTTTCAACAGGCTTGAGTCAGTTCCAGAGTTGTTTACAGTGACTCCACAACAGTTACATCCTCAGTATCACACACTGGCAATACTTTGCGGAGCCTCATACTAGGTCTTGTCTTGTATCAGTTTGAACTGCGGGCATCACTAGCTTGAGGTGAGTGTGTTTCATCCTCACTGGTCTTCCTTCCTGTTTACAGTGCTGCAGTGTTGGATAACTGATAACCTGCAGAAAGTTCTACAGTGCCTAACGTGCACAGCTAAATCAGCGGGCTACTCTGCACTACAACATTATTATCACTTCCAGTAACTGCTAGACTTGCATGCACCTGCACATTTTCAACACGGCAAGCTGGGTCGTAACCAGACCTGGTGTGGGTGGTGTGCTCTTCTGCAGCATCAGCAACAGGAAGCAGCACCAGAGGAAACAAACATACGGTAACTAATTCTCCTTCTTTCTTTTCTTAAAGATGATGACACATCATCCAATGCAGATGTCAACGTTACACGCTGAGACAACACAACAGACATGTTTTACTTGCTTTCGACGACTATCAACAGTCCTGCCCAAGTGCTGCTTAGTTACAGTAAGTTATCTAGGGCTACAGGATATCTGCACATCATGTACCTTGCCAGGAAGGCAGAGGGTTGAACAAGGCATAGTCTGGGGCTATCTTATCTCTCAGGTGCAGACATCAGCATTTTAGAGTTAAAAATATCCCATTTAAATATTTAAAAGCATAAACATATTAATATGAATGTATATTTTTGATTAGTGATCCTTACAGTTGGGTTATAGCATTTCTCTGCAGAGATTTCTTGTATGAACCAAAATAAAATCTTATAGCACTATACAAATGGTTGATCAGGAAAAACCTGCAGGTGCCAAAGATTGAAGAAACTTGTCGAATATTAACTCTGAGTGCACAACAGCGTTCACAATCACATTTCAATGAAACTGGAAGTTTTGGATTTATGTATCAGAAAGTGTTTCCCACTATCTCCCAACTATCACCACCATTAACAACTAATGAACACGACTGTCCATCTTGATATGTTTTTTTAGTTTTGTCACAGATGTGTTTCTGAAGTATAAGCCAACGCTGGCTGAAAACTGTATGAACCTCACACGAGTATCATTTACTGCTCTCCCTCATCATTACGCAGTGTGGCAGTGTCCTTGAGTCAGGCACTTGACCTCCCTGTTCTCCCATCTGCTGCTTGCCAACAGGTACAATTGTGGGCATTTCCCAGGTGTGATTCTGTGTAATGGAACAAGCTGCCACTGAAAAAGACCACACAACTCAGTAAACATAGCCTGGATAAATGAAGGTTAAAGAGAGTATAGCTGCAGTGGGAGCGGTGGGATCCCGGTGGTAACCGGCCATTGGAGGCACAATCTATCGCCAGGTAGGAATGAGATGTGCTCTGGATTATTAATGAGAGTGTGTGCGGAGGGATTCCCATGCGGGACCTCCATGCGAACAGAAGTATGTCATATACGCTTACTTTGTGTGTGGGAAACCTTTCACTAGTTCTCTGGTCTGTTTAGGACGGGGAGCACGTGTAATGGCAAGGGGATGGGTGAGGTGTACATATTGATGTGAAAGAGGGGAGTTGGGATGAGGCCTGAGAATTGAGCAGACCACCTTTTCAAACCAATTAGTTTGCACCCCTGCAGTGCAATGAGAATAGAATACAACTGAACCTCCACGTTGGTTCACTTCCAAGGTCGGGCCTCTCTCTCATCTCTGCCATCGCAGGTAGAGACGATTAATCGCGCTGGCCTAATTTTAACAGCGTCTAGGCATTGGTTAAAATGAAGAGAGGAGAAACTGCATCACACAGCAGATTCCTCTACAGTTTACTCTAAGGAGGCAGAATACATAATCAAAACAAAGAACTGTGGTGTAGTCTACTTCCCTGTGGATACAGTGTTTTTATGCTGAAAGGCATGAAGCATAAACTAACTAGAATTACCATTGTACACAGAACATCATAATGCCACAGTGAAGTTGAACTTCGACTGTTTCAATACAAAATGCCATCGTCTCACCGATGATGTATGTTAGCTGAGGTCACAGTGACCTTTGACCCCTAAAATCCAGTCAGTTAATCCCATTGTGTCCAGTTGCACGAATGTGAGGAGATTCGTTAAGATTGTTACTGGGAACCGGAGGGGGACAGAGGCAGAAGGAGGAGGATTTTAAAAGTGCATTATATACAATAATAAAGAACAATATCCTGAGCAAAGGCAGCAAAGTGCTTTAGTCCATATATCAGGCTCAAGCTACTGTATAGGAAACGCACTGCTGAGTCCCTTAATGCTCACATCACATCGAGACAAGCTCACTGTAATTGAAAAACCATGTTAGCCCCGTCACAAACAAATTAATAACCTTACAACAGCACGATGAGATCTGTGACATAGAACAGATTGAAACAGTGAAACCGTACAATGCAGCAGTCACACCAGGCAGAGAGGCAAACACTGTCCATTATTTTCAATATGAAGTCACTGCACAGTACGGGTGCTTAAATCACATCTTTTTAGTGTGTTTTAAGGGAATCTATTTCATGCAACACACAAACTGGTAAGCGGCAAGTAGAATTGATTGTAAATCGAGCCTTTTGTTACATAGCTCTGTTTTGCGCATGATTCCCTTCTGATCTACTGTTTTCATTTGTCCTACCAGTTCTCTAAATCCCTGAAAACCTTTTTGTCTCTTTAAGAGAAAATTGCAGATTTTGAACCCTGGAATAAATGCGCTACACATTCGATTAGACTGTGACACAGACATAAATAAATAAAAAGATTGCTTGTTGAACATCTCAGTAAATCTGATATTCTTACAATCAGGCAGGAAAAACTGTTAACAACGCGTGAGCTTAGAATTATAAGGTTCTATCTCCGTTTTTTTCAAAATTGAGTTTTTTGCATAATATCATCCATTAGTGGTCTGTTAATGCTTGTGTTGTGTTATTTTTAAATTTTCAACAATTTTTAATTAGTTATTCATTCTTTCTGTCAACAAAACAGGCTTTGATGGAAAAAAACTGAACCCTTAACAAACTGTTACAACTGCAACTGCTTGTGCTGCTGATGGCATGAGTAGCTCCCTCCCTCCCCATACTATTAATATCTTCTCCACCAAATGACCGGATGAGGTCAGCGGTATGGTCAATGTGCAACCCACAGTTGCAGGGAATTATCTCGCTTTTCTAGTGACTTACTGTATATATGGTCCCAGATTCAGGTTACATACAAATCCACAGGGTGTTAGAATAACAGCAATGTGGATGCCTTTTGTGTAGGTGTAAGTATAGTAGGTTGTCCTTGAGTGGGGGTACAAAAAATTCACTTAACAATTAACAAGCTCAAAGACTCACAAACTACTGTATGTCCTGCACCAAGAAAGACCCCCAGACTCACAAAAAACCCTGAAGCTCTTACATCGTAAAAGCTGTGAAAGAAGTGTTGTCTCTGGGTCAGAGGAGTCACAGTATGTGTGTTGCAGTTTGTTGTGGTTTTATATTTCTAAATAAAAACAAAAATGACATTCTGTACTTGAACACCATTAAGTTTTGAGTATAAATATCATAGTTGTTATACCATGTTCATGTTCATATAATGCATAAATTGATCAACCATAACATTAAAACAAGTGCCTGGTTTTACTGTTGTGACTGATAGGTGGACACATTATCACTAGCCCACTTTTATGAGTTCATAATGATCATTAGTGATTTGATTTTGACTTTATTTTTAGTTTCAATTCATTTTCTAGGGCTACATGCCTTCACCCAAACAGAAAAATACATGGTCACTATATTAAAACCAATCCTAGATACAAGCAAGGAAGATGAAGATTTCCTTATACTAATCCTGTTGAACTGTTTAACAACATCATGTTTACTCTCAGACAGCATTTCTAAGACACTACTGCTCTTGTTTACTGAAAGGTCACATGATGTGAATGTGGTAGGTCATACTGTACCTTTTACAGGAATCACTACAGTAACCGGCAGCCTGGTAGCCACGGTTACAGGCTCAATTTCTTTTAGAAAACTCATTAAAAAAGGAGCAAATGTGACAGGCTTTGATTTTGGGAGGGTTTCCTCCAGACACACATCAAAGCACAGTGCAGATAAATAAAACAGAGAGTCAGACAGGGAAATACAAAAAAAGAAACCAGACGCAAAGATGGTGAGGATAATTACACGGTGACAACAAACTGAAAAAGAACTGATAAGTGAAGGAGGAATAACAAGCTGATAAAAGCACATGTTGAACCCTACCTTAACTTCTATGAAGTCCGGCTGTCCCATGGCGATGAGCTCTGAGTAGGCCTGCATTTCCTCCACGTTCCAGGACTTCACCAGCGTCAGTCTGTACACCGTCCTCTGTCTCTGGATGGACACACAGGGGTTGAGGGATGGAGGAGGTCAGTGAGGGCATGACCATGGTACTGCTGTCGTAGCAGTATGTTACATATTTAACGTGTTACAGGTCTAAAAGACTCTCAGACAGCAACACTTTCTGTGACATATCTGTGTAGACATTATGAGAAAATGTAAAACTCTTCTTTTGTAATTGAATTCACACAATTTCTTGGCTACTGGCATAAACCAGAATTAGATTAGGTGTTATAACACAGTATGATGGCATAAATGAGATGCTCCAATAATTATCTCAACTGTAAACAAAACTCGCATAACTTAACTGATTAAGGCTCAAACTTATAGTTTTATAAGAAAGATAAAATGTGTTTGACCTCTGTGAGATCTAAAATTTCTCTTTTTATACAATATATCCTAGTAGTTTGTCGCAACAAACATCCGTCCTCCACCAGCAGCAACACAGCGGTGCACAGTTGTCCTGTCAACCACCTACTTTCTTTGTGAATAATCACCAAGAGGGTTTGTGTGTTCACTAATGATCTGACAACAAAAAACAGCTTAAGCCGGTCAAGTAGCATTAACGACCACCTTTTCCAATTTCCACTTCCAGTACATTTACACAAGCTGTTCATGATGTTTCAAAATACAGAATACAGGAACTCAGCACTCAACAGTTCATGGCCGCAAAAAATACAGTATATGTAGAGCAACTGTCAGCTATTCAAATAAGAATGCATGAGCAAACCACCTGGTTTGCAGAGATTGACTGGGGAAAAAAGGGCCCTCCCTCCCTCCGAAGTTCTGCTTTTAAAGTTGAAAACTGCATTTGAAGTTAAGTTTTTCTTTCCAAATAATCCTGTTCTTACCGCCACAATAGAGCCACTGTGTAAAATATTGTGAGACCATAGACTTTATTTTCCCTATATTACAATGTACAGATCTGGATGGTGATCAAGGCCAAGTCTGGCCATCTCTCTAAAATGTGCTCAGCTAACTTTTCCTGGGGTAAAAAAAGGGCTGACAAAAGCCATGCTCACAGTTCAGTGGTGTAGATTCAGGCTATTGTTGTTGCTGTGCAGAAGGAGAAAGAGGATTATTGAGGATGTGATGGAGAGGAAGACGGGCAAGAAAAGACAAGTGGAAGAGACAAAAGAAGGGGAATGGTGAGGACAGAGGACATGAGAAATAAGAAATACAAAGAAAGCAGTGAATGACAATGGAAGAAGGGAGAATCCACTTTCCCTCATTTGCTCTCTCTCCCTCTCTCTTTGGAAGGTTATCTATAACACTAGGTCCTTTCAGCCCAGTAGGGTAGGAGATAATTGGCCTGGAAGCAGGGAGGTGAGGTATTTCAAGCTGCTTCTATTCCAAATCTGATGGTGAAGCACAACTCTATCAATCCCACAGTGCACTGGCACTGGCCAGGTGGAGGGAAGCTGTCAAAAGCAGAACAGAGAGGGATAAGCGCTTAGGGCGGATGGAGATATAGAGCCCACCATGAAATGGAGACTTGGGAATATGGAGTTGTGAAAGGCAGGCGGGAGGCGATGCGAACAGAGAGTTTATTTTTGGAAACTGGGAAGTGGCACACAAACAAGCCATATTGTCACAATAAAGTGGACACATGCACACACACAAGTACATGTAGTCCCTCTGGTGCAAATATGAGTTAATGTTTTATAACCATGTACACTTGGATGCATAAAAGATTGAGTCATAAAACTTTGTTATGCAAATCTTCAAATATACACAAAACAAAGCCAGTGCTCCCCTTTTCAGTTTACCTGTGGTAAAAGAATGACAACATCCAGAGGCAGATGTATAACCTTAACATTTTTTAATCAAATCATAATATCTTGAATGCTCCGCAGATGGTCAATGCAACTCATATACAATACTCTGGTAGAATTCCTGGTTTGAAAAGTTTGAGAAACACTACTTTTAAGATATTGAAACTAAATTACTCACAGACCACAAAGGGTCACCTGCTGACCACTAGCACAGGCCACATTTTGAAAAAGGCAGCTTTATTGTGATGGGCATAAAAATAACTTGGCAGAAATCGAACGTCTTCGAACTTCACAGTGGCTGGTGCTTATTGCAAAGCTGTACGATTCATTTACCTCTAAGTTATTTTTGGTATTGTGCCCACTGCCCACCACCCCTGCAGTTAACCAGCAGCTAACCTTAACCTCACACTGATATCTTCTTGTTGGGGTGTGGTGAAAATGGTGATCTGGGCACAATTAGAGAGCAATGATCCGTCACCGGTGATTTGCCCCGAGCTGTGCAGTCACCAACCTCTCAAGCTGAGTGGTAATGAATTTGTCCGTTGTTTGCTAAAGCATTAAACAAGAGGAAGTGGACCTATTACAGATAGGTGTAAGCGATGCTCCCTCGAGACTTTACAGATCACATCCTTCTCAAGGTCGTCTGGTGGGTTACCTAAGCATTGTTCTTTCCCTCACTTTAGCTTATTAGGAAACACAGGAACAGAAAGAATCGATTTACACAAGTGGAGTAGTGGCTGGGTACAGGCTGCGATAATGGACTTTCCCTCTACTTACAAATGATGAGAAGGACTGCAGGGTTATTAAATGCACTGGTGCAGTGGTATCTGTGGACACAGATCCCACATCTAATAGTCGTGTACACCCTTGGATGTTTTCATTCTTGTAGTGGAAGCAGTGGCATTATCAATGCCGATGAAACCAAGAACTTACAAGTTTCAAGAATCAACGAAAAGCCACCGTTCTCCGCTCGAGTAAAGTGGTGAAGCGCTCTCTGTCATTTATTGGTATCTTGCTGGAATCGCAATTGAGTTTGGTAAACACACACACCGCAACTCAATCTGTGAAGACTCAATCAGGGTTGCAGCTTTCATGAGCTGCTCTGATTCACTCACTAAAAAAAGATGAGTCTGCACAGTGGGTAAGAACTGGGCACATCCAACAATCTGTCACAGAGCTGGAGATAAGAGATTGCTTTCGAGGTGAGACAGGCCAAGTGGGTAGGAACATAAATTTCTCTTTCTATTCATAGGTGTAATATTATCAGTAACATTCCCCCAAATCCAGAGATGGAGAGAAAAAAATGAAACAGTGATTGCCCATTTTTTGTTTACTTTCATCAGAACCACGGACACTCATCCTTCATCGGCTTATCAATAACTACCGTATATATGCAATCTCTCAAGTCAAGCCTGTCCCAGGCAAAGGCCTGAGCTTTGCACAGAGAGAGCATGAACAGGCATTTAGTGCTGAAAACAACACGATAATGCATCTCATTTATGGAAAAATATCAATCGCAAATTGATATTTCACTGATAACAATCAAGGAATCAGACATATTTCCTGAAACAACATATTAGAAAGATTTCCTCTCTCCAGTACGCCTCCTGATAATTCAGCACTTACAGTGAGATGGTGATAACAGAAAAATACACAGTTAGGAAATTCATACAAGTAATGAAGCAGGCCAACATTTCCAAGGGAGAATCAGCTCTGCTTTAATTACACATTCAGAAAATATTCCAGTTCAGTGCAATTTGTGTAATCGTGATGCAGACTTAGTAAGAAGAGACAATTAAATTGACTCGATTAAGCTTGGGGTAATAACAAGATATTCTAATCTGGGAGAGCACAGTAGTGAGAGTTTTATTGGCCATGGAACAACAACACAAGTCTTACTTTCACTGATGCTCAAGTTACTTTAATTGAATAGACTGTAAATCTGGGACAAGCTTCATTACCGGTAGTTTTTAGTGGCTATTATAATTGCAAATGTGTTTAACACTGAGATATCTAATCTGACAAAGAGGATCTACAGTAAGATCTTTCAAACTCTCAGCTTTGACATAATTATTCTCAAAGATCTGCATAATTAAGGGAGTGAAAGGTGGGTGTGTGTATACTTGCCACATTAAGTGACATGCACCAAAGTCTCAGCTAAACACGTGTCCATTTTTGGATGAGTCAGGCGCTGTTGAGATCAAACTTTGCGCCCCGACACCATCCTTCAGAAACCTTGGTGTATGGAGGTTGCATATGATTTCAGACCTAGGCAGTATGTAGTTTTAACCCTACTGTGCTGCAGGCATACTTTCATCACTCAAGTCACTTTGTGAATTGCACCTTACCTTAAAGTAGAGTACAGTTCAATCTCTGGTTCACAAACTCACTTTGCTAACCTCCTGAGTCTAAACAAAACCTCGCTCAGTGGACAGCTTACCTTCTCTCCCAGGGCCTTGAGGCTGTCCAGGAAGCGTGGCCAGAAGTCCTTGAAAAGTGGCCGGTCAATCTTTTTCAGACTGTCTTTGGTACTCGCATCCACACTCACATACAACTGGGTGACTGGCACCAGGCTCCTGGAAATTACACAAAATATGGAGGGCAAGAGATGAGGAGAAGAACGCTCTAGTTTGAGGGAGAAAGAGTCTGATGAGACATGTACAAATCCTAGAGGCATTGACCAAAAAAAGGAGTCTCTTCAAGGGTTACCAAACATTTCTGTCAGAACCATGGATCAGCTTCAATCATATTATTCGATAACAGCAAGCCAAACACTCTTTGTGCTACATGGTTTAGATTCACTGTAGAGACAGATGGAAGGAAGGCACCAGGAAGTCGTGAAAAACTAATGTGCACATCTGTCTTACATGACAATAAATAAGTAAAAGCATTAATCTATTTGTGTGTAGCTGCACTCTGGCACAATCCGTGAGGGAGGAGAATGCAGCCGAGTGGTAAACAGGAACCAGAAAACTGTAAAAGATTCACACAGCTGAAACGAGAAGAGCACTTTAGATGGAGATAAAATATCTGCTGTATAAGAGAGGCACTTACGTAAAAGACGCAAAAATAACCAATTAGTTAAATGAGTAATGAGACAGAAAGTCAGGAAATTGAGTTCAAGAAGTTTCCGTTTTCAAGGCAGTGCTGATATAGAGACTCAGTCAACTGAAGCAGCTCGTCGTCAGCCAGGTGGCTCCTGCAGGCGGGACAAGAAAAAAAAAAAAAAAAGACTAATGCCTGCTGTCCTTGCCTTCAACCTGCTCGATGAGTGTATGATAAGTCAGCGTCTGACAGGCTAGTTAGTTAGCCGATATATCATGATATGTCACTGTTTGTCTACATGACAAGGCCTCAAGACAGAGTGGTATGTGAAGACATAAGGGGTAAAGGGCACTGACGGAAACCAGGACAAACTTCTGGAAACATTATGTCTGCCCAAACATCAAAGGTCAATGATCATTTGGTCGTTCTTGAGGTCATATACATTACATTACATTACCGTGTGTACATTTGGTTTGCAGTAAAAACTGCCATCACTCTTACACACACATTAATACACAGTGCAGGCAATAACAAATGCATGGAGTAGGTAAAAATGAATCATTTCTCCTATCCAGTGCTACTTACATTTTCTACAAACACATATACTTTGTCACTTTTCACCAACTAGCTGTCCTATACAGTACGTTGCTCTGTTGAGGCTGCCTATGTCACTGTTATGCTGGTGGTGATGTTGGATAGTTGTCTGCTTGTGTTATTGTGATTCTGCCCTGCAGTTATGTTGCACTACCTGTTCCCTCCGGGGACAAACAAACTTTATCTTATCCTATCTTATTTATATGAGTGCTGTGCTCTCTCAATACTGTTTTATTCAACACTTTAGGACTATGAATGAACCCTCACCCCAGAAGGAGAAGCTATCCTGTAACTGTTAGTTGTACAGGGATGTTAGGTCTCGCTGTGACTCACCAGTTAGCTTACTGGACCATTTAACAATTTGAGTTAGAGAATCTCTGCTCTTTAAAGAGAGATTTCCGAACCATGATGCCAAAGAGAATCAGAAAGCACAAGAGAAATCAGCAAAAGCAGAGTTGAAAAAGGTCATAATGGTCCAAGTCAATGTAGAGCTAAGACAATTTCCTGGGTTCAGTTTTGTGTCAACAATTGTTCCAGTTTTATTGAACATCTGGTTCAATGAAACAAACAAACGGAACAAAATGTCAATGTAGTAAATGTTGATATTTTGGTAGTAAACAGAGTTACGGGAATTATTCTAAATACAGGTTACAAGTTCATCCAGGGATAAAAGTACCTGTGTGTGTGTTTGACATTAATAATACAGTAGAGATATGCTGTCTAACGCTGGGAGTCCAACACTTAACATCGCACGCTGGATTGAAAATATTGCTTTGTTTTATTTTTCTAAACAAGGGGATGTCAGAGAGATGTAGAGCTACAATGCTGCGTTGAGCAGAAGCTGAAGTGTTCAGAATAACGACACTGTGAGGTCTCTTCGGTGTTCAGACACAAAACCTTTGATGCTTAAATCTCCTGTCTCTAAGGTACAAAACATGTTTGAGTTATGTACGTGTGGCATATAAATCTGAGGTTGTATCTTCCTTCATGAAGTATCAGACCGTTAACCGTAGGTGCACAGGACACATTCCTCGATGAACTGTGTCTGCCTGTCTCTACAAAGGAAGCATAGATGGATCTGACCTCCTGTGCCTGGGTTACGAATTGCAATGCAGCATTTCAGACAAGTGAGACCGGGCACCATTAAACTCACAGGCAGCGGGAAAAAAAGCTTCCTGTTGAGATCATGTGAAAAAAGCATTTTTTTTCTTTTGAAAGAAGCCGAGAGAGAGTCAGAGTGTCTGAGGAGAAGCGCGCAGTAAGTGGTGATTACAGTGAAATTATGCACAGGCTTCAACATTCAGCAACAACAATGTGAAGAAGCATTTTTAAAAGAATGTCAGCCCTAATGGTAAGAGAGTCATCTGCTAAAGAAGTAGCCAAGTAGTGTGTAGCGTATATGTAAATCCAAACATAATTATTTGAATAGGTTGTTTTGTCTCTGACAATTTTACATCAGAAATAATCAGTGTGACACACAAACATGGATGAATAGCACCACCTGTCACTGTACAGTGTTTAAGGTGGTCATTAAATTAAATTCCTGTCCCAGCTTTCCACACAAGCTCACCACAATTTCATACCACTAAAATAGTGTGCCCTATTGGTTTTGTGGAGTTTTCTTTTAGTGGTTATATGGACCTTGGTCTTAAAAAGTTTTGAGACGCAATGGTTTAAAGTACCAGTTCATCCAAATTACAGAAAAGACATCTCATACGTCCTTAGTGTAATCTAATGTAAACAGTTTGATTTGATGTGCCAAGTTTTGCTACGTCACCCAACTACACTGACGTTAATGGTATTTTGTTTGTGTTGCTCGAAGCGCACAAACTGGCTCCCCTCCTTGTTAAAGGACACTACAGTTGCAGAGACAGAGGCTTTGATCCTGCCTGCCAGGCAACAATGTGACTGCAAAGACACACTCATGCTCTTCACTTTCAAATTCATCCTCCCAGACTTCAAAGAGAAAGGCTTGTGAAGACAGGGGATAAAAATATACTACAAAAAAAATTATCCAAATTAAATTGCTATGAATGCTTATTTTGAGACGGAGAGAGAAACATGAACCCCCCCCTCCAGAAACATGGTTTGCATGTCCATTTTTTTTCTTACCTGATTTCCTGTGGGAACTGTGCATTGGTGACCAGGAAACTGGAGATCTGGTGGGAGTGGAGGAGGCGGAGGAAGGTGTTGATTTCTGGGTACATGATGGGTTCACCCACCAGGGAGAGGGCACAGTGTTTGACCGCCAGGCCCTCCTCGTACCGCTCTGGCTTCACTCCAGGAACACCTGAGGGGAGAGAGGTCAGTGGTCGAGTAGATGATAGTTTTCAATTCAATTTCACCTTTAACTTAATCTTTGTCTCCCAACAATTAAATGGCGGTCCCCACATGCAGAGGCATTAATCAGAGAACGACCCCAGGAAAGTAAAAACTAAGGTCAAACTGAGTCATTACACACAACCAAACAGAAAAGATGAGAGATGTTTGCTGCTCATTAAAAATAAAGAGGAGAGGGGAGGGGGAGGAGGAGGAGAGGAGACAGTATATTAAGAATGAGCTTTGGGAGTTCTGCCCAGAGCCCAGTTCATCTCTCTTCCACTCTCTCTCCCTCTTTTCACGGTGGACTTGACCTCTCGCATTCACAAACCACAGGATCTTGTAAAAGTATGAACAGCATTGGTTCAAATGGTAAGGGTAAGTACAAGGACAAAGGTATGAGGGATGATTGCTATAAAGTTTAATAGACTATTGCTATTAACATTTAAGACTATCATGTAAAAAAAAGACAACAACTTATTATTCATAAGAGGTTAATAGATGGGGATTTAATGTTACATTGCTGGAGATACAGCAGATGCCAGTTAATTTAGAGTACATGCAGTGAATCTTAATTAAATCAAACTTTGGACTGTTGCCTTGCCTTTATATGCTTTATAAACCGTCTATGAATTATTGATAAGTGCAACATTCTCTAAGGTTGAACCACAAAAAAGCAACTGTAACTGCACTGCCTTCAAGGGCAAATTACATCTCACAACAGACGCTAAGGCATCAAAAAGCAAGCTGTCCCCCAGGAGAGATCCCACTCTATTCATAAACGCAAGCCAAGGATGATGAAGCGTGTGCATGACTTAAGTGTCTGAAATCTCATTAAATGTATGTATTGTACAGTTTAGTGATGTGAAACTCCATTGAATCCTAACATAGTTCACTCTCTCTTGGGAGTGAAGTAGGATCAAGTCGATCACTCAGATAAAATTAAGTCTATCAGCGGGGACAGAGGGCCTCATAATGTGTAATAAAGATTACTGAATCATAGGCCATAGCTTTGATTCAAGAAATGACAGTCATTACATTGACCTGCCTCTCTTTGGTGTGACACCAACATCCTCAAAGAGGAAGGTCAACAAACCATTGTCCTCTGATTTGCACATTACTTCTCCCCAGTAATGGCTTCTTGTGTGCGAGTGTGATTTAATAAACGCACTCGACTCTTCCCAGTGGAACGGCTCAATAAATTCAGTAAGTAAAATTAAACAAGTAGATGGGCGCTTGGACGAAAGCAGCACAGAGTAACAGTCAGGAGTGAGTCATGCATTGCAAAAGTGCTGTGTTGTTGTAGATCAGAAAATGATGTGACAAAATATTTAATTCATGCTCTGACTTTGCTGAGAAACTTAAAACATCACCAAGTCTCCTCCTGATATGCAAATGTTCTGCACAATGGCATAAAGGGGGCACACACAAAATTCATCAAAAGGCCTAGATCTTACTCTTGCAGGAACATTTCAGCTAATAGATGAATGCTAAATGCATTAGGCTAATGTCTGTATGGATAAAATGAAATAATAAATTACGAGTCAAAAGCTCAACAAGCCACAACAGAGCTTCTAAAAAGGGTATTAAAATATCTAAAGGAGGAAGGAGTTTGAAACTGTTTGTTGACAGTTGGAAATGTTCCCTAAGAGTGTGGAGTGCATTGTTTCATACATTCATAAATTACGTACGCCACAAATAGATTTTTCTGCTTTTGGTTCGACTAACGCAATATCGTTCTGTTCATTTATCTCCGCATAGCATTCACACACAGACGAGTGTGCATAGAAGATAAAGGGAAGACTGATTTGTTGTGACATCACAAAGTTACAGAATTCCTACTGGGTCATTTTAAGGCTGAGTTTTCTGAATACAGGCCACGTGCATTCCTCTGTGGACTGAGCATTTGATACTTTCACAGTGCTAATATAAAACCTAGATCTGATCTATTACCACACTACGTACACAAGGACATCTACCTTTATACAGGGATCTTTAAATCCTTCAAAGGAGGATACCGTTTGGGTATAAATTTGCACATGAAGATCACTTCTTACAGCACTTCACTGATTGACCCAAGATGGTCAGTGGGCTGGACTGGGCTGGATTCCTACAGTCAGTCGTGAGATGCACATATCTGTTCCTATAGTCATCAAAAAATCACATCACACTTCACATCTTTTACAGAGACAAGAGCCTGACATACAAAACATGTGTGACAGCTGGTAGGGTAATAAACTGCACTTCTTTTTACATTTAAAGAGAAACTAAAAAATTTAATTATAAACAGTCACATGACATTTAAACTGCTATTTGAAGAGATCTTTCAGAAACAGATTATCAAGTGGTCAGAGCAGAAATCAATCTGTTTAATCACAGAGTTTTTAGCAGCATTGCCTGGATACTGTAGTTCATTGGGGCAAGAATGGAGTTGAGGACCGCCTCATTTGATTTTATAGCGCAACTGGAAAGAAAATTAGAGATGATAATGGACATATAGGATTGCATTTTACTCTAGTGTGCTTATAATTAGAATTGCAAAGGTTTGCTTTGTAAATGCATTTACAAATGTACTTTTTAATTTCTGTGCATAACATCACAACTGGTATCCTTTCAGTGACAAATGTATTTTTTTCATTCTAATCGAAATTGAAAACCGGTTTTCTGTCAACATTACTTCATGTGCACCATTGTTCCATTATAATAACATCAGGAAATTACATTTTCAGTAACGACCTGTATTGTAGTACATTATGAATGGCTGCTCTGAGAATGATATTACCTATAAAGTGGCCCTTTGAGGAGGGTATGTCTCCGAAGTTTTTAGTATTTGACACTGACATCTGTATCGTTTGCCGAGTACAGTGGCTTTACTGTTTTATAATGGGATCAGCAGTAGCTTTGAGGTTAGGGACACAGCCATCACTGTTAGGTCGAAGGATCAAACAATGAAATTGCATCTTGGCTTTCTGTTTTACATCAGATATTTACATCTTTGGCTTTCCAAACAGTTGGGCAGACAAATACAGACACAATGTTTCTGAGAAACTCTGCTGTCTTTATATGGTGTCACGCTATGGATAAAACAATTGAAACTCTGTTGTTAACATGACGTCATGTTATAGATCAAACAATTCATTGCTTAATTAAAAACATTATAATTGGATTAATTTAAAAGAATAATGTACAGTTAATGCTTTAGCTGCTGTTTTAAGTAAACATTCTGATCAGGTGAAAATCTTGTTTTAGATCTGACTTTGACTCCACGTGGACAACAAGCACTTTTCCAGTCATGGTTTGCTTTAATAAATGTTTTGTTTTGACAATATTTCTCAAAGAAAATCTGCTCAGCAGATACAAACAGGATGATCACTAAATTCTGTTTCGACTGAGCTTCCAAATAGTCATCCTCAGCCAATGCTGCAAGCAGCCAGAAATATAAGTCCCACAAGCCAGTGCTGTTAGTACAAGGAGTAGAACTTGAGTCCAAAAAAGTAGGCACAGACAGGGTTAATTCTCTATTACAAACCATTACATAGAATCACCCCAGTCTATCTGGAAATCTACTGAATCCTCAGTGAGGCTACAGCACAAATGTTGATAAGTTTTGGGCAAATAAGGAGAGTGAAGTTGTGACAAACAAGACGGTCTGGATGTGCCAGATGGGGAAATTAACTTGTGTGTGTGTTGTGTGTGTGTTGAGTGATTGATGAGATACTATAGTAAGAGTGTGATGAATTAGCAGACAAACCATCAGCATTTTGATCTTCACTCTGCTTCATTACACAAAGGGTTACAAGAGGTTGTTATTAGTAAGATGAAGCAGACAGACTGCATGACAAAGATGTTGTGTTGTGTGCTACTGTACATCTGTGTTGTTGCACTCAGGAGGGTAACTGATGGATAGAAAAACAAACAGCCAGACTCAGTGCTGCTGGAGAAACTGAGTTATACAAAGAAGCGGAACATGAGCGGACAGGCGCGTTTGCATGTGTCACCTGGTGAAGCACCAACCTCTGAACTGTCGAATCATGTTCTGGTGCTTCTCTAGAGCGTCCTGGAGGATTTTCTCTGCAGGGTCCATTTTCCAGCGCCACTCTGTGCCCACAGGGTTGGTGTGATGTCTGTTAGTGGGGCAGATAGACACCAGCAGATAAGGGATACCAGTAGACATACTGTAACCACTCAGTCAGAAATGCTACTATTCCAGATCCAGTACAGCTCCTAAACAGATTTAGGACATTAGATATAAATTTAATCTCAAACTGAGGGTGAATTATGTTGATCATGTGCATTATCAACCTTAAAACATATTACATGAAATAATGTGTCCTACTGTAAAAACTGTACCTCCTGCAGGCGTTAATGACACCTTCTCACTGAGTGCGATGTATAGGTGCAACAATAAATCCTGAGACATCGCAGTCTGTTGCATCAGACAGTCTGTTGCATGCATGTGCATGCACTCTCACCACACATAACGGTCTTGCCATCAAACCTAATCCCACCTGTTACGACACAGAGGTGGATGGCGAGGGCAGCTGCAACAATACAGCTGTGCCTGGAAATTGCTTACTTGCTGTCATCCCACATAGCTGCCTTAAGAAGAGACTGGCATATATGCGGTGACAGGAGAGCAGTTCACCACAGCAGCTCATTGTGACAGCGACCTTTCACTGCTCAACACAGTTGGCTTTTCAAAAAGGAACTTGAGGGGAGCAGAAGGCCTGGTCTCTCGCCAATGTCATCATGAATCAGTGTCTACCTTTAGGCTTCACAGTTATGCTTGCCATTAGTCTTCTTCTGCACATAAATCATTAACCTGTTTGCCACAGTAAGATAATTGTTCAGTGACAAAGAGTGGTCTTGACTAATGAGGTAAACAAGTTGGTTTTGAACAAGGAAGAAACTAAAGACACAGGAAGTAATCCCCAAAACAGATGATCTTTATAGCTGTGGGAGACACAAGTGTTCTCTAAAAGGCTGGTTTAAAGGTTCTGCAGTGCTGCTATTGTATTTTCTATGTAAATATGTATTGTGAAGTAACAGCATCCTGAAGAAAATCACACCTCTGTGCATGCTCTAAACCAGAGACGTTCTATCTGAGTTTCTCCATCCTATGTTTTTGTAGCCTCTCATGTTTCTGCATGCTTGTGAACAAGTTGGTGCTCATGAGTCCCTCTATATAAACTCTCCTCCACACAGTCACCGTTCACATGTGAGACGCGACAGCGCAGTACACAGTGTTCAGGTGAAAATGACCTCCACTGAAAAAAACAGTGGAGGTTGTTTTCATCGCAGCCAAATACAGACATAAACGAAGACAGAAGTGATGAGGACGAAATCCTGGTCGGCCACTGGTCCATCACAGTGCGCTAGTTTCTATTTACTCCATCACAGTCATTCATGCTGCCAGCTGCAGCCAGTGAGCCCAGGCAGGCCTGAATTTTTGACCCATGTCCAACCATAGAATCAGCGCTGGTCTAATTAACCCTTTACTGTGGTGGAGAGCTACAGTAAATGTGATGTGCAGAAGCTGTGGTAACATTAAATTAAATTTTCTAATGTATTTGTGTGAAGTGGCACTGAGAACCCATTTAAGTTTTCTAATTGTAAATGTTTGATGGGCAATGAAATGTATGGTAGGATATGAAGTTGTAGTGTATGTATTTTAACTAGCAATTTGGATTATAAGGATAGCATGCATGGATGTAACTGTTTTTTGAAGTTTTTACTAGGGACTTCAGATGAAAATGATCTTACAGATAAATCTGGCACAATATATGTACAGTATGTATTATTGTAAGTGGCTATCGGTACGGCTGTAGTGCATAGCACAGCAATGCTACCGGCTAATGACTGTGGCTAGACTGCTTTTTGTTGGCTTTTGTGTGTACACAGTAACTTTATACAGTTGAGCCTCGTGTGTGTTGAAACAAACACCTTGCTGGCTGAGAATGTGACAGGAGGGAAGGGGTGGCTTATGAAGCGTTTGTTTTGCACTGAGAGACTAGTGTGAAATCTAGTGGCAGCGCTGGACATCTATTGGACCTTTTCAGACCCAAACAATGCAGTGGCTTTAATTGTCAGGTACATACCTCCAACAGAAGACACACTTGTTAGCGCAGGCAAGGCTGGGTGTAGTTTCCATGCACCGGTGGGACTCAATGCCATAGAAGGTGTGTTTGTAACAGCCTCCTCTCCCCCGCAACATTGACTAACCGACAGAAACAACACCTTTAATGCGTTTCATGCATTCACTTTGTCAAACAATCCAATGCTCTATTAAGAAGAGTAAATTCGATTACCTTGGTCCATCGACAAAGCTTCACTCCTGAATGACTTCCGATTAGTTTGTACCCTGCACAGAAAGATTAGAATAAGAATGAGAAAAACTTTATTGTCCCGCCAAGGCAGGAAATTCATCTTTGGTCTCACTTATAGACAGAACAGACAGTAAACAGATGCCAGCAAGGCTTACATGAGACAGAGCAGCGGTCACATCATATACTGTATAAAATAAACATAAACATCCCCTTTACTGTGTTTTGTTATTATGTAGATGGCATTGGGGATAAAGGAGCCCTTGTAGATCTTTTTCTTTGATAAGATAAAGAACATGTGAGAAGAATAAGGTTCTCTCGTGGTAAACATCTCTTCCACTCCACACACACAAATACTTCATACAGAGGAACGACTTCTTTTGTTTTTCTTTCTGCAGTGAGGCCACGCTCCTCAGCATTCACAATGCTATATTCACTCACAGGCCTCTGATAAGGCCTGCTGAATGTCTCCTATGGACGATCGCTGCCTGCTTCAGGACACTCAAACGGCAGGATGGAGAGGAGAGCATTCCTAATTCTTTTTTCTGAACAAAAGAAGCATAAAGCATTTCAAATTCACTTTTCTTTTTGCGTCTCTGTGGCAGCCGTATACCGCTAGATACAAACTGGTTCAGTCCTTGCAGACTTTGCACATCTTTCTCTGTGGTGTCTGTCAAAGAATACTTTTATCTGTATCACTTGATCTGCTCAAGAGGATGGTATTTGAGTTGCTTTAGGGAAGGTAGGAATGGCTCACTCTTAAAGTCTCAGTGTTTAAAGATGCTTTTTTACAGAAGTCATAGAGCAGCCATTGAGCTGCCAAATGTGGTACTAAGGTGGGAACTCTTTATTTTTTAAATCTTTTATGTGCTTTAACTCCTATGAAACCTTTAAATGTGAAAGATCTAATTAAAACACAATAGTAGGACATTTGTGTGAGTGGATATGAGCTCAGATCTCAGGTTTGATGCTAAATCAATAACATACTAATGTTATTCATCAAGCCTATTTGTGCCTAATACTCCCTGCCTAAGACTCAATTGATTTACCACCTACAGTACAGTAAATAAAAACAGCCTGCCACTTATGAATGCAGAAACACATCGGAAAACATACATACATAATTCAGTCTTTTTGTTTTGTTTCTTTTGCTCAAACATCAGTGTTTGCTGTGATTTCCTGACTGATAAAAACATGCTGACCGGCATTAAACTGGCTTCTCACACCGAATATACCTACAGCACGTCTTCCTCTAGCATCACTCACTAGCAACTGCAAGACACATACTGTACCAACCTTGCAGGCCAACAAAACCTGGATCTGATCTGCTGTCAGTTGGCAATTTTAACTATTAATAATCTTCATGTGAGCTTGTGTTAGTTATGGACGTGTGTTTCAAATGACTCAATGTCCTTTAATGTGTCAGAGAAGAAGCCTTAGTCAAAGTGAAGGAAGAGGAGAACAAAAGTTTACTTTTTGTCCTGTCTCTGTGAGCCCAAATCTGCTTAAGTATGTGCTATGAACAACACTTGGATGTCTAAGGTGAAAGTAGTCGAGACAAAGTGGAAAATGACCAGGAGGCATTTTAACAGTGATTTCATGACCACAAGCACAAACATAAATCATAATAAATATATGTGTGATGCTGTGCAGTGCCTGAGAGGGAAAGAAATAACACGATGAGACAGCATCATTCTGGATGGAAATTAAAAAATTAAACCAAAATTAAAACTAAACTAAACAGATTGAAACCTGTTACTCAAACATCTGTTTGTATGATCACGTTATTGACCACCTGCTTCTCAATCAGCTCTTCAAAGAGGACTTAAATTTGGCACCACAGCTAATGAACTGAAGGCTTTCAGAAAGTCTGCTCCTGTAAATAGCCTTTACCCATAAGGATCTGTGTAGTGCACAAAAATCAGTGAATGTCTCTCTAATGAGAAACTGAGGGTTTAGGAAACTGAAATGAAAACTGTGTGTAAAACGCTACTGGCAACTCTGCAAACAATGTATAGTTTGTTCTGTGATACTCCACTCTGAAGGACATGAAACGATAATTTAATCAAAGAGTTTGAAAAAGTCCATCTAATTTGTTTGGAGGGGGTGGCACGTCTTTTTCAGGATCTTGCAGGTACTAGTCTTTCATGTAGTAATGAAATCGAAAAGTGCCTTTTTGCAGCTGCACTCATGAATATTCTAGTGTGAAATATTTTTCCAGAGTTTAGCTCCATGTTCTCTTGTGAAAGAGCATTTCACTTCACTTAAATCTCTGCAACAGTGTCAAACAGGACGTGATACAACATACTGGCCATTAAGCCACTGCTTTTGCAGTAAACTTGTTCCACTGTAGTTGAAGGTGACCACAAATAAATGGCATAGTGTAACTTCCTCTATCATACAGTTTTTACTACGGATTACATGAGATCGAGCCTTGTTCATGGCAAATGATTTGCTCAAATATGGAGCTGTGTGTTAAAACTTTCGTGGACTTTCAATAGAGTATGACTTTTGCATCCGTGTCATGCCAGGAAAAGGCAATACAGGAAATGCAGCCAACCAAGACTCAGCATCATTACAAACAGAGCCGAAACTTTCATCCTTCATCCTTTCATTTCAAATGAAACAAACTGTCCACCAGGACCGACCGTTGCCAACATCAACACCATGAAATAGGTCAACATTTGGTCAAATGAAGTGAAGTCTTGCTCACAGGGTCCTATTTATAGAGTGTTGTGTAAGCTAACAGTGGGGGGTCATTGCCTCAAAATGACTGGCCTGTGCTACACTAGTGAATGAACTAAATAGTAGAAGAGTAGAATAGTAAAATGTTTCCAACTAATGACACAACAACGAAGAGACTCTCTGGCTTTATTCAACACCAGCACCGGGTGCAATTATCAGAATATGAATTTTGAACAACACTCAGTTTCAAACAACTGGACAATTGAATGTTTAATCAGAGATGTTAATTTTGAGACAAGCAATTTTTCCAAGTAAAATGAGCAGAAAACACATCATGTAAGACAGTACGTAAGTTGAACAATATGGTCTGGAGTCTGGACACTGAGTTCAGAACTTAAGGTTAGGTTAATTAGACTGCACCATTCAACTTCCATTAGAAAACACACATACACACACACACTCTCTCTTCAGCTCTGTGCATCTTCTCGTGTTGCAACTGACCAGCTTTAACTTACCAATTTCTCCATCAGGATGGTTTAAAAAAAATTAAAAGAAAAAAAAATACTGGATCAGGATCCAATTTCAACAGCTTATTAACTTTGACTTTGACAACACCAACACCTCTGTCAGTGACTTTGATCATGAGCCGACACATTTACGCAAGACAGAAGAAAAAAAGAACTAAAATTCATTCACTTCTCTGCCGGCAATTTGTACGTTTGTTAGATTTGCTGCCTAAATGAAAGAGTGATGTAAGTCATCATTTATGTATTGAGGTAAATTACAACTTTCCTGCCCTTGTGGAATCTGCAAGGTTAAGGATATGCTGACAAGCAGCTGGTGTGCTAGTTCTGTAAAGTGATTTTTTTATTGCCAAGTAATACAGCTAATGTGAATATATTACCCACCGTCACCAGTGACACACGGCAGATGTTCTTTAGGAACTGGCTCTGTATTTTACACAGACAAGTCGCAGATTCATAACACTCTACTAGTATCTGAAGCAGCATCCATGTTGAAACCAAACCACTGTTCTCGAATGTAAAACTTGTCCAAATCCTCTGGTTCCTTACCTTGCTTTGTCAGTGCTTCTCTGAGGGCGGGTGTGATCATCTCCCGTCTTTCCTCATCATCCTCTATTTTCTTCACACCGTTCACCTTGGAGACCTTCACCATCTGGCCGTCTCCTCGACCCTCCTCTTTGCTCTGCAGCAGACACTCACAGTCAGTTGTTGTTCATAACCACAATGTGCAGTATCTTTAACTACTTGGCTGTGCTGCTGGACTGTGACTGACATTTGTCACAAATCAGCAGAATATAATGTTGAGAATTTCATGTTTCATGAGGGGGAAAAATCCTGGTGGAAAGAATAAACACTAACACCAAACCAAACCTTTAAGACAACACTAACACAAAAGCGGTCAACCTGAAGCCATTCATTTGAAACGAATCTCACATGACTTCAAAAGAGACACTTGGATTTACCTGACGGTCCTCTCCAACCTTAGTGTCAAATAAACAGTTTAGACCATTGTGTGCAAACAACTTCCCACATAATTTAGTTAATAAACCACTGTCATCATCTCTGTATCCAGCCCATACGGTTGGATAAGGGCATACCTGCTGGCAGAGCACTTCACTGTACCTGTGCTATCATGGTTCAGAACCATGTTTATACTAGTAATGAGGGATTTCAGGTTCCCTGCAGAAGAACACTGACAAACGATGGGATATGTTAGAACAACATACTCATTAGTCACACATCACTGCAATAAACATGGAGCCCTACGTTTCTGATCCAGATAACCACTGTTGAATCCAGATGCTGAAATGTTGGAGCATTTTTTTCATCCATTTATTTGTTTATTTTTGACGGGACTCTGCATATTAATGAACATCTTAAAAATGTAAAAACACCAGATTTAGCTCTAGGCTAATTTCCATCTGTAGTCCCGTGGTACACATAACGACAACTGTACAGAACTGTACGGGAGCAGCACCGACAGAAAAGGCTTAAGAGTCCAACAGAAACTGCACCGTACAACAGTGGTTTTGTTTTGGGATTAAAAAAAAAAAAACCAGACTGACTCCGAGACTGAGCTTATGAAACCATCTCAAATCTGTGGTAACTGGGTGCCATAAGATTTGATGGGGAATAACTTTAAGGAAGTCAAAAAAGAAGTTTGTTGGAAGAAATTCCAACAAACCCCTCTAAAATGTTTGATGATTGGCAGGAATAAAGATCAAGGCTTGTGATTCTGGATTCACTGTTTTACAGATTTAAGGCCCCTGAGGTGTCAGTGAAATGCAACAAAAACAGGTATGCATCTAAGACAATTGTTGGACTTATTAGCATGCTAGAGCAGCTGCAGTCTATTTGTCTTAAAGATGAAAGACCTCCCTCAGGCTAGGATTACATTATCACAGTGTACAGCATTTGTATGTAAATTTAAATATCTCAGAGATATGTTGTTTACATAGAGATTGATTAAGTCCTGCTAGGAAAGTTGCCCAGGGCATGAGAGAACTGGTATTACTTTTCAGAAAGGCGTGATGGACGAGCTGCCTTTGAAATTAACCAAGTAAAGTACCAGCTCCACCCAATTACTGTGCTGCTGCCACAGCTTTAGATTGTCTACAGGGATCTATACGTTGCCTTCTCATTGGAGCAGCACTCGCAAGAGGCTAACACACCGTCAGCGACACTGACAAATGTTAATATGTATGGATTTGTGAAAATAACAGGGCATTTCACTGGTTCCTGCTGTGCAGCCCACTGTGGGGCATCCTGTTCATTGATTGCACGGTTCTAAATGTTAAATGTGCCACTGAGTCTTAGTAATGCCTCCGAGAGCAGTGGGCAAATCTCTATGGACACGATGGTCTAATCACTGTTCAATTTAAAATAGTGCAAACATATTTACTCTACTGCTTTGTCTTAAAGTCATAACTCTCATCATTTCCAAACAGCAGCTCCTTATCGATTGGTGTGTTTATAGTCAGTTATCTCCAGAGCATACTGAGCTGCTGATATTATGAAAGTTGCTTTAAAATAAAAAAAATTAAATCGGGACCTTGTTAACGGTTACCTCCAACATTTATGTGAGAGTCTTGTTTGTGGTCATATGATGGATGTAAGTCCATAATTCACCTTTTGTTTTCATTCTAGGTCTGAGCATCTCTTGAAACACCAACTATATTTGCTGTTTGGTGCTACGCAGGTAGGTTTTGTTGAAAACACCAGTCTGATTTACTGAAAGCAGTGAGAATGAAGTAGAGTTGCAGGCATCCACATGGTTTTCCCATTGTCATGCAAGACACTGCGCTCGCAATAATTAAAGCGTACCAATTAAAGCCAAGAATTTTCAGTTCATTATATTAGTGTTCTGCAGTCATGGTCAAATTGAAGTCACAGTCAAGTGGGAGGATTTGCACTGTTTTATACGACTAATGACGTTTCTCGGGGTGTTTAACGTGGAAATGATTATGAAAACTTCTGGCTGTCCCAATGGGTGATTCACATTATTTTCTTACAACCCATGGGTAAAATGTTAAAGTGATTGATTGAGACTGTCAGACAAATTGATAATGACCATATTCATTACTTACAGCCCTAATTTTATCAACCTATCTAATATAATTTATCTTTATAAGTCCTTTAGAAATTTTATAAGTCCTTTTCCTTTATCTGAAGAAGCCCAGTTACTTTCAACTTCAACACTTAATGACTATGATGACCTGGATGACTTCACAGACATTATCTGCTTGTAATAAAGACTGAACATCACCTCTAACAGACCAGGCTTTCTTTCTGTGCATGACCTCAGCTGTTTAGAGCCTGTACAATATGTTGTACCTTCATCTTCCACGGTTTCACCTGGAAAATAACCGGATCCGTGTCGCTAACCATCCGCTCTATCCGCAGCTGAGGCCTGGTAGAGACTCCACACCCCTGACAGCAGCCCTCACATCCTTAGATCCTTGGTCAACAGGCAAATGTGTGAATGAGCTGAGCAGGCCACCATGCTGTATTGTGTTGGATCTGAAATCTTATTTATCTTTTTTGAAATTGTGTTCTGCTGTCCTTTGAGTGGTTTATAGGTGCTGCTTTATTCCAGTTACCAGTGCAAGTACAACTAACCCAAGCAGTCAGCCATGGACGGCCTCAGCCTCCCTCTCAGCTGTTAAGGTTCACCAGATCTCTCAACCAGAAGAAAATTATGTAACCTGCACTTTAAACCCAATAATGGGAGAAGACTGGTTCACCACACTCAGGCAATATAAATGTCCACCTTCACATACGGCATCGTTGACATGCAAAATTCTGACGGCACACGCAACATGTAACCGACAGCGCTACAATCTGTCCCTGTGGTGTTTGCGTGCAGCCCTAGTGATTCATCTGGCCCCGATCTCTGGTTCCCACTGCTTGGCTTTCACCCCGGCTCGAGAGCTCACAGACATCCAGTCATGCCCGAGCCTGTCTGGACTAACAGAACTGGGACATCTCACAGCATCGTGTTGTGCTCTGGAACCATGACACAACGTGGGACTGATGCCGACGGACAGTGTAGCAGTAACATGCAGAGCAAGCAGGAAAACAAAAAGGTACATGAGTGAGCAGAGGCACAAAGAAAAGAGAGGGGCTGAGATGAAAAAAAAAAGAAGCGAGAAGACTTGGGAACTAAATAAATATCAACATTCAAGATGATAAACATAAATTCTTCATTAAATTAGCCTAATAGTGTAAAGTGGAACTATATTATTCATGCTCCAGTACAGCAAAATAATCATTGTTATCATTATAAGGTAACGCAAAAGACAAATTCTGCACATGTTTATGTTTCACTGTACACAAAATAAAGTAGTTGATAAACAAACACACACATTACTACCAAATAATCACCATAAAATCACCATAAAACTGAACTAATGTCTCAAGAGAAACATTTAACGTATTATCATATTTGCCGAGGAGTGGTTGTGTTACATTGTTGTGTAAAATATATGTTTCCTGTCATTTTGAACGACACAAACACTAAGTTTGTAAGTTCATACTTGGGTTTGGGTCTTTTGAGCATCTTCTCTGCTTTTTTCCTCTGGAGACTCAGCCCAGAAAGCCATGCAGCCACTCAGGTTAATGATCTATTTCACACTAACTCCTCTCTGGCAACAGTCCCACAGTATGAAATCGGCCGCTGTGGCGGAAACAGAAGCCTCTTAGGACAAAGTTGAGAAGGTGCAAAATCAATCAGGGTAACAGTGGAAATGAAGCTTACTGGCACATAGTACAAACAGAACTACAGCCAAAGACTGATATGGAATAAAATTGGGCAATATGAGCTCTGCAATCTGGCAGCCAATCACATCCTGCCTGCCTGCCAGTCACATCATCAAGCACATATGAAGAAAAACTATTGTGGGAAACATACTCATCAAGTTCAGCAGTGATCCAATCATCCTCAACCCGGCCCGGCCACAAGCACCACTGACACCGACACAGACAAACCCATCTGTGCCATATTTAGCTCTACAGCATTCGGCTGTACATGGCATGGTTTGGGTAACTTGCTTATTCAACTGAGATGATTCGTGGAAAAACACTGATGGTTTAACTCAGTAAACGTAATCTAAGACGTTTATTTGGGTGTGATTTGTGTGAGAGCGTGTAATGTCACAACCAATGCATCTCAGTAGTGTGAGAAAACAGCACTCATGTGTAGACACTAGACAGGCTACAGCTCAGTTGAAAAAAGACTATGTGATCAATACTGTGTTCAAACTCTCCTCTAGTTTATAAGAAACTACAAATCATTCCTTGTCAAATGATTTAATGACATTTCTTTCTGCCATTATGCAACATGATGAACTGGATGAATCAAGCTCAGACACAATCCATAAAGAGAGGATTGAGGTCGGCCATTTAGAGTTATTGAACTAATTAGCCAGAATGATGCAGTTTTCATATGGCCAATCTCAAAGTTTGAGTTTAAAATGATGACACATTTGGCTGATATTTTTGTCACAAAATCTAAAATCTATACATTACTTACAGGGTTCCTTTAGGTTTGTTTTTGAGAGATGCGGCCAAGAAATGTACTGAGAAGGAAATGTTACACATTTATCTGTAAGGTCAAACCTTACAGCATTACAGAAAGAAACCAAACAGTTCCCAGGTAAAGGGCAGCACTTGGTGAAAGTGTGGAGAGAAAAAAGAGGAAACTTCCAACAAAGCAGACTGAGGGTGGGCAGCTTCGGTTTCACAAAACATCTTTGGGCGTTTCTATAGTTCAATTTCTTGTCATTTAATGGGTGACACTGGTTGACATATAGAACACACCATTATATCTGCAATGAGACAAGAACAGCCGATATACATGTACTCGCCTGGACGATTTATCAGTCTGGCTCTAATGAAAAATATATTCATGACATCAGTGGTGGAAGGGAAGTGTGATTAAGTTTACTGCAGGGTCATGTCTTGTGCATTCCTTGGGGCTTGCATAGTTAAACATTGCCATCATTAATAAGACACTTTGGTAGCTTATAAAATAGAGAGTGTGAAAATTGATCATTCTGCCTTGAAGGTGGCCACAGCAGAAAGAACAAAATACATAATACTCACCATCAGTGAAATAAAAACCAGTCATCTACTACTTTTTGAACGATGCGAGTTGATCCCTCAAACAGCTAAAGTTCAGCCTCAGATAATAAAGGTGGTTTATTTGCACACAAAAAAAAAGTTAGAATGAAAAAAATCTGTTAAGGGTCTTTCTTGCTGATGAGCCATAAGAATCCAGAAAATTGGCTTTGGAAGTGATTTAACAGTATGGTGTTAAATATCAGGTGTTGCAGCTCTAAAACACCAATGGTTCACTCAGGCATTGAGCTTGAGCTGATCACAAACGGAGAGTCTCTGTCATCACCTAGTGGTCAAACCACTGAGCTTCCATCTGCAGGTTATTCAAATCGTAAATACAGCAACACTACACAACAACATCCTCTGCCCTTACATCCACTGAGGAAAACCTCCTGGGAAAACCCTTTTAGCAGGGAATAATTTGAGAAACCTCAGGGTGAGCAACAGAGGAGGGATCCCTCACCCAGGACTGTCGAGCAGACATGCAAGGTAGTCTCCTCGTTCACACTTAATGTGTAACTCGGCTAAATACTCTCATGGTAATAGCAAATGTAAAAATACTAATTGCATCTCACACTGCTTGCTCTGTGTGACCACATTATGCAAACACAACACTAATTTGACACCACCACAGACACACAGCAAGTGATCTAAGTGCGATGATCCAAGTCACAGCGGCCAATAATTATAATTACACTTGAATGTTACAAGATACGGTTGACTAAACAATACAAAAAATATATACGCAGCGAGTGAAATAGAAGCATAGAGGCCGATGGGAATGACAACAAGAACTGATGGCTTCCTCATGAAAACATCAAGAAACACTGACTCTTCCCAGACATGACAGCCATGAACAATGCTGAGCTTCCAGGGCAGTGGAAGTCAATGACTGATGTCTCTTGAACTGTCACCAGCCATCGTGTAGAAAAACACATGTCGGGGTCTGTCCAGACCTCTCACAGCTTACACTCACTAACGTTAATGTGATAAAAGAAGGGACAAGCCTGGGAGAGACGTGGACACTCCTACTGCTCTCCAGCACTGTTGGTACAACAATGACTCAAAATAAAATTAAGGAACCAGATTTGTGCCGCTGAGCTACAGTCAAATAAATGGTATTGTCTTTGGTGTTCCCTTCACTTGCTGAAGAACAGATCATAATAATTTTATACCAGTCAAACAAAACCAGATGAGAGAATATTCCCTCATTTGATTCTCTGGAGAAAAAATGAAAAAGGGGCAACACCTCCTCAAAAGTTGATTTCATTTAACAAAAGCTATTCACGTTCTTTGTTGGAGCCACAAAAAACACAAGTTAGTGATGTGATCTTTATTAGTTAGTAAGTTGGACTTTCTTTCTATCTTACTAAGGCTTAATATTCCCAGCAGAAAGGCGAGTTTGGAGCTGGACATGATGAAGACATGGATTATTTAATGTGGCGAATAATGTAAAGTAATGTGAGTAATGTGTGTAATGTGTATTCCTTACATCCACCAGGGACACAGAGGTGTGGGTAGGTGAGGCTTTGCTTTTGATTCATCTCAAGCAGGCCAACATACGTTTTAACATTAAAAGTAAAAATCCTGAGATGAGACCCCCCCCCATTGCTGCATCAGTTAATCAGCCTGTAATATAAACTGCAGCAGAGACTGCACTGTACTGTGTTACACTGTACAGGCACTTTGCTGCTCTGAACAAGCCAACAAAGTCCTTTTCTACTGTTTTTTAAATGCGTAACACAAAGTTCTGCTTGTAAATACTTTCACAATGTATCTATATTATCATTATTGGTATATTTTATCTTAAAAGCTTTTGGAAAACTCTAATTTCGCTAAGGGGATTAATAAGTTAACTTATCTTAAGACGTGGATGTTTCCTTTGATTTGTTGCAGTTTGAGTGCTACCTTTGTTTGATGCAGTATGAAACCAGTGATTTTAATTTCACTCTGATTTACAATATAAAGACACTTTTCCCACTGATCTGCTATTCAAAACATCATCAACAACAACACCAACAACAACAGGTACTAGACAAGGTTGGATATAAACGTCATCTTCCATTTCCCTTGATCTCAGTGCTCACTTCTTTACCCGGGTGCTTCTACAACAGTCTCAATCTCTCAATGTCTCTTCCTTCTCTTTTTTTCTGCTTTTTCTTGAGTCACTCATTCCTCACAAGTCTGTGATGTGGGCGTCCTCGCTATTTCGCAAGCCTCCGCTTCTCGCCTGCCAGGGTCTGGTGTCTACCAACCCATCTGCCATTTCTCCTTCAGTGACACACCTTTTTTCTCTTTACTCAACACACTCAGGCTGGTCGACGGTGGAAGAAGCTAAATGCCTGTGATGGCGCCTGTTTGCAGACCTTCAAGCAGAAACACTGAAAATAAACCTGCTGAACGACAACACTGGAACCCCAGAACTGTAAGGTTGAAGCGGGCAGGTAAGTACTGTACATCCACTTCATGATTACAAGCAGAAAGACACAGTACGCCTTTGAATGGCTACTGTAGGTGCATAAAGGTTTCCGTGACTCCTTCTGCAGTAGTGATTTTCTGAGGCTATGGAGAGGTGGCAAGAAGTCTCTAAGTCCCATTTGTAAGATTAATAGCTAACTTGCTTGTAAATTAACAAGGTGACCTGGGTATTGTGTTATGAGAAATAAGCAAATGCATTAGCAGCAGTGTGAGTCTGAAGTCTGACCTTGGCTTTCTTGACGCTGTTCATGATGTTGCCCAGATCCTCCATGTCCACCACTAAACCTGGTTTCTTTTCGTCTTGCAGACCGGACTCATCCTCATCACTGCTGGTTTCTATCAGGGCATCCTGATACAAGAAAAAAAAGACAACAAACGACATGGTTAGAAAGAAAAGAGATCAAGTAGACAGTTGAGTGGAAAATGAAAATGACTCCCTAAAGTACACAGATCCACATATGCTCCAGCCAATAACCAATTACAAAGTTGTCCGTGTTTGAGCAGTGGAGCGCATATGGACAGCACTTATTTCACATCATTATTGCACATCATTATCGCTTTTTGGGGCGCCTGATTGAATAAGAAAGCCATATGCATGTTTATGGTGTTTCAGAAGATTTATCACAATTGCGTGCGCGGTGTCGGAGCGTCTGCCCACGTGTGCGGCGGCAGGATAAAAATGCACAAGCTGTTCTCTGGGTAGATAAATCACCGATGATGGTCCCCTCGACACAGTCCTCAGCTGCTCTCGGTTCCGGTTGAATGTCACCTCTGCTGAGTGAACCGAGTGCTGCAGACAAGAGGGGACGGAGTCTCGGCTAGAGTTGGCTCTGAGGTGCCCGCTGCCATGACAACTGGTCATCTGTGTGTGCTGTGATGCGTACGAAAGCTGTTACTGTGCGAGAGTGTATATATTATACGTCTGTGTTTGTACTTGCCTTCTTGTGAAATCTCTAATTTCAGGGATGAGTTAAGAATAACAAGTCTATTTTCATATTTTGACGTGACTGACAGCATTGACAGATGACATATTACATGAACATAAGCCGTGTCAAACATGTTCCTGAGACTTTCAAATGGCTCAGCCTCTGTGCCTGCAGCATTAAGAGTCCTTATCTGATTTTAATCACATTGCTGAGGGTGTAACCGTTACCTCGCCCAGTGCATGTTCTATGATAAGAGCTGCTGCTTAGATATCTAAAGTGCCCCTCTGATTTTAAGAGGCATCATCATAAGCCAGGGGACACTCTCCTAATTACATATCAGCTACACACTTTCTTCTTCTTTTTCTTCTTGTATTCATAAGGGGACAAGTCTGGAATCTGTAGCTAACAGTGCACTGGACAGAAAGGGGGCTGTGCTGTGTTATCTTCAAGAACAAGGCAATGGATTCTTGTGAGTGGGAAAAGAATTAAACAATTTATTTTGTTCAAAACCTGATGAACTTGGTTTTGTTTCATGGCAGCTTATTGCTGCTGAGAGGCTAAAATATCCCTTCTGTTAAAACTGATTTTTTAATGTATTTAGTATACAAGACATTAGAATTTTATGCCAATACAAGGCTGTGCTGAGGGCACTGTTTTAAGAATTAGTGAGTATTTTAAAACAACTTAGGACAGAGATCAGAGTCACACAGGTTTTCTGTCTGTTTTTGAATGCGAAACTTTTTATTCAGGGACACTTCAGTAGGACATGTACCTGCCAACAAAGGTGGTTGAATATCCCCACTGCCCTCCAAAAAACTTCTACAGTGCACCATGCAAACAGAATAGTGACCTGAATTTGTTTTCTCTGTGTTTACTGTACCTCTGCGTTGGCATCCTGCGTAGCTCCCTTTTCCTCCTCCTCTGCCTCCACACGTACGTCTTTCCTCTTATTCTTACAGGAGCCTCCGTTTTTACAGTTCCCACTGCAGCTCTTCTTCTCACCCTTGGCCAGGGCCTGAAGGCGCTTCAGGAACTTGACCTTCCAGGCCTGGAAATCTGCCTGAATGCTGCCATTACGACTCTTCACCACATTACAGTCGCCCTCTCCCCTGGTCATGACTCGCGTGCCGCTCAGCATCCAAAGCCACTTGTCCACATTTTTACCCACCTGCAGAGGAAGAAAGAAAAATGGGTTTAAAACAAATAAAGTATGGTCATGCTTGGGCTTAGTGAGGGACACTGGATGCTGCGTGAGCTGCATTCAAAATCAAGTTTCAATACAGATCATGTTTCACGCTGCCAAGCTCCAGCTGTCAAACTTGTGGCTGGGGACATTATTCAACTGAGGAACATAACAAAGCAGTATTATTATTCTGACAGGACTTGGTATGGAAACAATTTCTCACCGTGTTGTAGTGGCCGACATAGACAGAGTTTCCAAGACCAAACACTGCATATCTGAGGCCTTTGAGGTAGGTCTTCCCATATCTGAAGTCAGTGGACGCCTCCTCCAGCCACTTACAGAACCACTCGGCGTTCTCCGTGGGTTGTCCATCAGTGTATGTGGCCATGAGGAATACACAGACTGACTTACTGGTGCACTGAGTGGAAAAATGAAAACAATGGAAAATGGTCAAACTGTGAAGTGAGAGCATCTCAGTGAAGCACACATTTGTAGATGTAGAGTTCCTTGGTATCAGACTTTTTATCTTGGAAAAGATAAAAGTCCAATATTAATTTGTGTGAATTTGTTATTTGACTAAATATCTGACAGAAGCAGACTGAAAGAACAGAAACACCAAAAAATAAAAAAAACTGGGAAAATGTCCATACCAATGTTTAGCTGAGGAGAAATCTTGCAATGCACAAGAGCACTAATAATAACAATCAGTCAGCTGACTGGTTCCCAAAACTAACATTTAATGCAAAGTAAAGCAAAAACTCTTGCTGAAAGTAGGTATGTATTATTATTCTGGGCCCGTGAGAAATTAATTAATGTTCAGAGTGAGACAGCTGCCTTGTCTCCTGTCTAACAAAGTGTAAGATGTAAAACAAATAGTGTCTTCGTAATAATAATAATAATAACAACAACGGCTTGAATTTATATAGTGCTTTTCATGGCAACCAAGGCGCTTTTACAGAAAGCTATGTCTGTAGCTACAGCTGCTTTGGGACAGACCTACAGACCTACTGACCTACTGTGTGTTATCAAAGGAGTGTTATCAGACGACCCACTCCACCTCCTGAGCCACTGTCGCCCCTTTCTTGACTGATGGCTACTAGCCACTCAGAGTTAGTGCACTGAGGAACAGCTGTGTGTCGGGAGCGAATGGTGCCCGTGGTCAATTCTGTTGTGGAGATTTTCCATCACAGTGAAAACTTTATCACTATCCTGTAGCACTGCTATTTTCTCTGCTGTCATGTGTCAGCCAACCAATCCCCTCTTCATCTCTCAACGCACTACACATAGCCTCTGCCCACAAAATAAATACGGAACACCAATGAAAATAATCCATCTCTCTACAGCTGAGCAGGATTAGTATGACATATTTGTCGTCTGTGCCAGCCGTCTGAAGAATCGAATCAGTGAAAAATGAAAGGCTGAGCTGCAACAGGACTGCAGGATTACTGTACTGTTTGTTGCCAAGCTTTCAATAAATAACAGTTGTGATTGACTATACTTTGAGGCCTTGCCTTGCATGTGTTGTGCAAGTCCTATGGGCTTAAAGGTACATTTCAGAGTGTTAATTAACAGCCCAGGGAGAGAAACCTCCCAGTATGTATACAGTAAACTTGATGCAACACATAACAGCTGCATAACTTAGTCACGTAATTCATCCAATGCCAAAGTTAAGGCTTCAGAAGCAGCTGTCAATTTTGCAATCTCAAGAATTTATTATTTTCTGACCTTCTCAAGTCAAGAAACACTACATACAAAATCATCTCTTTAGACGTGGCTTACCTCATCAGCAAGTTGATCATCTGGATCATAGTCTTTCATGTCAGTCACTTCAGCTGCTACCCCCAAACTCTTCACCTCCTCTGACAGCTCCACTGCAAAGCCCTGGGTAAGCGAGGAGTCTCAGTTAATGCTTACCAAACAACAACAACAATGTATCAGATGGTAGTCAATCATGACAGGAATTTCATTTTTGGGTTACAAAGGTTTACTAGTTTCACCTGCACAGACCCGAATTACACCACATCTTTTTGGAACTTATTATGATTATGCCTATAATAGTGTGGTGACCCACAATAGGAAGCATAGTTAAGACATTCACCCAGGTACATTGTCCCTTTAATCAACCAGATTTATGCTGTACCGGGTTCTAAAGCATATATTAGTTGTTAGTTGTGTGGATTACACTAACTATAAATATTTACGTCTCCACTTTATTTCTAATTAATACTTTATTTCTAATATTTTGTTTTCATCAACATGTGTAGAATATCATAAACACAGTCGTTATCCCTGAAATTTAAAAACCATAGCATTATTATGTTGTGGATATATTTATATCATGAGCCAGTATTCAGTAAGCACCTTTGCTGTTCCAGTTTGTGAGCCGTAGAAGATTTTAACTCCTGACACATGAACCACTGTGTCTCTGTCAGAGCGGTCATTGTTCTTCACAGCTTTGTAGACCCATGGCCGGATATCCTTGGAGAAGCTTTTCTGTAAGAATACAGAGGAAAACATGCACCTTACATTTTGGGCACTTGAGCACAGTGTCTATACACTTCAAACTGATTCTACGCTTTTAAAAAAGACCAACAAGACAATAGGTGTAACTCTAATGACTGAAGGTTGGATATCAGCTGTTCACCTTCTTCAGTGCCACCTTCAGGGAGAACCAGATCCCGAAGACCAGAGCAGCAGCTGAATACAGATACAGCCTGTTGTGCCATATCGACATGAAATAGCTCTCAGTGGGGCTGTTTTCATTCTGAGAGACTGAGGGGAGAAAGAGGGAAGTCATCAAACTGGCAGGAAAGACAACCTGTTCATCTGTAAGTAAGACGGGTTTATGTAGCTTCGAGTACAAATGCAATGCAGTCACAGTTGTGCCAGACAGCGGCTGATCCTGAAGCAGCAACAAGCGACAAGACAAGAGGGGTTGACCCCAAACTCAGGTCACCTGCAGCAGGCGAGAGGCGGGTGACTGACTAGCAATACAAGCTAGCTAGCAGTGTTAATACCATTATTTTAAACGTATAGTAAACGTGAACTTCCGTTAAAAACACCCAGACTCACCTTTAGTATCTGAGGTAGATACACGTCTTAAGAAAAGCAGAACAAGTGGGAGGAAATTTAGCATCGCTGCAAAATTATAGACACAGTCCTCTGCAGTTGGTGTTGTGCGCAACCATATTGTTTGGCCACTGAGCATGCTGGGAAGTGTAGTCCTCTGTACTGTACTAAAGCAGACTACGCCACACCAAAACAGATCTTTTGCATCTTTCTCATTACATTTTGTTTTATGGCTCTACAATAACCCCTGGCGTTGTATAGTTTTTTTTTTTTTTTAGTTTTTTTTTTTACTATTATTATTTATCTATTTTGTGAGTTGATGATGATGATGATGATGATGATGATGATGATGATGATGATGATGATGATGATGATGATGATGATGATATTGAAAGCAACAAATGTATAAAAACTCTTCTAAATGTTTTTCCCTGCTTCTGAAAAATTTACATATGTTTTCTTTTGTGTGAACGAAATCGTTTTTCAAACAATTTCTTGCAATTTCCAGTGACCACCTGTTACAGCGGAACCGTCGTTTGACGTTGTTGTTTCCCGGGGAACACTCATTGGGAGCGCACTCGGATATTTCTCGACAGGAGCAGCTCGGAAAGAGCTACTTGTCACAAAACTCGGAAATATGTCTATATTTACGCCAACAAATCAAATACGGCTCACAAATGTGGCCGTGGTGAGGATGAAAAAGGGAGGAAAGCGGTTTGAAATCGCCTGCTACAAGAATAAGGTTATGAACTGGAGATCGGGAGCGTGAGTAGCCTATCTGTTAAATGTCACCAACGGCAATGATTTTACCGTACAGTTACGGAAAAGCACACTATGTTATTTATTGGATTAACCCTTTGTTTTATATATGACCAAAATCATCCAGTCGGTCATTTAATGCTTATCGATGTTCCGTTAAGTTAGAAGTGGAAATGTCTGAATGTCCCAACGTGGTTTTCTGTTTTGTTTTTTCTCCTCCAGAGAGAAAGACCTGGATGAGGTGCTGCAGACACACTCTGTTTTCGTCAATGTGTCTAAGGGTCAGGTGGCAAAGAAGGACGATTTGACCAAAGCTTTTGAGACAGACGATCTGACAGAAATCTGTAAACAGGTAATAACCGTACCTAAATGTTTTCCTGGCTAAGTTGTATTGCCATCAAAGAATATGTATGATAACCACTAACACTCCCTTACCTTTTATTTGGACAGATCCTGGCCAAAGGAGAGCTCCAAGTGTCAGACAAGGAGAGGCAGAGTCAGATAGAGACCATGTTCAGGGACATTGCAACTACTGTGGCGGAGAAGTGTGTCAACCCTGAGACCAAGAGGCCATACACAGTCAGTCTCATTGAGCGGGCGATGAAGGACATCCACTACTCTGTCAAGACCAACAAGAACACGAAACAGCAGGTCAGCAGGCAATGGTGTTGCTTATGAATGTAATAATACTTTCCACTGATCTGACCACCTCAGACACTTTTTCAATCTGTCAGATAGGCAAGGGCAAGGCAGTTTTATTTGTATAGCCCATTTTTACGAACAGTTTGTCTCAAAGGGCTAACTTCATACACCCCTTACATTTACATAAGGATACAGTAGTAGCCTATACAGATAAGAAAACAGTTTACAGCACGGTATTGTGGCAAACGTGGAAATGGTTAACAAGAGCTGGAGATTTTTTTTGTTGTTGTTCCAAAGGTAGTTAGCTTTGAAGAGAGATGTTTGGCTCACCCCAGCAGGGTGTTATTTGATTCAAGACCCTTTGAGCAAAGAAAAAATGCATTTACTTAAAATAAAAAATCATTATTTCCCAAATATGCTAGTTTACTTCATTAAATGTGATTAGGTACGTGCTGGTGTTTGAACCTGGAAAAAATAAATGATAAGGTGTCTCCTGTTATGATTACAGTTGGCAATGAAACTTAATTACAGTGGTTTTATTATTGTTGACATATACTCAGGTTTTGGCTCTGTCGGACAATTCAAACTGAAGGATTGTTTGTTTTGTTCTTCACTTTATTCAGTCCTTCATTAAAGGCAATTATGATCCTTTTATCCCTTTGTCCTGCTCCAAGGCTCTGGAAGTGATCCGGCAGCTGAAGGAGTCCATGGAGATCCAGAGAGCCCACATGAGGCTGCGGTTGGTGCTGCCAGCCAAAGAGGCCAAGAGGCTGAAGGAGAAGCTGAAGCCGCTCCTGCAGGTTGTGGAGAGTGAGGACTTTGATGAGAATCTTGAAATGGTGAGAAACAAGGCACAATTTGTGTTTTGTTTAGTTGTAAATCCCTGTGCGCACACCCTTACTTTCCCAGCTTTTGTTAATTGAGGCCTTTGTATCTCTTCTCCACCTCCTTCCTTCACCTCACTCTCAGGTGTGTCTTGTGGATCCCGGCTGCTTCAGAGAGATCGATGAGCTGATCCGCTGTGAGACTAAAGGCAGAGGAAGTCTGGAGGTGCTCAGTCTGAAAGATGTGGAGGAGGGAGACGAGAAACTATAGTAACCCCAATTCAACCAGTCAGGACTCTGCACCTTATCCACACTAATATGCTTTTCTTGTGGCACAAAATTCATTCAAGGGATGGTATTAATGATTAGATTCTTCCTAATTTCAGATGTTCCCTATTACCAGTTTAAAGGATTTATTTGAGTATAAAAAAAACATTTGTTCTATCTGTATTCTGGGAGGAATGTATTTTAAAAATATCTTTAACATTTACACTTAAACTTGTAGGTCAGTAAAAAAAGATCTGATGGCCTGCACTGATTTATTTATTCAAGCTTTTTATGCTAGTACTCCCAGACCATTCTTGTTTCTGCCATCAGACTTTGTGTGCCATGCAGCCATGCTCTTTATCACAACTTTATGATATTTTTTCAATTTAATAATTCATATTTTCTCATAATTAATGAGTTTGTTCTGTTGCAAATAAATATCAAACAATATATACGAATATAATATATGAATTTAACATGTGATTTTTGTACGTGCTCAGTGATTTTCTTCCAGTTGCTTTGAAAACAGAAAAGCATAACGGTCAAACCAGGAACATTATGAAGAATCTCCAAGTCATTTAATGGGCAAAAAATGGACAGGAAAACTAATGTTTCCACTCAAATTTTAACTTTGAGTTCCAATGTAAAACTGGGCTGGAGTACTAGACAAAGGGAAATTACACCATATAGTGATTAACCCACCTAGGACTTGTTGCTTAAACCCAAATTTTGACTTATAAAGTTAAGAACATTGAAAAGCAAGTGTGTCCCATGAGGTTCATCACTTTTTTTCAAAGGAGAGAGAGACAGAGGAAAGTCATGGAGAGAAGAGCCACAGGTTGGACTCCAGGTCGTGCACTGAACTCTCAGGGCCATGATATACTTTATTACTCCATCAAGTGGTCTGGTGCTGTTTGGTTAAAACACCACAATGAACGACTAAATTCTTAAAACAAATATTCCTGAATCATTCTCAAAGCTTTATTCCACAGACTGAGCCTCATCCCAGATGTAAACATTTCTACTGCTATATTAACAAATTAAACAAATGTGACACTGCATCACTCTAATAAAGTGCAACATGGGTACAGTATTTAGTTGTAGGGTCAGAGCTCTTTCACATTAAACTAAAGACATTAGAAGAATTAGAAGAACAGTGTTATGGGAATCAGACCAGTATCAGTTATTGCATTGAGAAGAGTCATGTTACATAATAGAACTGACAAAATGAGGATTGAATGTAAAACAATGTTATGTAGTATAAACAGCCTGTTAGTTTCAACAAAAGCACACCTCAGATTGTTGCTAGTCCGACCCACACCTCTGTCAGTACAAGTTAAATGATATGTTTCTGTGCTTTCTAATGTTATATTCATCCAGCTTAAACCAGTGTTCGTCACTCAAAATGTAGAGTCAGGATTCTCAACACTCGGTCCCCTCAAATGGGCTGTGACCTGCTGCGTTCATACTGACTGTGTGTGAACGTAGTCCTGTTGATCCTGCTCAGAGGGTGGTTGGCCTCCTCCTCTGGATGCGTGCCCCCTTCGGGCTGCTGTGCCTGCCTTTCTCTGGTGGGGCACCTGGTGGTGAGAAACACCCCTCCAACCAGCAGCAAAGCAACGGAGATCCATCCGAGGTACAGAGCAGGCCCCCAGTCTCTTCTAAGCAGCACAGCACCCTCCAGTGGCTGACTGGTGTGATGGCACGTCCAGGCTGTGGGAACCAGCAGCAGGATCCCAGACAAAACAAAGAGAGCACCAGAAAACACTTTGATCTGGCCACGCATAGGGAACCACACTGCCCCCACTGACGCAATCACCACACCAAAAGCCCCAGCTCCAATAGCGGCCATGATGAGGGCTCTCCATGTCCGAAAGCTTCCTGACAGAGTCATGAGAGACTGGTAAAAGGAGCAGTGCAGGCTGCCATCATGGGCCAGGTCCCAGTGATCCCATTCCAGCCACACCCCGTCCCAGTAGGCAGGCAGAGTGGCCGTGGCGTTGTCCAGGGTGCCGCTCACCTTCCACAGGGCCAGGCAGCGTGTTAGAATGGCACAAAGCCACCCTGTGAAGGCCAGGCCGAGGGCAGCGAGCTCCAGCTGCCGCTCCATGACTCCTCCTCACTGCAGGCCCGACTGCCTAACCAGAAACAGCTGGCAGCGGAGCGCACTGGGGTGGGGTGTTATTTTAACGTGTGTGTGCATCGCTGAGGCTCAGACAATTTGCCTATGTGGGTGTGTGTGCCTGTGCCCGTGCCTGTCTATTTTGCATGTCGGTCCAGTCGGACAAACCAGTTCTTTGGAATTCATGAAAAGAAGGCTGTAGGTGGGCGGAGAAGGGAAGTCCCTCTGTTTGCCATGGTTTCAAAACAATCCCTTTCTCCCAGAGAAAAACAAAGATTCCACTGTGCTGCATTTTTTCAGCCACTGGGTTGTGCTTCCTCAAGAAAATTTGATTTAAAGATCCCAGGGATCACACTGTTATGAAGACGTGTGTTCTCACAGGAGTGTGGAGTCATATTTTGTAAAACACATAATTTCCTCTACAGTGTTTATTTTGAAACCTAGGATGCAAATCACAAGCATGCTAGCTTTTACACTGGCAAATTGTTGACTGTTAATCATTTCACAGAAGAGATGACTAAGACATGATTAGCTGAACTGAAATACAAGCATATTCATCCACAGATTTACAGTGCTCAGTAGTTTTCTTTGTGAAAGGAAAAAATGCATATTTAATGAGACCATGGAAGATTGACCTGATGAGTCACTGCACAGGCTGAAGCTATTTCAGAAGCTGCCAGTTTTATAGCTGTAGGGAAATTTCCCCTACATGTGGAGATCTCATGTACAACTGTACAGTACATGTTTGGCATGACAAACACATGGGCTAGCATGGACAGTAAGTACAACATACAAGTAACCATACACAACTGTACTGATAATAGTCTTCAAATCCACATGCCCCACCCTGAAGGAAAATGAAAACATACTGGAATGTTTTGTAAAACTTTATAGCCTTTTTTTATGTGGAAATATATATTAAAGGTCCTATAAAGTGTTGATAATAAGAACCTAAAATCCATTTTAAAACAACAACAGATCAGTGAGTCAATCAGTAGAAGAACAAGATTACCCATTGTCATTAAAAATTGTGTCATACGGCTGCTGGACTTGTACAGACATGTTCAATAAAAATCTCACTTAGGATTTCCTCATATGCTGTCTTCCTCACTTTCTCTCTCTTATCGTTGCTCTATTTTCCATGCACCACAGCTTCCAAAATAATTGTCCTCCCCACACCGAACCTAACAGATCTAAACAACAGGGCCATCATTGTGGACTTTTATGTTTTTCAACTGTGTACACTTATTTCTATAAGTTGTGTAATGTGTGTTACCCCCAATGTCATATTCTTGCTCTGTCCTTGTTATGGAATGTGAAATGAAGAGGTACTGTGAAAAATAATTTCCCTAAAGGGACAATAAAAGTCTAAAGTCTAAAAATATGAAGTCATACACAATATCATGTATACCTCCATATTGTTTAACTTCATCTAGAACTGCAATCACTTTCGCCATTATTGTTAGGTTAGAAGTAATCACCTATAATTTCAAAGTCATGGCGTTAAAGGGATAGTTCAACATTTTTGGCAAATTTGCCCAGTGCCATAATCCCTATAGTTTTAGGAGTAGGAGATAATAACAGGACATTATGAGACAGAGTTGTTTTCGAGGCAAATGCAGAGACTGCTTGCTGAAAGCTTCCCCCCACGGGAACGCGCATCATTCGTTTTGTATGAATTGACCTCTAAAACAACTCTGTCTTGTAATATTCTATTATTATCTCATAGCATGGTGAATGTGCAGGTCACTTGTCCACAAGAGCATTTTGGAGTTGTTGGATTGTTTATTTGTAGAGTTTGATGAGGGAAACCAAGAAATCCCATGAGCCTCCGTAGCGTTAGCTCTGAGCAGCTCGAGATTGCACCGACAATAAAACAAACCTACTTCTATATCTATAGATTATGGTAATGGGCCAATTTGCCAAAATGTTGAACTATCCCTTTAATAAACATGTAATATGTAATGATTTGATTGGTAGGATGCCAGAGGGCAGCTGCTCTGTTTTGACATCAGGCTGTGTGCATTTCTCTGTCGACTGAGGCTTTAATACTTCTTTAGTGTTAATAAAGAACTGAGAGCTTCTTTATGATTTAAAAACCTGAACCTTTGTACGAAGTGGGACCTTACAGTATATGTCACTTTATACACTCGAGTATGTCCTTATAAGCAGTTGCATTACATCACATACTGTAGTTTACGGTGTGTATGTTTTCCCTTCAATCCATACTTCACACATAGTTCTTGATGGCATAGCTGCTATGTGTGGGGATCCTGACCCCTGTGTACCCACTGGAGGGGTACCTGGCCCTCTGCGGGGGGCAGCTTGTGCACAGAATGGCTCCTCCACAGAACAGCAGTCCAGAAGTCACAAAGCCTATATATATAGCTGCTCCTAGCTCCCTCTTCAGAACCTCAGGGACACGTGGGTTGTGGAAGTCACTGATGATGGCGTTGGCTGTCCAGGAAACAGCAACTATGGTTGTGAGGGACGCTAGGCAGAAGATGGCCCCAGAGCTCATCACCACCCGAGCCTTTATACCCGGGTGGCTCAGGCAGTTGGTGCAGCGAGCTCCCAGGAGGAAGATGAGGAATCCCAAACATCCCAGAACCAGACTGATGCAGATGAGGCCTCTGGATGCCTGGAGGTCTGGTGACAGGTCCAGCAGGGCGTCGTAAAGCTTACACTGCAGCTGACCTGTGTATTCACTGACACAGGTCATCCACAGGCCTTCCCAGAACACCTGCATGACCACCAGGTGAGTGCCAATGAAAGCCGTCACCTTCCACATGGGCAGGGCGCAGATCAGGATGGTCCCAGCAACACCTATCATGGAGAGGCTGATGCCCAGCTCCTGCAGAGCCATGGGAGAGTGGGACGAGTCTTGTACAACCTGGAACAAAAACAGACTGACTTTTTTATTCAGAAGGGATATGATCTGAATGTGATCTCACCTTTTATCACATCCTGACACTTTTCTGGGTGATCCACTTCCTGCAAATATCCAACAACTTCACAGAGACATTGAAGGGGAGAGGTTTGAATATCACAGCCTATAACCAACAACCAAGTGTTGCACTGCATGAGGACAGAGCTCCTCATGCAGAGATCAGCAGTCAGCCATCTGACTGACTGCTGATCTCTGATAGCTCTACCACCACCATTACCAAAAACGGTGCTGGTGGAACATTGACCAGGTCCCACAACCCAATACCAAATGAATTTCATTACATCTCATACAAATATTCACTTTCACAGGTCAAAGGTCACTATGACCTCACAAAACACGTTTTTATGGCCGCCAATAATGCATTCATACATTAATTATGGCATAAATTAAGATAAGATCTTTAAGGTAACCAATGACGTTTTGACATGTTTCATCCAAAGTGTCAGAGGTCAAATCCTTTGTGATATCACAATTTTCTAAAAAACATTTTTATTCAGTTCTGTTCCTGCAGAAAAGGCCAGACAGTGATCATGGTTCCTGTAACTTGACCAGTTGACGGCAAACAACCACAAAGCAGTAAATCTACTTTCAGAGTACCACTGCCCATTATAAACAACTTTTCTAAAGACCAGCCCAAGCACACCTGGGTGATATTCATGCCTAATGTGCCACACCTGTCAGGTGGACAGATTCTCTCAACAAAAGAAAATTGCTCTCTAACACTTAGATTGAATTCTGTTGAAATCTGTTCCTCTGCATTATATCAACATAATGTTAATATTTGTCATTTCATTTTATCTAAAATAAAGGATTATGAGAGGAAAACAAAGAAAAGTTGATAAGGCTACAAATCTATGATAATCTTTCTATGAAGGCAAAGGACCACTAGGTAGCACTGTAACACCAAAGACCAAACAATGACAAGGCGTAATTCACCACATCACCTCATTACAGTGCATAAAAAAGTCAAGTCATAAATGGCTGATGTTAAGGTGAGGAATCTGGTAATAGGAGATGAACAAAATCAATCTACTATAACCATTTAAGTTAAGACCTATCCACAAATAATGATTAGTGTTTGAGTTGTCAGTGTTTAATTGGTGTCCAAAAAAATCTGAAAGTTTATAGGGAATTTGAATGGAAAATTTAAAAGCATGGTTCCACTAACACCTTGAACAAGTGAGACTGATGATATCTAAGTCAGAAAAGGCTACATTCTGCAAATAATGTATGTGACATTATTAAACCTGGAGGTCTTGTGACAAGGGGTCACTGGTTGAAGGAATCAAAGTATAGAGTTTGATTATCCTTATCAAAATGTGTTGTTATTACATTGTTGTGCTTGTGATACTGAAAGTAACTGGAGAAAATGAACAGGTGAGAAACAAGCAGGAATGTTTGAATGTTTTAAAGCTCTTCCTGTAAAGACTACTCCTGTGACATCTGAGCCGCACCTGCACCACCCTCAACCCATCCTCGGCTCTGATCTGCAGCCTGATAAGATGTGAAAATGACACTCCCATCATGAAATAGGTCTTGTTCACGTCTCTCAAAAAACAAATGTAAAAAGGAAAGCCAATTCTTTCATTTGAGATTATTTAAAACGTTCACACCCTCTATGGGAACTCCCCTTTCTAATTAATCTATTTCCTTCCTCTATGGCAGAATATTTGTGCAGCAGTCTCAGGAACAAAAGAGGATGTCATGCTTGAATAAACACCCCAGCCAGCAGCAGTCTAAGTCCATGAGTCACCATGTTTGCTACCTCAATCTGTGCTGTGGACCTGACAAACGAGTTCTGTCACTGTCTGGGGTGAATAACCACTGCTGCATTTTTTTAAATGTACATGAATAAGAAACAGAAGAGAGGAGAAAAGGGTTAAGGTATTTATTGTGAAAAAATATAAACACAAATATAATTTTTCTTTAGTTGATACATATAATTTCCTTCAAAGTTTCTATTGATAAAACAATCCTGATTGTTCACAACTGAAGCTTACATTTAAAACAATATTTTAATACATCCAAAGTTTGATTCCTTCATGAGTAGCCTACCATTTCCTGCATTGTGAGTTGCCCCCTATGAAGGCAAAACCAGACAGTCATTAACCAGACTCACATTCACCTCCTCACACGACTCAAATATATGTCTTTGTTGGTGTTGAAGCCCGGAATGAGTTGTCTTTGCTGTGTCCAGGGTTGAGTACCAGATAATCTCCAGGGGGGCTTCTGTCTTCCTTGTGGGGACAGTTGGCACAGAGTAGCGCTCCTCCCACGATCAACAGCAAACTGGCCCCCCAGCCGATATAAAGAGAGGTCCCAAGCTCTCTTTTCTGGGCGTCCACGAGAACAGGGTTGTAGAAGTTCCTTACAATGACGCTGGCCGTCCAGGAAACTGGGATGATGCAGAGGAACCCACTGATGATCAGCATCACGCCTGCAGCCACTGAGGCCCTCGCCTTGGCCCTGTTCCCTGATATGAAGTTGGTGCACTTTCCCCCAGCGAAAGCTACGAGGAGTGCCACGATGCCTGTGATGATGGAGGTCACTGTCAGCGCACGGGCCGCCTGGAGGTCTGCGGATAGAGACAGCAAGGAGTCGTACACCTTGCATTGGAGCTGGCCTGTGCTCTGGGAAACACAGTTCATCCAGATGCCTTCCCATATGGTCTGCGATGTCACTATGTTGCTTCCGATGAAGGCAGAGACCCGCCACATGGGTGAAGCACAGACAATGATCACTCCAATCCAGCCTAACAGGGCCATAACGCAGCCCGCCATCTGCATCCCCATGGAAGCCATCGTCGTCGCTCTCTGAGTGTCTCCAAAAGAAGATTAAGAGCCGGTCAATGTGCATCTGAATCTGATTCTGAATAAAGAACAAGAGGCGTGAAAACGAAACTATGAAAAGGCGCTGCCAAAGAAGACCAGCCACACAAGATTCTTTGTGTGTGTTAGGACAATGGAAGGTTTGGGTTTCAATTATTTTTTTGCGTGGATATGAAGATTGGATTTCACAGGGTTTTACGAGTACTCTCAATGAAGTAAATGATGTATGGGACTGAAAAGACACAAAATGGCAAAAGTAAGCAGCTTGAATGAGGGGGAGCTTAGGGAGTGATTACACAAGAGACACAGCTACAAGTCTGCAAACTGGGGATAAATCACTGCTGGTTGTGAATCATATTGTTGATATTCCAAGAGAAATCAACAAATGTACTGCATCAAAGTGTATTTTAAAGGGATACTTCACACAAAATCGACAATTCACCAATTTTCTACTCCTTCTACTAGAGTGATCAAAACGCTTTTGGAGTTCCAGGGGGGGGGGTCAAAAATATATTTGAACTCTGTTTTTAGCCTTGTTGTGGCAGTAGTTTCCAGTGGCTGTGTGCGAAATTTGCTGCAAGCCCTGAGGATAGTGAATGACCCCTCCCACATCCTCCACTCAGAGTTTGACCTCTTACCCTCAGGTAGACGATACAGAGTCCCTCACTGTAAACTCAACCGTTTTAAGAATTCTTTTATCCCAACTTCTATCAAATTTCTTAACTAGTCAGTGCAATAATTCTTATAGTGCTCTTACCTTGGTGAATTTATGAGGTGTATGTATGTGCTATGTTATGAGATGTGTGCAATATGTGCTATGGGATATGTACAATGCTGTTGGATTGATACGGCTGAGGTGTATTGTTCTTTTTGTTTTTTTGTTTTTATCATTTTGACTATCAAGGCATTTATGGCGCAGCTACAGTGTCCAAGACAAATTTCCCCGAACGAGACAATAAAGTTTATCATATGGTATGGTATGGTATGGTATGGTATGGTATGGTATGGTATGGTATGGTATGGTATGGTATGGTATGGTATCGTATCGTGATGTTGTGTGAACATCTTGTAGCAAATCTTGCACATGCACACAAACATCAACAGAGCCACATCAACAGAGCTACTACTACAACAAAACTAAAAACAGAGATCAAATAATTTTTTTCCAAACAACTTTTTTTATGTCGCGGTTTCAGGACGCCTGGTTCAGTATGGACGAGCAGTATGGAGGTATCTGGATGTTTCATAGTGTGTGTTTTGTTGGAAGATTCAAAAGTGAACTCTATCCGCTGCCATTATATGAAAAACTGTTGCCATGCAGTCAGCCAGCGCAGATAAGTAAAATATGGCTCTTTCATCTAATCATATTTTATAGGTTTTATTGTAAATATATGTAAATATGATTTTGGATATACATGTGTGCAAAATCCCTTAAATAAATAAATACTGATCCAACATAAAAGGATTTTATAAACACTGAAAGTAGAAAATAGTTTGATATGATGCACTGAAACCAGTTTTTCCATCTTTGCTTGACTTGGTGGTGTGGAGTTTTTCCACTGCAGAGTCAACTCACAACAGTGAGTAAATTCTCTGTGTAACTGCACTGGCAGCTCAGGAATGTGATACCAGGTCAAAAGTAGAAACACATCAGGGTGTGTTCAACACCAGATAAACAACCTGTGATACTGTGCTGACATCATGATGTGATTCACACCATGGGGAAAATGTATTGGTAATTTCCCAGATGTGAAGTGTTGGTAAACAGCTTCTCCAAAGCAGGAGATACAAACACAGACACACATCAGGTTTCACACTGCCTCTGCTTGAAATTCAAACCACCGAAGCCTCTCTCAGCACCATTTTATATCACTGTTTGATTTAATCACGTTAAAATACTCTGGTTGGTTAAGTTTAGAGGACCTTAGTCATGATGAGAATAATAATACCGGTAATGGCCATGTGGATTAAGAAAACTTCCTAGTTCCTCCAAGGTGTTGGTTGAATTTAGAAATATGTCATTCTGTCATCCACCATTTTCTGTCTAACTTGTGGCACAGTGGATTGGACATGAAACAGTGAGGAGACAGTGAGCCATGGGTGACATCTTCCTTCATAAAGATGAACACGGATACTGTTCTATCTATCTATTATTTTTAAAATAATCCCACAATGACCAGCAACCAACAAAAGAAGAAAACTGAAAATAATCAAAAGAACTGTATTTAAGTTTGAGTAAATTTGAAAATGACTACAGCCAACCACAGCATTATTTAACTTTTTCATGGTTATACATAAAGTCAGAACAAAAACATTGATAGATTCTGTGTAAACACTCAAAGACCAAATCGTACAAGGATGGTTTGTAGGTCTGGGTGGGCGGGGCTGCTTCGCAGTGACCTCATTAAGTTACAAAAGTGCTTACGGCTTGTTTTAAGGCTCTATTTCTGGATACAAACTGTGTGAATTTTTCCGTGGCCTTGGGCTATGATACTTTGACAATATTAATAAAGAACGTGGACAACTCACTTACACTTACATGGGCCTATAAAACTTCATATAACTCAAGGCAAGGCAAGGGCACGGTAATGAAGTACTTTTACTCACATATCTGTACTTTAACTTCATCTCCTTTAACATAAAAAAATAATTCACTGTCATGTTGGAGTGGCTCGGTTTGGACCTGGCAGTGTCCTAACATTTTAAAAATAAATAAATATTCCTCTTGTTTTAAATGTTTGCTGTGTTTACCACAACCAAACTTTGAAATGTGAAAACATTGTTCTATTTAATATATAATATTCTAAAAGTTGTCTCAGCTAGTTGTTTCAGCTCTATGCACACTATGCAGCAATGTCGGACGTGGGACTTTAACTCAAATAAAATTTCAGAGTAATATTTGACAAGGAAGGAGTATCTCTTCTTTGACTGCATAATGGAGCTGTGAAGTTTGTCTGTTGCTGCCTCCTGGCAATGATACAAATATGTTTCCTGTGAGCATAATTCAGTCAGTAATTAAATTTGGTACTTTGCTGTTTGGAGCCTTGTTGATCAGAATCATACTGATACTGAGAGATACACGTTGGGAGACTGAATCTCTATGGGAGAGGTAAATGGTGTATTAGATTAGTTTGTTATCGCTGGTCAGCAACAGCGACTGTCTGCTGATCTTTTCTTCACTTAGTCTTTTCTCAGTGCAAATCCAAGTAAATGCTGTTTTCAATTCAAATGCTGATAGTGCGTGTGCATAGAGCTCCTCCCAGGATCATTGAAACTAAACCAACTGTTGCCAGTAATGAGGAAGAGTTTGTACAGATCAGCCGCACTGTTCAACTAGTCAAACCAGTTTAACAACTGAATAACATGTTCACATGATCTTATTTTAAAAACACTGTGCTGATATGCTGTAATCAAATGAGTAAAAGGTCTGAAATGAGCGCAAACAGTCAGTTTTTCTTTTCTCTTATGAATTTCAATGGATTTCTTTATATCTACTCTTCATACTGCTGCATTCATTTGAAGTTGATCTTGTCAATATAAACAGCAGAACAGAACAGACCAACACCCTTGGATGAACCAAAAAGACACATTGATTTCGATTCATTATTTTTTTTATTAAAAATCTATGATTTCAATTAACAAAAGTATTCAGCTGATATTGCAATCAAACAAAGGTATTTGTAATATGATACATCTTATACAACAAAATTCACAATATATTACTGGCGCTGTACATATTCTCTCAGCTCTTTCTCACCATTAACCTTCTAGGACAGCTGAGATTTGCCAAACATTCAAAATAAAATCAGGTTTGTTACAAGCTTAATACAAAACAGCTCTCATTCAGTCCAGTTATCCTGCTGCTGGGAGAATTTCTCACTAGTACATTCGTTTCACCTTCTCCCCCTCTCTGTGAAGGGTTTCTCATTGAGAAACGGTCGCCTTCACTTGAGAATTTCGACTTTCTCCGAAATTTGATCTGTCTCACTTAAAAAAAAGTGGGACATAACCTTTGGTGCTTTCACAAACTCACAACAATGGAGGGTTACTATAGAAAGTAAAATAGTTTGCAGTTTTTCTCCAAAAGAGTGGAGTTCTCAGACGTAGGCTCGGCTGGTGGCCACGGACCTGGCAGGCCCGTATTTGACTGGATACTCGGGGCTTTCCTTGGGTGGACATGAGCTGCAGAGAAGGGCACCACCCAGGATGAGAATGGCAGCTGTGCCCCAGCCGATGTAGAGTGCAGCTCCTAGCTCTCTCCTCTGGGCGTTGATGATTACGGGGTTGTAGAAATCCCTGACGATGGTGTTGGCAGACCAGCAGACGGGGATGAGGACGAGGACGCCAGCACAGATGAAGACAATTCCAGCAGCGATTGCCACCTTGGCTTTGGAGCTTTTGTCCTCCACAAAGTTGGTGCACTTTCCTCCAGCGATTCCCAGGAGGACCCCAAAGGCTGCAAGGATGATGGCGATGACAGTGAGAGCCCTGGCAGCTTGAAGGTCCTGATTGAGAGCCAGGAGGGAATCATAGATCTTGCACTGCATCTGGCCCGTGCTCTGCATTACACAGTTCATCCATAAGCCTTCCCAGATCACCTGCGCTGTCACGATGTTGGCTCCAATAAAGGCTGTGACCTTCCACATAGGCAGGGCACACACAATGATGGTTCCCAAGAAGCCGATGATGGCCAGGGCAAAGCCCAGCATCTGTCGTCCCATTGATACCATGATGAGATCTTGTTCGAGTCTCTTGAGGTTTCAGAAGAAGGTCAGTTTAGCTCAAGTTGTAAAGTTGAATAAAGACCATGGCACACTTTCTTCAGTTATAAGGACATCGTACTGGAAGGTGGAGCCAGAAGGTCCTTCCCTCTGACCTGAAACCATTGCATTTAGCAGCTTTCTCGTCCAACCAGATTCTTCACTGTATCTGTGTGTGACAGGAACTAGTATCGATGAGATGAACATCAGTCTTGAATGACTCTATGTAAATGAGGCTGCGCATTCCTCATTCAAACAATGCGTTACCAACGGCCGGCCTTTGAGCGGGCTACCGGAAGATCAAGTCTGGTCACTGGTTTCAGATTTAAAAAAACAACACCAATATGGGCAGTGGAGTATAACCGGAAGGCCATCACAGCTTTTCTAATCACTTCTGTTTGATCATCACCATATTCTGTTCGACAAAGCTATTTTAGGAAAACTTTTTTTCCCAGTCAGAAAGGTGTCATAGATTATTTTGCAGGTGATTGGATCATTCTAGAAATATTTTAGCAACCTCCTCACTGTTTATTTAAAACTAATGCAGGATTATCTGAAATAATCTCACATTCAATCTTAATTATGGTTACAATGTAACAATTGTAACAATAAATGTTGTATTACCGTTTCTCTCCTTCTCACACACTGGCACACAAATGGGCTCTGCCTCGCCTGTGCTCATCTTCACAGGTTATATTTCACAAAACTGCATAAAATATGTGTTGTGTAGAAATTCCACAGACAGACAAGCAATTACATTATAAACAGTTTATTGAAAGTATTTAGAATGATTTAAAAAATAAAGGTGCATTTACAGAAAACAGACACATCAGAAATCATCACTATTTACAAAACGTGCTCTGTGTGACAAGGAAATAAATATATTCACAGAGACTTCCTCATGAGAAGCAATGCAACTGCGCACTTCACTGCACAGTCATGTTAACACAGTATTTCTCAAGACTCAAATCAATAAATCAACCAAAGGAGAAAACATTTTAAGACAGATTCACAATAATCGATGACCACAGTGAGTTTGTGAATTAATTAATTTTACATTGTAGTAATTTATTGGAATACATACCATCCTCTATGGCTATAATATGTATTTTGGTGCAATTTTGTTTTCTACTGGCACAACAAGGTCATGGCGAAAATCTCAGTCTTTATCCCCTGTGTACCTTCAGTCTCTATAGGTACTGTGCAGGGGAATATGCAACCGGTGCTGCATATGGCTTGTTGGGGATATATGTCCCTGTCCCTGTGTATGGTTGGCTGGACGGGGGAGCATACACAGGGGCATATGTTGCTGGGTTTGCTCCTGGGTACATTGGTGGTGGAGGGTAGCCATATCCATACATGGGTTTTTGAGGAGGGCATGACGTGGTTAAGATGATCCCACCGATCAGAAGAATTAGAGCAGAGGCCCAGCCAATGTAGATGGATGCTCCGATTTCCCTCCTCTGCGTCTCGACAGTCAGGGGGTTCTGGAAGTCTGTGATGGTGATGGCTGCTGACCAGCAAACAGGGATCAAGACCAGGACAGCGGCAAAAATGATGAGACAGCCACCTATGATCACCACCTTGGCCTTTGATGAGTCCTTGTTCAGGCAGCTGGTGCATTTGGCTCCGATGAAGGTGATGAGGAAGCCGATTGCACCAAAGACGAGGGAGATGATGACCAGAGCTCGGGCAGCTTGTAGATCCCGAGACAGCCTCATCACAGACTCATTCAGCCTGCATTGCATCTGTCCAGTGCTCTGCATCACACAGTTCATCCACAGGCCATCCCAAACTATCTGGCCAGTTACGATGTTGGCTCCAATGAAAGAGGTCACTCTCCACATTGGGATCCCGCATGTCACTGACACCCCAACCAGGCCTATGAAACTGATGACCTGACCTGCTGTTTCCTTGCCGATCCTCCCCATGGTCAAGAGTGTCTTCGGCAGAAGAGAGGATTTCAACGCAGAGGTCTGTTTTTCCGTTCAGAGTGACACAGCTCTCAGAGTTGTTTGTCAAAGAACACACAGGACGTGGGCTGGCACATCGTCAGGTGAGTTCTTCTGGTTAAACAAGATTCCCGTGGTGCTGGAGGAGTGGCATCCATTTAAACACAAAAGTCTTCCCTTTGGTCTTATGCACCTTTTTCTGCAAGGAAGATGATGTGATTGGATGCAACAACGACAAATCAGTGACATAAAAGCCGCTGAAACAACCTGAGAGTGGTAAAAATGATCAAATTACACTCGTTGCCATGCTTATTTGACATGGGAGTATTGGTGGAACACTTCAAGATTACAGTGAAACTCAACACAGCACACAATTGATAAGCATGAGTACAATGAGATTGTTTAACAATGAAGTTCATGCTATTAATCTGAAAGTGACAGGACAGGAAATTATAAGATTCCCTTTTCTTTACTTCTCTTTAGTTTATGTGCTTTCTGATTATTCAGTTGAACTATTGTTGTGAACCACAGCATCTATAATACAATCAGATCAGAGACTTTTGAAACACTAGGTCTATGTAAATCTGTTCCACCCCCTTTCCTTTTCAATCAGACACTACATTTCAGAGCGTGATAGATTATTAGAAGATTAAAATGTAAAAACATGGATAGAAATATGTCATGAAACTCCTCTCTCTGACCTTTAAGGATGGGAGAGAGATGAGAAGTTGTTCCTTCTTTTTTCACTTGGGAATTTTGATAACGAAAAAAAAAAAGCCTATAAATCTATGGACAGTATGCTGAGTTGCCAACACTGCAAGCCTTAAAGGGACAGTTCAGCTTTTTTGAAGTGTGTTGTATGAGGTACAAATGGGCAAAGATACACAGGGACAATTCATCAGCGTATTTTCCCCACCTACTGTACAAGAAGTCCTGTCTCAAAATAAGTTCAAGAGTACGATATAAAGTAAAAATGCAAAATGCATCAGCTGGTCGGAAGAAAGTTTGTTTATCTGGAACTAACCAACTATTCCTCCACATAGTCAGGCTCCGCAACGTGCCGTATCACTCAGCAGCTGTTTGAATGAGCGATGTGTGGAAGAGGCAGCATGCTGTATCACTCCGCCTCTTCCACGTATCGCTGATCATAATAACTGATTGATAGCTGTTCAAGAGCTATGCAACACACACAGGGAGACAGCTAGTGAGAGAAAAGAATAGTGCAGGGTGGGAAGACAAGGAGGACCTATACCACTGGGTCTGTGGGTCAAGGATGAATAGATCAACTGGCATGTGCTCTGCCAGGTGAACCCCAAAGGCGTCTCCTTAAGAAACATTATCTTTCTTAATTTGTCCATCACACTGCTTCTGTCGGGGATCCACAATAGTGTTGCTGATATTCACCTCCAATTTCCAAAAATAAAATTTGGCTTATTAGAGGTGGGTTTTCCTGTGTTGACTGCTCACAGCCTGTCGTTAAACATCCAAAAGACAAAGGAGCTCCTCATTGACCTCAGGTGGCATTCAAGATAGGTGAGGAGGAGGTGGAGAAAGTCTCCAGTTTCAAATTCCTGGGAATCCACATTAGTGAGGACCTCAAGTGGACTGTAAATTCCAACGCTCTAATGAAAAAGGCCAAACAAAGTTTGCAGGCTGAGGAGGCCCAATCTCTCTGCAAAACTCCTTTCTACCACTGCTCCCCTGCTGAAAAAACCAGCTGAGACCAGCTTAGGATGGTTGTTGGTTTTAGATGGTTTTAGCTGGTTTAACAGGCTGGTTGATGGTTTCAGATGGTCTTAGCTGGTGGGGTTAGATGGTTTTAGCTGGTAAAACTGGCTGGTTGATGGTTTTAGATGGTCTTAGTGGTTTTAGCTGGTTGATGGTTCTAGATGGTTTTAGATGGTCTTAGCTGGTTGAACAGTTTGGATGATGGTTTCAGGTGGTCTTAGCTGGTAAATAGGGTGGTGGATGGTTTTAGCTGGTTGATGGTTTTAGCTGGTTCAATAGATTGGTTGGTGGTTTTAGCTGGTCTTAGCTGGTTCAATAGGCTGGTTGATGGTTTAGATGGTCTTAGCTGGTTGATGGTCTCAGCTGGTTGAATAGACTGGTTGATGGTTTTAGCTGGTCTTGGCTGGCTCAATAGGCTGGTAGATGGTTTAGGTGGTCTTAGCTGGTAAATAGGGTGGTGGATGGTTTTAGCTGGTTGATGGTTTTAGCTGGTTCAATAGATTGGTTGGTGGTTTTAGCTGGTCTTGGCTGGCTCAATAGGCTGGTAGATGGTTTAGGTGGTCTTAGCTGGTTGATGGTCTAAGCTGGTTGAATAGGGTGGTTGGTGGTTTTAAATGATCTTAGCTGGTTGATGGTCTAGGCTGGTAGGGTGGTTGGTGGTTTTAGCTGGTTGATGGTCTAAGCTGGTTGAATAGGGTGGTTGGTGGTTTTAGATGGTCTTAGCTGGTTGATGGTCTAGGCTGGTAGGGTGGTTGGTGGTTTTAGCTGGTTGATGGTCTAAGCTGGTTGAATAGGGTGGTTGGTGGTTTTAGATGGTCTTAGCTGGTTGATGGTCTAGAAGTTGGTTGAATAGGGTGGTTGGTGGTTTTAGATGGTTTTAGCTGGTTGATGGTCTAAGCTGGTTAAATAGGGTTGTTGGTGCTTTTAGGTGGTCTTAGCTGGTTGATGGTCTAGGCTGGTAGGGTGGTTGGTGGTTTTAGGGTCTTAGCTGGTTGATGATCTAGAAGCTGGTTGAATAGGGTGGTTGGTGCTTTGAGGTGGTGGTAGCTGGTTGATGGACTTGATTTGATGTTGATTTTGATTTGACCAGCGTGGGGGCGGACAACACAACAACTTGGAGTGCTGTGGTTGGGATGCACTCTGACATCTCCACAATTGGAGAGTATGTGGCACTGATGCGAGCTGATATAGCCAAAATTTAGGATATAGAGAAGTTAAGCGCGGCCTGCAGAAGAAATGGACGAATAAAAGAAAAATGGCATAAAAAGGGCTCTCACATCATCCCAACAAATAGTCAGTACACTGGACTTTTCCTCTCTGTCGATTTGACCACCTTGTGGCTTTGTAATATAATATGCCAGGCAACAAGACAAGACTGTTGTTCACTCATGATGGAAAAATATGGACACGTGCAGACACACATATAATCTGTCTAGAGCTAGACTTCAGCTATAGGCTACTGCCTACTTTTGCAACATATTATGTCAAAATGAAAATCTTATATCAAAATGTGAAATGCAAAAGACAAAGAAAAGATTATGATGAAGATGTGGGTGATGGGGGGCGGGACTAGATAAGTTTTTACTTTTCCCGCTTGTGTAGCCTATCGTATGAACTAAGATGATGTGTGATGATCATGATTAATTGACATGCCCGAAATGAACTACATAAATAAATAAGTAAATAAAAAGATGTGTTAGCACCAGCACATATTAAACCTTTGTGGGTTCCTCCAATTTTCTCATGTCCAAAAATGGACCATCAAAAGAACTACTATAAAGTCATCATATCAATAACTGCTTTTTTCCATAAATATCTTCAGCTCTTTTTATTGGGTTGATAACACCAGGTCAATGAGGAGGATTTAAATTATATCAAAGGAATTCTAAATTGAAAGCAACATGGACAAATGAGAATAGGTTGATTTAAATAATAAGTAGCATTATTTATTTATTTTTTTGCATTATTATTTTTTAATTGAATTGAGTTGAATTGAATTGAATTGAATTTCATTTAACTTAACTTAATTTAATTTAATTTAATTTAATTTAATTTAATTTAATTTAATTAAGACTAGACTAGAATGCCCACTTTTGAAGCTCCTGCTCGGTAGGTGCATACATCCACGGGTAGGTGGCGGTAATGCTCCCTGAGGGTAGCTACCGTGAGTGCCACGTAACATCCGTTTCATTTGAAAAATTGCCCTGCCCGGCAGCTAGCGGCAGCTACCTGCAAAGACCATGGATGTATTATGGCGAAGACCCGAGCTAGTGGGCCACTGGGCCGGCTGGAGCGCTGTCACAACCGGCAAGCTGCTCTGCTGTTGGACACAGACCCTCAAGCTGTAACTGTAAGTATTTAAAATGAGCATGGTTTGTTACTTTGGCCGTTTAGCACATGAGCTAGGCTAACGCTAACTGTCGATATGCTGCATGCGCAAAGCTATCGCCATTAAAAGAAGGAAGCTATCATCGTTACGTGCCGCAGTACCGACTATAATGTAAGAGTTAATGCTAGTAACTTAGTTTATTATATCGGCTGCACTCATGGATAACGTTCAGACTCAGAGAAGGGGTGTAGATGTGGAGGTTTCCTCCTTGTAAAACAGCCTGTGTTTGACGCTGACCGGTACTTCACTCGCCGTGAGCCACGCTGACCCACGTACACGACCGTGACCATGGTGACCCACCTCACCTGGTCAGCGGCCGTATCCGGTGGACCAGCGGTCATGGATGAACAGTTCGGCTCAGTGGTTGACCTCCTCTGTCTGCATGTAGGTTAGCATGTTGTGCTAAAGGGAACAGTGTTTTACGTGCGTTGGTGTGGATTTTACTAGCGTGATCCTGCTGCTGTAGCATGATGACCAGACCTGAGAGTAACCTGCGTGCTGTTCATGTGTTTTCTAATCAGATAAAGTATGGAAGCTACACATGGAGAGAACCAGTCTGAAGAGGAGCCTTGCTCTCTTGGAGGTGTAGTCATCCTCAGAAGTTCCTAAGGGAGACCAACATCATCACTGTAAAAGGTGTGTGTGTGTGTGTGTGTGTGTGTGTGTGTGTGTGTGTGTGTGCGTGTGCGTGCGTGTGCGTGCACGTGTGTGTGAGAGAGAGAGAGAGAGAGAGAGAGGGGAAATACATGGCTTAAAAATGTTCTTGCTCAGATCCATGTTGTAACTTCATATTACTGAAGAGTTACATGAGTTAATTTTGTGTTCAACATACAGATTTGTACAGGAATGTGGCATGGCCAGTTTACATCTTCAGCATTATCAACACTCAGCTTCAGTGAGTACATTTACATAGAATTATTAAATAGATCGAATGGAATTATGACTGATAATAATGTTTCTTTGTTGTTGTTCTGGTTACAGAGAGGATCCACGGTAAACACCTGATTGAGAACCTGGGAATCTTCAGCAGCATTGATGACAACACCTGCTCAAAGTGCCAGTTTCCTGAACATCGCATCATGATGCTCTGTCCCACCTGTGTTCACTTCAGTCTGGATCCAATGACTCCGACACCAGTCCTGTCAAGGCTAATTACAGGTAAGCAGTGGTTTAGTTGCCAAATGCCAAAAAATCAATTTTTAAGAAGCTAATACCCAAGGCTGATAGCGCTCCGGCGTCACGCAACAAGGTTGCCGTTCGCGGGGGGGAAAAAAAGCCTGGGGCCGTCCGTATTTTGATTAGTGTTTGATTAGTGATTAGTATTTTTAAATGAAATGAATAGAATGGTTTTTCTGGAGATTAAAAATATGAAAACAATGTAAATCAAACCAAACTGTGGACTTGTGAACTGTCTCACTCTGAGTGAACATGAAAGTGAACTCATGTCACCCCCCCAAACTGAAGCCTTCTCTGTTGTTCAGGATTTAGTCAGGATGCTCCTCCAACTGCAGCATCAGCTGTGTTACAGTAGTGACTGTGGAGCTTTCTAAATGCCCCCTGCTTTTAGTTCAGTCCTCAATCTTTGTCATTATCATTTATCTTTATTATTGTAACACAGCTGTTCAGTTTTGTACAGTAGCAAATACAGTGATGTTTGAGGAGATGCATCTGTATTTAGGTTATCTTGGCTAGCTCATTGGTGCTCAATTAAACAACAGATTGCTGAGTTTATCTCCATGTCGGCACGATGCTCAGGTACTGCAGCAATCTAACTTTTGCTTTGTTTCTGTGTTCTGACTGCAGAGAGGACCGTGCCAGTCCGAACACCTGATGAACAACAGGGGTCAGAGCTGGTGACTGGTGAATCCTTTAAGTTCTAGTTTCTTGAACCACATGTGTCGCACCCTATTCAGCCAAAACTGGATTCAGTGACTCATAACTCTTGATCAACCTAGGGCAAGTGGCTATGGCTAATTTTTTTTTTTTAATGATGTTAATTTTCTTTCACCATGGATTATCCTACATATGGACACATGCTGTTTTTTCAAAATCTCAACACTGTGTAATGGACAAGGTATTGGGGCAGTTCTGTTTTCATGTGTAAAAAGAGTTTCTTAAAGTTTATCAATGATGGGCTGTACTCTGGTTCATGATGTATTTACTTTCTTATATCCTTTAAAACTCACCGTAAGCAATTGCTGAGTGTTAAATATGCGCTGACAAACTGTAATTCCTCATGTGTGTTGTACCATATTTTGTATGGTGAAATTCTGGAAACCACAGCTACTGGTAATTTACTGTCAAGATGAACTTAGCAATAAAATTCTGTGCTATATCATACAGTTTTACCTGTTTTTTTCAGTGAGAAAGACTGTAATTATGCTCACGGTATATCTATTATTTAGGACCAGCCAAGACCAGCTAAGACCAGCCGACCAGCTGACTAAGACCAGCTAAGACCAGCCTGACCAGCTAAGACCAGCCAATACCAGCTGACCAGCTAAGACCAGCTGACCAAAACCTAGCTAAAACCAGCTAAGACCAGCCTGACCAGCCAATACCAACTGACCAGCTAAGACCAGCTGACCAAAACCTAGCTAAAACCAGCTAAGACCAGCCTGACCAGCCAATACCAGCTGACCAGCTAAGACCAGCTGACCAAAACCTAGCTAAAACCAGCTAAGACCAGCCTGACCAGCCAATACCAGCTGACCAGCTAAGACCAGCTGACCAAAACCTAGCTAAAACCAGCTAAGACCAGCCTGACCAGCCAATACCAGCTGACCAGCTAAAACCAGCTGACCAAAACCTAGCTAAAACCAGCTCAGACCAGCCTGACCAGCCAATACCAGCTGACCAGCTAAGACCAGCTGACCAAAACCTAGCTAAAACCAGCTAAGACCAGCCTGACCAGCCAATACCAGCTGACCAGCTAAAACCAGCTGACCAAAACCTAGCTAAAACCAGCTAAGACCAGCCAATACCAGTTGACCAGCTAAGACCAGCTGACCAGCTAAGACCAGCCAATACCAGCTGACCAGCTAAGACCAGCTGACCAAAACCTAGCTAAAACCATCAACCATCAAACCAGCTTGACCAGCTAAGACCAGCTAAAACCAGCTAAAACCAGCTGACCAAAACCTAGCTAAAACCATCAACCATCAAACCATCTTAACCAGCTAAAACCAGCTTGACCAGCCTAAGCTGGTCTAAGCTGGTTTTTTCAGCAGGGTCTGTAGAGAGCATACTGACCTACTGCATCACAGCCTGGTATGGAAACTGCAGCCTCTCCAGAGGGTGGTCAGCGCTGCAGAAAATCACTGGCTCATTTGTAATTACCCCTCTGTGTCCTTTTAAAGGATAACTTTAGTTTTTTACAACCTGGACCTTATTTCTAGCATCAAATACGATCATTTACTCACCCTGACAAGTTTGGTATCATTTGGAGTCGTTTTGACGAAATTAGCCCCAATCGAGTGGTGCGTATATCCGTATAATGCGAGAACACGGGGCACCCAATGCAGCCTCTAAATAACACATTATCCGCCGCAAAATTTGTTCATTTCGCCAATATTTTGTGATGATACACTAGTGTTATTCCCCTCCGAGCCCGTGGTGGCATGTTATCAACATCCTGCTCCTCTAGGTTGACCTACTAACCTCTGATCTGGATGATGTCATCTCCGACCGGTGCCCGGCTCGTTCTGATAATAATCATTACGCTTCGGCATTCTGGTCCTTTTTAGCTCAACTAGCCAGAGCTGTAGTGAGGATCCAGGCTGTGGAGAGGAAGCCTATGGAAGTTGAACTTCATCCAGCTGCTCATTTTGTTCTGACAAGTCAGAAACATGCAGAAACGGACCATAGCATTAGCGATAGCAAGTTAGCCGCGCCGCGCCGCCGTCGGAGATGACATCATCCAGGTCAGCGGTTAGTAGGTCAACCCAGAGGAGCAGGGAAAAAAAAAAAAAAAAAAAACCCTAGAGGAGCAGGATGTTGCTAACATGCCACCACGGGCTCGGAGTAGGGGAATAACACTAGTGTATCATCACAAAATATTGGCGAAATGAACGAGTTTTGCGGCGGATAACGTTAATGTGTTATTTAGAGGCTGCATTGGGTGCCCCGTGTTCTCGCATTATACGGATACGCGCCGCTCGATTGGGGCTAATTTCGTCAAAAGGACTCTATATGACACCAAACTTGTCAGGGTGAGTAAATGGTAAATGTATTTGATGCTAGAAATAAGGTCCAGGTTGTAAAAAACGAAAGTTATCCTTTAATGACAGATTTAATTAAAGTCATTTATTTTCTTAGAGCACTGGAAAAACTCCTCCTCTTGTCTTTAGCTTTCACGCAGCCAGGGAACCATTGCAGCTTGGTACACAGTGGTCCAGCACTGATCAATGCTGACAGTAGAGTCCGTCCGTCCATCCGTCAGTCAGTCAGTCAGTGATTTGTTGGTCCCACAGTCGCTGTTCATCCATAAACACTTCCTGCCTCCTAACCACCTCTGTTGTGGAAACAACCTGCTGACACTTTCACATGCCTTAGTCAGTAAGTAAAAGTAACCTGACACTGTAGCAACTATCATTTCTACAATCAGGACCAGTGACTTTGTTTTGCGAAACCTGAGAATGACAGGGCAAAACTCAGGATCGATACTTGTTACTATACCATTTAAAGATGTTTAAAGAGCAGATTTAAAGTTTAAAGTCAAATCTAATTAATTAATTTTTATATTTTTCCTTTTAAAACTCCAGGCTGCCCATGAGCAGTGAACATCAGTTACATTACATTTGATGTCCTGAGAAATGACAGCTTTTAAAACTACTACTAACTACTATCTGTGTGGAGGTGATTAGAATGAACAAAGCAAACAATAACCATCCATTACAAATATGCTTTATTTACAGTGATAAAAATTACAATCCTCACAAACAGAAATATAAAGGATTCAGAGGTCTAAATATAAAATTTGCAAAAGCTACATTTACTCTGACAGAAATTTGTGAAGATGTGACGTGAAAATCAAGATAGTTACACCCTGCACATGTGGCGTTGTCTGTGCTGTGTGTTAAATGCGTAAGACTGATGATTCTGTTAGTTAATGTTGATTAAAAACATAAAATGTGAAAAATAAATAGGCTACATGAACTGCAAAAGAACCTCATATGTTTAGCAATCATCTCATCACTTGTGAATTATGTTTGTTATTCCTGTGACCTCAAGAGTCCATTTGAAGGGCAAACCTTCTTCTTCTTATACGTATTCTCTTGACGTGGAGACCGTCTTCACAGGTGCGAATGTGGGAACATAGTGGGGATGATGATGTTTGGGTGGGCAGTTCCAACACAGCAGCCCCCCTCCCATCAGCAGCAGAGCAGCAGCCGCCCAGCCGATATACAGTGCCGATCCTAACTCATACCTCTGGGCTGCGATCTGCAATGGGTTGTAGAAATTGGTGATGACGCTGTTGGCTGTCCAGGAGACTGGAATGAGACAGAGCAACCCAGAGACGATAAACAAAATTCCTGCCAGGATGCAAGCCTTCGACTTGGATCGCTCATCCTCGATGCAGTTAGTACATTTCCCACCAGCGATTGACAGGACCACTCCAAAGATTCCAGTCAGGATAGAGATGATGATCATGGCACGAGCGGCCTGCAGGTCCTGAGACAGAGCCAGTATAGAGTCATATACCTTACACTGCATCTGGCCTGTGCTCTGCACCACACAGTTCATCCACATTCCCTGCCAGATGGTCTGAGCTGTGATGATGTTGGCACCAACAAAAGCAGTGACCCTCCACGTGGGCAAGGCACACACCACAATGACCATAAACCAACCAATCAAAGCCATGGATATGCCAACCGTCTGAATCCCCTGAGAAACCATCTCAACGGTTTTGTCCTCACGCGCTTGAATCGAGAGAGAAGAGAAGAAGAGACGGGCAGAGTGGCGTGAGCTCGTATTTATAGGCTGTTGCGTGAGAAGAAGCCACAGAGACTTGAGGGTATGTGATAACACAGCCCTCAGCTCCAGTTGGCTGCAAGGAGTTTACACACAAACAGAGACGCAGTGACCTTTATTTGTGCTGACCATCCAGAAAACCAAAGCTTCAAGGTCAGATTCAATGCAAACAGTGGCTCCATCGGACTGAACTGACCCCCTTTCTCCAAAGCAAACAAACAAACAATAGTTTGCTAAACAGAAAAAGGAGAATACCGAGAAACAGACAAACAACTTTTACTGTAATAGCTGGGACCTGAACAATAAGGTGAATATTGTATAATCAAAGAATAAAATAAGCCTTGTACTATAGATTCACAATAGTATTAATGAGAGCATAGTAGTATTTAGCTGGATATTTGAATAACCTTTATTATCAGAAACTTAATCCAAGTATAGTATATAGTGTGTGTGCGTGTTTGTGTGTGTATGTTTGTGTGTGCATTTCTTTTTACCATCAGGTGGCAGTGTTGGGCAGGACATTTCTTAGACAGGCAGTACTTTACTATACAAAATTGCTCAGACTACTGAAGTTGCCATTCTGGAGTAGTGAATAAGATCTAATAAGATGTTTGATACACTTGGTTGATGGTTGCTCATGAAGTTGGAATAAAATATATATTTTACCTCTTCTCATGAAATTAGTGTGGTAATGTGATTTATTCTTGATAGATAAAGTCTATATCTTTTCAAAACTTAATTTACCAGTCTCTTTCAAACATATCACAGCGAGGGGCGCCGTGTGGTGCAGTAAGGCACGATCTGATATCACCAAGTAAACAACAGCCCAGGACTAATGCTAAACCTAAATCTAACCCTAAAAACCTAACCAGTTAGTTAGAACAGCGCTCCTGGGCTGTTGCTTACCAGATCATGCGTGCAGTGAGGCACGGGAAGCAGGCGTCCCATGTATTGAGGCTATTAGTCCTCATGCAGGCGGCCCTTTCCTGTGTGTCATTCCCCCTCTCTCTGCCTCCCAATTTCCTTTCTCTCTCGACTATACTGTCAGATAAAAGCATGAAAAAGCCAAAAATATAAAAAACACAATTAACCTTAATAATAGGAATAAAAAGAGGAAGAGGAGGTGTCTGAAAACAAAATTGTTCCAACTTTATGGGCAACGGTCTTTCCTGACTCAGTCCGCATCACAATGGCAAACTGGTGTGTAGTGTTCTCTCATAAATAACAAGGATTAAAGTCAGATTTCCTCAGTTACCCTTTTAGACCTGAAACACTAAAAGAAAGATAAAAAGTATTTTATGATTATCATTATAAATATATGACTCCAATCTTAATCTTCTAAACACACACACACACACACACACACATATATGGATTGTGCATACCCGTGTCAAATCAGATTTTTTCTTTCTGAGAACTCAAGATTAAGATTAACAAATCACACAAACATGATGATTCACTGTTGATTAGAAAAAAACAACTTTATTTACAGTTTCAGACAATCAAGTATAAAACACATTTTGAAATGAAATGATGGCACAAAGGCTTACAACAAAGGGAAATAAAATGTGTCAAAGTAATTATGATGTTACATGTTGGTCTCTCCTAACTCGGTCCACAAGAGCACTAGTCTGGGTGTGGCACACATCTCTTTTTCTTGGCACTGATGAAACAAATCCAGAAGTGCTGTTACTCAACATGACAGTATCAAACCAAACTGTGAGTTCTTAAACATATATGGTAAAATTCAAATCATACTAAATAGGGCAATATGGATCAATATCATGGCCCACAATGCCTCAAGTCCGTTTTTCAGTCTCTCTGGCTTCTCTCTCCTCAGACGTAGTCCTTGGGTCCAGTAGAACGGGCAGCTGAGTACTTGGCAGAGTAGTTATCCTTGGGAGGGCAGTTGGCACAGAGCATCGCACCACCCAGGATCAGGAGGGCAGAGGCTCCCCAGCCGATGAACAGTGCAGGTCCCAGCTCCCTCTTCTGAGCCTGGGGCACCAGTGGGTTTTTGAAGTCTTGTATGATGGCATGTGCTGTCCAGCACACTGGGATGAGGCACAGAAGACCAGCAATAATGAAGGCCACACCCGCAGCTATGCCAATTTTGGTTTTGGTGTTGTCATCCTCCACACAGTTGGTGCACTTGCCCCCTGCCAAGGAGAGGAGGATGCCGATGATGCCAATCAGGGCAGCAATGACGATGAGGGCACGAGCAGCCTGCAGGTCCCGGGAAAGGGCCAGCATGGAGTCATAAATCTTGCACTGCCTCTGGCCTGTGCTTTGACTCACACAGGTCATCCAGATGCCTTCCCAAGTGGTTTGAGCGGTGACAATACTTTGGCCAATGAAGGCTGTCACTTTCCACTGGGGCAGAGCGCAGGTAACAATTACTCCAATCCAGCCAATAATGCCCAGGCCAATGCCCAGCATCTGACACGCGGCAGACACCATGTCTCTTCAGAAAGATTCTTGCTCAGATGTCCAAAAAAAAGTCCAAAAGTTGTATCTCTGTCTGGATGTCAGTTAAGTCTTTCTTGATTGATCCTCAGGAGTAAATGTTTAGGCAAGGTTGGAGCAGGTCTTTTATACACTTAACTCGGGAGGGGCTTGGGACACACACTCTGTCACACACAGCTTTGACATGATGACTACCCTCACCACCCCCACTCTCGGGTCTGAGCATGTTTCATCATGTCATTGTGCCGGTTTTTGTCTCAGGCAGGTAATTGCTGCAGGTGCATCAGTCACGCTGTGACTAACAGGTAGATTTTCAAAAATACCATCAGCCACACCTTGAAAATGATGTTAGCGGCCAGTAGAGCTTATTGTGTCTGATTTCCTACATGTTTGCTTGCAGCACAGTGACTGAAAACATGACATTGTTGGCATGTCAGCAGAAAACCGTGCGTGTGTTGAACGTTAGCTTTTTGGGAACCATGTTTTGGTTCGAGATAACTGCTCTGCATGTTTTAGTTCCTTCAAAATGTTTCCCTCAATGTACAGATTGTACTTCCAGCTAAAATGAGTGACCAACAAGGTCAAGTTGTTTTACACTCTCTATTATTTCTAATCCTGTTCATAAAACACACAGAAGTTTAAAGTTTTGACTTGATAAGAGACAAATAAGTTATCTAACATTTTTTCCTGATGCTGCACTTTGACATTTGACCTTTGGTCTCTGATCTTTACAGCTGAGATACTTTTAGGTTGAAACACAACACACACTTTACCCAGTATAGTGAAAATATGTGCATGAGTGAAAAATGTCAAGTGTGCATTCTTTCAAATGTGCATCTATGTGTATAACGATACTAGTCTCACCCTATTGGTCTCTTGGTTTTAGAATTAACTGCTTTCTGCCATGAGTTTTATCAGACTCACTGCTAAGAGAGTAGTTAAACCTCAATTCTCAGCTTCAACTGCAATCACTTTAAATAATCACAATCATGTCAGCCTGCACAAAGCATGTCATTTAAATTTTTGCGTCGTCCTTAATAGATAAGTAACTTTAAAAAGTGCAGCATGCTGGGTATCTGCTCAAATCCTTCTGGTAGTAAGTGCCCAAAGCTTCAGGGATTTATAATGAAAGACTCTGATTGTATTGATTTGAACAGGCCTATCATGACAGAATAACAGTGACACCGCCAAAGGACGTGCCCATGAAAATGTTTTTATAACGTAAGTAGACAACAATTATTGCAAGATTCTTAACAATGACACTTTTAGGAAGGGAAACAACATTATAAACCCTGTGTTTATCTGCCGATATCAATTAAAAGAGGTCAAGGTAAACAGAGGCAGAGTAAAGGAAAAAAAAAGAGAAAACGAAACTGACCTTATAGTGATGTCAGGCCTTCACGTCTGAAGCTTTTGCAGGCTTCTGTTGTCTTTGGACAACAATGTGCGCTCTGCAGCCAGGTCCCACTTGAATTATGAGCAGTTTTCCACAGCACTGAGAAGACATGAGCAGGGAGATGTAGGAGAAAAGGCAAGCACCATGCCAAGTGATTCCATTTGACAAACAGTTGCAAAAAAAAAAGAGGGAACAGTGAGAGGGGGCAAAGAGAGGTAGAGAGAGAATCAGATTGTTTCAGAAATGAATGGAGGCAGTGTTTAAGGGCCAAAACTGCTGTTAGGACTATAATGCCTCTATTTTATCCTAGGTAAGATCATTAAAGCTACTTCAGCCTGGCTATGGAGATTGGGTTCCACACACAAGGAAGCAGGGAGGAATTTCCACAATTAAGACTCTGAGGAGAGATGGTTTCAGGTGGAGATTAGTCCTGATGTGAAGGTCCTGGTCAGCCTCAGACAGACACATGCTATGAAAAAACACATATAGTGAAAAAGCTGCTTATATGCACATGCAGCCTCTCCTGTAGTCTTACCCTGCAATATATCAGACACTGAATAAGCTTTTCTCTAAAGGAATATAGTCATGCTCTCTGAAAATGAGGATGTTTATTGGTTTAAAAGTCAACTCTAGTGTCTAAGCGTTCACTTGATTCTGCATGCATTCTTCACTGCACCAGTACAACTTCAAAAAAGGTAACAGTAGAAATTTCACGGCAACAGGGAAACATCTTGACTCCAACTGCCGTGAGAAAATGCCAGAGGGAGGAGAGGTGACAAGTGTCAGCAGGTCTGAGGCAAGCCTCGACTCCACAGTAACGGCTGTCTTTCTCTCAGGCGTCCAACCCTGCTGTGCAACAAGCTGGATCACTATGTCTATCAAAGTAAAATATAGCCATGTTTTTGGATTAGAAATATATAAAATATGAAAATACAGTAATGAAGTTGGGGTACTGAACTGAGATGATTCTTTGCTGCATGTCAGTTCTCCCTGCTACAGTCTCTCTTCACTGAAAGAAAAGCGTAATTAAATTATGTGAAGTTATTCAATATATAAATGAAATATGTTTGTGTCTACTGTACATTCATGCAGATGCATGTTATTTTGTCAAGGAGAGAAATACAGTCGTTAATTCCAGTGAGCAGTTATTAGAGCATCCTATTTTAAAACCTCAACGATGCGCCTCCACATCCCACTGATAATAGTCATTATGTGATGAAAATTGTCCTTTGTTTCATTGTTTGTTTGCTTTTCTGCTGGTCAGAAAAACAAACAGCAGTTTCATCTCACAAGGAAGCATGTGCGTGTGTGATGTCATCACTGTGAGCCCCGCGGCCATTGTACTGGCACACTCACAGTTTCGGTGGGAAATTTAGGCACAGTGAGTATCTATTGGATCCTCAGTGCGTCACGTTTGGGCATGGCACTTTGTCACATGACATAAACAGGAACTTGGACCAGTGTCTGCAAAAGTAATGAAAGAGGATTTTAGAGATCTTGTGGAGAAATATAACAGAAAATACAGCCACATCTCAAACAATATTTTCTCATTTTTTGATCAATATGTTTTTTTTTTGTTTTCTCAGAACTTGATCACTCAGTTTATCCTATGGGCTAACTTAAGCCATAAGACCATGCCAGCCATTTTTGTTGCAAAATAGGGAATGACAGAGGTTTGTTTGGTTATTTTTATATATTTATTTTTTGTGGGCATTTTCAGTCTCATTTGTTTCTTTTTGTCTTTAACAAAACATGTGAGCAACTTTAGCTTCCTTTTCATTTAATGTCTTACTTCCTAAATCGTGCTGTTATTCATCAATGGACTTCCTTCGTTCATGACAATATCTAAATAAATAAATAAAAAAAGAAGAAGAAAAAAAAGAAAGAAAGTTTGAATTAAATGTAGATGTAACTGGTCAGAGAGAGTTGTTTTTTTCTGGTAAGGACTCTCAGTGTGAACAACTGACAGTATGAGAACTGGTCTGACTTGTTCCCGCTCCCAGAAAATGAGAGGTGGATATTTAGCAAGGTGCTCTGCAAGGTGCTCTGCAAGTGGCTACATGTATCTGCAGGTAAAGGGCACAGGTGCATCTGCAGTTTGAGCGGTAAACTCCCTCGGAAAAAGCTACGCTTGGGGTGGATTCGCAGCTCCAGCAAACAACACATATAACATGGACATGTGTGACTTACAGTAATTGTAGTACACTGATGCTCACTGTTGTTTACTCAAACCTTTTACATTTTCATTTAAAAAGCCATAAGAAAGTCTATACAAATTACATTAAGGAACCTCCCAATACATTTTACTGCAGGTCCCAAGAGACATATACAATACATAATGAAATGATAATAAAGCTTAAAAGTCCAATTTTACAGCCAAGGTGCAACACAGTTCCTGGTGTAATATTTAATGTTTGTATAAAAAGTCTCATAGTGAAAATGTGTGGAGAGGTTCAGTCTTTGAACCTAAAGTGAATCACTCTGTCTGTGTCAGTCAAAAGAGATTATCAGTGTTTATCAGTATTATCAAACTTCTGAGCTCAGACTGATTCTGTGTTATGCAGTTGTGCTTCAATCCACTAACTGTTTTGCACTTTGGATATTTGTATTATGTACACTAATATGTGAGGTTTACTGCTGCCTGCTTTATTTAAAATGCTCCTCTGATTTCATGGTCCATCCATACTGTGTTTACTGCTTTACATTTCTTACCATTCACAGCAGGATATTTGCTTTTGCATTCGTATTTAAGTAGTGGAAATGCTGGGTGAGAAAATGCATGTTCAGTTAACCACTCCTGCAAAAACGAACAGTGCATGCTTGTAGAAACACCAAGTCAGTCACCCATGGATTCAAGCTCTATTTGTTTTTTTTCTGATTCTCCGTTGCACCACGCTCCACCGGGAGGGCCGCCAAATATTTTTCCTTGGAAGTAGTAACTCTTTGAATTGAATAGAATTTCAAAAGAAACCTGGCATGTGTGAAATGTCTTTAACAATGATATCCCCTTAGTATTAGTTCAACTGGTAGTACTTATTAGCTATATGACGATAATAGCACCTAGTTCATCAATTGAGTACTTTTCAAAAGGTAATAAATAAACTGAACTGATAAACAAACAATTCAAAGTGCTGTAAAAATGTGACATCAGCAATGAACTGATCAACACTAACCATGGTGCAGACGATGTGTTAAAATCCTGATGCAGGGCGTTTCCCTCAAATCGAAACAAACATGATCAACACAACAAAGATGTGATGTAACTGTGGCTCCCCCTGTCTGTAAAAACATTAATTTACATTATGACACACATCACCCTATGACACAAAGGCTAACCTAGAGTGTTTCTGAGCAGATGTGTAGCTTCTCCTTTCACTTCTAAACTCAAACAGTATTTCTCATCCTGGATATGTTTTTTCTTCTTCATTGGTTTAATTTAACATTGAATCCTCATGTTGGGTATTTACATAAACACCTAGTCTGTGTAACCATCTGTGTGGTCTCATCTACTGAGGTCGTCATCTACTGATGTCAGTGACACAACCGCATTCTCTGAACTTAAATAAATGATTTAAGCTATTAAATTAAAGAACATTTGTGATATTGTTAGTATTTTTCATATTGACACTATCATGTCTTTTGCAACTTAAACGATCTATGATGCTCCAGTTCCTTTCATGTGTGTTTGTGTGTCTACATTTGTGTGGACAAGTCCGTGGAAGAGGTCAACCACAAGATAGCAGGGATGGTCACTCTGACCACTGACCCCAGGTGACCTCTGTTAATTAGAGAAAAGCCTGTAATGACAGTGAGTTCACCTCAACGGCCATGCTGTCTAACAAAAGAGCTCTTCTAGACACATTCACTGACAGGATAGTCTTTTTATATTATGTGTTTGTTTATTCCTTTTAATGGAGCAGAGTCTAAAATAATAAAGTTTCTCACCTGCTAAGGCATCTTTTTGATTCATATAGTCATTGTGATAATGGGCTATACTAATACAGTATGTGAATGCTGAAGAGACAATGCACACATATTTTTTTTCATAGAGCTGCTTTCTGGTTATGTTTTCAGTAAAGTTCTTTTAATTAACACACTCAAAAAGAATTATTTTAGCCAAAACTAAACGTGCTCTTTGTGTGTTACAGTCCCACAATAACTGATCATACACCAAGGTGATATTTACTGAGGGGATTAGTTCCACACATGACACACCGTTCAGTCACAGGTATGTAGGCTATTTATGGTTTAACGTTAGCCACAGTGTTTCTCATGGAGATTCAAAAGAGTATTACCTACCTGCTCCATAGACTATTGACTAATATTATCAATGCTTTTAGCTTTTCGAATATATACTGTACAGTAAATGTATCTCTTGAGTTTTCAGAAAAAACCCTCAAGCATGCAGACTGATAACGACTCGAGTCCTGTTAACTCATACCCAGTGTTTTTTCCCCCTCCCAGGTATATGTAGCTAAGCACCAAAAACAAGGCCTGTCATTGTTGCCTTTTATTCCTGAATGGAGATCTCATTCAGACAGTGATTCAGCATTTTTTCTTCCCCCCAGTGTTGTCACGTGTCACTGATACTCAGATACATTATTTTCTCAAATTCAAAGGACAGGAAAGGGATGCTGGTCAATTAGTGATTATAATCAAAACTGAATACAGTACATTGACAATTTTTGTGAGCATTATATTGGTGGGTGTGGTTTGGATTAAACACGACACCTTTCTTTTAAAAATATATATTTATTTAAGATTTCTCTGCTGTCTAAAGCTCCACAGGAACTTGACAATTCATTTTCAGCAAGAAACGTGATTTTTTATGAATTGTCAGTCTAACTCCATTTCATTTTAAAAGTATCCCCATATACAGGAGTCATTTGAAGGTAAACAGTCACTTTAAGCTGACTCCACCTTCAGTCGTCTAAGCTCTATAAAGAAGGTAGAATCTGTTTCCCCCTCTCTCTTTCTCTCTCACTAAAAGTCTTACGCAGGACTTTTGAGTCAACGAGATCCGATATCACCTTCATCTCAGGAGGGTTGAGCCTGCAGACACAGAAGGCCTTCTATCCACACAGAGTCTTGCTCAGCTCCCTCTTCATCCCCTGCACCAGCCATGTACTCTGCAGGTGTGGAGATCCTGGGGATGATCCTGGCCGTGGCTGGATGGCTGGGGGTGATGGTGGCCTGCGGCCTGCCCATGTGGCGAGTGGCTGCCTACATCGGTCAGAACATTGTCATCTCTCAGGTGATCTGGGAAGGCTTGTGGATGAACTGTTCGGTACAGAGCACGGGTCAGATGCACTGTAAGGTGCACGACTCCATGCTGGGGCTGCCGGTAGACCTGCAGGCGGCTCGTGCCTTGGTCATCGTCTCCATGGTGCTGTGCATTGTGGGCATCGGTCTGTCAGTGGCTGGTGCGAAGTGCACCAACTGTAGCCAGGATGTGAGCAGCAAACCACGGCTGGTGGTGTCTGCTGGAGTGACCTTTGTGGTGGCTGGTCTGATGCTGCTGGTGGCTGTGTCCTGGACAGCTCACGCCATCGTCCTGGGCTTCTACGATCCGATGCTGGAGGAGACAGGGAAGAGGGAGTTTGGCAATGCTCTGTATTTCGGCTGGGCTGCCTCTTGTCTACTGATCCTAGGGGGAATCCTGCTCTGTTGCTCCTGTCCTCCAAGATCAGCTACAGCACCCAGTGCTGGTGGCTCTGTGCCACACCGGGCCGACTACTCAGCTGTCAAAACCATGTCAGTCAATGGATACACCAGGAGAGACTATGTATGAACATGTGACATGCGAGTGTGGATGGAGATACACAGACCAGCGTTAATAATTTTGTGGTCAGAGGATGACATGGATTTACTGCAGCATATTGGACTTGTACACTGAGTATGCATGCTTATAATGATATGTTTTTACTACTACTTTTTTTGTTGTTTTTACTGTCTTTTGTAGTGGCGGACATATTGCTGTTAATGTGTAGTAATGTTTATTTGTTGATTTAGGCTTTTTGTAAATTAAGATGTATTTGATGTTGAGAAATCCACATGTCTATCTGGATCATTCCAGACTAAAAAAAAGTTTTTAAAATAAAAATCAAACTTTCAAGCCTTCTTTGTAGAGGAAATGTAATTTGTAACTCAGCCTTTCAATGCCACAGTGTCAGAAACTGATGCATTAATTAAATGTAACACAACCACCATCTCTGTTCAAGCTCTTCAGTATGCAGAAGCAGTTGCATAAGCCAGCTGTAGGGCTTAGCAGAGTCTGACCAATAAGAGCTGTACTGGTGCTCACTGAAATTAGGTATTTAATTTCAATGTGAGGGGAGGATGGGAACAATACAGGGCTTGTTTTAGAAGAGCACCTTATGCTTCCCCTCCATTGTAGCCTGTCCTCTATTTGAGAGAGTGAAACCGAGTCAGAGATAAAAGACTCTGTCTGCAAAGGGATGTAATCTGGACTGGAACTGAGTCCAAACTGAGACACAATGACCCCGTTAAAAAGGCTGGTTTGCAACTGTTTATTTAGGATTCACCAGAGAACGTGTTTCACTGGAGTTGCTGGAGAATCTAAACAAAGGCAGGTACCAAGAAAAAGTGTCTCACATGATTGAAACCACAAATAAATAATACAGGCTTGCTAGACGTTTGGGCTATTCATCGTGTCATGTCAATATTTTGTCAGTCTGGTTGATTCTATTTTTAGCAACTTAGTTACACATTGATAATGACAAAAGGAGCTTGTTCAAGACTTCTCAAAATGTTTTGTTCGGCTAGGATTTTACCAGGTACGACCACTTTCACATCCATATAAAGTTATTGTATAAGGACACTGATTAGTTCATAAAGATAGGAACAATCTCTAACATATTTAATTACAAGTGTGTATGTGTGATATACTGTTGCTGTGTGTGAGGCTTCAGTTTGTAAAGGGAAGTTTAACAAACTCACAGCAGCACTGTCAGATGTTACAGTATTTTGGGGTTAGAAGGTGATGATTACAGGCTAAAGTTTTTGACTACAATCACCGCGTGATGTTGTTTAGGTAATTTCCTGTGTACATGCTGTGGAGGATTCAAATTGTGAAAATTGGAAGAGGGAATCTGGTTCAGCTGCAGGAGCCAGAGTATATATTTAGTAGCATCTTTTTTTTCCTACGGCACGTGCAGAAGTTAAGCTAAGGTTGAAACCCTCGATGCACTGTGTGACCTTCAGAGCAAGGACACTGATAACACCCCCCATCCCATTCCTCCACTCCCCTATCCATGTGTACACGCACTCAGACAATTGTTCCAGCTTCCAACACACTGGCCCACCCTCGCTTTGTGTGTGACTGGGTTGTTAGATATGCCCATTTCCTGAATGAATGAATGAAAAATACATTCTGTGTGTTATCTGTCCTGTGTACCTTTCACATTTTTCAAGGGGGTTTATGTTATCTGTTCTGCAGTTCCTGCTTGTAGTCTGGGTTATTAAGGTAACCAGTGAGATGGATAATCAACTGAAAATACTGTCGAGGCAGCGGAGTAAAGCTGTTTGTCATCACAGCTCAGCACACACTCCAACATTATGACATAATATTTAATCATGTATGTTGCTCTAAGATTTGCACCATCTGTTTGGCCCAAGATGGAAAAGAAAAAAAAGTTTTACTGGAAACTATCTCTATTTAAGGATAGTGTATCAAAACAGTCAAATACTGAAACGGTTGGTCAGAAATAGGTACTGAAAACATTTTGGGCAGAACTGCTTATCTGGAAGAACTTCTCTGTAACTCCTCATCATCACTCTTCAACATTTCTCCCACAAATCTGCAGAAAAAATACACACACACTGGTGTAAGCTAATTACAGTAAATGATAACGCACAGGCTAAGTTTGATCAAATTCGTTGGAAGGATACAGAGGCACAGGGCAGATATGACCGCAGCACTCCCACTGGTTTCTAAAGAGCTTTCACCACCTCCACCATGCCCTCGCTCTCCTCAGCCTCAGCTTCAGTCAATGTAGTTCATACAAACAAGGCACAGCCATTTAATTTTACCCACCAAATCATCTGCTACACACAATGAGAAACCTGCAGCAGTTGATATAGCGTCGTCCACTTTCATCATTCATCTACAGATCTTTACCATGTCTGTTATCCGTTAACTATTCCGGGCCTAAGATACAAACCCCCTGTTTACTCTCCCCTCACCCAAACAGGTGGGAGCGCTACCGGGGCCCGAGCAAGTTGAATGATTAATCTGAGGCCGTTTGCATGCCAAGGCTGGGTTTTGGTCATTCAAACGAGGTGGGATAGAAGATGATTTGAACACCTCTGTAACCAAGTAACTCCACCTCCTGCTCTCGATAAATGCACTGTATAAATATGAGCAATCAGCTCCCCAGTGCACACTCATTCAATCAGCTTCCATCTAGAGAGGACGTCTGTGCACACGGACTCATACACAGCTCAGTCATGCCTTCAGCGGGATTGGAGATACTTGGAGTGACTTTGGCCGTTCTGGGATGGATCTCGGCCATCGTGTCCTGCGCCTTGCCCATGTGGAAAGTATCGGCTTTCATTGGGGTGAACATCGTCACGGCAGAGACCACCTGGGAGGGCATCTGGATGAGCTGTGTGGTCCGGAGCACAGGTCAGATACAGTGTAAAATCTACGACTCCATGTTGGCTCTGAGCGCTGACATTCAGGCAGCGCGCGCCCTCACCATCATCACCATCGTGGTTGGCATCGTGGGAGTCCTGGTGGCTATCATGGGGGCAAAGTGCACCAACTGTGTGGACGAAGAGACGGCCAAGGCTCGGGTGATGATAGCTGCTGGGCTGGCCTTTATCGTGGCTTCTCTGACCCAGCTGATTCCTGTCTCATGGTCTGCTAATACTATCATCATGGAATTCTACAACCCAATCATCCCTGAGGCCCAGAAGAGGGAGATCGGTGGGGCTCTGTACCTGGGCTGGGCTGCAGCAGCTTTTCTGCTCATTGGTGGGTGCATCCTCTGTTCCAGTTGCCCCCCACAACCCGAGAAAAGGTATGGGCCTCCGTCAAAGATGATGTACTCACCGACCAGGTCAGCTGCACCAAGTGGCTACAACCAGAGAGACTATGTGTGAACTTGCACCTGCTGTTTTCTCACACCCTCTGCCACCATGGAAAAGACTGATCAAAGAGAACAGGAGACCATAAGAACTTATACACATGTTGTCACCATGTTGAGATGGAGGAAAAGCTGATGTTCATGTCACCATAATGTTCTTTTAAACATAGCCTACATTAAACTTCCTTTGTTAATTTTATTGCATGAAACTTTGTCACTGCTGGAAGCCCTGAGGTGTGTAACTGTATGTCATGTTGTTCTTTACATTTTTTACAAAAGCAAATTATTTGTACCCTATACATTGTTTTTGTTGTTTTGTTTATTATCTTATTTTTTTTGCAAACTGTACTTTTTTGTTAGTTGACTGTGTATGTGTTTCATAAAGAACTTTTTGACTTTTTGTTTGTTTGTTTTTCCAATCTATACATTTGACGCTTGATTTTTGATTAATGTTGTAAATTAGTTCAAATAAATTAAATTAGTTTAATTACATTTATTTAAATAGTTGAGAGGCTGAAATAATATCAAATTTGGAAGAAAAAAATGATATTAGCTCATGTATATAAGTGAGTTTTTAGATACAGGCTACAGGGTGCCTATAAATGAAACTAAACCACTGGTCCATGCTGTACGCGTTAAAGTAGGTCAGATTTTCATAACAAAACTGATGCCCATAGAGAAATTGAAACAAACAAAAAACACATCTAAGACGATGTTTAATCTCCATATGAACAGGAGAAAGAAAATGTCTGGATACCCTGCATACCTGGCCATTAGTGTGAGACAACTGGAGCACCTATTCACCTGGCTGTCTCCCATATGTCTGTTGGGGCTATGATAACAAGAACCATTGCTTTGTCAGCTTCCCCACACTCAACTATCTGCACTGCCCTCTCAAACAATGGACCCATTTCATGTCAGAGGGGGAGACTGGGTGGTGTGAGTGGTAGAGAGGGGGGTGGGGTGGGGTGTCAACACTGGGGCCACAGAATGCTAAAGGAGGCAGGGGCTTTTCAAGGGAGACAGTCCTGCAGCCTCAAAGAATTTCAAGGGCATTCTGCAGACAGTCATTAGGGCCTATCAGTGTGTAACAGGTCAGGTGTCTGTTGGGAACCTTATAACCCCATTTTATTATTTTAAGTTTGACTCTGTGAAGAGGAGTTTGTGTCCCTGTGGAGTTCCCTTATCCTTTTTAAAAGCAGAGATGCAACGTTAGCACCACACAACACTGATAATACAGGGAGGAGGCTCTCTTACTGAGAAATGGAGGATACATTAGTCATTACAAAAAGAAACATTTTCAGAGCCACGGACAGAGGCCTGAGCTCATTATGAGGTAATGGATGAGCACTGCACCAGAGGTTACTTTAGTTTTTCAGCGATTAATACGTTCTGGCCCTGGGGAGGAGATTCCATGTACACCTGTTTAATTAGCGGGACAAACCAAAAAGTTTATGTGAAATAAACAAAGATAAAGCATAAACACAACATCCATGTTTTTTTTAATCACACAATAAGAGAATTGTTGGTTTTGGTACAACAACACATGCCGAGCCCGGTGCGTCTTCAGCCGTACAGGGCCTCTTTGTGGCCCGGCCCATTGTGAAGCTGACCATGTAAGCTGATAGCAGAGACTTCAGAGAGTGTCCTGGTCCTTCCTCCCCCGTGGTGATGTCAGCTCCTTCAAGGACTCCACCCCCACACCTGATCTGCCTTATAAAGCATACTGGTGAAGTCCAGGCAACAGATCATCAAACTCTCACAGGCACGAAGCCTGAAATTAACTTAATTAGTAGTCTCTGGTTGACTCCTTCCCCTCAGCAGATTTTGTTCGGTGACCTCCTCACAGGTCTGACACACATTCAGCAGCAGAGGAGGAAGACGTGTCAGCATGTCTATAGGGCTGGAGTTAATAGGCATCTCTCTGTGCATTTTGGGATGGATTATTGCCATTGTGGCGTGCGCCCTCCCCATGTGGAGGGTGACGGCCTTCATCGGGAGCAACATCGTGACAGCTCAGATCATCTGGGAGGGTTTGTGGATGACCTGCGTGGTCCAGAGCACGGGCCAGATGCAGTGTAAGGTCTATGACTCCATGCTTGCTCTCTCCCAGGACCTCCAGGCCGCCCGTGCCCTCACCGTCATCTCCATCCTGCTGGCCATTCTGGCTGTGCTCATCGCCATCGCCGGGGCCAAGTGCACCAACTGCATCGATGACGAGGCATCCAAGGCCAAGGTGGTGATCATCTCCGGGGTTTTCTTCATAGTGTCCGGGGTCATGCAGCTAATTCCCGTGTCCTGGTCAGCCAACACCATCATCAGGGACTTCTACAACCCCTTACTTCCCGATGCCCAACGGAGAGAGCTGGGGGCCGCGCTTTACATCGGCTGGGCAGCTGCAGCTCTCCTGGTGCTTGGTGGCGGACTCCTCTGCTGCTCCTGTCCACCACGTGAGACAAGATACAACCCTTCAAGAATGGCCTACTCTGCCCCACGGTCTGCAGGTGGGCCAGGGTTAGAAAGGAAAGACTATGTATGATCGAAGAGGGAAAGACAATGACTGAATCTCAAAACTGCTCTCTACACCAGACTGAAGGTGAACGGAGAAAAAAAAATGAGACTCCACAATGAAGGATGTGTTTGAATTTTCCTAAATGTTAAGTATCTGAATTAGGCTCCTTGCTTTATGGAGACTGAAAAAGACATTTTGCATTTGAGTGGATTTTTTGTTGTTGTTGTTTCATAACAAAAAACAGGAACATTCCTCAGTGCTCTGACTTTTTTTTAGATTAACATGCTAAATGTAATGGTCATTGTACAATCATATATTTTTATACAGTCATTGCTTCTCAATGTTTACAACTAAAAAAAAAAAAATGCCATCACTGCTTCCTGTGTCACCTTCATGATAAGGCACTTCTGTACAAAACGGGAGAAGTGGATGTGTTAAATGGAACAACAGCATTACCTTTAGGTCTATGTGCTGTAAATACTGTATTTAATATCGGTGGTCAACTTTCACAGTCATGACAGATAGTAACTGTATCCAACGCAGCTTTTAGTGCAGTGAGTTAAGGGGCGGCAAAGTGTGTGTGCTGAGGAAGCACAACAATGATTATGTGTCTTATATACAACCGCTGTACATGTATTTCACAAGTGTTTTTAATAAACATAATTTTTTTTTTTAAAGATACTGCATTATTTGTTTGTTTTTCAACTGTAAATTACCTCTTGATTCTCTCCTACTTTAAGATAATGGTCTGACTCCAGTTTTATAACAGTGTAGTCACCACAGAATGAGTCAGTAAACCGGTAACAAAAATGACGGAGTGTGTTTCCAGCCAGGTGCCTTTGTAAGATTACCCTGACATTTAAGCCGGCTATGTTACCTCCAACCGGCAATTTAGCCACACACGCGCTGAACAATTAGCCACAGGATCGGTTAACGGGCAGAGGTGAGAAGTGTGAAGGCCTAGAAGTCCTGCCAGGAAGTTACATGATTTATTCGTATTTATAGCTTTCAGACTTTGGTTATCATTGTAAGCTTGGCTGAGCTTGCTTGCGTCTTTCTAACACGCTGCCACATACAGTATTTATATAATTACACACATCAATTTGACTGAACAGGATGTGCTAGTGAAGCGTGTCCAGTGTCCAGCCCGAAACCTACTGGCATATTCCCAGATGTAATGTCCTGCTACTTTTCCACTGTCCCATTTTACATAATTTCTTTGATGAGGAGATGCAGCCAGGTAACACATTACCTAGAATATTCAAATTAAAAAAATAAAGAAAAAAAACAGCAAGGGTTTCCATGACAGACGGAAGTCAGGCTTTTCAGTCTTGTTTCGAAAACCTATGCGGTCACACCTGATGAAGGCAACAACTTTAAAAATTCATGACCATCTCATAGTAAATATGGGAGAGGTCTCTTGGTGCAGTATCACATTACTTTCCAACAGTTGTCTCTTACTCCAATATCAGTGTCGTCTCTCACAAAGGACAAGGGACTGCTTGACATCTGGTAATGATTACTGTAACTACAGAGCAGAGCTCATTTAAAATTGTCATGAGCATTCAACAAGTTTACATTTTAGGCATATATTACCAAGCATTAAAGGATTTAGAAAGACATTGTACAGTCGGACCATATCACACGTGAAGAAAAATCATTTGGACCTGGACTTTTGACAAAACAATCCCATGTAAGATTTATGTTCAGGTGAAGCTAAAATGTATGCCATGGTAAAAGCACAATGCTGAGAGTGTAACTTTGCTGAAGAATAAAATGAATTAAATTACAGCATCCTTTAAATGTGTCACTAGTCACTATTAGCTTATTATTAATATAGTAATTATCTACCAACTGATTGAAATGCAACTTTACCAAAATGATTTATAGGAATTAATCAAATGTTGTCGTTCTGTTGTCTTGTTGGGAGTGTTTTAAGTAAGAGCGGTCGAGATTTTCATGTTTTGAAAAGAATTGTCAATCATGTACTAACAAAACTATTTAGTAAACTAGAAGTCCCTGAGGCTACGATGAAACTCAATCTCATCAAATACCTAAACCTGGGTGACTGAGGAAAAAGGCTTTCTGTGAGTCTCCCTGGTCACGCTCCACTGGCTGTGGCCAACTCGGGTCACATGACCGATACTGGGGAATGTGAAGGGCAGAGAGGTTGGCTGGCACCTGAAGTCAGAAAGAAAAAGCCCCCACTCACCTCCCCTCCCCACTTCCCTGAAAATAACACAGGCTCACTGTTTTCACTCAGTGGGAACTGAGGGTTCTTACCTGTGACGGCAAGAAACCTGAGTCCAAATCTAAACAGATACAAAGACGACCTGATCCAACAAATTCAACAAGAATGCTTCTGCAAGCATGATATTTTACATGACACACGCACAATGAAAAAATACATCTGATGAAAAACAACTATTCTTTATTTATTTAAGTTGTTTAGTGGAATACGTTTAATTCTACATTTGATAAAATTATTAATAAAAAGAATACAATTATTCATGAAACAGACAGGAGTGTCAGATTATCAATTGGTGTGTTTTTTTAGTGTTTTTCTAGAACTTCAAAATACACAATTTGAAAGTGTAAGCCCATTAAAGTAACTATGATTGAACTTTACTTTGGTCTTGTTGTGCTGGCATAATTTGTGTGTGTGTGTGTGTGAGCCTATTAGCTCATGGCAGAAGTGAGCAAATGTAGGCCTACATGGTAATAAATCAAGCTCCCTCCCTTACATTCCAGCAGAGTGTTTGTCCAGCTGTGCATAGATAAGAAATACTCACTCTCACAACTGCTTAGGTTTGTGGTACAGTTAATAAGGTCACAGCTTGTTTGGTGAGGCAGTAGCTTAACGAGAAAACAGGTGAATACATAAGATTGTTGGTTTAGAAAACTCTACCATAACACACTCAGAGAGAGGGGGCTGAAAGATAGGAGAATCAGTTTCGACTCACTTTACAGCTTCACTAGCCTAGAAGGATTTGAGTGAGGGACCTGAAAATGAAATTAATATTGTGGCTATTGCATCAAAAGATAGACATGACCCAAATAATACACACTTCAATCGATAGAGGTTGATCAAAAATACTCCTCCGCAGTCAGATTTGAAGGTGATCGAGTTACAATTCAAAGGAGCAACATTTTATCATAATCGTCTGAATTGAAAAATTATCAAAACAGGAGAACATGAGATAAAACCTACACCTGCACGTGAGAGATATTTGCCCAGAGAAACAGAAACATTATTCTGCTGCCCTCAGGTGGTCACACTGAAGATCTGCAATAGAATAGGAATAAATGTACCGATCATGATGCATCAGGGACATAGTAAGGAATGGCTGTACATTCACTTTACACACAGGCAATAATACACTGGCAGAGAACTGGATATGCTTCATTTTACTACTACTTCATTTCAGATTCACTATTTCTTTAGATTTACTATAATTATTTGTTCTGTGACTAAAAAATAGTTGTTTTTTAATCAGTGGTGTCAGGGATTTGCAGGAACTGGACCTAAATGCAGAGTTAGACAAGGACAGGGATGGTGGAGTTACGGAAAACATTTATTGCCTTATAATAATAAACTAGAAACAGCATTTCCTGCAGAAAATGCGGTTGGAAGCTGAAAGGCATTGCTGAATAAGTTGACATAGACATGCAAGTAACATGTCCAAACAGAAACCCGTGACCTTGTGAGTGATAGTCTGAGACACTAACACATGGTGAGGACCTGACTTGTACCTAGCTTTATACTGTCAAGATTCAAAGACTGTCCAATGACAGCTGAATAGTTTGAATGAAAAGTCAAGATACTATGTGACATGACAGAGACTTTGCATCTAGTTAGATGGAAAGAAAGCAAGAAAGCTTGAAACAACATGACAGAGGCTGATTTCGAACCCACAACCTCATGATCTCCAGTCATTCACTTGGCAAACTTTGGTTGGAGTAATCAGTGTGATAACAAACAACTGCAACTAATTGAAGGCGGGGGAGGAGAGGTTAATTCTGCCGGTCACAGGGGGCAGTGCAGGACAAGAAATAATGGATAAGAATAATTTAAGTGCTTTACATTTCTCTGCTGTGTTCAAAGTTCCAGTGCAAATCAATCTTAGTGCAGTAGTAGAAACATGTAAATACAAAGCAAGATTGAAAGAGGTTAAGAGGAAAGGTGGGGGCATATATGCATTATCAAGTTTGCTCATGTGACCAGACTAAGTAGTATTGCTTAGCCCACACTGGAATGTTGTGTGTGGCTCTTGTGTCTCTTAATGAACACACCTGAAATAAATTGAAGATGGCGAAGCCGAATTCAACACAATATAACAACAGTGCCCAACCTGGATTCGAACTCAGAACCTCTGCATTCATGGTCTGGCATCTTAACCACTGACCTACAGCCAGAGGTACTGCAGGTAGAGGTTGTGACTCTCATGAATGTTTGATCTTTCAATAATGCTCAAAAAAAAAAAAAAAAGAAAAGAGTCTAAATGAGCCACAACAACTAAGTAGGGGACTTTTTTAATGACTTTTGAATATTTTTTGGTTTCAAGTTAATGCCCATTTCAGTGAATTATAAAATCGAAATCCCTGGGTGTGCAGTATTATGGGGTTGAATGGCAGAGAGAGAGCTGGATTTAAAAAATATTTTAAATTATTCTCTAAATCTGTTTGCATTTTTGATGGCACTGTGAGACAGAAGACAAGTGTGGCTACAAACTGTTGTTTTCTTGAGTCAGAGGTGATTTGTGGCTTTGGGGACAGTTTTAAAACAAAAGCTCCAGTCTGTGATTCACCCCCTTTCCGCTCTGACTGTGACATCACCCACTCTAGCTCTGCTCGTTAGACCCAATACACACCCATTGTAAAGCTGGATTTTGGCAGAAATCTTAATGATTTAAAACTGCCACACAGCTGAAACTGTTGAAGATATCAATAAGACGAGTAATGCAGTAATAGATTAAAAGTTTGTCTACAGTTTAAAAGAAAAATGGAGTCTGTGGGAGAAAGTATGCTGGAGCTTTAGAGGTTCAAAGTAGTGTGAAGATTTTAAAGGTGTGAAGATGTTTTCAATGTATTCCTATGGGGAAAAAAATTGCAGAAAAAATTAAATATTGTAAAAAGTACAAATAGTATGAAAAAGTTGAATAAAGCAACACTGGAAAAAGCTGCACTTTTGATGTATGAATTGTTGAAATTGCACAAAGAAAGAAACAGGTGGAAAAACATGAATAACAATAGGAACAGTTCAACCTAAATATCAATTATAATAAAAGAAACACAGGAACTCACTGGGGAACACAGAAGAAACAGGAACACTCAGCACGAGGCAAGAGCACAGACTAACCATATGGGCAAAGGGAAAAAACTGAAGGTAGGCTAATACACAAACGAGACACAGGTGGGGCAATCAAACACAGGTGAGACACATGAGGTAATCACAGGAGGGTGAGCACAGAAAGACAGGACAGGACTAATATTAACCCTTTGTTTACAGACCATTTGTTTCCTGTTAGGTAGTATTGCTTTATATTTAATCAGTGACTAATTATATATTCCTGATACGACCTATGAATATTCTACAAATAGATATTGCATAATAGACAACAGCTGGATGCATAATCACCCAGGTAGCCTATATCAATTGACTGTATCCTCAATCCACTATATTCAATCTGTCTCCCTCACACGCACACGCACGTCAGTAGAAGTCAGGCAACAGAGCAGTGACGCCTGACCAGGGTGACGTCAGTGCTGCTGACCTGTGTGGTTTCTCTGTAGGCTATGTAGTATGTTCTCACTAACCATTTATTATTGCCTCTGTGACTACTTGGTGACTCTGAGTGGCTTGGTCTATTATGATTACAGTCTTCTCCTGTTGTCACATGAGATTTACCGGGTGATACAGCCACTTTTCCTGCCATTCAGAGAAACAGAGAGACACCCATCAGAGGAAAGGCATCTGATGTAAGGAATCAAGACGCATGTGTCATCTGGAAAATTTTGCCGAGTCCAGAACCACTGCAGTGAACGGCAATTACCCTTTAGACATCAAAGTTATCCTTACTCCTTTACACATTTAATTTGATTTCTTTGAAAAGAAATAAATACCGGAGCCAGTTGTACCAGCACTATGCACATCATTGCTGAAACGCCTCATAAATTCCTCAGCACACAGTGAACCTGTTTGATGAGCATTCATCTGTGCTGAAAGTGTCTCCACCCTGTTACTGTTGAACCAAACCATTATGCCCAAATGATGTATTTACCTTCACTACAAAGTTAGGAGAAACTGTTTTTCACGCACCTGTTGTATGATCTTTTTCTCTTTTAATAACAACAGCATTTCAGAAATAGAAACGAGGCACAAACCAGATTATTTTAAAAGTTATTTTTTTAATTTGGTATGTTCATTATCACAAACAAAAATACTTTAATAAGTCAAACATAAAATGGAAGAGGCATATCCCTTACAAAACACATTCAATTTTGTCCCACAGACAGAGCCGAAACGCACCACCACATTTCATACATCTTAGTTTGTTGAGAGAAAACTACAGAGCAAAACACACACACAGAGACACACAATTAGGTAGCACTTTGTTTTCAATAGCATTGGCCACGTCATTTCATTTTTGGCACAAGGTCAGCAGACAGACAGAGGTGGGATGCCCACAGTCACCTTGGGCTTCACAGCTTTTCCTCTGTGCCATTCAGTGGAGTGTACAAGTACGCAGCGTCATCCTCCTCGTAGATGATGGCCACCGTCTCGCCAGCATCTGTCACTGCAGCACTCGTCTGTATGTAGGCCTACGGGAAGGGGTCGATGAACAGAGATTGTGATATTGTTCAACATATCCAGTGAAATAATAGAATTCAGCAACAGCTAAAAAGGAAATCTTATTTTTAAATAACTCTTCATGTCAGTACCCTCTCGAGCAGTTGTAGTCGCTCTTCATTCAGCAGGTTGCTTTGCCTCAGCTGGCTAACTGTGTTCTCCAGACCCAGAAGCTTCTCCAGGTGCCGACGGTGTCGCTGCTGCAGCACTTTGACCTTTTTCTGCAGCTCAGCCACAATCGCCTCCAGCTGCTCCTTGCTCAGGCTGTTCTTATGGTAGCTGTTTGTGCAAACAAGGCAAACAAAACTGTCAAAGGGGTGATGCAGTGAGACAGATAAGCGTCAATATTTGAACTGTTCTTCAGCAAAAATTTCAATAATCTTTTGTTGAGATTTAGTTGTGACTCTGCTCTTATTTAAAATAAATAAACAAAAAGACAATTGAGGTAAAATCTTTGTCAAGGTCTCCTGCATGAAAATATAGTCACAGCCCCAAATCTCTTGCCTTTTTTTCCTTCTGTTCCTACTTTTTCCTATCTTTTAGCAATTTGACATCATTGGTTTATATGTTTGTGTGTTTTTATTGGTTTGTTTCTTTGTTAACAGTGTTAGAGGAAATTTGTATCGTAATGCAGAGGGTAACAAAGGAGTCTCTTTTTTTGTTTGCCTGCAACCTTTTTTCCTTGATAAACCACTTATACTCAGTTTTTTGTTTAAACAGTGACTGAGGGGTGGGGGTATTCTGCAAGCACAATTGTTTACCCTTTTACGAAAAAACAATAAACACTGTGTTTAAAAAAAGAAGAAAATATAGTCACAGCCTCTAAACTGCGAGTCAGTGCTCACCAGTGCTCCTCCAGCTGGTGATCCTGCCGCTCAAGGCTATCCTCCTCTGACTTGCTGTCATCTACCTCTCCATCTGTGTCCAGTCTTTCCATAGTGAGAACTAGTGAAGTCGGGGAAGGTGGCACATGTTTGGACACTATAGGAAGTGTAGATGGGATGGGCTTGGAGCTCAGAGCAGATGACAGCACCGTATCCGGGGAGAAGGTGAACTGGGTGGAGGTTTCACAGGGGAAAACGTTTGGTATCGTCTCAAAGTAGGCAATGACTTGAGTTTCCTGGCCTTCTTGGACATCTTGGAAGTCCTCTGTGGTACAAGTCACATCTTCAACCCCGAGGGAGGCAACGACCTCGTCTGTGCAGCCAAGTGTGGACTCATTAGCGACCAGCCCGTGGCCTTGAGCCAAAATGGCAGCAGCGATTCCATTGACAAGCTCATCTTGGCTTTCACCAGCGGTGCACTCAGACATTACTACCACCTCTGTATCCTCTCCACCATTACTTAGATCATCTACTGTCTGGAATAAAGTTAAAGGGAAATTCGCCCCCGTTTCAAATCCGTCCACCGACGCCAGCGCAGTCACATCTGTCCTGAGGGAAGAATCGGATTCTACAGCGTCACTCGACTCCACCAGGCTGGTGTCGCCCTGCTGCAACGGGTCGACGGTGATCTCAAACAAGTGTACCGTGTGCAACGTGCTTTCCATCTCGACCGTCCTATCATCTGACATCATTATGCTGTGATTGGTGTTAGCACGAAGGCGTTTTGGCTTCTTCTCACTTTGATCTGTGGCTTTCCGTTTCTAGAAAGAAGCAGAAATGCGTGTTTATCAAAAGCAACATGATAGTGTTTATGGCATCACCTGGAGGGATGATTCCTACGTTTCATAGATGTCACCTGAATCTTCTAAAGGCTCAATTTTTGTAAACTGCAAATAATCAATTTAGTTTATATATCATATGTGCCTAGTATTAAATAAACCTGACAACAGGCAGCAAATTTACTGTTATTTTTTCCCATGCTGCATGAATCTTCAAATACCTCAGACAGGTAACAGCTAATCCTTTGGCCAATAAATTAAAGACGGGCACAAACAAGATAAAATAATCCTTTAATCGTCCCGCGATGGGGAAATTTACAGAAATTAAATTAAACTTTAACTTTTTCATAACAACAGCAACAAAATTGTAGTGTCCTAATATTTCTGTGTTTTACCTGAGCCTCCTGAAAGACTGTGGGCACAGCATCGCTCTCCAGGTAACGAATCCCCCATCGCACCTTGAAGCACGAAGGTGCAAAGTGTTCGTGGCAAATGTACTGATGTCGAGAGGGAGTCCAGTTCTCACGTCCCATGTTGCTCAGCCACTGCTGCAGTCGGATCGGGTCCTGTAGAGGGAACCTATGCATGATAAAGACAACAAAATGTGATACACTGGTCACCGTCCCACTTCAGCTCCCTCCACTGAAATATGGTTAAATGTTTGGGAAACTGAGCGTTACAACTGACACCGACTGACTCTGTGGACTCATCGCATTCTGGCTTGTGATATTACACTACAGGGTGTAACACAATCCAACTGAGACAGCTGTACTTTAAAGTAGAAAGACCCTCTATGGTACCATCAAATAGCACAAAGTCCCAATGTTTGTCATTCATGCATCACTTTGCTACTCCATTGCTTTCTATTTGATTGAATTACCTTGACGATTGGTTAAGTCCATATTGTCCCGCTGACAAGATTACTGTAAAACTTTCTGATAAACAATCCATCTCTGGGTCCGTCTGCTTGCATATTCACACATCAAAATGACTTGAGTGTCTGTAAATCCACTGTACAATTAACTTTTGTGATTTGTGAGTGTCTTTCCTGTACTGGATCACTCCCCCTGAGGTTTCCTGCATTTGACACTGTAAAGAGTTGTAGGGAGCTATTTCTGATTCGAGGGTCTGAGGACAGAGGGGTTTGTGATGCTCTACAAATTGTTTCACTCGAGGCCAATAGCTTATATAGGTTTATTTCACCTGGTTTTGACTGTTGTCAATGGACTTCATTCATTGGTCATTAAAGGGTTTCCAGTGATCAGAAATAAAACCATTTGTTGTTTTGTCGCCTAACTTCCAGCTCCAGGATTAAGATGATGACATCTTTGCAGTCTGTCTCCTATCAATTGATAAACAGGACTCAGGTGATCCTTGTGTCATGTGCTGAGGTAGACCCCCCCTCACTATCTAATAGGCCTAGTCACTTTATGTTGAAGAGATTAAGCTGTCAAATGATGTGAACCGTGGAGCTGTTAAAGTGTAAAACATTACAGAGAGGTTGGATTTCGCCTTCCTTACAAATAACTGGGGTGGACATGATAATAAATTGTAGTCTACTTCATGTAAGTGGATTTCTGTTCACTTCCCAACATTTTCGAGAGGTGAAAAGCAGTCAAGTTGCCTACCATGACAGCGATGACTCAGAGCTACACAAGATAAAAAGATAAATCCTTGTCGTCAACACAAACTGCAGCTGCAGTCTAGCATGAAGCTTAATCAACACATCTCTAAATCAGTTTCAGGAAGAAAAAAAAACTTATTAGGCTACAATATGGAGATAACAGTAGCCTACCTAACGAACTGCCAACCAAAGCATTTTCATCTACAGGTGAACTGATAGACTCCCAAAGAGCTCACATGCCCATGCGATCACAAACGACGGCGAGGTTATGTCACTCTCCTCTCACTACAATGACTCAGATCTTCGCTTCAACCAGCGGACATATTGTCCAAGGCGACGCTGTGACAGTTTCTTAAAGTTAAGATGACGCGTCCAGCGGCAGCACCTGAGCAGCACATCTATAGCTGTAGCTCCAACACTCGTCTTTCATATTTTAAACTCAGTGATCTTACTTGTAGAAGCTCCTCCTGTCGCCGCCGCTCCCGGAGTCATTCTTACAGTTTGGCACCGAACAATATTTCGGCATCTCAGGTCGGTGTCGCTCCGTGTCCAGCTGGGTTCACAACAAGGTGAAACTCGTGCTGTGTTGTCAACTCGTGGCGCATGGTTGACGATTGACGATCAGCTGTTCCGACCCGTGACGTCAAATACATGCGTCTCAAAAGCAACGCGGTTCTCGCTTCTCGCAGTTTCAGCAAAGATACCATAATATAATACATCCATGAAAGATACTCTATAAACCGTCTCTGGTTTCAACAAAGACAGTTTGGTCTCAGTAACATGCTGTAATGGAATGGATGTATTATAGATCCATGGCTGTAATTTTACCAAACGCTGCCATGTTTTCCTCCGTTTTAAAGTATAGTTTGTTTTGGAAATCATTCTGCTTGTATGATTTGGATTAGGCCTACCAATAAAGAATGAATAAAGAATTTAAAAGGAGGGGGGGTTCAGTAACATCAGAGGTAACATGCAGTAAACTACTAGATATTTTAAAGAAACCCCAAAACGCAAAGACAATCTTGACACAAAGAAATAAATCAGCTTATTTCTAAAATCACAGGACTTGTTTTTTTTTAATTCAATAATTTTCTCCAAACATTACACGGAATCTTTAAATGATACAGTATATATATACATACACATAAGTGTATTTTTTTTTTTTTTATCTAAAAAGTTGAGGGCCGTTGGACAATGCAGCTGTGCGTTTCAAGACGGGTTGCATTTTGGACGTTTGTGTACTGAAGACATCCACATGGGAAGGAGAGGGGGTAATAAGTCACCAGTAATCAAGTGCCATCAGTGTTTGCCTTACACCAAAGCTAGTTTGGAGAGTAGACTGTGCGGGAGCTGCCGGGTAAGTGGCACAATGACGGTCAAGGATGAAACATGGAGAGCAGCAGCGTCTTCCTTGACAGGAAGCAGTGCAGCAGTGCAAAATAAATGTTACCAGCTACATGAATGAACCAGCTAAATACACCACTAATGGCAAACAGCACCTTTCAGGAGTGTACCCAGAGACAATCCACCTCTTGTTTTTTTTTTGGACTGGGGTCATAACATGTAATCGTATTTTGTATTCCTGCAAAATTAACAAATCGACTGATATACTAGGATGGTTTGAGAAACACTGTTTAGACATGCTGCTCTTAACCCAGTTAACAATGCTCTTAGCTGTGTACACAGGCCAACAGTACAATGCTAGGTTTCAGAGTCACAAGATGCAACTTGTAAACACTGAACAATCATTTTCATCACAGATCTTTGGTACATACCATCTGCTGAGTATAACAAACATTTAAAAAACCAAGCAGCTCCGAGGAGACTTGTCTGAAATTCTCAGGGTTGGTTTCTTTACCCAGTGATGGAACACATGAGCAGGCAACAGGAGAATAGAAATGGGATTATTTTTCCAGTTTTAACTGATAATATGGAAGGATGTGTCCAGTTTTGAACTGGGCTGGTTTGGTCTAAGTGATCTCTTCCCATTTGAACTACACCACCCGTTTCCTGCATACAGCTAGTGGAAGTTGGTCGGGGGAGAGGGATCCCTTAGGGTAAGCGTGAATGAAAGCATGTCCGAGCGCTGGAGGGAGTGAGGTGGCGGGATGGTTCAGGTCAGATGGGAGGTCATCAGTGTCAGATTAGCGTGGCCTCTACATCATCCCCAACTGCATTAGCGTGTTGGCATATGCCATGGGTTTGACATTCGGATGAGGCTGTAAAGGAGAATGTAAAGGAGAAACATTAGATCACACTTCAACATGCCTTTTAAAGATTTATTGGGCGAGCCCACGTTTCAAATCTGTACAACTAAACTCTGGGATAAATCTGACACAAACCATGCAAAGGGTTTGTTTTTAAATCATTGATTTCAAATTGCACTTGAACAAGAAGAGCATACTGACCACAGCAGTGAACTGGTGAAATTCTGGCTTGAGGTCTGATGCCCTGAGGTGAATATACGCTCCTTTGTTTCCCATCTGATCACTGGGGGGAGGCAGAATACAACACACAACAGTTGCAGTGAATAGCCACAGAAACAAGCCGGCTCAGCACTTTTAAGTTGGCGTGCATGATCACATACCAGTAGTTGGGTGCTGAGAACACGGTGATGCACTTCCCTGAGTGAGTGACCTCGTAGCCCTCAGCTTTGACCTCATGACTACGCACGATGAAGTCCAGCTTGTTCTGTTCCAGGAAGCGCTCTGTCACGTCTGGCCCGAATTGACAACTCACGCCTCGCTTGCTGATCGACCGGCCGTTCTGCAGGAGGGAGAGAGAAGTGAAGGAGCCAAAACAAGATAGTCAGTGTTGGTCTGACATTAACTACTGGACACTTTCAATCACATCTAAAACCAAAATATACTATTGCATGGGTGTCAACTGACCTGAGGCTGTGGATCTGACCAGAGAAGGTCACACATAGGACCTGAGGAAGAAGAGGACAAAGATGTTGAACTGTGCCTGTTTTCCTTTCTTGAGATGATTTCTTTAATGTTTCAACTAATGATTCCTTAGTTTGTGAGTCTGACCCTACCTGAGTCCGGAGGCTGTCTGTTCCTGTCAATCTTCCTGAGGTCCTCCAATGTGACACCATCTTCACTGAACAGCCCCCCGTGCATAACCTGAAATGAATATTGCAATAGGATCATTATGTGCAACAGAAAAATATCAAACCACTACAGCAAAAAGCAAATGACAAGTTCAGGTAAATCCATTATACAAAAACATAGCTCACACTCAAATTCAATATAAGGGTGATTGTAACTGAAGATAAGATTGGTTAGTCTCCACCTTTCCAGCAACAAAGCATTTTAGAAATAGAAAGATGAATCTTCTGGCTCTACACTTTTCTAGCATCTTTACTGAAAACAACTGCAGCTCAACTAGCTCCAGACTTCTGGTTTCAATCAGAGCGTCGACAGAGTCTTGTTCACACATGGCCAAATTGCTTCAGGCTTACGTACGTTAACAGGCTTCAATTCATTCATCATTCAAGTTAATTCTAATCCAGTTAAATTGCTTATTTGAAAGCAATTCGAGGACTGATTTGTTGATCCTGGATTAAGTTATCTAGTGATAAAAAAAATTCAATTGGCTCTCTATTTTCACATAGACACAGATTTTTGTTAAACTGTACATTTTATCATGTAAAATCTAGGTAGTTAAATTGTGAACTTTATAGCAACAGATAACAGTGACATTGCTTACCAGTACTTTGCTATTAATACACTGTGCTAGAGGCAGCCACTGGAAGACCTCACTGAACAGCTGGAACATCTGGGCTGTGTACTTGGCCTTGACCTCCCCTTCAAATCCATACATCTGGTTCATGTTGTCTGTCTCATGGTTACCTGCAGCGAAAAGCTTAGTTACTGTAAATCACATAATCTCGTTTAAACCATTTAGTTAATACAGTCATCTGTATGTGATCTGAATGAAACAGCTAACGAATCACCGTCAGTATTGTTGTTAGTGACTGCCCCAATTTATTAAGTGTCACATTATCACATTATTATCACTGTTGGCACACAGTGAGTGTTCTCACCCCTCAGCAAGTGGAAGTTGTCAGGGCAGAGCAGCTTGAAGCCAAAGAGGGTAAGGATGACTTCAACAGAGAAAGAGCCGCGATCCACAAAGTCACCATTGAAGAGCTGAATTCTGTGGTTAAGCACTATGACGCACAAGTTCTGCATTTGAGGCTTTTGGCTGTTGTTGTCGTATTAGAAACAGAATGGCTCAAACAAGCAGGGTCACAACATTCAGCACAGACTTAAAACCTGATGTGTGGCCATCTGCAAGGACAAAGGATACATAAGGGTTGGTCTCCGAGGGTAAGCCGTTCAACTTGAAGATGTTGAGGAGATCGTAGTACTGTCCATGGGTGTCACCACAAATTGTTATTTTTTCTGTCTGCAGCAAAGAAAGGCAGAAGACATTAAATTAATCACAAGCAGAGGATAAATGAGAAATAATTTCACATGGATGTTCTGTTTTATTCAGCGTTGTTCGGTGACTAGTCCTACTAGAGACTGAACATTGTGTAATCAAGTACTACTACTAATTCACTAGTGATGAAGTCTTTACCTCTTTTAATGTGATCTCAACGAGACTTGGTAGTTTTGATAGAACATCTTTGACTTGCACCAAAATCTGAAAAAGTACAATAACACATTTGATTACAGATACAAGCAGGTTTCCCACAGTGAGGGTGCTGTGTTTCACATGAGAGAGTATGTTTACCTGATAAGCACACTTTCTGTGCAGCTTCTTCTGGTCTTTGAACCATTCCATCATCTCATTCATGAACTTCAGTGTGACCTTTCCATCTTCAAGTTTGGGGCCGACATAGTCATCCTCAATCGCTGCAATACAAGATTTGTCTTTTTTATCAGATGCATTATTACAAAGTAACATCAATCAGTGCATGTTTTGTTTTTTTATCCTTAGCTACTGCTTTCAATCATTGTCATTACAGGTGGCAAAACTATTTGTAAATTTGCCCAGTAAAAAAATTCAACTCACTCATGTTTTCGATGTCCAGCGAGTCAACAACAGATTTTTTTATCTCGTCGCTGGCGATGGCTCTCTCAAAAGCCTTCTGTTTCACAATCTTGTTACATTCCTGATATTTCATCCTTGCATCCTTGTCATTTGGTCGAACTCTTACTACCTATTAGTAGAGAGGAGACAAGAAAAATAAAAGACACTGGCGCATTATGAACAGGCTTTCAAGCAGACATGAAAACATGCACTCAATGCAGAGAACAAAATGTTAATGGTAACAAAACTAAATCAAGCATTTAACTTTTTTTTTCTAAATTATGCAAACTGTTTCCTCTGGTTAAATAAAAAATTTGCAGAGTGGTACAGTCACTGTGCAACAATTAAACTATCCAGAGTCACACACCGTTATATCCTGAACATTTAAGCATGTATGGAATCTATATTGCATTCTTAGTTTCAGTAACATTCTATAAATACATAAATCTAGTTCCAACCTCTCAGAGCTTCATGAGGATTAACACTCTGTTGTCATAGTGCACTGTCTAGTTTGTACAATAAATTGCTGCGGGTATGGCTGAGCTTTAGAGGCCTTTGTGTCTCAGCCCTGGTATATATTTACATTGCTTGTTATGAGCAGCACGAACAACAATAGGCACTAAATTAGGAGTGCCTTTACACTGGATCTAATTGGTAACATGACTAGATTAAAGGATAATCCCTATTTTGGGCTGTTAAGGTAACAGGAAGAGCCTAACTCAAGGTGACAGATCAACAGACGGAACTAGAGAGCCCTTTCTTTTGAGAAAATTTAGTGAAAAAACAGCTATATATCTATATATGTGAATGTGCTTTGTGTCCTGTATGTTCAGTTCACATTGCAAGGCAGCTGCAAGTCTGATCCTAACAGTCAAAGATGCTCCTTACCGTCTCGTAGTCCTTAAGTGCAGCCTTGAATTTGCCCAGTGCCATGTTGGAGGTGGCACGGCGATAATACCCCTTAATGTAGTTTTTGTCTATCTCCAGGGCCTTCGTGGCATCTGCCAGGGCATAGCCATAGCACTCTGTGCGTAGGTATGCCAGGCTTCGGTTGCTGAAGTAGATGGCATTGGATGGGTTGAGCTCCAGGGCCTCTGAGTAGTACTTGATAGCATTTTCATAGTCTTTCTCTGAAAAACAAATGTCACATCTTCACTGGACAAACACTGAGTTTGTGGCTCTGTAAAGTCCCGGTAGAAATGTCAGACACACTGAATATGTTACACATTTTTACTCCCTTTACCACTGGAGGCAGAATACTGCTGAACAAACGTGTCAAAATAAAACTCGTCCAGAAACAATAAGCTATATATATTATATATAATATTGCTTTTTCTTTGACCTTTTCAACTATAATTTGGGTGGGGTTGGGTTTTGGTAAATGAGACGAAATGACAGTTTGGGCTCTGGTAATTTGTGTCCAGCATTCTATGTTTCATCAAGTTTTTGATTTTATTTATTCCAATAATACAAGAGTGAAGATAAACCTCAATTGCAACTTTAAAGGCAATCAAGCACAGGTTTCAATTTAAACCTCACTACAAAATAATTACAATTATTCTGTATAGTTATCATAACCATTATCAAAATTGCAGATTAAATTTGGGATCACCTGTTTTGATGGACAATATTTCAGCTCAAGGCCAGACACGAACATCAATGCAACAACAGAGTGGAAGTTATGAGACACAAAATCATCCTTTAATCCAATTAGTGATCATACTGTAAGGACTCTGAGGTCTACTGCTGCTAACCCAGTGCACTTGTGCTAAACGGCCACATGCAGGGGTCTGTTGCCTGACATGCTGGAGCTATGTGAAGCCAATATCAACCCCATGACACATGCTATTCTTCCTCCCACTGAGTATTGGCGACGACTTGGCAAATTTAATCACTATTCATAACAATTGCTCTTGTGTACATGATTCAGAATGAGACTTTTCTTGGTTCAAGAGTATGTTTGTAAAGTCACCACACAGCTAGTATGGTAAAGCACTTACCTCACAGGAGTGTCACTGTTTGAAATATAATTGCAAAGCTTGTTTCTACCTTCCTGGCCATGCTTGATTGTACTTGTTAATCTAATTTTGCTACGATAACTGACAGGTAATACACCTTAACATTTGACGACAAACTACATCAGGTTTTTATAATATTTGAAAATGAACAAACACCACGTGACTGGCACTTTTTTTTTTTTTTAGCTTGGCATGATAACCTGGAGGTTATAGGTTTTTATACTGGGATGGGAAATAGCACACGATCTGTAATACCTCGGCGTGATTATGACTTCATCTCTAACCGGATCCTGTTTATTATTTTATGAAATAGGCATTAATCGCGGCCACCCTTCAACAGACAGTCTATCTGCTCTGACTCATCACGATGTCAGCCCTGGTAATACCCGGGCCTCTGGAAACCGCGAACAAAGGAAGTTTGCACTGTCAAAAAAGCAGTCAGTATAACATAACACGGTATGGAGTCTCAAGTATGCTTCCTCAAGGACTAGTACAGTTCAGTAGCAGAGCACACACGACAGAAGTTGACTTTCATTATCGATGCTACTCCGTCAAACCAAACAGTTCCTTGTACCATCACCAGACTCCATCGTAACTATTCGTATCCAATACCTCATCTAAATGAACTAAGAATGAATAAATCTAAGTTTTAACGTTGAAATAGATAAAACAAAAAAGGCAGCCATTCAACACTGAGCGCCTTGCTGCCTGCTGCTGCTGCTGCTGCTGCTGCTATGGATCACACGCGTTGCTAGCGAACATAAATTTCAAGTTGTTGTATCTGAACCTAGGATAAAACTACATAACAATCAGATAACATGGCTGGATGGAAACACAAGGCGGTCGTTATCGTGCACAACGGGGAAGATAACAAATCTCAGCAAGTGACACAAGTGTGAGACACAGGTGCTTTAGCCTTTAGCTGTACCGGCTAATCCAATGAATGGGGTTTACAACTAGCATGCTTTCTGAGCGACGTTAGCTTAGCTTCACATTAGCCGCCGGCTCCGCTTGGAGCTTGTTGCAGCACAGTTGTGTCTTGCTGTTTTCGGTAGTGACACCTTGATCTTTTACAAATCGCACACAGCAGCCACCAACTTGCCAGGTCTGTCAAATTACCTTTGAAGTACTTATTCGCCTTCTCCTTGAGTAGCTCTGCATCATTACCTCCCTCCGCCATCTTCTCCTCACTGCCGTAAACTGACTCGTGCGCCATTGAGTCAACAGTCGCAAAGGTCGTAAACTGTGAGTTTAATCCATGGTTTGACTGGATTAAAAAACATGTGCCTGCTGGAGGAAACCCAATATGATTAACACGAAGGTATTTTTTATCCTTAAAAATATAGATAAATTCTATGTAATAACATTATTTCACTTTGGCCTACTGGTAGTGACAAATAACGTTAATGAATTCATTAATCGCAACGGTGAAAAGTTTTTATTGTTTCAAAAATACACTTTAGCTTTGTAAAAGACAAATTTATTTTAATACGACGACAAAAAAAACCAAGGAAGCTGAGTGTTTCTTACCGTGAGCATTTTTTTTTTTGCAAAGCAGCAATAACACCATCAGGTTAAATTAGGCCTAGCCTACATCTCCCTTGGTGTCTTTGGCTGGTGCTTTTGAGGGTTTTACAGTCTATGGTTTTAACATATTGACTGTGACTATATTTTATCCAATAATTATTTTTTGTCTCATCCAGTAGGAGATTATGTATGAGAGAGACACTGACGTCTGAAAACAAAAAGTAAAGCAGTTTAATTCTCTCAATCAACCAGCAGGGGTCAGTGTAGACCTTCACTGAAGTACCCATGAACCAGTAAAGAGACCGGGCAGCATATCCATTTGGATTTGTAGGCAACAATGAGGCTGTTGATAGAGGGATCTGTGTTCATGTTAAGTTAACCAAAAATATGCAGATCATGCGTAATGAGTAACAAATCAGTCATTCGTTGAAGATTAGATAAACCACCCAGGAGGCCAAAGTTGTGGTTTGTATGGAATTACGATTTTAATTTTTTTTCGAAAGAGTGTGTCCTCAAGTATCTGCTTCTCTCACTAAGCAGAAATAAATTTCCATAAAATTAAAATGTTGGCCTGTCTGACAGAAACCTATTGGTCCTTCTCCAGATGCCTCCAGGCAAGTTTCCTGCCATCTGAGAAAAGGCAATTTCGGCCCCCGGAAAACCACAACTACAGCAGTGAGGGGACAAATGTGGCACAGGTGCACATCTCCACAACTTTACTCACTCACACATGGCATCTGACGCACCCCAGCCTCACATAACTGGTTTGCAAAAACATCACGCAACGTTAAGCGAAAACATCCAAGCTAAAACACCTTTCCTGTAGCTACCAGAGTCTCTGCTCTGTCCGTGGTCAAAAAGGGCAGTCAGTTAGAGTGACCTTGTATCTTGCTGAGTACCAGAAAGGAAAAGTCAACCCTTTGAGAAATTGGTTTGTGGTTCGGTCTGTTTGGGTTTTAGATGGTTAGGGTTAGAAGTTCAACAGAATAAGAGACGCTCAAGGGAAGCATGTGACATGGAGGATACAGCCCAGTCCAGTCTGCTGCCCTGACTCACAAACGACATCCCGCGGTGAAGAGTAAGAGGCCAACCAGCCGGGTGACTCACCATGACCCCTGTCGAGCACTTACTAACCCCAGAGTGTGAGTTCACTTTCTCTTAGCAAGATTACCTATGACTCGCTTCTTTGTCTGCACCGTAACACGTCTTCCTCCTGATGATTTTAGTAGTGCTGGTGGGAGGGGGGAAAAAAGAAAAAAAAGCTATGAGATCGACTGAGAACGAGCTGACGTTACAGCCTCAGCCCCACATGAGAGTAAACGCAGACAGTGAGTGGGAGAGACAGTGTAGGAGGGAGAGAGGCAGAGAAAATCTGGCTGGCTAGGAGGACGGAGGAGGGAAATTGCTGTCCTCTTGGGTGTACGATGCATGAGCGTGGGCTCTGAAGGGGTCCTGAGAAAGTTAAAACAAACACAAATGGAGGAGCACAGAGATATACGAGCAACCAGAGAAAGAGACAGATGAAGGTCAGGGAGAATGTGAGTGACATTCCAGGGCCGCGAGCCAATGAATGATGAGGCCTCAGCGTGAGTGGAGTATATGTTACATACCGTAGGCCTGATCCAGACCCTCTTACTATTTATCATCCCGTAGCATGTAAGACCATTGCATAGTGATTCGAACATCCCCTTTCCTCCACCCCTTTAACTGTCATGCTAGTGTTTTGTGGACGCCGAAATTGCAACAGAGTCTCGTTTCCCCCTCCCCTCCTCTGCTCTGTCCAAATAATTCACTAATGAGAGCTTGACTTCAGGGGGTCTGTGGGGGGTCGCACTTATTTGAACCACATGTTTTTCTAGTGGGCAGGGCAAAAGACTTCAAGCAAAATTAAAGATAAATTGAGAAAAAAAACTCATCCTCTCGAGCTCCACCCTTCCTCCTTTCTCTTATTTCCCATTATCTCGTTCATTCTCGGTTTCCAGTGTAAGCTGGCATCTGGGTTTGCTGATTGTCTTTGAGTCATGTACAAATCGAAAGGATTGCTCACATTATATGGCGGCATAACAAAGCCTCGATTTCCTCCGAATCCCAGTGGAACCTCCTGTTGATCAGTATAGCCATCTGCCAGTGTGTAAATCAACATCCTGTAATGACACATCTCATGTTCACTGAAGTTATTTGCGCTACAGGGGAATGAGAAGTCGGAAATTTCATGTAAATGGAAAAAGAAATGTGATGCATACCTGCTTAAAAAGTCTGCTGCTGGATTTACCTTTCCACATTAAAACCCGGCTCTGTTTCCTCTTGTGTTTTTTGGACTTGTAACCGGGGTGGTAAGGGGTGGGGACTGGAGGAGGGTATAGAAAGCAATTGTGTTTATGTTTTGCTGAGCGTCTGTTTACATTTCTCGTAGGGCTGCTTCAAGTTTATAGCGAGGCTTTTACCTTCAGTGCTTTCCCGGAAAAGTGAAAGTCCTGGTGAGCAGATAATGATCTATAAGACTCCAGATACAAAATATAATTTTATATTAGCAATTTACACATTTTAGACAACTATGAAGTTATTCAGTACAACCCTAAAATAACCTTGCCTATGAGAAGAAGACTATTTATCAGTGAATGCCAGCGTTCTGTTTGTTCTAAGATAAAAACCTGACACTGCTGGAGTAATTGTGCACGCTGCCACTGTCGACGAAATCCTGAATATCAGGGCCGAGGCTATATAATGACAAAAATATAAGTTTTGCTGGTACTTATCTATTTCTTGATAAAACAGTGGCTGTTGCAGAGGGCCTGTTTCTGTTGACCCGTTTCTCCTGTAAAACTAGGAAAAAGTGATGCTTGTTTTTATAAAGACAAACTTGATTGTTTATTCCACTCGTAAAAACCTTTTGGCGATTAACAATGGAGCAAATTTGTACTTTTTAATTACCTGTCTCAAATGACTCCCATCATTATTTATCTTGCTTTTAATTTTAGCACAGTCACTTCGATAACCAAAAGCAGCATTTGCCCTTTTGCCACATTCGCTAGTAGACCAGACTGTGTGAGCATGCACTGGCATAATGGCTTATTTTTAGAGTATTTTCCAATCAAATAGGAAGTTTTGACTCATGAACTAATACAATAAGAATAGTCACATCAGCCACTGAAACAACGGAACCATACCTGAGTACGAGCCCGCGCACAGCATGAGTGGAGTCAGTTGTTGATGCTGGAAATGTGAGGCAGACTATGAGTTGTTGTGATTTTTTTATGGCACATACCAAGCAGCCCCCTCCTGATGGACTGGCACCACAGCCTTGTTAAAGGGAATTTAGAAAATGACCGACTAAACAGATAATTAGAATAAATAAAAACGAATTGCTATGGGAAGTGCGAAAAAGCCCAGATAACTAACTTGAATGAGATTAGGAGGAAAAACGATTTTGCAGTATGAACTCAGTGTTTGGCACAAGTGTGGCCTTATTTGGCTATATCTGTTGACATTATTATAATTAACCACTTTGTATTTCCTACTTTGTTTTCCTCTGGTTTTCACTGTCATCAGTCAGGATTTTCCCTTCCACTGTCCTCACATGTTCATCCCGACTGTCCCCACACACCTTTACCCCCTTCGTGTCTTCTCTTCCAATCATTCATTCCCTCAGATACTGTGCATCCTCCTGTCTGTCTGTCTCCGTTTCTCATTTTGAGCAGCGCTGGTGTTTGATGTCTGCTGGGCACGAGAACAAGGGATCGGATACACACCCCAAACAGGAAATGAGAAATTCAAGCAAATAGACCCATGTCTGTGTGCCTCAGAGAGAAAGACAGAAACTCGCAGGGAAGAATGTGAATAGATAGAGCAGAGCAAATGGTGGAGGATGTCAAATAGACACAGAAGTGTCTGTACATTTTCAAGGTGAAAAGGTTGTTTCATGCTATGTGTGAGCAGGAGGGAGGAGAGAGGAGCACCCCGGGTATGATATTTATAGACAGTGACCACCCTAGACAGTGCCCTACATCACCCTATGACATCAACCATCCTACTGAACCACCTAGAGTGACAAACACTTCCATTTAAGTGTGATTCATAGTATTTATTTATTTTTCAGCTACGCTTCGGTGCTAATTTCGGGCTGGGGAGGACACTTGGAGTCACACAGTGCAGCATTTGTTTTCTCATCCGGTGACACCATTGTGACAGATAGGTTCGACACCAGAGCCAGTGCGCACGGCAGCAGCCAAGAAGAAGAAGAACGAACGAACCCTGAGACTATCTATCAAAGTGACTGTGGTGCACAAACAGAGCAGCTGTGTGAGTCGCTGAAGCCCTTTCATCTGGATGTGTGGTTGTTGTTGTTGTCACACTAGTTAACGGTAGCGACGACATGTTTTGGCGGCTGGTTTATTTTACACAGTCTACACTCCTACTGTTTATGAGCGACGAGCGACCGAGCAACCAGCGACACATGGTCAAGATTTCCCACAGAGAGGAACCCGCATCATGAGTGACTCAGGATGTCTGGGTGCACACACTCTGACCATGAGATGACTATAAGACTTGAAAGGGAAGTCAGACTTGGAACAGGAATCACACATAAGGCCGAAAAGAGGGAAAGCTTGTTCAGAAAACTGGCCCGGCTTTTCCTAGCAGCACCGATTTATCTCGAGTGGCTGGGATAGCTGAGATCTGATGTGGCAAGACAACAATAACAAACAAGCAACGCAGCAGACAGACCGTCATGTCTTTGTTCAAGACAAACTGTAAATATCTGTCACTGTTACAACATTGCTTTCCCAACCGCTGCATAGTAGATGGATTCACACAGGCTGGAACACAGATGCTTCTCAACGTTTCTAATGAGACACTAAAACTTTGCCATGTCAGTACCAGCTGTGGAGCACAAATACAGACTCAGATACCCTGTGTAGAGTCTGAAAATATCCAGTCACACATAGGCAGGCCATCCAGGATGTTGTGGGGGAGAGTTTCCTCATCCTGTTGCTCTTTCTGTTGGACTTTCCTGTCAGTTAGCATTAACTTCTGACAGACCTTTGGGTGCCTTCCAGACTCATCTCCAAGTCTTTTTTTTTTTTATCTCCAGGGAGTAAAAATTCCTTACTGTAAAGTATTAGTTCACATCCTGTACACTTGGGTGGCCATGCAGGCAGAAGAGGCAGCATCACATCTAGCAGCTCTGTGGAGCAGCCACCCTCTTTGCACCTCCTTTGCAGTGCAGAGACCGGAGGGTATATCTGATGAGAAGAAAATAAGGACCACACTCTGCTGCAAAGTCACACATGTTTATCAGGTGGTGTGAACCAAAAAACAGACATACTAAACTCCATGCTCTCGCTGGAGCTCAGTGGAAGGTGGTACTTTTCCTTATCATTGCTATGTAGTCACAACAAATTGCCATGGGATTGCTCAGATGCCACTAGGGAAATCCCTTGTGCGTGGAGCTGTCTGCAGTTCCACTCAAATGGACTCAAGCCTTTGTGATTCAGCAGTGTCAGTGGCATGGACTGTGCTACAGATGCGGAGATAGACTGCCTTGACTTACTGCCCAGTTTTCAAGTTTGATTTCTGTTATACCTGCCCACCACTTTCCTTTTTTGTCCACGCTGAGCATATGCTACCATTTATAAGTGTGTGTGTATGTGTGAGCGTGTTTGCGAATTCTAATTTATTAATTTGGCGCCTTAAAACAGAGAAGGCAGGGGGAGCAGGATAACAAGCAGTGCTGGATAAGGTGTTTAGATGCTTTAAAGTGATAGTTCACCCTAGAATGATATTTCACTCATTATCTACTCACCCTCATGTGGACTAAGGGCTGGAAGAAGTTTCAGAGTCCTCCGTCCCTTCTCTGAGTTACAGGGGGTCTCAGCGTAGCAGTGCATTTCAATGTAATGGTTGTTTAGAGGTCTTTAAGTGACACAACAAAAAACGTCCAAATACCTCCATGCGGTTTGTATAAAATGTCTGTCTTGTACTGAAGCCCGGAGATTGGGATTGTCCCGAAAAAATTAAATTCAATTTTTCAAGCTTGTTTGCAGCGGTAGCTCGTCTTCCTTGTCCGCACAAGTCTCGCTTTGCGTCGACGCCATTGCGATTAACTGACGCCGTCGCAAATATCGCGAGACTTGGGCGGACCAGGAAGACGAGCTACCGCTGCAAACAAGCTTGAAAAATGGACTTATTTAATTTTTCTCCGGACAATTTCGCACTTCAGGGCTTCAATTCAAGAGGGACATTATATACAAGCAGCATGGAGGTATTTGGATGTTTTTTAGTGTGTCTTTTTGTGACGAAGACCGCGGTGTCTGTTTGCAACCCTTTTGTGGACATGCACTGCTGGTAGACCCCCTGTAACTCAGAGAAGCCACGGAGGACTCTGAAAATTCTCCCAGCCCTTAGTCGACATGAGGGTGAGTAGATAATGAGTTAAATATCATTCTGGGGTGAACTATCCCTTTAAGTGAAAGTAAAACCACAAAGTCAGAGTACTCCTATTACCATTACAGAAATCAATTTAAAGTCCCCCTCCTGCGACCCTTTTTGGTCATTTCAAAACCAGCAGCTCATTAGCAATGCACCTGGAGGGTGGGCGGAGATTGCGCTTTTTTAATCATATATACAGCACTATATGAAGTAGCCTATGTGATGCTCTACGTGAAGTGTAGGTATACCTCTGCGTTATGAATTGTTTTCTTGTCTGTAAACAACATCTACAGTATAGCACGTCTGCCTGTCCTGGGTCAGGGATCCCTCCTCTGTTGCTCACCCTGAGGTTTCTCCAAATTTTCCCTGTTCTTGGGAGTTTTTCCTCAGTCGATGTGAGGGTCTAAGGGCAGAGGATGTTGTTATGACGCTGTGTAAAGCCCTTTGAGACATACTGTTTGTAAAAAAATAGGCTATACAAATAAAAAAAAATCCTTGCCTTGCCTCAACAATGTACAACATAATATAAAATAACTTATTGGATGAAGTGCCAGGGTGACTGCACAGTTTGAAAATCCACTCAAAGTTCATATTCTCTCCCCTTTCAAATGTAAAGGCGAGGTGTCATTATAGGTATATGAGCTTATGTATATGCATGATCATGTGTGTGCATATATAAACTGAACATTTATGCGAGAGTGTGTTTCAATCGTGGTTGTACATGTATAATGTGATAGCGTGTGAGAGTGCACCGAATGGGAGGAGAAAAAGAGGAAGCATTGCATAAACCAAACACATAATTTCACAGTGCTGCCCACTCCCAAAGTGCCCCAATCACAGGAAATGGGTGTAAAGGAATGACTCAGCTGGCTTTGACCTCCACCAACCCCCCGGCTCCCTGACACCCCCACCCTCTCCTTCAGGGCTGCTTTAATTAGAAAAAGCAACTTGTTTGTTTTTCTTTGTCTCAACACCAAGTCTAGCCCCTCTCGATCTCTGCCTTTTAAAATGAGCGCATCCCAAGTTTGGTGATGACTCATAGCTTTCTCCTCCACCCATCGCTCTCATGCTCTCTGCCTGTCTCTGCGTAATTCGATTGGCCTAGATTCCACGTTTGGTGCAGGGATGTGAAAAACAGCTGTCACACAGATGTCCGGCCGTATCGTACCTGTTCAGGTGCGTCCCATCTCCACAACACACAGACACACACCAGCTTTGACAGTGTCATGCTGAAGTGTTTATGTATTCACCATGGCTCAGTTGCTCAAGGCCAATGCTCACACACACATTTGTGCAATCCTGCACACACACACATACACAACACTCACCATGCTGCTTCAAAGGATGGCGTGTCATAAACAGAGGGACTGGGGAGGAGGAATGTGTTGTTCATTGGGGAATTCAGAGCCAGTGGGGAGAGGGAGGAGGGGTGGGGGCACGCTGACCTAATGTCCCTCTTCAGTGGAGGCAATGAAGGAGCTGGCTGCCGAGTGTTTCTCTCTGCTGTCATAACCCTTGTACGGCCATCAATACAGCTGAGAGCCCCACTGACACAAGAGGCCACAGATCATGGCTGACTAATCTGAAACAGGCCCAGTACCTAGCTACCCTTGAAAACTTAACACCTCCCTAACCTCCCATTCATCCAAGAAGAAGAGTCAGGTTACCATGTGATACATGTGACAGTCAGTGTGTAGTTTTGGGAATAGGAAGATGATATGTCTTTCTGTCCACTGTGTCAGTTTAACACCGGTGTGTCCGTGTGATTTGTGACTTCAGTCACACCTCTCTTAATTTGAGTCAGCAGCCTTGCCCCTGTTTTTCTTTTTTTTCTTTTTTTTTTACTATGTTTGCGTGTGTGGGATGAGTGATAGAGTGTGGCTGAACGTATGATTCAGTTCAGTTCAGCTAAACTCAGTAAGAGGTTTACAGAGCTGAAGCCCCACCCCCTCTCCCAGCGGCTCCTGTAACTCCACAGCCTGGTCCAAAATACTTCACCAGCTGCATAGCGCACTATAAGTGTGTACAGTATAGTTCACTCAATGTGTATCCCATTATATTCTGGGTAAAATGTGATTGAATGAATGACTTTCCTACATTGGACACTTCGACATGGAGAGGCCGGGATCAAACCCCTGCTGAGCCACATCAGCAAACATGTAAATAGTGGGATATTATTCTCATCAAGGTACAACATAGAACCAGCGGGATAGTGGATGTTAAATGTTTATATATAGACTTTAAGACTTGGAGAATGATTCTGTACCCAAGATACCAAAGCAAAAGCCAATTCTGCACATTTATTCTGAGTATAACAACATTTCGTTTTTAATATGGACATAAAACCCTACAAAGATATCCAGAATCTACAAAAAGAAAGAAAGTCTCATTGAGTTACAGATGTTAATGTAACACAGACCAGTGAGGGTCTGTATTAGAGCTAACCAATCTCTAACCTCAGCCCCTGCCAATCCTCCCCTCCCACCATCAGATTGACCCACTGGGGTTTGTTCCCGTGGGATTAACTGGCTATTTTGAGGGTTGACTCTCATCTGGGTGAATAGGTCCTACGGAGGTTGTTGTCTTTACGGACCCCAGAGCAAGATCTGTCCCTCTGTTTATTACCCAGGGAGATAGTGGCTGTTTATAGTGGCTGATTCGTCCCTCTGCATCCAGAGAGAGAGAGAGAGTCTAAGGAGGAAGGAAATGGAGGGGCGGTACCGTGAGAAGGAGCCAGTCCAGAGATGTAATTGGTACCTTTCCTTTTTTAGAAAACATTTCTTACTTACTGGTCCAGCAAATGAGTCAGGGCGCAGCGTGCTTTATAGCCACACTCAGTCTCTCTCACATGGTTTATCATACTTTCCCTTTGTAGTCTTCTCTTTGAAGAGGGTTTGAGTTTCCCCTCCGTCTTTGATCCTCTGTGTATTACTCTATGATGTTAGCTACTGGTTATGTGTACGACAATAGAGCACATCTGGTAGTCAGGAAAAGAAAGATTCGCACTTGTAAATTTCTTGTTTTTCCCCCAAGTCGATTTTTATTTCAGAGTAATTTATGCCAAAACATTTTTATCTGAATGCCTAACAAACAGAGGTGTGTGGTCTTTTCTTCTATACCCCTCCCTCATTCATTCACTCGCTCAGGCACATCAGTTTTCTTCCCCTATCACATGCCATGTTGTTTAGTTCAGGTGATACCTCAAAAACAACCAGGGAGTCTTCAAAGAGCTGACAGGGGGTTAACAAAAAGATGAGAGAGGAAACGAGAGAAAAGAGGCTGAGTCAGACTGTGATAACCATCTTGGCTTGACATGCAGGTGTGAAGGGAGAGGGATGGCAGTAAAGGCAGGACAGGTGGAGAGAGGGGAACCTGTCAACTCACCACCAACTCTTTGTGTATTCAGCAGCGCTGCCTTCCTGAAATCATTTCGGTTCATCTGCAGATGCCGTGCTGATTTTCTCTGACCTTCACCGTGAAGATGTTTTTACTGCTTCTCAGCTCACAAAATGTCACAGTGTTAGAATAGAAAAATGTCAGACCACAGTTGATTTTACTTTTAAATATGGTTATAATATGGCTCCGACTAAAACAAAGGTAAACCTATAAATTTGAGTACAATAACAGATAAGGAGCTATTTCGGTTATGTTATCAGGTAAGCATGTTAGCTCAGGTGGGAGAGAAGGAGTGTCTTGGTGAGGAAATGAATGTATAGTTATTGAACGCTTATTGTAATAATGTAAAACAGTGAAGATGTAGAAAACAGTCTTGATGTAAGGTGAAATGACAGCCTTTCATCAACATTTAAATTAAGAGACAGAAAACAATAAAATCAAAACACTGTTATTGCTGGGAGAAGGAAGGCATGTTTGTTGATGTGTGTGTATTTGTGTGTGCATGTTCACACAGATTCGGCACCTGGAGCAACAATGGCTTTGAGCAGCTGTGTGTTTGTGAAACAGAGCTGAGCAGCAGCAGGACACCAGGGTGTGTTATTAAGGTCATAGTCAGCTCCGTCTGAGTCCACAAGAATTACACCAGGCCACTTCAACTGCCCCACTTCCAATGACCAGTTGAGGCAAAAGATCAGTGGATGTATAATTGCAAATGTCATAGATGTTGTAATAAGACGGGACCCAAAATAACATTTCTAGACCGACGTCGTGGCAAATCAGCTTACATCCAGCAAATCAGACTGGCGTCGTGGCAAATCATCTTACATCCAGCAAATCGATTAGTTTACATGAAAAAATGGGGCCTTTCATTTTTGCAGATTAAAGACAGTGAAGCACAGCACATGGGTGCAATTAAAGGGCAAATTGTGTTAACATAGAATGACTTGCTCTGATAAAGTGCAACAGCAGAGCAATTTTCTGGTTACTCATGCAGTCGTATAAATGCGGCACGTGGGTTGCGTTAGTGGTAAAGAACACCTGCTTGACCTGGAAATGCCGCAGGCATCCATCTTCAGGCTTTCTCTTGCATAACATCCATATGAATTCAAGTGCCCCCCTGTTTTGTTTTGTTTTTCTCTGTGGATGGAGCGTTTCTCGGATGTGCTCCGGTCGGTGGCAGGAGGTGTCAGCAGTTTGTTTCAGTCCTGTAAAAAGCCCGAGGGCTCGAGAGGAAGCAGCTGCTGAGAAATGAACATTGGTTAGAAGGACAAGCCTACTTGAGTTTGACTTCCCTCTGGGACTGTTCCATTAACACCATGATAGATTTATGGGCCTCTTGACATTCATACCCTTTCTTTGGTCATTACAGGGAAAGTAAAACAGGTGGAAGTGCTGGCATTTTGGAAAGACATTTTAATGATCTTGTCTCCTCCAACGAATCTCATGTTTTGCTTGTTTATTTCAGTAATGGCTGTGTTTTCTAGGAGAGAAAAAACCTTTTAACATTCCAATTATATTTGCACTGCCAAGACAACACAGGACATATTGTGCTTGAGCACCATTAAAAATGAAGACCTGGCATGAGATCTGTCTGAATCATTTCGAGAGGTGAGACAAAGGAGGATTTAATTATGCTGATCATGTTTCATTTTACTTTGTTTATGTGCCTTTGATGAGCACTTCTCAAACAAGCATTCTTCTGTGTTGGCTTGTAGGAGAAAAATTCCTGCACTTTTCCAAAGGAACCCTGGGTAACATGACCAGCTTTGGAACAAGACAGCACAGATCACTGTCACCTTGTTAGCAGCACAAGCATCCCCCACACTACTCTCAAGCACAAAGCTTATGTAAGGCATTTGACGTTGATGTGCGAGCCATGGCTGTGTGTCAGTGGGTTCAGTGTTTTCATGTGCATGTGTACAGTATGTGTGTTTAATTTTCCATGTAGTCACTGCCCTTAAGTCTGGGACTTACCAACGGGTCTGGACCTGCTCTCCTCATTCCCAATTCAGCCTCATGGGCTGCCAGTAATCCCCTGAGTACCGAAGGAGAGGGGTGTGGCTGGCAGAGTGGGGGTGGATGAGGTGCACAGAGATAGTAAAAAACATCCCTCCAGGTGAAGGCAGTGCCACGACAGGGCTGCGAGGCTGGGATTTCTGCTGTTGGCTCAGCAGGATCTGTGAAGCCCAGTAGGGTTTGCTGCTCGTCTTCAGTCAGTCTACAGCCGTCCAGTGTAAACAGGCATCCGGTGGTTGCCCAGAAATAGACCACACACACCTGGCATACACCACGCTTTTCCACTGGTAGGTCTCTCCTCTGACGCTGGACAGTCAGTGCTAATGGCACAACCTGTAAAAACGTAGCATCATGTGTGTTCTGTGCACGCTGGGAGAGGTAATGAGAGACATCTCAGTAGAACAGTGACCTTTTACTGAGAAAGTGGAAGAGGAGGAGGTGTGTGCAGGTGGGGGTTCCACTTGCAGCGACTTCCAGTTTCCATGTCTCAGGCTCATTTCTCAATTTTATACATATTAAAGTTACATTATGCGCTGTAAATCAGTTTCCGGTACTATTCACAATTTTATGTGCGCAATCATTTCGTCAAATGACAGCAACACACACGTTATGCATGAACTGACAAGTGCAATACACACAGACATACTTACACAGTCCTCCGACAAGTGGAAACATAGCTTGCGGTTTTATATTGCTCACAAAATCTTCCACTCTGACATGATAATTTAACATCAATGTTTATTTCAGATTTTGAAAATATTTACAGTTACAAATTTCAAAAGGTAAGTGCACTATAAAATATGGTAAACTGAAAAAAGGGGTTGGTTTCATTGCTAAAACAAATCAAGCTAAATTAATTTGTTGTGCAAAAAGCATTACACTTCAGATAAAAGTAAACACTTGTCCTGAAATACAAGGCACTAGATTGCCCCTAATTCACTATGGTAAAAAAAAGAGAGAAAAGAACAGCAAACATGTGTAAAACCAACACCACAACCACATCCCCTGACCCTCACCATCTAAAGGCTGGCTGTAAATCCCAAGAGGGAGAAAAACATGGTGTCATCGCTTTTACAACCACTAATATTACTCATGGCTTTAACAGCTCGAGGACAAGCTGACATTCAATTATGATGAACACAAACACAGGCATTGTAAAATATCGTGTGGGTTGAACAAACAAACAAAGCGAAGTGAAACTGATGGACGGATCCTGTGATATGTTCGTCTGCTGGAGGGCACTTCCAGCCTCAACGTCAGAGGGGATTTCCCCAGGTCGGACAGTCCCTGTGATTTTCTGCTGTCCTTATAGGTGGAGCGCTCTCCAAAAACACCTGCAGCATTATTGTCCAGGAAAACCCCACAGCCTCTGTTTTCCATACCTGGGATTTAGCACCGTTGACTATGACCTCTCTAGGAAGATGATGTGGTAAGCAGAAATGTCCCAGACAGTCATCTGTAAAAACACATATGTTCTTCCATCGAAGTCATTTTGGTCCTCATGTCCTTTTCCATAGTCAAACTGACACACTTTTACATGTGCATCACCTCTTTAGAAATCTGTCCATCCAACAAATAAATTAATTCATTTCAAGACAGATTTTAATACGGCAAGGAAAAAGTATATACACATAAAATTATTATCTGTCTATATAAAGAAGTCAATGGTTGGATGTGCCTCCAACATGATAATGGCAGAGTTCACCGGGGGAAAGCTTGACCACAAAGATCATAAAAACTTTGAATATTTTGTTCCCCTCTTCCACATTAATGTCGTCCTCTGTATCTCTGTCAAATGCTCTTCTCTGTCGTCTCAAATATGACTTCTTCCATCTCTGTGCATGTTTGAGGGGAGGCAGAGTGGTGTGCTATGTTGTATCTTTAGCTACACTTGCAGGACTTCACAATCATATTGGACAGCTGCTCCACCTGAAAGTAGAACAAAGCTTCTGTGAGTGTTGCCTTCATGTAAAATGTTCTGTAAACATTTCACCTCACGGTAGAGGTGACTTGGCTGCAGAGTAGGTACCTTGTGTTGCCTGCCCACGTAGTAGAGGATTGGCAGTGGCTCCAGTGCTTCGGGGACACAGCAGGGTTGGGCAGAAGCTCCTGGATTGTGATGCTTGTACAGCGCCAAAATCTGTAAATCATTAATATGAAGGGAAATACAAGAAAACAAATAAGTTAGCTTCAGGATTTCAACACCAACATGACACATGAGCAACTGTGGACCACCAGTTTGATAACAAATCTGTAGCCATTTCACTTATTTAACTGATTATCAACACTGTTAACACTAACATGCACACTGTTTACCAGGGTTTCTCTCACAGATGAATAGTTGCTGTAAATAGTTTTGCTAAGTGATACTTAAAAGGCCATTCCACTGCAATAAGACTAACAATCCAAGATAAACATGTATTCCAGTAAAATGGTCAAATAGTCAGATGCATGTCACTCAAACTACATGATATTAATGTATGACTTCAACTGAACAACCGCTGACTTTACATTAGCGGCCGTTGTAAGGCTGTACATCCACACAGCAGTGATTTCAGCTGAATTCAGTCATGTTAATTAATTTTGTTAGCAAGCTAACAGCAGACTGGTAAGTGTAACTAAACACCTACTGCAACTGAGGCTGCTGGGAAATGTTCATTAGTTGTGCAAGTTTTGGTCATAAACCAAAGTTATAGACATGCTGACACATCAAGGTGATTATGGGTAATTATCCCTGAGGGGGATATGACTGTTTGACAAATTTCACCAGGCATGAAACTAATAATGTCATTGATACAAAATATACCATTATTGTGATATTTCTCTGGTAAAATCAATTGTTACATCTATTGAGTTCCAGGAAACTGAAAACCTAATGTCAATTCCCAAGAGCCCAAGGTCTTCCAGTTGTGACCGACTAACTGGTTGATGTTTCAGCACTAGTTTAAATGCACTTAACAAGCCCTCACTCCCCTATTCAACACAGACTTCACCACTTGATGTTTTCCAACTACTGAAGAGTGAATCAAAACAGTCAGTTCAGCAAGCAGAGAACCGGAGCAAATCAATTTGAGAGAGGGCTTTTGATCTGAGCTGACAAACCACTCTTCTTATCCAACCATGAAATCAGATGTAGATCATTGCACACTGCACTGAGGTGTTGCACTTTACCTGAGAGTATTTGTTTTCGGCATTCCAGATGTAGGTGCAGGATCCCATGCAGTAGTTGGCATGGTATCCTGTGGGCTTATTTATCCACTTCCAACCCAGATCTTTCCTGAAGTCAATGTACAAGCTCCGCACACAGCAGGTCTCCGTCTGACTGCATAGGAGAAAACGGCAGAACATCTTTTGTTAAACGTGATATGTGATGAGATGCTGTTGAGAATTTAAGAGCTTGGCCACTGTAGGAGGCGCAATTTGGAAATCAGTTTGCCTTGAGCATAGTTTTTATGTACGAATTCACACAACTCGTCAGTGTGTTCATTCCAGCTGCACTGGAGAAGGCCACTGAGAGTTAGGTATTCACTTAAATGAAAGTTTGTTTGACCCCAGCCACCTCTTCGTCTGAGGAAAGTGACCGATCAAACATTCAAGTGCAGTCCATAGCTGGTGCTCCAGTGCAGCTGTTGGAGTTTAAACCCCCTGATCCTCCTGTCCCGTCCATTTGAGTAAGATCCTGATGGCCTGGTCATCTGCTTGCATTGCAGCTTTAGTTGGGGCTAGAGTGTGGGTAACTGAGAGGCCAATCGCAATGTGTTTTGTCCCACTAAAGTTAAAAGAAAATCTCTACAAATGAATGTAGTATTATGTAGTTTTTTTTTCAAATGATTTCCGATTGTAAAGGGGATAAGCTCAAATAGTTTTACTTGTCACTGCCAATGATGGTGCATGACAATGAGCTATGTTTGCCAGGGGCAGCTTTAAAAGTACCAGTGAAATAAAATACAACAAAAAGAGACAATATGGTACATGTCGGATCTCTTACGCTGTACACGTGTCTGTTGTCAAGGAGCGTCTTTTGCGTGCGCTGTGGTGGCCGCTGATGTTCTGAGGGATGGACATGGTCAGGATGTAGGGTGGCTGCTGCGTCATATGTTCCATCGGCCCTCCGTCTCCCCTGCCATTTTGGAACCCAGAGATTTCAAAACGGAAGCCGGGGTCAACACTTAGCTCATTCCTGCTGCAGCCACAGAACAGACGCAGTTCGAAACCCTGTTCGTCCTCTGGTGAGACAGAAATGTACAACTTATGTGATTGACTGCTTTAGATGTGAAGGTAAATATCATTTGGATTTGGAATGGGCCAAAGTAAAATATGAAGAGAAGTCATTATTACTCACCAGGTCCTTGAAGCCATTTCTGCAGGGTATCAGTGACATCAAAGGACAACCACTTGTCTTTCAACTTGTTTGCAACAAAGCGGGAAGCGAGGTAACGGGCCGAGGCCCCCAGACCCCAGTACAGCTCCACCCTCTGCTCACCAGGTATCGTGGTTTTCCTGATGAGCATCCGCAGCTCTGCACTGGTCAGCAGGCGGTATTCTCCAACTTTCTGCCGCATCTCAGAGATGTTGAAGAGCATGGTGGCATTTTTGGAGTTTTTGATATTGCCTGTGCCATTGTTAACTGTGTGAGAAAAAACAACTATTTTAGACAAGCGTGTTGTATAAGCATCAAGAAGAGACACATGGAAAACATACTTGTTCTATGAGCTGATCTGCTCGTTAATTAATATAATTCATATATTATATCTAATCACTTCCTGATCATTTGTGTACCCCACACTAGCTGTCAATCCATTTTTCTCAAACCAACCTTTAAAAAAAGATGGGGAACCAGTTTTAGAGAGGAAATATGATTCAAATATTAATTGTAGTGTGAACATATTGGTCTGTGGTCCAGTTTTTCAGAATTTATTGTTTTGTTCTAGCTGTAGAAACAGAAAACCACTTTCCAGCTAGATTATGTAAGAAAATAAAGACACTGGTTCAGGACTCTACATGTTATACTCAAACAAATTTCACTTGACTATGCTGTCTCTCTCCTCTCCCTCTATTCTCTGGTTTCCTGAAAACAATATCAGAGGGACAGGAGAGCAGTGCTGAATTTTTTTTATTTATTTTTTTTGTGGCCATGGTAGGGCGGTGGAGCTTGTGATCATGGAGCTCTGGTGTGTTTTTGATCGTTGGAAAACCACAATTATAGTCTATACTGTAAACTTACCCTTAACACTAAAACATACTCTTGGCAAAAGAGAGTAGTAGAAACATGGAAGTGGGATAAATGAGGAATGGTTCATGAAAACGAGGGTCAACGAGTTTTTAAACCAGTTAAGATTCTTTTAGCTATTTCTGTAATACATTTACTTATAGCCTTTATGTTGGCATACTTGGTACACACACTACACTGTAATTCATTACACAAAGTACTACTTTTTTTAAAAGTTAACTACATGGGAAGATATGAAAATCTTTCAGACTTGATTTTCATATTGCATTACACTGCATACACATAAATGAAATGGAACAGCCATGTTCACAGGGTTACTCAATAATCTCAACTGCAGCCAAACATTCATGTATTCCAGCTGCTGTAAAGTTGACCATAGAGAGTGTTTTGTGTTCTTTCAGTATTGCTGCCCATATTTGCAACTTTTATTCCTCTGCCTGCCCATATCAAGACAGCAGGAACATTCCCCACGCAGAGCTCGACAGAACACAGAGCCGAGCTACTGAAGGCTTTAACACCATAAATCTAGCAGCGCTACATTACAAAGGATTAAGTCAGGCGGAGACGTGCAGAGATAAGCACAGGAAGGTGGATGATCGAGAGTGAAACACTCTGTAGAAAGAGAGACCGAGAGAGGGTGGGGGGTGTAACTGGGCAAATGCAAAGAAAACAGCAAAGTGAATACAACTTGCAGTTGTGAGGGGTGGAAGAGGAAGGGGTAGAGTGAGTGGGGGTGCAAAGAAATTGGAGATGTGTATCAACAGAGCCTGGGGTCCACTGACGGTCTACTGTGCCTGAGCCTGCCAGAGCCACTCTCAAGTCCAGGAATTACTCTTTGACAGCAGCTCCAACCCTGCCTCACATACTTGTGTTGTATAGAGGATCCTGGCTGTGTCAGGATCCTCCATGTCATGGCTGCTTTTGTATCATTTACCACTATGACCATCTGTGTTGTTGCTTAGGTAGTGTTTCACCCCTTGTATTGAAGCCAAAGTGAAACTGAAAAGAGCTGGTGTCGAGTGCAAAGGGAAATGAGATGACATTTTAGTGGTCCCACCCAGAGCAGAGTCAAATGTTTGGGTGTAAGAGCATGAATGGAAACACAGGGAGTCATAAATGTGTATAGTATGTGGAGAACAGTGAAGTGGCACTGATGTACCAAGCAACGCCAAGCACGGAAAGTCGCTGTCTCCAGCTAGTTTTAAGTGAACTGAGATAAATGTGTGAAGGGTTAGAGAAGTGTTTACGAAACAGGAAATGATGTCACTTCCCCTAAGAAGTATATTGGCTGCAGCACTGCGATTACTCTGAAGCTGTATCCTCATTTCTACTTTCCAATTAAGACAGCTTGGATCGCCTCTGGCAGATGATTTCTGAACTGTTCATGTTACTGAATTACAAAAAAGGGTGAAAAAATAAGGTCTCCCTCTTCTAGACAGGGGTAAAAGTAGCACCCTAGTTTGTTGTACTAACATGGGTGTGGGTCGGATTTGTGTGTTGAATCAGGGCCTATCTGCAGGTAAGCTGGGGACAGCTGTTGTGACAGGTAGAGAGACAGCCCTGTAATTACCAGTGGGAGGAACCAGATTCCAGCAACAGGCTAAATACCTGCCTCCTTCATATGCTCAGCTCCACCTTCCAACACCCCACTTGTCGATGTCTTGTTTCCCCACCTTATCCTGTTGGTCTCTGACCCCTGATGCTAGGCCTACTCTTCTTCTCCAGAGCAATAGCAGCTTTATTACCATGTGAATATGATATCTGGCGTAGATTACAAAGGAGCAATGACTTCCCTCCATAAAACAAGCTAAACCGTGTTTAATGCAAGAGGTGAATCTGTGTGGGCTTTACTGCTAACCAGCTCAAGGAATTTAGCCTAATGCCCCACACAATTACCATAATGGAGACTGAAACTATTAAGTTATAAATGCTCTGCACACAAATGCATCCCTGTAGGCTAAAGAGAGGAATCAGTAAAGTCTGAGTCATGCAGTAAAAACAACCACAAACTAAAACGACCAAGAGGATTGTTAATAATTATTGAAAAAAAACATGGAATTCTATTTTAATTACTTTGTTCAAACATGGAGCAAAAGCTGAACTGTCTAACACACACCCTTACAGTACATGACTGTGTTTGCAAAACAGTTTTGAGCGTAGGCTAGGCCTTCGCGTTCACTTGACGTTCACCTTTCTCGGTGTGTTGGTTCGCCCTTTTTCCAAGGAGCGACACCGTGCGTTAAGACAGTGGATGGGTGTTCTCTGGCATACCACAGAGGTAGGAAACACATGCTCCCCATGGGCACCGCTTGTACCGGACCTGAGTCACTCAAGATCTCAGTGGCCATCAGTCTGTCTTCCTTCCTGCCAAGCTGCCCTGTCACAAACATGCTGCAAACACACTGATAATAGGCTCAGGAAACCCAGCAGAGAGAAGCAAGAGGGGAGGAGACAGAGGGGTAATCAAGGGCAGAGAGTCATGAAAATTGAATGGAAAATGATGGGGACGAAAGTGAAAGAAATATGATGGAGAACAGGTGACATGATTAGCAAAGGGAGAACCTTATGCTCAAGTTACAGGAAACAGACAGAGAGAAAGAGACAGAAAGGCAGAGAGAAAAACAGAAAATGAAAGAGAGGAGGAAACAGGGTGAGGGTGAAGGAGTACATTGCATGTCTTCTCTAATCTCATTTTTCTATTTTCCCTCCTGTTCTTTGGTTTTCATCTGAGCAGAACAAAATCATGGCCGTCATTCCTAAAGTTCTTTTGTTCTCCCTGTTCTGTTGCAGTCTCCTGAGCAGGGTCCATCTACTCAAGTCCTTCTTTTGAAGTGCAGGATAAAAGAGGGATAGTGTGGATGCCTGCCTGATGGGGTGAGGAGTATGGGCATGTAGAGAACAATGGAGTAAAGAAACAAAACCCAGAAAATATGTTTATCATAATAGTTCGAGAGTCATTGCATAATTAAAGCCAAAAAAACTTTTTGGCTGAACAAGCAGCTTTTGTACGCTAGCCAAACAAACAGGGCTAATAAAGCTGTAAAAATGCCGTAGATACCACGAAAGCTACATAGAGCATTAGACCAGATGCAACTCCCAGTGCTGCTAACTTGTAACGCCTGTGATCTCTGAACTCTCACGCTGCCTGAAGATGTTGGGTGGGGATCAGAAGAGGTACACATGTTGACGGAATTTATGGACAAGATTGGAATTGACACCAGCTATCGGGCAAATGGTGGTTTATTTGGGCTGGAGCCGCCAGGTTGGTGCATATCAGCGACTAATTTAAGGCTAACTTTTGGAAAACTTGGGCCATCAAAATGATGTGTTACCAAGTGGATAAAAACAACACAATCTCAGATGTTTTGTTTTTGATACAATTATGTTTCAGAGTTCTCATTCAAAAGGACACCTGTTGATTTGTGTCTTGAGCAGTATGACCTTACTGTACGTGCTTGTAGATGTAGGAGCATAAATCAGTCATACCATTACTTAGCATTCTTAGTGCTGTAGTAAAGCCATCAGCAACTACCTCTGTTCTTGACAACGAGTGTTCATGTGTACACAGTGCATGACTTATTGCTGCTCTGAATCTGAGTGCGGTACTCACAAATGCTGAACTTGTGCAGCACCTTGGCGAAGTACTCCTCTTCTTCTTGCTCTGTGACGATGTCAGTCTGGACCTCAGTCTGCTGCTCCTTCAGCATCTCCTTGGTGCTGTTGTAGAGGGACAACAGAGTGGAAGGGATGTCCTCGTCGTCCCCAGTCTGATCAGGCTGAGGCTCTTTTGGCAAACGCAGTTTGCTGAGGATCTGGCTCCTGATCGCCTCAATACGCTTTTTCTTCACCATCTCCAAGTCCACTGTCTTACATGTTGACATACCACTTACGGTGCCCACCAGGTACACAACCATAAGTGACAGCAGTGCCAGCTTCATGGTACCAAACTGACTGTTACCACTTCTGTGCTTTGGTTTTCGGCAAATCCTCACCTCACTTCGTCTGTCACTGCCTGCCTCCAACCAGGGATGCTTAGCAAATAATGATTCACTCTGGGAAGAGTTTTGACTGACGCAAGGTATTAACACACCACAGGACAATTAAAGCAATGTGGAAAGTCCTCAAGCTTTGGGACTATGTGTGCCACTGCTGTCGCTACTGCTGTGAAAACCACCTACGTTTTCTTACTTCCTTACACAGAAGCAGGTGGAGAGACAAACAGTGGGCAGACAGACATCGAGTGATGAACCAGCCTCTGACTCAGCCACATAGGTAACACAATGATGTCTCAGACACTGAAGTGAGTCCACAGCAGAGCTGTCAAAACCTCATCCAAACCGGTACACAGACAGAGCCTCCAAAACTCAGAAGAGCTCTCTGGTACCCATCAGTCCAAAACAAGCTGCCAACAGTAAAACAACAATACTACACAGAGCTGGTTCTGTACTCACAGACCCACTTGTGATTGATATTTACCAACCTCTACTTGCAATACTGACGTGAATATAGTCTAATTGTATGCGAGTTTACCTCCACTTATCAGCTAAGTGCCGTGCTGGTCAGCAGGCAGTCTCTCTCTACATGTCCCCTGAGACAAGATAATCTGAAGCAACTTGTTCAACAGTAAATAAATGAGTAGTGTTGGCAACTTGTTTACATACGAAACTAAAGCTTTACAATGGACACGGCTTCCTGTCCTCTTTGACCCACGAGGGCACTTCAAAGATCTTTCAGGACTATTCTGTAAATATATAGTGTCTAATGCCTCTGTTAATGAAGGCACACTAGCAATTATATGTCCTGTGCTGAAAGTGTAAAAATGGCCTTCCTATTTCTCTGTTTTTGAAGTTTGATCAGATGACCTCTGGCTTCCTTCACAGCCCAGATAAAACTCTCAGGGGCTTTGAGTGAACTCAGCGCTAATCAACTAACCACAATGAAGGAGAAAAAAAAGTGTAATGTACTATTTAAACTTCTCACTTACATTACTTTCTACAGCAGTTTGAAATCTATATAGCCAAGCCATTAAAATTATTCCCTACGGAAAACATTTAACAAACTTGTATCGCTCTCCTCTCTGACTACCTCTTTTTTAGCACTAATAGCATGTGATCTGTGTACAGCTGCAGTTCACCAGAAATTGCTTTCAACGCCTCCGACTCATGCCTACTTCACAGAGAGAGCAGCTGTCTCTGTGTCTTCACTCTCAAACAAAATAATACGACAGTGTAACAGCTACTATGACATAAAACAGCAAAACTCTCCGCCTGTCAGTGACAAACTGTCCTCTTGTAACGTAAGATTAAGTTTGACAAACCTTCTCTTTAAATGACTGTACCATCCAGACACAGCAGCAGTACCGGCAGCAGTAGCAAATGTAACAGTCCTTCTAAGCTCATGCTGTTTTGGGAATCAGATGCTGTCTCGCCTGGGTCCTTTCTCCTCTCTATTCATCCATCGGTATCACCTCGTTTATGCCCTCTACAGCTCCTTCACACCTCCCCTCTCGAGCCTCCTCTGACACAACTCCCTATTCACACCTTTGTATAACTCCCTGCCTCTCTCCTCGTGAGCTCCCTCTTTCCTAGTGCTTGTCAGAGCTTGCTGGTGACAAAGTGATTTGTGGGAGCTCTGAGCTCAGCTAACTTTTCTCTGCCTCTTTCTCTCTCTCGCGCTCTCTCCCTCTAACTCTTCTTTTTTTTTCAGGTTCCTGTTACTCGTCTATTAGAGCGAGGAGCTCTCCGCCCAGGAAATGAGGGTAACGGCCGCAGTGTAAAACATCTGCTGTTTAACAGAGTTGTGTTGCCTGCCTCTTGTCCACATCAGGAAGCCATGAGCTGAACACACTGAATTACTGATTTTTAGAAGGACCAGCTCTCTCTCCCTCTCTTTCTCTCTCTCTCTCTCACACACACACACACTCTGGCCTGTCTGAGATCGGGGCAACGATGACTGACAATGTCAACAAGCCCTGCATGGCACTAGTGTCTCGCCAACTGACCGCCACATTTACCTGGTGGCTGTGAAGGTGAATCTCTGCCAGGCCAAAGAACTGAGGCACTTATGGGACAAGCTGGTCTAAAAGTAGAAGGGTGAATTTCAAGGGATGGAAAGCCAACAGGGCAGGACCGTGTGGTGCACTGCCCTTGGTCTGAATGTTTTTTAGAGGTTGGATTGTGTATTTTCAAAGGGAAGGCAGACTAAAACAAACCGGTGATGGTTTCAATCATCTTGTTTCTGTCTGTAGGATGATTCAAAGGGAGGAAATAAAGATAGTAATTGCCATTGTAGTCTTTGGTCTTGTTTGTTTTGTTTTTTTAGATTTTCCCCAAATGTCTTTCCCATGGATGTCTATTGTCCTCCATTCACTGGCACAGTTATAAAGAATGAGCTATTCATCTATCAATGGAAATACACGGTGACATTTGACATGGGGAAACTCAAGGCAAAAATCCCCTAGAACAACAGCTAACCTGTAATAAAAAACAGAAAACAATGTACTGTTCAACAGTGAGAACTGCACTTTATCTCTGATTACCACCATGACAATATTGACTTTAAAATGAGGGTAGCGATCAAATGTCAACAGCCAGGACTTGTTGCATGGCTCCACAGGCTCTTTGATTGGTAAGTACTGCCACCTGATGGTCAAAGATGCTAGAAGCACAAATGCTTTACCTTTTGTGGTTGTCATCTGTCTTCAACCTCAAGACTTATGGTAAATATTTTGTTTTTGTTTTTTATTATCTGTGTTTATATTTGCTTCTGTGTTTACCAGTGAACTGTTAAATTCTGTTTTTCCAAGTAGCTATATAGTCTTGACCCCTTTCTACAGGTCTTTGTAACAGCGGCCTCAGAACATCACAACCACCATGCCTTTTACTGACTCTGTACAACCAACAGGTCTCACCAGTCTGCCATGGGACATTTCATACCCTTCACCACAAGGCCTTGATGCCAGCATCTCGAGGTGTCTGTGAGTCTCCAAGCACAAGAGTGCAACAAGGGCTGCTTTCCCATCATTCGCCGTGAAGTCCTAAATGTGTGATTCTGCAGAGGATCCCACAGAGCTGTGGCAAGCCCCAAAGTCTTGGAGCCAGACGGACCGAGGGAGGATGCTGTGAGAAAAAATATTCACAGTCAACCGAGAGATCAGTAACAGTCCTGTCACCACATTAGAGCACCACACATTTCACATGGCTCAAAGCAGGACCTACATTGATGCAAAAACACTCAAAAAGTAAAAGTTCTAGGCCTACATTGAAAAGCTTATAAAAGTAAAAGTGCAGATGTGTTAGCTAAATTGTCATCAGTGGTAATATGATCATATAATCTTGGATTATGTTTGCCTTTTAATTCATGCTGATTATCTAGCAAAAGCGACCGCTTTCTGGCCTGCCAGGTAGCCTAGGCTAAATCAAATTAATCATTGTGCTGCTAACTTCCTCACTGCATGTAGGCCAAACAATTGAGTGTCTTCGAAAATAAGAAAACGAGTAGCACTGCACCGGTGTAATGCAAAGTCTGTCATTTAGCTTATCTTACTACTAGGCTACACTAGTCAGTAGCCCATGGATGTATTAGCAATAGCCCTGTTTCACCACCTCACCTGTCGGCCTCCCTGTCTCCATGGATACCACGCACGTGTACTCGTCTGCGTGTTTTAACAAACGTAGCCAGCTCTGTGAATTGGAGTCCTACGCCGCGTCGTGTCGTGTCGTTGTTGCCCTTCTCTGCTCAGTTTCTAAAGGGTAAGTTAAACAAGGTTATGCGCGGAGGATTGTTTTTGTGTTTGTGAATGTAGGAGACAGGCTCAAAACAGAAGTAAGATAGAAATGGAGAGTTAGCGGACTGTGGTGGAGGTAAAATACTGAGGAGTCAGTGTTGCTAAGGGAGTGACGTGACGACGCACAGGACGAGGAGACAGCTGAGGGAGCGAGTAAAAACCATAGGGTAAAAACCAAACCAGTGGCAGAGACAGTGTGAGGGACCTCGGTAACAATAATCCCCACTGAAGTTTTTTTGTTTTTGTTTTGTTTTTTGCTGCAATATGTAGCTATGCGGACTTTTGGTGTAGCCTACTTAAATCATCCGCAGAGTCGGTGCTGACTTGTCCATGAAGACCCTGTCAGTTTCTGGTGGACAGGTGAGTGAGCGCCTCAGCCTTAGGTTGTGGTTGTGGCACACAAAAAGAAAACTGCTCCTGTATTTTCTGTTAACGATAACGATACACGTGCTCTGAACTTTGGTAGGCTATTATCTATAAGGTGTCACAGGTTATGACCTTTCTAAGGTGATTCATGATAAAAAATTCTTGAACCACTTTTGAAAGATGAAGGAAATACCATGTGCATGATGTTGCTCTATTTGGGCAGAGAACTCATGCACTTGTATCAGGGTTACCTCCAGTGATGAAAAGAAATAACCTTTGATTAAAGAGCTGGTTTTGTCTTTTGACAGGTGACAAATGCTGATTGCCCAATGGAGAAATATGAAAAGCAGGGCAAAATTGGTGAAGGCTCCTATGGCGTGGTGTTCAAATGCAGACATAGAGATACTGGCCAGATCGTGGCCATCAAGAAGTTTGTGGAATCTGAAGACGACCCGGTCATCAAGAAGATAGCACTGAGAGAAATACGTATGCTAAAGGTGAGAGGAGATTAGGATCACCCACTAGTATCAAGTTTAATCAGACTGCAGGTGGATTTGCACAGACACACATGCACTCAATAAGTTATATGAGGCGTATGTATATTTTAAAGCGATTCCAATTTAAAAGGAAATTGCGCTAAAAGAAAAAATCAAAACCATAAGCACTATAAGTTCTGTGTAATTAAACATTTAATTAAAGAATGTGTCCATATTTTGGGCTGTGAAGTACTGACACCTACTGTATTCTCTCCATATTCTGTGTTTGTCCTGCAGCAGCTGAAACATGTGAATTTGGTCAACCTGTTGGAAGTCTTCAGGAGGAAAAGACGGCTCCACTTGGTGTTTGAGTTCTGTGAACAGACGGTCCTCAATGAGCTGGACAAACACCCTCGAGGGTAGGTCAGGGCAGCACTGTGGCTCAGACATCCAAAAAACTGTCTTCAGAGGTATTTTGTGGAACCACTTTTACGATCCATGACAAAATTGCAGAGGCAGAGAGTAAGTAAGCGTGTTTCCACAAGGTCTGTGATACATTTCTGAAGTATGTGTTTATTATAAGATAACTATCCAGAAATCTGTTTTGAAAAAAATGTCATTGTGCGGACAATGCAATTATTTAGAATTTACTGAAGCAGTTTTTCCACCTCCTTCCTTTAATCATTCCTTATCTGTACAGAAGCACCGTTTGAACACATGATTTTAGTTTTAATTTTTTTTTTTACATTGTGGTATGGTCACTTGCTGACACAAGGTCAAGAATCTAAATAATCCTGCAAAAGGTGATTTGTTTACCATGCAGTTTAGATTATACACACACAGTGTGTGAATTTATTTATTAAGAGCACTGCTTTAGAGAGTGGAGGTAGAAAGGAGCAGGACAAATTACAAAGAAGGAGTGAATACTGTTGCCAAGAGAGTTCAAAGACATAGAAATGCCAGCAGCAAAGTCTGGGAGGAGTAGTTTGGACTAAAGCAAACGATTAAAGTCCCACCGAGCATTTTCCGGTCTAAATGAGGTCTAATAGACGTCTAAATGGTCCCTAGACGTCTAGGCTAAAATCGGTCTACCACAGGTATAAAAGTGAAAGTTTTTCAGACGTCTAAGTTTAGACTAGACGTCTAAAAGACGACTACGTCTAGACATCTTGTCTAATCATAGACGTTTAAATAACCGCTAATATACGTCTATTTATAGACGTCTAAATTTAGACTTTTGCTAGACGTCTATTTTTATACCAAATGTATACGTCTTGTCTAATCTTAGACGTTTAAATAACCGCTTTTATACGTCTATTTGTAGACGTCTAAATTTAGACGTTTGCCAGACGTCTATTTTTATACCAAATGTATACGCCTCGTCTCACCTTAGACGTTTAAATAACTGCTAATGAACGTCTATTTATAGACGACTAATTTAGGACGTTTACTTTTATACCATATTTAAACCCTATTACAAAATCTAGCCGTCAATTAAACATTATATGGATATTATAATAAATCTAGATATTCAAGTAATGTAATTACAATCTATCAAACTATTAACAAGAACCCTATATTAAAAAGGACATTAAAGTTGTCAAAAATGCATCATGACCAAATTTAACCTGTGATCCTTACCTTGATGTAGTTGCAGTATGTTATGACAATATTAGACTTTTTTTCCTTTACTCGTTTAGTTCCTATGCATAACCAGATGACGCTACAGTAAAATTAGCTGGTACAGGAAAACAGGTTCCTACCTTCTGCACATGTTTCTACGGTCACAATAATAAATCACAATCCAATCCTGACTGTTTTGTCACCCATTTTTAATTGCAAACGTCAATTACAACAGCAGGCAGTATAAACTTGTAAAAAAAATTAAAAATAACAATATTTACTATTTTAAAAAAAACACACACACAAACACAGCAGCAACTGTAGGCCTAGAACATGTAAAAAATACAAAATTATTCTGGAGTGGCTGTGAAGCTCCTCCCCTCCTTTGTGGGGCATGCTTCAGGTGTTCCGCGGCATGGCTCCTATTAGTTCCTCTGTGGCCTTACTATCAAACTGTATGACTCCATCTGCAAGTAGATAAAGACAAATGATAAGAAATATGCAAAGGCAATCAGCTTTCATACACCAAGTCTGCATATCTGTAAGCAAAAATGTTGCTATGCATCAAAAACCATCTGCCATTATAAACAGTTGGCATTGTATTTTAAATGTCAACGGAGAAGGAAATGTTTTCATGTTGTCATTATTTAGAGATTGGCAGGATCAAAATTTTCTTCCCTTCAACATGCTATAGACGAGACCAGGGCTATTCAATTACAAATTCAGTGGGGCCAGATTTTAAAACCCGAGACCTCAAGCTGGCCCGGACATTTTCAGCGGTCAATAAGGAGGAGGTTATTACAAATGAGGGGTATTTTTAAAATCAAAATCAACTTTATTTATATGGCACATGGCAAAGTATGTTTTAAAAATGACAGAACTCTCGACAGATTTGTGCCACATTAGTAGTTTTAGAGTACATCAATGCTACTGACTGAAGTGTTTGATGAAAATAGTGGTCTTAAGGCAACTCACCCGGCCTTGGTGTGTGATGAGGGAGCTGGTATGACGTTTCGAGGCGTGTCTGTTGCTGCCGGACCTGGGGCGCCGCTTAGAGGCCTCTCTGTCGCTGCCGGAGCTGTGGCGATGTCTTGAAACATCGCTGCTGGACCTGTATTGGGACACATTGTTGCGTTGGTTGCTGGATCCATCACTGGATGTAGTTCCATTCAAATTTTAATCACTGTGCAGTTTTATAACTGACACAATATTGCCTCATTTTGTTTCTTTACCTGGAGTGATGGCCAACAATGACACTACCTTTGGCTGCATGTCGAGATCCTGAAAAACACAATGAATGTCCTTAAGTTTCACAAGGTCTGATAAAATAGTAAAGTCATGAGATGAACACTTACTGGGCATCGACATTTGAGAGTTTAAAAAAGACAAAGAATGTGCAGAGATGGAAAATAGTTGAAATGTAAACAAAAAAGGTGAGCATTAGTTCTGTTAAATATTTACCTGGTGTTGATGTGTCCCTTCCCCAAGATCCACTTGCACGCTTCACCAGACCTGAGAGGCTGAAACATACGATTGAGCCTATAACTCATATCTTGTGTGTAAAGAATGTGTATACCATACAGTAAAACAACAAAATTAAGTCTTACAATTTCTTTGACTAGGTGTGTGCAAAGGAGCATGAGGTCACAATCTGTACCTTGTTTGGGTGGCTTTCAAAGGGCAGGACACACTCCACGTTCAAAAGAGGACCCAACACCACCTGACAAAAGGATAAGAAAAAAGGATTTAGAAACCCCTTACTAAAACTTTGCAATACAGTACTCCATACTCCACAGCACGTCAAAGAAAAAAAAAGCAGGAGGAGCCGCGGACCAATAAGCGACTACCACTGACAATTAGACTGAAATACATTCAGGGAATATTACAGCTAACTTATGGGTCTGATAAAAAAACGAAACTTATCAACCAGTGCATCCAGCGTTTTGCATGAATTAACGAGTCTCTGGTGGCTGCTCAGTCTGTCTCTCCTCCTCGCACACAGGCAGTTAAACACACGGGCAGATGGGCAGGTCGCGTTGTGACGGTAGCATGCTAATGCTAGCTATGTGTTCAAATAGCTATCCGCCCCCCCGCCCATCAGACCGTCCGCTTTACCGCATCTATCAGTTCACTCCGAGCAGTCTTTTGCCCCCTGGATGCGCGCGCACCTCCACCGGTAATAAGAAGGCCGAGGCTAACTTCGCCTAGCATTCGCTGTTAGCATCCGCTGCTAACACCCGGTCCCACCCCAGCACATCACAACGGCCCTCCTGCTCGTTAAAACTGGAGGCCTGTTGCCAGCGCTTCACTCCATGTATTTATTTTTCGCCGGTTTCATTGTACGTTAAACAAAAATGGTCGTGTTCAAAAGCTAACGTTAGCAGATGTAATGCCAATTGGAGCAACAACATGTTAGGTTAAAACATAATGCATCCATGGGTTTAAGGCATAAAGCTAATGGCAAACGCTATAAATGCATAAATTAACATACAATTAATTTATGGGTCTTTGGTCTGACGGTCTGACCGAACTTACCTGCAATTTAGTGGACGCTGGTTGTTGTGGAGGTCGACGGTGCAGAGCCTACGGCCGTTTGCTTTCACAGTAGAGATGCACCTGGGCCAATGGGAGGGGCTTTTATGATGTACGTTGATGACGCACGGCCTCAGCCAATCACAATGGCATTGACTGTAACACCCCGCCCCCCTTCCCCATAGGCTACACTTTTATTCTTGTAATAAACAGAATAACACTATTTTAGAAGAGAAGAGAGAGAGAGAGATTAAAAATTAAAAAATAAAGATAACTTAATAGTTTAAACCTGGTCTAAATCTAGATGCTGATTAAACGTCTAAATCAAGGCTAAATCTAAACTTCACTGTATATTGATCAATGGTCATTCAGATGATTTTAGTACAATATTTGGACACCATTGTGCAACTTGCAGTTATTTCTTTGGTCAGTATTCATTATTTAATGTATTTAATTCAATCGTCTAGATTTGGTCTAAAAATAGACGTTGATATGAGGTCTTGATTTAGACGTCTAAATAGAGTCTAAATCTAAACTACACTGTACATTGATCAATGACTGTTAAAAATGTTTTAATCCAGCATTTGGCCATCATTTATACAATTTACAGTTGTTTCCTTTGGTCAGTATTCATTATAATTCAATCGTCTAGATTTGGTCTAAAAATAGACGTTGATATGAGGTCTTGATTTAGACGCCTAAATCAAGTCTAAATATAAACTACACTGCACTTTGATCAATGACTGTTAAAAATGTTTTAATCCAGCATTTGACCATCATTTATACAATTTACAGTTACTTTTTGGACAGTATTCATCATTTAGTGCAATCATCTAGATTTGGTCTAAAAATAGACGTTGATATGAGGTCTTGATTTAGACGTCTAAATAGAGTCTAAATCTAAACTACACTGTACATTGATCAATGACTGTTAAAAATGTTTTAATCCAGCATTTGGCCATCATTTATACAATTTACAGTTGTTTTCTTTGGTCAGTATTCATTATATAATTCAATCGTCTAGATTTGGTCTAAAAATAGACGTTGATATGAGGTCTTGATTTAGACGTCTAAATCGAGTCTAAATCTAAACTACACTGTACATTGATCAATGACTGTTAAAAATGTATTAATCCAACATTTGGCCACCATTTATACAATTTACAGTTGTTTTTTTATTTAATATTTAATGATTAATGGATTAAATTGTATCGTCTAGATTTGGGCTAAAATATAGACTGATTATAGACGGGCGAATGTCGGTCTAAACTTAGACTAGACGTCTAATAGACGTCTAATGCTCAGTGGGGTATTTAGGGTTCTTCTCTTCTCTCTGTGCTTTGAGAACTCCTCATTCCATCTTTGGCCACACCATAAAATTGTAGTTTAATTTTTTTCATGTCTAAGTTTAAGCTACAATGGCTAGCTGCTGTCTGGCTATTTCTCCTTTTCTCACAAGGCTGTGCAGTAGAAACTCTAGCTGCTCCTGAAAACAAAGGCACTGTTGCTGTAGAGACAGGCCTAAGGTTACCTGGGTGACAAGAGGGCCATGTGAAGCACCTCTTCTTTTCTAAAACTGTGGAAATAATAGATGAAAAAAAAACTTGTGTTTGTTTCTGAGTCTACAACAACAATCAGTATTCCTTTGTCTGTTGCTGTCTGCAGGGTGCCTGAGGCTCAGCTGAAAAGTATAGTGTGGCAGACTCTGCAGGCTGTCAACTTCTGCCACAAACACAATGTCAGTACATATGTCATTTAATAACCTGTGTGGCTTTCATATGTTTTCTTTCAGTGTTTGTGTAGTAAAGGACTAGTTGTAGCGTTTTCAAGACTGATGATACTTTAATGCCATTTGTGCGTTAACAGCTTCTGTAATCACTTCCTTCTCTCCATACTGTTATCCACAAAGTTATCCATTCCTAGTGTGACTACAGGGTAAAAGAAAGGAGACAAAGTCCACACCTTCATGTTAGCTCAGGCTGATTTTAAAATGTATCCATAGTAAAACACACACTGGGTTTTTTGTCCCACGTATCAGTTGTTCATATGGCACCTGATTATTGTTTTCGTGAATCGACTCATCAGCTGAATCAATCAAGGTATTATTTCATGTAAATTCTTTGGTTAAGTAGTTAAGTTGCTTGAAATATATTTCCCTTTGCATGGAAAGTCTCTGAGAACTGATTGAAGCTGCCTATAGGTTTATGCATTACAATTTGTATAGTTTTATCATCTCTTGCTATTGTTCCTCCACACTAATTCGTATTCTGTTGACCTTAATATAAGCCTCTTTCAGTGTCACTAAGAGTCTGTGTATCATGTTGCCTAAATCCCTGATCCCTGTGCATTTATACTCCAGTGCATCCACCGTGATGTGAAGCCAGAGAACATCCTCCTAACCAAAACCGGAGTCATCAAGCTCTGCGACTTTGGCTTCGCCCGCATTCTGAGTACGTCATCCAGACAGCCAGTGCTTTTATGTGCATTTAGTGTTACCGCACCTCTGCTGACTTATTTAGCACCAAACATTTATTATCTCCTCCTCACTTTCAGTGTTTCAATAAATGCATTGCAAAGGGGGAGCATCCAGCCAGTTAGTTCGTCTTTGTACACTGTGTCTCTGTTTACCCTTCCTGCATAAGGTTTCAGTGTCAGGTTACCATACATTAACATGTAGTCAATCAGCATGCCTTGTAATCCCTGCCTCTACAATGTACCAGCAGGGGTCTCTCCAATGTACGTGTTATTTAGTATTCATTATTCAGTATCTTAAGTGTGTTTTCCATTCAAGTCATCTACATCTGTGTGTGTGTTGCTGCTACATTCAGCGGGACCCGAGGATGACTACACAGACTACGTAGCGACCCGCTGGTACCGGGCCCCTGAACTGCTTGTTGGAGACACTCAGTATGGACCTCCTGTCGATGTGTGGGCTCTGGGCTGCGTCTTCGCTGAGCTTCTTCATGGGAATCCACTCTGGCCGGGGAAGTCTGACGTTGACCAGCTCTACCTCATCCGAAAAACCTTAGGTACACCGTGAAGGGGCCATATCAACATGATGCTTAAAGGAAATTATACAAAAACTTGCTTGCATAAAACCTCACGCTCACTATGAATGTTTTGCTTCAGCATCTGCCTAACCATTTACCCAATACAACCACTGATGTGAGTTTGGGCAGCGCATGAAGACTGATGATTATCTTGTTTCTGATCTCAGGTGACCTGATCCCTCGTCACCAGCAGGTCTTCCGCTCTAACGTTTTCTTCAGTGGAGTCAGTATTCCTGAACCTGACACAATGGTACAAACCCCACTGTTAGCATGTGGAAGGCATATGTTGTTAATGCGATGGTGTTCGTGGTTTAGGTATAGTTTTTCACCATTTATTTGTGCTCCTAGGAGCCCTTGGAAAAGCGCTTCCATGGAGTGCCCCCTCATGCCCTCCAGGTTATGAAGGTATGTTCGTGGGTATACATTACAATAAAAATATTGAAGTTATAATTTTAGGTTGATAACTGGATATCTGAATATATTGTACCATCTCTGTGTGAGCAGTCATGCCTGGTGATGGACCCCTCTCTCCGATTGTCCTGTGAAGAGCTGCTTGAGCTGCCCTACTTCCAGGAAGAAGGAGGAGTCAACTGGGGCCGCGAGAGTGAGCGCCCAGGAAGACGACATGATAAAGCGACCCGACGGAGACAGGCAGGGGTAAGTATGGAGCTTATGGTGGCTTATGGTGGAATAAATTCAATCCATCTGATCTTGAAAGAAAGCATTCCCATAACCCTGAACATCTGACTGTGCTACCCTGCTACGGCCAGCACCCTAACCTCTACCTCCTGTAAATCTGGACCGTCCCGTTATAGTCCACCAAAACTGTGTCAATACTAATTATATATTTTTGGTCATCATAAGATATGCACCTTTGTTAGGCATAGAAGATGCAACTAAGAGTTAGTGCCTGCATCTATACTATATGCTCATCATGCACAAAACTGGTAAAATATGATACAGAGCTTATCTTTTCCTGTTATATAAGGGCTGCTTCCAGCAAATTACTTCTTTACAAGAGATTGTCACTTGTATGAATTCAGAATGACCACAGATGCTATTTCCATATACTGTAAATATAAACTAGCAGTTTTAAACACCCACAAGGACAAAGACAATCCCTCTTACCTTCTTTACACTATGAGCCACCCTGTTGAAGCATCATCTTAATAACTAAAAATGGAAGATACCTTAGTTCATGGGGTTTACTCAGAGGATCTCTCTCTCTCTCTCTCTCTCTCTCTCACTAGGCACAGTACCTGCCTCAGTTACCAAACAGCAACATCTCCCCAGCACCAGATGTCAAGAAACAGGTGAAGCATAAATATCACCTGCCCAACATTTAGCAAAGCCACAAACTGCTTCATAAATTTGTGGCTGAACTGGAAACATGGAACATGGACCTGTGCTATTATCTCAATACTGTTCAATTTTAAAATACGTGCATTCGTGGTGTGTAGGAAAGACAATTTTTTTTACTTCTGTGACCACTTTCACTCACCCTCAGACATTATCTGATAATTCTTTGTTGATTGGGGCATTTGTATCAGTTACGTTACCATCACCAAAGAATGCACACTGTGTCAATTCAATGCTGAAGACACTTTGCACACAATGGGCACTGCATTTTAACAGGTCTATAAAATCACATTAAATGTCTTAGTAAAATCACTGGTGTGCCATCATCATCACTTGGACATAAGTATCAAGGTTTTCTTTTTTTCTCTTCTAACTTTACTAATACTACACATTGGGTTAGTCTATTTAATGAGTTAGTAGTCAATAAAGCAGCAGCATTCAGTTGTATGCTGATATATTTTATTAGAAAAATACAATTTAGCTTTTGGTTCATGAAGCATCTTGTACATTTTGTATTATAAAACAGCCTGATGTGTAATTTCCTGACACAGTCTTTTTAAGGTTTAATAAAAGCTGCCTGGACAGCTGATACCCTCGGTCATTTAATTGGTTCTTAACATATTTAAGCCTGAGTCTTTGAGAACGATCCCCAAAGTCTGACAAGGACCTTCACCTTTCTCAGACACAAGACAGTGATACACTGAAACATGCATTGACACGCTGACAGCCTGACACACTGCTTGACTGATCACCTGACCTTGAACCTATCAAATTACTGACCCAACTCCTTGTTATACCTCGCTGTGCTAAGGGGTTGTAAACCAGCAGGTCCCTGCAACTGGCCCTACAACTGGTCTCAACATAATCTCTGGAATTTAAATAGAACATGAAGTATTTCCCCTTTTAAATAAATAACTATAGATTTATCTGCATGTTAAAGGGATCATATCATAAAAACACTGTTTTTCCTGCACTTTGAAGGGCTGGAAAAAATTATATTATAGCAAACAATGGAACTGTGTTTTTTTGTTTTTTTTCTTCAGGTAAAACCTCTTTTAGGCCGCGAAAATAGTCTGTTTCTTTGGGTCTGTTCACAACACTGTATGTTGTAAATCTCTGGGCAGGGCTATGGACTGTCGTTGCTAATGGGAGGAGTGCAAGGGGCTATTTGTAGATCATACAACTCCACTTTTAAAAAAATGATACTATCCCTTTAATAGCAATTCAGGAAGTAACTATTCAAGAAAAACAGTCAAGTGCCTGGTGTGTAGTGAGGCAACTTTTGTAAGCAAAAAAAAAGAAAAAGGTAAAGCTTTTTAATAGTATAACATGGTCAGATAAGACAGTTTTGGCAAAGTATCTGCAGTGAATACAACAGGCAATGGAATTAGGTCACTTGAAACACTTTTTAGAGTTTTAGGGTCAGCCCTAACTGTGCCATCATCGAGGTGTGGCAATGATGTTGTACCTACGAGGCAAATTGGCAAAGCCGCTGCACTCAGGAGTGAGGTCCACACTCTCAGGTCCTCCAGGGCAAGAAAAAGTGAAATGCTGCAGAAGTGATACCATGAAGAGGAAGAGCTCCATGCGAGCAAGAGATTCTCCAACACAAGATCTCTTTCCTGAGAGATAACCATAAATAAGTATAAATACATGTACCTAAGATTGATTAAAAATAACTGCTAGAACTGGGTTTATACAGTAATTGGCCTTTTAAGCTCAGAAAGGAGCATGACACCACTAAATGTCAAGCAAGCTGGTCCAATGTTCAAGTAAAAACCCAAGAACATTTACTTAAGATAATTTACCTGCTGAAAATGGGAGAAATGCAGGATTTTTCTTAAAATTGCCATTTTGGTCCAGGAAGTGCTGGGGGTTGAAGGACCAGGGGGTTTCCCATTGTTTTTCCTCTTTGAGAACAGAGTGCAGCAGGGCAATAATCACTGTATCCTGTTGAGACAAGACATTATATCAGATGGAACATTTTGTGTTTTCTGTACCAATAACACACTAGTGATGAAACCAGAATACCTTGGGAATTGTGTAACCCCTGAAGGAGATGTCCTGGAGGGTGTAGCGAGGGGCACCCAAGGGGACAATATCCATTAGACGTTGAATTTCATGGAGAACTGCATCTGTAAAGGGGAGGGACTTCCTGTCCTCCATAAAAGGATAACGCTCCCGTCCGATCACAGTGTCAATCTCCTGATGCATGTCCTCTTCAGAAAGAGGAAACAGCTTTTATAACTAAGGCAGAAACACTAACCAAATGGATCAGTCAGTAAATACTGTATGTTCACATTCATTTTTCAAGTGATTCATACAGAAAGAAACTCACTGATTCCAGCTTTTAGATTTGACTCATGCTTGACATTAATTTCTAAAGCACAGTGAAATTAGCATTAATCAACCAATTGCAACCAGTGACAAGGCACCAGGAGGTAAAGTGCCCCGAGTCTGTTGAAGAATATACTGTATATTAAATTGTATAATCCAGATGTGTGCAAAAGAAATGTAAGAATGTATTTAATGTAAAAGTCATTAGACTAGTTTCTAGATTTTCTTTTTGGCATCTTTCCACTGGTTGAGACTTACCTTGTATTATGGGGTATTTGACCAGTACACTGAGTGCAAATCTGATGGTGGAGCTGCTGGTTTCTGTTCCTGCCATGTACAAATTCAGCACTGTCGACACCAAGTTGTCATAGTGAAACTCGGTTGTGGGAGTGTTCTTTTCCTTTAAGGACAAAACAACTCACTCTTAACAACAATGCAATACAGGACCAAAATTCAAGATGTTAAAAGATACTCATAATTACTCAAAATAAGATCAGAAATCAAAAAAACCTTGTAATTCAGACACCAATGAACTCCGTCGTACCTGACTGAGTTTCATGAGGAAACAGTCAATGTAATCTCTGGGTGAGTTGGGGTCCAGTGTGTCCTCGTGTTCTTGGATCTTTTTCATGATAAACTCTCTCACCTCTTCAGCTCTGGCAAACACCTTATGATGATAACCCGGCACCCATTCCATCAGCCGAGGGAAGATATTATACATCTGTGAGGGGGGGGACTCACTGAGTAATGTGTTGCCTGAGAAAAAGTACCTGCCAACCTTTGGCATTTGAGTGTTAGACAGATATGCACCGACCTTTACTGCTTGCAAACCTCAAATTATTTCCTAAAGGGCTAAGTGAAAATACATCTACACTAAAAACAAAGGATAGTTTCTGAATGGTGGCAACTGTACTTTTGCAGGTGAAAATTAACTTAACAAGGGGTTAAAGAAACAGACAGGCAGAACATAACCAAATGAAGCAAGCATCCTATGCTGGGTGTATAGCCTATGTCTCCAATAATATCTTAATCATTTTTAAATGTTTTCGTTAAATGTATGTCACAGAGTTGCACATTTGGGCTACATTCTGCATTTTCTTTTCCACTGCAACAATAGAGAAGTGAACAGTAGATAAATTCAAATAGATTCACATAGAGATCATTTATTGCTCATATCATGCTGGAGACCAACCACGCTGCTTCACATTCTCTGCACCTCCTCCTCTTACCTGACCCCAGGGACTGCCGATAAATTTCAGGAGTTCTGAGATTGTCTGCAGAAGGTAGAGGAAGTGGTCATCATCATAACTGAAGCGCTGACCAAACACCATGCAGCAAATCACATTTGACACGGTACAGCTCAAGAAGTATGTTGGGTCAAAAGAAGTAGCTAGGGAGAAGAAAAAAAGGAAGAAGTCCATGATGACTCATAGCTTTATTATACAATTAGAAAAGAGCATTATCAAAATCATTCTGCGGATGAACAAATTTTGAAATCAATGTCATATTGTTAACATAGCAGATACATTAGACTTCATGTTATGAGTATTAGCATTGAAGAAAATCTATTGCAACTGATTTGATTATTCAGTCATACTCTAAATTAATGATAATAATGACATATTGAATATGTTCATGTGTTCTACACACTTACAGTTGGAATATCACATATCATTATCAGCATCCCAGAATGAATGTGTGTTTCACTTTACAGTGTAATGACATCAGCTTGGAAAACATCAAACCATCAACCATCAAAATACTTTATATTTCATACTTTTGATTATTGCTTGAAAGCTACGGGACTGATACTAAATGGACTTTTGGGATTAGATTTCAGTCCCAACTAAATCAAAGTTGCTGTCAATACAACATTTTGTAAATATAACAATTTAGTATGACTCCGCATCTATCAGTATAGCCCAATTCACCTCACCTTATCACAACATGCAGATCAGTTTGATTTGATTTAGAGGTATTCCTTTCAGATTTCTGCTGGCACTTCAGTACAGTCGTAGTGAGAGAAATTTTGTGTTTCCTTTTAAAACAAATTGCCTTCATTTAAAGGATAATGTGCCAACCTCTCTGTGAGCAGTTTTTAGTTTGAATGACTTTCCTTTAAATTGAAGGTCACAGAGTTTGAGCAACATGAGCTTGTTCGCAGTTCAGTTTTGGGCATTAAAATAGAGAGATATTTGTTATTGCATTTTAAAATCTGTATTTCCAGGTAAAAACACACAAACACAAAAAGGCAAACACATGAGGCACTCTTGTCATTCTCACACATTCACACATACCGTTGGTACCGCTTATGCGGGATACCAGATGTTTGCTCTCTTCCTGGATCCACTTTTCCATCCCCTTACGGCCCATTCCAAAATCTCTAAGGGTTGTGAGGGTGAAACGTCTCAACTGCTGCCAACGCTCTCCATTGCTGATTGCCAAACCTTTGAAAAATTTAAAACTTACAATAAATCTGGCCTACACCTCCAACAGAAACAAGCTTCTGGAAGCTTCTGAGGTGCACTAAAACAGCAAAGTGAAAAGTTTGTGGTAATAAAAAAAATTAAAATGTGGCTTTAAGACGTCAAGTTTTTCAAAAAGTGCAGGAGATAAAGTAGATCATTTCACATAAGCATTTGGGATTGTTTCAATAGTAAGACACAGAGTCAGAGTCTACTCTGATATACAGACACTGGCCAGAGATCAATGATTTGCAGCTTGGTGTTAATGACAGTGACATAGCACTTCAACACAGTACGCCTATCATAACAGAAATCCCATATTACCATAGCCTTTGGTGATTCTGATCAGGAAAGGAAGAGGTACTCTGCCAGTGAAGTCATCAGCCTGGTCCACCAGTGCCTCCTTCACAGCATCATAGCCCACCAGGACCACAGCCCGCTGTGGGCCCATGTACACAGTCATCACAGGGCCATAGGTTTCACTAAGCTGGAGATAAACAAAGCAATAGACATGGGCTGCATTATTGACCAGGTATATCAGGAGCAACACAAAGCAAACACACTCAGGCTGCACTGCAGAGAGCAAAGTTTTAGCAAACACAAAAACACTGACATGCAGTGTCATTCAACTATGCAATAACTAAGGGACAGTGAGGAGGGAAAATAGAACATGTGGGTCGGCAAAACTGTTTTCATTGAGAATTAAAGGTATCAGGGCGTGATGAGTAAGTTTGGGGCAGTGCGTTTGCATTTGAGGACATAACACATGCAACATACTCAAGCCAATCCAGAGGCAGAAAAGTTTGACATTACAATGTGCAGTGTAGACAAATGGTTCAGAGCACAGAGTGCAAAAACGGTTATTGTCATGTGGCTCTCACCTTCAGCAGAGATTTGAACGGGGCATTTTTGTCTAGCTGTGGCAGGTTTCCTATGACAGGCAGGCCTGGGGGTCCAGGAGGTAAAAACAGCTGTCTGCGGCTCTTCAGTCTCATCAGCCACAGCAGAGCAATGATCAGCCCTGCTAAGACCAACGTGCCTGCAGACAGCTCCATAATATTCCTCACAGTCAGGCTGTTTCCCCAAACAGGAAGCTCTGACTTGTTGTGGCGATCAACACATTGCGTAACTGCTGCTGCCGCCAAACCTTTACCCAATGCAACAAAAACACACAAGTAGGCCAGGATTTTTTTTTTGAAAACTTTATTTACACAACAGAGCTGCCATCAGGTTTACAATCCCAGCAATGCAGATCATCATATATAAGAAGATTTCAAAAGAAAAAATAATCAAAAAATCATTAAGTGAAATCATTGAAAATAAAAAATCTAACTTATTATGCTGTCATTTTCGCTTTGATAATGTTTTGTTTGTGTGTTTAGATTTGCACCTGTCTACACACATTTTCACAAATCTTTAGAAACTTTATTTCCCTGACCCTGAGCCCTTTTACTTTATGTCAAGTTTAGGTCGGCTACTCATTTTTAGTTGTGACAGAACAGGGAGACTCAGTGTAGTAGAGTGTATGATGGCACTTGAATGGACAAGTTCAGATAAGGTTGCCAGATAGGTGAACACACTGGCAAAATTAAACAGTTACAAGGGTACTGACAGGATAATTAGAAACTGAGGCGTAATTGCACAGTGAAGCTCATGGGAAAGCTGATATCTTCAGTCTGACATCTGGTGGGCAGATGGAGCATGACAGGTGACTATATCAGAGGGAAGAGAGTACAAAGGGGAACAAGTCATGACAGTGGTCGTAGTTTTAATGATTAAAAATGATTAAATTAAAAAGGATTAACCAGAATCCTGATCCAGTTACATCTCTTAGTGAATTTTTATGCTTTTGCCTAGTGTTTCTATGAAAGTTCCTCTCCAGCTCTGATGTCAGTCCTCATCATAATGGTAAACCTTGAGAATTAATTGAATACAGGTCTATAACTCTAACTCTCATCCTGACCATGTTAGAAAAGTGTCTTGTACACTGAGGGATGACATTGCAGACTTGTGCTTTGGCTGGATGTTTCTGCCAAACCTGAGCATACAAAAATCACTTCCAGATTTATCTTTAAAGCACAGAGCCATGTTTTGACATTTAAAGGTCAGGGTTTCTTGCCTTCTCTTCTTAAGACGGACCACATGGACACAGATCCCAACTTTTAGCATGCCAACTCCAAAACTTTGTTTTCCAGACTTACTCTTTTCTTTGGCATCCCATTCTGTCCAGTGTGTGTTGTATTTGCCTTTCATGTCAGTAGAGAAAGTTCATGTTAGATTTGAGCCTTTCAGTAGATGATAGTTAGCTTGATGTCAGGGAGTCATTTCAGTTCCAAACTGTGAGGAATAAAGAAACCAATGACATAGTTGGGATCATCATTAAATCCTATTATAACTAGGTGCAAAAACAAACAAACAAACAAAATAATTTAAAAGATTGGAGGGGGAAAAAGATATAAAGGTCTTCACTGACTCATTTCGCCCTTATTAGTTATTAGATGATTCCTGTGATCCCTGAATGATCTTCTTTGCCAGACATTACAGGAAATGAAGCTGACCCCTGCAGCCTTCGGGGGATCATAAGCCCACAGGTGGATGCTGGAGAGGAAGTGGTTTTCCAAAACCTCATGGGCAGCAGCAGCAGCAAGGGCAGCAGAGCAGAAAATAACAGCAGCATAGCCAGGGATGAGCAGGTAAGCTGGGGGGGTTTAAGTAGCCCGCCCTACTTGAATGTGGAGGGCATGTGACTGATCAGCTGATCAGGACAGGCACAGCTTGAGTTGTCTGCCTGAACTCGCTCCACAGGCTTTGCCTCATAAAGATGTATTTGTGGGTAATGCTGTACAAGCAGTAACAAGAAAGGAACAAAAAAAATACCCAACATTCTTATAGAATTCATATTGTTATTTTTATTGTGTCCATTTGAGCAATTATACAAGCACCAAGAACTGAAGAAATATTTACAAAAAAGGAAGAAAAAAAAACAGTGTAAACCACCTTTCAAAATTCAGCTTGCTGAGATGCAAACCTTGTTTTCAGTCTGTTATATCACAGAGGTGCCTACAAATATTGACAGCACAGTATCCATAGTATCACAATAGACTAAAGCCATGTATGTGGTATAGAGATTCTTATGAATGACACAGGGTTCTTTAAGTATTGATAGATGCTCTGAGAGCTCCTCTTCTCACCGCGGCGTGGCAATTATCTCGTACCTGCGAGGCACGTTGGCGAAGCTGCTGAACTCTGGGACGAGGTTTATGCTGTCTGGGCCCTCAGAGCAGGATAAGGTGAAATGCTGCAGCAGTGACACTATGAAGATGAAGAGCTCCATACGAGCCAGAGACTCACCAACACAGGCTCTCTTGCCTGTGAAGACAGTCACAAACAAAGCTGTCTATAAAAAAACATCCTTTGTGATTGTGAAGGATCAGTGAGTGAAACACTATGCAGCACAAGATAACTAGGTCACCATGCTTGACCAGTGTGATGACTGGTGATTTATCTGCAAACTGTGTACTGTGTTTTACCTGCGGAAAATGGCATGAATGCAGGATGTTTCTTGAAGTTGCCATTCTGGTCCAAGAAGTGCTCAGGATTGAAGGACCCGGGAGTTGTCCAGTGCTTTTCCTCTTTCAGCACAGAGTGCAACAAGGGAATGATGACAGTGTCCTGTAGAGACAAAATACCAAGCATTTCATCTATTCTGTGTCATGTTAATCCATGCTGTGCTGCGGGATATAGATTTTAATAAATGTGATGCCTTACCTTGGGAATTGTGTAACCTCTAAAGGTGATGTCGTGGAGTGCATAGTGAGGGAGGCTGAAAGGGACGATGTCCAGACAACGCTGCACCTCATGGATGACAGCATCTGTGAAAGGGAGGGACTTCCTGTCCTCCATGTTGGGGCAGCGTTCTCGTCCAACCACATTCTCAATCTCCTGTTGCATTTTCTCTAGAGATGGCAAAGCAAACATGTGATCTCTGCTCTAGTGTTACAAATGGTGGGTTTTGAGCAGGTTTATCCAGTTGCTGACCACAGTGTGTTTACTGTCAGAATAGGACTTCTGTGTGCGCTGTGTGGGAACCTACCTTGTATTTTGGGATATTTTATCAACACACTCATGGCATATCTGATGGTGGAGCTGGTGGTTTCAGTTCCTGCCATGAACAGATTCAACACTGTTGACACCAAGTTGTCGTACTGAAACTCGGTTGTGGGAAGGTGCTTCTCCTGGGAGGACAGAGTGGTAACAGAGCTAGAAGCCAAAGCTGAGAATACTAAAATGTAGTTCAAGCAGCAGGCAACAGAAACCCACTTGGGCTTTTGTTTTCTTGAAATTGGATCGTTTGAATAATTAAACAGTGAAATCACTCACAACTACACCAAGAAAACAACTGTTAGTGCCCAAGATAATATTAATGGATATTTTGATCCTCAAGTTCTGTCCAACCTGATCCATTCGGGTGAGGAAGCAGTCAATGAAATCTCGTGGGGAGTTGGGGTCCAGTGTTTCCTTGTGCTCCTGGATCTTTGTCTCAATAAACTCCCTCACCTCGTCAATATGAGCAAAAATTGTGTGCTGGTGGCCGGGCAGACGCTCCATTAGCCAGGGAAAGATGTTGTACATCTGTGAGGGGAAGGTCCACAGCACATTTCATCTTGTTTTGTCATGAAATAATGATGTAAGATTGGCCATTTTGGAAAGTATCACAGAAGGCTCTACCAGTATATCATGAGGATGCCATGTGCATACTAGTATCAAAGTACTGAAAATGGAGGACATTCAACTGCTTACCTGACCCACAGGGCTATTAACAAACTTTATTAACACAGATATGATGTTGAGGAGGTGTAGGAACTGCTTGTCTTCATAGCTGAAGCGTTGGCTGAACACCAGGCAACAGATCACATTGGATACAGTCCGGCTCAACAAAAAGGTTGGGTCAAATGGTGTGGCTGGTGTGGGGGAGGGGAGGGGGGTTCAGAATTAAATGCATCATGGATATGTTTTGCAAATGCTAACGGTGATTTTAGAAAACCTTTTTTTCCACTATTTCTTTTTTTTCTGTCACAGTAGCAGTCACAAACCTCCAGATGTCCTCCCAGCTCACTGAACATTTTAACTGGCTGTAATCAGTTTCACAGCTATCTGTGTGAAACTGTCAGTCATCAACCCTTATTGATCAATATTAAACTCCAAACTTAAAAACATCATTATAGTGTGTAAACTCAATTCACCGCATATGCCCCTGTTTGTTGTCTTTGTAAATCAAGGCTTTGACTGAAGCCTCAGTGTTTTAGCCGGTTATGTAACATACTCAGTGCTTACTTTGCTCTCAGGCAGAGACAAGGATTAAAGAGTGCAGAGAAAAAAATACTCAGGGCAGCCCAACAAAGCTTCCACACAGTTGTTGACCAATTATTTAATGAGTCATCTACTTTTTTTTCTTTTCTTTTTTTGCCCGTTTCCATTTTTCAGAAGATCTGCATTTTGCCAATACATATAAAATCTTTGTTTCTTTAGTTCAATCAGACAACTCTGGAATGAGAAGAAATAATTCACTCATATTCATTCCCTGAATGACCTGCCTTGCCAGGCATTACAGGGAATGAAGCAGACCCCCCAGCAGGGAATCAAGAGACAGAGCCCACAGGCGACTGATCAGCTGATCAGAGTGGGCGCGGCCTGAGTTGTCTGCCTGAACTAGCTTCGCAGGCTTCGCATCATTAAAGCTCATTCATTCATCAACTATTTTTTTTATTTGTGTTGTCACTTAGACTTCAGTTAGGGCTGTACAAAGGAAATTGTGCTTGATAGATTATGCAACAATCCTCCTCCCAATCACTCCTGTGTAAAATGTTTGCTTTTGCACCAACAGCTGAATACACACCTTTGAATGTTTCTATGCGAGCTGTCAAGTGTTTGCTCTCTTCTTGGATCCACTCCTCCATGCCCTTGCGTCCCATCCCAAAGTCTCTCAGGGTTGTCAGTGTGAAACGGCGCAGCTGGCGCCAACGTTCCCCGTTACTGATCCCCAAACCTGACAGAAGGAAATGTGTTTGACGACGAACTGGAGCCATGATAGTGACATGCAGTCATGAAATCACTGATAAGCCCCCTGGACAGAGTCAACAGATTTGAAGTGTGTAAACTTTGTGAAGTGTGTTACCGTAGCCTCTGGTAGCTTTTATCAGAAATGGCAGCGGTCCTCTGCCTGTGAAGTCATCTGCGTGGTCCACCAGAGCCTCCTTCACTGCATCATATCCTACCAGAACAACCGTGCGCTGCCAGCCCAGGTACAGTGTGATCACAGGACCATATGTTTCACCGAGCTAGACAAAGGTGTGATTTATGAGGTCAGTAAACACTTATTCAAACTGATAATTTCCATGCAAGTCAAAAGTCAGTTTCAGTAATTACCCAGCATCTGCTCTGTTAATCAAAGTGAACAAAGCTACCTCACCTTGACAAAGCTTTTGAAGGGAGCATGTTTGTCCAGTTGTGGCAGGTTTCCTATGAGAGGAAGTGCAGTGGGTCCTGGAGGCAAACGATACTTTCTACTGTTTTTTACACTAACAATCCACAGCAGAGCTAAAATCAGTCCTGCCAGTATCAGTGTTGAAGTCCAGTCCATAATGCTCTGCTTCTGTCTGTCCTACTCTGTCACTCTGTGACCGTCTCTGTTGAATGTTTGTATTTATACGACAGGAAGCTGGGAGGAATGCTGCGTTACGCCACAGGTGAACCCTATGAGTGCTGAGTACACCTTAGTACACTTTCACCTGGTAGTTGTTTTTCACTGGCTCAGAGCCAGTGCAGGCAGCCTGACAAAGCAGAGAGTTTCGACGTTTGACCTAGAGCTGAATTATTTGAATTACCCAGAAGCCTGAAGTTGTCATGCTGACATTATTTCACAAATGAGAAACTTGCAATGTTAACACACACACACACACACGGTTTTATTATGTAAATTAAATAGAGTCTTTGGGTTGAACCTCTGCATGTTAAAATCAGCAGATTGTGATCCATTTGGTATAAGGGTGAAACTTGACATCTGTATGTCCTCCTGGTTCTTGTTTCCTCATTATTAGAAAATCTAGTAAGTGACTGCACTGGGCCAATTACAGCTCTTAGAGAGATATTGTTCCTATAATCCCTTTTTTCAAAAGCAGATGTGTGTGACAATGGGTTGCACTAAAGCCAAAAGCTCACGCCTGCAGCTGTGATGCTTGTGGCTGCACGTGCATGTGCATGTGAGGGATGAGCTGCAGGAGAGTGGCTGTATTGTCAAATTCTGGCATTTTTTGTTTGTTTTATTTTTGTTTTGTTTCCATATATATTTTGTTGTTGTTGTTGTCGTTGTTTTGCTTGTTTGTTTGTTTGTTTTGTTCTGCTTTTTGTTTCCATTAAACCTAGAATATATGTACTATATATACTAGGTTTTTCTTGCCGGCACTGCTATCAGGAAGACATCCACATGAGACAAAGATTACCAGCTGTGGTTAAAGAGAGTGCATAAATGCACTCAACATTGCAACAAAGTTTTAAACCCCTTTTTTAGGTTTAGATAGTACCATTTACTTTATGCATAATCAAATCTGTGTAAAGTTCTCAAAAATAAATGAAATTGTGTGTGTGGTCTATAATGTGCTTGTTCTGGACCAGGACATGATTTGAGTGCAGGTTATTATTACCATTAATATCACAACCCTTTTTTATACGCTACACATCTGTGTTGAAGTGCTTGTAAGAGACAGTGGATTATGACAGAACCTCTGACCCTCGTGTACAGTAGATGGTGGTTAATCAACAGCTAAACTCTAAATTATTTTCAGAGTCATTTGTCTGTGCTGAACAACCACAACAAAGCTAACTTCACTCCTCCGCACTCCTGCCACATCACTACTAATTACAGAAAATTCTTGCCATCCATGCACTACGTGTATTCTTGTGCTCTCCTATCAGTCTACCCTTTGTTTATATTTAACAGGAAATTGGCAGGAGCACAGCATTTGGCGGTGAGAGGTGAAATGAAGTGTGAAATAGTAATAGCATGTATCTTAATTCAAAACTATCAACTTAAAAAAGCTCTTAAAGCTTAATTTAAAGTCTTATACCCTATAGCTGCTCTAGTAGTAGTGCATTTATATGAACATGTAACTATAAACTATATAAACCAACAGCCTGCTCCTGTCAGGGCAGGGCACCACAGTTGACTGTTTGGTCTGGTTGGCAGTCATGTCAATATTGAGCAATAAGGCTTCGAGATATTTTATGACTTTCATAATAAGAAAAATGTGTGCTATGTGTGTTTACAAGGGGGAAGGAAGAAAGTCTCATATTTGCAGCATAGCAATTATTTATTTTCATCCGAGTGAAAAATTAACATCATGACAGCAGTCAGTTGAGTCCCTCTTATGTGGTATGTGACAAAGGAAACATATGTTGTTGTTGTTGCATAAGGCTTTCCGGTGCTAGATGTTGATCTCAGCACATAGAGCCCGTCCTAGTGCAAACACATACACAGTCCACATCCAGCTCATGAGCTTATTTTTGCTGCGAGACAGAATCTCAGATAAGCCCACACGGCCATTCACACTCAGCATTTCCCCCCATCATTTCCAAATCTGCTCCTTCCCCTCCTCTTCCATCCTTGGCCTGCTGTCTGCACTGCTGCTCCTTGCCAGCCAACAAAACAGCAGATGGATCTAGAGAGAAAGACGCACAGTCATGGTGACAGCAGGATTTATTTTAGGAGTTCACCTCTGGACTGCATTTCACCTAGTGTATCCAGATGTTTGGTGATGGGGTGATTTCTGAAAGCAGGGCAAAAGGAAATCAAGCCAATGTAGACAATGTGGACGAGGAGAAAATATTCACAGAGATCAACTTTTTAAAAAAGTATAAAATGAACACAGTGATGAGACAAAGAGTTGAGAAGCACTACTGTCATAATTTATAGACTAGTTTCCTCATGTACATGACTGTGTGGAACTACTATACTGGTCACCCCTCGCAAGCCCAAGCCATCCTGTGGCATAAAAAGAGTGATACAACATAGAGTGATCAGAGGAGTCGGGATCATGAATGATTTACCTGAGGAACATGGGCATAAAGCCAGGAAGAACACCCTCATTCATTAGACATACAGATAGCCCAACAAGTGATTACTTAATAACAATGCCTTTATATTATAAAGGAGTACCAACACAGGGATCTTGATTAGAATAAAACATCTGTAACAGTTTCTTGTCACAGCTAAAAAGCAAATCCCCCACAGTCAAACGCGTCAAAGTCAGAGTCTCCTTCAAAGTCGAAGCTGTTGAAGTGTGGAGAGTCCACATCCTGGCTGCAGGCGTGGAAGGAGCCTCCTGCAGAAAGCTCGGAGAAGCCTCCTGCGCCGTGAGCGATCTCTGGGGCTCTGCTGGCCAGGGGAGAGGAGGGGGAGCAGGAGCTGAGGTAGCCCAGGGCGGATGAGGCAGCTGCCCCTCCCATCAGCAGGCACACCGCCCTCACTGCCCGGGCGTCGCTGCTGTTGCCGTGGCGAAGACAATCCGAGACCCGATGAGGGGGGGCCATGGAAGCACTGCGTAGAGGCTGGCGTGGTCCACCGGCTGCAGAGGCCAGATGAATAACAATATAAACAATAAAATAATATAGGATGATAATATGGTGTGTGCAACATTTGAAATGTATTATAGGAACAGGTTACAATGTTAATTTGTTTAAAACTCCAAAATAAACCATTAAATGTATTTGTAGGTTAAGTTTGTGTGTGTGTCTGTGTGAGCACTGAGACAGCTGCTTGCTAATACGTTTATATCCAGCCTTGATTCTGGGTCTTTATACTCATCATCTCACTACGCTGAAACCTTATGACCACACAAACAAGATTAAGTGAGTGCGGTGTACAACTGTGTTCCACATCCACATCACTAATTAGGGCAAAGGGGCAACAGCACGAGTGCCTGAAAATCACCACATGTCTTTAAACCGAAGCTGATTTCCCATGGCATGATTGTTTGTCGCTGCTCTCAGCCAGCAGACTAGCCCATATTCCCTGATGCTGTTCAGCTTGAGACTTGCTACATCCATCACATAGCCACAGATGACCTGATAGCCGACCTTGGTTGTGGCCTCTGTCTCTAAAGGAGCCTCCCCGTTCAATGACTTGAGACATAGGAGGAGTGCCCTCACTGATCCTGGGTGACCCTGGGTCTTTGTCACTGGAGGAATCGGGCAGGGGGTCTCTGTCGGTGATGCAGGGAGTGATGCTGCGCTGTCTCTGAAGGGTCAGGGGTGACATAACACCCTAAAGAATGAGACAAGGATATCACAGAGGTTAAGTGTTGTTGTTTTTTTGAAGTGTTCATTTTTTATGTTTGCAGATATTATCCAGCATCTACAAGATGAGGACACAGAAACAGGCCTAAATGAATCCACAGCACAACAAGAGTGACTCACCTCTCTCACTTTTCTGATCAACTTCAGCCAAAGACTGAAAGATAAACATGAGAAGGGATTATATTTGACAGATGCAGACTTGCACTCACCTAAAACAACATGAAAAAAAGCACAGCACACTTTCCAAATCTGATTTTTTAAAAAGAGAACAAAAAAACAGTTACTGTAAACAAGCCTGATAGTATGTGGGACAAAAGGCGACCTAAATTCACCGTGTGTAGTGAACAGCTGATAAAGAGTGGGCCAAAGGACATTTGAAACCCAGTGTGTGTGTGTGTGTGTGTGTGTGTGTGAGAGAGAGAGAGAGAGAGAGAGAGAGAGAGAGAGAGAGAGAGAGATGCACCTGCAGTCATCCGGATTGTCCGCCAGTAACAGCAGGAACTTGTTCTGGGGTAGGATGAGGGCAAAGCAGCAGTCCCTCCTGCCCCCTGGAGGCAACTTGGGCAGATCCAGGATTTCTTTCCCCTCTACAATGGACTCGCAGTTGGTCTGCAGTGCTACCACCTGATCAGGAGGAGACTCTGCATCACGACACACCAGCAGACTTCCCTCCATGGTCAGCACAAGGTACTTCTCCTTCCACTGTTTGAACATGAAGCCCCCTGCAGACACACAGAGGCACGTAGGTAGGAAGTGGTCCAGTGGTTCATTTGTATTCTTTACAAGATTAATTTAGAAAGCATATGGATTCCAAAATTGAGAAAATTAGGACAATAATGGAGGAGTTTCTTTTGTTTAGTTTGTTCAGTCTGTATTCTTTCAGCACAGTGGAGAGTGACTGTTCCCACTTCACACTGGATGTGAAGCTTGTCACCCTTTCTGCTCTATTAATATTTAAATCCACTGTGTCATCTCCCATTAATTATCACAGTGAAGTGACCAAAAAAAAAAAACATGTTGAAATGATAAGTCCCCCTTCAACAACACTCCACTGAAATGTGTTTTCATTTCAGTATTGTGTCCAACTTGGTGATTAAATCGGATTAATATTATCATAAAATATTATTACAAACATACCAAGTGCATCAATGCAATGTAATTCACTACATCAGCAACAAACTGCAGCCTTGAGAAATCACTTCTCTGTCAACTACAATAAGTGATACACCCTGCAAGTATAATCTACAGCATCTGAACGAAAGGTTGAATCACACTGGCCAAGAGGAAATTCTCTCCCAGCCAACCAGCAGTACTGAACGTGTTTCTTGAAATGTCATTTCTAATCCATGTCCCTTCTTAAGAGGACATCATATGAACTAAACTAAGGTCTGTACTATACTTGTATATAAACATAACACAATGCCAACAACAGCAGACAAACAGTTACAATACAACGGTTACAACAATTACAATAATTACGTATGGTCTAAAAATAACTAGAAAAATATGAACTAGATGTGTGTGAACCTAACCCATGTCTGCCCAAAACAATATTAACCTTTGACCTTTGTAAAAAAAAAGGAAAAGCTCCTGTTTGTGGAGCAAACTAGGAGTTTTTCAGGACAGGGCACGCATGACAGCGCTAGACTGTAAGTGTCCCAGACAGCCGTCCATTGTGTAATAATGATAATAGATGCAGATCACATGTTGATGGATGGTGAAGACTTGCTCTATTTCTCCATACAGAGGATTAATGATGAACAGGTGGATTTTGCCATGGGGGCAGAGAGAGAGGTATGGCAGTTTAGATGGACTACCTGGTCATGAGATCATTAATGTGCTCATTACAGTACAGCCTGGACTTAATATAGTTCTTAGTTCACATAGTCAAGAGAGAAAATAAAGCAACAACTGAATGTGATGTGCTGACATAGCTAGTTAATGGTGTCCTCTGCCTGTCCCCCTGGGCTACTATCAAATAAAATCGATGTAGATACAAAACAGATGTAACATAAGCACAAAGACATGAGATATTGGCAGAGTCCTCGGTGATGGCTTGGCAAGCAGAAAGTGAACATCTCATCATTCTGTAAAAACACATCTGGCAACAATTATATCACACAGACTGACTCTCAGACTGATGTCACTCATCTTGGAGTTGGATTGCTGATCTCTGCAGCTTCAGTAGTGCTGCTGCTCTTAGAGGAATACATGTTGAGACTTTATCATACCATAAACAGGAGGCCATCCCTTGGTTCTTATTTTTTTTAGTCATTTTCAAAACATTTTTGTTGTTCTGCACAGCTTGAATGGTCAGTATTCTTCACACAGACTAAAGAACAACAACAACTCTACTCAGATGCACAAACAGGATGGCATAAACTAGAGAGTATACACTGCAGTCAAACACAGGCGGATAGAGAGAGCATTTAAAAGAACAATCATCATCAACCTCAAATAAACTACATTTGATGCAAATAAATCTCCACAATGCCCTGACACAAACTATGTAACCGACCTCTGATTTACTCACACAAATAGATCCATATCTGATATTTTGCATACTGATGAGAAAGTCCAAGCAGGCCTACCATATTTCCTGAGGAAGCCTCGGTGAATGCCCGCGGTGCTCATGCCTGTGGTTATCACAGCAACAGGGACTGAAATGAGACGTTGGGTGTCTGATGCAGGAAAATAGGGTAAGAGAGATTGATAGAGAGAGAGAGAGAGAGAGAGAGAGAGAGAGAGAGAGAGAGAGAATAATCCGTACTATTTAGGCCTTCCTTCCTTAAACCCGTGCTGTCATGAGTGGAATTGGAGCCTAGTCGCTGTTTCTGTGCACAGAAACATCATATGAGCGTAAGAGGCCCAAATAATCATAACGGCGATGGATAAATCCCACCAGACATATCCTATGATTTTCATCACGACCATCACCAGATGTCATACTGGACTTTCCCATACTGCTCCTCTCCTGGGAACACGTACACAGATTTAAGCCTCTGTGCGCAGCCCTGCACACAGCATATGGGCAAATCATAATAGCTTATCATTAAACCGTCATCAAACCAGTACCTCGTGTATCTCTGCATCCTTGGATGGCCTACGAGCCAGGGCTTGGATCACCTCCCGCTCACGCAGATTAAAACAGAGGGATTATTATTCTTGCACAGCTGGAAGCCTGTTGATGCAGTGCTGTATAGGCCCAACCAAGATTTCAATCTGCACAGACGCCCCTCCACCCCTTCTCAATGCGACAACCTCCAAGATATTATCTGTTTTTCAATGTCATATATCCTTGCAGGATTAAACACCATAGCCATTGTCCCACCAGAGCGAGCTTATCACAATTACAACAACATTATATAACAGGATGGATCTCTGAGACACAGCTGCACCAAATAAACACATCACATATAGGCTACAGTACATAAAGATGGTGACGGCCTGAAAGACAGAGGGAGTGTACATGAGACAGTGGTGGTCCTGTCACCATGCCTCCAATTGATCATGTGCCCTGGCTACTTGGCCAAGGGGATGTCCCTTTGGTTGACTGGTAAGCGTGCATGACTCTTACCCAGGAGGTGTGGGTTCAATCCCCGCCCGGGCCCTCTTCGCCTTACCACATACAGTAGTACTCAGCAGGAGTGGTGGAATCACATTTACTCAACAGGTAAGGGTAAGAAATACAGACATTAATATAAATAAGCAGTTATTTATAGAAGGCTCCATTTCACTTGTCCCTTAATCAGGGAGGTCAAAGGTCATGCTGACCATAAAGATCCGTCGTCCAGCTAGAATCAGTTCAGTGACTTGTGTGGCCAAGGGAAGTTTTGGTTTTCTTTTCAGCGCCCATGTTCACAGGTTGGAGCAGATACACTGGCTGCATGACCCACGCATTTCACACCTTGCAGCTGCATTGCGTGATCTGGAGATTCAGCATCTCACCTACTTTTCACACTAGGCAGAAAAAAAGACCTGCTGATGTCATATAACATCACACCAATCTGAACTGACACCTTCCACTGTGGGTGTGGCTGAATCTGAATAAAAATATATACACATTTATGTTTTTTTTTTAAACCATTTTAGCAGTTGCATTTGGAGACAACTACATTTTCAGTAAAAAATGAACAAGAAGTAAATTTATAGTGACAAGAAATCCAACTTCTGGCTGTAGCAGAGATGCAGCTGGTGTCAATACACACGTGTGCAACTCCGCACACGCTACCACAGCCAGGGCGTTCCCAGTGCTAGGTTATGGCGGGCAGTGGAGGCAAAGCATTCAGTTTCACACTATGGGATGGGCTCTTACCACCACTGTTATAAACATAACAACTGAGTCAGGCCAATTCAGGAGTGGAAAACATCTTGGAGGAGAGGTTTCTGAAAAACATGCTAACATCCCATAATAAACCTCTGTGCTCTGTGCTCTATCATTCCAAACAGGTCATCTGTTGGACAGAGTGACAGTGTGGGATATGTTAACAGGAAAGGCCGTGGTGCAGTTTAAGGTCACTCTGGCTCAGCATGTTGGGCTCTGTGCCATCACTTGATGAAACACAGTTCAGTGTCCCAGGATGGGAAAGTGAGGTGGTGGAGCTTAAACGGTGGAGCAGACGGTCACAAGAGTCATTCCTCTTGTGACTGTGCCAAGAGAGATGACAGGTTTCATCTGCATAAACACCAGGATGTTTGCCTCAGGAAGAAACTCCAGGCTCATGTTCAAGTTTGATTTGGATTGAACATTTGTGCGACAACGTTGGAAAAACAATTATCTGATTCAAATAAAATCTTTATTTGAATAATGTGATTTTGATTCATCAAATCCCATCTTTCAATATGTCTTTTACAGGCCCCCGATGATGCTTCAAGCTGTAATCTTGTCCATCATCCATGGCCAGCCCTCTCATGCAACGAGATTTCATCAAGCGAGAGACAAATCGAGGACAGACATCACTCAGCTCATGGTATCAGCAGACAAAAGGCAGATGTTTTGTTGCATTTCAATGAGATTGTGCCTTATAAAGATGGCAATGAGCTGGACTGAAGCAAAGCTACATGAGAGAGGAGGATGAATGAATTAGACACCTTGTTTACCTCCTCACACTGTTGTCAGTGCACTGCAGTCCTATGGCAAAATATATTAGCCTAGGCTACTTACTGACTTATGTCTTAGATAAAAGATATGTGTTCAAACTACTACACTGTTAGATATATATAGCGCCTTTCAAACATAGCATGCATCTCAAGGCGCTGAGTAGAGATAAGAAGAGAATTAATGTAGGTTAGAAGTTTTATATACCTCCCAGTGCATTGTGGATGGTGATCGCCGTCATGTCAGCCAGGAAGCGAGTTTCAGGGCAATCCTTGCGCATGCGCACTGGCAGCGGAAGAGATAACAAGACACTGGGAGCTAATGCTCCATGAGCTAATGCTACAAACAAGCTTGAAATGTGGACTTTTTTTTCGGGACAATTCCGCATCTCCGGGCTTCAGTACAAGACGGACATTACATACGAGCAGAATGGAGGTATTTGGATGTTTTTTGGTGTGTTTTTCTTGACGAAGACCGCTGGTGTCCGCTTGCATTGAAATGCACTACGCCAAGACTCCCTGTAACTCAGAGAAGCCACGGAGGCCTCTGAAACAATATCTTTCCCATGTGCATGATGACTGGTTGATGACACTAATGGAAATATGGTTATGGCTTGATGCGGGTCCTTGAACAAACTTGCAGATAAACATGCCTGAGGCCGGGACTGAGAGTCTGGTTGATCAGAAGATGCCAGTGTCTGAGACTCAGAGAAGTCTGACTGAGAAATATTCTGGCGTGATTATCAGTCTATTAATAAGGGAGGTTTGTTAGAAAAGTTCAGATGGTGAACAGCACCATAGGGATTATTTGTGGGACAGTCAGGGATTTAGGTTTAACAACAGGTGGACAATGAGCCGTAAAGAGTCATTTTAGGACACAAAGTGTGCCACCTCCACTGTTGGGAAGTGGGTGATGACTGTTGCACATGATCCCGATGCCCAACTAAACACTTCCTGGGCCACAAGATATTAAGGTGGCCTTAACCTTTTGTGATTTAATTATGAAATAATATTGGAACAACTTGTTATGCTGTGTGAGAGTGCAGTGCAGTGCCTTCTTAATGGCCCAGAACAGCCTCAAGTTATAAATGTCTAACAGTGGTAAATAAAAAATGAAAAACAAACAAACAAACATTTTCCATGCCTTGAGCAATGGTGACTCAGATCCTATGGTATTTGTTTACACAACACAAACTATAATTACGAATATCTGGTGCATATTTGTGTATAATTAGAAAGAATTTGAAAAATGATAATGTGCAGCAGGAGAGATTGTTGTTGTCCTTGTGAAGAAGACGGCTAGCATACTTAGTTTGTCCATGTGGATAACATTAATGTTAATTCTTGGACTCTGCATTTTTGCCCCCTTAATCCTGTTGAATATTAAAAAATATTTATTTATTTATTTTTTGAAAGATTTGAAAGGGCAACCAATTGAAGTTGCCCTCAAATCAACTTCTCTAAGTCAGGGCTTGTCTCGATGAGGCACAAAGACCGACTGGGCACCTACTCACACTCAGGAACAGTCCAACCAGTGTGATTATCTAAAAGCTATCCAAGTGATTTGTGTAGAATAATTCCAAGCTACAACCTGAGCTGCTCTGTCAGATGATGAAGAGAGGATGTTGTGTGTTGTGTGTGTGGGAGGGGGTTGAGAGGCCTACAAATGTTTGTCCTATCCCGGTCCATATTGCAGTAACTAATGCCTGGCCTGAGCACCCACCCAGTACACATATCTACATGCATTTCCAACAGCTTACACTAAGCATGGCTTAATTGGTCTTAATCTAATACATTACCACCACACTCTGCATTTACTTTAAATTAAATTACTGAAATTTCTAAACAACATGTATTTGATCCCATTCACAGATTGAGGTCATTGCGTTAAGTATCAGCAGGGGGCAGTAGAGTCTATGCAAACTTTAACCAGTCACGTGTTGCTCAGCCCCTGTTGATGTATGATCAGGTTGGGGGAAGCACTTTATCTTTGGTTGCATCCAGGCTGAAGAAAGGGGATGAACTAAGAGAAAGAAAAGGCTAGCTCAGCCCCGGGTGGCCGTGTAGCTGGCCAAGCGGTAGAAAGGTGTTTCCCATGTCTTGCAGCCAATAAGCACTCTCCTTTGAAACAGGAGCCCGGCGAGATGTAATGGTGCTGTGTAGTGACTGCCTTTGTTAGGGAACATAATAACTGGTATCCATGTAACTTATTTTGCTTGTGCAAGTGGCTTTGGAGCTGGAAGTATGTGCTTTCATCTCTGCTAATCCGCTTCATCTAACAATCCCTAAATCTATAAGTCTTGGTGTTTGGTGAATCAGGTTTGCAGGATTTTGGTGTTGCTTAAACCCAAACACTGCTTCCTGGACCTAATGCCCACCCCCTCTGAAACTAAACATTCACTCCTTCCAGGTCCATCCAGCCCCCAAACCTTGTGTTTTTGAGTAGAACACCCCTCTTTCTTGTACAGGACCCCCTCAGTGACCCTCCACCCTCCCCTCTCTGCCTCTCTCTCTGTGCTTCTATCTGGGAGCAGTGAGAGCACCATTGCTCAAGCTCCTATTGAAAAGAAAGCATATACAATGGGGTCTTTCTCAGTCCCTCTCTGTCTCCATTAAAGACCCTGGGAACACAACACTGTCCACAGAGCCACTCTTAAAGGGCCAGTGGGACCCAGGTCTCCGCAACCTGAGTCCCAGCACCTCCCATCATTTTCATGGGAAAAGAAAAAAAAAGAAAGAAATCTATGCAGCAAATCAATTATTCATGAATGGTATGTGAACTCTGCAGGGCCATCTCCCAGGCAGGGAGCACCAGCATCACCTCTCCAAATGAACACTCCACCTCAGACGTTGCAGCCTACAACAACACAATAAAGCTGCTCTGAAGCTCCCCCATACGTCTGATGAGAATCAGGGACGGCAACATTTGTTTAGACTGCAGCTGATGATGCTCTCTTCTGTTTTGACTGAAACGGTATGTTCAAGCAAATTCCCAGACCCAGACACTCTGATGACATAACCCTGGTTATGTGGAGTAGAAATAGACACACAAACACAATAATAAACACTCGGTGTTATTACTGTTGTTTTACTACATTTTTATGGTCATGGCTGTTTGTCATTGTACATAAGACTTTCATAATTTATGAATATTTGAAACACCGAGCAGAAAGCTAATGAAATTCACATTGTAATGTGACAAAACTCATCAGATGGTCTTTCAAGAAGATTTATTGAAGATTAAATGTTTACATAAATATTGAATAGAAATGAATGACCTGTAGCTCATTGGGGCTGTGTGATTGCTGGACTAAGGTTTTCTTAAGAATAAGACAAAAGCAGGGAAATCATGCAAAAACATTTATGAGTAAAGATTAAAAAATAATTAATTAAATAAAACATGCAAACACAGTATGAGAGCAGGCAGTGTGCCAGCTGCGGGCTTTAAAGCAGCTGTAAATATGAGAAAACGGACATTACGTAACTAATGTGAGAACTGATTCAATAACCAAGCAAAGTAAGTTACAGCTCTTTTCTAAGTAATGTTTGAATTATCTGTGTGGCATGTATCTATAAGTAAACACTGATCATCTGTGCGCTGTCTGAGTGCTGCACAGCTCGGGTCTGTTGTTCGCCACAGACTGTCAGTGTTTCAAGCGGGAAACGGATAATTTACTGGGCTATTTACAACTTCTGGTGATCGGTGTGTAATTAAAAAGCGAATGGGCGATTGTGTTAAGACAATCAGCATGCCGCAGGGTTCCTCACATCCTTTGAGAAAAGAAGGGAGACTCGGGGAGAGGAGGAGGGGGTGGTGGAGGAGGAGAAGGAGGAGGAGGAGGAGGAGGGTGGAAAAAAGTTGAGTTGAGGAATTTGAATCCTGTTTGAAGGGGGAGAGAGGGAGAAGAAAAAGCAGTGGGGGGAATGTCTGAGTGATTCTGAGGAACCGGTGGGCAAGAGGGAGACTTTGGACGACAGGCTGCAGGAAACACTGGTGTAAAAATACTCCCGCTGTCTCTAGAAATAGACTCCGCTTTGGACAACTTAATCTGCTGCGTAAAAGTCTGGAGCGGCTTTTCGCGGTGCGCTCACTCGGATAACTAAAAAGTTTGGCGGCCACTTCTCCGTGTTGGGATCGACCAAAACAACAGCACAAGAGGAAAAGGCAACAAGAGTTTTTTTTTCTCTCTCTCTCTTGACGGTCTGTCTCCTTAAAAAAAAAGGGAACTGAAACGATCGGATTCGCTTTGCTTTGGTCCCATCTGCGGATAATCACTTTTTCACTGTATCTGCTGGAGCACAACTTTTTCCCCAGTGCACAGCAACTTTGGATGTGTGAGCAGCTGAGATGCGGTGATGGAGTCCGGTGATGTTTCCAAGATGACTGCTCCTCTCCCGAAGCTGGTTCTCAGAGGTGATCTCAGTTCAACCACAGCCATGAGTGGCTTTAAATGGTCACTTGTGCTGCTCATCGTGGTTTTCTCTGCGTGGAGGCCGGTAACCGCCGGCACGCTCACAGGTAAGACCCACAGGCAGCCGAGAAGCAGCGGCTGGTTAATCCAATCTCACTGTTGTTTGCCAACTTCACTGCGAGGAAAACATCGTAATGAGCAATTAGCCCCGTCAGCTCTCTGCTTCTAACTCATTACATCAATTTGCTCTGGAGAGGAGAGTGTAACCACAGCTGCAAGTGCCTCCAACATCTGGCCAGCATGAAGGAATTCATTACACTCATAAAAAGGGCCTTTTAAAACGAGGTTATCAAAGAAAACAAATAAAAGAGCACTTTTATTGGTTATATCAGACTGAGGAGTTTTGTACTGAGGATTAAAATTCTGCTGATGGGCAGACAGTGACAGCAGGTAAACTATGCTGGAGGCCTGCTCCACATTTGTTCCACAGAGCTGTTTTCCTACACTGGCATTCAAGAGTTGTGAATAATCATGTTTTGAGATCAGGTGCAGCAACAACAACATTTTTTCTGCCCTGGCCTTCTCCAGAGCAGATATCCAGACTAAGATCACAACCAGTCATGGTCATTTCAGGAAAGTGGGAGATGGTGGTGATAATAGGCAGGCAGGGATAGAGTGAGTCAATAACTCCTGTCTGGTCTGGAGGAGAGGTAAAATTACTTAAAGCATATTTAGAGGATGAAAATAGAAGTCGTTCAGGGGTTCTTATCTGTTTGAAAAATCAACTTAACATTTCTGACTCCATTAGCCAGTGCAGCCAGTGGATGAAAACATGGAGTCCCTGCAGTGGCCTCCACCTGTCAGCTCATGTGTTTTGACCATTATGGTTACGCTGTATCTCTGGGAGCTGTACCCTGGCCTCATGTATGAGCAGGAGGGACAGAGATTACTAGACGCTGCTGTGATTTATAAGCTCAGACTGACGGTTTCAAAGGAGAATTTTTCCCGATGTCTCAGTTCCTATTTGGATGTAGGTATGGCTGGGGCCCAGGAGTAAGGGGATGTGAGGGATGAGGAGGGGTTCACGGGGCCGAATGCTTTGCTTTATGAGTCAGAGCCCGGTCTGACTCAGACTCCAGCAGTGGAATGATGGATGGGGTAGGGGGCAAGAGTGGAGGAGAAAGAGTTTGGAGGGGAGGTGGCAAAATGTGTAGCGATGAATCCAAAGAATGGCATGAAAAGGAAGCTAAATGAGAGAAGGGCAGAGGCGCAGCAGTGAATGGAGGGGCTGAATTATGTAGCGTTGAAAAAGACAGAAAGATAAAGGGGGGAGTTAGAAGGAGGATAAATGCAGGGACTGTGTTGGGTATTTTCGGTATGTGCATGTCCACTGACATTTAACATCTGAGCGCTTTCTGGAGAGAGAGAGAGTAGGAGTAGAGAGTGTGCAACAGAGGCAGATAATGAAAGGCAAAAAGTGTGGGACCTCGAGCGAATTTAGGGGCAAAAAGGGAGGAGATAAGCACAAATGCATCCGTGGAGACCGTGGCCACACACACAGGACACAGTCTGACCGTGGCCTGCTCTCTCCGTCTACCTCTGTGTTCTCATAAAAGGTTTACGAGGGTATTATTTCATGAATACAGCACAAAGAGACAGAGAAAGAAAGTAGGGCTGTTTTTGTCCAATATGACACTTAAAAAAAAACAAGTCAAGGCCATGTAGATTCTTGAAAAGGTTCAGCCAAGCTTAAAAAGAAAGGGAGGGATGACTTTTAACGCCAAAAAGCACACAGAGACAGAGAGGCAGTGGAGCAGAGACCCAGCGGGGCCCTTCATTTATTGCACACTCCCAGAACACGCTACTTGAATGCTGTGTTGTGTTTGTGTGTGTGTGGATTACATACGTTAAAAGAATCAAGGGCACGTTCTACATATGAGTAAAATTAGATCTGCCAGTTCGAGCCTCTTTACTTTACAGATGTGTTTTCAGTAGCTGAATGATGTGCGTTGTGTGAGGCGGGTTGCGGTGGAGTCCTCTGGGGTCACAGTGAAGGGGTCAAAGGTTGAAGGTTGGCCATGAAGTAGACGAGGAGGGCGGGTTGACAAGCTTGAGAAAATCTTTACGTGCATCGCTCAGTGAAACAAGTGTGATTTATTCCCGAGTCCAGAGATTCAACAACCCCAGGCTGAGTTGGAACATGGTCAGATGATTTCATCTTTTTATCTCTTTTATCAAGTGCAGGAGTGAGCGCTCCCGCCTCGCCATGGCCAACTCCATGCATGGTTAGCATTTTTATTCGATGCCTCAGAAGAAAGAAAAGGAATCCATATGCCCACTGCATGCCTGCGTCCTCGCCAGCTTTGGCTTTTAATGGAGCTCAAGGTTGTGAGCGTCCTCCTATCTTTCAAATTGCATGACTTTCCCTTAGCATCATCAGAAGGGAGTCGTCATCTCACGTCTGTTGAATGTCTTGAAAGTAAGACCAGCCAGAGAAGTTTATAATCATCATATTTATGGTGATTCTCCCCGTGTCACTTTCTTTGGGATGTTGAACAGATTCACAGAGATCTTGGCAGACTAACTGCAGGCCTATCATTGCAGTTTGAGAGAAACCCTGAATATGTTTAATGTTTGTGTTGGGCTCTCTGTGCTCTGTCGGAGCAGCCGTCCTCTAACAAGGACTCTTTTGTTCCAGTATCAGCTCTGTCCTTCTCAGGTCAACTCATCTATCAGTGAGAGACACAAGATAACCAGACTGACTGAGAAGCCGGTGCAGCGGTGGGGAAGCCCTGACTTTACCTGATATGATCATAGCTCAGCATTGGCAAAATCAAGCACATCCAGCATAAAGGAACATATTCATCAGAGCTGGCTCATGGCCAAATTAAGCTTTAAGGGGTGAAAAAAAATTAGCTGATTAATTGATTAGTCATTTGTGATTAAGTGTTTAAGCAATTTATTAAACCAATCATTGCTGGTTTGTTAATTCTCCTTTATTATTCAATAATGAAAGTAATCACTTGTTAATGAGTCATTAACATAATAGGGCTGTAGGTAGATTAGTAATTCGTCAAATAATTGCTAGACTTTTCTTTATTTGCCTTTATGTAATGATAATGATAGAGCAGTGTTGAATAATTATGTTTTTTAAGTCATTTCTCTTCCTGTTCATAATATGGACAAATAACCAATTCCAAAATTAGTTTATTATCAGGAAAGAAGAAATAATTAATTTTAGTTGTCAGTCACTTTGACATTTAAAGGTTCCTGTTTTAGTTGAAACTCATGTGATCCTCTCTTCTGATTGGCTGACTATTCTCTGAGTGATCCAATAGCGAATTTCAGATAAACACAGTGACACCAATTGCTGCTCTGTTGGATGAGCTCAAGGGTGGTAACTGCTTTTTGTGACGTCTGTTACAAAGTTACAGAGGTTCTTCTGACAGCTGGTTTTAAGGCTCAGTTTCTGAATACAATATAATAATAATCAAAAAAGACACACGGCTCTCATGATGCACAATAACAGATGCATCTTTATTCATGAGTATAGTATGACCTCAGACCAAGCAGCAGAGAGCATAACACAGAGAAGCTTGTAGTTTTCAGTTTTCTTGTTGTGAAAAACTTTATTGTGTTGTAAATGTGTGTTAGATGTTAAGTGTGATAGAAACACTGACTCTTGGTTTCTCCCTCTCTTAATCAAAGAATTGGAGTTTGAGCGGAGTCCTGCCACTGTCGTCTCCTCCCTGGGCAAACCTGTCACGATGCACTGCGCCCTGAAGGGCACGGGGGGCGAGGAGGAAGACCCCCCTGATGTGCTCTGGCTGAGAGACGGTGCCCCTCTCCAGTACGCCGACACCAACCAGTTCCAGTTTCACACTGGCAGCAACAGTTGGACAATTATGAGCACTTTGAGGTAAGCTCCAGTCTTTTCTGCGACACATATCCGTTGCTTTTGTAGAGTTAATGCATTAGATAATAATAAGAATAATGAAGAATATTGTGAGGCGGCCACACCTGGCCTAAATATGTCAGTAGTGATTGTATCATCCTCTCACCCAGCCTAACCAGTTATGTTGCTGTATTACGTCATCATGTTTACTCTCAGCGACAGTGGAGCACTTTGAAATTAAGTTCTGAAATAGTAAATGATATAGCCCAAGCAAAATCCCATGTGCCTCTCCTGCTGTTTAATCCCCAGTGTGATTGGATGGCAAAACCTGCCTATCTGTCTCCATTTATTTGTCGTTGGTTGATCTTTATAAATCATGTCAAATCTTATCATTTCATGCACAACAGTATCGAGAAGGTCCAGCTTCCTGACATGGGCTCCTATCGATGCGCTGTTCTATCAGAGAGCCACCAGATTTTGTCTGAGGAGGGGAGCATTCAGCTGGAGGGTGAGTGCATCTCCAACACCAAAATACGAACAATCACACTTCATCTGAGCTCTACAGTCTGTTTTAGTTGGTTTGGGTCTAATTGATCTGATTTCTTTCTCAGGCCTTCCTCATTTCTCTGTGGAGCCCCATCACATGTCTGTAGTGGCCAATGTGTCCCTGAGCCTGAGCTGCGTGGCCCACGGACCTCCAGATCCGGTCAGGGTCATCTGGCTGCAGGATGGCGTGCCTCTCAACAAACTGACCGACCCAGTGGCGTTGTCACCCTCTACGCTAGACCTCACAGGTATCACCTATGATGAAAACTTAGTGAGACCCCATAATGGTTTTGTCCTTAACCTCGTATTTATGTGACCGGTGTCAGCGGGTTTCAACAAACACAGACAAAATCACCAAACACTTAAGTTTAAACAGTGTGCAGTGATTTAAGTTGAGTTTAGTGTAGAATGGTCACCGAGAGAGACAATTAGAAACAGAATATCTTTCTTCTTCAGCTTCTGTCTGGTGCTCCACCTATCTGCCACTTATTGAACAGAGTAGGCGCCAGAGAGAGCGCATTAGTGGCGACTCGCTTCTAAGTAGCCAAGGTTTGTCCAAAGAATTTGTCACTGGGTGTTTTTTTTTAAAATCTAAATCAAGTGACAAATGTGCTAAGTTGGCAACACTGCTAGTGTGTAAAGACCCTGAAACCTGAGAAACAATCGGTGGATAAACTCCATTGCAGTCACTTGGCATTTCATTGACCAATGGTGGAACTATGACCACTCAGCTCTATTACTCAGTCAGTCATGGACGTAGAGCTGTTGTAGTCTAGCCAACAAAATAGCAACTCCTCTTATTTGAAAAGCTTGAAACCAGAAAATGCCTAGCGTTGCTGACCAGCTGACTGGTAAATTGTCTTTTTCCTCACTTTTCAGCTCTGTGTTAGTCAAGCAAGAAGCTGCTTTCAGTCTGTGATTCAAGTAGCAAAGTTTTAAATTACTATATACAAGACAATTCAAAAATCCTCGGTTTTCATTTAATCCATTTAGGTTGATTATAGCGCACTCCTTCCAAAGCTACACAGCAACCATCTTCTATAGTTTCAAAGACTTCCAAATCCCCCCCTTCATGGCTTAAACAAAACCACCAAATAACCACCCTCCCCAGTGAGAGCAGGCTGCCTGGCACGGCGCCAGTGGACCCATTGAGGATGTACTGTCCCTTGTGGTTGTGTGGGTTTGACGGGTAGAGGCAGAGCAGCATGCACAAGATGAACTGGGAGATGGAAAATAAATGGGCAGAGGGCATAGAGAGATAAAAGAAAAGAGTATAAAAAGGGGGAGGGGTCTGTTACTGCCTGAATGCAAACCACAGCTGCGTGCCAGATAGCTGGCCTGTATTAAGGCCAGTAGTAGGAGGACAGGCAGAGCAGGCTGAGTCAGACTGAAGGAGGGAGAGGCAGGCGGCAGTGGTCGGTTGAAAGGATCTGGTTTGAATCATCAGAGCAGACAGCTTGGTGCTGACCAGCACCCGTTTGACGGTAACCTACACTCACATCTCTGGAATGGACAGCTGCTCTGGCAGACCACAGGTCCGAACCAAGGAGAGCACAATGATCCTTCAATAGGCCCGTAAGAACCAGTGAGGAATTGAGAACAACACTTGTACTTATAACTTCATGTTTAATTTCTATCCTTATCTGATAGACAGTGTAGGAAAAACACTGTTATTCCTAGTTCCAGTTTTAGGGAGGGAAGTTATGGACATAAACCTAAAGAGAGTCGTCATAAACTGTTTCATATTTTTTCCTTTTGGCCGCAAAATCCCCGAGATGCACGTTTACGATCACTGTCCTACTGAAGTCAGCACTTTTAACCTCATAGTTTCATTTCAAGTCCAATGAGCGCTGAAATGTTTGCGTCATTCGTCAAACAGAATGTGGAAACATTCACTGACTCCTTCTCTTATCGGACGATTTGATACATGTCTCTGTCTCGTGTCTTTGCAAAATGTACATCTTTGCAAGCACTGTTTGAATACGTAACCTCCTGAAAATTTTAAAGGGCATTTTTCACCACTTTATGACATTTACCAGCTAAATGTATCATGAAATTAGCACCTTAATCAACGAAAGCAAAACTTAAATCCACTGGAACACATGAACAGCTATGAAGAGCGAATGCCTAATACCTTCTGACTGCATGGCGCATGTGAGCCAAGGAGAGAAAGCTTTAGCACAGCACTGTGTCACTCCCAGCTGTCAGTAACAGTTCTGGTCGGTGCTGTGATGCCCATGAGCTCAGGAGTTTTTCCTGTTGACCAACTGTTTCAGCCGTTCGGGGGATGTTGTGATGCAGTCTGCCGATAGGGAAGGAAAGAGACGGAGGGGTGAGTGGCGCAATCTCGAGATGGCCTGATGAGCAGTTCATTCACCCAACACAGCCAGCGATCATCCCTCCCTCCCTCCTTTTCCTCTCGCACAAACCCACTGCTTCACCCAGCGAGGATCGTACCCCCTGTTCTTTTTCCGGCCGCAGCACAATGGAAGCATGGTGCCGTCAGTGCAGGGCAGCAACACACTGCGTGATTCTGTGTTTGTGGCCGATGGACAATGTTGGGGTGTTAGATAACAGTGATAAAACTTGAATGTCACATGTTTCAGTGTGAGTGTGTGTATGTAAGCCCGTGTTGTCCTGTGGAAAGACTTGAGTGTGTGAGCACACTGTGAGTCACTCTGTGTGAGGACTCATTCACTGTTGAATGTCAAAATGTGTCACAGTGTTTTGCACGCTTCCGAGGAGCCTCGGCTCCTTGAAGGCAGCAGCTCGGCCTTTTACGCCCGCACCTCCACAGGTGTAAAAGATTTGTCTTCTACGTCACTGTCGACACACCTCGCCGTGGCTTGACTGAGAAATGTTATCGGTATGTGTCTGTCGGAAATTTAAAAATTGTAGACGGTTGGTTTCATTTCAACGCAATGGGATGTTTGCGCAAAGCCCCAGCTGTGAAAACTTACAAGTATTGTTCTTGTTTGACAAGGAGCTGTAATCAAAAGTCAAGTGTGTCTAAGTCTGACACGCTGTGGGATTTTAACGAGATGAATTTGTGTTGCATGGACTGGCACTGAACTTTACCTTTATATGGCCACAGCTGTTCGTCTGATTTTGATGAAATGTAGCAGAAAGATGCTTGACCGATTGTCAAGAGGCGTTTGTTCTCATTTCTCTGAGACCCGTTTTTATTTCTTTGGCAAAAACTATGGTTTTCACTTGTGTCAAAACTCACACTCTCATCAACAAGCACACACGAAACCCAAAAACCAATCATGATTTTGTTGTTGACAAAGATCTTTGGTAAGATCACGTTACCTTATGGAAACTGTTACCCTCACACTTTGCTCTCACTTCAGTTTGAACTTTCACAACATTTCACACATCAACATTATATCCCAGTCAGCATGCTGAGCCCTTGGTTTCTGAAGACCTCAAAAGGTCCTGCTTCACACATACATGTGGTTCCTTTTGTCTTCCCAGGTCTGAACAGGACCAGCACCTTTTCCTGTGAGGCTTATAACCACAAAGGTGTGTCCACGTCCGGATCTGGTACCATCACAGGTAGGTGTCACATTTTTTTACAAAACAGCCCTTGTCATTCGATTTGGATGTGCTGTTCTGTTTCTAAAAATGCATTCACCCTTTCTTTGTTGTGTCTTTCTTTATTGTCTTCAGTTCTTCCATCACAGCCTTACAATCTGAGCGCTGTGGAGATCACTCAGACCAGTCTTCGTTTATCATGGCAGCCTGGTTTCGGGGGCGACTACCCAATAATCCGCTGCTCTGTTCAGGTGAGACAATGTTAGATACACGTGAGAGGAGATTATCACAACTAGCTGAGAAATCTGGCCTGGAAAAAATCAATGTGCAACACTTGACCTGCGTGTTAAACAAACCTACCACTCACTCTCTGTTTGTGAGACTGTGTAGAGCAGTCTTACCTTTCCTGAGCCTGATTTAAAAGAAAAGAGAACTTGCTTTTCTTTTCTTCTCTTAACTCATCCTCTACCCCTCCCTGCTTTATTCATGTACCCGTGGATCAGGTTTCACTCTGGGAAAGTGGCCTCCTGGACCAGTCTCATGCAGCACCACTCCCTCTTTCTCTCTCTGTCAGTGCCTCTCCACCACTACCCTGCTCTGTGGCCATTACAGCTCCAAGCTGAGAGAGGAGGAACATTTTCTCCTGGAGAAGGGAGCAGTGCAGCACCACCCCTAAACGTCTGGTTCTAATAAAGCTGCCCCTCATACCTCTTGCTGTTCTTGCCCCCACCCCTCTCCTCTCCTCAGTCCTCGCTCCCCCTTCCCCCCCTCTTTCCCCCACAAGGGAACAAGGCGAGGGGCCGGCCTGTGCAGAATGGGGCAAAAATCTGAATTCAACGGTTAATTTGTGAAGCGAAGAGAAACATGGAAACGCAGCCACAGTGTAGAGAACGGAAAGAAAGAAAGAAAGAAAGAAACAACTGGAAAGAAATACAGTAGAAAGTCAGCTTAAGAAAACAGGAAGAGGCAGTGACAGCAGGTATTGTGTGTGTGTGAGACATGCGAGGAGAACGCAGGCTGAAGTGTGACTCAGGGCTGAGTCGTACAATTAGATTAAATACACTTGTTTACAGGCTGGACGGTGATTCATCCTGACAGCACTGACTCTCTCTCTCTCTGACTCACTCACAAGCGTTTACACACTCCTCATTCATAGCACTTAATATTCCTTGAAATCAAACCACCAAGGGGAAAAATAATCCACCCAGCTTCTTAAGAAATCTGAATACTCATCTTGTTTTTAACCCCATAAGTTCCTAACAGTGCCTACACACGGGCACACATCCACACAGCTCATCTAATTATTATTTTCCGGACTGATGCATCTTCAGCTCTGGCTGTAACAGTTTACTGTGTGAACTGCAGCCTGTAGCCTGGAGGAGTCACTTGATAATGAGCAACGCAGCAGAGAACAATAGTCTGGAGGACCAACTTTAATGTGGTTTTAAAGATTGCTGCAATGAAGGATTTTTCTGCCTTGTGTTCCTCTTTAAATGTGTTTACCACAGTGGGTTTGCAGAGACAGCAGGTTTCTGCCTGTGATTTTTGGTTAATGACTTCTGCTTTCAGTGCACCTTGCTGAGCCCTGGTCACATTCAAAAACACCAGTGAAGCTCGTTTTGTACCATTTTTGACAATTTTCACATGATGGTCCTCCTACCAGCATCACTATCACCCACAAACTATGACCTCCAGACTCCTTTTACACAATAACCCAACCATCTGTGACATTTTGTAATTTCATAAAGACTATATTTGCCATTTGCTGTCCATCACAAGACTCGGATGGTTGTTTTTAGCTCGATTTGAAATTATGAATGTCAGAGGCAACTTCTCCATCAGGTTTTCAGTTCTTCTTCTATTCTACCACTGCAAAAAAAAACAACTTTTGGCTTTTGTTGTGTTTGCGGTGGAGGAGACGTGTCCTCTTCCTGTTTGTGACATAAAACACACTGCACACAGATGTGACCGGACAACTGGAAATCCACTGTAAAAGCACAAAAAAAGCATGAGGATGTAGCAAATTAAAGTTTGGTATCTTTATGTTCCAGGCCAAACATTCGGGAGAGTCCTTCACAGCTGGCCCAGACAAAATGATCCACAACCAGAATGTGAACATCCCACCAGCCACGCACCTCATCGGGGACCTGGAGCCCCACAGCCTCTACACCGTGAGGGTGGCCTGTCACAGCAGCCAGGGCCCGTCTGACTGGTCACCCTGGGTGGAGCTGCGCACCAAAGAAGGAGGTGAGTCTTTCAAGTGAGGAGATGTTTGTTTTCACCGTGTCTTGTGTGTGTGTGTGTGTGTGTGTGTGTGGGATCGCCTCCTCTGAAGTGAGTCAAGGTCAGGGCCATGTTATCTGGCTACTGACTGGGGTACAAGTCCAAGCCTCCTCCCATTCCCGCTGCGCTCTGTAGCAGTGCGTAACAAGTGCTACACAATGTCACAACAGCTACTGTAGCAGTCAGGTGTTTTGGTCTGTGTGCACTGTTGAAAATATTTCAAAAAACCAAGTCAAGACAAGTCCAGATCATGTCAAAAGTTTTTCAGGCCAAAGGATGCAGCTTTTGAAGATTAATATAATTACAGGTTTGATATTTGATATTGAGCTATTTTTGCTCAGGATATTTAATGTCTGTGTGTGTGTATGAGAGAGGTTCTGGTGTCATGCTTTGGTCCGTCCCCTGAGGGACTGAGCAGTGGGTTAGACAGTTTAACAAAAGGTGAAATGTCTAAAAGGATACTCTTAATTATCAGAGTAACTTGGAGCCTCTGTGAAAGCATGTTCGCCCCATGACACATTTGTTTGAGCTTGTTTTTATCTCAATTTAATTCACTGCGGGTCTGTTAACTATTCTGTTTTACTCTGAGTGAGTCAAGACTGGGAACATAATGTATGATAACAAGGAGTCAGAGAATCAAGTTACGGTGGACTGTTAGTCATAATATTCCTTCCTGTGCCCCTCTGACTGAGTCTGTGTTTATGGAGAACAGCAGACTCGAGGCCCTGCACCTCTGTGAACCCTGCTCCAAATGTAAACTGTTGAGGTAGGAGGCAGACTGGTATCGAAGGGACAGAGTAGGTGGGGACGGAGACGGTGGAAAAGGGAGGGAGGCTGGACGTTAAATTCTGCTGAAAGGCTTCAGTTAGAATCGCAGCGATCCGTCCAGACTGTAATGTTAGGCTGGTGTGTGTGTGTGTGTGTGTTTGAGTTTAAACGGAGGTGGGATTTTCCATGCCAGCTCATGCTGCTTCTATCCCTGCATGAAAAGGAGTGGAAATAGCGCACACTAGGAGGAGAGATATGCCACAAGAGGAAAGACGGGGGCTTTCCATGATGGAAGCTGCTCACAGTCTGAAAACTCTGTGTTGCAGCATTTCTCATGAACACAAGAAGAGAGAAGTAGCGCTCTGTGAAACGCCACAGTAATGGAGAAGGATGGAGAGTGTTTTTTAGAAGCCTTCGCTGGATTTCTCAAGTTTCATTTCTTCATTGACAGAGTTTATGCCGTTGTTTCGTTTCAATGGAAAAAAAATCCTCTGTTTTGCCAAATTATATAATTTCCCTTCAGACGAAATCTTTCTTTTTCTCTCCACACGCCTTGTGAGACAGAGCATAAAAAACGTCAACCAGAAAACAGGATTCAGCTGGTGGTCAAATATAGTCCAGTAAAGCACCACAGGTCAAAGAGTGAATGAAGGGGAGCGGTACGACTGCTCTGTGACAAATCTCCCATGAAGCTTTGTTGTTGTTGAGTCTTTGTTTGAGTCTCTCGCTCCCATTTGTTTCTCATTATTAAGTTGTGCAAATACAGTATGTGCGACACTATGTCATGTGTCATCCTGCCACATACGCTCCCACATGCTGCTCCTCTGCCTCTTCATTAACTCTTCCAGTTTTCAGCTTTTTCAACTTTCATTCTGTTACAATCTGCCTCCAATCTCACAAACACTGCAGAGGAATTTATTTCCTGCATTTCAACCGAGCCGAACAAGTGTATTTCCTCTCTGATTCCAGTCTTTCAACTTCTTATTTCCCCCCTTTTTTTTTGACCTTGGACGACCTGTGACTTCTCTCTGCAGAGCACACAGCTAGGCACTGTGGGAAAAATCTATAAAAAAAAAAAAAGAAAAAAAAAGGTTGCTGATGGGAGTAGGCAGTAGGCAAAGGATGGATGGAAGAGCAGGGAAACGGGGGAAGGGGGCGCTTTGAGAAAACACTCATTTTGCTATTTTCCCAAAGCCCACTTTTTTCCCCGGAGGATGAGAGCAGAGAAAAAGAGAGGGGGGGAGGGGATTGGTCGGTGGGAGAGGAAGCCAGGCGACCCTTGTGTCACCCTCCTAAACCTAAAGTTGCTATGAGATTATGTTTTACATCCATTCTGTAAATGCATTTTCCTTGTGCGTCCTCCAGCAATGCATCTTTCCAAAATAAACTGAATGAACTATGACTGAGTGTAACAATGAGGGTTTTGAGCTACATACAAAAAATAAGTTACGCCAGACAGAGGTGTGAGACACCAAAGCTAGTCGAGGTGAGTTCTGTTTAACTCTACCATTATTAAAAATGTCATTTCTGTTTGAAGTTTTGACTTCCACAAAAAGTTAGACACCAAGCTCTGAGCCTCTCTTCTCATTGGCTGACAGTTAAATAAATAAATAATAAAAATCCAGCAGATTTCAGGTAAACATTCAGAGAAACTGAACCCTGAAAGGTTGGACAGTGGGTGCAGGTGTTCAGGTTCTTGGGGCATGGCTGACTGCTTTGTTGTGACGTCAACAAGTTACATTAGCCCTGGCGTCTTATTCCTCAGCACAGGCAGAGCACTTCTTAATAATCTAGAACCTAGATCTGCTTGATAATATAAAAAAGACACAGACATCTACCTTTCTATAATATTGGACTCAGCTTGTTGAAAATAGACAACAGGCTTTTCCTCTACAAACACTGACGTGAGGCGGATGTCGATAGAAGTTTTGATATTTCTGATGACACAAACATTTGTCTGGGAAACATGTTTCCTGTGAGGAGCTGTGTTTGTTTTCATTTATGGGGAACAGACTCCAGATCCCAGGGTTGTGAGTCAGTGTTTGGCTGAAGGATGACCCTTTTCCATCCCCGTGTTGACCCATGCGGAGGCTAAGCAGACTGAGGGGACAAGATTTAGCAGCAGTAAAAGCCGTGCCCCTTTGATTATCCAACGCTACCTCCCCAATAACAGCGTGCAGCACGATGTGAAACGGTAGTCTGCCATGGGCGCAGATGTGAAACCTTTACTGTTGTGAACTAATTGTGGCTCAGAAGCGTTTGTTTCTCAGCCTATTGCCGAGCCAGGGCTGCTTTCATGTGGAAAACAAAGAAACAACATGAGGCATTTTTTTCTCACTTGTGTAGTTTCAGCATTTCGGAAAACAACACCAGCTCACAGCTGCTTTTGTTCCTTCAGAGGCTTTCCAAATTAAGCAACTAGAGTTATTTTTTTTCAACCGAGACTATTTTTTTTTCTCCTCCAGAAAGTTTTACGTCAACAATTAACATCTCTGTTCACTTGAACTTGAACTGAAAGAGAGAGGCATTACCACAGAGAGGGCAATGAGGGAGAAGAAAACTTGGAAAGGAGGAGATGGAATCATGTTGGATGGGAGACAGGGGGAGAGAAAGAAATGATGATGGGGGGAAGGGGAGAAAAAAGATGAGTGGGTGTGCAACTAAGAGGTGGAGAAGGAGGCAGAGAAGATGACGGAGCATAGGTGGAGACCGAGTGCTGGAACAAACTTGACTTGAAGGTTGTTTTTGTTGCCGCTGGAAGGCAGAACAGGGACCACATGTGGAAACAATCACCCGCCAAACGCTTCCTGATAACATCATCCATAGGCCGGGCCATGTTTCCCAAACTCACACTGACTTGGTGCCTGAGTCCGTGTATGAGTGTGCGTGTGCTAGTGTGTGTGTGTGTGTGTGTGTGGGGGTGTCCAGGCATTTTGTGTGACTACAGTACAAGCCTGAAGGCTGAGTGAGAAGCAAAGACAAAGACACCAACAAAGAAAATAAGCACCATTACCTCCTAGTAAAAAAGGTTCTTCGATTTCTGTGCTATGAAGAACGTCACACACACACACACATACACACACATACGTGCACAAATTCCTCATACTATTTCTAGCATGTTATTCAGCTAGGTTTTCTCTCCACTGGGTATTTTCTTTTCACTCTGTGCTTCGGAGAGCCAGGAAAGAAAAAGACAGGCAAGAGGGAACAAAGCAGAAACTTGGATGGAGTCGGGACAGCGTGAAGGAAGGAGACGCAGGCCTCAGCGTGTGTCCATCTGAGTCCGTCCAACCATGCTGACTCAGAGAGAGCACACTGGCTTCTGAACACAGCTAATCGCCCCTGTCTGTGGTGCCCTTAGCCTTTTTTAGTCCTAATAAAAGCTGGATTCTCCACATTCTCTGACATCTTCTTCTCCTTCCAGCTGTTGTAGTCATCCACACCCTAGAGGCTCCATCCTGTCAAAACAACACACGCTTGGCTAAACACCCCCGGCCTACACTGAGCCAACGCTGACACTCCTCATTCATACCCTCCCAAAAAGATGTTGTGATTTTTTGCTCTCCTGACCTTTCAACCTCTCTGCAGATAAAAGATGTAACAGTGTGAGGAGTGAAACAAGTTGTCATGTCCTGCTTTGGTTTTTTCGTTTCAGTGCCAGAAAACCCACCTGTGAACGTGACGGCGGTGCTCAACGGGACCGAGGTGCTGATGACGTGGGAGGGGCCTGTGGGGAAGCTGAATGGAGACTTACAGGGCTACATGGTGGAGTACAGCTCCCCTGCCAGCCAGCAGGTCAGTCAGGGACACACACACACACTGTGGTACAGAAGAAAACCTGCTTCCCCATACTGACACACTGACGCTTCTCCTGTCAACAGCTGGTTGTGGACACTGGATTGGACAATGAGCTCTCAATCAATCTGTCCGTCCCGCTGTCCAATGTGTCGTTTCGAGTGTGTGCCTACACAGGAGCAGGGCAAGGACCATGGTCCCCCACACAGACCCTGACTCTTATTGATCCTGGTGAGTGAAACTCATAACTATAATGTTTCAACATTGCAATTCTATCTTGAACATAAATAAAACACTAAGATTACGTTTCTCCTCAACACCTCTGTCATTTTGTAAACAGTTTTCCTCAGGTGAATTTCATGACAGTCCCCAAATCATTTTTACAACAAGTCTCAGATGTTCCCAAATAAAGAAATTCTTTAAGCAGAACCATGTGTTATTTTCCGTTTCACGGAACAAATGGGGGTGTTTTTCTCCTGAAAGCCAAAATATTGACACAAGCTCTGTTGTTTTTTTGTTCCCACAGAAATTCAGGAATTCAGAGGTGAGTAATGAGCGGCTTTACACATGCAAACCTATCAGCACGCTCTACTGTGACCTCTCGCAGTGGCACGTAATGACACAGTGACTGTAGAAGTGAGCTCATGGTGTTTGTTCTGCCACTGCACTTCTCTCTCTCATTCTCTGTCACTGGGTGCCTTCATCACAGTTCCTTCCTGCGAGTTTCAGAGAAAAAAGGAAGGAAGAGAAAAAAAAGGAGAAGAGAGGATCTCAGAAGGATGGGAAAGGGGAAGAGGGGTGTCGGGAGGGAGGGGGGTGAATGGGGAGACGCATCATAAATATTTATAACAGGCAGGAACAGTGTAGCATCTCTGTTTGCTTAGTCTAATAGAGCCAGACAGACAATTCAAACAACAAGAATGGCAGATAAAAAAAAAGAGAAGAAAGAGGCAGGGAAAGTTGGGGGAGGATGAGTGTGAATGGGAGGAAAAGCTGAAAACAGTGGGAGGGTGGAGGTTGGGAGTGTTTGCAGGGGAGGCTGGGAGTGAATTTCATGTGAAAGATGGGACAGAAAGACAGAAAGAACTCATATTGAGTAAGAGAATAAATATTTAGCTTTAGCTCAACAAATACAGAGGCAGGACTGAGGTGAAACATATTTTAACCCATAATACCTGTGATTGGGTATGAATTGAACTTTCACTATGGAACAATGAAGAAGGAAAAACTATGGAAAAGCAGTGAAATGTAGCGCCATAATTGTACATTTGTATACATGTATAATTATATTATACACAGCATCTCCATTACAACAGCAGTAATGAGTTATTTGGCCAGTGTAACTACAGCTGACATGGTCTAAAACTAAATGACTTCATGATCCCTAAATGTTAACTTCACGGTAAAAGGCTCACATTAGTGAACTCTCCTGTGTCTGTGTCCACACCCCTTCCCTCAGGTCCGTCGTCGCCCCCGGCCTTTTCTTGGCACTGGTGGTATGTGGTGATGGCGATCGCCGGCGCCGTGTCCATAGCTGTGCTCATGGCTGTTTACGTGGCCAAGCTGCGGCGCAAGGAGACGCGCTTTGGGTGCGTAGGCTCGTGGGTAGAAGGGAGGAACTTGGTAGCTTTTGCCAAACCCAAAAAGGTTTTTTTTTTCCCCCCACTGTCTTGACTTGGTTAAGCCACTTGTGCATGTATTCTGAAGTATTTGGATGGAGTAGAAGGACATCTGTTTAAAAAAAAATAAAAACAGTCATTCTCAGTGAGTTGTGGAGCCATGCCAGGGTTTTAGCTGTGTTTACGTATCCACTGCACCGACCTCTCATTGTGTTTTGCTCTGTGTTTTGTGTGTGCATGTGCAGAGAGGCGTTTGAACCCATGATGGAGAGCGGGGAGCTGGTGGTCAGGTACCGTGCCCGCCGCACCTACAGCCGCAGGACTACCGAAGCGACATGTGAGTTCCTCTCTCTGCCCCAGCACGCCCCTCAACAAAGACAACACTCGACTTTACACTGCACCTATAGCAGGACGGGATGCTGTAAATAGCATGCCCAAACCTGCCTCTGTCCTCAGGATAGATAACAACACCCAATATAGCATAACAGCACCTCCCCTCATGTCCTGGGACTGAAATCCTCGGCTGTCAAGACGCACTGTTGACAGCCATTCTCCGCAATCGCCTCCTTGGATTGTTTGGTTGATAAAAGGCAGGACGGTGAACAAGAAGGGGTTAATGAAACAGCTGGAGAGATCAGTCAGCTGACAGAGCCCACAACAACACTGTGTGCCCTATATAGAATCTTTTTCTAACAGTGTCGATTAGGTGTGCAGTGAATCTGCACGTGAAGTCATTCCCCGTGCAGTCGTGTAAACAGCAGAATGAACTTACTTCATTTTAGGTATTTAAGTGAAAAGGCAAAGGGGGAAGTGACATGGCAGGCGATACTTAAAGATATACAGCGTATTGGGGAAGTGAAAGATGTAGGGAAGGGGAATATAGTCGCATCAGGAAATGAGCGACTTGATGAACCTGTGCTGTGACTTCAGAGTTGAGATGAAAGCAGCCTGACGAGGTGTCACTCAACAAGTATGAGGAGGTTATTTTGCCTTAGGGAATAAATAGGTGTTTGGGGTTTCATCCAGGCGGATTGATGACTTGTAGTGGAGGAGCACAAAGCGGTGGTTTGCAGTTTCCTCTGAGTGGAAGCCTCTGTGCGTCCTCGTGATTACAGACGGAGATACGTACCTGTAAACACAGCACACGGACTCAAATTTCACACAGCTGGGTCTCATTCAAACCCTTACATTGTCCCTGGCGTACGCACAACATTTGTGTAGAGTTCATACACAAGTCTCAGCTTGCCACATGCACAGAGGCCAGGGGAAAGGTACAGAGCCAAAAAATGGATTCAGTGAGTAAAACGAGAGGAGCCAAGAGAAAGAGATGTGGAGATAATGTGCACTGAGTGAATGGTGGAACGTGTTATGGGAATAAAGGAAGGGGTCAGATTGGAGGGATTTGGGCGGGATTTACGTCGCTGATGTCGACTTGTAATTTTGGCCAATTCTCAGGACGAAGTCAAACCCTGGGGCTGTGGATATTGCATGCATTTGGCTAATAGCTGGTCACAGCAGCATGTGTTGCAACATGCCTGTGGACTGAGCACATTGTTGTCTGACGGAGACAGCAGATTGATAGTGTAGCAGCAGCTGGAGGGGGATCTCTGAGCGTGTCGCAGCCTTGTCGTATCCTGGCCCAGATGTGAAAGCGGAGCTAACGTCTGTGGTGCAGTCTGCTCACTAGCGTGCACCTTAGTGACAGCCAGCTGGTCGAAAAGGGACTCGGAAAGGCTAAAACCAGCTTAAATCCCCTGACCTCATCTTCTCACCCCAACCTGATCCCTGCAGGATCACATGGTCCCACCTGAAAAAATGGCCTGAGAGGACAGAGAGTATCAGATTCTTTCTGCATAGTGGGCTGCACATGTTCTAGTTTTGTTTTTGTAAATGAAACTTTTACATTTTGTTCTTTCACATGCATTTGAATTAACTTTAAACTGTTCAGGTATTTCAGAGGCAGACCCATTTTCAAGATGTAATGGCAGACATGTGGAACAATGCTTATTTTTGTGTATAAAAACAGATCCCAAATATTTATTGCATGAGTACGGCTTCAATAATGTAACACAGAGGCAGCTTAGAATTGGTTCTTTTTGGATTAATGAACAGATTTAATGTCCTTTTTACGAGTTTACACGTAGACAGGGGTTGTTTTAGTTCAGTTTCAGTCAAACACTGTTTATTAACACTTTGTTTTTGGCTCAGTGTTGTTAATTGTGGTTTTGGAAAGGGGAGGCTGCTGGGTACAATCTGCCTGTTTTTCTCTCTTTACTATTCATTAAAGTGCGTTGGGCTCCAAACACCATTAAAATGCCATGTTTTTTCCTCCTCAGTGAACAGCCTGGGCATCAGTGACGAGCTGAAGCAGAAGCTCCAGGATGTGATGGTGGACAGACATAAACTGACCCTGGGGAAAACCCTGGGAGAAGGTACTGCTCTGTTTTCCTTTTTTTCTTTTCTTATTTCTAGGACAGCCTGTTGTTAATAATCACAGGGGGAAAGCGTGACAAACGGTAAGGTGAAAAGGGCGTCTGGAAACACTTTCCTATCAGGGCTGGTACACGGTGCAAAGACACTTATCTGCCACAGCACCACTGTTGCATCACCACAGATATCTCCTATGACACAAATACGTTTTGAACCAGTATTATAACAGTTTGCAATGTGATCACTTACAGTTCAGTTAACTGCACACTCAGGAAAATCACCGCTCTTCACTGCTGAATAAGACATGTAATGTTTTTGCAGCGAAAACTGCATCTTAACTGGGCGTTTGTTTGCGTTTAAATTTCTTTCTTCAGGGGAGTTTGGCTCGGTGATGGAGGGGCTGCTGACTCAGGAGGAGTCTGTTCTCAAAGTTGCTGTCAAGACCATGAAAAGTGAGTAGACAGTAAAAGTACTCAGCTATCACCACAATGAATCCCTTCATGTTGGGAACACAAGCCATTTGATCGACAGTCCCCCCTCGGGTCAAAAAGTTGTGTTGGATGCAAAAAATCTCACGTTTTGATCAGAAAATGGACAAAGACACAGCTTGTAAAAAATATTGGCAGAAGAGAAAGTTGACCCCAAATGTACTGTAGTGCCAAAGTAAAGACAATTGTATAAAAGCTCCAAAGTTGAGGGGAAAAGATGAATTTTGGACAGACTAAGAATTAGGGGAAAAACAGCATCACCCATTTCTGTCAGATTTCTGTTTCAAACTGTGGTGAAGTAGTTCAAACAAACATAGTGGTAAAAACTGCTACCATGTATAAATGCAGAGTTTAATAAACCCATGAGCCAACACGTCCTCTTGCCCTGGCAACCTCTCAACCTGGCAGTGTCGGTGCTACTGTATGTGTTTCCCACTGACAGTAACTGTACAAAACCACCGTGTCTCACCTCTGTACCATCTCCTCTCCAGTTGCCATCTGTACCCGCTCAGAGATGGAAGATTTTCTCCGCGAGGCCGCCTGCATGAAGGAGTTTGACCACCCCAATGTCATGAGGCTTCTAGGTGAGGGTCAGCCTGCTCAAGTTACCAAAAAGTTGTTTGTCTCTTACAGTAATCCTCACCCATGAGTTTCTTTTGATATGAGACAGTAGAGGTGAATAAATACAAGATTAGAAACTATATTTAAAGAATCAAAACAGCACAGTTCAAGTGTATTTGGACAATCCTCAAATCAGTTTTCGTTAGAACTTCTTTTGACCAAACAAATAGTTCCCACATTCCCTGATAAAACTAGATGTTTTTGTGGTGAACGCAAAAATTCCTGAAGTGTAATGTCTCAAAACAAATTCACAAGCTATAACTACTTCCATGTCCAAAACTAAGTGAGGACGGAAAAGTCATGAGGAGATATTGTATGTACGCCGCTGAGTGCATTCAACGTGCGCACAGTCTATGTGTTCAATACTGAGCCGAGGTGTTTTCACAGGTGTGTGTCTGCAGACTGTGGAGAGTGAAGGCTACCCCTCCCCTGTGGTTATCCTGCCCTATATGAAACATGGGGATCTGCACAGCTATCTGCTGTACTCCAGACTGGGAGACTATCCAGTGGTTAGTATGATTGCGTAAAAATGAAATCACCAAGTCAGGCGCTCCATACGCACACAATGCAGTCCTACACATTTTAACAGCTTAATGCGTTCGGGGTTAAGAGGTTCACATGAGTGTCTGTCAGCAAAACAGGATCCAAAGTTCAGCAGAGATTTGAAATAACTCAGTCCCCACCCACACTGTATTGGCAGCATGTGGATTCTGAGATCATGAAAACGCAAGATAAGAGTCAATCGTTACTCTCGTGCAGATGTATTTATTAATGGGTGAAGCGGTTTTTGGATTCGTCGACTGAATACGCAATAAGTCCCTGTAGATCATCAGGAGCCTAATCAAAACAAGACTTCCACAGAATGTTGAAATATCCATGAGTTCAGCAAACACTCAAAAAACAGTGGTGCTGAATCCTTTTTTTTTAAAGAGGAGGTTGTTAGTATGTGGAGCAGGGAGCACTCAGTTCAGACCATCACACGTCTTTAAAGAGATGAACTCTACTGCCCCCTACTGTGCAGAAAATAAACATCGCCTTTGTTGGATGTGTGAGTGAAACAGTTTTTCCCCACTCTGTGCTGTCCTGCAGTACCTCCCGTCTCAGATGCTGGTGAAGTTCATGACTGACATTGCCCGAGGGATGGAGTACCTCAGCAGCAAGAACTTCATCCACAGAGACCTCGCCGCCCGCAACTGCATGTAAGCACAAATTCTGCTTCTGTTTTTTACTCTCTCGGTTCCTGTATGTGTCCTCCTTCCCCCCCGCGTCCATCCGTTCGCTTTCCTTTTTTAACCTGCCTGCAATGCTGAGGACAATCTGTAAGAAGAACTAAGAGTAGACCATAAGGTTGTTTTGGAGACACGAAGCCCAAAATATGCCCTAAAGTTAAAAACAAATAAACAAAAGCAGATCAGCATGATGCAAGAAAAGCATGACACGTGTACAGAAACAACTGAAAAATGTAGACACATTGCATCTCAGTGCATCTGTTTGTTTTGCATGAAAAAAATATATATACATAAAAAGAAAGTTAACTCAAGTTAAGTTAATGCGCCTGTGAACTATACAACATTAATGCTCCCTTCTCCAGAAAGACTACACAGCAGCACATTAACACTGTTTCTGTGCCTCAGGCTCAATGAGAACATGAACGTGTGCGTCGCTGACTTCGGCCTCTCCAAGAAGATCTACAATGGCGACTACTACAGACAGGGCCGGATCTCAAAGATGCCGGTCAAATGGATCGCCATCGAAAGCTTGGCGGACCGGGTGTACACCACAAAAAGCGATGTGGTAAGTGCGCTTATCTTTGAGGGGACTCTCCTCTCATCCAGGGCAAAACAGTGGTCTCCAGGGCAACGCAGTATTTTAACCTTAAGACTCGAGGCTTTTGCTTTAGATTGAATAAGTGAGAACCCACCAGAATCTGTGTTTTAGAAAGCAAGAGACTTAAAAAGACACTAACTTCAACAGAAACTCCTTGCAGCAGTATAATCCTGTTCTTTACTGAATGCTTTTATTTGTTTGCATTAATGTTTGTTTTTCTTTCAGTTTTTTCCACTATCAAACTGCTTTTGATAGTTTTGATACTTTATTCTAATTGTTCTCTACTAAGGAATAAAATACTGTGCAAGCTCTAAATAATGGTAAAGCAAAGGTTAGTCATGTTGCGTATAATGTAAATTTAGAAAGTGAATGTTTGAGAAGAATTTGAGTCTAAGTTTTGTTCTCCTCAGTGGAAATCACAAAATAAGTAAGTCTTAAGAACTTACAGTCTAAGTTTGTTGGAGTCCTCTTTAGTAACTTGGAAATATAGGGAGTTTGATAAGAAATATACCCATGTTTGACTGTACTGAAGGAATTCATATAACACTTCCCTCCTCTCCCTCTCTCTCTCTCTCTCTCTCAGTGGTCGTTTGGGGTGACCATGTGGGAGGTTGCCACGCGGGGCCAGACTCCGTACCCTGGGGTTGAAAACAGTGAGATTTATGATTACTTAAGGCAGGGAAACCGTCTAAAACAGCCTCCAGACTGCCTGGACAGCATGTGAGTGTCGCCTCCTTCCCTGCACATTCCTCACAAAACACACTCAGCTGATGATCAAGTACCTATTGAAACCTTTCCCTTCCTGATTGCAAATGCCTGTTTTCCATAAAGCAATCAGGACTAGAGGCTAAAAACAGTCCCAGGCAATCTGCTTTTCAAGCAGCACAGTTGGTGCTTTGAATCTCTTCCACGTTTCTTGAAGAGTCCCTGATAAACACATTATCAATGACCTATGTTGTTCCACGATTTAAAAATCCCCAATTTGTAAAGCTGGCTCACTTCCTGGTGTGTATTTTTAGTTTTTTTTCTCATGAGATTTGTTTGCTCTCTCCAGCTATTCCCTGATGTTCTCCTGCTGGCTGCTGAGCCCCAAGGATCGCCCGTCCTTTGAGTCTCTGCGCTGCGAGCTGGAAAAAGCCCTGGAGGACCTGCCAGACCCCCAGGACCCCGACGAGATCCTGTACGTCAACATGGACGAGTCCTCGATGGAGCATGGGGCCGTCGGAGGCCGTGACCCCATTGGGGGGCCGTCCCCTCTGTGCCTGAAGGGCCTTGACTCTGTGACCACAGTGGAGGTCCATCAGCCCAACCGCTACGTCCTCTGTCCCCAACATGAGACAAACCGAGCCCTCTCCGACTCCCTGGAGAGCCTGGACATGCCGGTGTCGTCTTCCACAGCCACGTTGCCTCTACAGCCGTCCTGCCACTCCACCCCCAACGCCACCCCGGCTCCCACACCAACTGTGGAGCTGCTGGAGGACAGGGAAGCGTCCAGAAAAATGCCCTGGCAGTGATGGCTTCACTCTAAAAAAAAGACTAGTCACTGCCATAGTGTGCCATCCTTTTAGCCCCGTCCAAGAACAAGATACAGCCTCTTGCTACTGACTCTAAGAAACCTTATGTGGCCCTACAAATACGTTTTGCACAGATACACACACAGACAAAGGCATTCCAAGGATGTCAAGGATCAGGATTATTTCCTTTGCTGACTCCCCTCTTTTCTAAAATGAGCACAATTCCAAGTGAGTGCAAGCATCAACGTGTGATCGCTGAGGAACACTGGTAACACCAAACAGTGGATGAACAAGGTCAGAGCACATGTTGTTGCCCACACACACTGCAGCACAATCAGAGAAATCCATTTACAGGAAACACAGCAATAAAAGACCAGACCTACAGTACACAACTACCTGCAGAGCAGAGTGATCTCCTCCACCTGATTAAGCTAAAAAAAAATTAAACAATTAAGCGTCTCCTTGAAACCAGCTCAGACACTGCCAGACTGAATCTACAACCGAACAAACTCAGGAGCTTCAACTGTCCAGCTAGTAAGCACCAACATGGAGGACACCAGCCCAAGAAAACTGTTCCTCTGATGGAGAGAAACCTCAGCCATTCCTGCTCCTGAGGAGGATCAGAGGGGAAACAGAGGAAGCAGCAGGTGTCTCGCTCATCTACTGTCTGCTTTAAGGGTTACATCAAGAGTTTTAGCTTCAAATCAGCATCAGTGTTCAACGGACATCGCAGCTTCACATGCCATAGCTCGCACATGACGCCTCTTACCAACAATGAGTTTGAACAAATCGAATTTGCAAAAAGAGAAAATGAATTCCACTGTGTTGCTTAGAGACATGTATGTGAACCTGCATCGTATACACCAGAAAACCTGCAGTAGTTTGTCTCGCAGGCTAATGTAGCGCTCTAACAAACCCCTGCTTCTTCTCACAGGGTTTTACTGCTAGTTGTGCACTCTGCACTGTGAGCCGTGTGTAGTTCACACTCTCTTCTGGCCTGATTCAGCTCATCTACACATCTATGTAATAACTCAGGAACCTGAGACTTGGCTCTACAGGGACAGAGGTACTAGTCAAATCAAGAGGGTACAGTACAGACAACAAAAAGAGGGCGGTCTGAGGGTAGGTACAGACATGGCGGAGATACCCGAGGCAAATTTGCTTTAGGCACAAGCACAGTGTTATTACACTTTTTTTATGCTGATCTTTGTTTTTCTACAACTTTGCACTAATGTTTTTGTATCTATGTATGTCCATGATTTGTATATCTTTTACGCCTTTTTTTTATTTTAATTACTTTTTGTATATTCTCAGTCCTTCTGTAGATACTTTTCATCCATTCTCTTCACATATAACAACCCAGAAGAGGCCCAGTGAAAGCGTTGCAGTGCTGGACTCCCATAAGCAGAGTTGTTTTCTGTAAATGAGCACAGACTGGGAAACATGACTAACCTCGTCATCTGACATCACGCTGCCTCTCTTTTATTTGGGGGTATTTTTGGTTCTCGAGGTTTAGCACTGTAAATAGAAGTCTGTTACCAGCAGTGAGGAAGAGGAGGAGGAGACAGAAAGCAGCAGCTCAGAACCGAATGGAAGTAAAGGTCTCATCCAAACCTCGGCTTTGAGGACGTTCAGCTGCAACTTGGCATCATGCATGCACTTATTTTTTTATACGCTTTAGTCCATTATTCTGTCAGTGGAACAGACTTGACCATATTCCAACACACATTTTGGGAGAACAGTTGAAGGTACTTATATATGGGACAGTATACAGCGGTATCTATACCTGTAGCATTACTGAACTCCTTCAGAAAGTGTACATTTCTTGTGTATATTTCCTTTGGTACTGTATACTTAGTGAGCAATAGTCCTACTTTGTTTGTGAAGCAGAGAAAGTACTGAGAGTGCTAAAACTGGGGCACTGGTCTAATTGGGTCTGTTTGAATATTTCACCAATATGAATGCAGGTACGCCCACTGTTTTAAAAGTGTCTGTGGACAGAAAGAATAAGGTTGAGTTTTGGGAACTTAAACTCCTGCTTCATGATCACACAACTTTACCAAGTGCCTTCACAGAGCCAGTATTTGAATTTCTGTGTGGATTGTGATTCTCCTGGTGTGTTGAATTGGGAGAAGACTGTACTATAATTGCCTTTATTTTGTCACTGTCCTGATTTGTTAACAAATTTTTATACAGTACATACAGTATTTTGTATAAGAAATAAATGTGTCCATTTATGAATGTTGTCGTTAATCGCTTTCACATCAAAAGTGTTAGTGACATACTTATCACATCAGTCGACAGTACAGCAGATGATGAGGTAACTTAGTCTTAGATTTATTGTTATACAGCAGGAATGAAGGGATGAACAACATGATCGCTCATGTGTCCAACAGTTGAGAGGAATATTTACTCGTGAAGTGCTAGATTTGAAGGCAGCTGGACTTCTTTCCTGTTCTTGAAGATTTTTCACCTCTCTTCTTCAGTCCAGGTCATAACTACCATGACCTCGATCACTGAGATCCTACACAGACGTCTAGGATTTAAAGATCAGCGCATGGGCTCAGAAGTGGATGTAGGAGATCTGCACGTCGCCATCGATCTCAAGCTTGTCGATCTCACTGAAGGACTGCATGCGGTGGAAGAAGTCGAACAAGTGCTGCCCGTTCACAAACACCTTAAACCTCTGGTTCCCACAGCGAATGGACATCTGAGGAGGACAGACCGAGACACAGCCGAGCCACAGTAGAGAATCATGTTAAACACAACTGGATCACATTATTATTGACGCTTATTAAACAGAATAAACAATAGACACTACTTACATCAAAGTACTGTCCCTCCATGAAGGGGTTCAGGCTGAGCTCTCTCTCCTCGTTGCCCCAGCTGCCTCCGATCATGCTGTTTCTCACAACAACCCCGTCCCTCACCCGGGGGTTCATGTGGAAAGCGATGTCCCGGGATCTGCTCGCCATGAAGTTGATGCAAATGCTACAGCACGCAGAGGCAAGGGCAGAATTAGCGTCTATGAACATTCACATAGTGCGCTGTTGCCACCTTTACAGGCTGAGCACTCACAACCACACACACCTGCTCGCTCCATAGGGCACCATGCCTCTGATGATGACAGTCCTCTTAGGAAACATCCCTCCTGGGATCATGTTGGAGAAGGGCACAGGCTTGAAACATACAAACAAGTATTAGTGATGGAGTGGGGTTTTATGTTAAATAACATTATCTTCATTGCTATGAATCAGTATTAGCCACTGTGTCTATTTTATGCAGGTTCTGACTGTGACTGCTGAGGATCAATTATCACAATCATGATCAAATTTGTAGGTGACTCACATCAATGTGGGAAAAAAACGAATGACCATTGTAGAAGACATCACCTCCAGAAGCTGCTTCATTCTGAGTGTAAAGCTCATGAGTGTGAAATGACTTTGACTTACAGGGTTGTAGACTGGTTGCCCACCCATACTCTACAATCAGACCAACAGAGACATAACTTTAACGTTGCATCAACATCATCAACAAAAGTAAGAAGATGTAATAATAAAGGACATGTTGACTTTATGATGCAGTATTCTTACCGGCAGGTGTGATCCTGGGTATCCTCCCTGAGAGAAGACAATAGTCACTAAATGCAGTCCACTATTTTACAATAAATTAATAACATGTGAAAATAACACTGAAGGAAAACAGAATTTATTATGATACGATTCTTTCCTACCCCCATACCACCACCCGGGTTTCCTGGGTATCCACCCTGCGTAAAAACATTTTTTGTTCTGTGACTGAGTGTTTTAGGCTACTATTTGACAGCTTTATTACAGACACTACATTCATCCATTCATTTCAATGTGAGGATTGATCAGGATTATAAATTAGTAAATATTTATTCACCCCCATGCCACCTCCTGGGTATCCTCCATGCTGAAAAGAACATGTTAAAACTGTTCAGTGCTGTATTTAGTTAATTCTTCATAAAGATTTCCATCATCCTTTCTCAAATAAAAGCCTATTAAATATACTTACATCCACACATCCACCCGGTCCTCCTGGGTATCCACCCTGGATATCAATAAGAAGAAGCAAAGGTTAGTTCAACACTGTTTTTCATTTCAATATAACTTTCAATATAATGTAGAATATGTTAAATACTGTATAATATTGAATTTAATTTTTACACTTGATTAGTGACCAGACACTTACTCCCATTCCTCCGCCCATGCCTCCTCCCATTCCGCCCTGAAAGTCCAAACAAAATGTAAAACGGAGCAGGCAACAAACAATTATCTGATATGCTAAACAAGCTGCACAGTGAGTGTTGTATTAAGGACACCAGTCATTTACCACAGCAGATGATGTTCTTTACACTTAATAAAATAATTGCTAATACCACCACTACGACTGGTAGCAGTGTATTGAGAGATGTGTAATAACAAGATCACAATAGATAATACTATGTGTAATATAAACTGAATAACAGGTAATCCAGCAGTAACAAGGAGATATGCTTGGAGACAATTAAGGCAAATAAAAAATCTGTTACTTCATTCTATATTTAAAGGGGAAAAAAGCAGTTGAATGCAGCAAATAAAGCAAAAGCCAGCACTTTATACATGCAATACAACATCTACAGTTTTACTCACTCCCATTCCTCCAGGATACCTATTCATTCCACCTCCAGCACCCTGATGCAGAAGTAGAGGGCATTAGCTGTTCATGATTTATTATTTGAAATTCTGTATAATTCCCTTGCCCCAGCAAAGCCCAAAGCATTAAGCTGAAAGCCTCAGGGACCGGAGGTCTCACCCCTATGACATTAATCGTCTGGATAGAAACATCTCCTCCAATCTGCATCGCACACACTCTCTCCGCAGGCATACGGTGCTCGAAGGTGTGAAAGTCATTTCCATTCACTTTGATCTGCAACAGAAAATGGCAGTGTCACATCATCATATACAGTATGTCATAAGTCATTATGGTAATAAATAATGAATATTTCTATGTAATTTAATCATCCCAAATTGAATAGCCCTCCTTTCATATATTGGTAGAAGAAAATACATCTAAGAAGGGGGAGCAACATGATGATGTCATTAAAGGAGTGCGGCGAACGCCATTCAAACCGATGGAACGACGAAGACATATGGAAACATGACATTTCTGTTAGTTTCATCCAGCTGTTTTTATACAGATAAATGGAACCAGTTCTAACGATTATGTAAATAATTGTGGTCAGCTCAAATAATTGCAATTATGTAATAATTGTGGCAGGCCAAGTAGTGATTATGATGCTGAATATGTGGGATTAAATACATGTGTGTGTGTGTGGACTTGTACCTGGAAGCCTTGTGAAGTGACCATGATGACCATCTCAAAGGACTGACCCTTGCAGAAGGGCATACTACGAATCTTCTCCTCAGACTCCCAGGAGCCATTCTGACAGGTGTTGAAGACCACTTTGTCCCAGCCGTCAAATCGAGGGTTGAAGTGCATAGCAATGTCGCTGGACTCAGACTCTGCACAGAGCAGGTTCACAAAGAATCTGCAAATAAGCAACAGCCGAGAGTCATAAGACACATCACAGAGTGGCTGTTTAGTGAAGGAAACACAGAAGAAGTGCAAACAGTGCAGGTGGGGCAGAGTTAAGAAAAGCCCAGGCATCTCTCCTCACAAAGGAGCTACAGGTGTCACAGCACGCTCAGGTATACATAGTGTTTACTCTGCCTGCTAATGGGCTGTAAAGGTACTATTGAAAAGTCACATTTTATTTTGAAATGGGAGGGGCCATGTGATAAATGTTTGCTGTGTGACGTGTGTGCTTTGATATCCCACAATGCAAAGAAACCTGCTCCACCCATCAGACTGTGATTATACAAGCTGTTTCCTCAGTTTGTGTGGACACAGTTACCTATTTGGAAACTTGCTTTGTAGGACGAATTGATCCTACACCCAAGGATTTCACTCACAGACACTGATGCTCTTCAATATCAACAATGAAATGTTAGAGATGTTACAGATTGATGCTTTTTGAAGTCACCTGGTAATGTCTTCGGGGATGGAGCCCTGGAAGTAGATGGACGACCCCTCCCTCAGGCCTCCACGGATGGGCCCCATGTAGGGGATTCTCTGTACAGTGTAAAAAAAAAAAAAGGACGATTTCATAACTTAACACAAGATGTAAATCAAGACATGAGCCCACAGTTCAGTACAAAATCTGAAAGTACAAAGAAACATGAAACACACTTGAGATCATACTGTTGTCCAGTTGGTTTTACTGGTTATTAAAGCCTGATCCTTTTACGCATAACACACAGGGAACGTCACTCCTTAATAGTCGAGCAGCAGCCAGTGTAGGTACTTACAGGACCATAGATGGGCTGATAGCCAGGAGGAGCCACAAACGTCATGGTAGCAGTCGGTGAGGCACACAGGTGGATGGAAACAAGGTTTTGCCAGAAAGTGATCCGTGCTGGAAGCCTGGTTTTATACAAGTAATGAGGGAGGGGCAGAGCAGGGTACCAAACCCAGGCCTGCATCACCATGTTTACTTTGCACACGAACCTTTGACCGAGCTGAGGAGTGGTACATTATAACAAAAGACAAAAGAGTGTGTGTGCCTAATAATAAGAGAAAAAAAAAACATAGAACTACCATCTATTCTACTGAGGGAGAGGGCTCAACTCAGATTCTTCATGTAAGCTCTGCAGACAAAATCATTTCAGAATTTAAAAAACAAACATCTTTTACTTTTATGTCACTGGATTTTTGTTGCTGATGCATTCAACTGTAAGAAGCGCGTAATTGTTAAGTGGTTGGATAGGGGTGATTTTATCAATTTTCTATACAGTAATTATGTTCCATTCATATTCAGGATACATGATCTCAATATTTAATGTAACCAAAACTGCTGCACTACAACATTAAAATGACAACTGTCCTTTTCAAAAGTCAAAATCTACATTTCACCACATAGCAATTTTTATATCACCTGAGATTAGAAGAAACAAGGGTGTGTGCATGATTCAACATTTCAACATCAGACAAGCCTGTCTGCCAAAGGCAAACAGAAACACAAGTAACTCTTATCTACCACTCTGGTCACCCGCCATAACTCCACATTTATAGTAACAACGTAAACATACAAGTTGCTCACATGCACACACACACATACAAATTTGCAGACACACTCAGAACAAAAGCTATACATGCATGGGTGTTTCCAGAAAAGTCTAATGTGCAACCATGACATTTTGGATATCTGATCTGAAAACCACCATGAAACTCAAACACAGTCAATCAAGAGGGAAACTTTTATTTCGTTCACTATAAAATAAAGATTAAACTACAAAGAATAAAGCCCATAATATCCCAATAATCAACTGAAAGCCTAAAAGAAATAATCTTGATACAGGGGTTATAAAGAGAAAGTAATACATCATAATCTGCTCAGAGCTCATTATGCATCATGCATCCTAACCTCTCAGCTGGGTCACATCAAACTGGATCTAACCACAGAGTCGCAATTTCCAACACTAGGCACTTAGATTGTCTTGTAATATGTCACCATGACCTCCATAAAGACCTCTAGGTTGTTTCGTTAAATTTAAGGAGTAAATATGTTATAGAATAGGGCAGAAATGCATCGAAATCGGCTGGGTTCACAAATCACAGACACCAGTATGACTGGACATCCAGCACAAACAGTCCTCACAGAAGTAGAGCAACAGCGTGCACACAGACCCACTCACACACACACACATACAGTACATACACACACACACACACACACACATTAAGCAGATTGCATGTAAATGAGGACACACGTTGGAGTTCTCCTTAAAATAATCTGTTTATTCTGTATTGAAACACAGGGTTCAGTCAGAGGACACTCAGTCCAGTGGAAAGTAGTGATCTCCATTCAGCTCCATACCATCGACTCGCCTCACTGAGGACCACAGCAGCAAATGCACACATCCGAGTCGTCAGCAAACAAAAAAACACTGCTCTGTCTCTGACAAAGTGAGTTGTAACATTGAACACAAGATGGAGAGATTGTGAGTTGGTACGTGTTCTGAAAGAGGCGAAGTGATACAGAACTGTCTGAGATCAACGCATCACACATGACTTTTCTTTGATTGAGAAAAATAACTGATATGCTGGATTCCTAAAAATATCTATCATAAAAACCTAACTAGCAAAAACAAAAGCTGATGGTTCTCTTCTGACTGGAAACTGAACGTTTACTTCAGCATGAGACACATTCTCTTCACCATCGTGGATTTCACAAACAGGATGCATGACAATGTTCATGTTCAACAAAGTAGCATGGATCGTTGAAATTCTTCAAAGCCCTAAAGAAAAATAAATATATGTATCTATGATTTATGTAAAATATGTCTCTTCATCAAAAGGCCTTTACACATCCTAGTCCTTCCTCAGTTATACAGATGTCACTTTGGCCAAAATGTATACATTAAATACATTCATTACCTATTTTAATGCACTGACAAAAACTTATTTGTGCATAAAGTGTCATAAAACAGACTGTTGGCCAGAAATACAGACGGGCTAAAACGGTCGTCTTCAGAAGATTTGATCTGCATATAAACAATAAATAAATACCCTTGGCATCCTCTTATATTGTATGTGAGTGTACATCACCACTACCTTATATGGCACAGAGACACCAGTGGGGATATGGGACCACATACATCTCAGGGACGCGTTGTAAGACTTCAGAGTGCAAACTGGGTTTGTGTATGCAGCTGATTCACACTGGTAGGTTGTCACATACGCAGGCGATAACCTGCCTATTACTTTGACGAGTCGGTTCAACAAGAGTTTTCGTACATGATCGCTTGTTTGAAGTCAAGTCTGTGAGTCTTAGGGAAGGAAGAAAAGGAGTGAGGGGGGTGGGCTAAAATGTTCACAGCTCCCTCGGGGATCTCAGAGGTACGGCTGTGAGCTGCTGAATCATTTCTTTCCAACACGCTCTCTCTCACTGAAACACCAGAAACCTGAAATCAAATACTAGATGGCAACGGCCACATACAAAAAAATCCTCAACCTTACAAACAATATAAATAAAACATATACACTCTACGTGTTAAAGCTAAAAATCTAAACTATTTGATCGCTAAAGCAGTGACATTGGTATAGGCACTGTAATGTTTACAGCAGTAGCGACTGAAACAGCCCATTGTGTATATTCTACACAAAGAAAGGCCATGTAGTGTATTCATAGCGGAATAAAAAGGCCCCTGGCTTCTTGTGTCTTTTTATGCCTCTCTGATATAATTATTCTGATCTTCACAAATCTAACCCATCGATATTCTGCAGGTGGTACAATAGTGCAGTCAAAGTGTGCATAGCTTCAACGGAGGAGAGAAATGTGCAGATAAAGGACAAAACTAAGACGTAGATGTGTTCGATCTCTCTCTAATCTTTCCTCACTCTGAATTTCCCTCTCCTCTTTTTCTCCATCAGATGCGCGTTCACAATGCAGGAAGTTATCCGAGCTGATCCTCATACTGCTTCCTGAAGCAGTCTCCAGCAGGGAAGAAGTCCCAGCATCGCTCTTGATACATCTTCCACACATATGACTCCTGATAAGACAGAAAAGAAGATGGTTGAAGTGGAACCATTTTGGATATAATTGAAGACAGAAAGGCCTTTTTATGTTGTGTGTGTCTTAAGACACCCAGTCATGACAATAAAACAAACTGCTACTGACCTGTCCTGTGTGTTCTGTTTCATCTTTATTGATGAGATACATCAGGAAGAACCTGAATGAGAAAAGCGAGTTAGGGTAAAAAAAAGAAAAAGAAACCAGATAATAACACGGAATCTTGTTTGATGAAATTCAGTAACTTGCTAAATTGAAGATAAGGAAAGTCATTATTCCTAATCACAAATTAAATCTGAATGTTAACAGTGCAGATATCTGAGATGAGAGGTGACACTGATTAATCAACATAAGCATAATGAAACCATCATGATAAATGAAGTCATAGTGCCTTTAAAGAAATGCCACATCTGTGCTTTAAAATGTCACTCACATGTAGTTGGCTAAGTTATGTTCTTCTAAGGTGTGCGTCTCGAAGCCATGCGGCGTCGTGTCAAAGTAGTCACTTCCTATTCCACAGATGAAGCACTTTGTCTAAAGGGAGGAAGGACAGCTCAGATTAAACACGTTCCTGTCTTGGGTGTGAAGGAGAACTGAAGGTGGATTACGTAAAGCGTCCAGTTAAATCTCTTAGAAACTCATTATCTTACCTCCATGTCCTCTCTGACCTGCTCCTGCTGGTCTCTCAGCTCTCCAAAGGCATCAATGATCAAACCTGAAACACAGACACAGCATTATTATTCTCACTAGACTGAAGCCCAGAGCGATTCACAACAGAGTTATTGTTGGTTGAGGAAGTTGAAGGTGATTTATTTGACAGCTTTCCCCAGCTGGTCTAGAATTCAAAACTGCAACCTTTTTATTTCTGACCTTTAAAATGTCTTACTCTATTATTCCTATCTCCCGTTTGTTCCCTCAAGTGTTTATCCACTTAATTGTTCACTTACTTCTATATAATGTTGCACTTTGTATTATCATTGCAGTAATGTTTGTATAATTTGCTCTGCATAGTGCCAGATGTGAAATGAAATTAGAATTAAATTAAATTATGAGCAGTTTTCTGACTAGTGACTTGTATCTACTGCCATTTTTACACAATGCAAGTGCATAGTAATGGTCTGATGGTTAATCGTCAACAGACTACACTTCTGTTTCGGAAAATATTGCTGACACAGGACTGTTCATACCCTGGATGATGGCCAACAGGATGACAATGACAAAGAAGAAGAAGGTGATGTCAAAGACCACTCGGTAGAGTTCATATTCATCCCCGGCTGGGTCCTCAATTTCATCTCCTATGCCACCACCAGCACGCACGCCGACGTACATGTGGAACAGATAACACTGTGGGAGGAAGTGGGCACAGAGGTCAGCTTAGAAAAGTATGTTTTACCACACATTACAATAATCTGCCCGAAGGAAAGTCGACCTTCCCATAATCATGCTCCATAAGTGTGAACATGCATTTGCCCTCCACTCACAGTCATCATGTCATCACACTTCATGTCTGGCTCGTCCTCGTCCTCACTCATGTTGTAAAACTTGCGGAAGAAGTTGAAGGCCACCACGGTGTACAGGTACACCACCACAGCCAGCAATCCCACTGTCATCATCAGCTGCAAGGCACAGATAGGTGAGTCATTGGCACAAGGTCAGTTCTGAAGAAACAGGTGTGGTTTAAGACTTGTGATGCATCATCACTGATGTGGAAATGTGCAGACCTGTTTGCCGTTGTGAGTGACAGAGGACAGGATGGTACGCAGGGTTTTGACACCCATGGCAATGTCCAGGAGATGAGCAGCAAAGAAGAAGTTGTTGTAGTGTCCGAGCAGAGACATCAACATGTACCAAACCAGGTAGAGGAAGGTCTAAAGGATTAAACACTGCTGTTAGTAATACCATACATATATTCTTTTACTGTGAAAATGATACCACAAACTGCTTCCTTAACTCACATTGTCAGTGAACACAACACCAAACTTCCAGATCTGGTACTTGATGTCAATAGATGTTATCCTACAGACAGAGGAACAAGTTTGTTGTGGAGTATTTTGGAGAATAAACCTCTTAATGAAATTTGCTGATGCAAAGAATAATTAGTGCATACCAGCTGAACATTGAGGTGTCTGGCTCAGGCTTCTTTTCATGCGTCATGGCACTGACATCTAGAGAAGCCAGGTCCATACCTAGCAACTCTGCAATCCTCTCTCTGCCATAGATGTCACCGTACTTATCCAGCACCTGTATATCACACACAGATATCGTTTTACTGCGAGATATATATAAAACATGGCTGAGATTTTTAACCAAAGCTCTCTGAATAACTTACCTTTCTCTTCACAAACTTGTCCCAGTAATTGTTGGGGAAAGAGCTGTATCAAAAGAGGAACATTTCACTGACAGTTATTCTCCATTTCTCATGCTATAAATTAGAGGTCTGCAGTATGATTAGTAAGTTCAAGCCTCATTCTCATATGAATACTGTGGGTTATAGGGTCAGGGTCAGGTCTAACATTAAATATTCAATTAATATCAATATTAAAACAATGAAGATTTAAATTATGGAAGGATAAGATGTACCATATGCACCACTCTGACGTACATGCCACCTGATTAATTTCAAAAGGTCAGGATTTGCCACAATTACCTGTAATTATTACTGAACAGAGAATATTTAAGGAACTCTATCACTACATAGCTGACATTGGGATGGTGGGGCTCTAATTTCATACCAGGCACCTCGCTTGTGCCTCAGGAAATAGCAATCTAAAAGAAATGTTGAAAGTTCAGCATCAAACTTCATTCCTTTACTTGTTAAGAGCTGTCTCCATGAGTGGTAGGCAACAACAATGCTGTCCCCGTGTTTTGCTTCTGTTGCTATCGCATAATCAAGTTAGCATGCTACATAGCTAGCTCTGGCCACGTTCATCAATGAAACAATGGATTTTCAGGTCTGTTCCATCGATCTCTATGATAATTTAACATGAGGCTTACGGAGTGTTGAGCACCAGTCTGTCCCATTGGCCCTTGATGTCGTCGTCCTCTGGCTGCTCAGTGACATAGAGTCCATCAAACTCCAGCTTTCGGGCCAGCTCCTTCTCCCTCTTGAAGATAACCAGAGGGACCTGAAAATACAGGGATCACATCCATTTCAGAGGAGAAATCAGCATGAAACCTTTGTTTTGTGCAGCAAAACACAGCAAACACCACATACCTTGAGGCAGTTGTAGCCGATGATGCAAAGGAAGGAGATAATGGTGTGGACGATCCCGAAGAAAGCCATAGCTGGTTCCATGTAACCCGTGCTCTCCTCCAAGAAGTAGTACATTGGACCCTCCTCCTCCTCATCTTCTCCTCCGTCATCTAATCCAGACCCATCCTCCTCAGCACCAGAGCCTTCAAATAAGCCAGAGCCCTCGAACAGACCAGAACCTTCAAAGTCCTCCTCGCCTGGAGGACTGTCAGACACCTGGACACATCAGACACAAAATAAATCCTGAGAATCTTGTTCCGACATTTGTGAAAAGTTGATGAGTGAGGCATAAAACCAAATTCCAGAGTTGATACTGTACAGCAGGGTTCCCCAATCCCAGTCCTCGAGGGCCACTGCCTGTTTTAGAAGTTTCCTGCTACAACACACCTGATTCAAATGAGTGGCTCGTTATCAGGCCACTGCAGAGCTTGATAACGAGCCACTCATTTGAATCAGGTGTGTTGTAGCAGGAAACTTCTAAAACATGCCAGGCAGTGGCCGTCGAGTACCGGGATTGGGGAACCCTGCTGTATAGTATGTGTATGTTTTATCAAAGGGTAGAAATGCACAAACCTTGTAGAAAAGCAGGATGAAATTGAGAGCGAAGGCGATGAACAGGGCCAAGAAACGAAGGTTGTAGAAGTTACGAGAAAGGTAGTTCTGGTAGGTGAGAAATAGAGAGGTCAGTACAGCTTGAGGATCACTGCAGCAAAGTACAAAAGTCACGTTTTACAACTCTGTGAATCTTAAAATTGATTAGGTAAGAAACAGCACTGTGTTAGGCAGATGCTGATTACATTTCTTGCTGCCATGTAGTTTCCGAATAACTATGCTGTTATACCAGCATAGTATATAAGGTTGTTGTAACAGAGAATTTTACAACAACAGTGTTGCATGTAAATAAGACTATTTGCAGCTAACTGACAACATACATTCATTAAGTTGTGCTATAACAGCAAACTGCTCACCATGAACTTAATCCTCTGAATCTCCAGCTCATTCCACAGCTCAAAGCCCTCCTCAGCAGGTTTCTTATCCTTCTTCGCCTTGGCCTTCACCTGCTTTTCCTCAAACTCCACCTCGTCTTCCTCCACTGGTTCAGGTTCAGGTTCAGCTTTCTCTGCCTTCTCTGTTTTCTCTCCATTCTCGGCACTGGAAAAGACAGAAAAGGAGAGAAGCTTGTGCTTTTTCCCTCTGAAAACATAACATTCTCTAGATGCTGTAATCAGCAGTGAAATGTATAAACACATTTTTGTATCATTTAAGTATCCAACTTACGTTTAAGTCAGCAAATGATGGTTCATAATCCCTTATGTGTAAATGCTAAATTCATATTTACTTGTAAATTTGAGCTGAGAGGGGTTCACTGAGGACAATTTGAATTTATCAGAGGCTGCTCAGTTTTGATGTTGATCCCAACAGGCAGACAACTTACTCTGCTTTCTCAGTCTCCTGAGGAGCCTCTTCTTCGGGTTCAGCTATTTCTTCCTCCCCTGGTCCTCCCCCTGCAGCTTCCAACTGTTTTGATGACAGTTTGCAGTTAACTAATTTATGAATGGAGAGCATGTTACACAACAATCAAACACTATGAAATCAACATCCCACCAGTTTTCTCTTCAGCAGTGGCGTGCCCTCTGGAGTTGGAGGCTCTTCAGTTGTCGTCTCACCAAAGTCTCCAAGGCCCCCAGGAGTATTGAAACCAGGCAGTCGTCCACCTTCCCTGTCCTCACCGTCCTCCTCTTCCTCCTCTCCACCGACGACATCTAAATGTTCTGCTGCTCCATCTGCATCTTGATCCTCTCGAGCTCCCGGTTCAGGTGGCAAGTCCCCGTGAACTTCATCTTGTGTTGGATCTGGCATACTTGCAAGGATCTCCGTCACTGTCATCTTCTTGGCGCCCTCCACTAAGCCTCCACCAAACAGCACCTTCCATATGAACGTGAAGAAGCCCTTGCATACGCTATAGACAAACATCAGGATACCCATTACGACAGTGTATATAAACGTAGCTAGGCCGACCACCATCTCCTTCACTGTCATTTTTCTTAGTTTGCGGTAGCGCCGCCGCAGGTTACGGAAGGTGAACATGTTGAAGAAGTTAAGCACGCTCTTCAGGAAGTCTGCAAAGGCTGAGGTTGACTCTGGAGCTTCGCCCCCTCCATTGCCGTCCTCACCGTCACCAGACTCGACAGCTTCGTCTCCTCCACCCTCCTCTTCTTCCTCATCATCTTCCTCCTCTCCACCATCTCCCTCAGGCTCAGAGATAGACGCGGCAATGTTCATCTCAAAGATGGTGTCCTCACAGAAGTTCACAAACATCTCCATCTTCTCACTTTCCCCACCCTCATTGACCACATCAAAGATGAACTGCCGTTTGGACTCCCTAACTTGTGGCATTTCCCACTGGTTGCGGTTCTCCTCACTGATTTCAAAGTAAATGCGCTCAATCTTCCGGCTCGCTCCCATGATCTCGATGCGGCCAAGGAAAGGTCGGAAGTAGTTGAGCACACTCTCGGCCTGTTCCAGGAAGTTCTGCAGGCGAGTATCATGAGGTACGTGCTCCGACAAGTTTGTGAGCAGAACAGCAATATTGAAACCGATGTCTTTGGCGGGCTCCTGGAAACGACTCGCAAATTCCTCAAAGTTGATCATCTCATTCTCATCAGCCTCTGAGCAGGAGAGGAGGAATTGGATTTCCGAGGGGGAGTATTGCTTCTGGCTATCCATTGCCTTGGAGAAGTCCTTCTTGGAGATAAGTCCACGGGGGTCGGTCACATAATCCCGGAAGGCATCAGATGCGACAATGTCCTTAAGCTTGAGGAACATATCGAAGAACTTAAGGATCATCTCCACGTTGCTGGAGGATTCCACCAGCATGTCAACCATCTGCCTAGCAATAGTACCGTTCACCACATTGCCTAGAATAGAACAAGAAGAAGAAGTGATGGGGGTGAGGAAAATATAGAAAGCATTTGACAGGAAGAGCTGCGCATGGCAAGACTGGGGAGGAAATCATACCTTCAAGTAAGGACAGAAGCATCACTACCATGTCTTTCTGTAGATCCAACAGTTCCTTCAACAGTCCAATTTGACTGGAGTCCTGCAACAAGACCAAACACAGCAAGACACAAACAGACAGCAGAGAAAACAATATTCTTAAGATGTGTGTTGACTTAAAATTTCAATTCATAACATCACAGTTAAATTTGAGAGGATATTTACTTCTTTCTGAGACATAAAACATGGGAGACGCTACCTCAGAGTGTGCTCTACTCCAAAAATGATCCTGGGTTTGCATTTTTAAATAAAGAATATGCATTTTTAACATCAGAAATAGTACAGATTGATGGAAAGCAAGACAGACACTGGGATACAGGTATAAGAGAAACACGGCCTTTCCCCTTTATTTGAGAGAGTGGCTGCAGCATGGAAGCAAGAAAGACATAGTATTTATATACGCTGCTCTTAGCATTCCTGAAGACCTGCACCAGCAGATAGCAAGAGTCGCAAATATTACAGACGGTCTAAAGTGGTTGTCAGGCTGGTGGAGATCAAGAGGAAAAGGATGTCAGGATAGGAAAACACCAACCACCAGTGAAATCACAGTGGTACTGGCACCTTCTAATACCTCAACAACACAAATACAAACACACAAAACACAGCTAAACAAACAAAAGCAAAGCAAGATATTCAGAAGCTTTGGGGGATAACATTAAAAAATCAATAGATAAATTGAAGTGAAAGTGAAAGACCCTTCTTAATATAAACTAAGAGCTGGTCAAGTCCAGCAGTTCAACTGTATTAAATCTTAAGATACATTATACACAGAAGACTTCTGATCTATTTGATGTCAAATAGAAGTCAAAATGTTATTAGATTTTTTTCCCACATTTCATAGAAGGATAAGAACTAGATGAAATAGAGGAAAATGTCACAAATTCTGCAGTTTCATACTCGAATTATCTTTTCCTTATCACCATTTACTTTTAAGCTTTGAATGGACAGGAGGTGTCTGTCCCAACTCTACACTGTCCCTGTATTCTAGGACAACATAGAGAAAGCATAGAGAAAAGAAAAACATTAATTGCTGCAAATGGAGTTACACAAAAAGCAGAATGACGCATGTTGTTAAACGCATAATAAAAAAAATATGGTGAAGCGTGGGATCTTTTAAAAAGGCATGGGGGGGGCGAGTATATGAAATGGCATTCGCAGAGAGACACAGATTCTTACGCCATTTCGTTGTCCGGGATCAGGGTGCATCTAACAGGGTTACACATGGAAATAAAAATGTTATCAATCAACATTTTTACTTCATTTTTGTATCTGTTTTGTACTTGTGGTAAATATTACTTTGATAATTTAAGTGTAAGCTACAGCTGCTGCCGTAAATTATAAATATAATAATTACTAATGTTTTTCTTTTAAGATTTTTGAATTAATAAGCATTGATTTTTATGATCCAGTACAAAACATATGACAGGTAGAAGATACAGTAGATATTTTAAAAGCATATGTAAGATTAAATTCTCTGTGTAAACACAGGGTGTCTGGGAGCCTAAATGTGACCATAATGTATCTGTAAGTGCTACTGCAAAATCTATTGTGTCTAGCTTTGTTTAAAAAAGACAAGCAAACCCTGATCATCCTTGATAACATCAAAAAGATAAATACAAAAATGCATTTTAAACAGCAGTGTCAGTAACACTCAACACTGTCACACAGAGTTAGTTCTGGGTAGGAAACACTGCAGCTCCTTGTTAGCTCAAAGCAGACACATTATTCAAAGCAGACACACACGTTTGTCTAAGCACAATCAAACTCTAAGCACTGGTCAGTATGAAATGAATAAAGTCAGATTAGACAAAGTGGATTAACTCGTATTATACAGAATCAGCAAATGTAACATGGGAGAGAACATCAAAGGAAGTCAAAGGAAAAGTCAAAGGAACAGTTTGTTCTCAAATTATTTCTGCCATCCTTACTTAGGCTCATGTTGACAAACTGCATCATAACTCAGCGACTGACTGGTAAATTGAAATTAAATTAGCTTTTGTGCTACTGTGTAACAGTAACCAAAAACTTTTAAAGACCTCTATGAATGTTGTCTGGGAATCTGAAATCTAAAAAGTCAAAATAGATTATTTCAAATCAATTGCAAACGTCTAATAAAAACATGTGATTATATATACATATATTTCTATATGTATATAAATTACACAACTTTATTATGAATTACTTAATAATTACTACAAGATTTAATTGAAATGTGAAATATGGTCAAATCTAAATGTGGACAACAGAGGAATATAACCCCTAAACAGTCACAGGATATTTAAACTTCATACTCTACAAGATATCATGATCTTTGTAAAATTGAATACTATAAACCCCGATACTGCGAAGTGGCTCAGTAAAGAGGCGGAAACAATCTGACAAAGAAAGTGGGGGAAAGCTGGTTAAGATTTAAGAACAGTTTGATTAACAAGAGAATAATCAAATAAATACATACTTTACTCTGCAGGAACCATGAGAGAGACAGTTCACAAAATTAGTATACAGTGGACAATTTTTTTTCAATGCTTCATTTTATTTCAAAATTGTATTGACATTTTGGTCAACACAATGCACAACAATACTGAGAAAATGTTTAATTAATATTACAGCTTTCTATGTTCTCCACAGAAATGATCCCTGATATCAAATAAGTAAATAAATGGGGAAATAAATTCTCAGAATGGCTAGTAAAAGGATATAAATGAATATACGGATGAGGAGGCCTCTTACCTGAGCAAGCTTCATCATCATATGAGCAAAGACGTGCAGGAATCCAACAACAGCGTCCCACAACCTGCTGTGGGCCAGAGACTGCTGGTTACCAGTACAGGGACCCTGACGGAGACACAAAGAGGAAAATTACAATAACAGCCAACAGAAATCAAGCCTTGTATTCACATTTAGTCTGCCTTTAGACTTTCTTACCTGGATGTACTCTGTCAAGCTGTTGAAGACCTGCTTGGCCACAGTCATTGCTTTGGAGAAATTCCTCTTACCAGGCTCATCAATGATGTCTTTTCCTGAGTAGTACCAGTAAAAGTCACTGATCGACTCCTGCAAACAGAGAGAAGGTGAAACACCACAGTATTATGTTATTGTAATGTGTTTCTCCCATCGTGTTATTGCATTGCCTCAAGTAAAAGATTTGAAATTTGACCGTGACTTTTGTTCTTCTTCCATGTACTTTCATACACGAAACTTTGTATATTTAACGATAAATGTTTGAATTTCTGAGAGAATGTTACATGTGCTGGTTGACTTGACCAAAAAATCACACTATTGCTTGACAACTATTCAACTCAAATCTTGTTTTGTTTTTGCAGGTGTCTGCTGTGGGGATTACAATCAAATGCAAAATCTGTGCAGAAAGGGCAAGGGGTCTGCGGTCAGTATGAGAAAGACCAGAGCAACAGGATCAGTAAATCAGAGGGACCTGGAGACGAAGCAGGTAGTCCACAGTGCAGATGATGATGTTGATGGTAGTGGTGCTGCCTGTCTGAGTCCTCAGGTAGTTCTGAAAATCTAAACAAAGGAAACAAAAAAAGTTAAAAGGTTATGTTTAATGTGTTTTTTTGACCTTTGAAATTCCATAAATTCTTCCAATCTTCTACTCTTGTCCCAAAACTGTCAAAATATACCGTTTGGCAAACCAGGCGGAGGATAATGCATGAGGTGTTTGTACAGAGGAACTGTACTGTACCTCATAAGATTGTACAAAAAGGGCTGAGCAGACAAGTGTAATTACTGTATATTAAGGACAGTAGTTTAGTGCAGTCAGCAGTACATTGTAAAGGGGTGAATGAGCACTGTCATTGCAGGAGATTCAGCTGGAAACAAGCCCAAAGTTTGGAGTAGACAGTTCTTCATTGACTTACCGTTATTATGGCCTTCACACAGAAGTTGCAAGAAGCGGAAGAGGTCACACGTAAACTCATCGTCTGCCATCACTTTCTCATCTGGGCAAAAGAACAAAAGAAATGCAAATTAATCTGTTTCATCCTAGTGCATGAAATAAGACAAATTTTTAATTTGGCAGTGTTACTTTATTAGAACTGGATATGGATTAAATATATTACAGGGAAATACCAGTGTATTTTTAACACAACTCTTCATTCCATTCCTATTTAATATTTTCTCTTGCACCATGGTGCTCATGAAATCTGAGCTTTGGTTTCTTATTATCATGGAAGATAACTTTACTTATGTATTAACTATCCTTACCTTGTAAAAATTAATTGTCATTTACAATATCCTGAAAATGGAATATAATACACTGGTACCAATCATAATCTTAACAAGTCATCAATCTATACTGTAGGCAGGTCACATTTCATTTTATGAAAATATGGACTCCCTTTCTTAAAAATAAAACTTCTTTTGACATAATATGAAAAGTGGAATTTTCCCATACTTTTTTCTTCTCCTCAGAAATCAGTCTAAATCCTACGTAGAATCAATGACTTGTTAAGAAAGACAAAAATCAAATTAGAATTTTAATTTATCACAGTTGGCATCAATTGTGTTAATTAAGAATAAGTATTGGTGAAATTGTGATAATAAATAAACCAGTCTCGCATTACAAATACAATACTAACACAATTAACACCGTAAACACTGCAAAATGCTCCTGTGCAGAGCCAGATTTAGTGGTAAATATAAATGATGAGCAAAGATGTGCAGATTAGAGTGAAGCACACAGTGTGCCTGTGTGTTGTTGTGTATTATTATTGGATGTACCGGTATGGTATTTAAGCATGTGCACATGAAAAGTCCACAAAGAGTAAGTAATAGTGAGAAAAAACACCTCATACAGTACCACTCGCCTGCTGTCATTAGAACATGTTAGTGAAAACCACAAACACCTCTGAGTCCCTGTCCACTGTCTGTAGGACAGGGAGGCTGAGGCTCCACGCTGTTTTTTCAAACTTTACCTCTGTCTACTTCTCCAAATACAGTGAAACATGTATTCAATAAAACTCAAATAGGCTGCAGGTCACATCACATTCATATGGGCATGAAACACATGGATAAATGAAAACAGGATACCATCAAACAACAGATACATTCAAACACAAATGAGGAAACACTTGTGACACAAATGTGAGAATGAACACAAAAATAAAGCGACAACTTCACGGCACACTGTCATGCAGGACAGATCTACTGAACTCTGCAAACTCCAATAAGCTATGAGTATGGACGTTGAGAGGGGAGGGGGCGACATTCAACCCACATTAATGTATATCATATGCTGGAAAGTGCAGAATTGGCAAGTTAGTGCCTGTAGTTGTCAAACTGGGGCCAATCCTCTCACAGGAAGCTCCTCTCACTTTGTTATATTTCGTATCCCAACAAAATGCACAGTTCATACTGTATATCTCTATTAGCATTCCATCAGAGAGTGGCTACTTTAAACACATGTCTTTCTCAAAATTGCACACGCATGCTCAAATTTAATCAGGGCGGTACATAAACAAGAACAGAAAATAGAACTAAGGGTGAAAAACTGTAGCGACTACTGTTAAATAATCCCATATCTGTGGCAAGCAAAGAGGTGGGACCACATACAACAGAGCTGACACGTTATGCGTACAGAATACATAGCTACAGTACAAGTGTAAGTGACTTAGCAACAGTTATTGCTGGGGAAGCTTGTGATTTCATTCGACTTTTAGCAGTTTGCTCTACCATGTCGCAAATTAAGAGAAGTCGGGGAACATTTTACAGAATGTCAGGATTTATATGCAGTGGCTTTCCAGATGGTCTCAGTGAGCGGATCGATCACTTGACGGTTTGCGAATACGAGACATACAGAGCTGAGAGAGTTCCAACTCCCGCTGCAATTCATTTCAGAGTTTCTAGGACACAGGGTCAGCACGGTTCTCTATGATCTACTTGAGCAAAATAAGTGGGAGAGGAATAAGGAGGTTATTGCCTTTCCTTCCCATCGGTCAGTCACAAGACTGTGCTGTCAGAGTTACAGTAGATCTGTGGTAAAACACTCAAGGGCGAAAAGTAAACTTCACAATCACTTCAACGGGAAATGTCACGAGACACGCTGCATCGGTATGGCTACAGCTGCATGCGTGTCATTGTGAGCTTTCCATTATAATATGAGAAAGTGACTGTAAAGCTTTATTTCACTGATTCTTTGAGTGTGAAATGAAATGCATATTAAGGTCACAGCAAGAAAAAAAAAGACAGACAGTCAGGTGATTCACAGCTAAAAGAGATAGAGGACAGAAAGGATGGAAAGAAAGAAAGAAAATATATGACGGCAAAGTTCCATTTACCACGTTCTAGCTTCATATCTGAGAACCGCGAGAGCAGCAAATTGATGAATGGGAAAGACACGGGTATGAAGGGTAAAGGGCGGAAACGGGCAAAGTGAACGAGGTGTGGGGGAGAGAGAGACAAAGAGAGACGCAGTGAGTCCAAAAATCTCATGGCTGTCAGTGGAAGACAAACAGTTTTCATACATCAACAGTCAAAATGCTTTCGTGGATCTCCACATGATCACCACACTTAACATACGTGAAAAACATACCTGCATACCAGGCATCCATGAAAAAAGGCACACTCAGACACACGCAGGTGCACACAAAAGGAGACTAGACAGAACAACTACAACGATGACAATTACATCACAAACCAATGCAAAAACAAGTGGGACGTGTGACATGTGTGAGATGTGTGTGATGTGTGCGTAAGCAAATGTCTGTGTCACAGTGTATCCAGATCCTGTGATGTGATACTCACTGGTGCCTTCCTCTGAAACCATCCCAAGTCCTTCAGCTTTGTTCTGTCTCTCAAAAGCATTCAGATCCAAAACGCTGTCAACATCAAACATTTAGTCGGTTAAACGACGTGCACAGCCCGACACGCTTTGCTTCCACTTACACCTTCTCAAAATATTGTTTATGGTAGAAAGATCAAGAGGTGAACAACAAAATGTTGCATATGTACTGGATTCATTACAGACCTGCAGGTCTGCATCAGAGCCTGAACGCTAAGGAAGAATCCCACATCCTTTTTATCCTTCAAATAGTCCAGCATTCTCTGCACACAAACAACAAGACAGAAAAACAAAACGTAATTGTCAGAAAGCTGCTGAAAAGGATGTTGTTAAACTGAGAGACAAAATTTTAATTTTCGAAATGTGCGTAAAGCCCTCAAAGGCTCTGTTTACCTGCTGTACATCACTGTTGCCTCCATTGAGGATGGAGATTCCCAGTTTGAGTGTGGAAGAAACCATGACTCCTGGTTCACCTGAAAAGTGTGCACACACACTAGCTCAACAGCGTGGTCAGAGCAGAGAAGGATCGTCTCTGGCGTCACTATATACTGTATATTTCTTTTCATGAACACACCAGTGCATCTCATTGCTCTGCACTGCCAAGTGAACGGCACTACAACATTACAGCATTCATTAGCACTATTAACATCCAGCAAAACAGGAACGATCTTTCCGATGTGCTTCATATGCTCATGTTCATAATTACACATCCAAGGCAAGAGTGTGTTGTTCTATATCTCAAATCTCAATCTGGGTCTAAATGTTACATTAACTGGCCCAGACAGCACTATAATGGACCAGCTCCTTAATAGAATCAAGGTGTTTCTATGACTTAATTTCTAATCTATGTTATTGACATTATGGTATCTATGTTATTGGGTATAGCATCACAAGTGACAAATAGTGTGTGTGTGTGTGTGTGTGTAGCCGCTACCTTTACAGGCACTGATCATCTGCAGCACCATCTCTGCAGCCCCACGGTCGTGTAGACGTGACTGCTGGTACAGAAGCCTCTGTTTCTCCATCTCCTTTTCCTATGGAGCAGAGCAGGAAGGACACAGCTGTAACCCTGCCAACACACACTGCACTGCCCCCCGCACTTACTCACTCACTCACTCACTTAGACACACACAGTCACACAATCAGCTAAATAAGATGACATGAAATAACTCTAAACCTCTCTTTTTTCTGAGGTTTATTGTTGCATGTTAACAGCATTATAAATGTGATGTTTTACAGTCACATTTCTGTTATGTGTTATCTCATCTTGGCACAGACTAGAAACGAACTAGACTAGTGTATATCTTCAGTCCAGAATTAAGAAAATAACTTAAACAGACTTACGGTCGCTGCATCTGCCATTTATGCTAAACAAAATCAGATTCTCAGTCCAATTCTCAGACTATGGCCAAGATGACACACAACTGTATTTGGCCAAATGTTAAGCTTTACCTTTCAATATCAACTTTCAAAAATATATTCATGTCTCAGACACAGGCTCACACACTCTCACATGGGAACACAGTGTATATTAGTGATGGTAATTATTCCAGCTGTTAATCTTCCACAGACAGCAAACATTTGATGGCGACAAACATTTCTTCCCAGAGCATAACACACACTTCACAGGCTCTTCTGAGGAAGCAACAGTAGTTGTCTGAGTAACACTTACAGCATGCAACTCCTACTTCTAACAGTGCAACTTCATGTTGCTCTATCTCATGGCCTGCAGCAACAGTATCATGTGTTCCCTGGCTGCTTCAAGTTAAACTATACAGTAGGACACAGGGGACGACGTTTACTTGAGTTGACTGGAAGTATTCCTTTGTATTTTAGCACTGGACCTTTGGGAAGTCCAGTGCAACTGCAAGATAATTTAATTAAATTTACTATGAATCATTCAGTTGCAAGAATAAAAATCAATTGGAGACCTGCAGTGTACATACAGTGTATATTACTTGCCTTTGTTACAATGACACAGTATAGCTGCTATGAACAAGCATCCTGTTGACAAAAGAGGTTAGATTGACCCTCCCATGCATAAAGCCCCACCCAAACTGAATCTACCCTTCCCTCCGCCCCCCCTCCCTCGTAAGCCTAACTGTTATGGAGCAACTTTCCTCTGATTACAGAGGCTCTGGTTATCTTTTCAGAAAACTGTGTGCCTTTGTTGTGTGCAAAAAAAGACTGTGTGTGATTCTGAAAGTGAGTGTGTGAAGATGTGCATCTGTGAGTTAACTTTTGCATGAGTGTGTGTGTTTGGGACAGTGTGTATGCACGGCTGACTGTGCAGGCTTTTACTGCAGTCCTTGGTGAGCACAGAGAGGGAGACTTGTTTACATTGTCCAATTCAAAGTAAAGACAAACAAAATCAGTTACTTGTCAGTTGTTAGATTTTGAACGAGAGTTATCAGGTGAGTCCTTGTGGGTGAACACAACCCAATTAGCAGGTGAGTATTAGGAGTGTAAGTGAGGAAAAGGTGGTGCAAGTCCGGGAGAGAATGACCACAGACACAAAAGATCAGCACAAGAGAGCTGGATCTACTCTGTGGAAACCTGCTGCGAGGTTTGGCTTCATAACTGTTATCAAAGTTTACAGGAACAGCTGCTCAATTCAGTCTTGAATGGCAGCATCAACACGTTAAATAATGATATTTAAACATATTAATTACATTAATTAGTGAGTGATAGTCAGTGATAGCCAAACTACCACTATTACTATGGAGCTGATTTACTAATTATACCTACTATTTTTAGGTGCTGATTTACTGTTGCGTTAATGCTCTTAGGGGGCACCTGGCTGGCAGTGATAGCTAAGCGGCACTGCTAACAATTGCGTGTTTGTGCATAGAACATTATAGAACATGTTTACAGCAGCATTTTGAAGTGACGCAAGTGTATATTTCATTTTTGCAAACTTCATGCGGGTAATTTGACCAAGTCAATCAACCCTTTTCAAAAATTCAGAAGCACATTGCGTTTGGAAATTGTGATTCTGAAAAAAAAAACAGTTGGCAAAAACCTTCTTGACCCTACAGTAGTTTCATTTTGTTGTCTTTAGCTGCACCATCTCTCTGCACTCCAGTCATGCAATTTAGGACATAAAACAAATTGAGTCTGCAACATCAGGACGACTGGTGGTCCGAATCCAGCAAAGGCATGCACAGGTCAGTCCACCATAGCAGGAAATACACAAGTAGTGTGAGTGAATGAGAGAAACGCCAGGAAGAGAAAAAATGAGAAATGTTGTAACGTAGGTGGCTTGGGGGGGGATGTGCCGAGTGTGATGATGTGGTGTGGTCACTCAGTGCGTGGGGAGCTGCTTCTCCGCTGACTCCCCTGTCTCCCTCCCCCTGGTCCCCCCATACCATCTCTGTCTGTCGCACCTCAAAGGAAGACTCATCCCCCTCCTGTTCTCCCCCTTCGTCCTCCTCACCAATGTGGCAGCTCTGGAGGGAGAATACAGCAAGTCAGTGACAATGCGTGTATTAGATTTAGAAACCTCACTCCAACAGCTTCGTGAGAGTTTGTTGAATAACCGAGAAGTCAGAAATATGAATTTATATTGTACATAAGATTCACAGGTTTCTTCTAAAAAAAATGGTTTACTGTAAAAGCAGACTGAGCTGTAATTTCCATTTCATAGATCTCTTGTGCACAAAGGTGTGGGTTGAGGAATCTAAATGATTTCAGTCAGATAATGAAACCATACGTCTTACCTTTGCCATAATATCAGCATATGACATATAAAGGTGGTCAACGTCAAGCTTACTGTAACAAAGAGAATGTACAACAGGAATCAATCACACACTGTTACACTGAAATAAGCCGTCACAAAAAGTTGGTTTGCATAAGGAGCTGAAGGCTCTCACGTCTTTTCTGTAAGAGCTGTCCGGCTGAAATGAAGAATCAGCTGATGAAGGGGGTCAGGCTTCGTCTCGGTCTCTTCTTCCTCTTCCTCTTCTTCCTCCATGGCTTTCTAATTAGTGCAGACAAAATGAATTGTGACAAAACCCTTAGTATACACTACAGACGATATGTTTCTACGGGTATTCTTATAAATAAGGAGAGGATGACTTACAGACAAATCATCAATCATCTTGTCCTCAAATGAGTAACCCTCGGTCTCCAACCAGTTTCGCTTGTATGCATCCAAGAACATGTTGGTTGCCCTGTGCCTGTGAGACAAATGATCAGTGAGTGTTAGTAAGTGTTGTGATGTAAAACCTTCTATATTATTTTTATTGATTAAGTGAGTGTGACAGATCTTATTACGTGGGGATGTTGTATAGAGGCGTCATCCTGAAGCAGGCCACCACTGCCCTGCGACGCTGTTTGGACAGCAGTTTGTGCCACACCATCTTCTTTGACTTGAAGGGATGCTCAGTCTGAAGCAAGGAAAACATGTAAACAATTAGGTTGTCAAACACAGTGTTTCTCAACCTTGGGGTCGGGACCCCACAAGGGGTCGCCTGGAATGTCTAGTAACTGAAAAAAACAACAACTAATTATTATTCTTTTTAAAATTATGATTAAAAACACCACACACAATCTTAAACAACTGTATTCCATACTTTTACTTTCTCAAATATAAATCAAGTTCAAATAAAATGCATATAAAGCATATAAAAATATCTGAGCTGGCGCATCTTGATTGACGGCCATGATCGCGGGGTCACCAGAAATTTGTAATGTCAGAAAGGGGTCACGAGCCAAACAAGGTTGGGAACCACTGGTCTAACAATGGCTTCATCTTTTATGTGCAAGTCATCTGTGTCTGCTACGAAGGACTTGAGCTTGTGTCTATACTCACCACTTCAATGTGGTAAAGGACAGCAGACACTTCTTGTACCCTCTTAACCACCTTCTCAGGGTCCTCAGCATCTTCAGCCTTTCCAGACATCTCCTTATAAAGAGACATCTGCCAGCGCATAGCTGGGTCCTCCACCTTGAAAAAACATGTCAAGTCCATTGAAGACATTTTCTAGATAAAATGTATATTCATTCTTATTTTGTAAAACAATTAAAAAGTTGACTTACCTTGCCTTGAAGGTGCAAATTGTTGGTCAAGAACTCCCTCACTTCTTCATCTGTGTCTTTCTACAATAGAAAACAACAACGCAGAACATTCATAATTCTTTTTTTTTTCAATTCATTCAAGACAATCAAAATACCTTAAAAAATATTTAGCAGTGAACTTCGATGTAAACGACAAATTTCTTGATAGACTTCTTGATAGTGAGTTGGTTTCAAACTCATCAAAGTACCAGTGAGTATCTGATTTTGGCAAGATTGATGAGCTCCTGGTCTGCAGGGGAGCACATATTGAGGCCGATGGGAAGCATCTTCTTTAATGCAGCTACGATAAGGGAGGTCTGCACAGAATAGCGATCCCCCCGACGCTTCTTCTTGGTGCGCTCCTGCTCTGAGCCTCCAGACTAAAGAGAGAAAGAAAAGTTCAGACCAGTTCATCACTGTCCGTATCCAGCCCCTTCCCTTCACACACCAGCGTCTCCGGCTCAGACAGTATTCTATGACATCAGATGTTTTTGAGAATATTTAACATAAAAGTGATGAATAGGAACTAGTTCTAACCCAGAATAAAAAGTGATTCAATGTTTCAATGAGATAGCAGGAACCAGCTGCCAGTTACATTTTACAAAACGACATGCTGATAGGCCGATAAAGTGAATTGACAACCGAGTGAAATCAATTACACCTCAGCTGAAGACAAACCAACGATCTTGTGAACATCAACCTTTGTTGAGGTTTCAGGGGGCGTCGCTGCTGCATCAGCTACGGTTGTTACGCACAATGCAGTCTCACTGTTAGTAGTGCAGTGGCCAGACAGGGCACATCCTGTCTGCTGGAGAGCACATAGAGCAGCACAAGTCTATGGGACCAGCTCCATCGCCCTGGAGCTCTTCTCACACACTCCTGTCCTGGGGCTGCCAATGCTCATGACTGACTGTTGTCTGGCCTCACAGCAGCCTCTCTGCCCCCTCAGTCTGCATGGTGTGTGAGCATGTGGATAATAAATAATTTGGGCAGAGAGAGATGTTGTGATGATCAGATAACAGAGGCTCTCTTCAGTGATGCCCATCTGATAGCCAAGGAGAGGAGGTTTTCTAATTTATCTTAGAGCAACCATGTAAAACAGCAATCATACAGTGATTACATAGTGATTTAACAATTATATGGTGTCAATAAATTAGACATGGAGTGGCGAGTCCAGTTAGTGAATATGATGTCAGCCATCTGGTGATGTCGAGCTAGCTTTACAGCGGTTTCCCCAACAGTCCCAGGTACAGTAGCTTGCGTATGCTACAGATGGACAAAGCAAATGTAATGGTAACAGCAAGAGATAGTATGGCTTTTTGATGTAAACAGGTAGTGAACACTGAGCCAATGATAATATTGAAAAAGAGAAGAGTCCCCCGGCACAGGAATCTTTACCACAAAAGCTGAAAGAAATCCAAGCGTCAACAACATTTCAACATCACAGATGGCACGGTAGCACGGGCTCCACAACCGTATCCCACGGGTACGACATGAAAACAAACTGTTTATTAATCAAACAAAAGAGATGATGGCGCTCGGCTGCAGGAGTGCACACCACAAATAAGATGCACAACTGTTCAACCGAGCGCCATGAAACCTCTCAGGCTGCTACGATCTACTGCAAAGACCTTTCATCAAGCCGCTCCAGACCCCGACTCACACATATGAAAACAAACATGGAAACACTGAAGGATGTCATGAACGCACACGCACGCACACATTCAACATCACTACTACAATTGCAAATATCTCCCATTCACAGAAAATATTCTTAACATTTAATCTAAATCATATACATTTCACCTATAGATATGCATTATTATACTGTAACAGTGATATTTCCAACTGTGTTTACAACCCTCTGAGTGTGTGTACTGTAGGTGTATGTGTATGGGTTTCGGGGTCTGGGTGTAAGAAGTGTGGTAGTCCGCAGTTGAGCTTGATGAAATGCCTCCCCAAACTCAGGGTGCCATGCGATCAGCACAGCGCTCGTGCACAAACACAGTCTAACCTCTCCATCTCCGGCCTAGAGGCCCAGCGTCCAACACCCGACACAGGATATAAGGAGAAAACACAGTTAGGGACACTCCTACTACTACCTTATTGCAATGTACTGCCACTTACATTGTCCTGGAAAAGGATGTTATTAGTTATATACAATAGCCTTTTACAATAACATTTATCTAAAAAGAAAATCTTATTATTGACAGGATAGTCATTCTTATCCATAGCAACTTCAGGAAAAGAAGGGAAAATGTCGCTGAGAATAGATCACAAAGGGTTAAATCTTTCCCTCATTGAAATGGGTGGTGTTAATGACATATTAATTATTAGAGTTTAGTTCCTTAATGAGTTACAGCTCAAGATATGTAGCAAATGATTAAAACATCTTATCAAATTGGGGGCTATGTTTAACTTGGCCACTTAAACAGTGTGTTTGTCCCCTCTCACCTTGCTCATCTTGCTCTTACTGTCAGCGGTCAGGAAGGACATGTTGTTGATCTCATTCATGACCACAAAGTTCTGCTCCTCTCGTTTAAAGTTCTGCAATAAATAACACAACGAGGTTACGTGGCAAAAAAAAGACAGGAATCACAGAATAGCAAAAAAAACAACACAGAAACTGGAAAACTCACGTGGGATTTGGACCAGAAAATGAAGACCTCTCCCACCATCCTGAACAGTTCCTCCGCATCTGGATCTGGACAGGTCAGCCACCTCGCCCTACAGACAGAAAGAGCAGCGACAGTGACAAGCTTCATTGCAATGTACGTGTACTTTATCACTGACACATCTTTTATACCAGAAGGTTACCTGTTATTGTCCACGTAGCGGATCAGCAGAGGGTACAGAGCATACAGGTCCCGACAAAGCACAGCAAACTCATCTCGGATGGTCCCGTTTTCACTGTCCACCTCCGTCTTGCCCTCCATGCGCAGGTGATCTTCCTCAGCCACTACTTTTCCTGAGCGCTTCTTCAGCTTCTCCATGGTGGGGATGAAGTGAGATTTGAGCATCTCTGGTTTAGCCCTGCTCACAATTGGCTGAGCGAACACTGGAGAAGGGATACAGAGGAAGCAATAGTCAGTGGTACAGTACTAACAGGGAACGTAGTTTTCTCCAAATCTTACATTAATAAAATGTGAAAATGTGAAATGAGCCATTTATTGTAGTTCTCACTCAGGACTAACGATACCACAACTTCTGTTCACTCACCTGCCAATCTCTTCATCCAGGAAGCCTCATCAATACCCAGGTTATTTACTACAATTTTCATGATGCTACCCAGCAGCTGGTTGAGATGCTCAGAGGTGACGGCCGTGCAGATCTGGCCCTCCTGCTCGGGGAAATTCTCTGGGCCCCTCTCCCACCATCGTGGGAGATAGTTACACAACATTGGCAGTGTGATCTCAATCACATGTGGCATTTCTGTGTAGCGAGCCCCAGATTCAGCCAGGTCATGAATATCCTTCATCAGTATCTCCAGCTCTGGGATGTCAGGGCACAGTTCCTCCACTTGGTTAGGCAGACCCAATACTGAGGACAGAGATGATGAGACAATTCATTTAATACTCTAATAATAAGACTCTCCTAATAATTCAACACATGTAAAAGGAAAATTTAATAGAAATTGCTAAGGAGAACAAGGTGATGAAAAGCTAAAAACTTACTGGATCTCTCTCTGGGAGTCTTGGTGGTGTAAACAGAGAATGTGTTGAACTCATTCAGCACTGGCTCAAGGAAGGCGACCGGCATCGCAGCTGCTAAGTGGGCCAAACACTCGCCGAGAGCTGGTCGCTGTCTGCACAGGAGAAAAACACCACACAAATTTTTATAAAACAGCCAAGTCAAAATCAACTCACCACCAATCTTTGACAGCATTATTATCTGTTAAAGGTTTCATTTAATGTAGTGTTTGGATAGAGGGTGTTCTATAATGTAGAAACGTCTGATTCTGCACTGTAGAAACTGATTTGACTTGAAATCACATAAATCCAGAGGGGTCTCGACTCACTTCTCAACATGTGGTGTCTTCACGGTGCCCAAAGAGTAAATACTGCACATTAAGCGATAGCAGGATATTTGCAAGTCGTCCACTGAGAATGTAGAGAAGAGCTTTGAGTCAGTTCTTTGAAGGGAAATGATGAACAAGTAATTGAGCGGAGAGAAGCGCTTCACTCACGGATCACATCATCTCCGAACTGGTGCTGGGCAATATGGTCAAACAGTGAAGTGAGGACTGGCAGCAGAGCAGTGGTGGTGTAGTTGATGTTCTGGGACACACCCTTCACCTACAGAAAGATTCACATATACACAAATAAAGATATCAGCTCACAGGATGAATGAACACGTGTGAAAATAAAAGCATGCGTTGCAGTCACTGACCTGATTTCTACTGGACACTTTGCCCAGTTTTAGATTCTCAACCATCTTCTCAATGTCATCAGCAGCACTCTCAAAGAACTGACGCAGAACAGCCTTCACAATCTCAGGGCCTGATTTCATAACAGTCCTTGAAAAGGTGAACAAAAAAGAATGGCCCAAAAAAACCCACAAAAAAAACATAAAGTCAGATGGTTTGTTTCTATTTTTCTCTGCCCAGGGAGGTGTTGGTGCTGTGATATGAATAGATGGTGATTCGTGAGTTACCTGGCGTCCAGTGATCGTGAGAGAATGTGCAGACAGTTTACCACTGCACCGGCATCCGTTCCTGAAAAGAAAGATGTGTTGTCAGTTTCTGTGCACATCCACTTCCAAAAATTCAATCTACTGTAAAGGTCAGATTTATTTTAAGAGGAATACCTATTGCAAGATCAATTTTAAAAACCAGAAAACAGAGCATACAGTTACAGTGTGTTAGAAATCACTGACTAAAAATCATGAATTCATACGGAAACGTGTAAACTAATAACTCAAACTGAGACTTAAACGTGTTGTTATGGTTCAGGTTGACATTGTGCTGATACCGACATTTTGCAGTTACAGTGTTGCACTACACTGAGCCAAGTTGAAGGGCACAGACTCGGTGTGTAGAGCTTGTCAGTGTCCAGTGACCACTGGATAAATAAGAGTGAGTGACTATTAAAGACATGTGGTGGTGAAAGGAGAGGAGAATGACGATAAAGCGTACAGTGCCTCGTATAAGCCAGGCTGTGAGAACACATCACAGAGCTGCAATACAACGCCATCTGTGGATACTTGACACCAGTACAGACATTCATGCTCAAACAACCTCTCTGCTTGTAGTACAAATCTGAGTCTAGGCCTTAAATGCAACTAAAGGCAACTTTTAAAACACCAGAAGAAGAAAACATCAAAGCCAAGCAGAAGCTGATCTTAGAAGAGAGAAGCGTTAGACGAGGAAACCCAGTGAGGAGGGCAGAGGAGAGTAAGAGCGTGGGAGGACAGACTCAATGTGTGATACAACTCTGATTAGTATTTAAATGAGAAGGGAGGAAGGAAGAGGAAGCAAATAAGATCTGGACAAATAAAAAGGAATTAGACAGGAAAACAGAGGAACAGAGATGGTGACTGGGCGTAATGCCACCATGCAGATTCCTTACCAAAAAGAGATACTCTGTGCCTCACCAAAGCAGCCAACTTACAGAAGATACTGAGGTAGGAGGAGAAAAGAGGAAAGGGCAGGAGAGGGAGGGAGTATGGTCAGGGAAAACAGAGAAGGAAAGATGTTTGAAGTGACACAGAAAGCAAAAGGGAAGTCACGGAAATAAAGGATATTACACAGTAGGAGAGAGATGAAGAGACATGGAGAAGGAGAGGACAGACACTATCACATGAAAATACTGTATGTAAGGAAAGGTACATGGTAAGGTAAGAGAAGAATCCAGTTGTCTGAATAAGCTTTTACTCGCACACCTTGCAATCATCTCCTTCTCCTTGTTGGAGGAATGGCCTCCACTACCCAAGACTTTTGCAGGAGTGGAGAGGAAGTACAGGCAGTGGTTCTTGAAATACTGATTTATCAGCGGCAAGAGAATCTGGAAAAAAAAAAAATCAAGATGAATTATTAATTTCAGGAAATAATTACTTTCCTAATAAACACACCACCTTGCCAACAACCATCCTCCTCCAAATGAGCTCATAAACAGCAGCAGAGGTATGAAGAAATGATGACTGATGAGTCCACAAACCAATTTTTGGTTTCAATCCCCAGTGCTGAAATGTAATATGTTCCCCACCAACTCTGAGGTGAAGCTCTGTTATAGTCCATTACCACCACGTTGAAAACAAGCAAGAAAAAAACCCAAGTAGCTGACCTTGGCAAAGAATTTGATTTCTTGTTCATGTGGTGACTTCTCCACTCTCCCACTGCTAACCACAGCCTCTGTTAAAAAAAATAGAAAAAGGAAAAAAATTAGTCAGGCCCAAGTCAAATTATATATATGTAGGTGCATCATGAATTACTATTGGAATATTAATACCACAGTACCAAGATGAGCAATGAACTCCTGGGCGATGTCCATCCATTTAAGAAGCTTCTGGAGGAAGCCATAGGCAAAACGCTTCTCAATAGAGGAAATGTCCTGCTCCATGTCCTTCAGACCCCTGAGGATGGGGACAAGAGGGAGTAAAAATGAAAGAGAGAAATAAAATAAGCAGTCGGAGTTGGCTTATGGTCTCTCAGACCATGTGCTCGAGAAAGAAATTCTGGGGGTCTGCACCTTTTTCAGACAATTTCTCCAGGTAGACATTTATGGTGATATTAAGATGTGGGGGAAGGGGTCATTGTGTGTATAAAACCACCTGAATCCTGAACCCTACAAAAAATGGTATAATAGCCTGCCTACATGTACCTTGTCACTGCGTATCCATTGAGCTGGAGGAACTTGAGAAGGTCCTGAGCTTTCTCCCTGTCCCTGGCCTTCTCCTTAGCCGTCAGGGTGTCGTAAGGAACGAGCAGTGGATGGGTGCCACCGCCTGACGGGAGCACAAATCAATTTTCGTCAATCAAAAAAACTGCGGACGCAAAACAGAAACGCAAAGGTGTGTGACAGAAACCCCTCGTACCTTTGGCCTGCAGCTCTAACTTCTTCTTCCTGCCCCAGGTGTTGTGGTAGTTTTCTGCCAGCTGTTCAGCCATAGACTGAAAAACCAAAATCAATCTATTAACCAAAATATGAGACTTATCAGTGTGACAGAGCACTTTTAGGTGAGAGAAAGACACGTACCTGCAACTCTCTGGACAGAGCCATCGCTGAGATGTCTATTGGCTGAGGGCTGTAGCCGTGACTGGGATCATAGGTCGCCTGAAAATGGAAAAAAACGGTAGAACAATGACTCCTTGGGGGTTCTCAAAGACAGTGGACAGCTTTTATTTTCATGTAGTTTCATCCATTTAAGAAAGACAAATCCATCAAATATTGTGTCACTCCAGATTAGTAAGAGGTCCATCTCAGCTTCTGGAAGCACTTTGCACAAACAGACAAAATGGCACAACACTGACTGTTTTTCACTCTTTTCTCTTGTGCTGTACCTGAGCAGTTTGCGAGATTTTGCGAGTGGTGGTGGTGGCGGCACCGGCTTTCTTTTCAACTTCTCCCTCCCCGTCCCTGGCTTTCTCCAACGTCCACTCCCAGGCCAGCATGGCTTTGATAGATTCCTTGATGGGCCAGCGATAGATCTCTTTGTCCTGAAAAATACAGTAGAGATGAGAAGTTCATGCTTTAGGGATTGCTTGTTTGGCAGTGCTGGCCTCCTCCAATAGAAAGCTTTGTTACAGTTTAGCATTTGCATGTGGGCTTTCAGGCTCCAGACCAGTCTGAGGGTGACAAATGATTACCTTTTCAGAGAACGTTTTGTATGGTCGGAGCATTGGATGAGTCTTGGCATTCTCATCTAACACCTCTCCATAGGTCCAGTTGTTCTGAATCTGTGAATTGATTTAACCATTGAGACAATCATTACCATGCAGTGACACTTTAAAACTCAAAACACAGACTTGATTCATATCTGATGAGGTGCAGGTTTCATAACTGACCTTTTCAAAGGCCCATCTGTCATGAGTGTGCTCTGCATACTTGTTGATGAAAACGTCCAGCCTCTCTGGGATGATGGTGCTGTCGATGAATAAACTCATATTTAACAAATTCCACCTTACTTTCACTTGGCTTAATGCTTTTGAATGCCGTTATTAGTTTAGAATAGCTGAATATAAATTGATTTTGTAGGTTATAGTAAATATATAAAAACTTATTTACAGTTAGTTTAGAGTTATTGTTTATTTTCCAATTAAAAACTGGTTATTAAAGCAAATTAATGACAGAATAACTTTAGAATACCAAAGCAAGAAGCTTAAGATAACTCTGATCTTAAATATTAAAAGAACTGTAATTCTAACATAATGTCAAATGTGATGGTGAAGTATTGTTCATTTTGTTTTTTTGCTGTTGTCTGTTTTTGTGAATTTAAAATCATATATACAGTTTTGTTTTGTAGGTCACTGTGTGAACTGTGAACTATTTTTATAATAGACTTAAATTTTCCAATGCGCTCACTTGGTGGTCTCCACTGGCTTGGGATCAAAGTTGCCTTCAGCATCAACAGAGGCCTTTTTCTCAGTGTGAGAGGAATAAGTGGCATCCACATAGTCAGGAGGGATGGCTCCTGCTATGGCACACAGGCAGGGCATGGCAATCTTGAAGAGCTCTGCGTCAAATTTCTACATTGTAGATACCGCAAGAAAAGTCAAATTAATAATGGCTTCAGTTTTTATCTCCTGTAACACTGTATGATGAAACCAAGAGATTCATTGCTCACCTTGTGCGCTAAAGATTCAAAGATTCCCCAGAAGAGTTTACGGGAAAGATGCAGCTCTTCCTCTGAAGTCACCCCAAAGTTGGCCCATCCGTTAGGCAAGCAGTAATACTTCCAGCAGCGCTCATAATGGTTGGTCAACAGCTGAAATATTCAAATTGCAGAGGTAAACATTTGCCAAAAATAATAATAATTAGTAATATTTGCAATTAGTGAACACAACAATCAAGATAATTTACTGCCCATAATTAACCCAGATACTCTTGTGTATGTACAGTATGTTTTCCTTTATTTTGTAAGATAAAATAAAAATGCAACAAATTAACTATATATTCTAATATATAGATATAATTAAAAAAACAGACAAACCTTCAGAGGCATCTTTGCATATTCATTGAGGATGGGCACATCAAATACAAGCCGTCTAAGCAGATGCTGCAGCATGGAGGGTCGAAGGTACCTGTGAATGAATCACAAGGAAGGATACTGCTTTTTTCCTGAGGTCTTTTTTCAATGTGACTGTGTGTGCTGTCAAGTTTACTGTTTTGGTAAAGTAAAAGACATCATGTATCTCAGAGACAAGTTTAGTTTGAGTACTGACTTGCAGAGCGACATGAGGCACTCCTCAATGACATCCCTCTGAGCCTTGGTGAGGGCTCGGCCACGGGACAGACGGTAGATGGTGTGGAGCATGGAGTCGATCATGATGGCCCTGTGGTCTGTCCCAGCAAACAGGGGAGCACACTTCGTAAGCAGAGGCAGAACAGCCGAACAGAGGTAGCGGTTTAGTGCCAAGGCCATTTCAGTTGTACTGAAAGCCACCTGTAGTCAAATAGGAAGACAAAAAAGGGATTTATACTGAGTGCAATTCTTATACAACCACATAATGGAGACTTCTAGATTTGACATTTTTAAGGTTGTCATGTGTCGTTCCCTTCTCACCGTGTCCAGGGAAGCTGAAGCTCTCATGTCAGGCAGGAAGCCGACCTCCAGCACATGAAGCAGGAAGTCCTGGTTATCAATACCATAGACTCTGTCGAGGAACAGGACCATGGAGGCCTTGTGGTCTGGCACAAAACTGGCTGACATCTTGGGCTCAACGATCTGACCATCTGGGGTTTGGACAAAATAAATCACAGATATAGGAAGATGCCACAGCATTTTATGAACACTGTGTTTATACACGGTCCCAAATTTGTATCTAACCTTTGCCGTGGGCTGGGATGTGCAGAGGCAAGCTAATGACTCCCACCAGGTCCTCGATAGGCACCAGAGATCTCAGGATGGCCCTGATTCTTAGAGCTTCACCCTTGCCTGCTTGAATCAGCTGTGGATATAAACATTTAAGACATACAGTATGAAACTAACCCCTGAGCCTTAACCACTTACTCGACCACTGCTCCAGTAGGCTTAAGAGAAATGAAGTGTTATGAAAAGCCGTTTGACTCACATGCATCTCAGGGGCACAGCGACCCAGAAGATCGATAAGGGCTGAGTAGAAAGACATGATGGCATTTCCAAGATGCACACGGTTCTCCTCCTGCTGTTCCTCTCCACCAAACCTGCCAGTTAAGAAACATGTTTATCTATGCAGCTTGATCAAATTAGTATACAGATATATGCATCATATCTACTGTGCCATCACTTACATGAAGCGTCTGTCTTTTTTGACCGTGGGTCCGTCCCTTGCTGGATCTTCAGAGATCTTGATGGCCTCCTCCATGGCGGCCAGCAGACCATTCCCACCCTCTCCTCTCAGGGCGGGGCCAAAGCACTCGGGTCGACGGATGAGCAGACGGACCACAACATTGGCATTCTCCTCCACGCTTTCTCCTGTGAAGGGTGGATGTACAAATAGTTAGTGGAAGTTATACCACAACTCAACACAACCCAGGGCAATGAATGTCATTTACCATTAACAAAGACAGCAAAGCGAAGGAAATCCAGGTATCGCTCTCCTCCACAGGGGTTCCAGCCGATGTCCGGGTAGCCCTTAGACAGAAGCATCGGGCACATTTGCAGTCCGCAACCCGCCAAGTACGTCACCACCTATATCAGCGAGACATATTATAAGGTAATAAATCCACTGTTCCATGTCATACGTTTTTGTCATGTTGTCATTTCTTATTTTCTCGTACCATTTCCAGGTCCTGCTCCTGTAAAGCCAAGGCTAGCTCATTGTTGTCAATGCAGGAAGCAGCAGCCACATCCAGAGGAGTAGATCCACGCATGCCTGAAAATGTAAAATTAACAGTCAGACTATGTTTATTTGCTCTTTGCCTAATGTCTTATTTGGATTTTCCTGAGGTCTTGTACATCAAAATTTGTTTTGTTGTATGCCGTAAGGGTAAAAATGTCTCTTCGGTTTACTTTGTTTGATATTTATATCTTAACCTGCCTTAGAATATTCAAATTACATACTCATATGTCCATGTTTTGAAATAAAACCTGAAGAAAGATTGCCACATCAAACTGTACACAGGTGGCCAACACTGACCCAAGCCAATGCCACTGTTCTGAAGCAGGTAGCTCAAATGGTCAAACATGGAGCGCTGGTTCTGTCGGCTGATACGACAGAAGTAACACAGGAAACGACAGCAGTTGGTCACCATCTGAGGGAACCGGATCTCCTGTAGAGAAAAAGTACAGTGATGTCTGGGATATGCACTGTGTGGAAGTCAACTCTTTAACACCCCCTCAGATAGACTGGTAACAAGTCAATCCCCACACTTACCTTTGAGTCTCCTCCTCCACCCAGCACATTGACCATCACCTCCATGACAGTCTCATGCATACCCAGAGCTCTCATCAGATTGGGGTGTTGGTAGAACACCTTGTTGTTCATGATGTTCCTGAATTTGAAATAATACATTATCAGGTTACTTTGAATAATACATGAACACAAAACAGTTACAAAGGTTTAATACATCTCAGTAGTTGAAGAGTTACAGCACTGCAGTCACATTAACAAAATAATTGAAAGGGCAAATGACTAATGAATTATTCACATAATATGATATCAATATCCCACCACCCACACACTGACCCGATGCTCTGGATCATGAGCCGCTCCTCCTCTGGACCCATCTGGACAATAAGCAGAGAGCGAATCTGCCCCAAACACTCAAGCAGGTCCATCGTGTCTTGAACAGACACGGCATTGATGGCGTAGGCTTTGGGCAACGCTCGGATCAGCTCTCCCAGGCCATCGTACTGCCGGTGGAGCAGGCTGAACATCAGACGCACCAGCTCAGGGTTCTGGATAAAGGACTCCTGGGCCCAGTGGATCATGGTGTGGGAGATAAGCTCCTGAAGGGTGCCTTGTTGAAGTGGACAAAGAGTATCATTCAACTGTTGTGAATTTTTAAGTTGAGTTAAGTTACTGGTAGTCTATCTTCTGCACAATCAAGGGATATTGTATATATTGTCCCCTTACATTTTCCAAATTACACAAAATCTGTCTCATTACTTTAGGTTGTAAAAGACTCATTTTAACCATCCAATACTAAAATTGTTTTTATGATACAGAATGTGAGCATATGCCATTAAGTGGGCGAGACTGAGGAGATACAGTGGGTCGTCCAATAACCAGGTTGGCGGTTTTACTCCTGCTCCATCCCAGTTACTGTCTTAATGTCCTTGGGCAAGACACCGTACCCAGTTTGCCTCGTAAGTTTGTTTGGTTCTGGTTGGAGGGGCTGTTTGGCGCACAGAGGCTGCCATGCTTCTGTCAGTCTGCCCCAGGGCAGCTGTGGCTAACCAGGCGTCGCTTACCACAACCACACTGTACACCACTTTGGGTCCCATGAAAAGCACTATATAAATCCAAGCCATTATTTAGTTTGACTTGATGTAAATTAATGAAAGTTCATTTTTAAAGAACAAAAGTTACTTATGAAAAATTACAGTCAAGTAAAATCAAACATTTCATAGTTATTTTGGCTGTTAATCTTACTGGGTTTTGGCTCCTCCTCAACTTCTGGCTTTTCCTCCTCTTCCTTCTTGCGCAAGCTCTTCACTTTGTCCACCAGACTTAAGAGTCTTCCCCTCAGTGAGGTGTCCACCTCCTCCTCTTCTGCTTCTTCCTCAACATGTATTCCTATATGTAAAATGGAAATACTATTAAAAACCCAGGTGAAAAACAAAACAAAACAAACTTATACATAAACACGCAGGGTAATACACAGGATTGGATACAAAACTTCTCACCACAGTGAAGCAGGATGTCATTGTGGAAATCTCCCAGAGTGTCTCGTACGTCCTCTGGTACAGGACACTCCTCAACCTCTGGGCCATGCTTAAAATTGGTCAGCAACAGGACCTTGAATAGGAGCACAATCACATAACCTATAAGCATATTGTGTCTATCTTCTCCTTGTCTTTATACATGAGCCATTTGCATTAATTTCCTGAGGTTTCCTATGGTCCCTGGTTGAAGTAATTAGTACCTGGTCTTGTGGCGGTGAACGGAACTCGCGGGTCCTGCGTGCAGTCTCTGCAGCCGACATGGTGAACGCCCTCATCAACAGGTTGTAACGAATACGTTGGTTGCCCTGAATATCGCAGACAAACTGGTCCGAATAGGCCACGATGGCTTCCACTCTGTGCCGCAGTTCGCAGTCGCAAAAGTATTGCAGGAGTGTGCACATCTGAGAGAGGGAGGTAACGATGCAGAAAATGTAAAAAAATTTTTTAATAAATATCAGTTTTATGAATCAGCATTTCATCTTCAGACTGACCTGCAGTTTGACGGACTCTGGCAGCTTCATCTGGAGTAAGCCTTCCTCCAGACCCTCCTCCTCCTCTTTTAGTTCTGCCTCCAATGCCTCTGCCTCCTTCTCCTCCTCTGCCTTCTCTCCATCCACTTTTTCTGCTTTGGCCTCTCCCTCCTTGTCCCCCTCTTCTTCCTCCTTCGGTTCAGCCTCTCCCTCCTCATCATCTACTTTCACCACAGCTTTCAGTTCCTCCTCCTCCTCGTCACCGACACCTTCATCCTCAAGTTCAGTCTCGGATGCCTCATCTGCTTCCTCCTCCTTTGCATCCTCATCTTTTCCTTCAGCGGCTCCACCCTCCTCAGCTTTCTCTGCTTCCTCCTCCTCCTCCTCTTCCTTTCCACTGAAAACATTGGGATCGATCATCTTGAGGATGTGCTTGGTGTCCTCATCATTGAAGATGCCCATTATAAGCAATGTGCTGATGAGTTTGAGGATTGGGACAAAGTGGAACTCCACACTGCCTCCGACTGGATCCCGCATGGCCTGGCTACCATCCAGCACAGCTTCTGTTAGCATGCTAATCGCCTTGGTCTTCAGCTCCTGTGGAGGAAAGACAAAAATAAGCAAATGGGAAATGACATGTTATGGCATATATTTGCATACCAACACAGTCGGCCTTGTTTCTCACTTGTAGAGGGAAGATGGGACTGAGGGTATACAGATCAGCGTCAGTGCCGACAAAGTTGATGTTTGAGAAATGCAGCTTGGGCCGTAAGCAGGTGGTGAGGCCGACACCAGGGAGAGAATGGGCCTTCTTTGCATCAGGATAGAGATGGATGCTGAGAGTCTGTTCAGTCATGGGGACGATAAACTCCCTGTTGGTTCCTAAGCGTGCCCGTTTAGCCGACTCCAGGTGGATGCTGATGAGCAGGTCGTAGTAGCCGCTGCGGAGAGGTCCAGGCAGGTAGGTGTTCTCGATGGCGTAGAAAAGCTGGGATTCATCCACATGGCTGACCAGGGCGTGGGCTACTCTGTTGTTACCGAGAGCACACACTGCGCAGTAAAGCATGAGGGTGTGATAGTGGAACTTCATCAGATCCTGACGCTCCGACAGCTCCAGGATGTCAATACACCTGAGGAAAAAAAACACATTCTCATACAGTTTTAAAAAGATCTGACCGAAAGAGGTTACAAGTGCAATGCACCCTAGAGGATGCTGGGAAGTGCTTTCGTCTCTATTCTCTACCTGTTCTCCTCTGGGATGTGCAGGGCCATCATGATGAGAGGTTCAGTGCACTCCACCATCCAGCCCAACCTCTCACTCACTCTGCCCACCTCTGGGTTGAGGAAGTGATTGGGCATGCGACTCCAGATGACCGGGGTCAACATCTGGACATCCAGCCTCGGAGGGCACTGGGGGACTGGATTGTTACGCTCGCTGCGGAACATGGCAGCCGATATGGGCATGATGTTCTGATATGAGAGAGAGAGAGGTTTTGATATTCACAGAGAAAAGTCAAGCAGACAGTTGGATTTGATGGAGAACGCAATATATGGCGGGTAGCAGTGAAGCACACATATAGCACACCATTGGTTTTCTTACATCAAATTCAGATTATTATCTGCACCAAATTGATCAATCTGTCATAGATCGTAACTGTATACATCACATTTTTACCCAGAAATGTATGAAAATGTGGAATCCGAAGAAAAGTAATCAAAACATTTTCTGGCTCTGCTCCTTTAACTGAATCAGCCTCAAGTTTAATGGATTCTGTCCTGGCCTATTTCAGTCCCTCCACATTTGGTCTTGGTTGCTGACATGTGCTGCCTTTACCTCCTCCTCCTCCTCTCAATGTGTCTTTGATCTACAGTACCATCAAGCTGGGCAACATCTGCCCCACTTTTTAGAGAAGAAGGTAAGTTGAGTCAGACTGAATAGTAGAGTATGACTTTAACCTACATTGTGGCCTGAAGGAAAAAGGGAGCAAAAGATGCCAAAGAAGTTTCTGACCTTGAGTTTGCCCAGCTCCAGCTGCACCATGTTCTGATTGGAGGGCTGAATAAAGACGGCAGGGAACAGCTTGGTGTTGGGCTCCACCTGAAATAAACACTTTGACTTTACTGCTCCACAGTAACATAAGTCATTTGAAATTCAGCCTGGAAAACACACATACAGTACAACCTATAAACAACCTTTCTTGCAACCACATGTACCTGGTAGAACGTGTTTATCTCTTTTCCATTGGCTGTAAAGGTCATGAGACCCGTTGCCAGGTCAACCAGGCAGCCAACCACCATGTCCTCCTGGCTGAAGCGGGTCTGCTGATTGCTGACCAGATCCCCTCCCCAAACCATGTAACAGTTACTGTGCTTCATACTGCAAAGAAACAGCAAATGCACTTTTCATCTTAAATCATTTTTTTTAATATAGCGGTTAAACACTGCAATATGTAGCTGGTCAAAACTGATTTACATCATAGAGAGACCATAAAAAACTTAAAAATGTAATACCACTTATTTGTGGAGAAGACTAACCTGTCGTGTATGTTGCCTTTGTCATCTCCAACAGTAACAGTGACACTGCGGACTTTGGTGAGGTCAAAGGATGGATCATACTGGTGGTAGTCAGGAGTGACCCAGCCGATCCACACACCTGAGGGCTCCTGCCCAGCAAAGATCCTCACAGAATAAAAATACTGAAAATAGAAAAAGCACAATAAACCCAACAGCATATCATGCCAGCCTGATTTCTGAATATGTTTTGTTTGTTGTTATGTTAGAGGGATGTCGAACACAATGTTCAGCTCACAGTGGTGGTATTTTGGATGATCTCGGGGTCATCTCTGTCATCAGGCACCACATCTTCCACCAAACGTGGCACCGTAGGAGGAGCAGGAGGAGGCGCCAGAGGTGTCATCATGGCAGCCTTCTTAGCCTTGGAGAAAAATCTTGTGTACACAGAGGACAACCAGAAAGATGGCCAGTCAAATATTTAGGATGAACCCATCAACTTTGCTCACCACTGACGTATAATGACATAATCTTCGAGGCGCTGAAACCACATATTGTTAATAAACTACGGTACATGTACTGCAAGCATTTTTTACAAAAGCAAAGAAAAACAAATCTACAGGAGGAAAAAAAGCTGTTTATTTCTAAAATGAGTCTAGCTGTGGAAGAGACTCATACGATGTTGTCTAAGAGACAGCTTGTAATTCAATCTCAAGTTTTAAATTATCACTCCCAGCAGGCTGAAAAATAATCAGAACTGACAGCAAACTGAGCAACAATACGGGGTCTCAGTTAGCGGAGCTGGGAATGCTCTTCTCTGACCGATGATTTGTTTCACATCGAGAGGATGCATGAATTATTTACATAATAATCTGCACCTTTAACCCTCTGCTGGCGTATTTCTCTCTTCTCGGGGTAAATCCTGCCATGCTTACCCTTTCTTCTTTCCCTTTTCTGACACTGTGTCTTTCTCGTTTTCCACAGAGATCTCCTTAGGCACAGACGTTTCCTTCTTTTCCTCCTCCTGTTCCTTGCGGCTGGCAGACTTCTTTAGAACTTCAAACTCCGAGTCCGGCTCCACCACTATCACCTCGTCCTCTGGGATGGTGAGGGCACGGGTGAGAGGGGTGGTGCCCGCTGGGATCTTAAAGGTCTCGTGGAACTGGACTGGCATGCTGAGTCTGAGGAACATCATGTCGGTGTTGGCGTTCTGTGAGCCGAAGGTCCTGTGGGTCAGCTTCAGACACGGGGCGCTGTCCACGGTGCCATCCACACGGGAGACCTGAGAGACGGCATGTTTGAATGTTTGAATGTTCTAGCTTCATCAAACGTTAAATGTGTCGATGAGGACCCACCTCAATATGATTGTGATCCACGGGGACAGGCACAAACTGGGGCAAACTTTTGCTGAACCACATGGTGATGTCTCTCTTCATATTGATGGCAAATGGTTCAAACCCTTCCTGTAGGCCACAGATGGCAAAGTAGCGCAGGCTGCTGACATTCTGACCAAGATTAATCCTTCCGACCTGAGACAAGCCCAGAGCACAGACTGGGATAAAACCTGAGGGGTAAAACCACAGGAAAGAAATTGGTAAAATTATTATTTCAAGTTTTTGTGCCAAGAGATTATTTCTGTTACTACAATACTGATCCAGGTAGGTTAGTAAAGCCATAACTTTGTACCTTCTCCAATTTCAATGTCTTTGAAAGCCATCTCTGAGCCGGAATCGCTGATCAACATCTCTCCATTCAGTGTGAACATGATGTTCATTTCAGTAAGGTCAATCATACAACCGACCACATCACCAGATTGCCACTGGCGACCAAATGGCTCATTGCCGATGTGCCATCTTTGAGCCTGGAAAGAGTTTCATCGATCAATTACCAACAAAATACAACTTCAGATTCAAACAATTATGTGTAAAATACAACTAAATAAAACCAGACAGCTACTAGCGCAGTCTTGTGATCATTCCTGACTTGTGTCAGATCTATTATGGCTCTCACAGATTTGTCTCGGTGTAACTGAACTAAATGTTTGGTTCAATTTAAAAATGAACCATGTGACGTATTTTCTTACTTATCTTTACCTACAGCTGTAAACCTATTTTGATAAGCACTTGATTAAACTAGAAAGGCGCTGATTCGCCTAAGATGAACCAAATGATGACTGACCTTATTGCCATTAAAGACGTACGCCAGTTCATCTGCTCCCAGTTCGGTGTCAGAGCGGACATTAGGACGTGCCCAGCCCACTCTCATCTCCCCTGTGGTCACTGCCTCAAACTCAAAGTACCACTTTCCTTGGGTGATAGCGTACGACTTCTCTGCCCTGAAGATTCGTACCTTGTCCCCCCGAGTGTTCTCAAGGCCATGGCCAGCTGCAGGGAAGAAGGGAAAGCGTGACAGGTAAGATTAAGAGCACTGGAGATATCACTCTGGGTTAAAAGACTGCACATATTAGCATGATGAAGATGACTTACTGCTCTCCTGATCTGGAGGCTCGATGTTGTAGCCATAGCCAATGAGTGTACGGACAGCATTGTTAACACTGTCTCGGTTGGTTTTCTTAGTTCTCTCATCCAGCAGGTTGTAAGGTACCAGACGAGGGTTTCGCTTATTTAAGATGTCCTGTGAATATAAATTTATTAAAATAAAAAAAGCAGACAGATAAAGGTTAAAAAGTGTTTTGAGATAGTGATTAAGGTACAAAAACAAAGACAAAATTGTAAAAAGGGTTTGACTATTTATCAATAAATCATTTATCCATTATTGTCCATTATCAAACAATGTTATTTGGTTAAAATATTTCACGTATGGAAATTAATTGAATTCAGTCAACAAGATTCTACCACTAAAAAATAATAAAATGAAAATAAAGGAGCAATGTATTAAGTATTAGAAAAGGATTAAAAAATGCATACCTGCACAATACTGTAGGTCCATCCCTGTCGTACCCGGTCCCTTGCCCAGACATTATGCCCATTTTCTGCCAGTTTTTCTACAAGCTGGTTCTGATTTGGTGTCAGTTTAACATGGTTGAGGTCAAGGGGGGCAGGCTTGTAAGCATTGGTCATCACATAGCTAAAGAAGAGACCAAATACCATATTTAGATATATGTAAAGATAATGCAGAAAGTTGGTTTATACAGACAGAAATATCACGGTTGACGTACGTCTTAGGTAGCTTGATCTTCTTGAGATTCTCTTCTGCTTTCTCATCACCCATACCAACATGGCAACCCAGTGCCAGGAGAGTCCTGGGAGAGAACAAGTATAAAGGCATCACCGTCAGTGTTTGAGGGAATAAAATTCCTCCTCTGACGCTCGTATCTCTAAATCAGAACAACACTTTGTTAATGACTCACTTCAGCGTCTCGCCGGACATCTGCAGGTTGTAATTCCTCTCTGGTTCAGGGAGACTCTGGAAGTCCACCAGGCAAGGATGGAGTTTCTTGTTGTCATCTCTGAACTGTAGAGAAATGTGATTGTGGGTTACTCACTGGTGAAAAAAAATAATTCAACAATTAATTTATGCTTTTCTTTTCGTCAACAGACACCAATGTCACTTTCCAAGAACATTTCACAGGGAGTAAGAGTTCTTTTATTTCTCAGTTTAAAATGTAAAATAATGGCGAAAGTTTAGAAAACATAGTGGTAACTTTAATTACACCTTGGACTTTATTTCATTTCAAAATAAGTTAACACATAGCATTCTTGAAATATTTCTAACATTACTCAAGAGCTCCAAATCATCTAACTCGGAGGTTGTCAAATCAATATTCCTATACCGTGTTTCAGTGCTGACTCCATACTCACAGTCCCGTAGGTCCAGCCCTGCTCAATACGAGTGACGGCCCAGAGCTCGTGAATATTCTCCGCCAGCTTCTCTCGGATACGCTCCAAGTGGGGTGGCAACACAATCTATAAAGCAAAGGAAAGTCAGTGAAACAAAAAATTAACAAACACAGTAAATGCCTCTATGACACGTTCACAATCTGACTTTTGGTCGAGCGTTTACCTGAATGGTGTCCACGGGGCAGGGGGTGAAGGAGGTGTGGGTGAGGGACTGGGTGGGACCCAGCAGGTTGCGGACACCGCTGAAGTCGTGCTTGTACTCCTTGATGGGTTCGATGCGCATCCTCTCTCTCGGCAGCAGAGCCTCGTAGCACGGGGCGTAGCCTGGTGGGGGCATGAACTTGAAGTCTCCATGACGACCACCCAAGAGGAACCGAGCCCTGAGGTGACAGAAATGGAGTCGTCCCATTATCAGTTCCTTTATGTCTTTGACAAGAGATCTTTAAATACCACTCAAGCACTTTATGGAAACAGAGTCTTGGTCTTTATAGGGCTCATAATAAAGAAAACATTGATTTAATTTCTGTGCCAGTCCCTGAGCCTGCGTTTCCCTCCTCGCTCTCATCGGTCACCATAAGCCCTATCTCAGAGAAACCAGTCAGACACTATTACACAACGGAGCTGTGAAATCTCTTCTGAGGGACAAGACGCTAGGTTTTAGTGGGATTACTTAGAATGGTTTAAACGGATTTAAACAGAACAAGAAATGAGAGAATTACCCTTGTAAAATTACACAGATATTCAAGCATAATTAACTGAATTATAACGCTAAGGCCAGATCTACTAATCTCACTATCTCTCAAACGGGCAAAAATGTAATCCATTTACTGTAACATGTTTGCCTTACATATATATGCAAATATAGGAGTTTCTGCCAGAACACATTGGGAGAAGTACATGCAAATAGATATTTAGCACACACAACGTGACAAACCTGAATCAGATCTCTGAATCTTTATTTACAGTAGCACGTTTGAAAGGCAAGTTTTAACTGGCACATCTTTGTGCATAAAGTGGTTATTGAATTGTAACACTTCACAGAGATCTTAGTAGCCCTATTATTTTAAAAAGTTGAATTAAATCATGATTTTGCAACTAAGCAGCATCTATCACACTCCTCCCCTGCATTATTTCATGGTATTAATTACTAGTCACATTATTTTATTTCAGTATTGGTGACATAAAGAACATACCCACTGGTTAAACAGATAAAAAATATTTATTACACTTACTTGACTCCAGCAGAGAAGCTGATGACAGGGAAGAAGAGGCCATCCACATTGAAATTTTCAAACATGCCCTGAACTGGGTGGCCATTGATACGGAAGGAGATGCTGGGCACGCTGAGATCCAGACAGCAGCTGACGACATCATCAGCAGCCAGGGTGTGTGCGCTGGGCGAAGCCACCTGCCGGGCTACAGTGCCTGAACGGCAGAGCAGAGAGCAAGGAAGCCATGTAACAGGGCATAGACCATCATGGTGAAGAGTACACTAAACACGTTCAGGGAGGCGTCGTCTAACCTGACCATAGGTGTAGTCCATCAAAGCCATAAGAGTACAAATCGTCTCCTACACCATTTCCTCCCCATCCTTCTCCTCCTCCAGGGTAGGGGCTATAGCCCTCGGTCATGGCCCAGCCCACGCGCAGGTGGGTGGCCTGTGCCATCACAAAGGGTTCCACATAGTCGACCATCATCTCATAGTACCACTTCTTATACTGTGTGGATCCTTCACATGTTCCCAGGAAGATATTGGGCCTTACACTGAAGACAGAACACACACTCAAAATTAAATGTAGTACATGAAAACTCTACTTATATCAGACTTCTCTTAACAAAGTTAGAAAGGGCTACACAGACAGATACAGCCAGATAAAAGAGAAAGTTATATTAAAAAAAAGAAGGACAATTTAATTTCATTTAATTTAATTAGTGTTTTGAATGTTCTGTTGTTGATTATGTATGGTGTTGTTTGTTGTGTTGTATGTTTGGTGTTATACTAGGACAGCAATTACTATAATTTAGCTTGTGCATGTACTGTACTGTATGTGGGTGTTTTGCCATTCTGATGAATTTTGTTTTGGCTGTCTGAAATTTAAAAAAAAAAAGAGAGCTAAAAAATAAATAAATAAAGGAGCAGAGCAACATTAATTAAAAAACATAATATATCGACATTATAATAAAGGGTCAATAAATGTATATAGAGTGATTAATGACTGAAGAATTGCACATTGTCTTTAATTTAACAAGATAAAAGATGCTGACATCTACAAGTCAGTACCCTCTGCACTGTAGAACAACTTAACCACAGTTTAGTACCTGGTGACATAGTTTACAATGTTAGTCTGCAGCAAGAGCTCCCGACCAGGAAGCAGGTTTTCAGTGATGAGGTTCTGGTTGGACCTCACAGCTACACCATTACACACGCAGAGAGAGCGCAAGACATCCAGGACCTAGAGGCGAGAGCGAGACAGACATTTCAATTATCTTTACATTTAAATATGGCAGAGCAGACAAGTGACATTTTCATCCACTGGCTACAATCTCTGATGGAATAATAAAACAAATATGTTATTGTTGGGCAAATGTGGGAAAACCTGTCAGCTGAAGCCCAATAATTTGCTGCCAGGTAATGTAACTCCTCAACTCTGTCTCTGTCACTGAGAACAGACAAACCTTGTGGTTTCTTCCATGCTTGTCCAGCAGAGATATGATGGATTTGATGTGGTTTTCCTGGATGATGTTCAGAACCTCAGGGCTTTCAATCAGCACACAGTACAGCACCTCGAGAATGCCTAAAGGTAAAAAGAAGAAATAAGACAAATCCTTTCTTTTTAAGAGGTTACGCATGAGTAGAAGAAAAAATAAGGAAAATATAATTGAGAATCATCTCTCTAACACGACTCTTCTGTGCCAAACATATCCCTTGAGCCAGACCATAATTCCAGCCTTTCCTGGCTCATCATTTGCCAGACTACACCTAAGACCGTCTTCAGCCTGACGCCAACTTGCCTCTCCCCAACAGCACAGCCCGTCTATATTTGTGCCCTTCAACATCCTTTCACTTATTATCTTAAAAATAGACTACTGCACAAAACATCAACAATTAAAACCAGTGCAAAAAGGTTTGTCCTTTAGCTATTTAAATCATGATGTTTGAGACTAGACAACAGCTGACATACGCCAGAGTATCTCATAATCTCACAAGAGTACAAATAACGGCTTTAACAAATACCTAGACAGCAATCAGTCAATTCTAAAAACAGCTCTAATTTGAAGTTAATAGATGTATCAGTGAATGAGTGAGGTTCATCAGATACCAGAGGAGGCCTCCAGACGGTCCAGCTTGCTGACCAGCCAGTCCAGGTTGTCACAGAACAAGGCGCAATTAGAGCGGTTCCCCCTGATTAGAGAAGCTGTTCAGTGGAGAAACAGGGAGTGAAATAATGCTCATTCAGTAAATATCGCAGTTCATTTTATACTGCATTCTATATACAGGGTTCATAGTAAATCTTTTACCCAGCAGCTCATAAAGAAGGTTCACAATCTCCTTCCAGGACTCTGCAGCTTCCTCTCCAGCAAATTCAGAAAAGTGGGCAGCAGTGTTATACACATTCAGGCGGTCGATGCACTCCAGTACAATGGTGATCATTCCCTGAGAATCAAAACAGAGACACAAAGATCAGAAAGATGGTACATACATTATTATTCAGTTTTTTGTGCTTTCTCTTTCTGAATGAAACTGCACTGGTGGTTCAGGTCAATGAAATGCTACAAGAAGAAAACACTTTCTGGGTTAAGACTTGGGATATGGCCAAAGTTAACTCATGGTGATAGTTTGGGCTTTGCTTGGCAGGTCAGGTAGCCTGTATTATGGTAAACCGACAGGAAATAAAGGTAATTAAGCACAAGTAATAGAAACAAGTGCATGCATTTATATGTGCATGAGATGTGTGTGTGAGGTCCTCAGCAGTCTCCAAAGTGCAAGCTCGCCTTTGCAACGTAAATTTATTTCAGTCACAGGAACAGACAGTAAAAATCAATAAATATAGAGAGTCTGAGGGTGTGTGAGGTGTGCAGGCTGCATGCAGATTACCTCCTCTTGGAAGAGGTTCTGCCGGTTGCGAAGGGAGCGGAGCTTGGTCTGTTTTTCTTCATGCTCCAGTTCTTCCTCAGGTGGACGGAAGTAGAAGATAAGATCCTGAAGAGAGAGGATGACCCCCTCCAGAGGGAGCGACACAGGTCCTGGGGATTTGTTTTTCCCACTCAAAGAGTCCAAACCCCTGGATGAAATGAGAAAATTGACAAAAAAAAAAAAATTAAACTTTAACCATCTGCTTAATTCAGGATCAAAATTGTGTCACTTTACACACAAGCTCATAGTGAAGACGACTTCAGGTTCATCAAAAGCAATGCATCCTGTCACTGAGAGGATTTTACTTACCCTTTCACATTTAAACATACTTACTTGATAAACTGTCGAAAGAGGCCTGTAGTGCTGTAAATCATTCTAGCAGCCTGAGACTCCTCAGTCTGGGAGCGGGACACAGTGAGGGCATCATCCATATGACCCTCCTGGTGCAGAATAGCCTGGAGACATACACATAAATAATCATATATCTCACAGTTCTCTCCTTCCTCCTCCTTTTCTCATACATTATGCATCTACGTTAATCTTGTTCATGAGGTTTTTGAGAAGCTTTAAGAGATTACTATGTATTCATCTCTTTTCAAATACCTTTCTCTTCATCATTCCCAAACGAGCAGCTTTGGCATCCAGGGCTGCGTACGTGAGCCACAGACCAGTGGACACATGCTGGACGAAGCACATGGACTCTCCATACTTTATCTCTGGAATGCCCATGCCTTCAACGTCACGCTTCTGAGCCACCTCTGACTTCTCCTGCTCAGGGGAACCAGGGCGAACGGGGGGGTCATAAAGAATTCAGTGTATGAGTGAAATGCGTAATAATAACAGATGAACAGAATCAAGAGGCAAGAGACACTCAGCACGCTCTGACCTTTGAAGCGCGGAAGCAGAAAGCAGACAGTTTGGTGTTGGCCCTCTCTGGGTCGACCACCAACAGGCCCTTCTCTTCATCCAGACACAGGTACCGGCCTGTGGTGATGTGGCGAATACGGAAAGACTGCCCCCACTTCATGTGGCTACCGCTCCAGCTGCAATCAAAAAAGCAGAAAAGAAACATAGAATTAAAAAGTTATGAGACACAAATTCTATATTTATTATGTGTATGACCTAAGGGGACAATCACCTGATTCTGAGGGGCTCCAACCTCCACAGGGATCTAGCCTGGCTGCAAACAGTACCGCCTTCATAGTGAGCCATCCTGTAGCAGTCAGGGAAGACACACAGACACAGTCACTTTACTTTATTTGTTTATTTGGGTGGGACAGTACACATTAATGAACATATAAAAACATGTAAATGTGCCGGATTATAGCAGCAATGCTAATTTCCATCCGGAGTCCCGAAAACATAAAAACAGCCCAGTGAACACAGATGAACAACCTGTTTTATATGTTAAACCAATCTTAATGTCATCTTTTCCTCACCTGCGCTTTTCCTCTCCTTCCTCTGGTGTGGATATGGCCAGACACTCGTCCATGTGTCCATGGAAAAGCCTTAGAACATGACCTCCTGTCAGAAACCCTGAGAAGAGAATCACACATAGCAATACGTGTGAATACCTTGATGAACTGCGTGGGAATCTGTAAGTAAAGTGAGCAATATGATCTCAAAAATGCCTTCTTCTGAACTTTATATATTGGCAGTTGGCATTGAAATACAACTGTAAAATGTTCAGGTTATCTATATAAACATGTTCAGCATGTGTCTCGAAAATCAGGGTTGTACCTTCAGCAAGTTCACACCCTGAACTGATCGGGTTCATGTTCCACAGAGTCTGCATGAATGAGGCGTCTACCATCAGATCTCCACTGGCGTACGACAGGTGCTGAGGAAAGAGAACAGGAAAACCAGAAGAAAAGATTTGTAGTGTAGCAAAGGTTACCTTACGTCTAAATCATCCATTGAGCAGCAGCTGAGTGAATGGAGTATGAGGAGTCTTACCAGGTATCTCTCAGAGGACACGCTGACGAGGATCAGGTCGTCACCCACCCTGACCTTCTCACCTTCTGACCTCTGTTTAGATGCAGGATGAATGGTCCACCAACATGCCTCACCTGCAAGAACAGGAGCAGACGGACACTCAAAGACTTTAAGCAAAAAGGCTGTTCACTGTAAACACGATTCCCAAACAAATGATTAAAAATGTTTGTGTTATAACAGATAATCTATGTATTTCTTGTATAATATGTTTAAAGAGGATCTTAGAGTTTGGCTCTACCAGTGGAATCTTCTTGTAAGCCCACGTCAAAGGCCAGCTTGTCCGTGAGTGAGCGAGATGTAGTCAAACAGCTCAGGTACTGGGAAAGAAAGTTTTTATTCAAAATGGGAACAGCACCTTGCCGAAAGAATTTTTTTCTTTTAACGCCAGTAAACCAGCTGGAAACAGTCAGTCTTACCATGCTTGAGTGGTAATGTCTCAGAAGGATTGCATGACCATACAGTAGGGTACGATGACCTCCGCCTTGAGACGACTAGAGAGGTGGAAGACAGAAAAATACTTAATGTACCAGCCTGGTATGACTGAGTATAGGTTTCAAATATACCTTGAACATAAAGGAAAGATAATTTAAAGGTCCAGAGGTTAGATGGAAACATTCAGACGTAACTGTAAATGACTGGATCACAACAAGTCATCATCAACTTCTGTTGACACCAGGTTATTCTATAGTAGAGTAATAGTTGATAGCTTCACAGGACAAAACAGTGGCTTTTTCCCCCCAAAAAGATTCTAATTCACAACATGTTGGGTCAGTTCTTACACAAAGAATAAAAACGGAAGGAGAAAACACAAAAGAACCACATCATTAACAAAGCAGGGATGAGAGACACTGGTGAAACTGAGACAATACTTTCCTGAAAATCACAACTTTTAGTGAGGATACCACAGTGATGTTTGACACAATACACAACTAACTTATTGCTTTTGATCAAGTCATTACTGATTACAATCTCACACAGAGGCAAACACATTAAGCCATCCTACCTTTTCTCAACATCCAGCAAGGATGCAACAAGAAAACACAATTACTGGTGGCAGTTGTAGATATGTTAGCCAAAAGATTTAGCACAGCCAACAGGAAGATAATGTTTAGCCTTTGTGTACCCATCATATACTGTGACAAGTCAGGGGTAGGAAACCGTTAGTGTGTGTGTCTTGTGTCTGTGTGTGCTAAAGAGGCCTATCCAGAGATCTGGGGGTATCCAGTTTCCCAATCCACCCCTGACAGTGGTGGGCGGTGGGACCCTCCGCTGGGCTGAATGCCATGCTATTCTCATCCTCCTGCTCACCATTGGAAAGGTCTGGCTCAGCCACGTCTCCCATCTCCTGTGAGCCGGCCAAACCAGCCACACTAATGCAGCTAATAAAAAGCTGCAATAGACAGCCTCAGTTCCACTAACGTCATCCAAACGAGGTGTCATTCATCTCTACTGTACTTTCATGTGCATTCCCTGAACCGCATTTTGAAAATATCCCAGACAACCCGAGAAGGTGGGCTTAGGGCAGTGATTAAGACATCATTACAGTACATTGAGAGAAGTTCTCAGAGAAGTGACTTACACTGAAAACATAACAAGACTTGCTCATTTGTCTTGTGCCTGTGTCTGCTCTAATGTGTTCTTCCTTAGATGGACTTTTCACTATACGATTGCTGAGTATTGTTGAGAAAATTGCGAGCCTAACAAAACTTGGCAGCTGTCTCAGAAGAACTAACATTGCGAGACTGGAATGGAAAATTCTCCACCAAACAACATGTTTTATCTACTGTATAGTAAACACAGATGCATAGTATGGATCTTTATGTCCAAGCCAAGTTACATACTGCAAGGTGTGTTAAGTCTCAAGTAACTTGGCTTGTGAAAACACAGTTTGTCTCAAACAGGAAACAGATCTTGACACTATCAAAGACAAACAAATAACAATGTGCCAAAAGAAAAGGGACATCAAGCAAGGCAGGGTAATATTCATGACAAGGGCAGAGAGGCTGTGGTATTTCTGCATGAAATGCAAATGAATAATGCATTGATGCATGGCTAAGTCTGATATTCTAGGGTTGCTGATTCAGAACAGGCACAGCTGTAATTTTAGAAATAACTATTTAGACAAAACTAAATCAAATCAATCAATTTTTTTAAGTGTCAACAGCTCACTTTTGGCTGCTCAAGAAAAAGCTCAGCAGGAAGGACTTTTTTACTTGGGCCACATCAGTTACTGTTGCTAAAAAATGATTAACATGTGTAGAAAACCTTGTCACCTTGATGTTGGGACTAAACAGATGCAAACTGAAACATTTGAACGATACACCACTATTTCATTCAGTAGAACATCCAGTGGGCAACAGGACAGGAACAAGGACAGTTGCCAGGTTGGTTGGGACACATGTCACAAAACAAGACGTGTTAACAGACATACCCATTTGTCCAAATCGACTGTCTGCAGCGAACACGAGGGGGGAGGGGGGAGGGGGGAGGGGAGGGGGTTTCAGACAGCAAGTAAAAAATCATGGTAAAAAAAAAGCAAAGTATAAATCCATCTATGTTGCTCACATAGTCTGAAGGATATTGATGCTCCTTATGCAGTGTGCAAACCTCGAGGCTTGATTTGGTATTGACATTTAAAAACCAAATGTGTGATAAAGACACATTCCCATCAAAACAAGTTAGAACTGTAACCTGATATCAAAACCAAATTAACAGATAAATCTTTTCATACTAGACAGTTCATGTTTTGAATGTCTTGCAGCAGTGTTAGTGAGTTTAATTATAAAAACAATCTACTGTGAAACAAAAATCATTCTTATTTATCGTCTGCAAAGCATAATCTTCAATTCTTATAATTAAGAAATAGAAAATGTGTTACAGAGCTATATGAGCTGCATAGCTGGGTTAAGCAGATTAAAGCTGATAAAGAAAAAAAAGTTGATCTTTCAGGAAATGCTGTTTCCCTTTTACCAACAGTCACATGACAGAATCAACAGCAAATGTTGGAAATAGCTCCAAATTGTGGGTTAGTTTTATTTAATCATGTCTTAAACACTAGAAGGACAGTTTGGGAAGCCATGCACCGTGGCTCAACACGTCTTTGCAGGATACAGGGGTCAATTCTAAAGTGACTCTGAGAAAGACAGCAAACATACATATTTCCATAAAAGGCACTGGGGAATACTTGACAGAAAGAAAACAATATGCCTTAACAAAACATCAAAGTTACACAGGAAATTGAAGAATCCTATCCAGTGACAACGAGACAGACAAGAGACAGGAGCCGCAGAAAACTGCAGAAAACTGCAGAAAACCGCAGAAAAAGAAAACAAATACATTTTTAATCAATCCAAAAGAAGGGGGAACTCCATGTCTCTACAGTTTCCCATTCATAAACCATAATCCTCTCAACAACCCACTCCATCTCTCGCATCTCTTGCCTTTCCGTGGATTCCTCTATTACTCATTCCTTTCAGTGTGATTTGGATGCCTACCTCGGTCATCTCCACCGTGTTGGCCAGCATCTCCTGCAGAGCACGAACTGACAGGGACTGCTCCAGAATGAAGGTACATATGGCCAAGTCCGGGGGCACATTCTGCAAATGTGCACACAACAGAGAGGTGAAACAAAGTTAAAGAAAAAAAAAAAAAGACATGCTGAACAAACAGAAGGGGAGAAGGGTACCAGGCCAGCATTTCACCTGAGCATTGGATGTGGTTTCCAGGAAGCACAGACGGTTCCCAAAGCCCTCGCAGGACAGACATAGCTTGATCGTCTCCTTCAGGACGGAGGCAGTGCACTGCAGAACGACCTGGTCATCCTGCTCCCAACAGACAAAGAGTTACACACACAAATTAACCCACTTACAAAGCATTATCTACAACTACTTTTCTGCTGTCTGATCCTGCTGTTAACTTCTTTTTTTTCATATTTTAGTAAAAAAAAAAAAAAAAGGAAAATAAAACTTGACATTTGGTGCAGCCATAAACTGTTTTTTTTATTGACTAAGCTGACATGACAAGTGGGAAAGAGGAAAACTTGCCTGCAGCACATTTTAAAAAAGGACACTTTCTGTATAACTGTTGTGTTTATGTGCAAACAAGACATTATTAAAATTGACCAATGATTTTGTATATTTTTTCCCTTTAGTTACAAATCATTAAGACACACAGAACTGATGTTTTTGTGAATGATGTTGTGCTGTTTTGAATACTTCACTTTTCAGACCACCATTGGCTTTCATTACTTCAAATAACAGTCAACAAAATCTGCGTTCATGTCCATCAAAGTTATATCAATGTAGCATAAAAGGAGTGGCACATTTTCTAATTAACTTCCACTATACAACTCTATTGTATGACAATACAACTGAAGTGCTATACAATAAAGCAAGAGTCTCCAAATTAATGCTCATGTCATACCTACGTGCATAAGAACTAATGGCATTTTGAAAAATGCAAATACTACATATTAAAAGCAGTAATATATACAATTCAAACAATTTACAGTCAAGAAGCAACAGAAGAAACCACTGACATGGTCTTTGAATGGGCCAGTTGAGAAGGCTGCAAATAAGTGAGGGGTGGCACAATAGATACACACAACTCCTTTCTACCAGCAGAATACTAACAGGGAGTAATTTGGTGTTCCTTGTCAATGCCTGGACCCTCTAGAGACTGGTGTAAATACGGCAATAAACACCCCCCCTCCCCTGCGAAACCCACACCTGACACTTGGCATTCTCAGCTGCTCCTTCTACTCAGTCATTATGCAAGTGGATCCATCACTTAACCTGACTGATATTCCCCTCGACATTTCTGGGCAGATTCCTGACTTTTCTAACCTCTTGTTTAACAACTAATAAATCATTCTTGACCTGCTTGCAGGCCTTGCCCTGGTGATATTGCACCACCAATGTGCCAGGACTTACAGTAGTGTTTATGGATGACAGGCAGGCACTTAAAAGAGCAGCACAGGAATTTGCATGGCTGTGTTTATGGCACATTGCAGGAGCATAGAAAGTGATGCAGATCAGTGACCTCATAATATCTACTCTACTCTTCCGCCCACAGGCCTCTAGTGTTTCTTTGGCTGAAGAGTGTCCCCTCTTCCTTCGGCTGGGCGATCATTTATCTCGCCTCAGCCTAGAAATGTCTCCTCTGTCCTGTCCTCGTGTTCCCTACTTTGCACTCCAAAAAGTGGAGCAACGTGCCCTCTCTCCTTCACTGCAGACATGAGCAACACTACTCAATATGAAACTCAAGCTGTACATAAACAATAACAACACTACTTTTAAGTAAAACACGTCTCAGAGGAAATGCAAATAACAACTCAGTCATATTGAAACAAAATGGTGGGATATCCTTTTCACTTCCTTTATAGGAAAATAGTATCTCAAACTCTCACACACACACAAACATTCAAATCTGAGCTCCATGCCAATAGCTATATGCACTATGTTGATCTACTTTGATACCACTCATTAGTATAGATTACAACTGAACCCCAACATCACTGCAGAGAAGTCATTAAGTCAAAGAGAAAGCTCTGCTGAAATGGGATAATCAAGGGCAAAACGGGCTCAACTGGCCTGTTTTGAGGACAGTGCTTACAGACTGAGAGCACAGTCCCCATTTAGGAAAAAGGGCTGAGCTTGTGTGCGTCTAAAAGCAGACTGCAGAACCTAGTGACTCGTTGCTGTGGGGCAAGATGTGTGATTCAATGGCAACCGTAGACGACGTATGCCTCAACATTATACAGCAGTCCTATCCGGTGGCTTCCATACATTCCTACAGTCACAAGTCATACGTAGCAGAGTTACGGTGTTTCATCACTCTACCCCCTATCGGCAAAATCAAAAAGGCACAGGACTGCGCAGGCTCAAGGATTCAGACAGCTCATCTCGTAACTGCTATCTTTATTTTCTTCTATTTTATTTGAAAATGTGTCAAATGCAATGCATTTTATGAACATAATTCTAAACGTGCCAATTACATAAGGATGCATCAGTAGGCTATTAGTGCAATAATAATAATAAAGTGATGAAATAATCACTATATCAAAATATCAAAACAATGGCTTTGAGGAAGCCATAAAGGGGGATATTAGCTCTCAATAGATAACATACAAACATTTTGTTGATGTAAAGAAGACAAGAAACCACAGACCTAAAGAACTAAATCCTTTTTTTACCGTTTTAACCTGCATGTTTGATATGATGCATAATGAATGGATACCGGCCAAACTGGCAAGTAAAGCAGACAAACACATGAGCCTCAGACAGAATTCGTCAGCAGTTGTCTAGCTTATGATGATCAGACCTGTTGTTCCACCGTCTCAGTGTTTGGGCACTTATAATAGTAGTCTATCAAGTGCATTAGCAACTAGAGAGCTGTGTCCTTCTGAGAGTCACACAGTGTGAATCATTTCCAATGTGACCATGTGAAAAGCTGATTTAGACACTACGCAAACCCCTGGGCTTAACTCGGCCTTTTAAGCTTTCACTATGTGCAATTGGCGCTTAATTATAGGCCGAGCACAACAACTGATTATTTGTTAATCTCACACGACCTTATTTGATGGAGCCAAGAAAGATGGGCGACATCGAGTGACATCCAGGATGTGCTGGTTATCACCTAACTGGGCAAAGACATGTGAATGAAACTCATTTGATGTCCCATCAATGAGGTGGGTGTAGAGTTACAGCCAAGCCATGTTTGGACTTGGCAGCTGAAGCATCTGGGTTATGTGGATGCTTGGGGTCAGAGGGAGAAGTAGAGACAATTGGATGTAAACCGACAGTTACGCAAACAAACACACGGGTGTGCACAAATAGAGGTGTGTAATGCAGCACAGATTTACAGCCAGAGGCATAGATAGCGCCTGAAAGCAGACACCTTTGTATATTCTCTAGGGCCATCTGATGGTGCACTTGCAGACAGAGGGTAGCCAGGGTTCCCCAGACAAGTAGGCATGGTGCCTGCCCGACACAGGAAGCAAACAAGAACACAGATGCAGAATGGTGAGAGATATGTGCCCCCCACGATCCTCCCATGCTCTCCTAAATCATGGGATAGGACAGGGTGGGCACCAACATCTCAATCTACAAGAATGGACATGGCTGACACCATTTTTGCTGTGGGTAAAAACAGTGAGATTGTTCAGTTTATATTGTCATTTAGTACCCACCAGCATCTAGGTAAGTGCTGATATGCCTTTAAATGTAGTTGGGAGATTAACTTCTCCATAAGCGGGTTGGTTGACAGGAATGTCCAAAAAATTAAATCAACTGCAATCTTCAAATTATTGGGACATACGGGTTAGAGACCAGTATGTATTCAGGGTATTCTGTGATCATTTGACAAGAAAGTTATGTTATCATCTGGTTTCAGTTTTTTTATGTTTGATGTAGACAATAATATATTATACAGCAGCAATATCTTGACAATGTCAGTAGTAGTCACTAAAATCCTTAGATTAGCAGCCATTAAAGCCATAAGTGTACCACTGTGATACAACAGACACATCCCAGCATAATTCTTTTTGTTCAGTGAAAATAAAACTACCGTTTCAGCAGAAATCATTATGTTGCAATTCTAACCCAAAACAGCTGCAGGTTTTTCTCAGCTTACTCAATTAGCAAAGTAACAGGGTACATTAAGCGCACTTTAGACTTCTCCACTATGATTCGTTTAGATCTTGCACTTCACAAGTTTGGATATTTTCATGTGAATCTTGGTAGTCATCCAATATTCAGATGAAAATATTGGTAGTCTTCCACATCCATGGCATAAGGCCACTAAAAACCTGCTCAGTGATCAAATCACTCTTATCATATTGTCTGATCAGAGTGTGCTGATGCAGGCGACCCCAGGACATTGATTGTGTTTCTGCAGACATAAAAAAAGGGTGAGGGCCAGCACATTGCACAGTATGTGGGTGGAGGAGAGAAACAGCTCAGTAATGTAGAGGGGAGAGTATAGTGATGGGGTTTCCTTCTAGTTGAAAACTAAAAGAGATCATACAGGTGCATTATCAGCAACTTGAATCACGGACTGCAGTCTGGGAACCGCTGTGACGCCCTCACTCCCATAATTCATGCCCTCTCACTTGTTTCTCCACTTTCTCCTCAACTTACAAACATGTCTCTTGGAATCAAACCAGTGGAACATCTTTCTTCTCTTCCAGGATCAGTGGCTCCAAAGCATTTAAAGATTTTTCCATGATCTAGATAAAGCATCTACCCCATGATCGCATCACATCAGACTGAGAGGGGTTAAGGGTCTGTGCTTTGAGGATATGACATTGTCTTAGTCAGACAAATGTCTGACTAACCATTCAGATTATATACAGTGCAGTTCAGCCCAACAAACCATACATATCAATTCTAAAATAGCCGAGCCATCTCCTTAACTCACCAGTGTCAACAAATACAGATATAGCACCGGACAAGTCACAAGTTTTTCTTCCAGATAACTAATTCTGTCATTCAAAACAGGCTTTACCATCATGACAGACATATTGAGATTGAACAGATAGATGGTTAAGAAGCAGCCCTGTTTTGATTTCTTCCATTCAACATTCACATTCAAGAATTTACAAAATGATTGTGATACAGGTTAGGTTAATAATTGGGCTTCATGACTAGCCAATACAAGTACAGACAGAATCTCAATTTGTAGAGAAACAACTCAGCCAAATTCTAGGGAAATCTTCTCTCTCTTTTCTTCACTTATCTCCTTCTTTCTCTCTCCTACAGCTTATCTTGAACAACACAGACATTTCCTAACTCTCTTCGGTGAGTCACACAATATTGTGGTGGTAGCATTTTCCAAGTCCACTGAGTAATTTGCAAATTGCAAGTTGCATCAAAAGTAAAGCTTATTTCCCTCTGCCTCAGCAGCATACAACATCATTATTTAAATCCTTCTCAGTACTGTGTAAATCTCAAACTTGTAAGTTTCCATCTTTCTGGTAAACATGTTAATGAATTTTATTCAGCCTCGGGCTTCGGGCTGCAACATTAGAGAATGCAGAGTGTAAGATTAGTGGCAGAAGCTGCTCACTTCTGTAGAAAATCATCAGCAAAATGGCTAAACATTTGCCTCTGCAGCAGTAATACAGGAGTCATTTCAGCCATGTGAGTATATCTGTGTGTGGGTCGCTCTGCTCTGAGTTACATGTCTAATGTGGCATGTCAGACTTTAGCTTCTAGGTAGCTATTGGTAGCTTGAGACGGAAAAGCTTTTTCCGTCCCTTCATCCTGCTCACTCTGGATTCACACTTTCCCCTTTCCTTGTCCACATTTCCTCTTTGTACACTTATTATTTCATTGCTGCCCTCTTTTATCTCCCTTTTTCCATTACCTTCACTACTCTGCTCTGGGCCTTCCCCCTCCACTCCTCTCCTATTTTAGGTGGCTGCACCTGTCACTATCCCATTCCCTTCTTCTGCTGACCAGCAGATACTTAGAGGTCTCACTTGAAGAGTGAGCCAACAGAGACTCTTGCTCACAGGAAAGGCATTGAGCACAGGAAAACTGGTTGATACCTTCTGCTTGTTATGAAGAAAAAGCACTGTCAATAAAATCTAAATAAATAGAATCAACCACTCGTGACCCCAAAAGGTATTTGGGGTCTAAGAGTTACTGATGTAAGAAAAAAAACAGGTTATTATAGTCAACCAGGGTATAGGGTATACTGTAGTTACAACAACTCTGATAACATACAATACAAACAAAATATAAACTCTTTGTGCAACTATGATAAAGCTTCTAAATATGTAGGTTTTAAAATCTAAGAAATTACATGAACATAATATCTTACCCAATTATGTTTTGATTTTCTGTCACAACTAAACCTTTGGGGTGTTCTGACATTAACATGACAATTCATCAATTCACTTTCAGAGAAAGAATTTCATTGACACACAGGGTTTTGATATCCTGCACACAGTGGCTTCATTCCCTTCTGGCTCAGTTAAACTGCTACAAACTACCAGACATCAAACATTAAACAGCCTCTGCCCTTTGAAAGACGATAAGTCTGGCAGACAGCAGCAATTGAAAGAAAACACTGTTATAAATAAATTATTTTAGCTGGCATGAATCCAAAATTCATCCTTCAAAAATGTCTATTTGCCTTTAGAGTAAGCAAAGTACTTTCCTGATCAGCAGGCCCGCACAAGACCATGTGTAATCTAAAAATTGAGGAGTGAGTGAAGGCTCAGAAAGAGATTTATTCTGGAGTACAAGATCCAACCCATAGTCCAAATGAAAATATGGTCTAATGCGATGGGAAAATAGAAAACTGGAATATGTAACGTAACACTGGTCCAAACACAAAGAAAACTCACATATTCAACCTGTAGACAATTAAAACACAGAATTAAACGTTCAACCACACTGACTGACTTGATGCTCACAAAGCCTCAATGGTTTTATTAGTTGTTAAGAAATTCTGAAAAAATATTGTCAGATTTCTTCAGTCAGCATTTGCAGCATAATCCAAGTGCCTCAAACCAAAACAGACTAATATTTACCTCACCCTCCCCAGACTTTTCTCTCTGACAAAACACTGACTGATCCCACATTATGGAAGATTCAGGCATCTTAAAACAAAACATTTTCACTGCACAAGATGGAAGTAAACACAGGGCATCTGGACTTGTTTAGTTCCACAACACTTAATGCTGTTATTTGATTCTTCAGGGCTGTAAATGACGATACCAGTTGTTTTCTATGTTTTGAACTGTTAACAAGTCAGCACATCGACTTATCATCACTTCCAGCCATTTGAAGGCCTTGCTCCTGTGCGTCAAAGCTGATTTCCATTCATTTCTGTATGATGCGAAGATATTATCAGTAAGTGTACTTAAGTTTTTAGAAACTTCTTTTGCTGTAATATTTCAAATCAACATTGTGCTTGTCAGAGTAACATTATGGTGAGAAGAAACAGTGCAGACCTTTACCAAGTACTAAGTAATGATAATGTGATAGCGACACAAACTGCACTGCATTACTCAATAATGAAGCATCAATGTTCTGCTGATCGATGTACTGTACATACTATTTTAATCCTTGAATGGAAACTAATGCTGCAAGATTAATAACATCAAGAGTTTGAACCTGTTTTACACATATTCATGTTAAGTCTCCCTGATGTAGTAGGCTACCCGTAGGTAAAGAGTTATAGACCAATTTAAAGAAGAGGAGAATACATGTGGTACAGTTGTGTATGTGTTTAAACATTTCTGAGATGGTGAAAAGACATATTTTTATGAGTTGATCAATTTAGAGCTGAGCTTCTTCATACTGCAAAAGTAATTCTGTAATGTCTGCAATCTAATTTACTTGGACATCTTTCAACTATGTGTGGACAGAAATGACTCCTGGATCATTTTATCAGTAAGGTGACGTTAGTAATCACTGAGCCTCTGCACACACACATGTGCACACACAGCAGTTTACATAACACTTGTGTCACTTTGCAACTCTCTCTCTCTCTCTCTCTCTGTTCCCTCTCTCTCTTTCTGTCTGTTTCTGTCTTGTGCATGACAGAGAAGCTCAGACCACCTGTTTATTGTGTAAACTGCTGTGACCGAGGCAGGCAGACTAACAGGTGCTGTGTGTGTGTGTGTGTGTTGCTGTCCTGCTGTGGATGTGTTCATCTCCTGGGCTCAGCACTTCTAAAGCCCTGCTTTGCTCACTCCCTCCTCACCTCCCTCACCCTCACCCATCATCTGCTGCTATCCCCCCAAATCCTCTGCTACTGTAGCTCACTGATGTACAGTCTGTGTGTGTGTTTGTGTGAGGGTAAAACACAGCAACACAGAGCGAAGGGGACAAAAACTACCAGGATGAAAAATGAAGAGAGACTCGATTCCTCTGCACAAACAAACAGCATTGCAGTGATATAATAAAATGTCATAGTTTTGGGTTTCTATGGTCAGTCTAATCTCAACTGAAGAAATGAGAAATGAGAAATCCAGCCTGATCTTACAGAGAAAACAATGAGTATAGATTTGATATGGGATAGAGAAAACAGTAATAAGTCTAAAAGAAGAGAGAAAGGCAGGGAAAGCAGGGAGTAAGACGATGAAGAGCAATGGGTTCAGTGTTTTTGCAGAGTTTGGTTATGGATCCCAGTAGGACAGTGATGTAGAGGGCTACATCTGCACTGCATGCACGTACAATAGTGCCATCCCTTTCTCTGGTTTAGTTGCCCTTGCAGGTGAGGGGCTCTGCTCCTCTAAACCCAGTTGAATTTCACAGCAAAAAAGTCCCCAGTCCCTTTCTCTCTTTTCCTCCTTGCATCTTTTGTCTGTATCTCTAAATAAAGGCAAAATTTCAACATCAGGTTTTAACAGTGCCACAGTGTAAATAAAGTCTTCAACTCCTGCACAGGCCACCAAAAAAGCATTATCCATTCAATAAGGAATGAGCTGTATGTTCGCAAGTCAAAAGATCTCAAGGTTTCCAACTTAGTTGAAAATTCGAATACCTTCAGTTTGAAAATTAGTACTACCTCTTCAAACTCATTAGTACTACCTCTGCATTTCAAACTCTTCATTTCAATGTGTGTTAGAAACCTCTTTGACATTGGAATATAGTTGTTTAAAAGTTGTATTTAGCCTGGTTTTAACCAGGACATCAGCTACCTTTTGACCTAAAACCACCAAATCAGTGCTCTCTCTCTGCATGGGTGAGTTTGCATGAGATTTCTGGCAAAACCATGATGGAGTTTATCCCACAAATGTCACATACGACTGGAACAATAAATGAACAAGATCTCTGTTCACTTGACACACACACACAAAGCCACACGTTCAAATCTACACATACACACACATATCTCCCAAAGGATGCTGGCAAGTAGGACACTGAATCCTCTGGTTTCTCTCTCCAGAGTGTGTGCACTTATAGTGGCAGACTATAAAAAGAAATTTCTGTTATAGGCTGGAACTCAAATACCCCTTCAAACTCGCTTGCCTGTGTGATTCACACCACAAAGGTGGCATCGTGAAACAGTGACACATCTTTTACCATCGCCAGTAGAGGAAAATGTCCATCACATGAACTCTTTGTTACCTAACGTAGACTCTCGTGTGTTTGTAGTGCAGCGAGACGTTTCAACAGGCTGCGGCTGTTGTTCCAGGTTTTTCTAAAGAGGAAAGGAGAGACTGCTAGCTATTGCAAGCCAAGCCAATCTCCTGACAGCAAATGTGGGGGCTGAATGCTGGCAGGGTGTTTTTTTTAGGTAGGAGGTTGAATACTAGACAGCGGCGGTTCAACAGAGGGCGTCCACTTTGTTTGAGTGGAGAGAGAATTCAAGTAACCTGCTACTGTACAGCAGGTGGCATGGCTAAGCCCCACCAGTGAGCGTAGACTGTACAACTATTCAAGCCATACTGTGATCACTCAGCGCTCTATGAGTCACAGGCCCGGGCCATATTACAATAACACAATCAAACCTAGAATAGAATAGAGCGGCACTGCTGAGTGTGTATGGCCTTTTGTTATGTGAAAATGATCACTGGAGATATGTTGAAGACGCCCAGGATGCATAACATTTTCTTGCATTCCCATCTGTCACACCAAGCAGCATTCAGCATTTAAAGGATTTAATCTCCTCTTCCTTAATTCCTATTATTATACAACACCCCTCTCTGTAAACAACAACAACACTATAAGCAGCAGCACTGCATTACCTTATTCCCAAACTCACACCCCCACAGCTTTTCTTCATTTTTGGATGGGTCCCAGCAGGGGTGAAACACAACAAAGAAAATCTCAAAAGTGAAGGGATACAGTTTTCTCAGTCCCTTCCTCAAATAGATATAAAAACAACCGGCTTCTCGGTTTGCAGGAGCACCTACATACTCCTGTTACTTTCACAAGACAGGAGGAAAGCCAGAATAACACACTGTGGTGTTTGTCACCATCATCATTATATAGACCGTCATGATGAACATGGGGGAAACATTTGTAAACTTTTTTAAAAATATAGTCATCATATTCAATCATATTTATTACTGATTCCATTCATTATGTGCAAGACAAGTTAATCTACATACAGACAAGTAGATCATTAGGAATGTAACGCAAATTTATCTTAACAACAGCTTCCACAAATGAGCTCCGTTATGGCCAACACTCAACCTTTCTCCTTGGTCTTGTGTCATGCAAGGCCTTCTTTAAAGATTGACCAATCATCAAGATTTGCACACATGTATTCCAATGCCCTTCTAAATTGCTGTCAGACAATGGGATGGGCAATAGAAATAGAAAGCCCTCCTGCTGAAAAGTGAGCCTTGGCACACAGGCTGTGAACCTGCATGACAGGTTATGTAACTATAAAAAGATTATATCAGGTAAAATATGACTTCTATCTCCTGCCTTAGCTGGCTCAGGTAAGAATTCCTCTGTGCACACGCTCCACTTGCATCACACCTACCACCTCCAATATAACCCAGGGAAAAACCCAAGCTGGGAGAAACAGCTGACTCACACAATGCCTCCCATCACTAGCCTCTAATTAAAAGAGAAAGGACCATTTGGTGAATGCTTTAATCCAAAGAGCCTTACAGCTTCATGAGCACTTACATTTTTAGTCCTGTATCCCGCGAGGGGATTGAACCCCTGACCCCAACCGTGTCAAAGAGAAACCTATTGAAGTCCACGAGACATTAATAATTCAGATAGAGTGATAGAGAGATTGTTTTTTCTATTTGAAGTGATGGTGTCTAATAGTTTCCTCATAACTGACCCCCTCGAACCAAAGGACAAACCCACCGAAGGCATCCAAAGTCTCTGGCATTTGTTTTTCACAACTCAACTGCCAGTTTCTGAAGATAATTTTTTTTTTAAAGCTTTGTTTATAGTTGTGTAATAGAAGCAACAGCTGTGTTGCTCCGTAATGCTAGCTTGAGCTGACACCACAAGCTTGACAGGAATCCTGTCCATCATTGTGCATTTTGCTTGAAGTCTTTCTGTTTGCTGCTGTCTGGGTTCTTTTGTACTTTAACTGTTACTTTACAGTTAAATAAACAGTAGTAGTGGTTAGAGACGCACTTAAACAGGAACAAATTTCCCTGTCTGCTGTGTCGGGAATATGGCTGATGCTCTGTTTAAAGGCAAACTAAAGTGAGCTGGGATGTGTCTCTCATTTGAGAATATTTCAACATCTCACATAAGACAAAGGATATTAAATATTATTATATCAACTGGCTTATAAATGTATCATATTATCACTAACAGTTTCTTTGTCTTTTTTCAAAATCTGCACAGTTAGTATTTAATTAGCAAAATGACTAATGAACTTCAATAAGTAAAGAGACGTGTATCTTGATGTAGAAGAATCTATCATCATCATCCATGTATTGATTCCGTATCAATATTTATTTCCACCATAATGTGTATGATTTTCCAGGTAGTTACTGCTAACAGTTACTGGGTTTCTCAAATGTTTTTCCTGGTTAACTTTTTGGGTGTAAAAGTTGGTCATTCATGTGCATAACATCGTGGATTAAATAAATATATAATAAATATATTTGACTTGCTATTTTCCTCATATACTACATCCTTCTCGTTCTATCTCTTTATCTTTGGAAATCATTTCAAGAACGCAGCTGTTTAAGGTTAATTCCATGACCGTTCCCCACTGTGTTTGCAACTGTAAAGTGGATCTCTCCGCACTCCTTAACTGTGTGCGAGCTTCTCCGAGGAAGACATGCAGCCTTTGGCCAGCTGTCCCCTGTAGGCTCTGGGCTGCTTGTTGCTCTGCCTCCTCACCCCACACTGACAGGCTCTACTTTCCTCAGATATAAATAGATAACGATGCTAACAGATGCACCAGCCCCTGTCTATCTATCTATGCTCACACACACACACACACACACACAAACTGATATCCACTTATTCTTAAACCAAGAACACTCTGGAAGTAATATTCAAGAGGTGACAATGGAGAGCATTTTGAAAAGATCAAAATACGATCATGTAATGTAGGTTAACGACCTCAGATTTGTGCACTCGGAAGAGATTAAAGAAATCAATTACCAAGTTTAAAGAGAGCAACTAATAAGCAGGTCATGGCACATTCAGGACGCTGCAAAAATAGTCAACTATATACAGACGCAGGCCTTGGCTCTGACAACTGCAACTTCAGATTTGACTTAAATATCCAATGCCAGCGAGGCAAGATACTGAGGGAGCGATAAAGTTGATGTGGGAGATCGTGAGTCAGTTGTAGGCTGCGATTAAAGAGTATTAATTAGTTTCCTTTCTCACACCTCCCCATCTCCCTCTACAGCCCCAGGCCGAACCTCCCAAACTCCTCTCCAGCAGTCAATGCAGGTTTGCTCTGTTGAAAAGGAAAGTAAGCAGGACTCACCGTTCGCAGGAACTGAATCTCCTCCTCTCCCTCTCCCCCTTCTGCCATCCTTCACCGAGGGTTATTCGCAGCTCCTCGGGAGAAAAAAGAAAATCCTTCTGTTTTCTCTCTTCAGGATCTGGATTTTTTTTTCTTATCTCCTTTGCTATGTCCCTCCCTCTCTCACCGTCCTTTCTTGTGTCTGTACCCCTCTCTCTCTCTCTCTCTCTCTCACTCCCTCTCTCTCTCAGTGTCTCTCGCTCTCGGTGCTAGTGTGTGTGGGTGTGCTGGAGGACAGCGTGAGTCCTGTGGCTCTCACGCTGTTGTGAGAGAGAGTGACGGGAGGCGAGGCTCTCCCTGGCTCCTCTCTCCTCTCGCCTTGCATCCCCCAACCACAGATGAGGGAGGGAGGGAGGGAGGGAGGGATGGTGGATGGGTAAGGGAGGGGCAGGCACCTTGTTACACATTTACATCACTCCCATCCCACTGTGCCACCATGTTTGTAGAAGTGGGCCACTCCTTCACACAGGCTGCCCCCCCCCTCCCTCCCTCCACCACACACACACACACACACACACATACACCTCCCTCCCCTCCTTCCACATGTCTGAGGCTATAAAAGGAAAGGGGGGTGAGGACTAGCCCTTGGGGAGTGTGCAGTAGGGGCAGATGCACTCACACAAACACACACCTTAACTCCTCAAAGTGAATAAGTTAGCTACCTTCAGAACCAGGCCATTGACACTGCATTAGCTGCACTGCGCTCGCAAAAACTCAGTCTGTGTGACCTGACGGGCAGCTGACGGGGGTGTACCCACACAACAGCTACTAAGTTTACTTAGGGCTAATTGTTTAATAGATTGATTGAAGTTTGATTGGCAGTGAAACTACTCGACCTTACCTTCCATCCAACACAGAACCCCATTAAACTGACTTTAATAAACCAGGGGGACACAACAATAATAAATCTGCCTGACATTTTATGATGTCAGAACAACAGATTAACATTTCAGGGTACAGGGATAACTTCCTCTATCCTGAAGTAATCTAAAAACTGTTTGATTAAAGCCAAGCTCAATCTACATCTCTACACGTACAGTTCAGTGAATGCTACTGATGTCTTCTTACAGTCGAACAACCTCGAGTCCGATCAATAGAAGATTTGCACAGACATTATGTCAGGCTCTTAATTAGCTCTGTGCACTATCACACTTTCCCATAAATTTTTAACAGATTTTAACCTTCAGTATTAGCAAAGGTCTTAGTTGCAATGAGAACAGTAATTAATCAAGAGCCCCTATTTTTTTTTAACATTTCCCTCTTGTCTTTCTTGACTTGATGAAACCCTTTACCAAAAAGAAATTATCTTAATGATCTCCTGGTTAGTTGCACTTGCCTATTCATTCATATAAATAATATCAGAAATGAGATTCTTCCTCCCCTTCTTTCATTAGGCTATTTTAAGGTGAAAATGACTAATCGACCAAAAATTCATATTCTTTCAATTATTCATAGTGTACATTTTCACGTCAAGGACCACCATGCTGACACAAATTCTTCCTCAGATCCCCATCTGATAAGACTTTTGTTACTGGGTCTTTAATTAAAAAGGCTTTTTTTAGATCCAAAATGAAAACTGTCAAACAATCATAATGGAAATTTGTGATAATAAAATATTCCCCTTTTTGCTGCAGACCCTTGGGAAACTCCTGAAGGTATACGGGACCCCCCAGAATCCACTTTGTGATCCACCATTGTGATTCACTACTCAGGCAAATGTAGGATCAAATGTAAATATTTTACCTGTTGTTGTCTGGACAGCTCAGACGTGGGTATTTCCTCTGGTTTATGATTTATTAACAATATTAATTTGAACACTGGAGCCATAGTTACATAACATTCAATTTAATCTAAGTGTAATCCAGCCTCTCTGTCAGGGTCCTCACAGCCACAGTCATTTGGCTCTAGAAACATATTAGGCTATTAGCTACACCTAGACACAAAACAGCCAATTGAATGAACAATGTGCCAGAATGTTTTGCAGACTAACGCGTCTGATGTCAGACATGAAGTGCTACCTTGTGACAGCACCAACAGCTAATAGCTCTGATGCACTAGGGAAGCAAAACTGTGGATCTGCATGAGTGTCAGGGGCACACCCCTCCTGGTCTCACCAGGCAGCGGGGATGCACCAGACAGAGAAGCTTGGAATCTGAGCGGAAAAAGCGCATCACACACAAAACGATGGTCAGCCTTTAGACGGTTTACACACACACGCACGCACGCACACACGCACGTCCTTACCTCTCCAGTCTCCATCTGGCATCCTTCGGCATGCTCACCCTCTCGCCCATCTCCCACTGCAAAGGCAGCTGGCAGCTGATAAAGCTGTTTTGGGTCGCTGCTCGCCGGGATACAACTCTGCCCTGTGGGGAAAACGGAGAGGAGAGGAGAGGTGTGGGTGGGGGCGGTGATGGTAGTGGTGGTAGTGGTGGTGGTACGCCACTGAGGCAGAACTACCATGAATTCTGGGAGTTTGAGTCCTGATAATAAGAAGTGACCTGCTGCTGCCTGTTGTGTTTTTTGCCAACTCATGAATCCGCCTCCTTCCACCTGCAGTTGCCGAGTCTCACCTGAAGGTGGCGACATTGCACCGACAATTAAATTCAGTGCCCGCACAATTGACCCCCCGACTGCAGAGTGCACACGACCAAGAATTTAGCAGGTCTATCAAAGGTGAGTCTGACTGACAGTGAAATGCAGCACCCTCAAACTGAATTAAATCGAGAAATGCATGAGCTCCAAGCCGTAAAATAACGCTAACGTTACACTAGCTTAGTTACTTTGCCAACAACGACAGAAAGTAGCCTACAGTAACTCTTTACAGCATACCTACGTCATATTCCTTACTGAGAGGTTTTTGCTCTCGTGTAGTTTCAGCCAAAAACTCCAAACTCTGTAAATTGACGTTTCTTTTAGCTGTCGTTAACATGACACACGGTTTTACCTTCAATTCAGGAGACTTCCGTTTTTACGAGAAACAACAAAATAAAAGCCTGAAAACGAAATGCATTAATTTGAATAAAGTGCATACCACGGTGCCACTGGAATTTATCATGAAAATAATTGACCTTTAAATTATCACAGACCGTGTCAAATATGTTGATTTACCAGCTGAGTTGATTGCAACTCTTCCTGTTAAAAAAAAAACCTGTTGCTTAAGATTACGGTAAGATTACCACACTGCTTGTTTTCTCCTTTAACATTTCTAATAAAAGTCCTTCAGTGATCTTCTCTCTAATGCAAATTCAATGCATTATTAGGTGTTTCAGACTTAGCATGCAAGGACTGCAGGAGCCCTGCTCTGTGCATCTTTCCCTGCTTTTGAATGATATCAGCCACTCTCTCTGCCAGCCACTCAGCTTCCTGCAGAAAAGAAGCCACCTCTGCAGACTTAAGGACATTAATGTCCCCTGTTTGATCGCCTCTTCCTTTTGGTGTGTTAAAACAAGGATGCCTTTGAGTCACTCTGTCCAGCTGCACAGCCACATTCACAAGCACAAACACTACCTCCCTGTGTAATCTTGCTACCCTGAGAAATGACAGAGTGGGTTAAAAAAAAGAAGAAGAAGAGGAAGAAAAGGAAGAAATCAGGATGATAAACGGGGGACTCTGGAGACTCTGGATGAACAAATCTAGTAAGGAGATGTGTGCCATGATTCAATAATGTGACACCTAACTATTTATTTTCAGGAAGTGATTTTGTTGCCAAGTTCATGCCATGCTCCAGAAGACTGTATCAAAAAAGTGACATTTAGGTGTGGCACATTTCTTTCTATGTTGATACTCTTAAAAAGAGCCACAGATGTCGCTTCCTGGAGTACACTGATGGTGCTCAGATGATTGCTCATCACTATCTCTCTCCCTCCCTCTCTCTCTCTCTCTCTCTCTCTTGCCTCTCCCCTCCCCCTTGTGCGCACACACTCACACACACGCACACACACAGAAACTAATGTGAGTTCCCCTATCTGTCAGAGCCAGTTCCTCCATTTAAGATGCTGACTTGTTTATGTTGAAGGGGCAAGTGAATAACGTTAGTTAGCTCTTGCGCTCCGCTTTGAAGCTTGTTTGAGGCTTTTTTCTCTTAGCACGTCTGCTTTGTTGCAGGCACAGGGCGCAAAAAAGTCTGTTTTGATGCTGATTTGTGGTTGATGGATATCTTCAGATAGCAAAGAGAGAGCGGCTGAGTGACACACAGAGCGGTTTGATAAGCAGAGCTTAGGCGTTGAGTTTAGTCTAGTCTTCTGACTGGAAGGTGAGCAGCTCTCTGTCCTGTGCCTGCTCTCGCTGTCCTGGGCACGTAAACACATACAGGACACAGAAGAAGAGGAGGAGGAGGAGGAGAAGGGTCAACCATGGAGCTGTAGAGACACGCTCAGATGCCCGTGTGGTTCACCAGTGGAGGAGGAGTGCTGCCGAGGAGAAGAGCTCTACAATGAACAAAACCAAGAGGTAATTCAAAAGAAAAGAAGAGGGTGCATCAAAACTGAGAGTCTGGTGGAGCTGGATCCACCAACAGCTCAGTTTCTTAGCAAGTCTAAGTCTGAGTATGTGTCAGCAGCATGTGTTTCATTTGCAGCCGAGACGTGTGAACCTTGAGGTTGTGTTTGAGATGCAGTGTGGTTTGTGCAAAAGTGCTTGACGAGCTGAGAAGAAAAGGAGGGCATTGCCATTTACTTTTATTTTTCATTTGGTGTGTGTGTGTGTGTGCACATGTTTCCTGCCATTTATTTGAACCTGACAATGTGCAGTTGAGAGAATAATAGCCTTTTTGTAAAAGAAAAAAAAGAGAGAGAAAGAAACATTGCAGGCACATTTCACACATAACACAGTAACAGCTACTGTCTTTGGCTTGAGTATCAGTGAAGACTATCAACTTCTCAAATTATTTGTGTGTACTGCACACAAGCGAGCCCTGACATTCAACTTTGTGTCTGTGCTTGTTGAGAGTGTTGTCTTCTCACCTTCCTATGGAAGTGTGTTCTGTTTTCTATTCTGCCCAGTTAATTTTCATATCAGTTATGGTCGTCTGTTTTTGCATTCGATCTTAGATACTGTAGAGAAACAGCGTGTTTTGGAGGTTGTGTTTTCAGTGGCACTTTTTTTTTCTACTGGTGTAGTTGTGACCGCAGCTCTTATCAGATTGCCTGGAATGAAAGGATCGTGTGTCGAATGTTACAGTAGTCAAATGTGTGTCGTGTGTGATTTGGCGACCTGAGTTTAAGGTGGACTGATGGAGCGGCCTTGAGTGGTATCTTAAATCACTAGTTAGAATGAAGACACACTGTCACAAGTTGGCTGTTTGTAACACAGAGATGTAGTAGCACTGTTTGAATGACGCTTAAAATCTTTGTGGGTCAAAAAACTGTCTAAATAAAAATGTATCGTTATCAATTAGAAAAGAGACACAGAGTGTGTGTGTGTGTGTAGTTGCAAAGGAATGATTTCATAGCTGGACAGATTCATGACCACAGTCTGAAACACCTCTATTTCCTCACCACAGATGAAAAAGTTGATGGATATTCGCTGTAGATTCTTTCAATGGATGGTGCAGTAGCTTATGGAATAGTAACTTGAAGTTGACCTGATGACTGAATCACTCCTTGCAGTAGATGCCTCTCCTTGACGCAGAGGGAACAAGAATACAGGTTGTGGAGAGGGAAGAGCAAGAGAAAAAGAGCAGCTCACAAACAAGGCCTTCAAAGGGCCCTGGCTTCAATTAATCAATTAAGGAAAGAAAGAGAGGAATTTGCATATCCCCCCGCTAGTGTGAGAGCGAGAGAGGGGGAAAAAAGGGGAGGTGGGGGGAATTGGATCCGCGGCCAGGAGTCCTGACACGGATAGGAAGGGGAGTTAGAGGGGTTTTTCCAAAGAAAATAGGAGAAGCTGTTTCCTGAATGGTTTGAATAGAGCAAGGATGAAGGAAGAGGAAAAAAGTGAAGGAGGAGTCCTGGTGGGAATATAGGTGTGGGAGGTCCTCTGTAGACACAATCAGTAATATGATGGACCCAGTTTGAGGCTCATTAATTACAACATGGGGCTTTTGTTCCTCATTTTTGTGCACATGAAGATTTTCTGTTTCACCATCAAGTTTGGGGAGTCATGAGTTTCTATGGAGACACTGTCAAAAGAGGTGTGCTTATTATATATTTAGCCTAGCTCTGTTGTGTAGCTCACTCTCAGGGAAAGGCAAATGCAAATTCACAAACAGTAACTTCAGTTTCATTCAAATTTGCATGGGAGCTCATCGTGAGCCGACTCTATTTACCAACAGCACTCAGACTCTCCAGGCTTGTTACACAGGCGAGAGATCAGCGACTGCCGCACTGTATGTGTTACCTGCTCAGCACTCTGTGGGAAATTCCCTGACAAACGTCATGACATCAATAGCATTTCCCCATCAGCACTTCTGTTAGTAGTAGCGATCGTGTCTCCTTCATTTGTGTGACACGCAGAGCTGGATTCACTTTGAGTCAACGAGAGAGAGAGATGAAAAGTTGTAAAGGGCACTGAGATAAGAAAGCCATCGCTCAGAAGACAGAAATGTTACTTTTTCAGTTTTAGCTTATTTCTCCATTGCTTTACAGAGAAATGCCAAAAATCTAAAAGAGGAGGTTTTAATGTATGTTTTATAGGACACAAAAATAAATGAAATAGCAAAATCATTTATGAAGCAAAATGCAAAGCACACTCTTGTTCTAACCTCTAAAGTGAGGGGATTTGTTATTTTTTCATTATTGTAAACTACTTCACACTTCTGGATTTTGTAGCTACTGTTTGTGACATAAAACAACCCAATAGATCATTCTGTATTTGAAATGAGACATATAGTCATATAATGTTTAGAGGCAAGTATGGTCCTCAGGGCATTAATGGATAAGGCACTATCTTCCACAGCAGAGGATTGTGGGTAGCAGTCACACCTAGGGTCTTGTATGTCAGCTGACTTAAAGTTTGTACTTTTTTTCTGACCATAATATTGTGACAAATCCCATCACGGAGCATGTTCTCATCATGTTGAGAACATGAGATGTATTGGCCTCACTGGAATATCTTGCAGGAGTGTAATATGTGACTCAGGTGATGAACCGAGGCACCTTGACCGTGACCTTGTTCGCTTTGTCTACGTGTATTGTCAGGCTTACTTCAATTTAATGTAGGCTAATACTGTTCACATTGTACATGCTGTGCTGTTTAGTGTTAGTGTTTTGAGTGCAGTAGCCAGCTGGTGTAATGAGGCGAAGATGAGGAGATGGAGGAGGGGGGTGGGGGTGGGGGTGGTTTGTTGTCTAGCAGGTCTGGGACCAGCCGTCTGGAGCTGGACTACCAGGATACAGAGAGACTAGGGTCGTCACTGACATCTCTCCATCAGGGTGTCTGAATCCAGAAATGTGCATGACTGTGACATGGGGAGGGGGGGAGGGGGGGCAAAGCAGGTTGTGGTATGAATAGATCAGTGAATGTCACCCCGCATGCCTGTATTAAAATGTGCATCCAAGAGAGGATTCATGTGTTGTATACAGTATAAAGACAGACAGACGTGCAAGTGTATGTTGAGTAATGCATTGTGTGTGTGTGAGTTTTGAGAGTGTGAGTGGGCCGAGGAAATTAACTGCACAAACAAACAGAGGTTAAGCGAAGGGGATGTAAGTCTGGTCATTCAGGGAACTTGTCGCCAGTTCTCTGAACTCACAGTGCTTCCTGGTAATGTCATAACATTAGCTGCAGTATAGAGACCAACAGTTTCGCCACGCTACATGGTGTACAATTTATGTACAAACGCCTGAGTGCAAAATTTGAAACCACTGCACAAAATGACAAGTTTTTTTTAAGGAAACGTGCACAAAGACTTTTCTCCATTTAAAGTTTGGCTAAATTTCAGGTTTGGAGGACTGTCGCTCATTTGCAGAACAGAAGTATTGAACTGTGTAAAGGTAAAATAGCATGAGAACAACCAGTTACTAGTTATTGTGAAATGTAGTCATACGTTGCTAAACTGAGTCCCGGATCCGAAGAGGAAGCTTTAATCACATACTGTAGGAAGCATGGGAGTCCAATTTTTCTCTTCATGTGGCAGCTTAACAGCCCTTCAGTAGTATCTCTCACTATGATGCTGCAAGAATAGGTGTTGCTTATGGACCCCCACCCACCCGTGGAAAGTTCTTCTACACCTCTGACCACACTCATCATCACCCCAGCTCCACCAAAGGGTGTGGCCAATGCTGCAGTTTATATGCTGTACAACCAAAAGCAAAAGTCCATGTTTCTAGCTACCATGACAAATCAAGGGAAACACAATTATCAGTGACGCTGTCCTACATCCCCAAAAACAAAGTCACCTTTTAATCTCTTCTCAGTGTGTCTATGACATCTGAAGTTTGATCTTTCTTTCTCAGGTAGACTGTGACTCTGCACGCCTAGTGCATTGAATTATTCAGTCATTATTGCATTGATTGCATTTATTATTGTTTTTATTCTAAATGTAAATTATGGTATGCAAGTTAAAAAAAGCCTGAAAACACATTGTTCTGTTTTAATTTACATGGCCTCATTCTATTGATTTGTGCAGCAGACTAGTGCCCCTCCTCTCCATCGTGCTGCGTGTAACACCCCAGTAAATTACATCACGTCTACTACAAGCTGCTGCTTCTTATGAACTCACATCAGGTGTTTTCTGAAGAAAGGCTGATGAATTACAATGGCTGTACGTGTGTACTGACCTCATACACGTGTGATGTAATGATGTACTTTTTCAGCCTGACTTTCAGATTTCAGGATATAGCGTACTGTGGCTACCATTAAAGGCGGGTCTAGAAAGGTTAAGTCCAAGTATTAGTAACTTACAACTGAAATTTAGCTATTTTCAAAATTTGCATTTAAAAGTCACTTTTAAAAACTCACACATAAACAAAGCTGTTTCGCTATTTATTTATTTTTAATTCATGCAAAGAGTTGCAGTAGTCACATGCATTATTAGCTAAAACCATCTTGGTACTCTCTCCATATTTAAAAAAAAAAAAAGGACTGAAGCCAAAAAGCACAGTGCATCTTTTTGTAACTGGGCCAGTTCTTTCTGTAAGAACCTGTGACTGTCATTTCCAACTAGATAAAAGATGTCAGTATGAAAAACCCCCCGACCACTTTAAGTCTGTGACCTATCTGACAAATAATGAACATTTTCTGGACTTCTCCACCATTATCTATCTCCATGGTGGCTTTGTGAAGAAAAACACATTAAGCTGTGTAGTTGTTTGCAGCTCCTCTGCCTGTGCATGATGGTTCAAACAGCTGCAGCACTGTAGCACAGTTTATCAGATGTGGGGAGCTGCATTTCCTCAGATGCTGACCTGCACTTCACCACACTCTGCTCTACTTATTTCTAGGCTACTTATACACACGCTGTGCGTTTCTCTCTCTCTATCTCTCTCTCTCTATTCTTCTCAGGAAACCCAGTGAGAGCCCTGGTGTGCTGAAGAGCACAAAGCTGGTCCCACGGAGGAGGAATACATGTCCCAGTCCTCAGGACATCTCCCGGGCCCTGCAGAGCCCCAGCTCTGCTTCCAGCGCCAGCCACAGCTCTGCTCCCAGTGCCAGTGCTGCCAGCCTGGATGACCTCATACAGCGCTGCCTAAACTGCTTTGGTCAGTCTCTGTCTCTATGTGTTTGCATGCATTCCCAAGGTTTGTCATTTGTCTTTGCTCTTTATCGCAACCAGGTTATATAAATGAGGGATGAGGGAGAGTGAGGGGGAATCCAGGGTGAGAGAGGCTGACAGGGGAGGGAGGGAGCAAAACAAAGGGCAGTCTCATACAATCAAGCTTTGTTCTGTTGGGCTGCAGAGGCCAGCTAACTATTCCCATGCACTGTTAAACGACACAAGTCTCTCTCCTCTCCCTCTCTTTCAGTGGTCTCACACTCCTCATTGGTCAGTTCTTCCAAATCACAATAAGCATGCCTAAACTATCCTACCATGCCTATTGGTATTTAGCTTTCACATAGTTTGTAAATTGTTCAGAGTCCTGCTGCTATCACGATCATAGTGAACAGAATTTACAAGACTCAACAGCGACAGGTCCAAACAGACACTATGTTCTGGGTAATCAGCTTTTTCCACTGCCCTTTTTGCCATCAAAGGTTAAAATACTAATGAACACCAACAGTGAACAAAAGGAAACAAACAAGTACGCCCAAAATATCTGAATATACAAAAAGACTGCAGGAGGAAGTGGAATTTATTTCTCTGTTTTACTGGGTGGTGTTCTGATTGTACATTTGTACATTTCTAAATGCATCAATAGAGGGCTTTTGTATCAAAACATAGAGTATAGTGCTTGGGTATGAAATATTAAATATTTCAGAGTCAGTAGTTGTGACTGACAACGTCTGTCATCTGCTGTGATCCATTGTGATTTACACAGATCGCTTGCATGCACATTAAACAGAAAGAGAAAGTGCTGCTTGAGGCAAACACATGCAATTAAGTTTTTCTCTGTCTTTTGGTATGAAGAGGATCCAGAGCTGGTGTCTACAGAGTGCTGCAGCTCTGGTGTTTGTTTGATTTGGTTGATAGTCAAAGGTGATAAGTAGTTACGCCTACCCCAACTCAGCCTTATTTTTGGCATCTGTTTCGTTTTACCAGAAACCTTAAATAACCCTTTGTGACACAATGACAATGACATTGGGTGGCACTGTTCATGTCCCACGGCTGCCCCTGCAGCATGGTTTATGACTGACCGCTAAGCCACGCTGCTGCAGCACATGCAGTTTCTGTTGTTGTTGTTTATCTCTGTGTGAAACGTGCTGCTGTGTTTTGGTTGCAGATTCAGAGGGGAAGGTTTCCAGCGCCAAAGGATCTCAGCTCGTCCACATGACGCTGATGATGCACAGCTGGGTCGTGCCATCCGAGACATTTGCCCAGAAACTTCTCACCCTATATCCTCCACTGTCGCTCAGTGCAAACACACTGGTCCCCCCAGTGCACTGCTCCCAATCACATGTCCACAGTAATTAATCAGATCAGGAAACACACGTGGCTTTGTTTTACACTCACACTTGTGGGCAAAGCAGATTTGTAGTGTACAGCGTATCCCTGCTGGTGTCTACTATGATGTTGTGTGCTGAGATCCTTGACTTTTCGTCTCACTTATAAGGATTGTCCATCAGACAGGAGAGGGATGAGACGGACACAGATCTGCCATCTTGTCAGGTGAGTAAGGGACACCAGGAACATGACCGTGTTGTGTGGCAGTGTGACAGAACTGGTTATACTGCTCTATTTGTGGGTAGTAAACATATTTTCTGCCCCTGTGCCGTGGCAAGGCAGTGGATCGGCCAGTTTCCGGCAGTATTTGAGGCAGGCCCCCTCCTGGAGCAGACCATGGGGGACCTGCTGGCACTGGTTCGGTCAGACAGAGAGGAGACACACTCGCAGCACATCGACCACCACTGCTTGTGAGCCACGCTTTGTCACCACTATACCCTGGACGAACTGCAGTTTGCTAACTCAAACATGTTTATAGAAAATATACTGTTTCCATCAATAGAAAAAAAACCTCTATTTTTGTCCTGTTTCCTAGAAACCCCCATGTGAACATATCCCAGGCACCGTCACCCTCCGTGAAGAAGAGGAAGGTGTCACTGATCTTTGACCACATGGAGCCGGATGAGATGGCCGAGCATCTCAGCTACCTGGAATTCAAGAACTTTTGTAACATTTCGGTGAGTTCAGTCAACAACTTGTCGCTATTTGCTGTTCTTTGCTTAATTCTGCCTCATGACAGATATCCAGCGGAAAATGATGCTTGATATGTTACTGTGGAATCAGCTTAGCGATAACATCATTTTACCTGACAGCCAAACATGTTTAAGGTAGTGATCAAATAACTGAATAGCTTTCAAGGGTTTGGTAGGATGTAGAGGATAATATATGAAGATTGTAAGCAATTGCTTGTATAACCTCCAGCAGAATAACTTGCTTTGTATTTATCCCAAGTTCAAGCACTTGATCTGCAAGATTCAAGGGGGCGTCTGAGCAGTTATTGTTTACACTGCTGTACTGACCATGTTGTTTCCTGAGCTGACCTCACCTCACCGTCTGATCTGCCAGTTCCTGGACTACCGCAGCTACGTGGATCAAGGTTCGGTGAGGGACAACCCTGCCCTGGAGCGGTCGGTCATGATGTGTAACGGCGTCTCCCAGTGGGTCCAGCTGATGATCCTCAGCAGACACACAGCCCAGCAGAGAGCCCAGGTCTTCACCAAGTTCATTCACGTGGCTCAGGTAAACTGGGCAGGGGATCAAGCATCACTTAACCTGGCTAAGAGGCTTTGGAGGATTTTTGTTCAGCTTCCAAGAGCTTTACTTGTCTGGGTTATGATTTTGGGGGAAAGGACTGTTGTTTTGTTCCCTGCTAACTTTCACTCTGTTTACCTCTGCAGAAGCTTCGGACTCTGCAAAACTTCAACACTCTAATGGCAGTCACTGGAGGCCTCTGCCACAGCTCAATCTCCCGCCTCAAAGACACCTCTAACCTGCTGCCTCCTGACATCACTAAGGTATTTTAAATATTACAAAAACCATGAGTCAGTCTCTGGATGATGGATGACTAGCTCACCACAAGCCCAGGATGATGAAATGTTTCTGTCTTGAATTAATCTCCTTCCTGAGCTTCTTTTTTTCACCTATTAACAAAGTTTTGTCAACATGACTGTGAAAATTAAGACATACTGGTTTCCGTATCTTTAAGCAAGAGGATGATGCGTTCAGGTGTGACAGTATCATGGAAAGTTATTTGGGATAGGTCAACTCCCCTCTTGCGGTTTCTTTGTTCTATTATTATATTATTGCTAGTATATCAAGGCTGTGGTATGTCGACAAACAGTTGATACTACATTAAAGATAATTGGAGACTAACATTAACAAACAGCTATACATGATATTCACTGTTTACAGACTGTTTTATGTTTACTTACTGAATACTGCTTGGCTTAAATGTTCTCATGTGCTCATTTAGATAACAAATATCTAATAAGTAACTGCAGGAACACACGTCAGGCTCATTCATCAATCATCTCTTGATCTTTTCCCCCTTTAAGGCCCTGAGCGAGATGACAGAGCTGCTCTCCTCACGCAGCAACTACAGCAACTACCGGCGGGTTTACAACGAGTGCAGCGGCTTCAAGGTGCCCATCCTGGGCGTCCACCTGAAGGATCTGATCTCGCTGAATGAAGTCCTGCCAAACTACATCGAGGAGGACAAGATCAACCTGAGCAAGCTGCAGCACCTGTACAGCAACATCAACGACCTGCTGGCCATCCACAGCTGCGCGCCACCCTTCGAGGCCAACAAAGACCTTCTGCACCTGCTCACGGTATGAGACGGAAACAAGGAGGCGACTTTCAGGAATTGAAATTTAAAAAAAAAGATTCCACAAAGAACGTCTTAAATTATGTTCTTTTAATGCTTCAGCTCTCTCTAGATTTATACTACACCGAGGATGAGATATATGAACTTTCGTACACCAAGGAGCCCAAGAACCCCAAGATCCAGGTCAGTTGGAGATGCACACCCGTCTTTGAAGTAGAGCCTAATCTAACGCCATCAGGCTCACACTTGCTTTAACCTCTTTTCACAAGAGAGATATTTGTGCTCTTTCTGTGGGTGTAACGTCTTCTTCAAAACAAAAGCACAGACTTCGTGCTGAAATTCATCAAAGTCAGCCACATCAAAGTGCTACACGTTAGGGAAGCGTGTTATGTGGTGGGTGTGCTCTTTCTTTTTTTCTTGCTTTCTCGTATGCAGTCCTTCGTGTCTCATCACTGCATCTGTCCATCCACAGCCTGTAGCTCCAGTTAAACCACCGGTAGTGGCAGAATGGGGATCAGGAGTCGCCCCCAGGCTCGACCCAGACACCATATCTAAACACGTCAAACAAATGGTGGATGTGAGTATGTGACTCTGCAACAACCTCCTGCCTTTCACTTCCTTATTACTTGGCAACACTAAGCAGAACTAACCAAACTGCTTTGAAGAGCGTGTGGAGATCTGATTGCTCTATTGCCCCCTGCAGTCCATAATGAAAAACTACGACCAGAACCAAGATGGCTACATTTCACTGGAGGACTTTGAAAAAATAGCAGCCAACTTCCCCTTCTCCTTCTGCACTCACGAAACTGACAGGTGAGGAAGCTGCAGCACGCACAAAGGCCTCTCACCATGACGTGGCTGCTGCACGACAGAAAGAACATGAAACATCATGAGTTGTTGAATGGATTGTAAAAAAAAACTCACGTTTGTGTTGCACTCTGGAAAATTTTCTGTCCAGGGAGGGACAAATCAGCCGTGAAGAAATCACCTCTTACTTCATGAGGGGAATGTCTATATGTGCCAAGTTGGGCTACAACTTCAGAGACGCACATAACTTCCATGAAACCACATACAAACGGCCGACGTTCTGTGACACATGTGGAGGCTTTGTTAGTATCCATTGTTTTGTTTTTTTATGTTTGTGGTTTTATGTTTCTTTTGGTCAGTCAGACAGTAACATGACATATCATGTCTGCCCTACCCCTCTTGTAGCTGTTGGGAGTCATCAAGAAGGGCTTTCACTGTAAAGGTAAGATCATAAAGGATAAAGTGAACATCTAAAATGACAGTTCATGTTATATCATTATTCAGAAAATAGTACTTTAGTCTCATCAGGACAAGAGTTTGTCTGATACACAGTAAAATAAGTTCAGGTGAAAAGAAACAGGTTGAGGTGCTTCTATTAAAATCTGAATATTTTTCTCTCTCAGACTGTGGGATAAACTGTCACAGACACTGTCGAGATCTGGTCGGGATGGAGTGCGTGAAGAAACACAAAAACACAACAGGGTCCTGCCCGTGCACACCTGCCCCAGACTTAAGAGGCAAGGGCAACAGCGGGAGTGCGTCTTTTCTCTGTCATATACAGTGCACAAGACACACATATATATAAAATTCCCTTAATGTAAAATGACCTGAAACACGAAGCATTAACGTTGTGTCGCTCCCCGTCAGGCTCAGAGGATGAGACCTTCGTCTTCCCCCAAAGTAACGACACGGAGCACAACAGGGGCAGTTCCATCTGGAAAAACAACATGGTTGATTCAACGCTGTCGGACCGCTCCACTCAGACAGATCCTGGAGTGTGGACACCTGAGAAAAGGGACAAGAGGCGAAACCACCACAACTCTGACGTACATGCCACCTCGCTTAGAAAGGTGAGACAGGACACAGGTCCCCGCAAAGTGATAATGCTGAATTTAACGACGTTTTCTGTTGTTGTTGTTGTTGTTTTACTCTTTGTACATCAGTGTGCATGTCTAAATCATTGGATTCCCTGTGCTAGAAAAGCAACACATACAGTATGAGCTCCCAGCACTGCACATTCAGCTACTACCACAGTAGCAAAGAGATGAAATCAGTCACCAATGCTTTCTGCTCGGAGATTAAATTTACTACTTGAAATGACTCTTTGCGGTAATTTCCTTGTAAATGTCTGGTAGACACTAAAAGGAACCATGACTTACTAAGTAGCAGACACACATGAATCACATGTGCTTATTTCAAATGATTTCACCTGTAGAAACAATTCAAAGCAACATTTCTATCAAACTCAGAACATTTTAAGCGATTTAAATTCTATACACCGGGGTAATCGTTTTATCTTGCACACCTTTTTCCTTCTGTTATCAGACATCCACCTTTTTGTGCACTTCACATTAAACTGCCAGAGTTGACAGATTAAGTATAAGAACCAAAAAAAAAAGAACAAACAAAATATAGTGTAAGTGAATGTAAGGCCTGTATTACTACCTTTAGTATAAAAAACTCTTTATGTCAAAGTCATATGTCTGAACCAATTCTTTGTGAACAGCTGGTAGAAGCCCAAAATGCTGTGCACAGATAGAATCAGCAGACTTATTGAAATCAGCTAATCAGTTGAGTCTGTGTGAAGATGGAGTCGTGCCACCAAGGCCAGGGGTTACACAACACAGCACAATTACACCAATAAATTGTGTCTGTGTCCTTTGTGAAAGTAAGCTGTTTCATTTACAATAGAGAACTGAGAAATGTAGCTACAGCCAACTCACCCCTAACACCCAACCTTGCCAGCCCATAGTTTGGGTTTTCTTTTCTTTTCTTTTCTTTTCTTTTGTGTGCAAATAACAGAATCGAAGAACTATATCTGACAAATTCAATGTTAATATTTCTCCATTTTGGTGTTCCTTTGACTGATGATACCCCGCCCCGACGTGTTGTACATCTGTGTATTGCGGCAGCTGTGGCTCAGGAGGTAGAGTCGGCCATTCATTAACCACAAGGTTGTTTGATTCCCGGCTTCTCCAGTCCGCATGTAGATGTGTCCTTGGACAAGACACTGAACCCACACTTGCCCTCCTATGTGTCATCCGATGTATGGATCAGTGTGAATAATTATCCCCCAGAAAAGTTTGTCTGCAAACACAGCTATATGAATTTACCATCAGCAGTGTGGAGTGAAATTGGTGAATTTGCCCTTTATGTAATTTGTTTCTTCTTTCTTCTTCTTTTTCTGTTCTGCAGGTCAACACGATGCCCCCGAGAACCCGAGGTTGCTCAGTGCCTGTTACCTTCCTGCCAGAGAAACTGGAGGAGCTGCATCTCTATAAAGACAAGAGCAGAGAGCCGGACTGAGCACGCTAATGTCCAATTTCCCCACATGGACAAAGACATTAAGACACCACCTCGCCTCTGACAGAGCTGTGTCTGACTGGTGTTGAACTGATGACTGATTTACCCGCCATTCACTAAAGAATGCCAGCAATCATCAATGGACTCCTTCACATTCAAGTGTGGCCTATGACCCTGTTTTTATTTTATTTTTGTCAGTCTTATTAGTTTGGCTTATTGTTTAGGCTTTGAACAATGATTCTGCTGTAATTTATAAACACCTCGTTTTGTCTCTAGAACACGTGCCTTGGTTCTCTGGTGCTATTATTCACAACCTCAATCCACAATGTGTCCTGATCAAATACACATTACAAATGCAGGGTGGGAAATTAACACTAACCTCAGCATAATTCTGGATAATTTAAACTTTGGCAGCTACCATATACAGCAACTTGGTCGGCAGATAAAGAAAATATAAATTTATATTTGTTTGGTTTTGCATTGGGTGATGTGATGGCTGCTATATTCCTGGAAACATTCATCAAAAATTATACTGCAATTGCATACGATGGAAATTATGTAGAATGTGACAAAAGACTGTTAATATCACCCACCCCTAATTTGGTTGGTCAACAGCGATGGGAGCTTGTGAAGGCATGATAACTAGCAGAAATTGTTTATTTCCTGCCCTGACAACATTTGACTTTCAAATTACGACAGAAGTTCATTTAAGGTTCAGCAGGACTGCACTGGAACTGTATGTACGCTCCAAATACGTCATATTTCAACTAAATCCTTGCTTGTTTTGTCATTTGTGATTTCAAGTTTGTTAAAAATGAGAAATATACACCAACAGTGAGATACCATGCAGTATGTGGTCATTTTTGAAAAAAGGATCATCTCCAGGCGTATACAATCATATTTATTGTATAAAGACAAGAACACAGCTTGGGTAACTGGTCATAATCAGATTTTCATTGTCAGGTAGAAAAAAATGGGTTGGACAGTACAGGTTTTTAACTACGGGATTCAATGAACAACCATCACAATGTGATTAAAAAAAAAAAAAGCACATACAACTACTCAACTAGAGTGGCAAAATATTCTTCTCAAAGACGGGATTAACGCTTAAATACTACATTATCACCACCTATAAAAAAAATGTTCCATAATGCAATGTTGAATTCTATCAGAGTAAATAAAAGGTTCTCATTCGGAAACTGAAAAATAAAAAACAAGACAAAAAAGAGGGTCATGAGGGTAAAAAGCATGCATTTTGTTCTTTGTTAATTTTCTCAAAACACGTCAAATTATTCAGGCTTTGCTGTATTTTTCCTACCCTGTAACTTTTCCCACACTTAGCATCCTAGAAATATACAATAACCTCTTCAACATGTAGGAAGTGTGGAGTGCAGTTCAACAGACATCCACATTCAACATTCATTAAATGTTTTGATACCTATCATCTACCACCTCACGGTCACTGTTTAGAGTAAGACTTCATTCAGTAAAAAAATGAAAAGACGTTAAACTGTATACAGTTTAAGTGGTTGATGACTTAAGGTGGAACTGTACAAAATTCAATTCCTTGCAGAGGTCAGAGGCGTTCAGGACACAGGTGGATGCAAGTGCAGATGGGTGGGGTCAAGCTACTGGGAACCAGAAGACGAGCCCTGGCTGCCCTGTCCAGGGTAGCTGCCGTACTGGCTGTAGTACTGGTTCCACTGGTTCTGGTTCTGGTAGTACTGCTGCCACTGCTGAGCATACTACACGGGAGAAACAGAAAGAAGGCACTTCTTTATTTTTGCTGAACTGTTTCTGCATCTTTATTTTTCCACGTTCGTTAGACACAGCAAGTGATTTTTCTATGTCAACTGCTTGTCACTTACCTGCTGATATTGCTGGTTGTAGCTCTGTTGTTGTTGCTGCTGCTGCTGTTGTTGCTGCTGCTGCTGCTGCTGCTGCTGTTGCTGCTGCGGTTGCTGCTGCGGCTGCTGCTGTGGCTGTTGCTGGTGGTGGTTGTATGTCTGTGCAGTGGCAGGTGTCTGGCTGTAGCTCTGGCTGTATCCAGGATACTGACTGTAGTTGCTGTAGTAACTCTGGTTGTAGCTGCCTTGGTTGTACCCTGGGTTGTAGCTCTGGCTGTAGCCCTGATGGTGAACATTCAGGAGATTAGATTAAGTGACTACATTTTTTTTTTCTTCAATTCAATTTCTAAAACTGTATAAATCAAAAGGTCATGCTCAGTACCTGGCTGTATCCTCCTCCCTTGTAAGGGGCTGAGCGGTTATAGCTTCCACTTGACTGCTGGTTGCGGCTATATCCACCACGTGAATCAGAGCCTCCATCCCGGTAGCTGCTGTAGCTGCTGCTGCTGCCCCAGCGGTTCTGGTTATAGCTGCCACGGTTGTAACCTGCCAGATAAACCAAGGTAGTTTTGTAACGACAATGCATTCAGCAGTTCAGCTGTAAACTGACACTCAGATAAAACAGCTTGAAGAACTTTCCCCTCATCAAAAGACTAACATATTATACAGGGAGAACAAATATGGTGTCAAGCCTGACAACTGTTCCACTCACCTCCTCTGTATCCACTGCCGCTATCCCCACTGCGGTTCTGGTAGCCACCACGGGACCCATCACGATTGTCGTACCGCTGGAAGCTACCACCGCCGCGACCGCGGAACCCGCCCTGCCGGTTGTCGAAGCGTTTCTCGGGGGGCGGGCCAGCCTTGCGGCCCTCCTCATTGTACTGCTTCAACAGCTTTTCAGCCTCATCTTGCTGCAGCTCAGCGAATGTCACGGCCTCCAGGAAGTCGCAAGCCTCAGGGATAGTAAAGTTGGCTTCAAGATTGACAGAGGTGACCACAGGAGAAGAGAGAGACAGTCCATCCAGCAAGAGACGGATGGAGAGACAGAGAGAGAGAGGGGTAGGGGGTTGTAGTGAAGACCAGAGCAGTCACACCACCGGAAAACAAAATGAAAAATAATTACTACCATACAGAGGCAGAGGAAATCATAGAGAAACTAAGAGCAGATAGATGAAAGCAGAGGGTAGGGTAAAGGGGACAAACATTACCTCCAGGGGAACATGGAGGAAACATTTGTTTAAGCAGACACAGGGGAGGGAGGAGACTTCAGTAGAGGTGGGGAGGGGGACAAAAAGGACAACTAGAAGGTTGGTGAGAAGAGGAAACAGCACTGCAAACCAAGGACAGATGATGTAATGCTATTACAAATTTACTTCGAACAACCTGAGCATGTGACTGCTTGTAAGCTTGTCGTTTGGAAACACAATCTTCCAGGAAGCCAATTGTGCAATAATGGTTCTACAGTGACATGGGCTCACCAAGGCCCAACTCTCAGTTTGCAGTGCATTAGAAGAAAGCTGAATGGCAAGTGGCAAATAGAGGGCAAAAATAAGGAAGAATCAAATTCATGTGGACTGTTAAAAATATGTCCAAGTCTGATATCTGGCCAAAGGCTATGATAGGGGAAGGGGGGAGGGGGCATCTTCCAAGTTTGATTTTAGAGACAACACATAGAAAAAGTAAAAAGTAGATCTGGTGTTTTATTTGTTGTTTCCACAGCGTTCCTACCTTTCATTTCTAAAACAGCATGATCGGGCACATCCTTCCCCTGCTCATTGGTTTGCTTTAATGTTCGTTCTTTTAAATCCTCGTCCGTGGGACAAATTACAATAGCCTTGCGTTGAAAACCTTCAAAAGGACGCATTTTTCGTCTCCTTGCTGATCCATATACATTTGTCTAGCAATGGTGACAAGAAAGAAGTAGAAGCTTGTTTGTTATTGTTTACTTGTAATGGCTTTCCACTGGAAGGAAGCTGGAACCCTGCAATAATGAAGTGAGAGAGGTTTGGCTTGGATGTCAGTCTACGTTTTTTACTCAAGTGCTAGAGGCCTCTCGTCACTCCACAGACTTACCTCTTGACTGCACATCCAGGCACCCAGTGACTGCGAATGAACGGTGATTATTGATATAGAGGGACCCCCAAAAGTGTCTAATCAGATCAATTACATAGCTTCTTCAATTGTCTCTTCAGTGACAACTAGCTGCGATGTGAGAATATGTTCTTTAATGTTGTATTTATTACTTGAGGTGTGCTCTCTGTCAAAGGCTACATCACTAACCATAACCCAAGCTCTTCCAGAAAAAGTCAGGTCTTGAAAAGGTGCCTGCAGTACCTACACATTACCATTACTCTTAATCAAAGTTTGGGTAAGGAGAATTGGGCAATCCATGACAATTGCTTGGAAATTGTGAAACATATTTTGCCTTGATTCACATTTAACTTAATTTAGCTGAATATCTGTAGCATTGTGAAAACTGCCATACCATGTTAATTTATACGCTTCATCATTTGACACCCTGTATCCATACTTGCATGAAATCGCATGTAAGCATTAAAAATCCAACATCTTGATCTATCGCTGCTGCTTGTGAAGCTTGGCCACATTTCAAAACACCAACTAATCCAGAAACATGTGACCTCTGATATTCAGAAGGTCCACACTTCAGTTTAACAACGTGACTGCCTGGTGGATTCAAAACATTTAACATATTTGCTAGTGCCCACAACGCACAACTGCTTCCTTCAGAATTTAACCAACCGCAGATCTACACACATGCCGGCGACAACAGAGTGAGCATCACGGTGAATCAGGTTTTTCAAATAGTGGACACACCTCACATAAGAGAATAGCTTCAAAGAGGGCAAACAGCAGAAGTCCCAGCTACAATGAAAAAAATACTGTCCACTCAACTGCCTTTTACTTTGACCAGCAACACCACAACACTTCATTTTACTGTAAGTTATCTCACACTAGTTTTATACGACAACGCTAACACTTCCTCTACTGGAACCCGAACCCTCACCAATTTAGTCATTAATGGGATTTGTAACTTAACTGTGAAGGTTATTTGTCGTTGTACCAACAATATAAAGATCTTAAGACATATAGCATATATTTAATTTAGCTGACTTTCATGCCACAAAATTATCAACAATACTTGATGACAACAAGAGCCAGTTAGACCACAATCGAATCTGATCCAGTACAACAACAGTTTCCTGCTCTAACGGGTCCCTCCAAACTCACCTTGACTTACCTCATCTTCAAACGGATTCTAGTCCCACTCAAGACAACAACAGACAGATATAACCTACCTGCTCGTACTCACAGAATCCTATGAAAAGCCAAAGTCCACCAGACCCACCTACCTTTTTCTAATTTTTGCTGAACACAAGGATCTGAAAATCTAAAACCTGTTAGTCATTACTTACCTTCAGGGTCAATTTATTAAAAAACACACTCAAAAGCTCCATGTATCTCACTTCAAAATAGCTTTTAAAAAAGCTATCAACTCTGTCTTATTAAATTAGCAACAGAAGGTGTTTTTCTTACTCACCAGTCAGAGCTTACTTGTTTCTCAACATCTTTACATAGTCATGGTTTACTTGTACATTGTTGAATTCACAAGACAAACAATACTGTATTATGACAAGAAATAGCAAGTGCAAATATACTGAGGAATGAAAACATGAAATATTCTGCCACTTATGAGAGCCATTAATCATTTTCTTTAACAATGCATGACAAGCAAGTGACAACAGGGTGATCAATGCTTCTTCTACTCTATAATACACAGAGCCACCCTGAAAGATAAATAAATAGTCCATTAGAGAGATTGATCATCAGGGCACATAGACTGACTGTGGCGATAATCAGAGCAGAGTGTGGGTGAGAGGGCAGTACCTGGTCCAGGATGTAGTTGCGTCTCTTGCGGGCGGCGATCTCAATCAGTCTGTTCAGACACTGGGTGGCCTGCTGTATCAGAATATCCCAGCGCCCGGCGTAGTTCCTCTGGCGCCGAAGACCCATCACCTGCAGAATAATCAGTCAAACAACAAAATGATGGGCTGTAAAACCAGTTGTGTATAAGGGGGGAGGGGTTGGGGGTCGGTCCAAACCAACCTTCATCTTGTCCATGATGGCATTTGTGCCCAGGATGTTGTACTTCTTCTCAGGGTTAGTCTCTGCGTGCTTTATGGCCCAGGTGGTCTTTCCGCAGGCTGGCAGGCCGACCATCATCAGGATCTGAAACACGTTAACAAAGATAACAAATCATTTTTTTCAGCTTGATACAATGTGTAAAATGAAGCACTATCTGCATTTCTTTATATCTTAACATACTGTACAGTACACTTATATCTCCAAATTTGAACATATTGATTAAAAGAGCTATTTTGGAGCTTTTGGTTATTGCTACATGGCCTTCAGAGCATCAGCTTGCAATGCTTTGCTAATTATTGCTAACATTTAGGTGTATTTTCTGTTAATTGGTGATAAACAAAATTCTAATAATATTCTCTATAATTATTAATATAAAACATAAAAACACAATAAAATGGGTCCATTTTACAGACCCACTGATTATAACAGTCGGCTAAATATTTGAGGGGCAGAAATGTCATACACTTTTCATCTCAGTGCTGCCTTACCTCACACTCAGACTTGCTCGCAGGCCCCTTAGTGCCTCTGATCTTGTCTTCCATCCCCAGATTGTGGATGTATGTGTAACCCTCTGGTGGGGGGAAGTAAGGCTCCCGCTTCTGTCCAAAGTTGAACTCAACGGCACAATTCTTCACCAGCACATGAGGGAACAGGGCACGGCCTGCCAGTGCCTCCTTGGTTGTCCGGAAAGCCACGCCCAGCGACACGCCATTCTTGGAATAGCCCATCTCCACTTCATCACCACTGTCAAAGTCCTGAAATAACAGTATGGGGGCACAAAATGCATCTTGAGTTTAACTGGGTAATTGTATACTGTCAACCACATGGATTGTAAACAAGATCCTTAGATTAAAATAATATAATAAAATCACTGTTGCACCGTTTTCGTAACTTACAATGTAACAGCCGATGACGTCATTTTCGCCAAACTTCTCCCCAAAGTCTGCGAATTTACAGTCAGATGATTTCTTTCCTGTTCCTCCATATCCAAAGGAGAACGGCTCCTCGCCTACAACAAGAAAGGGAGAAGTGCATTGTTTTTGTTAGTTCTCTGGTGCAGTAAACACTCATTCGTGACATCTTGATCGTTCACACAGATGTTCCTCTCACCAAGCTGAGTGCCACAGTGATTCAGGGACCATCCAATTCTGACCACGTGGGGATCTGGCTCACTACTGGGCAGGTGCTTCACTGGGATTTCCTCATTGATCTAAAACAGACCAGGTTGAAAAGAAACCGTGAGAAGACTTATTAAATATGTTTGAAAATCTAATCTAAGTTTCCAGCAGCTGCCATAATGCAAAAACACAACGTGTTCATGGTAGAAAAAAGGAGCTGGAGCTGCTCACACACTGTTTAAATGATAACTACATATTCTGTGTGTATTACCTTCATCTCATAACACACACGACCCTGAGTGACACCATGGGTGGCTCTTGCTCCAGCCCAGAGGTAGGCAAAGCCTTCGATGGTCAGCGGATAACCACTGTAGCGATCGCGGGACACTTTGAAGTGCAGATCGCAGTTGTCTGAAAAAGAGCCCAAACACACAGACAGTGTAAATATATTTCAGGCACTAGACAAGCAGCATTTTAAACACAAACAACGAGGACAGTTAGTCAGTGTCACTTCCAAAGTTTTGACCTTGAAATGGCTGTTGAAACATGTTCCTCAAGTCGTCTGTGTCTGAGCTGAGACCAATCTTATTCTGTGTATCTTACTTACATGTGTCAATTGTGACAAGAGTGTCATCTATGTTCTCTTCCTCATCTTCAGCAGGCGGTTGTGGCGTGCGAGATCTGTATAGTATCAAGAAAGTAGAAGGTTATCAGACCTTAAAGCAACTATCACTGACAATGCCATCACACTACCGTTGGTGTACTGTGCTGTTGTAATGTCACAGTTTAAAATGAGCATACCTCTTGTCCTCACGATGTTCATAATAGCCATAGCTCCTGTTCTCCTCATATGGTCTCTTGCGGCTGTGGTGCCCGCTCCTGTCAGCTTCCGCTTTGACTTGTTCAGCCTGAGCCGCGCCATCTTGTCCACGCTGTTCTTCTGTCCTCTGAGAATCCTCAGTTTTTTCTTCAGCAGCCTCAGGAGCGGCATCTTCTTCCATTTTGACCTCCACTTTTATTTCTGCATGACAAATGAACAAGAACTAGTGAGCTACATGTTCGGCGTTACAACAGTGGCATCAGTGAAAAGTAATCACTGAGAGCATATCTTTAAAAAGTTATTATATGGCAGTGTAATGAAGAAATGTTTTAATTCTGTTCTTGTGTTTATTCCCCGGGCGAGACAGGACACAAAACCATCACCAACTACCAACAACAACCAACACTGAACTAGGCTGTGCAGCCACTTGAAATGCAGATTTTCCAACGATATTGTGTTTTAATCAGATCTGTATGTTTTCGAGAGGAAAAGATCTCTGCCACTCAGTTAAAAAAACAACCCATATTTCCCAAAACTCTGCACTTAGTCAGCAGAATATGTCCAACCTTGCCGTGTCTCATGCTGTGTGTGTGTAAGCACTGCACACAAACGTGTATAGCGTTGGTTTGACACAGTTTAGATTCCTGTTGGTTAACAGAGAGCCAGTTGTATGTTGTTGAACCAGCGGCTGTGACTGTGAACAGACAGAGAATATTAAAATGCCTCGGTTCTACGTGCTTGTGGTTCTGCAGGTTTATCAGGTGTGTCGAAGTTTGGACTTTTGATTAGCAAAGGTTTTATCGCACTTCTTAACAGTAACTATGATTGTGTGAGCTCTATTTGACTTCACCACTCTGCAAATGAAGTCATCTTTACCTCTGTGTGCAGATGTGGTGCAATAATATGATGTAGCTGCCTCTGCCACAGGGGGGAGGCTGCCCTCAGAGAACTTCTGCATTCTGTATCTTTACTCCTTTCCCACTGGCCAAAAAAACAGTCAAAAATCAGCTTTTGGTGGCAGGGGGAAAGGTTCACCGAGCCGCGTTGACCCACGACTCCGGCTCCGATCGGCTTGCAGTGGGAACACCAGTCCTGGGTCAACCCGCTAATTTACATGACAACGTTGACCGTTACGTGAAGCCACGTCATCGCGCCTCATATCACGTACCAAAACAAAGCTCTGCACTCATTCGAGACTGGGATCAAAAGATCAAAGAACACTGACCAAAAACGATTGAGAAAAAAAAAGAAAAGAAACAACAGTCTGTTTAACTGACGGGTGGTTGTGCTGCGGATGCGCCATCATATGGCCGCGACAGACTCGCTGTCCTCTGCAGTCTTGGTGCTCTGCAGGTCGGCCAGACACGTCATCTGCCTCCGCCGACAGACCTCCGCGGTGGGCAGCTGTGGCATTACAGTGTTTCGCACCGCGGATGAGAGTGGGGCAACTGGTTGCTCTGTCTGATCCCCCCACGGGGGGGTCAGGCACGGCTCAATTTGGTCAATGGGAAAGGGGCCAAATGCTGATTGTTAGCGGGTCGACCTACGTTTAAAAAACCTGCGTCTACCCGCTAATTTTAGTGGGAAAGCGGCTTAAGTGTTTCACAATGCATGCTGATAAACTTCTGAAATTCACCTGGTTTGCTCTCAGCCTCCTGCTGCTGCTGCTGTGGCTGTGGCTCAGGCTCCGGCTCTGGCTGTGGCTCTGGCTCCAGCGCAGGCTTGGTCTGTTCCTCTGCCATGTCAGACTTGGATATATCTACATCAGCTGTGAAGTCTGGCATGCTGTGGCCCGAGTCTGAAGCAGGCTGACTCTCATATGGCTCGGCCTCTTGCTCCTCCTCCTCGTAGTAACCACCTGAATCTCTGCCCTCATCCTCCTCTTCAGGAAGATCTCCTTCTCCTTCTTCGTCATCTTCACCTTGACCTTCAGCTTCAGCTTCACCATCCCCAGTGTCATCACCGAAATCATCAACTGCTTCTGCAAATGATAAAATGAAGATGAACATCTTTTTGTTTTTACAAATGAACACACTTGTGGAACATAACGAGTGCATTCAAGCTTATTAAAATGAAGTGGTGAAAGATAACAGCCTTTGTCTAGCAAATCAGTTGTATCTAAGTAAGTAAGGATACCAAACACTATGGAGTGTATTAATATTAAGTACACATTAAACCACGCATAGATTGCAAGGACTAATATCACACATATTTAAAGTCTAGTCTGGTGACAAGGGAAAAAATTCTATATTTAAACAAATCACCACCTTGCTGCGCTTCAACATCTTCTCCATCCCCATCATCTCCATCTCCATCGTCTTCTTCTTCTTCGTCGTTGTCTTTTTGGTCCTGGCTGTAGTCCTCATCCTCTTCCTCCTGCTGCTGTTGCCCTGGTTCTGCAACATCCGCCTCAGTCTCTGACTCCAGAGCAGCTTTCAGTCTCTCCACCAAGTCTGCTTTCAGGCCTCGGGTGTCCAGGCCGCGGCGCTGGAGCTCCTCTTTTAGTTCGTTTACTTTCAGTTTCTTCACGTCAACACTCATTGTGTTTTCCGATGTTTTATGTCCTTATTCGTTTACTGAAACACACGGGAAGCAGAATATAGTCAAGTACAGCTCACAACACTTAACTTCTGCTAAGTTTCAAATCGATATCTGTTGCGCGGCAGTCTCAGCCAAACAGCCTACTTTAGCTGGTTAGCCAAGCTAGCAGCGGTGGATGCAATAGTGCATTAAAACCTCGCTACACTACTGGGTCTATAACCCGTGCAGTCCTTGCTTTATTAAAACTTTGACTAACCGTTGCCTGTGCAACTGCTTGTAAGAGGAAACTATAACTAACACATCTATATATTGTTATTAGCTTCAGGTTGCCGCTATGTGGCTAACGCTGGTTAGCCTAACAGTAGCTAATGTCCCGCCAAACCGTGCAGGGCAAAGTAACTTTAAACTCTCAGAATATAACAACTGCAAACCATACTCTGCCTTTGCACGGAAATTACATAGTCAATGCATTGTTCTTTCACTTTGTAAAATAGTTATGATGCTAAATACGTTTAAAAATAACGTTGAGGCCTACCTCTTCTCACGCTAGTTGCGCGGGTCAGCAGCGGCGAAGGATTGAAAGACTCACGACTGCTCCCTGGCGACCGACACCTGAACCGGATGTTTGAAACGCTCCAAAGCAGGAAGTGTGCTGTTTACGTTGAGGGCTTTATGGGTAATGTAGTGTAATAAACATGTCCACCTAATCCCTGCAGCTGACACTTGGGAAGGGGGCTCCATACAATTTTCTTACATGACATGATGAGTAAAGTGGGAATGATGATATGTGTGCAATTTGACACAACTCCATTAATTAACAGACAGCATACAATTTTATTGAACATCTTCCTTTTACCATTGTCATCACATCCAATATACATGAACCAGAAGAGGAACTTGCAATTTTAACACAATGTGGCATGTTTTATATTGTCAGACATTATGTAGTCAGGGGTTTTGTTTCTTTTTTGAGCAGCATTATATAACTTATAGTCACTCACCAATGAAGCCAATGTAGCATGGAAATTAGTTTCAATGGTGATCAAGTCCACAAGGACTGCTAAAATAAAAAGTAAGATGTTGTAGCTGTTATCAAATATATTTACTTTCAAGTCTAACCCAATGTTTATATATATATAGTCAAATCTTGTAATGAACATGCAAGATGAACCACAGAAATTTACTATGAATATCATAGCAATCCCCCTTTACAACTAGTTGCTCAAAACATGAGCTAATGATAGCACCCAAATTCACAACGCACTGATATGCTCTTGTTCACCTCTTCCACCCAAATGGGTTCAGGGTGTGTGAAGGAGGGTTGTCATCTGGGTGTACATGGCGGCACTATGTTGGTGCACTTCCTTCACGCAGATCAACAAACAGCGCCATGCCACATATCAAAGAACTTATTTCATCACTTTTGAGGGGGAGTGGGAGTAGGCAAGGATAGCAGAAGCCTGTTGACCTCTTTCAGCCGAGCATCTAGAGTCTCTGTTGTAAGTGTTAGTTCAGCGATTTGGGTATGTAGACTTGTCATGGTCTCATTCAGCTCCTCCTCTTTGCGGCGTGAGTTAGAGGCCTGCCTGCTGTACTCCAGCACCATACATCCACCACCGATGATAAAGATGATCGCCTCTCCCAGCAACTCTGCACCCAGCTCTGCGGCTGCATCTTCGTTCAGTGGCTTAATGGTGGCACCCCGAAAGCCCATGACCCTCATCTTCGTTTTCATCTCAACCCAATGGTAGACTGTGAGGACAACATACAACACACAATAAGCACATGAAAATCAGGCTTTTCAATATACAATTTGACTTTTATGATAGCTGATTTTAAGGGCTAATTGAATAACAATAGTTTTGGAGCAGGAAAACGTTGATGGCCAATTGTAACCCACAACAAAATGATTTGGTTCTCAATGAACAATCTTTTTTTAAACTGATTGTCAATTAGCCTAATAAAAAGGAAATATACAGTCAGTTGGAGGACATAAAACTATTGATGCAGGCAACTACATTAAAAGAGTTATGTCTGAATGAAAAGTGATAGGCCCTATCTTATTCTTTCTTAGTTTGTCATTACGTTAAAGTCAAAAGATTCTGAAGATGAAAAATATTTAAAAAGTTTTCTGACAGCACAATATTTGACATCACTTTAGCGTGATATTGTGTTGAACGACCTATGAATTTCTAAATAACGGAGCACTCAAACACTTCCACCTGATATTGTTATCTGAAGAGGAACTCCGACCTCCAAAAAACACACAAAAAAGCACACACAATAGTCCTGTCAAAAAGAAAGCAACGGCTTTATAGTGCAACCCGTTCAATGACAGACGAGAGCCGCCCTCCTCGAGCGTCCCTGACTGCTATTGGTCGAGCACATTAACCTGTGAAAATGATTGGCTGAGCGGTCTTGACTGACGCAATCTCATTGGTTGTTGTAGCCTCACCTACCGTCCGGTTGTCGGACACTGAAATCTAGCGGTCATTGTAGCCTGATTGTAGCCGTTTGCTCGGTTACTCACTCTGTGCCGGGGGCAGACAGATGTAGTTTTTGAAGAACTCGCTCCTCCGAGCTCCCGCTTTTATCCGGTTCGCCACAGGTTTGCTCATTTGCCTCACTCCTAGGTAGAGGAGCTTGGCGATGGGGAAGGCACCGACAACCATCTTGGCGGAAACGCTCCACCAGCACGGGTGGAGTACGTATAGCGTACGCAGTGACGTTGACTACGTGACATGACTGACGTTAGATGACGAACAGTAAACACCCACCTAGAAGTGGTGCATCCAGATCGCTCAGCAACACATCTGATGGGTTCACCTGGAAACCGACTGAAACCAGTTGATCTAGGTAGATTTCACAATCCGCATCGTAAATCTGAACAGTAATGACATGGTGTCGGATTGTAGCTACCTCATGCTGTCTACTTCTGACAACATTATGCAACACAGTAAATATCCTGTTGCATCCTTTAGCCTATTATAAGTTAAACTTACACTTAACGTTAGCCTAATCACTGTAGCACTTCTCATACAGACTAACTAAAGTGCTGCATCCTTTAGCCTATTATACGTTAAACTTTACATTTAATGTAGCACTTTTCATACAGACTAAATAAAGTGCTTCATAGAGGTTAAAATATTATAACATGCCTATTCATAATCATAATTGCAGGCCATTAAGAAAATAGCCTGGGCTATAGGCTACTCAAGGCTATGTTTTGTTTGTTTTTTACTGTAAATGTAGGCTATTACTGGCAAATAGGCTACAGAAGGCGACAATTCGCCTATTTGTCCCATAGGCTAGCTAGGCAATAGGCTTTGATCTCGTTATGCACTGCATCAGCCAATGAAAGTTTGTTCAAGGCTTCCTGTAACCTTCTACTTGAAAGAAAACGACAATTGAAAATGTGAGGTCAAAACCTGGGCTTGTAATACCTGGGCCAGCTGTGGCAGAAACACCTGGCTCGGGTTACAGGAGCTCACAGGGAGACATCAGAGGGGCTGGACTCTAGAGTCTGAATAACTCCAGTCAGTTCAGTCGGCTGCGCAGCTATGACTAAATGTCTGGAGCCACCGCCACAAGAGGCAAACACAGTGTAGGAGAGCAACTTCAGGAAGACCAGAAACTCTGAGCAGGGCTCAGCTTTTCTTTTTAGTCCCGGACAAAAGAACAAAGGACTCTTATTGTTCAGGTGAGAACCTTTTTTTTCCCTATTCGCCACGCACCTCGGTGTGGGATTAGAAGACTCTCGATTATGTTGTATAATGTTTGTGTCATAGGCTACGACTGCGTCGTTTGTAAAGTTTTCTAGGTCTGTTCGTAGCTCATTGGGAAAACGCATATTTTCGCTGAGGCCAGTCGTTTCCACGGGATCCTCGGTCATTGTAAGGGGTCTTGGCGCGAGGAGGAGCTTCTTAAACTAATGAAAATCAGATGTTAGACTGCCATCCCTGCCTGGCATGGCTCTCTCTCAGCACGGTCACATAGTGGCACTGAACTATAACATCCAGCTGCTGGACACTGACAGACTGACTATACAGCCTACACGTCATAATAGCCTACAGCTGTTGACAACATATTTTCTATTTTAGGGAGTCTATAATGATTATATCAACAAAAGCCAAATGATGGTATCCAACCACCACCTGTATAATCTTTTATGTTGGTTCATATTATTGCTTGATGCTTACCCTGCTCTTCACTGATACATGTAAGTGTTCCCTTCATGTCCATTCTTGTTTTATTACCTGCTCATGTCCTGGAGGGGCTGCTTGCAGAGGCACGTGGACTAGCACAATTGATTGAGGTTTTTTTTTAATAGCCTACACACACACACTTATTGAATTGTTATGATGCAAAAGAAGAGTTGCACAGGTTGATGATGACATGATAGTAATAATGTGATTGTCAATGATGATATTTGTGCAGCATCTATGTTGGTGCCAGTTGACAGTGGTAATTGATTTGTCAAAGTCAATAGCCAGACTGATTGTTATACAATATTGTAATTTGTGGACAAACTCCTGTCAGAGGAGGATTTAGTTGGCATTCATCCACTGTGTGTGATGTGTGGCTCTGCCTCTCTATTCAAACCAGCTGGACTGCATTGTGCCACACATTGGCTGTGCCCTGTTACCTGAGAAATAGGTTGATACTTTCTCCCGAACACCAAATTAATAACTTGCATGTAGCCTACATACATGCAAATTGTCAGACACAGTTCTCTTCTTTACTCCTCGGCATGAACATGCCACATACCAGCAACATAACCTGCCAGAAATGTCTGTCATGTTGTGTAGCACTGAGAGATTCCTAAGTCACATGCTGTGCGTGGAGGCAAAAAACTTTGCCCTGGCGAGGAATAAGAAACAACAGAGGCCTACCGTGGTTTTGAGGATTTAATACAACCCTTTACCAAAGGGAACAACCGGTAAATATTAAACAATGATCATCAAAATAAAGACAGAGTCTTACTATTCGGCCGAATAGGGTGCAGCCTCTCTCATCCAGAAAGATCTCAAGAGTCTGGACACCCACTGTCAGAATTACTGAGCCCTAAATACATGACAGTTACAGATAAACAAGCATCTCAAGGGACATATAAACACCACTCCATTGTCTAAAAAGACAGTTCGAAGTGCCTGTTGACATCAACTACAACTCAGAGTAGCAGCTGACCCTTATTGATTCAACTATCAATCAATCGTTCCTAAGGTGATTAAACATAACAAAATTTCCCCTTACACTGTACTGAATACTAGATGTGAAGAGGATAGTGAGCAAAGTGCCAGAAGCCACTTTGCCAAAGGAGAGTCTGCAGCATCATGAAGCAAAAGAGGAGCGAAGGCAGGTTGCACCACGGTCAGGAAGTAGCTGTTATTGTCTCAGAATTATTATTTGGTCCTTCTGTTGTGGTCCTTGTCTGGGCATGCTCTATGACACAAATGGCTTCATTATGTGTGTCTCTTTGCCAATAACAGTTGCAGTGATGTGTTAAATGTGCTGCACTCTTGTTTGTATATTTTTTCAGTGACACAGGTTAAGCATTTCAGTGACTAAGTAGGTCAGAGATCTGGGTGTCGGCATTATACAAAAAAAAAATACTTTGGGTGGAGTTTTTAATCTGAGAAGCTTTCAGTTGTTGAAATCTGGGAGTAGAAGACATGATTAATCCTTGGGCTATTTATGGAAGTTCATATGTCAGCATGGAGAAAACTCAAAGCAGGAGAAACAAATCAGTTTAACTTATTGTGATTCAGTTTGAGTGTAGTTTCATAAAGTATAAAACCTGGGCTGAGGTGCCACGGATGAACCTTTTTGGGGAACTTTCTCTGTGGCAAATTCCTGAAGATGAAAACCACAAACGCACTAGCTGATCTCTTTCCTAGAATGCTATGACACAGGTTCCTGATTTGGATGCAGTAATTACACAATAGTGGCCACCTGCAATTTGCATTCGCACAATTAGCCGTGGCTTCGATCTTTTGCCAGAATCCCCAACTGTCAACACCTCAAATCAAAGGACTCCCATTATATACTAGATAGTGTTGACCCAGGGCAAACTTTACAGTGGTTTTTATCTTTGACGTTGGACTTCTGCCATGAAAATATTGGCACATGACTGCATATCAATAATATTCGTGTAGAATCAAGTTCTGTGCAAGAACAGTTGAGAAAATAAGACTTGAATAGCAGGGTTTATGTTTTCTTGAGAGCTCAAGAGAGTGTATCACCACCACAGCCCTGAAATCACAACTGTGGGGATCGGCAGCAGGTTTATCCACCAGTGGCACTTAAGTGGTAATTTAGTTTATTTTCTGTGTGGTACAAGACACAGCCGGGATTAGAGTTTAGTACTCCTTGACAAAGAAAAAAGAAAAGTAAATCACGAAGGGAAGCTTCAAGTCATATCACAGGAATTCTTTTGTTGTTCGGATTCAGCCAAGTTCCCCACCAAGAGTGAACAAAGACAAAGCCAGACAGGTCTGCAGGAAGGATATGAAATTGTGCAACAGGAGAGGGAGGAAGTTTAAAATGCCTGAATGGAAATCAGGAGTTGAGCAGAAACTAGAAAATCATTTTGATGTGTAATCATGGATCGTTGGTAAAGTAGAAGGAAAGGGAAAAGAGGAGGGACGGCATCTTGGTCAGACACACCCTGGCATTCTTCAGAACTAATGATTATTGTCTTTAATCTTTGAACTTCCTCTCTGCTTTCCGCAGTATCTCTTCTGAACGTCTGTGAGCAAAGTTTCTGAGCTGCCAAGTTAAGGAGTTAAGCACTCATTCAGGGCTTTCATCTTGACTTTACCACTCCAGAGAGCTAATTGAGGAATGTTAAAATGGTCGAAACCAGCTGACATTGTAATGTAAGCACTGGGAAAGAACTGGAGAGAAAATGGTTATGAGGTTTTTCAAGAAACTTCTCTTTTGAGAGAGCAACGTAAGTGCAGCAGTAGGTCAGCGAGCCCGGTCCAGAAGACAGCACCACTGCAGCAACCACAAGCTGTGGGTCCACCTTAAATTTTCACATGGATTTTTTTTTTCTCCAGTGCTTTAAGACGAAGTCCTAGAAAACTATTTGACCTTATTTGCACAATAGCAAAACATGAGGAAAAAGGAAGTCAAGATGCAAATCAACAAACACCTTCATACAAAACAGAACCGAGGAGATTTTGAATAAATCCAATTGATTCAAAACCACCAAATGACAACAAGAAAACCTACAAAGACACAAGCCAATCCAGAATGGACAGAACATGGTGGTTAAAATACACAGAGATGTTTAAAGTCATGAGATAAACCATGTGAATTAACATGTAACAGTAGCCTACATTGACAGTAACTCTCAGTTAGCCACTGGGTTTTTAAATTACATGTTGTCACAAGCGCTTAAGTAATTAACTTGATATTTACTTGGGTGTTCAGACATGTTAACAGGGAATAACAAAGAAAGAATTAAGTAATGAGAAAGATAAACCTCTTAAACAAACACAAAGTGATTGCTGAAATCCAAATGAAATTATATTAACTTAGTTTTAGGGAAGTGATAATGAGCCACTGTCGACACAGTTAAAGCCCTGGTAGAGACGAGTGCTACCCAGCACACTGAAGAGTGTCACAGGGAGGAGAGGGTGGGGTGAGTGACTTATGGGGCAGGAAGAGAGAGAGTTGTGTGAGTGAGTGATCGACCTGACCTTTGTGTGAGTCAGTGAGAGTGTAATCTCATTTTGTGTGAGCTGCTCTCGACGGTGATAAGAGTCCCAGACATTGTGAGGTGAATGCCTCACTGGGAGGAGTGGTGAGGAATGTGAGCCTGTCACCAGAACAACAAGTCCCAGCTCCGAGTGCAGCGCAGCACACATTGTGAACAACATTACTGCCGTGTTGTGCGTTTCAATTCGATGTCTTTACGCGGTCTTGTTTCCTGAGGCTAATGTCTGACTCCGGGGAATGACAGGGAAGTGCCAGAGATTGATTAAGGTTGGTCTAGCTTTAAAGGTGCTTACGATCTTTCACTGCAAACAGCTTTTGTATCAGGCCTAATGACAAAAAATGTGCTGTATACTGTACAAAGAGGGCACACTCGACATCTGTTGAAAGTAAGAAAATTCTCTTAACACTTCAAATCAGTGTTACATGTACCAGATCTTGTTTTCTGTTTCGGTATAACCTGGCAAGATGCAACTTGAGGAGACAGATTCTGAGATGTTCTAAGATTTGTTTTTTCTCTGGTAAAAGGCAGATTTCCATGGAAAAGGTAGGATAGTTTACTGAATAACATCATGTCAGGAGCAGCAACAGGTACAAGAAGAGACCAACACACTTGTTTACATACTCTAAATAAAGCAAATTGGTGACATAACACAGTGTAAGTGTGGCCCCAGTTAGTTTTTTGAAGTGGGAACTTTACCAAAATAGCCCAGAGTGATGGTAAGTGGTCACACAGCAGGCCAAGCGGCTGAATCATCAGGGACAGAGGGTTCCTTGTTTTTCCACAGTCAGAAAAACTGACCTCACTTGTCTGTTAGCAAACTTTCATGGCATAATTTGTTAAAGCAACGCTGTAAGTGGGAGACAGGTGTGGGAGGAGGTGTCGAAACAACAGATTAACGTTGCATTTTTATTTTATCTATATTGTATATTATGAATGAAAGTTTCTATACAGTATTCATTGTCATATAACTATACAGTAAGGCTCCGAGCCTCTCTTCTGACTGGCTGAGTTTTTTCTGAGTGATACATTATGTATTTCAGCTAAAACACTCTGACAAATCAAATCCTTCAAACTTGGACGGTGGGTCCAGGTGGTTCCCCTTACTGCCATCAGCAGTTGGTATTTCGTTGTGACATCACAAAGTTCCACAAAGTCTTTTGACAACTGTTTTTTTTTTTTAGGCTTGGTTTCTAAATACAGGCTGTGTGCGTTTTTTCTTTGGACTGGGGCTTTGATACTTTTACATTATTAATGTAAGACCTTGATTTGCTTTTTTTCTCTTATAGATTATATGGATATGCAGAGATTATAGAGATAGATGACACATTGGTTGGGTATCATTTTGCTCCCAGGTTTGAATAAGTGACGTGCTGGGATACGTAATTGTATAATCTGTAATATGTCATCCACTTACGCAGACTTTGTCTGTGTGAAACTTGCTTTTAGACAGACTAGTCATGTGTGCTGTTAGCTGAAACACCTGGTGTCTCAGAGATTATATCTGAGTCAGCACGCAGGACAGACAGCACCATATTCACTGAAATCAATTGCCTGTAAGTATGTCTGTCTCTTTGCAGTTGCTATATAATCTTAACTTGTTTTGACATGAAGAATATTCAAGTCATGTGTTCATAAATAGTTGGCTCTCTGCCTAAGGGGATGATATAAGGTTTGACATAGCAAGACCAAACCTAGATCAAAGTTGGAGAACGCAGCTTGTTCGTATCTTTTTGCTGTTGCGTTTTACCCTAGGGAGGAGCCGAGCGAGAGTCCTGTAAAGTGTCTACGCTGAATGCACATACAGCTCACGCTTTTGTAAAAACATTGTTACTCGAAAATGGTTCAAGGATTTTTCATAATAAAAGCTGTGGTTGTTATGTCTTCCAGGAGCAGAACCCTGATTTCGCACAGCCATGAGTTCTCAGACGAGCTATGGCACCAACATGCTGTGTAAGTTTCCACAAACCTCTGATTTGTCCTTTTGGCTCACTGTTTTATTTGTTCACATGGGTGTTATATCCTTTGCTAATTGTCTGCGGTATGCATGTGGTTTATGTTCAGTCCAGAGCATAAACGATGACCTAAACGCATCGCTGGCTGCAGCAGATGAGTTATCCAGAGAGTTTAATGACATGCTGAAGGAGGCCTCCACCGACAACAACAATACCAATTCTGTGCCCCAGGTACGCACACATGCAGACACTCAAGTACACAGACCATGAGCACTGGTTTCTCCTTTTAATGGTTCATCTGCAGATGTTTTGAAGCATATTCCTCATAGACATGAAATGTCCATCTGAGAGTGTCTTGACTAACTCCTGCACCTCCTAGCTCGACCCTCATGCCACCAGCATCTGGTTTTTCCATTTGAAGGTTTCTTTCATCATCTTCCTCAAAAAGCTAAAATGTCCCAGCCTTTGGCTGCTGTGAAAAACCCATGGATGTAGAACAAACATAATAATCTTGATCTTTATTAAAATTATACAATGCTCAAATGTCGCTACTTTCAAGTTTTAACAGTTTATAACATTTTCCCAACAGATCAGCTATTCAGTCTCCGTAGAGACGCCTCAGTCCAGCAACAACAATGTCAATTCACGGCAGTCAAGCAGCAGCAGTAACGGCAGCTCCAGCTCTGCTCCGTTCTCCCCGGGTTCAACATCCTCCCGTCCCCCGGACTCCAACATCTACAGCAGTATAAACGTCCCATCGTCCCCTGTCTTCACAACCAGCCCAATGTCATCCCCCAAGACAGCCCGCTCTTCACATTCTCAAACCGGATCCGACGGCTACTCGACGTACAGCCAGAGGAGCCCCAGAGCCTCACCCCACACCCCGAGACGCAATTCCCCATCTCATTACAGCAGGAGCCCCCGAGGCTCAACCAGCAGTTACAGAAGCCCAGACAGAAGCCCATCTCCAAGCCACAAACATTTTGACCAGCCACCTCGCTCTCCTTCACTGCACTCCCCCATGAAACTGCTGAGTCCTTATGACAACAGCCAGAGGGGTCGCAGGTCGCCTCGCCCGGACAGAAGCCCCTCTCCACTGGCTTTCAGTCCACTGTCCAACACGCTCCCAAAAAATTTTGGCTTCAGGCAATCTGGTGAGTGGCTGTAGTTATCCAGCAGTAATATAGTAAGATGTGGGCCAATCAAACCCAATAACAATATTTAATCATGGATAAGTTAAATTCTCCATATTTGCATTGTTGTCATCCTGAATGTTAGACGCATGGAGATGATCAGTAAAGATATTAGTCACATGCAAATAAAATAGTACCAATGGCCTTCATAGTAGTACAGGTTAATGGTCCAGTTTGTCAAACTAAAATAAATAAATAGATTGTAAATAGTTAATTTGGCTACTTTTTAAAACAAAAAAAAACTTTGTTTCAACCTACCAGTGAAAAAAAAAATCAGGAGTGCTTTGTGTCATTCTGCCAACACTCTTAGAATAATTTATATATTACATTTATGAGTTTGATGTCTCAGTACTCTTAAGGGATTGTTTCTATAAATAGAAAGTCTCTGTCTCTCCTTCTTTCTTCTTTTCATCCTCTATCTTATTCATGTCTCTCTCTCTCAGATGACAGTCTGCCAAGGAAAAAAAGTCCAAGTAGGTGGAATGAGACAGATCTGGATGTGTCCTACGAGAGAAAACCTCACCACACCTATGACAGTAGGCAGATTTCTTTCTTCTTTCTTTATCTGTTGTTTGGTTTTGGGTGCCAAGTCATGGAACTAGCTCAAGTGTTTATGCTCTGACCTTAAGAACACTGGTTCTCTGCCTTCACTCTGCATTTCCTGTTGCAGAGACAGAGTGGAGACAAACTCTGCCAAATAGCAGCTGGAGAGAATCCAACCTCGATGGACCTCCTCCAGTATCAAGCCCCAAAAAGGTGGGTGTTACTGTTAAAAGAGATAAGCAGATATCTTTGGCCATTCCACCTCGCTCCTTGAGAAGCCACAAATGTGTGTCCAGGGCAAGTAGCCTAACATTTCATCTGATATTGTTGTTCACAGGTTAAATCAGGGTGAACAAACTGTAGATGGAGATAAGAATGGTCACATTTAGTGAACAAACACCTCTTGTGCTCAAACTTCAAATCAAACTGAACAGAAGATCATTGTGTTTTGTCAGGAAATAGCAAGTCAAGTGTTTCACTCTGTTCTACCATTTGGTGCTGACCAGATTAATCACAGCCTGTTGCTGCAGAATTAACTGTGTGTTTTGAAACCACCGGAGACCTCTCACATTGTATCTAATTCATTGGATAGACATTAGCAAAAATTTATTTCTCTTCCTTTTGTTTACTTTCCAGGATCCTCGCTCTCAAACTCTCCCATATTCTCCAGGTTCTCTTCCCCGTAATGCACGCATAACAGTACCTCCAGAGTTATCATCTCCAGCCCACTCCCCTTACTACCCTCAGCCCATCATCTCCCGCATTTCAATCCCCCCCACTTCTACTCAGTCCCGTCAGCGCAGACCCATCCCACTCTCCGTCATCATGCGCCTCCAAAACCCTCATTGGGGAGCAATGGCGACCCGCCACCCCAGAGTCCTGGGAGGAGAAGGGGACATGGGGCCTTACCAACCTTTACCAGTCCTGAGGGAATTCTTTCACCCACCTGTGCACCATCCTCAGCAACACCCACCTGAGCTGAGACAGCCAGCCATATACAGCGATGGTAAAATACATTAAATACCTCCACACTCTCTAGGTTCACAGGATTTGTGTTCAGCTATCTTTTTAATGCAAATGCGGTGTGATATCGATCTTCACAGTGCTGAACGCTGGAGATATAGATGCAGAGTTAGAGCGGCTGGACATGGTTCATCACATCCCCGTGATCCCTGAGAGCCCCAGCATGCCAGTGCCAGTGGGTGGTATGGAGCAGGGCATGCCGCGTGCTCCCCGACCCCTGAGCCCCACCAGGCTGCAGCCGGTCGTGGCCCCCGAGGCCCAGGTCCAGGAGATCCCTAGCCTGGAGGAGCTGCTACGCATCCGAGCAGAAATCCCTCGGGCCCTGAAGAGACGGGGCTCCGTGGATCAGTCGCAGCCCATGAAGAGAGCCTCGCACTATCAGCCAAACCAGTACAAAAGTCTCATCAACAAGCTTTTCCAGAGGAAGGCTCGAGGCCATAAGGGCGAACAAGGCAGTGAGACCAGCAGCTCCTCTGATGGAGAGGAAGCTGCTACACCACCCGCCCCTCTGCCCCAGACATCGTCACTGATTCCCCACGACTTCAGAGTAAGACACTCACAGCAACTGATGATGTCATTATCATAAGCAGAAATACAGTATGTGTGTAAAAAAAAAAAGATCCTATAACTTTGTATTATTTGCAGTAGTTAATTGAATTAATACGTGAATGTTTATGTCACTACTGTACAGTATCTGGTAACAGTTCTCAAGTCTCTGCAGTCCAGTGTTTGACTTGAACTAGAACTGAGCATCCTTTTTGTCCCCGCAGAGCTACCATTCTATTCTGCGGCGGTCCAATCGGGAGCGCAGAGGTACTGGGAATCGAGCTCGGCTCAGTCCACTGGTCCTGCTGCTCGATGGAGCGCTGGTCGGAGAACTGGAGACAGTACAGAAAGCAGTGCAGGAGGTTTGTGTGTGTGTTACATATTTACATACTGTAACTATACATATCTATAATAAGACAGAAACGCCTCGTCCCAAACTTATAGTAAGAAGCAGTAAAATATATGTTAAATTTAACTCACATTGTCCCGGGGCAGGAATGTTGAGCAAGCAGTTCAATGTTTGTTCAGCTTCTTCCTTGCCTGAATGTTCCTCAGCACAGCAGCTTCTATTTCCATCCAGGAGCAAATTACAATAGAGACATATTGTTGTTTAGCACCACACTAAACCAATGTATAGGGATACTTGAGGGATGAGGTTAATATATTTAATATCAGTGAATCAAGAATTCACCCATATGTTTTCCATAGATGAACGATCCCAGCCAACCCAATGACGAAGGAATCACCGCCCTGCACAATGCCATCTGCGGAGGCCATTACAATGTGGTGGATTTCCTTGTTCGCATTGGAGCCAATGTCAGCGCACCAGATAGCCATGGCTGGTAAATATTTACATACTGTTTTACACCTTTATACTCTCTCTTATTGACATTGACCTCAGGGGAAAGTTTGTGTTAAACCAGCAGTGACACGTTTTTAAAGGTTCTTTAAAGCTTTTCTCATAGCCCAGTGAAGGTCACAACAAATCTTGGATATTTTTAGCACTTTACATCGTGTCCATGATTTATTTAATTTCAGTTGTTTTGTGGGCCCACAGGACTCCACTGCACTGTGCAGCCTCCTGCAACGATCGTCCTCTGTGTGAGTTTTTGGTGAGGAATGGAGCTGCCGTCATGGCCATGACGGAGAGCGATGGCGCAATTGCCTCCCAGAAGTGTGATCCTTACGCCGTTGGCTTTGAGGAGTGCGAGAGTTTCCTGAAGGGTGAGGCAACTGCACCTACAAATGCATCACACATGCACACACACCCAATGACTCTGTAAACATCAGCCATAATAGGATGACTCATTAGATGACACTATGTGACAGTTGGTGTCATCTGCCGCACTTCATGATGATCACGTTTTTAAGCTTAGTCTCCTATTGCTCATTTAATACATTTAATACATAACATAGCATGTAATGCAGCTAATTCTAAAATGAAAACAATACATTTACATACAATATACCCTCTTTTTTAGATTCTCATCCAGAGTGAGAACAAATGGGAACAGAGACGGTTCGGTTGTTGAAGGTTTTTATGTCAGAAAGTGAAGCCACAACACACCTATTGTATTCTTTGTGATAACAGGTGTGGAGGAGGCCATGGGGGCAGAGAACAGCGGGGTGCTGTACGCTCTGTGGAGCTACCCTGCTCAGGCAGCTGATGAGCTGAGCTTCAAAGAGGGAGACATGGTCACTATCCTGCAGAAACCTGAGGGGTCACCCTGGTGGTGGGCCTCGCTCTGCGGCAGGGAGGGGTTGGTTCCAAACAACTACTTTGGGGTAAGATGTCAGTTCCTCATGTACAGTACAATGCAGTTCATAATAAAGAAAAATTGAATGATTGTGAATGTTTTTTTGTTTTGTTTTTTCAGCTTTTCCCAAAGGTTCGGCCCAAATCTCTCTGCTAAGTGGTCTCCTGATGATCAGCTTTGGTCAAACTGGTGCAGAGGACTGTCTCAGATGATCTGTGTGTGTCACAGCTTCACACTGTTGTTTGAAAGGAGAGTGCCTATGCGATTATGAAAAAGCTACAATGCTGCAGGGCATGAGAAATGTTTTTGAGCTGTCATTCAAGGAGAGTTGAAGGAGATGTCTCAGTATTCATTTTAGCGTTACTGACAAAGATAAATCTTTATAGACGACACTCATGCTGGCTCTGCTGTAGGATATTTTGTCTCATAAAGCTCCAGTGCTGTACCGTGTTAATCTGTTGAGCTGTGTGTGTGCGTGTATGTGTGTGTATGTGTGTGTGTCCAAAGGTTAGAAAAGGGCCATTCTCCCTGTCGTTCCAGTTAGTCATTGCTAGTCACTAATCAGAACACAAACAGTGGCTGTTCGGTCCATTCATCAGAAAGGTCAATATAGCTGCATGGTGTCGACAACATGACATGACACACAACTGCTTCATTTAGAAAGGACAGCTTCAATAATAGCAAAGTCAACCCAGTTATTATGGGAACAGGAGTACTCTCGTTGTGGAGCTCGATTTGAAGCTTTCATTCTGTTAGAAGTGACTTTGTCGCTAAATATAGGTAAATGGGATGCAGCTACTGTAATTTTACCAGCCTGTTAAGATGTTTGAAGAGTTACATTTACTTACCAGTGTGCCTGCAGAGTTTCTACGTTTTTTTTTAAATCAGCCCACATTTGGCTTATTTCCACTTGGCTTTTAACTCATTGTTGGCCCTATGGTATATTCTTTATGCTGCCTGTGCAAATTAATCCCATCTGAATGAGAACATTTGTGTTTTCTATAACAATGAAACATTTTGTGGATGTGTTTATATTTACTGTGGTTGAATGAGTATTTGATGATGGATTTGTCTCGTCTTTTTTTTATGTTGTTCAGTGCAACAATTTTGTTGCAAGGGACTGCTGTGCACGTATGTTGTCCCTCACACACATACAGGGGCACACGGTGACCAAATGTTTAAGAATTCATTCAATAAATGAGTTACATGTTTTCTGGGTTCCACTGCAAAGGTTTTTTTTTTCCCATTAATGCTTTTGTGGCCAAAAAAAAGAGACTGTGAAATTCTCTTTACTGACCAGCAGATGACACTGTATAGTCAAGTATAAATTCAGCACCATCACAGGAATTTACATTTTACAATACTATCAGCAAATGAAAACTAATATACAGTGAAATGGCATTTATCAAAAGTGTTTTGTGCAGTCTTACTCCTGTGTTGTACCTTGTATTAAATCTTCACAGCACTTTGTTCACAACTCCTTGAAGTTATATTTGTTCTCTCAGTTTTTCCCCCTCTCTTCATCTATTAGACCACAGAGCACCCAAGCGACTGCTGTGATTCTTAATGAATCAATTAGCTTTACTATTATGCATAAAGTGTAATTACTAAAAGAAAAGACTACACACATGATTAATATTTTTTAATTAAGTCTGAGTCGAGCCTTTTGAGCTGCACACTTATCTGGACCCCACTGGTGTTTAAGAAAACACCACCACGTGTGTTTCATCACAATCCCTGAGGAAGATTAGCGCAGCGTTGTTTGAAGCTGACTGCTGTTCCCCTCAAATGTCTTTCTTTGAATTGTATTTCATGTAGATCGCAAAAACAAATGATGATGTACACAGACACAGACACGCATCAAAGATTTACACACTGTGGTGAGTAGCCGTGGCGAGCTAATGTAGTGTTTTAGATTTTCTGGTGAATAATTCAGGAGATTTAAGTGGACTGAACTGTCCACTGGCCTGTGGCAGCATACATAATGTTCAGCTGAAACAGATCGGCCTGGAGTGCCCTGGTGTGGAAAAGGAGCGAACACTGCAAAAATGTCCACGTTAAGTCAAATATGATACAACATAATATTTCTTGATCCAACTCAACAGCTAACCAAGGCAAGGCAAGGCAAGGCATCTTTATTTATATAGCGCATTTCATACCAAGGCAACTCAATGTGCTTTACATAAAGACAGAACATTTAAAGAATAAAATGAAATAAAAGAGAAGCATAAAACATAATAAAAACAAACACTTAAAACAGAGTTAAAACAAGAGCAAATAAAAGTAAAATAAAAGAAGATAGATAAGGTTTAAAATTCTTAAAAGGAGCTCAGCTGTAGGCATATGAAAAGAGAAATGTTTTTAACCTGGATTTAAAAGTGCTCACAGTTGGAGCTGATCTGAGTTCTGCTGGTAGTTTGTTCCAGTTATGTGCAGCATAACAGCTAAATGCTGCTTCACCATGTCTGGTCTGAACTCTGTGCTCCACTATCTGACCTGAATCAGTAGATCTCAGAGCTCTACTGGGTTTATACTCTACTAACATATCATTCATGTAGTCTGGGCCTAAACCATTCAGTGATTTGTAAACCAGTAGCAGAACTTTAAAATCTATTCTGTAGCTGACTGGGAGCCAATGTAAGGACTTCAGAACTGGAGTGATGTGATCTGACCTCTTTGTTCTGGTTAAAACTCGAGCTGCAGCGTTCTGAATGAGCTGCAGCTGTTTGATGCTTTTCTGAGGGAGACCTGTCAGAAGACCGTTACAGTAATCTAGTCTACTGGAGATAAAAGCATGAATCAGCTTCTCCTGATCACCTTGGGACATAAAACCCTTAATTCTGGATATGTTCTTAAGTTGATAAAAGGCTGATTTGGTGACTGATTTGATATGGCTGTTAAAGGTCAGATCTGAGTCTATCAGCACGCCGAGGTTTCGGACTTGGTCTTTAGTTTCTAATGACAGTGACTCAAGGTGTTTACTGACAGCAACCCTCTTCTCTTTATTACCAAAAACAATTACCTCAGTTTTTTCTTGATTTAACTGAAGGAAATTTTGGTTCATCCAAATTTTGACTTGCTCTAAACAGCGGCATAATGACTCTATTGGACTGCAGTCATCTGGAGACAGTGCAAGATATATCTGTGTGTCATCTGCATAACTATGATAGTTGACATTAGAATTCTGCAGAATTTGACCCAAAGGCCGCATATATACATTGAACAGTAGGGGTCCAAGGACTGACCCCTGAGGAACTCCACATGTCATAGGCACTCGATCAGATTGATAGCTACCAATGGTCACAAAATAACTCCGCTCCTCCAAGTAAGATCTGAACCATTTTAGGACTGTCCCGCTGAGTCCTGCCCAGGTTTCCAACCTGTTCAGCAGTATACTGTGATCCACAGTGTCAAAAGCAGCACTGAGATCCAACAGGACCAGAACTGACACTTTGCCTGAGTCAGTGTTCAACCTAATGTCATTTAACACTCGAATAAGAGCTGTTTCTGTACTGTGGTGAGGTCGGAAGCCGGATTGAAATTTGTCAAAGAGTCCATTTGAGTTTAAGAAGTTGCTGAGTTGATTAAAAACTACTTTCTCAACAATCTTGGCTATAAAGGGAAGATTTGAGATGGGTCTGTAGTTGGTTAAAATGGTGGTATCCAATGTTCTCTTCTTTAAGAGTGGAAGTAGATGTAAGATAAAGTGATTATAGCACATTTCTGAGAAGAAAGAGAGGATGAATCACCATAGTGACTTCATTACATAGATTTTTTGGGGGGGCACGGACGGAATAACATTTTGTTCATCATAACCTTTTCTGTACAGTAATACTTTGGTCTATATGATATAAGAGAAAAATCATGAGATTCTAAAAACAACAACATATTGGGGTCACAAGACAAACTGTTCAGGCTCCACAGTGTTTAATTACTGCAGTCACTGCTATCAGTATTTCGGTTCTTCTAGTGCAACTGTAATTACTGCATTTCTGAGAGGTGCGTAGTGAATGGACTTATATAATTCACCCTTGCACTTTGTAGTGTGTACAGGAGTTTCTGGCTTCACTGTTTCTCTGACTTATGGTCTGAAACTGCAAATGCACGTTTTCATTGTGGCCACGCGTGCACAAACACTCTGTCATGCTGAAGGCACGTCTTTCTCAGTGTTGCTCTTTGACACTGCTGCACTGAAGAAAGAACTGTGCCTGCAGCAGCGAGGGGTTTTGCAGCGAACAGTGATTTTGTTCGAGCAGAACTCATTTGATGCCTCATTGAAACCCCATTATAACCACGATGGAGCAAAATGAACTGTTATTGACGTGGTCTGCAGCCAGCTGGTTCAGGATGGCGGGGGAGTGCGGTTGCTCGCCCAGTCTGCGGCATGGTTGCACATTTTTATTTTTGTCTCATTCTCATTCTCCTCACTGCATTCAATTCAGTCTCCCTGCCCCCACTCCCCACCTTCCCACCTACACACAAACACACTGTGATTTCAGACATGCCGGTCATTATCGGAGCCGGCCTCTTTGGCCCATCAGGGTCTGAACCCCACTTGACACGACAGGCCGTCCCTCGACTGCTGCTTTCAAATAAACACGTCAGAGCACTAAGACCAGATGGGCTTTAAGTGCCATAAAGTTAAGAGCAGGACTGTGGCGGGTGTACAGAGAAATGGGAAACCTGTGACAATGACATAGCAGGATAGGAAAATTGAATGAAGAGAAATAAAGAGTGCGATCGAGGGAATGCAATACCTTTCTGAGAGCATGGCACAATTTTCTTTTTGATGGGATACCTGCCAGAGGAATGCAATGATAATCTATAAACTGCTCAACCGTGTCAAATGTGCTCTATTATACCTGTCCTGACTGACAGCAAGTAGATTCAGCGCTTACAGTACAATCTGAATTCTGTGGTGATCATGAAGGAACATATATTACAGAGGGATTTGTTTCATATTTTTGTTTGTGAATATGAAGCTTTTTTTTTAAAGGGCAACAAACTTGTATCCTTACACACAGACACTGTTGTAGACATGGCTGGGATATATGATGCCTCTGTAAGATGGCAACCCAGGGACCCACTGGTCATCAATGTTGTATGTTTTTGCTTTTAAAGTATTGAACAGATGGCCCTCTCACTTGTACTTCTGAAGAGATTGGTTCTGTCAGACCCGGCAGCAGGAAAGTATCTTATAATGTGATCTCAACAAGAGCTACGGTTCATTATTCAGACACATCAAACGTGTATATGCATCTGTCTCTGTGGCTCTACATGGCTGCGACAACACTTGGGTGATGGACGCAGTCACAGTGTATACCATGTCAGTGCAGGCCAGAGCTGGACTGATGTCTCCCTGTATTTGTGAGAATTGCACATGACAGCCAGCAAACTGCCTTGGAGCGGGACCCGGTGCGTGTGTGTGTGTCAGCGTGTGCGGTGTGTGTGTGTGTGTGTGTGTTTGGGGGGGTACTTGCATTTCTGCATGCATGCTCCACACTCAGACACTGAGGTGAGCAGACAACACAGAGAGCTTCACTGAGCCCAACCTGCTCTGCATGAAGGACGCACACTAAGAACCAAAAACAACCGAAATATAATTATAGCAAAACTGGAACAAGCAGTCTCCAAAATATGCCCAGTCCACTTATGTGTCTTCTTTTCATTCTTTCTATCTATCTATCTGTCTTTCTTTCCCTACCTCGGCTATTCTAGCCATTCTCCCACTCTGTGGAGTAATGAATAATAGAGGAGTGCTTGTCCTCCCTCGTTCCCCTAGTTAATCAGAACTTGCCTGGCTGCCCTCTCCTCTGCCACTCCTCGCTTTAATAAATCATTCAGGCCTTCAGGACGACAAGTCCGTCAGCGCAGGCTAAGCAAGGGCCATCCTGGTAAAAACCGTGCCATCTTTTCTCACTAGAACCTCTTCGTCTACCCCTAAACTACTCCTTTCTCTGTCCTTCCTGCTACTCTGTGTCTTTCACATTTTTTTTAGTTCCCCCCATTACTTGCATCTGCCTCTTGCTCTTTTTTTCTTCTCAGAACACTACCCAGACTGCCACGAGTCCCTGTCCATTTCCCTCCCACCTCTCTGCCTGTCTCCCATGGGGAACCATTTCACTTAAGCTCTCACTCTACCAGGGGTCGACCCAAAGTGTAATGTTCTCATCCTTCATCCCTTTCTCTTTCTCCTCCTTTCCGCCTCCGGTGTCTCTCTGCCCACAAGTTCCTGTTGGGGGTGACGTCACATGCATGTGTTCCCAATGGATGCTGCATGGACGTATTAAGGGATGGATACTAAAAGAAAAAAAATATTACAGTATGTGCTGTGATTAATTCCCCACTTAACAGTTTGGACATATTTAGTAGCTTCTTTTGCACCTACTTCTAGAGAAAAGACAAGTTTTAGGCTGTGGTGAGTTTGATTCATCTGCTGTCAGAAGGTATGTGTAGGTGCCTAAAATGGGTGCCAGTGCAAAACTGAAAATTAAAAAATAGAGCTAACAACATAGCGATGTTTTGATGTGAAGCTACAGCTCAATAAGTTGAGATTTGTTAAGTTATGAGTGTGCAAAGAAGGGACCAGTTTTGGCCAAAGTTTATGAATTACTGTAAATGTCCCTAAAACCTCAGTGTTACAGTATCTGTGCTATGCTAGCATGACCTCTTTTTCAAGGGAAGCCTGGCCAAGACAGCAGCATAGAAGAATTACAACAATTGCAAGACACAGAAATCACACAACACACAAATAAAATACATTACAAGATAGAAGCAACAGGACTAAGGCTCCGGATTCACATTAAAACAAAAACAAGTGCGATATGAAGCTGCTCCAATTTCTCTCACACGAGTTTTCAAAATGTTGGCCTCAAATTTTATTGAGGAGCTGTACTCAGCTTCTGGATCAGGTTTCTTTTATTTATTTATTTTATCAAAATGACGCTAAAGGACAATGGATTTGTTGGGGGGAGGGGGTGGAGGTGGATTTTGGAGCTTTTTGAAAAGCCTTTGTGCCTTATTGAAAATGCTTTGTCACTTTATGTTGTTCTCTCCACTCTTCCCCTCTCCATCTACTTCCCCTGCACCCCCACCTCCTCCAGTATCCTCTCCAGGCATCATTGCTTTGTGCAAACAACGTCTGCATTTAACTCCTCTCCTCTCTGGGTGTTTTCAGCCTCTTTGAGTCCTTTACAGACAGACTTCCCAAGCAGCAATTAGCCTATTCTTAATCTGGCTCCATTAACCAAGCACCCCCACCCCTACATCCACCACCTCCTTGGCGGGAGGGTATTAATCACTTTAATTGCCAAAAAGCCTGAGACCCTCATCCCATCCTTCATCTTTCATCCTCTTTGGATGTTTCTCCCTCTCCCTCTCTCACTATGTTACACGAATGACTCAACTTGAGCTTTTTATTCATCAAGGCTCCCCTCTCACTTTGCACATCTAATCCCCTTAAATGACCACTTAAGCATTTATTTCATTATTTACCACAATTTTATTACAGTCATCAAAAACCCAGCAGAAATTTTTCAAGAATAGTGTATGTTCGTGTGTGTGTGCGGTGCATGCATAATAATCACAGTGTCATTCACATTGTGGGGACATAAATCTGTTTCTAGAGTCACATTATGGGGACTTGTCTGTCTGAGGGGGACAAGAAGTAAATGACCTGTAGGTGCATCATTAAATGTTAAGGTGAAGGTTAAAGGCTGAGAGTTAGGGTTAAATAAATGACGGCTATCGGTTAAGGTCGTATTTCAAGTCTCCAGGAGATTAATTCAAGTCAATGTAATGTCCTCTGAAGTGATGGCAACATGACTGTGTGTGTGTGTGTGTGTGTGTATGTGTGTGTGTGAATATGCCCTGGCATGTGTGAACGCTCTGGTATTTTCTTGCTGTCTGATCTGATTAGTGGCTGTTCCACCATCCCTTTCAAATGTTTCTAACGAGGTGCTGTTTCGGTGCACTGTGAGGTTAATGAACAAAAGAAGGAGGATGAGGGAAAATTTGCTGCATCTGGGAAAAAAAATATTACATGGTAAATTAGGGAGCGAGCGAGGACAATGAACTGTCGAGTGCAGAGGAGAGTTGCGTAATATCACAATTTTGTGGCGGTGACCTCAGTTATACGGGAAGTCTGTTAATGTGAAGGAGGCCTACCCTGCACCAGAAACCTCTCCCGTCCTTTACAGTACACTTTGCTAGACTATGTGTTTGTAGTATAGTTTACCTGCTACAGAAAACAAGTTCAGCTCAGACTGATGATGGAAAAGATTGTATTTATAGTAACAAGACTAGGAGTCTTGAGCTAGTACCATTATATGTTAGCATGCTATAGTAAGTTAATGAGCATTTAACACAAAGAACAGCTGATGTTGTCTACATTTTGAAGAGGATCATGACAGTTATTATAGCTAATACCAACCTGAGTGAGACATGAATGTTTGTACCAAATTCAGCCATAGTGGTGACTCTGTGGGAAAAGTCTGAGTAAGGTTTTATGGTAATCCATAATCATTTTGCTTCTTTAGTAGTGTATGACTGTAAAATGTATTACCATACACTTGTATCGAAACTTTTCTCTTTATCACAACCATAGACCAACATTTCTAAATGGGTTTTCAAAAAAATCAAATGCAATAGAAGATTTAGACCAGAAAACATGGCTGGACTTGATGTTGGTAAAATGATTTTCGTCATGGAAAGTAAATGACTGTCAAAAACACTCTAAAACATTCACATAAACATTAGGAAACAAAGTTTAGCACACAGTGATAATGCCTCTGTTTATAATTATGTGTTTTGTTTGTTATAAGGAAAAAAGAACCCTTAATTTCTCTTGCACATTACTTGCATGTTTGTAGTCCATTAAATCTACGCGTTTACCTTATCCCCATAAGCTTATTTTTTAACTGAGTGTCGTCCACCCACCATCTGGCTGAAGCCTGTTCCAGGTTGGTGTGTTGTCTGCTCTCACATTCCTCATGAGGATGGATGTTAGGGAGGAATGAAACCGACTGTGACTATGCCAAAGAGACGGAGGACAGATGAATAATCCTCTGGAAGCTCAGTCCTATTTCAACAGGATTGAGCTGCTGAACCAATCACAGTTGGGCGAGCCAGGGGTGGCGTCCCATCAATAAAGTGGACAGGACTGTTACTCTTTGGGTGGTCACTTTCCTGAACACCCTTCATATCTCTTCCTCTGTCTTGTTCTCTATCACTCTCTCAGTCTTTCTGTTGCCCAGCTATTAAAGTGATACCCAGCCCAAAATCTGTCTTTTACATATCACACATCCCTTGAAAGTGTGGTTATCAAACGTTTGCAGTTTTGTTCCTCAGCAAGAAGTTGCAGCTGTACTTGAATTATCTCACTTACAATAAAACTCAACTTTTCAAAAGTTCAGCTTCTTTGACCAGTGACCATATTGAAATGAAAAATATAGTTATTTGTTGTGTTGAGAAGATTTACATTACTCTATGTGGTTAAAAATTTAAAAATGCAGCTGAAGCCAGCAGCGCTGGAAACAAGCTACGCTCCTCTACAGCTCAGTAATATACTGCATATGCATGGAAAATGTGACACTACTCTTGCATAGAAACAGGCGCACAAAAAATATGTCCAAGACAATGAAATAAATAAACAAATATAATTAAAAATAATATACAAAATCAGTTGTAAATATATCAAACACATTTCAATATGTATCAGTTTCCTTTAAAATCAGTGTTGCAGAACTCAAATGTTATACAATCCAGTTTTTTCTCATCTCATGTGGTGCAGAAGACAGGATTTGATGAACACTTTCCAAAGATCCTCCGGATGCCATGGAAGCTGACACAGGTGTCATGTTGATGAAACCACAATCCCACTGGACGTGTCTACATCACAACAAGCTGCTGTTTTGACTTGTTGGTCCCCAAACTCTCCCACTCAACGGTGAATCCTTTCTTGTATAATCTATTTACTGGTACATTAATCTCCCTCCTCCTGAGAAAACATCTCTCTCTCGCTCTGTATCTTCCCTGAGGTCTCGCTCCCGTGTTAATTCAAGCAGACCAACACTCCAAACGCAGAAAACCAAATCTTACTCTGAGGATGTAAATTATGACACTTTTCAGGCATCTGTGATCACTGAACCATGCATCCATATTCTCCCTCGGTCTCTGTATGTGTGTATAACATACCTTTGTGTGTGTGTGTGGGTTGGGGCTGAACATGTGAGAGTGCGTGGGTGTGTTGGTGTGTGTACAATGCTGAGCTCTCGCCATTTTGATTTTTCCTTAGCAATTCTTTCCTTATGTAAGATAAATAATTCAGGCCTCAAAAGGCAGAAAACATTCATGGAAAAACAAAAACAAATGAAAGAGTCATGAGCCCCGACTTTCTCCATGAATTGTCTTTAAGGGAGGACTGCATCTCCTCTGTGGTGGCGCGTAAAAGCCCTGCTTGTACTGCAGAGTGCGCTCACGCAAATCACCACCCCTCAGCTGTGTGCAGCCCAGGAAATTGAGCTGCTTGCACTTGCATTTTCCCCAAAGTGCTCAGCACACAAACAGGATCTCTGTTAGCCCTTCTCTGCAACAAGGATAATAGATTACACCTTGCTCCAATATCGATATGTCCCCCAGCGCTGGTTCATGTAAAAAAAAGACACAACAGCAGGATGCTCCCTGTGAGAGAGCAGCATCCTGGACACAGGCGCTGGGTTTTTTTTTAAATACCTGTACTAAATAAATGTAATCTAATGGAAGAAGCCTACTGCATAGATTGAACTGATGATAATTATGCTTTAAAGGTCCAAAGTGATTTTGTTACACCTCCTCAGAGAGTAGCTATTGGATTAGCTGTGTTTTCCCTATTGAGCTACTTACCACCTCAGGCTTTCTGCTAATACCACAGCCCCCATTCTCTCCCTCGTTCATCCTCCCCTACAGGGCTGCTGAGGTGGCCATTCAGGTAAGAGATGTTGCTGCCACTGCCATCTAGAAGGGAAAACACAAGCTTACTTGTAATGTCAAGCCCTGCTCTTTTTAAATTTAATCAAGCAGTTAACGTCTAATTGCACCATGTGCGAAATTTGCTGCTGCATGATAGCTGTGAGGTGGCCATTGCCTTTTCACCTAGAAGTTGTCTCAATCCCCTGTTAGCTCATTATTCTTGAGTCGGCTTGCAGCAAATGATTGACAGGTTGGGAGGTAAGAGTCTTATTCTCACCTTAGTGATATGTCCCTCAACGCCAGACAGTAGCCAGCAACACATCAACACACAGCAAGAGCCATAGGTTAAAAGTCAGGGTGAAGGGTGATAATAATGCAAAGAGGAGGACGCCTCAGGAATTCAGTAATATTTGGGATAAGCAATGAGCTCTTTCTCCTTTATTTCCAAATTGTTATGGCTCAATTACAACCGTTTTTACAACAACTAAATTACTGTAGATTATTTTGAGACAAGAAGAAAGCATCTTAAACTAAAACTGCTACGCTGAAGATTTTTTGACATTGTTACTAAAATACTCAGTTATGTTTTGCTTTGTCCGTTTTTGTTTTTGTTTTTTTAATTAAATATTCTCTCTTCTCTTTTGTTAAATAAGGACCTTGGTCAAAAGCCCTACTTTTTTTTTTACAGTGGCTGCTCCTCCATAGATTTATAGTCATTTTATCATTGGACTACACAATATATATTTTATCAGCGATGGTTACTGGTATCTGATATTCTATAACCAATCTTCTAAAATCTTTCCCTTTACATGTCAAATTATTTTAAAATATTACATTATGAATGTATTACAGACTGGGGAGGTCCAGGTTGTGTAATCGTGTTGTACTAAGGGCTTGTCACACTTGAGGAGCACATAGCACTTTACATATTGTAGATGAGTATGCAGCCGTCACTACTGTCCTTGTTTTACTCCTTCAGTCGAAGAATCCTGCCATCTTCTTCCCTGTCCTTTTCTCTCGACGCTTCAGCTAATTAGGCAAAACAAGGCAAGGCAATTTTATTTACGTATATAGCCCATTTTTACAAACAGTTTGTCTCTAAGGGCTTCACATGGCATCATAACAACATCCTCTGCCTTTAGACTCGAAAAACTCCCAGGAAAACACTTTTAGGGGAAAATTGGGTGTGAGCAGACATGCAATAGACATTGTATACAGATAGGAGAACAGTTTTATAGCATGGAATATGGCAAAACATTGAAATGGTCAACAACAGCTGATAAAGGCAGCTTCTGGTAAGAGGAAAGCCGGGGATGGCAGGCCAGCATAATGGGAATACTGGTAGACTGGTTCGTGAGAAGGGAGGGCAGGTCAGTTTACAGTAACAGCAGGGGAAAGGGGAGGGGGGCGATGATCAGAGAGATGGAGCTCCGGTGGATCTGTTGAAACTCAGACAGAGGTGTTTCAGATAAGATGGAGCTTTGTCATAAAGAGCCTTATAAGTCAGCAGAAGGATTTTGATATTCTGAATCTTATACAGGAAGCCAATGGAGTGAAGCTAAAATGGGAGAGATGTGCTCTCTCTTCTTAACTCCTGTCAAAACCCTCATTGCAGCAATCTGGACCAGCTGGAGACTCTTTAGAGAGTTTTTCGGACATCCTGACAAGAAAGCAGAAAAATGACGGTGGAGAAATATGATGGGACAAATAAAGAGAGCGGGAGATGTGAGGAAGAGATGGAGAACTACAGGAGGAAGGGGAGGGGGTGAGTGAAGGAAGGGGGAGGAAAAAAAGAGAAGGAAAATGGAGTGATGGGGAGGATGTGCTCAGACTAAGGAGAGTGTATTGATCCCTGCATCATGATGGACTGAGTGGCCCCTTGTCACACTGACTGCCAAAGACAAATGTAGCATCAGATAGGCGGCTTTGCAGCTGTGCCGACCAGCTGGAAAGAACCAAACAACAATAACGGCAACATAAACAAAAACAAAAAACACAGCCCAAAGGTTAAACCATACCGAGGAGGAGGGGGGGGAATTCTTGCTAAGAGCAGTGTGCACCTCATGATATACTCAGCGTAAGCCCTGTGGATTTCATTGATTGCTGATGTCCAGTAATGCCCAAGCTTTATCTTGCACAGCCTCCCCCCTGGAAGAGGCAAACTGAGCGTGAGTCTGAAGCAGGGACAATTGTTTTTGCAAATTGAGTCATTTCTGATTGGAGAGCCTAATGTGGGCTGGCCTGTGCAGCCAAAGTGGGTCATAGTGTAAAGTGGACATCACAGGCCTGACATAAAGCGGCGTCATCCACGCTGGGGGGCATCTCACTATACCTCCACCCTGGAATGACATGTACACTTACACTCACAAGGCTGCTGCAGAACACACTCGTCCCCCACCCCCACACCTCTTTTCTCCACCTCGCTCAGCTTTTGTTTTCCCACCTCTGTTTTTTTTTCTTTTTTTGCTGCCTCTGTTCATTTATGTTTGCAATATGCAGCAGGGAGATTTTCATCTCTCATTTCTTTCTGCATGCTGCGGAAATTGCATTTGCAGCTTGTTCACATGGTCCAAAGACCCACTGGCATCCCAAAACACACACACACGCACACATTTGTGTGTTGCAAAGGCTAACCTTAAACCTCTCTGCTACATCCCTATCTTAACCCCATTCCTAATTCCAACCCAGAATCGAGTCCGATCCTTAATCCTCTTAAAGAAGTAAGAAAGGGCTAAACGTCCTCACTTTGTGTGGGTGGTGTTGTTTCTATTCTTGTGAGGACCCCCCATCCCAACTGGAAACACACATGGTCAAACCAAAGGAGACCAACAGGCGTTAGGACCCAGTGTCTCCGCTGTAATAAGGTAGCAGAGCTGAGGAAAGGCAGAGAGGCAGAGAGCGAGAGAGAGAGGGAGGGAGGGGGCGAAGGGGCGATGGGATGGAGAGAGCTGTATTTTGGGAAGTCAGAGGAAAGCTGAGAGTAGCAGGAGAAAGTTGACATGGTGTGAGATGGTGAAGATTAATGAAAGGACTCCAGTCTTTGGAGGAGGAGACAGCGGGGCGCGAGAGGAAGGAGCGCGTGTGAAGGAGCGCGCACATGAGCGCGGCTGAACAGGTGTAACGGTACGGGCTTCCTCCTGCATCCACAACCGCATCAGCACCACAGCTCCACACAGGTGGGGTTGGGGAGGGGTACGACCGCAACTTTGGCTCCTGATCTGGTACTGTAAAGCTCTCTCATGCAAACACGTGTAGGACACGTACAATAGACACGCAGAGGCCACAGCGCGCACACACACAGTTTGTTCACATGCCCACGCTGCGAGTGAGCGAAAACACCGCGCCAGCAGTGTGTAAAGGCAGTCATTCCTGTGGATGCTTACAACCGGGGCGCTGGACTCCCTCGTTTCGTCTCGGAGGACTCATCCCAGGGACAGGACGACAGGACAGGACGGAGGACGGCGTGTCCAAGTTTTCAGTGTAAAGGTGAGAGAATACCAAACACTTTAAGGAAACAGTATGTGTTACTTTGATATAAGTATTTTTTAAAGATAGAGAACAAAAGAAATCCCTGAATGATGTTCTGCTTGATTCTCATTTGACATTAACATTTTATCGCTTTCCCTCTGATCATTCTTCTTTGTTATATTTTTATCACTCCCTCTTCTCCATGTGTGGAACAGCATTTTGCACATCTATGAATGTTAAAGCATTGCTATTAGCTGTTTAACCCACACCAGGCTGCTGACTCTTCAGTCAAAGGGTTTCACCATCTAGAATAACTTGGTAATATTCAAGTTGATTTTCCATGTCAGCAGTAGTTTGTACGGGATTTTAACTGAATCTCTGTGATGACACAAAACCTTTCGACTACTGATTCAGAGCTAATAGGCTGTTTGAGAGGGATGATTTATTAATTATGATGATGGCTCTGATGTCCTAATTCTTGACATCAGAGCCATCATCAGGTTTTCTATGATTGTAGTGATGATGATACTGCTTTCTCTCTCTTCTGAAGTGAGATCTATCGTTCAATAGAGTAGCAGCTTTGTCCTACAGTATGTGTGTTTGTGCATGTACAGAGGACGTGATGTGTTGGAGTGGAAACCCAACAACAACAGGACATCCTCCCATTGCAAACACACACAGCTCTATCCCATTGTTTATGTTTGTATAGCTCTACTGCTGTATGACAAGCCTGGTGTGCAGTAATATATAAAACCACAGCACATTCACGCAGTCTTTCTGAGACGTCAACAACCTGACACTCCTGCATCGCTTTGTATTTAGTTGAGGGAGAAATTTTTACTAATTTTTTACACTTCTATAGATGATGATGATGATGATGAGACCATGTACTACATCATGGCTCATGTAAAGATCTGTGAGAGGCTAATTACCTCATTCAGCTGCACACAATCCCAAACACAGACGCCTTTCAGTCACGACTACTGCATTTTTCTTATTGCTTCATGTGATTGTTTTTTTTAAATTTTGTCCATAGACAAAGGAAAATCCACTCAGAACAGATATTTGTCACTCCAGTGAGATTACAGTAACACTGCCACACACACACACAGGCATGCACTGGTTTTTACAGTGCAATATGGCCGATGTAAACACAGTCTATGTGCTGCATTCATGTAGTAGGCCAACACGTTAAGCCTCCTTTCAGTGGGCCTATTTTTACTACTCATGTCGTCATATGTTTGTCCTGGCTTTGACAATAACAAAACTGATAAGTTTACGATAATTGATAAAAGGGTGGATTTAGACACAACATTCATTGGAGTTTGTAATGATGTATCATTTTAGATTTCATGGGATTTCATAATCTCACCTGCACAATCTATTTGAATTCTTGTTTGTTGCTTTGTTTTTTTTTATCATGCAAATACAGTAAAACAATCAACAATCCAATTTCATAATCAATAAAACTATTAAAAAACAAACAAACGATCCAATTTCAACTACAAAAATGAAAATACAATTTATGGAACTAAAAAAACAAAACAGGCCATTTAGATATTGTCTGTCCACGGAAACATATTTATATTCATCAGCCTTTTCTGTAAGATTCAGTAACATGTAAACGGCGGAGAATATGGCAAACTGAGTTAAGGCAGCTGTAGAAGGCACTGAAGCACAAGTGACAAATGAACAAACGCACAGTAAGAGAGGGAGCGAAAGAGAGAGAGAGAGATAATACTGTGTGTCCCACAATGCTCACAGATGCATGTAACATTACACTGTGTACAACATACTGCACACTCTATAGAGATGCCGGAGCCATTTGCAGCATATTGCAGATTGGTAACTTCTCGCTCCTCAGGCCTCATTGCACAGAAGCACCAGCTGTGCCAGCGCAGTGTGCATGTGAGTGATTGTATGCACGAGTGTGTGTCTGCGATGTGTGTTGTGAGCTCGAGGCCAAGCCATAGACGTCTTCTGAGGGTGTGTTTACCATGTGTGTTTGAAAGGTGAATGATGCAAAGGCTGCAAAAGACTGGATATGTCTGTATATGTGGGGGAAACAGAATGACTGTGTGCGTGCGTGTGTGCGTGCGTGTGTCTGGGGTTAGACCAGGACATACCATGGACTGATTAATGAGCTCACGCTGTCATACACACATTCTGCACAGGGGGGTTCAAGTAAACCCAGCTCCTGGCATGACTGCGCTCATTTGTTATTATAGAGTAATTCTGTGGAAATTATCCATCCTTTGCAGTCTAATGTGACAGTAACACATCCTCACTGGAAGGCACGGCTGCGCTGGAATTATCCCATCCAGTTATTATCAAGCCGAGCAGAGGAACAGTACTGAAATGGCAAATTAGCCTCTGCTTCATTTATCCTGCAGTGAACACTGCACTGCATGGTGAATGTGTTTCCATAGGAACATGGTGTTACTTTGAGCTTCACGAGCTGTGCAATGCTCCCTACATTGCCACCTGTTTTTGTTTTTTTTATTTTTTGCTTATCTTTTCTGTTCAGTTTCCTCTCTGCTCTCATCGGTTACTCCACACAAATCAAGAAAGAGAGACAGAGCGTGAAAAGGGCTTGGAAATGAAATCAATAGTGCTATTTAACCACCACTTGGGTTTTTCATATTTTTCTTTGGCATATCTTGAAGCTAGCTCTGTTCTTATCAGCCTGACATCGCTGTTCTTCAAGATGTCTTTTTATTAGAGCCTGCAGGCGATTACAGCTCCCATCCTCAACAGCCCGTGCGCCCTTTCTTTTCTATGAGTGTGTTCACTGTATCTGCATTTCCTCGATCTGTATCAGCTGAAATATTACAGCAATTACTCCAAGCTCTGTGCATGTGTGTGTATGTGTGTGATAGAGAATCGGTGTGAGTCAAAAAGACTGCAGAGTTGCTGAAAATCAGTACAAGAGTCAGCAGCAACAGGGTTTAAAGCAATATTTCACTTTGGACGTGCATTTCTATGTTTTAAGAACAGGCTTTTTTCATGCAGCAAGCAGAAATTGTACCAAGCAAGACAAGTTTTAAGTTTTGTACCGTGGCTTTGCCAACAGTATTGGCTGGATTATGAAAAATAGAAGGAGTCAGATCAAAAGCAAAAAAGCAAAAAAAAGGAAAAGAGGAGTAGAAGTGATGGCGGCAGCTGAGTAGATGTGTGGTTGTGTATGTGTATGGCAGAGCACCAGACTAGAAACGAGAGAGATAGGGAGTGAGAGAAGAGGAGCTCTTGTAAAAGTGTCAGTGGTGATTTGCAGTGGTGTCCTTGCAACCTTCCCTCTACCTGACGGGATGTTTTATTAGCGTTGCAGAATCAGAAAAAGGAGGCAGGCTTATAATACAGCTGACAGAAGTCTTTTTATGGTGGATGGGCAGAGGTGAAGGGGGGGAGGGGTGTAATAAAGCTGAGTGCATCTCTCCTGGAATGAAGCTGCAGCGATTAGGAGGGGAACAGAAGAGACAGGGAAGGCTGGTGATACAAAATTGTAGTGTGTGAGCAAACGTGTGCGCAATATGCACCGTATGTCCAGATGTGTGTGTGTGTGTGTGTGTGTAATGAGGGGGAGGCAGTTCGCTCGGAGCTGTTGCTGACGTCAGTGTGTTGAACGATCACTCAGCTTGTTCAACATGAGAGGTACTAGCCCTCCATAAAGGACTGGGTGAAGAGGAGGGGAGCAGAGGGGGGTTTGCACATCGAAGCAGTATCAGCGCTCAGAGCAGAAAACAGCCCTCAGCGCCACTTCAGCCCAAAGACACCCAATTATTCCAGTTTTATTTTTCTGTGCCGTGCAGTGAAGCGTGCAACAACAAGTCACTGAATTGATCTGGAGCCAGTGAAGCGCTCTGCCATGCAGATTGAATACCTACTGATGAGGTATTATGTAGTTTGTGGAAACGACACTTTTCTTATTCTACCAGGAATGAAAATGTCCCTGAACTCACGATACAAAGACTTAAAAAAAAAAAAATCCCTTCTCACTTGTTAGCTTACAGCAGCATCTCTCCTCCACTCACTTATGTGCTAATTTTAGACGTTCTTTCTTTTCAGCACATGAAGTCACTCTCATGTGAACTGAACTTCATTTGACACCACTGGGTGATGACTATTAAGTGTCTAATAGCATGCATGAGAGACAGGCCAAATATGCAAAAAATGTCCATATATATTTATATTGAGATGGCTAAAGATGTTGACAGGTCATTTTTGTTGTAAAAAAAACAGACACATACACACACAAACAATACAAAGACACGTACTAAACTGTTCTATTTCAGTCAGCAAACAAAAGACATTTGCATTAAAACAAAGCAGTGCATGGGATAGACAGCCTGATTACTCTACTGAGGCTCAGGCAGCTGATTAAACTTTTTGTTTGCGCTCTCTTTTCTATTTTGATACAACCAAACTCACCAATTAGTTGTTCTTGTTTACATCATTTTTTGTCTCCCGTTGTGAACAAGTGCAAAACAATGACACAGTGCTTAAGTCTATTATTAGAGCTTCCTTTTAAAGAAACAAATGATTCAAGTTGTTTTTTTTAAAGGGCCCATAAAAGTAAAAGTAGCCGTCAGTGTCTTTTTTTATTGTAAAACAGGTCTAGGTTCTATATTGATACTGTGAAATTATCAAACTGCCCAGCTAGCAGAGAAATCCTGAATTCAGAAACTGAACCTTAAAATGAGCTGTCAGAACTTCTGTTACTTTGTGATGTCACAACAAAGCAGTCACCACTAAGCCAGGGCCCAATATGGACACCATTGTAGAATTTGGTTTTGGATGTTTAAAATCTGCTTGTAGAGATGCCCAGCCTACTCCCTTCTGATTGGCTCCCAAAGATTGGCTGCCCCCCTGAGTTAATGTTACTATGTAAAACTACTCCAAAACTACAAATACAAATACATGTTCTCATGGATCAACACTTCAGTTAAAACAGAGATAAAGTGCAGAATCTGGACCTCTCAGGTAACTGGGCGCATTAACAGTTTTTCTTTGTTGATCAATGAGCTCTGTCTCCCATAAAATAAATAGAGTAAAGTAATTGTGATTGTGCCTCATAAATACAACCTGTTAATTAGGCAAATGATAGATCTTGCACTGCTGCACTGCTTGTTATGTCGATTCAATCATGAAGTTATGGTTGTGGATGCATTGCAGAAGGCATAAATACATCTTAACGACAACAGATGTAGTTGTTTTTAATGACATTTAAAAAGAATGACCCCAGAGAACATTAGAGCCGACAGAGATAGAGCGTCTACTGCCACAATGGCTCCTGATCATGATATCTGCTTATGTTAGTTGACAAGGGGATCTATTCTCCCTGTCCGTGGTGAAATATAACGTTGATGTAAAAGCAAACGTTTCATATGAAAATCGGCAGCTTAGTGTGGATGGTGGATCAAATTACAGAGAACATGCATCTGCCAAGTGTGAACTCATTATTTCACTTATAAATCATTCAAAAGATTTCCATTGTAAACATAAGAAATAGAGTCTCCCAGCAGCTACAGTGTAGAAAAACTGAAAAGACATGTTAAAAAATAGCATCTGAAATTGTACCTTGCCTACTCCTACACAGTTGGGTGTTTTCAATGGATCATTTTAAGACAATGCAGCAACTAAGACAGTGCAGAGGTACATTGTGTCCATGCCCAGTGTCCCTGTCTGCTCTGAACTGAATGCATGTGTATCCATCAAATATATGGTATACATAGTGCTGAGTTAGAAGATTTCCCCTGAAACACATTGAATCTACAGCTACTACACCACAGGCACAGTATTACACAGCACTTCACCATTTTGTACCGTGTATCGTGGTGCTATACAGCTTCTGCTCAGTGATGAATTCTCTGTGTGACTGAACTTGTGATATTTGTATATAATTTGTTTCCAAATGAAATGAGATTCTGAATAAATAAATAAAACTTAATAATCAACCTATTACCATGTATTGATTGATATTATGATTTATGAGTTTATTATGTAGCCATCATTCTGCTTGAGGTGTTCAGCGAGTTAGAGGACTTTGAGTTGCTGCAGCAGAAATAGATCAGTGGGTTTGTTTTTTTTAAAGGTAGGTGATGAAAGAAAAACAGGTTTGATTTTGAAACTGAAATAGTTCAGGCCTATAAAACATGAACTCCCTGACATTACAAACTGTTGTTTGTAACCTCCCCCCCGTCGATCACACCACCCTTGCTGCCACTCTTTAAAAAAATCCTGGAGGAAGTAGTGATAGTCATAATAGTGATTTTATGTACAGTATCATAATTTATATAAATTTTAAGCATGGGTGAATGAATGAAATAAAAAAAAGAGCAACAATTTTTTTTCGACACTTTGCTCTCCATTTGCTCTGATACTCCAGATATTAGTCAGCCTTTTAAAGACAATCTATCCAGCGACTGTCTTGTCAGCACCTCAGGAGCTGAAAGGACGGCCGGTCCTGAGGACAATCACGCCGTGACGGAGGTTGGATTTGGTTGGTTGAATGGACAGACACTTCAGCAGTGCTTACTCTGCACTGATGTCTTGAGTCTGATGTGAGCCTGGCACAGGGGTTCAGGGTCGGCATAAGCCCAAGTAGCGTGAGTATGTGTGTGTGAAGAAAAACAGGGCTCCAGTCCAAATGGAGCCTCGGTAGCACACAACCCGCAGGATCCTGTATGCAGCGTGTTAGTGTTAAACACAAGTCTAAATGTTTTGTGTGACCTTGTTCTTCTTTTAACAGATTTCACCGTTGTCCTCGAAGAAGCGGATAGAGAGCTGCCCCGGCGTCTCGTCTGTCCTGAATGAAACCCTCTTAAGGTGAATAGGGTGCATTAAAGTTACATGTCCCGGAGGAGCGCTGCCACTGCAGGCAGCAGATCCACAACCATAAATCACAAGCAGACAACTTTGATTTCTTCATTATCGCTTCCTGCTGCAACAACAGAAGAACAGGCATGTTGGCAGGCCTGCCGACCTGCGGATGTGCACCATAAGATTCTATTTCTGGAGCCTCGTTGCTTTTACAGATTATCTGCCCTCAAATATGGCCCCAATTCGTTCATTGCGCCACTAGCTTGACTGTTGCTGGAGGTTGTGCATATTCAAGCTTCAAAACATTGCACTGCGCATCAGTCCAACCATCTGAGGGGAGACGCTGCCTTTGGCCTGTTTTAGGAAGCAGTGTCACTACACTTTTCCAGACTCTTGCAAGAGGAGCAAACAAAAACTGCTACATGCCACAACTTGAAAATCTCTTTTGTCGGTCTCCTTGCAATCATTCCTCAACTCATGTGTCATTGCTCATTGCCATCCAAAGTTGTTGGAGGGAAACCTCAACATTCAAAGCTTTCAGACTAATGCTTTGACACTGTGCTTAGATCACGACTTAATATTTTATTGCAAGAGACATTTTTTAGGGTTCCTGAGGGCAATCACACTGAAATCCCATTGCCCACTGTTTTCATTGGCCTGTCTGGGGCTAATCAAGGACTTCCATCATCAGAATTGACATTTTCATATTGTATGAGAGAGAAAGTAGCAGACATTAGCATATTTATGAACACTGACACATTCAATCATGTGAAATGGGAAACATGGGGCAAACCCTGAGCCATCAAGCCCTGAAACAAATAGCTTATGACATGTGAGGAGAAGAGATTCCTGAATCCACTGAGACAACTTCAGCAGCTCATCTCCCAGTAAACACCACTGACACATTAACCATATTTCACTCTATTATAAACCTGGCATGTGGCGCTGGCCTCCAGATCAAGGCCCGTGATAAGACAAAAATTAAAGAATAGGATTAAAGATGGATTATCAGTGAAACACTAAAACCAGCAAAGCAGCTGCCTTTGCATAAGCCCATTGGACGCTCTTCAGGGAGACGCACTGCAGACCGATTTTGTAGATTACATTTGGTTGTTGATGTGGTGGCCTCTTGTGTGGTTGCTATTAAAAGAGAGGGATGGAGAATCTAGATGAGCTGGAGCACCCTCTTCTGGGAGAAAATCCTAACAACAGCCAGGCGCCAGGCCCTGGGCTGGGGCCTGGGACTGGACAGGCCCCAGGTGGACTGTTTAAAGGCATCTTGGTTAAGTGTGAAGAGGACAGGGCCTACCCTCCCTTAGCATGGAGGAGCTATTGTGGACATCCTCCTGAGCTTCACCAGCAGCAGCTACTGGACCCTTGTTCTTTGCCTCGCACACTGGAGTCATTTTATCCACCGGCCCCCATCTGGGGACACACAGACTCCCTCCTCAGCAAAGACTACTTGGAGACCACCTTTGTGGACATTCGGCCCGGCTCTACACTGGAGAGGAAGCTGCTGGCTGAGACACAGGACTGCCACAGCGTGTCCTACAGCATGGACGACGAAGACGACCTGCTCCCTGACTCTGACGTAAGATATGACGCCGATAAAGATTTTTTTGTTATTTACTGACAACAGTTTGTGTTGTAAATTGTAAAAATACAGTTTTCAAACTACAGTTTTCAAACAGTGATTACTAGGAAAAGTAGAGCAACTCATTTCCTTGCAGACACTGACAGAGAAAGATCATTAACACATAGTGTAAATGGGACTAACATGATTACTATAATTTTCTCTGACTGCAGGGAGCCACCCCTTTATTCATCAGTCCACACCCAAAGACATGTAGTTTGCAGTGACATAAAACAGGGAGGAGCAGTGGATCAAATTAATCATAGTGTGGTTGGTATTGTTGCTTGATAAATGACTGGAACAATGACTAAGTCATCAAAGTTCTTGATAATAATTGCTTCATCTCTGCACATGAATAATAATGACCTCTCATCAGCTCATTTCATCCATGTCTGCTTTGTTGATTGGAGGAGATTTACTTTTAAAGCAAGATAAAATCTCATATTCCCGGTCCAAAGTCTGGACCTAAAATAGACATATGTGCAGCTCATTTCAGGGCAGGCAGAAACTGAATGCTTTCTGTCAAACAGCCAGATTACATAAAGCTCCTCTCCTGTAGAGGTGCAGGTAATGACACTACAGTAGCAATGAAGGAGGCCAGTTCTATTTCATAGATCACTGAGCAAAGCACAGCCTGGAGTGAGATGTAAATTAGCTTTAAAGCGTTTACAGTGGTCATGTGACGTTCAGGGGACGTATACACTGTAGATGTCACAAATAAGTCAAAATTATTATGAAAAGTCTCCAAGCAAGGTGAAAATAAATTAAAGTTTCAGTTACCTGGTGTGAAGTGAGAGGCTGAAGGCCATTTTACAATAATTACTTTCATCAGTAACACAATCAAGTAGACAAACAATAGCATTAAAAGCATTGAAACCAAAAGCAGTGGACTGCTGCACAGTTCAGGTTTTGAGAGTTTGCTCCACAAGGACAAAATAGCAGCACACAGTGCATTACAGTTTTTTTGTCTAGCTCATTCTGAATGCTGGTAGTAGTGCAGTGAAGCCAAGGCATACAGTAGGCCTTTGGGAATAAAACCTTGCAGTGACCTCAAAGAGCCACATAACAACTTCTCCCTTCTTGCTTTGTTTCACCTCAAATGCTCAGTTACAGGAATCGAACCGACCAACAGGACTCTCTCAGTGCTTCATGATGAATTTTCACAGTGGAGCCGATCAGTATTATACAGCATGCTGCCAGGGCAGGGGAGATGGTCTCTGACTTTATACATGAACTGACTTTTGGCTCAGTATGAGAGTTCCTTGTTTGTTGTCACCATCAGAACTGATTCATGTCAACGAAAACTGCTCATGGCAAATCGGTCCTGATATAAAAGGTAGCTGAAGACAGAACAGATCAGTCCTAACATCAGAGACCCACAGACCAGCCATGTGCAGTGACTGACACACTGACATCTAAAAAAAACCTTGCAAACAACAGCGTAAATGTAGAAAGAAAATGTTTTTATATAAGTGTGCATGGTACAAAGCAATTTTAGACATCATATAAAACAAGCAGAGTAATAATATGACATGGCCAGTGCCAGAAAGGAAGTCAGACTGAATATGCAGCTGTTTCAAAAAAGATGCGTGAGTCATGAATCACCTGCGGTCAACACAGCTACGGCACATCTACACTAACCCCATTCAGTCACATTGTCTTTCAGGCACAAGCAAAGTTTAGCAGTTGCTGTGGACGACATGAACGTAATGTGAAAAAAGCAAATTCGCCCTCCGTCAAAATGATGGACGTGTGTTATGTTGTATGTTTAATGCAACTCTTAAATTGAGTTATAGTCTGTGCCTAACTTTGAGTGACTTTGGGTTTAAAGATACATTTCAGTCAGATTGTGTTTGTTACTGTGTCATAATACACACTACTAAAATCATGATCCACAGGCTGCCACAAAGTTGAAAGGAATTTGATTTGAGATGTTTACGATGTTTAAAAAATACATATTATAAAGTCTGTGTATGTTTAAAAAAGAATTATAAGATTCTATAAAATTATTTTTTGGATAATATCATCCATTAGTGGTCTGTTAATGCCTGTGTGGTGTTATTTTAAAATTTTCAGCATTTTTTAATTAGTTATTCAGACTTTGATAATATCTCGGAACTACCCAAAAAATGAAAATGGAGCTACTTTAATCCAGAGAAATAGTCCCTGTGATAGATGTTCGTTTTGGATTTTCCACAGTCATGGGGACTGTGTTCATAGAGAGAAATGCTGTGGCTGAATTTTCTTTTATTGCACTTTTTAACAGCTGTGAAATCATATTAAATTAATCTCAGTTGCAGCAGTGTGGAGACATAAATCTCAAACCTTGAGCAAATCAAAGCAAAAGAATCTGCATGAACAGACAGCATCAGAGCCTCTAACCAGTACGCAACTGAACTCTGTTTGAATCCCAGGACTCGTCCATTGATGACTTCAGTGATACAGACAGCGAGAGCAACTTCCCTCTGATGATCCCTCAGGACTACCTGGGTCTGGCCTTTTTCTCCATGCTCTGCTGCTTCTGGCCCCTGGGCATCGCTGCCTTCTACCTTTCACAGAAGGTTAACACTCACCAACACACATACACATCCATACACACACAGAGTCCTGAGCTGACAAGATATAACCTGGCAGTGCAGTTCACAGCCGAGGGTGATGTCTTTCCCTCTGCATTGTGTGTGGACGAACAACAGGTCCACTATGTTAAGTCCTGTACAAGTGTGGACATTATAGAAGAAAACAGGGAGACGTTACACCAGGGTTACTACGCACCTGGTTTAACCATCCCAGTACACACCTATGTCATGACTCAGAAAAACGGTGTCCATAACCGTCCCATCCCACGCATCATAACGGCCACAGCTATGAACAGCTTCATTATGGCTGTTCAGGTTGACAGACTGTGAACTTTAAACAGGATTTGTTTGTTTGTTTATTGCAAGTCAAGCTTTTATATTCCAATAGATGTGCAACACAAGATAAAATCTGTCAGTGAGTCAATGAAGAACCATTCACAAAACTAATTTGGACACACGCTGGAGAGATTCTAACCTACACAAATGAACCCAATCATAATAATAAATTCAGTCAAAAATAAAACAGACAAGTTTGAGAGACAGATCATTTTGTTCTTCCTCTGTAATTTACATAATAACACTCCATGGTGACTGATCTGTGTAGATGTCAGTTCCCTTGAAACTGGCTTCAAGTAGAAGATTCACTTAAGTGATATTTGTTGTTGCTGGCCTTCAATGCTGTGCTGAAGTCATCATCACATGTTATATGAAGTCAAAACAGGACAAAGGGATAGATACTATCAATAACAAATAATAATAATAATGATAATGAGTAAAATACACCAATAAATACAGTATATCATATCCATAATATCACATAATCCCAGTCTTATTAAATGTGTATTTCCAATGCCACCTGTTTTTGTTTTTGCCTCTCCAAGACATGGGAGGAAAGGATTTTTAAAAAAGTCAGTAAATTAAATATTCTGCTAATTTAGGCTACTATAACCAAAATAATCATCTCCCGAAAGTGTTGATTCGATAGCAGAAACAATTTCTTCTAACGCAAATTTGGTGACAATATGGAGCAGCTTTAAGGGCAAAGGGACAACTTCAGTGCTCAAACTATCTCATCAGTCACTATTACCAGTGGCACTATGAAAAAAAACACCAGCACCCCTACCTCTAGTCACCCATAGTTTATATAGGCATCATTCCAGCAGTGCAGGGCGGGGGGGAAAATCCCATTAATGCTTTTACAAAGCCAACTGGCAGCAAGCTGCAAAGGCCTTTTGATCAGATCAATAGCCTTCGTTAAGGTTTAATTAGAGTCATAACAAGAAGCCCCAAGGTGATAGATTTCCAATATTGTTGAGTGCTACCTAAAACAGGGGTCAGAGACAAAGACAAGGACTGGAGAGAGAGAGGAAGGAAGGAGGAGAACATGATGAATGAGGCACAAATGTCGGGTGCGATTCAGAGATGGGAGATAATATGGGTTTAGCGTGTGATTGGAATGAGTGCAAGAGGAAAGTGTAGGTTAGGGAGGACATTGACAAATGATGACAAATGCTGCCCTACCCACCCAACCACCCACCCACCCCCACCACAACCCTCTCTAATCCTTATCTCCCCCTTCTCTCTTCTTTACTCATTTCCTCAGACCAACAAGGCATCAGCTCAGGGGGATTTTCAGGGGGCCAACGCAGCGTCTCGCCAGGCCCTGTGGCTCTCAGTGCTCTCCATTGTGTTCGGAATCATAACGTACATCTGTGCCATCGCCGCGCTGATTTCCTACCTGTCTGGGAAACCACCATAAAAGCAACTCTTTCACTGGGGGGAGCTGCACATAGAAGAAACAGAACTCTTACACATAAATATCCACGTACGCCAACATATCACCTGCAAGTGTAAAGTAATCACAGTGTTTGTCCGTCAATCCCCCGTCTGCAGTCATGTTTTTAGCTACACCGAGCTGGAAAAGCCAAGAACAACAGACAGGAGAGCTGGTGTATCCATCAAAATCACCTTTAAATTGGATCAGGACATACGTAATTCAGCTCAGAGGACGTTCCTCGCATGTGAAGAAAATCGATTTGAAAGTTATTCAGCATCGTTCCATGTAGAAGAATCAGCCTGTAAGTGTTTTGTTTTATTTTGTCACCCGTGGTCTTAAGTTACCTGCTGTTCTCTCAGTCTGTGCTGTCGTCTGCATTACTGAAGTTAAAAAAAAAAGAAAAAAAACTGTGACAAGAAATGCAGATGTTATCACTGTAACAAAACAAGAGATGAATTATGAGAAGCAGAGGGAGAAAAGATGTAGGTGTATGTGGCCTCAACTGATGGGGGGGGGCAGTGTGTGGCAACAGAGACTGCAGATTTATGAGAAGGTCACAGCAAGGACGTGGCTGTGGCTAAATCCTGATGGACCTTGCTGTTGGAGGGTCTGAGCCAGCACTGTCGCTGAGGGCCGTTTCAGAGCCCCAGAGCTTTATTTTTAAAACATATGATGGGCCAGAAGCGATATTCTTTGAGAGAACCCATAATTCATCTCTACGCCTCTGGTCGGAGCGAGGGACCCACGGGGAAGACACTGCACATGCACATGAATTAGCCCATCCTGATTTCACATTCAGCATCACTCACCGTGTAGAGCTGCAGAGAGGACAGATTCTGCTTTGTTTACGCCACGAGTTGAACAAGAAACCTTATGTTTAAATAACAAAAAAATAAAAAATAAAAATTTAAAAAAACATAATGTGCCATGATATAAGAAAATAAATATAAGAGTTTAAAAAAGAAAAGCGAGGTTGTGACGTGAACACTGACCTGAGATTTAAAAATAAAGTGTACAGTAGACCTACACTGCATATACATAGGAAATGGTCAGATGGACAGAGCGTGCAGACCTGTGAGGAAAAGTGCCAAAAATATGGAGTAAACTCTCTGATGATCATTTTATGAGCTATTTAATTAATAGAAGCATCCAGGCTGCTACTCCATGATAAAAAAAATCAAATCCTTCAGGAAGTTGCTTCTTGAAGTTGGACAAACTTATTTAAAGTTGGGTCAACAAGGTAACACTTTGTTTGAATCAGCAAATGAAGAAAAAAGGAGTAGTGAAGACATGACTAAGTGAGCGCTCTGCTTGTGGTGCATGAGTTGGTAAAATCTCCATTTGGGTCACGTCTGATACCTTGACATGTACAAACCGGCTCTGGGCTCCAATCACTCAGAGTCCTAAAACACAGCAAGAGCAGCTTTTATGTGAGGAAAAAATAAACTCTGGCCATATTGGTTTGAGCTTAAATGTGCCATTAATAAAATTAAAAAAAAGTGAATAAGGGAACTCCAAACAAAGGTTTTTAAAAAATGGCTGTAAGGAAAAAAAAGTCTACATTTTCTATGTATAGTTTTTATAGAGTCCACAGCTAAACTACAAACTCTTTGAATCATGACTTTGTTTTCTGCAAACCCAGTGTTGTATCACGACTGAGCTGATAGATTTTGATCACTATAAGTGACATGTATACACACCTGTGATATCTCAGTGTCTGACCTTCGTCTGCTATCACTGTTGATGTGCTGTGATACAGCTGCACCGATCGCGTCCACACGCAGCATCGTACAGTCCTGACAATCCTGAACCACCCTCTGTCTCCACTGGACATTTACGCCAATGAAAAAAAAACGTGTTTCAGCTGAGTTACCACAATTAGTGATTTATATCAGAGCATTTAACGTGGATTGTTTTGACTGATCGCACTGACATAAAATAGGGTCTGGTCAAATTTGTCTCACTTTGTCTCACAGATAACTACTGAATGGATTCAGTGACGTGGACAACTGGCGTGAGCCAATGACGGTCAAAGGTTGTGGCAAATGAGATTTATTAGAAGAGATATTTGGTTCTTTCCCAGTTCACATCCTTGTATTATGTGTGAATATTAAACTGAAGGAAAAATCAATGAATCCCAATAAATGCACTTGTTTGACATTGATCTTTTTTCTTTTTGTTCTGGTCTTTTTTTTCCAACTGTCCTAATGTAAACCATCTTCTGACAACTGAACTTAACAAAGGTAGCCCAAAGTGGTTGTTGAATATTTTATTACAACATCGGTATTTTTATGCATCATTTAAAAAAAGACTAGAAAAAGAAAGCTGCTTCTTCATCAGAGGGTTTTGGAGTATCGCCGCCTGACAGAGTCCCTGTAGAACTGAAAGATCTTCTCTGATGCTTTCTGACTGACTGCTATACACTGCTGCAGCTGTAGAAGACGAAAAGCAAACATCAGAGACATGACAGAATATGAAAGGTCTGTGATACTACTACAGGCAGAGACAGAAAAAACATCTCATCCTCATCTGTCCTGAAGGAAATTGCTGACAGAGCCTGTACAGTAGTGGCAGATATGATGAAATATACAGCTGCTGCACAGATTTGGAAATCACACATTAGGCAACATTACGAACCTGACGCTGTGTGTCTGAGAAAAAAAACCCCAAAATATTTACTCACCTCATTTACTGAAAATGATCCTTTGGTTGATGACATCAGTACTCTGCGCTCTGTGCTGTCAAGAGCAAAGGTCATCAAAGCTCGACTTTCCTGGTGAGAGTGGAAAAAAACTTGGAGGAGTTGTACACAACTGAAATTCCACAAGTTTTTCAAAGGCGAGGTCACTCAATTTAAATTCCTCCATGACAATCATTGTATTTTCCAAGTTAATCTCTTATTATGATAAAGGACACTGAGTAAAATAAATGTCAGTGTCTTTTTTGGTTATCCATCAGGTGTATGTTCTATATTTATACTATGAAAGTTATCAGAGCCACAGTCTCCTGGGAAATAATACACAGCCTGTAATTCAGAAACCGAGCATCAAAATGAGCTGACAGGACCTCTGTAACTTTGTGAGGTCACAACAGTATAGACACTCTCAGCCCTGTCCACCTGGACCTACAAGACAACCTCATAGGATTTAGTTTCTCTGAGTGTTTAGCTAAAATCTGCTCTATTTTTACTGAATCACTTAGAAGTCAATCTGAGCCTGAGGTCAGAGCCTCCTCTCTTCTGATTGGCCCGCTGACATGTTGTCCCTAAAGCTCCAGAGAGAAGCATGAGAGGGGAGATGTAAAACTAGCTAGCATCCGGGCCAGCTAGCGGGGCTAGACACAGTCACCACCACACAGGACTAGAAGCCTATACAGAAGGTGATGATTAAGCCGGATTTCATTTGTATAAGTCTAGCGTTTATTTTTTAGCAAAAACCTCCCGACTCTACATTTAAACATGTGAAAAATGTGAAATACGGACCTCTAAAGTTCTAATTTCTTATGTTCCCAACTCCCTACATCTACATTGGTTTAGTCCAGTCCTTCTTTCAGATCTCTAACTGAAATGAGGGAGGATTTTCAGGATTGATCTGCCTATTACACGCACAAAGTACAAGATATGAGGCACAGACGTTCTCTTGGTATTTTTTAATCCATACATAGTATTTTGTTGTTTAGTCAGTTAGAAATAGAACTGACTATACAGCAAAATTACATCGTAATTACAATAAATTAACAGTAGAAACGCCCAGAAGTATGACTTGTTGAACAATTACATATATTTCTACTAAAGGACTTTTTTTGATAAATGAATATGGTAATCCGTTTTTTTTTTTACTTCAACACAAGAGATACATTCATATATATTTCATGTTCATGCAAGGGGGTGTTTTGTGCCATATGTACCTTTTCTTGAGCTGCAGTGGGGTCTGTGATGATCTGACCGTCTGTGTCGATGGCACAGGTCACTCCGCAGAACAGGCAGCTCATAGGCAGGCCTGCGTCCATGAGAGCCATGCAGGCTGCATTCAGAGAGCAGGACAAGAACTGGGGACGAGTTAAGGATGAACACTCAACAAGAAACACAATTAGGAACCATCACAGAAATGAACTCATGAGACACGAGTTGATTTCACTGAAGGATACCGAACCATCGTCGTGCAACACCTGGAGAACGAGAGTGAGGGAGGAGCGAGGGTGAAGTGACAGGAGCAGAGACGCCTCACAGGTTTCTCGGACACACTGCTCCTGTGCTCGCTCCCTGACACCTGGAAAATAGAATGAAAAATGTTGGTGCACACACTGGAGTCAGACAGAAAACCCACTGACTCGCTGAGTCCACCCTGTGGTGGGAGCTGGTACAACAGCTGGTGAACAGGAGAAGTGGACAATGGTCCTTGTAAAATGAGTTTTACCAAAAAGTCCATAGTGTGTCTGGTATTGCTAGCCTCATAAAACCCTGAAGTTTGCCCTCGATCTATTATGTTTAGGGAATCTGGTGGGAGGAACATTTATTTCAAACTGTCTAACAGCTTCTCATGTATGTCCTAATATCAACACTACATTGTAAGTTAACTAGAGGACCATGCCTCCTCTTCATGTCGGACTTTTTGAAAAATAAATTAATATCCATGCAAGAGGATCTAGACCACCCAGGCAGCATCACATCAACATCCAGCAGCTGCATCTCACAACAAATTAAATACAACTGCATGATAAAATCATTTTCCTCCTTTGATAACAACTTACTTGGGAGTCCCACTTTGGGCTGTATCAACACCTCCAGTGTCGCCCGGTCATAGATCTCCTTGCTGACCTTCACCTCAGCTGGTCCGTAGACTGCAGCCAACACACTTGTGTCTCCTTTGGATGAAAATAAAAATGTTTAGGGGGTTGCTGTTGGGTTCAGTTGGTGTTTTACCCCTGCACACAACTGAAGTGTCCACTGCAGAAGGATGATCACAGCTGCAGCATCAAACCACCGAAGCCCAGAGAGAGTCAACTATAGCATCGGTTAAAAAACAGATAGTCGGCATCATACAAAATGAGATCTTCTTCAGTCACATTCACTCATCACTCTGCTTTCTGAGATTTATGACACAAATAGGAGCAAACACTTCAGAGGCTGTTCAAAATGTTTTGCTAGGAGGAAACTGTTATAAAAAACAAACAAACAACCTTCTAGGTCTAGGACAATCAGACTACTTGACCGCTCAGTGACAAAATATGTTGTAAAGCCAACGCCTGATCTCTGCAGAACGACAACCCCCCCATTGAAAATCCAATGTGTAATTGTTTTGGTTGTGTTGTTATTGTGGTGGGATACAATGTGCAGTAAGTTCATATAGCTAACACTACTTTTTGAGACCTCAACATTACTATTATTTTGGCTATAAAATAAAAGCTTCATAAACCAGGCAATGTTTGTATCCCGTGTTTTTATCTTATCTTATCTACACACATCGAGATATGAAATATCTTTTAGTTGCTTCCATAATTACGGCCAGTTTTCACAGGCTGGGTTCAGGGCTAATAGAAGCAGTGAGCTACATGACCGCGGGAGGAAGTAGACCGAGTATCCTACTCTTTACAACCCGACTCCGGGACATATTATCTCCGGGGGTCGTCATTACCTTGGGTGAAGGAGGCTGAGCCGTCAGGTCGAGAGAGTGAACTCTGCTCACAACAAAACTCCCTGAGAGAAACACTTGAGGAGCCGCACACCTCCATCGTGATGCCACCACGGGGGAAGAGTGGAGTCTGTCGAGGGTTGATGACGTCATCTGTTTTGGCCATGGTTTGCCCCAGAGCAAGCTCTGGTTTGCCCCATAGACTGTAAATAACAGTATTGAAGAGGTAGAGCTGAAAATAAATGATGATGGGTAAATCATTTTTTCAATCATTTTGAAAGTGGTAACCAGAAGTATTAGCCAAGTCTGTTAAGACATGCTGATATTTCTTTCTTTTTTTTCAGTCTATGATTTAACTTGATGATAGCACCGACAAGTGGTTAACAAAGCAAAGAGAGGACCAGTTTAGGCTACTAAGGGCCACTACTGAGGTGTTCAGGATCAGAACAGGGTGTTTTTGTTTTTATAACCAGGTTACTCGAGATCACCACATGAATGTGTCTTTGTAAGTGATAAACAGGTGCATGGAAAACAGACAGATTAAAAAAAAATGCTTCCTTGTTTTAGTCTTCCTCAAGTATGATTGCAAGAGCAAGAGCAAAGACTTTTGAGGCACAATAAATACATGTTCTGTTCAACACTTTCTAGTCATACACAGTCTCAACTGAGCTGGAATTAATGTTTGTATTTTGTAAATGTATGTCCTTCAAGTAAAGAACATCCTGCAAAAGTTTAATAAAAGCTGTGTTTCTGTCATTAATTTTATTTAGCACTTCTTATAGCTACCTTATCCAACAACTCCACAACAACTCTGGTGGACAAGTTGTGACCTGCACATTCACCACGATATGAGATAATCATGTGACATTACGAGACAGAGTTGTTTTATAGGCAAATGCAGCTGGAACTACATTCCAGACACGGCTGGGTGGAGGGATTTCAAAAGTGCAAGTAGCTCTGAGTATTTGCTTCATGTTTCATAATGTTACATGAATATCTAATAGCGTGGTGAATGTGCAGGTCACAACTTATCCACCAGTTGTTGGATTGTGTATTTGATGAGAGGCAGGTTGACCTGTAGGCCTACCGTTCACCTCCAGTCTGTTAGCTCACATCTCTGCCCCGCTTATCTCAAAACAGCATGCACAGATAATTAAAAGTAATGAACCCACTGCTATGAATATAGAGATTATGGCAATAGGCCAATTAAAGGCCCTTTTCAATACGAGGGTTATACGCCCCCTCACATGACCTGTCACATGGCTCAAAAACCAGGAAACTGCTGCACTTTCACTTGAGTCCCAGAGAAGCAGACTGAAGAAGAGACGATCAGATTCAGCTTCAGACCAACAACTTCCTGAGAGTGAGTCGAGCTACAACACTGCTGCTTCAACCTGCTGACACTCCATACACTGAAGGTGAGTTTGACTAAAACCTGGACTCAGAGTCACAGTAAACTTCAGTCTATTCAGTAGAGGAGGGAGGGGAGCCATGACTGACTCTACTTCCTGTCTGCTGTGTTTTCAGTTTCACTCACAGACTGAATGGACTCCAGATTAGCGGAGGATCTCTGCTGTGCGGTCTGTACGGAGGTCTTCAGAGATCCTGTTGTTCTGTCCTGCAGCCACAGCTTCTGTAAAGACTGTCTGAAAAACTGGTGGAGAGAGAAACAAGATCCACTGTGTCCAGTCTGTAAGACAAGATGTTCAATGGAACATCCACCTCTTAGTCTGGCGTTGAAGAACCTGTGTGAGAGCTTCGTGCAGCTGAGAGAGCAGGGATTTTCAGAGGGTATCTGCAGTCTGCACTCTGAGAAACTCAAACTCTTCTGTCTGGACCATCAGCAGCCAGTGTGTCTCGTCTGCAGAGATTCAGAAAAACACACCAACCACAGATTCAGACTCATCCACGAAGCTGCTTCACCACTCAAGAAGGAACTCAAGGAAACTCTGGTGCCCTTGAAGAAGAAGATAAAGGGTTTTGAAGAAGTTCAAGAGAAGTTTGGTCAAACAACAAAACACATTAAGGTCCAGGCCCAAAACACAGAGAGGCAGATTAAGGAGCAGTTTAAGAAGCTTCACCAGTTTCTAGAGGAGGAAGAGGAGGCCAGGATGGCTGCACTGAGGGAGGAAAAGGAGCAGAAGAGTAAGAGGATGAAGGAGAAGATGGAGGCTCTGAGCAGAGAGATAGCAGCTCTTTCAGACACAGTCAAAGCCACAGAGGATGAGCTGAGAGCTGACGACGTCTCAATCCTGCTCAACTACAAGGCTGCAGTGGAAAGAGTCCAGCAGCATCCCCTGCTGGAGGATCCACAGCTGGACTCAGGAGCTCTGATAGACCAGGCCAAACACCTGGGCAACCTGACCTTCAACATCTGGAACAAGATGAAGGACATAGTCTCCTACAGTCCTGTGGTTCTGGACCCAAACACTGCTGGTCAACGACTCATCCTGTCTGAAGATCTGACCAGTGGGAGATATGGAGACAAACAGCAGCTTCCTGACAATCCAGAGAGGATTGATTATCACTGCTCTGTCCTGGGCTCTGAGGGTTTTAACTCAGGGACTCACAGCTGGGATGTCCAGGTTGGAGACAGTATAGTCTGGGTACTGGGTGTGTTACCAGAGTCTGAGCAGAGGAAGGGAGACAAGATAAGGTCTAGATTATGGATGTTATGGTTCAATGGAGATAAATGCAAAGCATGTTCACCATCAACTCCATTTACTGATCTCCCAAAGCAGAAGAAGAAGATGCTCAGGATCAGAGTGAATCTGGATTTCAACAGAGGAAAACTGTCGTTCTCTGATCCTGATACTAACACACACATACACACCTTCACACACACTTTCACTGAGAAGATGTTTCCATACTTTCTCATTGGTAATGTCCCATTGAAGCTGTTACCAGTGAAGGTGTCAGTGGAGCAGAGCAGTTAGAGATAAAGAGGATGATCATATTTATAACGTTTGTGGCAAGGTGAAGAGAGACCCGGGCGGGCTTCGAACCCCAGACTCCCGGGTCGGAGTCATGCGCGCTCACCAGTCGGCCAAAGGGACATCCCCTTGGCCAAGTAGCCAGGGCCCATGATCAACTGGAGGCATAGTGACAGGACCACCACTGTCACATCTCTCCCCCTCTTTTCACAAGCACGTCCTCGTGCTTCCGTGCAGGCTGCCACACAATCGGAATCCATGGACCTGCCACATGGATCCCGCCAACAACGCCAGAATGTGGCAAGGTGAAGAGAGACCCGGGCGGGCTTCGAACCCCAGACTCCCGGGTCGGAGTCATGCGCGCTAACCAGTCGGCCAAAGGGACATCCCCTTGGCCAAGTAGCCAGGGCCCATGATCAACTGGAGGCATAGTGACAGGACCACCACTGTCACACGTTGTTTATTTCTTAAAGGGAAAAGTCAGTGAATTGAACCTGTTAAACTGCACCATGTCCTCCTGCTGCCTCATTATTACACATCTCCTTTTTTACTTCTTTTTTCACCTTTTTTTTTGTAATGTAGCCTACTGAGTTATTTTTACGTTGTTATTTGTTATTATGACTTTGTGTGGAGTGATGAGATTAAAAAAATTATAAATTACTGAACATTTGATCAGTCCATTTGATCATCCATCAATCTTTATATTTTTCATCAGATGATAAAATGTCAAACATAAAAAGTGATTCTTGTTTAAATATGTGAACAGTTTGTATCTGTTATCTAAAATGTATCAACATTTCACATCAACAAAAGCTGAACGTACGTTCGTTCCTGTTTTTCATCAACATAATAAAATGTTGAAATGACTTGGATTCATATTCAGCTTCGTCTTTAACGTCTCCTGCATTTACACAACAATAAATGTTGTGGAGTAGTTTCACTACAAGTTCCTCAAAACTGAGCTGGAATGAATGTTTGTATTTAGCAAATTTATTTCCTTCAAGTTGTAACCTAAGAACATCCTGCAAAGGTTTAATAAAAGCTGTGTTTCTATCGTCATGGATCATTAATTTTATTTACAGGCAAACAGTTCCCTGATGTTCCTCCATAACTTAATACACCTGTTTGTTGACCTGCACATTCACCACACTATGAGATAATCATGTGATATTTGGGATATAAGAGCCTACTATAGGCTATGATTTAAAAATAATAATAATTCACTTCATGGTCATTTTGGAGGCTGTTTTTTATTGCCATGGTTATTTATTTATTTAATACTATTTATTCTCAATTTATTCTAACTGAGGGCTGGGGAGAAGGTGTTCAGTATATTGCATTTAATTGCATTAGCTGTGCATTGTACTTTTAATAGGAAATTGAATGCGAACATGGCGCTTTTATTTTGAAGGTTTGACAGGAAGTCGTGGTTACTGATCGTCAGACCTGCAGAGTTTGTGGCTGTGGGGTAGAAGGAGACGTGCTTAAACTGAGAGGGGGTAAAACAGTTGCAGTCGGACTCGTCCTGTCGCTCATCTCTCCTACACTTACTGTAGGTGTAGTTTCTGTACGAGGTCGACAGACAGAGCGGTTGAAGAAGGACGGAAAAGGACGGTGCAGATGGCGGCTGTGAGCAGCATGAACAAAATGTATGGAGTGTGCTACAAAGCCGTGCGTCAGATGGCGAGACTGAGGGCATCCAGGCTGCTTCAGCACAGAGCCTTCGGAGTCAGCGTGAGTCCAGATGTGTGATATTGAGGCCAGGTGTTGTTGTGCTAGTGGCTAACGTTAGCTAAACATCAGGAAAGGTCGCTGTAGCCGATGGGACGCGCTGAAGTTCGCTTTCAGTTCGTAAGTCACAAGGAAATGTGTAGTGGCCATAATGATCCACCGATACCCCTCTTGCTGCACCTGTTACTGATGCTGTGCCGTCAGAGAGGACACACGAAAACACTCAATTTTATCTGTCGCCTCGTGCTTTCCCTACACCTTCTTTTTTTTTTGATAGACACAGTAGAAACTAACTTCATGGTCGTGATGGAACTGAAGTTATCGCGATGGTTTGCTAGCTGGCAGTTAGCTTAGCTGGCAACCTTGTAGGAAAATACTTCATGTTAATCACACAAAGCCTCCACAACTTGCGTAGTCAAACTTAGCGGTCTAAATGCCAATGAACATATATGTACGCTTGTAAATATATTTGACAGCTTGACTTTGTGCGTATTTGTTGTTTCGACTCTATAGCGTTGATAGCTAGCCGGCTAATGTTCGCTAGCCACGCTCCCATTGGTTGAGGAGAGGGGCGTGAAGAGGTATAGCCCAGCCCATTGACATCTACACGCTCTGATGTGACACAAATGAATCTTAAAACTGTCATGTTGTGTTTACAAACGGTGCACTGTAAATATAGTGCTCATTTGCCACACTCCACCAGGTTGTAAACATGACTAATTGTGCCGCTGTACAGTTGCATTCCAGGGCTCCAGAATAACCCTAAATGGGGACTTTCCCTCAAATTTGAGCGTGTGCAAACAAATATTTCATGTAATTGCATATGCAGAGCGTAAATTTGCTGCACACAGCATGCATACAAAGTAGAAATTCAGTGTTGTAGATTTCTGAGCAGACGATGAGGACTGTAAAGTTTTCCATCAATATAGCCCACTCTCTGGATATTTAGCACTGAACAGTTATGACATGGTTCCCCATGTTCAATATAATGAATGGATTAGGATTGGGATAAGATGTCAGGAGATGATCATTCCAAATATTGCTGCAAATCTTTAAAATGGGAAGTGAGAACTCATACTGGAAAAATCACCTTAAACGAAAGTGGCAGAGCAGGGGCAGTTTTTTTCTCTTTTGGATGTTGTTATTAGGAGAAAGATGAATCCTCCATTGTGGTGTCAATTTTAGCGAGGGCCTTTCTTTGCCACTGCCACAGTGATGTTGTTAATAAATAATGCTTGCATTCAACCTTTCAGGCCGTGCACCGGCAGCAGCCCTTTGACTCATCACTGGAAAAACCACAGTTCCCTGGAGCCTCTGCTGAGTTTGTGGATAACCTTGAGTTCATCCAGCCCAATGTCATCTCTGGGATCCCAGTGTATCGGGTGATGGACAGGGCCGGAAATATCATCAACCCCTCTCAAGACCCTCAGGTAAAGTCAACCTGCTGGTATTTAAATGTGACCCTGAACATACAGTTTATTTATGGGTTATTATTTATGGGTATTGTATGTTTCTTTCCCACTTAGCTCTCCAAAGAGACGGTTTTGAACTTTTACCAGAAGATGACTCTGCTGAACACGATGGACCGCATTCTTTACGAATCTCAGAGACAGGTGCATTTCCTCTGCCATTTCCTTGTTCAACAATAGAGCAGTAAGAACAATGTAAAAGATTTTCCATTTATTTTCCCCACAGGGTCGTATCTCCTTTTACATGACCAACTATGGTGAGGAGGGGACACATATCGGTAGTGCTGCTGCTCTTGACCCAAGTGACATGGTCTTTGGTCAATACAGAGAAGCTGGTAAGCATCAAGCAGCACATTGTTTTAAATAATCTTTCTTGACATAATTCCTTTTATTAATTTTTTCATATATTATATTCATCAAATAAGTTTACTTACATTCAACATTCCACTTTTATGTCTTCATCTCTACATTTTTGCAATACATGATTGGTAGCGCAGCTCTGTGTTTTCAGATGGCTCTGATCAGAAGTTGATCAGTGATTTTATCTCTGGTCCAGACTTCTTAGGTAGTTATTCTAAACGGATTGCATGCTCTGGTGACTTGTGACATTTAAGACAAACAAAGCCCGTTTCAGTCAGTGAATCACATGACATGTCAACAACACACATAGGTCAAATTGTGCCAGTCAGTCTTTATGAGCAGATCACATCTGTAGAAGCAGCATCACCTGTAGATTCTGCATTCAATTAAATCAATTAACACATGGAATACACAAAGAAATGGACCTGTCAGATAACAAAGCTGCTAAATAAATAAATACAAGGATTGGTTAAATAAAAGCATACATATAATACAGCTCATCATGCTTTACATCAAATTAAACAAAATGTGTTAAAAGACTGCATTTTAGGAAGTTGTCCTAGGTTTTAATCCATTGTTTTATTATCCCTGTCTTACCCATTGCATGCTCTTCTGCCACTGTACACACTTTAAAATGTGCCTGTACTCTTGTCTTAATCACTGCTTTTCTCTGTCTTTATTAAACCCTAATTGTCAGCCATTCGTATCATCCCTCGTGACACTCACTGAGACATGAGAATTTCTATGTGTCCCTGCAGGAGTGTTAATGTACCGCGGCTTCCCTCTGGACATGTTCATGGCTCAGTGTTACGCCAATGCCGATGACCTCGGTAAGGGTCGGCAGATGCCTGTGCACTACGGCTCCAAAGACCTGAACTTTGTCACCATCTCCTCTCCTCTGGCCACTCAGATCCCTCAAGGTGAGCTGTACACTTGAGTGTGAACTTCTCCAGTCTGTCAAGACAAGCAAACACATGCAATTACAGTATATGCTCATGCTTGGATGTCTTTGTTCAGCGGCCGGAGCTGCATATGCAATGAAGAGAGAAAACATGAACCGCGCTGTGATCTGTTACTTCGGAGAGGGAGCAGCCAGTGAAGGGGACGCGCATGCCGGCTTCAACTTCTCCGCCACCCTCGAGTGCCCGCTGATATTCTTCTGTCGGAACAACGGCTATGCCATCTCTACCCCCACCAACGAGCAGTACAGGGGAGATGGCATTGGTAAGGAGCCGTGATGTGGTTTTCTGTATTTTCTGATCTGAGGCTTTTGTGAGCACACTTTTTTAATTCTTTCTCTGCTTGAACAGCTGCTCGTGGTCCAGGTTATGGCATGCTGTCCATCCGAGTCGATGGTAATGATGTGTTTGCTGTGTACAACGCCACAAAGGAAGCTCGCCGCAGAGCTGTGGCTGAGAACCAGCCCTTCCTCATTGAGGCGATGACCTACAGGTTAGTTGAGTGGTTGGCGACTAAGCATATCACTGATACATCAGTATGAGGCTCTAAACTTTACTGTAGATATGGAAAGATATGATGGTTTTTTACAGTCTGAACTGGGCAATGAATTACATTGTTTTTTATCTTTTTATTGGTCAGATAAAAATGCCTTTTTTTTTTAGATAACCATAGATAAATTATGTAAATGATGTTCCCTGTCTTAACTTGGCCATAAACTGCATAAATACAATATTGGTTCTAAGGTAAAACTAGCAGATAGCCACAGTATGTTGAAATAGATTGTCCCAGTTTGGGCAGACCTGAGGTCACCATTGTCAGCTGCTGTACAACAAAGAAAAAGTACAGTTAGATTGGTTTGATTTGTTAAGTGTGGCATTCATTCATTGGTTAAACTGTAATGTTAGACAGCAACAGACACCTACACTTGTAGTTGCATTCAGTATCAAATTATTATGTGAACTGGCTCTACTGAAGGTAATTTTAACTTTGCACTCCTATAAAATGATTTATGACAGAAAAGCAGTGTAGTTGAACTAGAGAGATGGTCATGTCATCAAGTACACAAACTGATTAAAAAGCTTGTTTTATTAGAAGAACTGTAAGCATGTAGAAGATAATACATTTTTGGCCTAGCTTTTTACAACATGAGGAAAAACATGGTTCACAAAAACCTTAAAAACAGATAAATAGCCACACCAGTGAAACTAACAACTAGGATGTATCCGATAACAAATAGTAGCCAATTTTGCTACTTCTTGTGATTCATTTGAATTTGTTTTGAGTTTGACCAGAGACATTCTAATATTTGAGAAGAGAAACAGTGAAAGAACAGATTGTGCATTTTTGCAATTCTAAGTGTATTTCTGGAAGGCAAGAGGAAATGTGTTTATCAAGGGTTGTAGAAAATGTTTTAAGCCCTTTAACTGCAGTTCCCAACCTTTCTTGCATCATGGACCAGTGTCAGACAGACACATTCCTCACAGTCCAGTGGTTGGTAACAATTTCAATGGGCCTGTAATTACAGAACATAACTTTAAAAAAAAAAGGATAAATAGACAAGTAATTCATCCTTTTTGTGCAGCCATCAGCAAATGTGCCGCAGCCATAAACTGTTTTTTATTATGGAAAGTCGGTTGAAGAAAAATATTCATCTTCATTCCTTCAGAATCGGCCACCACAGCACCAGTGACGACAGCTCAGCTTACCGCTCCGTGGACGAGGTGAACTACTGGGACAAGCAGGACCATCCCATCTCCAGGCTGAGACATTACATGACGGCCCGCAGCTGGTGGAGCGAAGACGACGAGAGGACCTGGAGGAAGCAGTCCCGCAAGACGGTGATGGAGGCGTTCGAGAGGGCCGAGAGGCGCCTGAAGCCCAATCCTGAACTGTTGTTCACGGACGTGTACCAGGAGATGACGCCCAACCTGGACAAGCAGAAAGAGGCCATGTGGAGGCACGTGCAGCAGTACAAAGAGCACTACCCCCTCGACCTGTATGATAAATAAATTGCACTCAGGACGGGACGAGTTGTGATTTTGGCGAACAAATGCAGGCGTGGTTCAGGATTGAGACTGGTGCACAACTTTTACTACTCACAAAAAAAAAGTAGTTTTGATATTACGTGTGATTTCTGTCTGCACAACGATTGTGCTTTCAAAACTGCTTCACTTCATGCCTCTGGGTTTGGTGCCTTAAGTTAAAATAGATTTACTGTCAATAGTGCAGCTCTTCTATGAATGCTGAATCACACAACGTTTCACACCACGGTTAAAAAATGACAGCAGGAAAGCAGCTGGTGTAACATTGTACACATTCAATGACCGTACAAGTCGAGCAATAAACGGTGGAGGTTTACCCCTGTTGTGTATCTTCCTTCTGTAGCTATCTTTTTCAGTGATTATGGTATTTAACAGGTTTCCTTGTGTATCACTGCAGTGACTTGTTTCACTAACATTTTGAAGACCTTACCGGTTTTAATGGTTTTTAAGCATACTCGGCCAAATTTTAGATTAGGTTTGTATGCTGCAATGCTGTTACACACTACATTGAGTCCCAGACTGTGCACCCATCTAACCCATGTTACAGTTTGGTGTTTTGTGGAAAATAAACTGTGGAACTTTCAATAGTCTTGATTGATCTTTATTTCTATTCAGATTCATCGAGTTAATGACACAACCGAATGGTGGCAAACTAGACAGTGATGTATCTTGATTGAAGTCCAGACCAAAAATATCAATGGTACAGATTATTCAACAGACATTAAACGATGGAACGTCCTCCTTTACATTTCCTCCTTGCAACAGGAAAAAGGGGGGGCAATGTCTCTGTAGCCAGTGTTTACTCTTATCACCACATCTTTTCCTCACCCGTCCAGTTCAACAAGTCAGGAACGGGCTGTGAATCCCCTTCCACAACTTCTTCATCTGCGGTGGCGAGCGCTGGTGAATCAGGATGAGTTCTTTATGCACGCACACATTTTCACGATCCTCCTCCTTCACGTCGAAAGTCTGAAAGCCTGCATGGGCCTCAGGAGAAATTCCCAGAGCCTTAGTGCACATCCCAGTGTAGACATCATCAATGGGAAAGAAGGGAATGACACGGGAAACTGCATGTAGCGGTTGCATCAGCTGTCCAGAGATAAGAAAGCCACCTCCGCCCGCATAAGCAGGATAGGGGCCGTCGTAAAAACTCAAAGGAATGTAGTATTTGATGTTGGGATCTCTGAGGGGATTTGCTGTGCTTATGACGTGACCAACATACAGCTGAGATGCTTTAGAGCCCTTCAGAGACAGCAGATAGCTGAGCAATTGCGGCGTGTTGACGAACACATCGTCATCCCCGCTGAAGACGAAGGAGGCGCGAGGACAGTGTTTCAGTGTCCACTGGATGAACATGTCCATTTTAAGCGTCAAGTTCAAGAGGGATTCTTGGAAATCCCACTGCAAGAGGTCCCCAAAATGTTTTGCTTCAAATGACAGCAGAGAGCCGAGGTCGGGGTCCTCCGCCGGGGAGCGACCCAGGAGGAAGACCCTACGCACTCTCAGTCCTCTGTTATACACCCCCTCCCTGCCCCAGGTCTCCCGCACAGCTTGTCTCCTCTCAAAGTTCCCAGGTGCCGATTTGATGGCGAACAGCAGGAAGGTCTGGTTGGCCCCGTCCCCTTCGGCAGTGGAGATGCACTTGTTGGGTTGATTGATCAAGACTGGAGAGGACCTGCAGTTCATGACCTGCACAAACTCTTTGAATAAGGCAGGGTAAGAGCTGAAGTCATGCACATTGGTTTGCAGGAGCTCTTGATTTGTCTCCCGGCAGCGAGACCACTGGGACTCCTGACTGAGCGGGTTTTTCCTCTTGTCCAGATTCCTGAGGGACAGGTACAGCAGGCGGTTCCAGTACGCTTGGTTTTGAGGAATGGTCTGTCTGAAACCATCGGAAACAGACACATTGTGGACATCAGGGCGGGGGCGGATGAAACTCTCTAGTTTGGGGGATGGTGTTTTCACATCGCTGTCGTGGATCTGCTGGCTAAGGCGTCTCCGTGGGGTTTGAGGTTCAGTCCTGTGACTGTAGGTTGTCTCCAGGTGCAGGGCTGAGTATAAAATCAGGAATAGAGTGACGAGGAGAACCATAGCGCTGAAGGAGTGAATGCGTCTCATTGGCTCGAGCTTAGTAAATGAGGCAGGGAGGTGTGTGGTTCCTAGAAATGGATCATATTTCAGCGAAGATGGTCCCGGGACCAGTCGTCTTATCGTCTTCAGGTTACACAGACTCTGTTAGCAGGTGACACACTGGCTGAACCCACTACCTGCCAATATAAATGTAAACACTGTTATGAAAATGAGCAGGTCACATGTTTGGAGGCTTTGACAGTATTAAATGCAAAGTGAGATGGCAATGTAATTTTAATCATTGTCATTTTTATTACTTTAATTGCTGACATGGTGGAAACAAATTTACATAGATAGAAATACGTGTTGCCCAAATTAGTCAGTATTTTTCAGTTAAATTTAAATAACAGATCAAGATATTTAAGCAATGGTAGATTTTATACTCTCACTCTCGAACAAAAAGTACCTTTTTAAAGGGTGGGAAAAAATTTGGGTCTTGATGTGGGGCATTTTCATTGAATATGACATTGAAACAAAGAATGGATGCTTCATGTAGCAATAAATAGTCTACACTAAGAACTCGCCAGAAGCACATAAAATAGCATGCTTTATGATGTAGCTCTGCTGTTAAATTAAAAATGATTCCTCAAAATAATAATTTCATTTTTATTCGCAGATGATGTGCATTCTCCCATTTTAGTGGGATGTACTTGAACACATCCTTCTCTCCTGTGTTTAATTAGCGGCAAAAAAAAACTCTTTGTACAAATAACAAAAGGAGAAAATTCCTGAGGGACCTCATCTATTAGACAGCGCCACAATGAGAGGAAAACACCTGAGCTCCATTAGTTTAAGTTCAAGAAACATGACATGCACACGGACACCCTGTGTACCAACTGCTTTTATAATGTCTCGTGCAGTTTTTTACTGATTATTTTCAATCAGAAAAAAAAACGATTAAAATCTGATATACCCGCCTAATTATTAGACAAGCAAACCGCGTTACAGACACCTGTGGGGCGGAGGAGACCTTTACCCAGGTGTTGAAAAGCACACAAAAAATCGAGCCAGTCATATCTAACAGTTAAAAGTTTCTACTTACCCCACACAAGACGAGCGTACATCGACGGAGCTCCGGAGCGACAGGGGAACAGGTGAGTATCCAGGGATGTGTGGGTCCTAACAAGTGAACACAGCTGCATTTTCAAGTAGGCAGCGATGTGAGGACATGCAGGAGCAGGTCTATGCATGAGGTCAGGTGATCACTTCACACGGCAGACCACGCCCAGGATGCTTTACTCTAAGGTTTATTCAAACATTTGACAGGAAACATCACTGATGTACAAATTATTTAAGACCAACTGTCTATTGACAAAAATCACCAGGAGGATACATGAGCACAGTGTTCAGATCAGTAAAGCTCCTTTCTCTTCATTGTATTGCATCGAGTGCAGGCCTTAAAAAATTTGTTTTTTTTCAGCCTGGTTATTTATGACAGAAAACAAACATGAATCAGACATTATGACAAAAAGTAACAAAAGAGAAAGAGAAAACAACAACACTTGACAATGATTCTATACAGTGGAAATCAGCTGTTCTACTCATCTGTATCAAACCATGCAAAGGTTCACAATGGTGAAGCTTTTTTTTCACCTTTTGTGTAATAAAAGCACTTTAAATGGAAGTGACAAAAACAAATTTGCTAATTATTTTATAACGCTCAATAAAAGCACAGATTTTTCTTTTTTTCATCAAATCTTTACTGTTCACATCCTGAGAACTTTGCGTTATAAGGCAGAGGGGGTATTTGCCATTGGAATAACCTCAGAAACTCTCGGCTTCTCTGCTTGGAGGCAGCTCCACAGCTGAGATGAAGTGCTGTTTAATTAGAGATGCCCTGGTATGACCTACAGTATCTTCTAGCACTCAAAAGTACCAAAAACCAATGTGACTTTTTTACTCACTGTTGGCATTTTGGTCCGTTAAGTTAATTTAAAAGCACATTTTGGAAAATATATTTTGTAGGTCAAAGTGTTAGTAAGTTGGCAATCTCTCATCCATTTTATAGTCATGAAAATAAAATAAAGCCTTTCTTATGCAAGAGTGCTGGTAAGAATATTTGGTATTGTGGCCCAGTTGTGAAAATGTGAACTATTGGGCGAATACCTGTATAATAACAATACACGACAAGATACTACCGTATGTGCAGTGTGCACTCAGGAAAATAGTGTTTATACCGATAAAGACCAACAATTTTGAGCTTTGGGTTGAGAAGATTAAAAAAGGCAAGAAAAGAAATACTGCAGATGGTAGGAAGGAAACACAGTATCTGTGGAGGAATCTAAGGGCTAATGGTCAAAGAGTTAAGATTGCTGCTAGAATGGAAGTGACAGGCTCAAGGCAAAACAAAGGGAAGCAAGTCTGTTGTTGAGGACTTGAGGAGGAACACGAAGGGAAGTCAGCGAAGGTCGCTCTCATCATCCTGTATGGTTTTCTTGATGCGGAGAAGCATGGTGGTGAGCCACTGGTCCAACCGTGAGATGGTGTCAAATTCTTTGACCTGAGACATGGACAGTAGATATGACCAACAGGAACAGCAGAGGCCAGGTCGTATATTCTAGCATTTCTCTTCTTTTTGCATTACATCACACATATTAGGACCCTCTTTAGCAATCAAATCAATTTTATTGGTACCCAACATCTCGCTCACAGATGATAATTTTGACAATTAAGCCTATTGACCCTGGAACAGCGTACAAAAAAATGATTTCAGTCGACAATGTTTAAACTTACTGATGCAGAAACTTCAAACTGCCTCAGTTAAAAACCTTGGCCCACATGCCTTTATCCTGCTGAAAGAGAAACCGTCCACTCACCGAATCAGTATAGGCGTCCACATTCTGTTCTTCATAAGCATCTAGAAGTTTCTGGTGAGATAACATTTGACAACATCGTCAGAAAGGCTGCTCACAGCCACAAATACATCCTGAGAGAAAAAGAAGCCACAATACAGAGTATACAGAGAAGGCCTTATGTGTACTATGCTATCTCATGCACATGTTGGACCTCAGTGTTACTGAGGAGCATGCAGATGTTGGCAGGTTTAAGCACTTGGGCCGCATTTCAGAAAGCAGGGATAACAGGGATAAAACTTAAGACTAACCCTGAGCCCTCAAACTCAGAGTTGTCGATTTCATAACAGGCGATAAAAGTTTGTTTAATAAACTAATTTGACCCCAAGTTCAGCTCCAGCACCAGGAGATAAAAAGCCCTCATCAGTGTAACAAAGATAACATGATTCACCATGGCAACAAGTGAAAAAAAGCCTCAACCCTCCTACTTCTCATCAGTGGAGTTAGACATATTCATAAATGCTGACACAGAATCTGAGTACTGTACATATCTAAAACAAACCAACAAAAAGCAGTACTCTAGCAGCTGCAAAAGAACGTGAGCTCTCGTTGTTGACCGAGTCAATATGGGAGTATTCATCAAAACGATAAGAAAGGTTGTTAATCAACAATTTATTCTTCGGGTGTGTTTGTGCAGGTGCAACTCAACAGGCGCAAAACAAACTTAAACAACTAAATATCTAATATAAGAATGTTGTTCAAACAGCAGGGGGTGGTAAAATTTCATTATGTCTAATAATCATGTCCTGATGGAGTATTTGTGTTGTGTGTATTTGTAATATCACTTGGTTCTTCCACAATAAGTACACCGTGTCTACCACGGCTTTCAGTCTGCAGGCAGAGGGAGAAACTCAGGGCTAGTTGGAGAAAAAAAAACCTGCCAGTGAAAAGGTTATGTTAAAGAGTATGTTGCCTCAGAGTTGTCTCAACTGACGCAGAGTCGAGCTGAACCAGCTTTGTGAAACCGAAACCCAGAGATTCCCCCAATTCTGACTCAACCAACTGAGTTTTCACTAAACCTGTTTTCTGAAAGGAGGCCCTGTTGGCTATTTTGAATAAAAACAACAACAGAGCATTGAATAAGTTAAGTTTCTCCATCTCCACACTTTCCTTGAACCCCTCTCCATCCGTGGCAGTGGGGAAAATAAGTACGGTATATAATCCCTTGTTTATTTCACTTGATCAAATGTAAATTAATTTATAACTTTTATATGATGATATTATTTCTGGATTTTTTGTTGATATTCTAAACTTGCCATTAAAAGCACAGGTCGTCCATTTCTTTGTGGGGGAGAAGACAATCGGTAGGGGATCAAATACTTATTTCCCCCACTCTACCTACATAATTACTCTGTGTTTGTGTTTGAGGACAAAACAGCACCAAGCCCTACCTTCAACAGTTTGCATTCTCTCGAGTCTGAGAAGGCCGGAAACATTTCTTCGTACTTCTGCACAGCAAGCTGGGTGACAGAACAATGAATATTAGAGCAGCGGCTCATGTTACAACTGTTGTAGGTGGACACAAGTTCTGTGCAGCGGCTTACCTTTGCATTCAGCATGTCTACACAGAAGTGACAGAGCGCTGCCTTGAAGAAGTGATCCTTGGCACTGTATTTCAGCAGCGTACTATCCATTGCATGGGTTCCGACCTGGAAAGAAATCACAATTCAGTACAGGTCAGGTTAGTTTTGTGGCTACTGACGGATAACATGGGGAGATGAAGGCTGCTGATAAGCATTACAGTACTTCACCTGTTCATAGATCTCTATAGCTTTTGGGTACTGCTCCAGCTGAGCTGCGTAGGTTGCTACTTTCAGAAGGCACTTGTTGGCTGAACTATAAAGGTGAGAAAATAAACAAGTCAATACAATATAATAATACAATGGCATGTTATGAAAAAAAAAAAAAGATGCATAGATGCGATCTCTGTAAAGAGGAAAAAACAAATCAGGCTAGAAAATCTGACACTGGAGAGGAAATAGCACTCATTCAAATCACCTGGTGGATTCTTCCCCTTTGTAATAATCTGCTGCCTGTTCATAATGAGCAATGGCCTGGAATAGGAAACCAAACAGAGCGTTATCATTGAACAAGAGATTATCACTTAAACAAACTAATCCATAGTTAAACTGGAAGCAAGAATTTACCTGAGGATTAATAGGTAAAAAACTAACAAAACAAAAACAATGATGGTTATTTAATCTGACCTTGTCGATGTCCACCAGCTCTGTCTCATATATTTCAGCGATGGTGATATGATGTTTGGCTGCGATGGTGAAGCGCCCCTGTACACAAGAAAACAACCATGAATGAGGCAACCAACAGGGAGAGTTACTTGTTACAGAAATAAAACAGATGCTAAACATACCCAGATCATAAACCATGTTAAACTCAGTCATTTTAAGACACGTAGAAGAATCCTCTGTTTACAGACTCACCATATCAGTGTAAATCTCAATAGCTCGGTTTAGGCAGTTTATGGCCTCTGTAGGAAAAAAAAGAAAAGAAATTACATTTTATGAACCTTTCACTGTAATTTTCTGTGAATTCACATCAATAAAAGAACAAGTAAAGAATACACTTATATTTAAAGGTCAAACACATTGAGGTCAACTTGCAATGTGCAGGTTTGAGATCCATTTAACAATGGTCCCGTCTAAATGTGTCAAAGGATGTGACCACTGGCCTTCATGTCATTATTTATTCATACTTTAATTCATGCTGTTTTAACAATTTGTCTGGAAGGTCTTAATGTTATTTGACATGGACTTTATGTACATGGTCTCTACTCAAACTGGTGCAGCAGCTCATAATGGCAATTACAGGTCAATTTCAGCGATTGCATAACCTACATAATCCAAGGTAGCATGAGTAATGATTACCTTGTGGATCTGCTTTCTTGAATGCATTTCCAGCATCAATGAAGTTAGTTGCTGCATCGTGTTTGCTCTGCATCTGAAGGTGAAGGCAGGCAGCTTGGGAGAATGCATTTCCTGCAGCTGAAAATAAATTACTGCATGTTAGAAGCTGGGAAAGTCTTAACATCACATAAATGAGTAAAAGGGAAATTGGTTACTGTTCAGGTTTAGTGTTAATCATCTTACCACACCAATTTTTGGCCATTTTGTACATGTTGGCTGCCCTCGCATACATGTCGCAGGCCTCTTCCAGCTTGGAGGAACCTCTGTGTGTCAGCACATGAGTTTAATTTAATACGGAGTTTATCGTCTTTGGCTTGACTCAATCAAATGACACGATTATAAGTCACAGATAGTGATGCTTCACCGATACAGACATTCACTGTTCACCTCGCCAAGCAAAAAAAAGAAATGTTGTGGAGACGCAAACTTCAAAGTTTGATTTAGTTGAGCATCATCATAACTATTATTAATAATTATAATAAATGTAAACGTACAATTACAATATCTAGCTTTACAAACTACAACCTCATGCAGCTGTAATATGCACAATCCACATAAACATCTAAGTGAGTTAATTAAATAAAAACCGCTTGAGCAAGTCTTTTGTTGTGTCCATGCTCAGCTGTGAGATGACATACTAGTCCTATCTCATTTCACCTGATGCAACTCACAAATCCGTCACACTGTGATAATGTAAACAATTGTGACTGACATGTGATTTGCACCTCGCCTCCTACTGACTATGCAAAAGAGTTCCCAGGTGATGGCGCTGCAGCTGCAAACCCCCGAGATCAAATGTTGCAGAATTTCTCTTATATAATATCCTGACCCACACTTGATATTATTATGAAGCCACCCTTAGGCACACACACTCCGGTGACTGCACCTACAACAGTACATGCAGGTTTATTCCGGTTATTCAGGTGTGTTGAGCAGGGATCCGTGTGGAGATAACGCTGCGCATGTTGATTTACTGCACCGCTGGGTAACACTTGTGTTAACACCGATCACAACAACGTGACTTCGGGGACAGCGAGGTCCAGTGTTGCAGCACTGGGTTAAGACTCTGCCTCTGGTGCTGTTTTTTTTTTTTTTTTGTCATGTTGGTTGTTGTTGTTGGTGTTGTTTTTGACAGCTAACCTCCTTCCGCTTAGTTGGCCTTAGCTTGACAGTGTTAGCTCAGCAGCAGCTAGCCGATGTACTCACCCAAACATCGCTCCGAAAAACGACTGTGATGACTTTACTTTCTTCTCGGCCTCAGCCATTAAGGCCGTTGCCTCCTTTTCTTTGCCGCTGTTATCCATGTTTGTGTCGCTGCTCTGTTTTTGACGGGGAAACGAGCAAAATGCGAAACCCAACGACTTGCTAACCAGCGCTAGCAGCAACGGGTTTGCCTTGTCACATCACCGGCAGCGAAATGACCATCACCTCCGTCATGTGACACAGGCTGCAGAAGACACTGGTGCTGCGTTCAGGTGCTGCTCGTAAAGCGCCCACTTGCCATGTTTGTTTAAGAGTAATTATGTAATATCAAACTTTAACATTTTGTAAATATTATCATAAAACTCATAAAGTATACCAAGCCACACGCACACACACAAATATTGACTTCAGTCTTTATTTTGGCGATATAATTTGTAAAGCAATGCACAAATGCCACATAGTTCTCACAATAATCTCAGATCAACTGTGTACAATAACACTGAACTGGTGCCCTTCACGTTTTCTTGTCATTTCACTTTTTTCACGTGAATAACAAACTTTATTCAGGAACTGATTTTACATGTGTTACTTGTGTAACTGAAGTAAAGCAAACTGTTGTAGAATAGCAGCAGCTTTAGAGGTGAAATCAATTAATTCTCTCAACATGTTAATTTAATGCAAATTAATGTTCTGTTAGTTTTTTTTATATTTCTGTTCCTGTAGGGTTAAATAATATGGATTCAATGCACAAAAAAGTAAAAGTGATGTAGCCTACATTTTTATGTTTGCTCAGCATTTAAATCTGGATTCATTTACTTCCTCCTACACATCCCAGTCTGTTCAGGGGTTTGTATCATCAACTGTTCTGTTTTTGATGTTAGGACTATATTGATTACGAAGCTCTTGCTTGATGGACTTGAAGGACATTTTGTGACTTGTACAATGTTCTAACAATCTTTTGTAATGACAACATTTCACAGCGGTATGAATAGGTTTGTTCCGCTTTTATTGTCCCTACATCTACTGCAGTCAGAACTGAGCACTGAGATGATGCTATCTACATCTGTAAAATGTATATCCTGTTCAAGCATTAAAAATCTATCTATCTATCTATCTATCTATCTATCTATCTATCTATCTATCTATCTATCTATCTATCTATCTATCTATCTATCTATCTATCTATGGAGACATTGCAAACACTTTGCAAGTACTAAACGAACAATTTGGTCCGCTTTCCTATCGATCAGGGATGCACCAATGTTTTCCAACTTTTCCTCATTAGACCCGTTTTTTGGTTACAACAACACACACATTCCCGCACCATTACTTTTTGTTGTTGTTGCCCAATCCTTAGAGTAACCGAGCAGCAGAGCAACTTCACTGGAGGGAGAAAGCTAAACCTCGCACTCGAGCCTGTAGTGAGAATGGATGTCGATAAGGAGCTGTGCAGAGGAGCCATAGATTTCAATCAGGCAAAACGGAAGTCTGCTGTTTCCTGCCTGTAGTTGGGTCCTGTACAGCAGCCCGTGCGAGGCTGTCCTGGAGACCCCGCGCTGCCTGCACCTCTATCGTCTCGGGTGAGTTTGTTACAAAACAGCATTTTTCTCTATTTACACGAATATCTCTAACAAAGCTGCGGTATTTATGCACTGCAGACAACCCGCAAGCTGCACCGCTACCGTCATCGACACGCCACGCCGCTGCAGGAGCCGGCAAACATGGTCATTTTCCACCGAAATTCCCAAGCATACCCCCCTCATCCAAGACTATTCCTACATTAACTCATATTTTGCTTGCAAGAGGAGACAGATAGCTCGCCACGCAATTACGTTTACACCTCTAAGCAAACTATACTGCCCTTTCTCGGTTGAATCGAGGCGCCGCTGTACGATACGAGTGTTAAAAATGTGTCAGTCGGTGGTTTGTTTTGAATGTCAAAGGCTCAAGCTAGCCTTAGTACGTCTGAATATTGTTGATAGCTGCTGCTGCTGCTTGGCTTAGCAGGCTAGCTAGCTTAGCTAACGAAATTCAACCCAGATGCATGAAAATGCGTGAAATAGGGATGAAACGGGTTTCCCGGAATAAATCGTTTTATTAAAGTAAAGTCTTAAGACAATCGCGTAGTGGTTCAATACGACGTGTTGTAACGACTTGGCAAAATATGCATGGAAAGCTCTTTGAAAACACCAGCTAGCATTGAGCTAGCCGCTTGCAGTGTCCCCATTCATATCCTGCGCACTGGCTCTGCTCTGACCGAGTAATGGCTACGATCCGCTGCGTTTTTAGAGCGGCAACCGGGGATGCGTCCCCTCTTTAACCACGGTAATATGCTCGCTTGCTTTATCTGACGACTAGCAGTGACGGTGTTTTTTAAAGTGTTGTTGTGCACAGTCGTTGAGACTTGTGGTGGATTCAGCCCCGACAGCCCGCACTCTAATCTTTCCCAGGGCTGTGTGTGAAAACCGCGCGTTTTCAGTTTGTTGTCTATTTCCATCCGCTGTTTTCTCGATGTGAGGCCAACATCTGCTTGATCTGGAGTGCAACAACCTTTATATATAAATATAGTTGCTTCTGTGTTTGCTTTATTCAGACTAGATTCGCAGCTTACTAGATGTCTGAGAGCATTAGGTGATGAAATGTTTTGAGTAGATATTGTGGTTATTTTATACTCCAAAAACAAAACAAAGAGCACGGTTTGGACCTGGTATTTAGACTGATGTTGCAGTGAACCAAACATTTACTAGCCGTTTCTATCTGTAAGTCCTTGCTTCATCAAAATTACTTATTAGTTATTTTGGACATGGAATAGTGTGGCTGAAATGCAGACTAACAATCTCAAACAGTATATTTTTAAAAATGTGTTTCTTTGACTGTTATGCACACGTGAAGAACACCTATAAATCAACACTCAAACGGTGTCACCAAATATTGAGCTGAAATAAGACACTATGATGTTGTAATAACACTACAACAGAAATATAACTATGCACATATATTATAAAAATTAAAATTGCTCATCTTTTGTTGATGCTGTTTTTATGAGTGTATTAATAATTAAATTAATTACTTCTAGTCTTTAAACCCATTTTCCTCTTCAACAGTTGTCATGGATGATGAAGACGGCAGGTGCCTTCTAGATGTAATTTGGTAAGTCATTGTTGAAGAAGTATTGGACCGGCTTGATATCGTGACAGTCTGTTCAGTCGTCTCTTTCGTCCCGTTGTGAATCACATTGTTTTCTTTTGCAGTGACCCAGAAGCTCTCAATGACTTTCTTCATGGATCTGAGACCCATGTGAGTAACATAGAGAAAAAAAAACCTCAAAGATGTCACATCTGTCAAGGCTTGTGGTTTTTAGTTTCAAAAAATGGGTTTGTAATTGATGTGATGGGGAGTGTGAGTTGTGCGTATTTTTGTTAGAGCTTGTGTGACTACGTGCTTGAGTCACTTATTAGGGTTGATGGACCCTGAAACCCACGTCATTCACTGCTTTTTATTTTTTATTTTTACTGCTTTCTCTGCTTAATGGTTGTCTTTTCTTTTTGATTGCACTATGTATGGTTTCACCCTGGCTTCCCCTTTATTAGGCTAATTCACAAAATGAGAAATGCTAATACTAACACTTCCCAACTGTGTTATTCCTGTCATTTTGCCCCCCCCCCCCCACCCCCTGTCGCTTATCTTTTCGCTGGTTCTTTACAATCTGGGTTCTTTGGGTTCTGTCCTTTCCTTGCCCTTCTCCTCCGTTTGATGGTCTGTATGTTTCTTTGTCCTGGTGGCTTTTGCCTGCTGGTTTGGGTGCCTTTGGTTTCTGTCTATCCTATCCTGGGTGGGTGTGTCTGTAGTTGGACACTGACGACCTTTTGGATGGTTCGAGTGACCCCTCCAGCTCGTTCTTCTCTACCACTGGGGTGAGTAAAATCCCCCAATCCTCCACCTCCTCCTCCTGTTTGCTATCCGTCTGTGTAGCATGCATCCCCAAATGCCCTCCCCTTTCCACTAACATACTTACAGCCTACGAGCTTTGATTTTCTGCGATGTGACAAGAGGTTTTTATGGGGTTTTCATGTCTGCAATTCTGCGTTAACTCTGTTACACTCCTCACCATCACTTCTACAGCTAGCCATCAAAACAGGACCCATCACCGGGTTTCACTTCTCTCCGTTGTCTTTCTCTTTAAGGGCCATGTTCCAGAGGTCCAGCCTGCAGTCCAGCTGTCGGCCAGCGAGCCGACAGGCCTGCCCAGAGTCAGTGTTGACCTGGACTTCCTGGAGGATGAAGACATATTGGGAGGATCCCCAGGTGGTGAAGGTGGAAGCAATGGCATTGGGACAAATCATGAGCCGTGTGACATCCTACAGCAGAGCTTGGCTGAAGCCAACATCACAGAGCAAAGCTTACAGGAGGCAGAGGCCGAGCTGGACCTGGGCTCCTTTGGAATTCCAGGCCTTACACAGGTGGTTCAGACGCTGCCTGACGCCAGCCTCTCTGGGCCTGGAGGTCCCGCCGTTGGTGTAGGCATAGGTGTTGGTGTTGGGGGAGCAGCGGCAATTTTCCCTGGGTCGGCGCCAAGCACCACTGCTACTCCCCCCAATGCCACAGCCGACATGCTGGGGTCAGTGCTCGCTCAGCAGGGCCTTCAGCTCCAATCCCAGGTCATGAACAAGGCCATTAGTGTTCAGCCCTTTATGCAGCCTGTGGGCCTGGGAAATGTGACGCTTCAATCCATTTCAAGTCTCCAAGCTCTTCCTAACGGGAGTCAGTCTGGACATTTGGGTATCGGACAGATTCAGGTTGTGGGCCAGCCCACAGTCATGACTATCAATCAGTCTGGGCAGCCAATCCTGGCCAAAGCCATGGGTGGTTACCAGCTGCACCAGTCTGGGCCAGAGGTATCAGGTGCTGGTTCCCAGGCGGGGCTTGGAGGCTCAGGAGGTGGACTTGTGATCCAAGGTAACAAAGCCACTTTGGGATCTCCAGCTTTAAATGGACCGGCTGTTTGTGTCAGCAGCACAAACAGCAGCAGTGGTGTTACAATGACGGCTCCTGCTGGCCTTGTGGGTTTTGGCAACAACCCTCTAAGTTCAGGAATTGGAGCTCAGACACAAACTCAAGGCCAAATCATGCAGAACGTGATCATCCAGCGCACACCAACACCCATTCAGCCTAAACCCCCTCAGGGGGGAGCCATCCAAACGAAACTCTTCAAACAGCAGCAGCCGCAGCAGCAGCCGCAGCAAGCACCCCAACCCCTGCAAAACGATGCCCACAAGGCTCTGGGGCTGCAGCAAATTCCAGTTTCTGCTGCTCAGAATGTAGCCTTCCTGACAGGAAAGGCAGGCTCTAATGTTGTCCTGAGTACTCAAGCTACAACACAAGGCGCGCAGTTTCAACAAACCCTATTCAAGCAACAAGGAGCACAACCATCTGGCAAGCCCCTCAGTGTACACTTGTTAAACCAATCAGGCAGCATCGTTCTACCCCCTCAGACAGTCCTGCAAGGTCAAAATCACCAGTTTCTCCTGCCACAGCTGCAGGCAGGCGGGCAGATCCTGACCCAGCACCCTGGGGGTCACATCATAACCAGCCAGGGTCCTGGTGGACAGCTCATTGCGAACCAGATTTTAACTGCAAACCAGAACATCAACTTGGGTCAGGTGTTGACTTCACAGGGCCACCCCGGGGCCGCCCACATCCTCTCTGCGCCCATTCAGCTCCAGCCCGGCCAGATGGGCACACCCACCCTCTTTCAGATGCCTGTCTCATTGGCTCAGACTCAAAGCCAGACGCAGACCCACACTGTCTCAGGTCACGCCCAGACAGTCATACAGGGCATGCCGATCCAGAACTCCCTAACCATGCTGAGCCAGGTGGAGGGGCTGAGCCCGGCTGTCACACTTCAGCCGGCCCTGCAGCCTCAGCCAGGTGGAGTCCCCAACAGCGGCAGCAGCGGCAGCACAGGAGCAACGACCATGGCTCAAGGCCAGCCAGGGGAGTGTGTCGCTGTGCTGGGTAGCACCACAGACCAGGCTGCTCATCCCACTCAGCAGCATGTGCCGCAGTCCTCTATCCTGGCCATGCAACCGGCTTCCTCTGTGTCTGCAGCTATCACAGTACCCTCCTCTTCTCCGTCCATGTCAGTGTCCACCTCTTCCTCTGTCACAGCAGTGGGGCTGGTCCCCCCTCAGGCTCAGCACAGTCCAGGGAGGTTACTGCTCACCAACCAGGGCTCCAGCATGATCTTGAGCCAGGAGTCGCTGCAGATGTTCCTGCAACAGGTCAGTGCGCCACTCTCTGCACGTTGGCTTCAATTACATCCAGTTTAACATTGTCTTAAATATCAAATAACATGCACGGAGTGATATTTTGGTCTGACTTCTTTGGTTTACTATTTTACTCCCCTTCCCTCCAATCCCCTTCCTCCTCCCCTCCCTCGTCCTGAAATGGTAAATGTACTCCTATCAGGAGCAGCAGCATCAAACAGAGAATGAGTCAACCCCCTCTGTGGGCGTACCAGCGTCTGTAATCGTCAGCAGCAACAACATCACTGCTCTGGCCCCCGCTGTCCATGACAGCCAGTTAACTGACTCTTGGGTGGGTCAGAGCCACAGTCCTTCCCCTGGCCCCTCCCACATGACAGCAGTGGTAAAGCAGGTAGAAATGCCCCTTTATGTTAAGCCCCACCCACTTGCTGCTGCTGCCGCCACGACGTTAGGGTATCTTACCTTTCCCCATCACTGCTCTCTTCTCCTCTCCTGCATTACTCATTGCTTCCATCATGGCTCTCACTGTCGCTGTGCAATCCCTATAGCAAAAAAATTACTCATTTGCTTGCAGCTTCTGTGTGTCTTTAACATCGCTTCGTTATTACGTAAAGGCATGATCATTCCAGTAGCTCATATGTATCGTGTTTAAGCCTCTGCGCTGTTTTGATATTTAACTTTAATTTTGGACTGGTAATCAAGTGCCAGTTTTTTTTTTAAACTAATGTTAATTGTTGAACTAATTGGTATTTTTTCATTCATCTATGCATTGTGTAACAGAATACAAAAACCATGCTCATGCTTAATAGAAGAACTACCAAGGTGCCAGGTGCATCCTCTTTTACCCTTTTTACTAACACTGATTCAATCAACTCACCTCGCTCAATCAAATTCGATCAGCTCACCTTCATCTTCCACATTACTGACCAATGGCTGATCAGTTGGTCCACACCTCTCAACTCACATCTCATTAATACTTGTGTGTGCTTACAGTGCCACTACCCCGTGTAACCCCTAATCTGACCACTGTAATGATTCCCAGACCAAAATGACATGCTCCCCTGCCTCTTGTCCCTCTAGTGTTTGGATCACCTATTACTTAACCATCACAGCCCAGCAGATCTTTACTTCTTGCTTTTGTCAGCGTCTTTTCGGCTCGCTAGATGATCATTGCTCCCCTTTTTTGTATGTAATCCTCCTCCTCCTCAAAAAAAAAAAAAATCATTGGGCTTCACTTACTTTTACTTCAGCAGCTACTCGATTTTAAAGTCTAACACTTGGCTTTCGTATTGTTTGGTGTTTTATCCACGTTTGTGTAATTTTGTATTGGGGCTGGGCGATAATTCCATACCTCTGGAATAATTTTCAGTGTTTTGAGATAATGAGTATGATTAGTGTGATTTAACCTCTACAAAATGAGTTACTGAGGTTTTTATTTGTCTTATGCAATGTGTAAGATCATTTTCATTGTAATAAACATCATGTGAAGTATGATTATGAACACTATAACTTGCTAGGTTATAATACGGTAATTATTCATGTCTATAACATATATCGCCCAGCCCTACTTTGTATCTAGAATCAAATCTTTAAACCATGTATTACAATCACATTTTGTATGGACTGCATGCATGTAGAAATGTAGACGTAGTGCATGTAGAACATTTTGTGTGTTTGATTTTTTTTTTTCCCCTTGGTGCTTAATATCCCACTTTCCTCTTGTGTTCATATAGTGTTTGTAAATCAGACAGGCATATCAATACATTGTGATTCCACTTCCTCCAGGTACCCTCCAGTGGACACCAGCAGCCCCTGAAGATCCAGGGCATGTCCCCGTCAACAGCCTTGACCACTCACACCACAGCACCCCCAGTGGCAGACAGTCCACAGCCTTCTCAGTCTCCTCTCACGCTGAGCCAGCAGATCCAGTCACCACACCATCAGCAGCAGTCACGTCCTCCGTCTCAGCCTCAGCCACAGTCTCAGACTCCCTCCCGCTCGTGCACGCCCTCGTCCCACCCCCCGCTCTTTATTGTCCACAACCAAATCGCAGAGTCTCCCCAACCGGCTGCGCAAGGCCAGCTGCAGCAGACTCAGCTCCAGCAGGCTCACATTCAAGTTCAGCTTCAGACTCAGCCGCGGCCGGCCTCCCAGCCAGCCCCCTATCAACAAGATATGCCTCCTGTGTCACAGTCACCTAAGCCTCCTGCTGCACCGCCTGCACAGCACCAGTTCACTGCACCTCCCGTCAGCACTTCTACTCCTGCTGTAGTGAAAACCCAGGTTCCCATCCCGGGCCTGACAGCAGAGCAGCAGCACCACCTGCAATTAGTGGGAGCGCAAATTCAGACCCTGTCAGGCATCACCCAGCCCTCACCTCAACAGAAACAGTTGCTGGATAAGCTGCACCAGGTATTGTCCCAGTTTACCTCTATATTATCTTTAATGAAGCTTTATTGCCAGTAAAACCATCGTATGTATTTTGACCCAACTCGTCATTTACCTTCCCATGCTTGAGCAGCTGAATCTCTTCAAACTGCTTGTGCTCGTGTTTTTATTTGTTCATTTATTTATTTAACTTTTTGTCCTGTTTTTCATGTCACTGTTGTAGTTTTTAGTATGTATCTCAGTTGTTGTTGTTTTTTACTTGCAAGAATTGAGTATATTTGTAATGCCTTTGTGTGCTGTAGAAAGGGTTAAATGGTGAGCTGATTATGCAGGGAAAAAATGAGATTGCAACTATTTTGGCAGTTATTGCAATTGCAACATTCAACAATCACAGTTGCAGGTGGAATAGGGATTTTTACATTTTATTGACAAAAAATACCAAGATGACGATGATGTGATTTTTGTTGCAGCTTGTACTAAACATGCTTCTCCTTTAGATCTGTAGAACATGTCTTGTAGGCCTGGGCCATCTCTGCAGTATCACAGTGCTTTTGCATTTGTGGTCTGTTCTGACATCTTTTATCTGAACAAACACAATCAGGAAATTTTAGTTGATGATTAATTATCACACAAATAACTGTGTTTGATTTAATTGTCTTTTTTCTGACTATTTCATGCCACTAACTATTATAAGCCTATACAGAGTTAAATAATACACACATACACCTCATGGAGAAGAAGAGACATTTATTGGCATTAAACATACATAGAAATAAAAATATAATTTCTGTTTGGCTTCAGGCTTTGCAACTTAATCCACGATGCTCATGTCAATAGATGCTCATCGAGTATTAGAAATGAAGCGCCTCAAGAAACACAGTGAGCTCCACTCATGTGCCATAGCAGAAGAAGAGGGTGCAAAGTGATGATGTCATTAAAAGAGCGCTATTCAAACCAAGGAAATAATGATGGAAATATGCTTTTAGTTTGATCCAGCTGCTTTTGTACAGATGAATGGAAACGATTTTCACGATTATGCCAAATAACTCAGCTCAAATAATTGCGATCAGGCAATTATGTAATAATTGTGACAGGCGTACTCCCAGTGATTCAATATGTAATGAACTCGTCAGCCTGATTCAGAGCTCATCTGATGTCAGTCAGACCGAATTCATCTGTAGTTAAACATGTAAACAAACTGTCCTGCTGTGTTTTCAGGTCCAGCAGAACATCCTGCTGCAGTCCAAGCAGCCTGCTCAGCCTCAGCCTCAGCCTCAAGCCGCCAGTCAGTTCAGTTCTCAGCAAGATGTGCCTGTTGATAAAGCTGTGATTACATCAACAGCTAGCACTGGTACACCTGCTCAGCTGCCCTCTGTGCTGAAACCGATGTCAGTGCTTGTCAAAACCCCTGCTACAGGTGAGACACCATTTACCGTTGATGATGCAAAAAAGACAGGACGCTGAACACTCCTTGAACTACTTTCCTTTATAATGATTTTGTTGTGTCTTATTTTAGCATCAAGTGACTTACAGGTATTCTCAGGAGCCCAAGGGCCAGCTGGAGCAATGGTGAATCAGACTGTCACTCCTGCCAGCCTTACCCAGCCTGCACAGGTAGGTCACATTGCAGCCAGTTCCTCCTGAAGGAATGGGTGCTTAATGCATATTATTGTGTTAGTCTACATTTTCCAACACTTCAATTTCAAACTGTTTTGAATGATTTGATGTTTTGTATTTTTGTCAGTTTCCATACTTAAAGGTTCTGAACTAAATTTCCCCACAGGTTCAGCCAAAGCCAGGAGTGATCAGCTCAGTTGGAGGGATGACTCTGGGGAAAGGAGGAATGCAGATACAGGTGTTAGGAGCTAGTCTGACTCAAATGCCTGCTCCACAGCCCCCAGCTCCAGCACAAACTCAGGTACAGTGGTGTAGCAGTGTCAGGAGCCCCCCAAGAAACTGCCTCTCATGCTTCAAGTCTCAAGGTTTTACATTTTGGGTTTGTTCTCTTACATCACAGACAACAACAATGAAGATGCCTTTCAGTGCAGAGCCCAGCAAAGAAGCCAGGTGTGTGTTGTGTATGTTTTGATAATAATTTGAACTGTTTAAAACGCCAGTTTTTAAAAATTGTTTCTCTACACACGGCTCATTGCAGGATGCTAGAACAGCTGAGGAAACAGCAGGGTTCAGTGCTTCACCCAAACTACAGTGCTCCTTTCCACTCTTTTGAGGACACACTGCACAGACTGCTGCCTTACCATCTCTACCAGGGAACTGCCAACTCCTCTCAAGACTATCAAAGAGGTAACAAACTCCAGGCCTTTGGTGCAGGTAATATACAGCTTAGCAGCCTGTCCCAAGTTGAAAGTCTTCACAATTCTTGGTTCTCTTGTGTGCAGTGGATGATGAATTTGAGAGGGTCTCCTGCCAGCTGCTGAAAAGGACCCAGGCCATGCTGGATAAATATCGCTACTTGCTCTTTGCAGAGTCAAAAGTAAGTTTATAAACCAGCATCCTAACCAAATGCCGTCTAGTCGTCCCCTTCACCCCTGAGTTGATATTGAACTGATGTTTTTTGGCCTTTGAACCTGAGCAGCGACTGGGCCCTTCGGCAGAGATGGTGATGATCGATCGGATGTTCATCCAGGAGGAGAAGGTCGCGTTGAATCAGGACAGAGTTCTGGCCAAGGAGAGACCAGGTGCTGTCCCGCTGTCTGTCATGTGCAGCCGTCTTGCAGCTGTCATGCACATGTGTATGCTAATGATGTGATTGTGTTTGTTTCATTTCAGAGGAGTTTGTAGCCAATGCGCGCATGTTGGAGAGTGTAGTTTCTTCCCAAGAGAGGTCCCCTGTGGAGCACTCCTCAGCGAGTGGAGGTGCAACCGCTGCTGCCCCTGCTCCGACACCTGCCGCTCCTGCTCCTGCCCCGCTTCCAAACATCACCCCAAACCCTCCTCCTGCACCCACCCCAGTGCAAGCCCCGGCCCCAGCCCCAGCTCCTGTCCCTATCCCTGCTCCAGTTCCTGCCCCTGCTCCAGTACCTGCCACCGCCCCTGCTCCTCCTCCCCCTCCTCCTCCTGCTGCCGCCACCCCCTCTGTCACCCACTTCCCCCCTACCAAACTGGTAATAAAGCAGGGAGGAGGTGGAGCCTCGGTGTCTTGGTCCAGCAGCTGTCCACCACCTCCAGCCGCAGCAGCAGGCAAGCCGGTGGTTGAGCCCACCAGCCAGAGCTCGTCCTTCAGTCGTACTCCGGCGGCGGCAGCAGCGTCCTCCTCCTCCTTCTCATCCTCGTCCTTCAACTCTCAAGCAGCGGACGACGACGACGCTCTCCCGCAGAGAACCAGCAAGCCGCCTATCAAGACCTACGAGGCTCGCAGGAGAATCGGCTTGAAGCTGAAGATCAAGCAGGATCAGACGGGGTTCAGTAAGGTGGTGCACAACACCGCGTTAGACCCAGTACACACACCGCAACCTCAGCAGAGCAGCCAGTCCACGTCCCAGCCTCAGCCTCAGCCTGAAGCTGTCGCGCCACATCCAAAGCCCCACCCCTTATCGACTCCTCCCACTACAGTCATTAGAACTCAGTCTCCTGTATGCACAGCTTCTTCTGCCTCATCAGTCACCATAGCAACCACTCAGTGTAACCCACCACTGAGAGGTAACGCTCCTCCCAATGCAGCCCCATCTTCCTCTACCTCTTCCTCTCATACTTGGTCATCAGTGTCCTCCTCCTCCTCCTCTTCCTCCTCCTCCACTCAGATGAATGGGACATTGGATCATCATGGTATGGGTGGGGTCAAACACAATCCTGCCTCCACTGCCAACCCCTCGCCTACCACCTGTCGCCTCCCCCTTCGGAAAACCTACCGGGAAAACATTAGCCCCCGCGTCAGACCTGGCGTCCCAGGGGGAGGAGACGAAAGTCTGTCCTACCCCAGACCCACGCCGTCACCCCCCAGACATGCGGCCTCATCTCCTCCCTCAGAGCGGACAGTGATAGCCAGTGTGAAGGTGGAGAAAAGAGGCAGGGAGGCGTCGGAGTCGAGCCACGAAACGGGCCGTTTAGCGAGTGCAATGCAGGGGCTGGACGAAGTGGACGAGGTGTTCAACCGCGGCATCAAAGCCACGCAACACCATCACCTCCCACAGCTACTGGACAAGGACGGGACAAAGGAGAGAGCGGAGGAGCGCACAGACCAAGAGACAGATGTAAGTAAATACAAGAGGGCGGGCGGGAAAAACAGACATAGGGTAGGCGGGACTTTCAGAATGGACCAGCATGCCCCTGGGCCCCCCTCCCCAGAGTCCTCCTTCACACGAGACTCTTTACTTCCTGCCAAACGCTGCAAATCAGACTCCCCCGACATGGATAATGCCAGCTTCTCCAGCGGCAGCCCTCCGGACGACTCTCTGAACGAGCACCTCCAGTGCGCCATCGACAGCATCCTCAACCTGCAGCAGGAGCCCTCTGCCCGTGGCCACCACATCAAAGGGAGCCACAGCAGGTCCCATCAACACCAAAGCCAGCGCGCAGGGGGCTCGGCAGCTTCGTCACACAGACCCTCTGTCCCGCCTCCCTCCTCTGCTTCCTCGTCGTCCTCCTTGGCCCAGCACCCTCAGGTCGGTGGCCGTGGCCACAATGGCAGCCTGGTGTCCCAGACTCAAAGCAGATAACAGCCCCTCAGCCCCAGGCCGGACTGACATGGGGGAACTAAGAGACAGATTTTAAGGCAGGGGAAGGGGGGGGACACTGTGAAAACAGTATCACTGTACTACTCTGCCAAGCTGCGTTGGCTTTGTTTGTCCATTTGAATTGTCCAGACATTTCTTTGTCATTTACAGCCTGAAGTAGACCTGTGGTGGAATAAGTGTGAGTGTGGTCTAAGGTAAAAACTGTCTCTGTTAGTTGCAGACTTGATGATGCCTGCCGTTTTTGTATGTGTTCTGTCAGTCAAGCTTGAGAAACAAGAAATTGTCAGAGGTTGCTGTTCTCTTTTTTTTCTTTCCTTTTTCTTTTCATAACTTTTTCTTTCTTTCTCATTCACTGTTCATACATTCCTTAGTGTGGCCGGAGCACCAGTCCACAACGGTTCATCTCCTGGTTTAAACGGTGTCTCGATGAGCATCAGGCAGCTTGTTTTAACAGTTCAGAAGACGGCAACCTTCTTTCACCTGGTTACCTGCAGCTGAGAGGCTGTAAAAGGTCATAATACACACATTGTTTCCTTTTATCAACCAAACGTAATCCTCTTACCACAAAGATAATGCTGCCCTTCTGATGCAAACAGCACCTGCTAAAATGACACAGCCCAGCCCTTTTATCAAGATGAAATGTCTTCAGACAGTAAAATGAAGTCAGACACTGAACTTCGCTGCTCACAAGCAGCTGCTCTTTGTCTTCAATTGGTAAAATCAAGTAGCCTCATCCTCCATTATACCTGTATTTCACATAGACATTATGTGCATTTAAAATGGAAAACACTGAGAAAATAATTAGGAAAATTGTGAGGTTTGATGTAAATGAACATATGTTTCTGTTTCTGATGTCAGGTGACTTTCCACGTTACAATTTTTAGACAACACCTCCATACACACCTGCCCCCCCGTTACCGATAATGCCGGTTAAGACTTAATGCATTTTAGTCAGCAGGGGGCAGACCAGTTTTAACTGTTGGTTTTCTGTGTTCTCAGTCTGTTTGTTTCTTCAACTGTATCCCTGCCTCCTCTTTGTGTTTTTTTTTTTTTAAGCCTGGTGGACAATTCAAACACAAGCACAAGCGTTGAGATGGAAAAAAAGGAACAATAATAATGTACAAAAAGACCGTGAGAGAATTTGAAGTATAGTATTACAGATTAATTTTGTATTGTATTTATTGTGTATAATGACACTTTTTAAAAACAAATGTACATTTAGTAAAACTGTAAATTAAACCTTGCTTCTTTTATGAAACATTGCAGGTCACCTAGTCATTTGTCCAGCTGTTTACACATTGATTCCTCTTCTGCTGGGTGCATTCCTTGAACTGACTAATGATGACTAAAGAGGACGGTATGATGGCCAGGAGGGGACGGCTGTGGTGGTGGTGGTGGTGGTGGGACGTGTCCTCTATGAGACAGCCAGCAGGTGGTGCATGGATGTGGAAAAGTGGAGCTTATTTATATGTGATTCACTGCCTGGAAGGTTCACTGAGTTTGGGAGGAGTTTATACTGTGGAGAGAGTGTGTATGTGTGGAGGGGGGGGGGGGTGTAACTGTTGCATCTGTAAACGTATGACTTGTTACAGTAGGCTGAGCAGATGAAAACTTCTTGAAAAAAATGTAAATACTTGGAGAAGCCACAGTTGCCAGGCTGCCTGCACCGAGAGGTTGTGTTTATCTTTATAAATATGCATGAGGACAGTGTGAGGTATGTCGTGCTTTCACAAAAAAAAAAAAAAACAGCTCCACCCAAATTATTTATTCACAACCCCACTCCCCCAGCTCCACACCCTCTGGCCACAGCCCAGCTCATCCCTGCCCTGAGCGGAGTGTTAGTGCTGCCCACAGTGTTGCCAGGCATCCCTGGAAGAGGAGGTGCGTTAAAGTAGCAGAAGGCAGGCAAGGGGGAGAGGAAAGTCAGCCTGAGTGTGGTTTGCCTTGTGCTCTTTTCAGCGAGCAGAGTGCGGATCCTTGGCAGTGCTGGAGCTCATCTGAAATACATTAAACCCTTGGAGAAGAAGAAGAAGAAGGATCCTCTATAGTCTCTCTGCACTGACGCTCCACGAAGGGCTCCTATTTGCCGTCTGAGGTACACCCATACATGTAGCTGCAGCTCCTTGAAGACACTGACTGTTTTTGTCTCTTCAAGTCAAAATATTTTCCAAACTCCAGAGGGCAAACCTGGAGAGGGAGGGAAAGAGAGATCAAGGTGCTTGAAGAAGAAGGCTAAGCTTTCTTCATACCACTCCGGTAAATACTCTTTTAAACTTTGAATATGTCTCTAACGCTCACCTTTTACTTTTCAGCAGAGGAAGTACCTGGTAAGTGCAAAAAAAAACACCTTATATGGAGAATTAATGCACTATGAGACCATACACACTCAATAGCCCTTTATAATATTTTTCCACATCTTCATTTTGATATTACTGCCCTGATTCTTGTTGCCTGCAAGCTAAAATTGCCACATTTCTTGTTCAATAACTGTTTTGCAATTGTGGTACACAAACCACAAGGCATTTTCCACCATCCCTTGACTTGAGAAATTGATACCAGAGCCTTAACTGAACCTCAAAGTATCACGCAAACTCTCTAAATCAACCATACTTTCAGTGCTCATGCCTGATGCCTCTAAATCTCCAGGGTTCGCCATTTTGACAAGAACTCTGTCCACACTAGTCTTGTGATATGTCAGTACTGTGTTGCCTAGTCTCCTCCAGGCAAAACATTTTTGGTCACAATTCAGATGGGATTTGAAAGGAAGTTCTTCACGGATGAGCTGCCCTCTGCCGATGCATGTCTTAACTTTTATGTCAGTCTTTCAAATAATGAGCTGTGTCTTTCAATTCCTAATCCAGTCTGTGTTTTCATGTCGACCACAGTGGAAAAAAAAGAAGATTGCTCCACTCAAGGGTTAAATGTGTGATTTTCCATGTACAGACTAACCCTTGAGAGGTCTTTTCCTTACATGAACAATTGAGCCGTGAACCTATGTCATGATGATCCAATGAGAGGAGCTGCAGGGGACTAAAGGAACGTCTTACTCATTTCACTGTAAAGAAATGAGCTGTGCCTGTGCAGGGCAGGGTTTGCAAGTTTTCCAGCGTGAACACCAGCTTTTTCCAGGCATGCACTGACAATGCTTGGCAGACTCCTGGTGGGGCTGAAACCTACTCCAGATTCCACATCCTTACTCTAGTTTGTAGCCTGACTTTGATGGTCAGGCAACGAGAACAGTGAGAAAAATCTTTTACACCTGGATTATTCACCCTCTACTTTTTTTGTCCCCCCTTTTTCAGGAAATAGAAATTGTCAGCGTTGCCACTGTTTTCCAAGAGCAAGATCCCGACTTCAAACGAAAACATCAGCCCTATCATCCCTCTCGACGTGTTGCAGAGGAGGCCTCAAGGACAACAGGGCAGTGTTTGCATAAATACAGGAAACACCTGAAGGTTCCTCAAGGTTCAGCCACAGGAAATACATCTCCAAACAACTCTGACACAACTGATTTTTGTAAAAAGCTCACAATCTCATTAGTCAATCAGCATGTCTCGCTGGGGGCGAAAAAATGTGAAGAAGGCGCCGGAGGTGATCCGCACTGTGACAGAAGGGCTCAAGTCCCTGTATCGAAAGAAGCTGCTGCCTCTGGAGCAGTTCTACGGCTTCCACGATTTCCACTCTCCCAGTCTGGAGGATGCAGACTTCGATAACAAGCCCATGGTGCTGGTGGTGGGACAGTACTCCACAGGGAAGACCACCTTCATCAAGTAAGACATCCCAGCCACGCTTCGAAACATTTGTTCACTATTGAATTGTGTGTGATTGCAAAGCAACAGTGATGAAAGAATAAATAAATCACAAGCTCTGTGTGTGACTGACAGGTATCTACTGGAGCAGGATATTCCTGGGAGCAGGGTGGGACCTGAACCCACCACTGACTGCTTCACTGCTGTCATGCACGGAGAGGTGGAAGGAGTCATCCCTGGAAACGCCCTCATCGTGGACCCCAACAAGCCTTTCCGCAAGCTCAACCCATTCGGAACGGCCTTCCTGAACAGGTGAGGGCGAGGATTTAATTCACAGTGTGTTGTGTAACGATTTCCACTCAGGGAGCCAGATGTGTACTGTATATCAGCAAGCATGTAGTGAACAGACTCCACAAGAGAGAGCCTGAGAGGAGGGAAAAGAGAGATAACAATTTTTTTTAGCTCTTTGGAATTTCAAGTCCTTGTGCCAAATTTCAGAGCAGGGAGGCACTTGCCTTATTTGTGGAAAAACCGAGAAAGGGAGCGATATCACCCGGGAGGCCGATGAAAGCAAATGTACTCGGACAGGAACTGCGATCTACGCATGTTCAAGGGGGGAGGTCAGAGGGCTCCGCTGCCCCTCAAGGTGAAGACAAACGGATGAAGTCACAGACATTGTGAGGAGGCCGAGGAAAACTGTCAGGGAACTCTGAATACTCAAGGTTACTACTGGGCTGGCTGCCAGTTATTTGTGCATGTTTTTTCCACTGTTGCAAAAGACCAAGAGAGTCACATCTTACAATAAAGCCTTGTTAGTAAGTTGCATGCACATGAAGGCCAGGAGTGACAGGAACATACAGTGCTCCTGTGAATGGCGCTCCAAACATGGAGTTCTAGTGCCAGTTTTCCAGCGGCGTTCCTCTCTCCCCCTGCAGGGTGTGTTTGTCGATGTATTTGCGTCGGTCCTTTTTGCTTTGACTTCCTGTCCTGGGAGCTGGTGCGCTCGTTAAGCTCATAAGCTACAGGAAGCGTTGTTGTTGTTCTAAGCCACACATCGTTAGCAGGCCTTATTGTTTGGTTTTGGCAGTAGTGGTCATTTTCCTTCAGGAAGCCCACAGCAATGAGAGGGCCTGCTTGGACACAATGGCCCGCAGAGGGAGGGGCGGGAGGTCTGGAGAGGGCAGCTTTCAATCTGCTTCTTAGATAACATTGGCCTCTTTGATAAGAGCTAACCATTTTTCACATGAGTTAGATTCTTTTCATCGAGAACCGACAGTGTTTTCAAGCAGAGATGACCTTCGTGACCCCGCCGTCTTATCATCGTTTATATGAGCTTTCTCTCCCTGTCTGCTCGCAATAATCACCAGGTTCCAGTGCGCTCAGATGCCCAACCAGGTCCTGGAGAGTATCAGCATCATTGACTCACCGGGGATCCTGTCCGGGGCCAAGCAGAGAGTGAGCCGAGGTGAGAGAGGTACCAAAGGTGAGGAGAGGGCATGGGGGGGCTGCAGAGACACACATCCCTGAGCGTCATCTCACAAACTCATCTCCTTGGCACGCCTGGATAACTCATGGGACTGGTTCACTCTGTCACAATAACACTTGGCAGTGGGGCAAGAAAAGCTCAGCACTGCACTGAGCAGCCATAAAATCCTCATTAGGAACAGGGCTAGGACAGACAACAACATCTGGAGGAGTGTACTAGACAGAGATAAACATCATCATCATCTCACTCTAGTTTTTTTTTTTCTTCCATTTTTCTAATCATCCACGCTTCTAGTAACACTATTCAAAACAGTATGCATGATCAACTAACAAGTTGAAATTTTTGAGTCCATCCACATTATGAAAAACACCCCACCCTCCCCTTCCCCCATCATCAGTGGTATCAGCTGTGCAGATAGTTTTGGTTTTGCAATCTGAGCTCCCTCCCTCTGCCAACACAATGGAGGTGAAGGGTACTCTGTTTGTGGTTCTCAGTAGTTTACATTTATATTACATTAAACATAATACTGTATCAACATGTCTTTCCAGAAACAGTGTCCCGGTATTTGGTAAGAAGTACCTCCAAATGAAGTTTGTGGGTTTATCCAGAATTGGATTGGGACATTGCATTTGAGAAGACAGTGCTGGCAATTTTTTATTAGATATAAATTTATCTGCACCACAAACAGCTAAAAAAAAATCAGCCACTTTCATTTGAAATATAGCTACAGAAACCAAAACTATTGTGTGGCTATACCACAGGAGGAAGGTAATAAAATGTGTTTTTTGTAATTTGGGTGAACTGAAACTACTTGTATGGTTATGTGTTTACAGAGGAAGGAATCACTCAAAAATATGAGGATTTCTGCTGGACGTGTAGATATTTAAAGTCAAAGAATTCTTTTTACATTATTAGGCTACATAAAGTGAAGCCTTGAAGTGAACAATGTGATTTGACACATACAGATAAGAGGTGTGAAGGGTTTGTGTCTGTGTCGACCTTCTACTCTCTCCTGGCCTCTGTTTCTGTTTTTTTTTTTTTCTGCACACAATACAGGTTCAGATTTCTTCATTCTTTACACTCCTTGTTGCTTCCAAACAGGCTATGACTTCCCAGCCGTGCTGCGCTGGTTTGCGGAACGAGTGGACCGCATCATCCTGCTGTTCGATGCCCATAAACTGGAGATATCAGATGAGTTCTCGGAGGCCATCGGTGCCCTGAAGGGCAACGAGGACAAGCTGCGCGTTGTGCTCAACAAGGCCGACATGGTGGGCACCCAGCAGCTCATGCGTGTCTACGGTGCGCTCATGTGGTCGCTGGGGAAGGTGTTTGGCACCCCGGAGGTTCTGCGCGTCTACATCGGCTCCTTCTGGTCAGAGCCGCTGATGGTGACAGACAACCGTAAGCTGTTTGAGCTGGAGGAGGAGGATCTGTTTGCAGACATCCAAAACCTCCCTCGCAACGCAGCCTTACGCAAGCTCAACGATCTGGTCAAGAGGGCACGTCTGGTTAGGGTGTGTGACACAGTGTGCTTCTGTTCTTTGTGCTCATTAAATGATAACTGAAACATTTTCCTGTGTAAGAACTCCCCCGGAAGAAACCTTTGCTCTGCTTTTCTGATTCCTTAGGTCCACGCCCACATCATCAGCTATCTGAAGCAGGAGATGCCTTCTGTCTTCAGGAAGGACAATAAAAAGAAGAACCTGATCTACCAGCTGCCAGTTATCTTCTCCAAGATCCAGCTGCAGCACAACATTTCTGCTGGAGACTTCCCAGATTGTACCAAGATGCAGGTCAGTCTGAATCTGTCACTACTGGGTGACTCCTTTTTCAGTTTGATTTTATTTCAACAATGAAGTGTTGAATCTCTCTAAGTCATTTTTGCCATTCCCTTTTTCAAGGAGCAACTGATGGTTCATGATTTCACCAAATTCAAAACCTTGAAGCCCAATCTGATGGCGGCCCTGGATGAGCTGCTCTCCTCTGACATCGCCAAACTGATGCCCCTCCTGAGGCAGGAGGAGCTGGAGGCAGGTGACCAACTGGGCGTGCAGGGCGGAGCCTTCATGGGGACCCGCGTTGGACCTTTCTCCGAGGGCGACCCCTTCACCGTGGAGAATGGAGAGGAATGCGGGGAGGAGGAGGACTGGGTGGTGACCAAAGACAAGCCCAAATACGACGAGATCTTCTACAACCTCGCTCCCAACGAGGGGAAACTGAGCGGCAACAAGGCCAAGGACTGGATGGTGAGCTCCCGCCTGCCCAACTCGGTGCTGGGTCGCATCTGGAAGCTGTCAGATGTGGACCGCGATGGCATGCTGGATGATGAAGAATTCGCCCTGGCAAGCCACCTGATTGAGGTGAAGCTGGAGGGGCACGGTCTGCCACCTGAGCTGCCCAACCGCCTGATCCCACCCTCTAAACGCAGGCAGAAGGGCTCCGATGCGTAAACATGCCACAGAGAGACTATTCTCTAATGGCTGTCACACTTCTGCTACTGTTTGCATTTGCCCCCCCTCCCCCCCCAGACCCATGTCAAAATGTTGTATATGTTCAACTTTTCCTTGGAGACTGAGTTTGGTCTTTTATAATGGAACATACTGTATTTAAGTTCAAGTCTTACCTTTGAGACGGTAACAAAGGCTTACTGCCAAAGATTGTGTATTTAGAAGTCACACTGGTCTGGTCGCTTCTTTTCCTTCGGCTCCTCGAAGTTTGCTTTTTTGATGTTGAACTTTTAAAAATATATCTCCATGTGTTTGCTGAGCAGAAGTAAATAAAAAAAAGCTGGCGCTCTCTAAGCGAGCAGTATTCGGCGTATATTTCACAGAGTTATAGAGCAAAAAATTATATTTAATCTTGAAATTTAACATTCCTCCTGTGACTAGAGAAGTGACACTATGTGGTAATTTGTAGGATTACAACATTATCGTCTACAAATGTATTTACAAAGACTTATTTTGCTGAAACGATTTGTTTATAGTATTCTCAACTCAACATGGCAGCACAGATCTAATAGCCTGAATGCATTTCACGTTGATGCTTTTACATGCCACCATTTTTTTTGTGCATACTTTATATGTTATTTTTGTAATGGTTTCTGTTGTTTTGTATGTGCAGGAGCAAGACCTCAGTTAGATAAAAAAAAAAAAAAACATGACATGCTGAGATGAACATTTCAACTAGACTGAATGATTGACGTATTACTACTGTGCACAGCTCCAACAAATGTTCTTATGTTAACTATTATTGTAACCAAATAAAAATTCCCTGACTGTGCTCCGTCTCTTTTGTGAGTGAAACTGTTCGTACGGACCAAGTTCTTGAACATAAAGTGTGTGGTAAAGAGGTAATAGTTGGGTGCATTTAATTTGGCGCTTTCGACAAGATTTTCTTTTCTATCAAGCTCGGTCTCTTAGTGACAGACGAGATAAACAGTGACTCACACTCTCCCCTGCCAAGTCCCCATACCACCATTTTCCGAGGCGCTCTCCCCTCTCATTCCCACCATCTGAAGCTATTTCTCTCCCTCCCTCCCTCTCTCTCTCCCACTCAAACACACACATACACAGAGTTAAGTCAAGTCCATTCCCTCTCATTCCTGGTTAGTTCAACACACTCTCACTGCTGTGCATCCTCTCAGTTTTAATCCTGTGTAAACTACAGTATGTGGTGGGAGCACAAACATGCGTCCCGTGTAGAGAATGTGTGCGTTTCACATGAGGGTTTTCCGAGATTTGCTTAAAGGAGGGGAGGCCCTCCCCGCCTCCTTGTTCCACTCCTCCATGGAAAGAAACACAAATGAGAAACAGAAGCAAACCAGCTCTTTCCTCCCGGCTCTCTCTTGCTTACAGTGACTCACATGTGAAGAATGTGGTGGGCCGGCCCAGGAGTTATTAATATCTCCTTTCCTAGGGTCCGCTCAGGCTCATGCACAGGATCTAGACACTGTACCTTTATGAAAGACTTAAACAACATCCCCCTATTTGGAGTGTTCCTGTACTAGCACTGCAGTACACCCCACCCTCTCCTGTGTGTCTGTGTGTGAGAGAGAGAGAGAAAAGGGATGGTTGTGTGTGAAAAAGTCAGACAAGGTGACAACATTCAACGAGGACTGCTGAAATCTTCAGATGGAAATCTAAGTTTCTCAACCTAAAATAATCCAAGGGGACTGAAGTTGAAGTTGTTAGTGATGCCAGTCGCCATTTTAGAGAGCAGAATAAAAAATCCCCATAGCAGTTTGAACAATGCTCGCCTGTTACATAATTAGGCAATGCTGAGTCATAAACCATCTCAAACATTTACCGCTCAAAGCAAACTCCACTGCGCTGCCACGGCAATGTGCTTCAGCTCACAGACCTACAGAGAGGACCCCCACCAACTCCAGACATCCCCATCAATAAGGCTTACTCAACGAAACCGGGGTCTCCGTGTACGTCACTCACTGTTTACATGGGGAATTCCTCACTAGCAAAAAGCTGTGATGGAAGAAACAGCGAGGTAATCCACTCTGGAGTGGGGTGACATCTGCTGGATGCAGGACTCCTGACAAGCTCGCACTGAGACTGTACAGCCTGGTGTGCTACGGTAGGTGGCAGAGTGGAGGCGTTAGAGGACAGGTTCCCATTTCCTCTATACACATGTAGTCTCAGTTGGCAGTTTATTAGGGCATTAAGCCTACGTAATTTGTTATCAAGGTTATAAAGTTCAATTTCACCATGTTATACTTATTTGAACTGTATGATAATGTTGGAGGATGGCTGTGGTGATAGAGTTTAACTGTCTAGGTCACCCACATTGATATAAACGGGTTTGGCAAAATAATAATTGGACCACACCAGACTTTGCTCTCTGTCGATTGGACCCACCACCGCGTGACTTTGTGACATTCCAGGCATTGAGAGGAGACTGTTGTTCACTCATGATGGATAAATATGGACACATGTGCAGACACATACGTAATCTGTATGTACTGTCTAGAGCTAGACTTCAGCTCTACATACTGCCTACTGTTGCAACATATCATGTCAAAATGTCATAGTAATAGAAAAATGTCATGCTAAAATGTATAATGCAAAGTACAAAGAAAAGATTAAGATGAAGATTCATTATGTGAGTAATGGGGGCGGGACTAGATAAGCTTTGGCTTCTCCCGCTTTTCCCTTTCGGTCATGTGTATTGTATTATTGAACTAAGATGATGTGTGATGATGATGATCAATTGACATACCCGAAATGAACCAAATAAATAAATAAATAAATAAATAATAGAGACGGCTATACATACAACACAATACGATTCAACGCCATCACAAACTAGTGTTTCCAGTATTACCACAAAATTGAACCAATGCTTCTCAGTAACATACAGCAGATTCTTTTGCAGGACTCTTGTATTAAACTGCATTAGTTATAGCTAGGTGTACCCAATAAATAGCTAACTGAGTGATCACTGTAATTGTTTCACATCTACACACTGGTCAAGGTGACTAGTGTAGGTAATATTCTGTACTTTTAACCTACTTTAGACCAAAAAAAGTTTTCTAATAGCTTTCCTATTCACTTGTTCTTGTACAACAAACATTGGCTCATGTCACAAAATACTACAGTAGGTTATAGAGAAATTTATTACTTATCCAAAAAGTGAACAAATCATGTTGAAAATAGTTTGGCAAGCTTAGCTGAAAATACTTCCCATTTTACCTGACCATACATGACGTATTCTGCTCTGACTAAATCAAACATTAGTATCAGAAAATTGCTGAAAAACTATGCAAAACAATCAAAAACTATTGTAGCCCCACTGAGAGAAAAAACTGTATACAGTAAGAAATGTAAAGGTAAATCAGTATACAAAAATATCTCAACTCCAACAGCCATTTGACACATGGCACATTTACAGGGAGATAAAGCTCTGGTTCCAACTTCTCGACAAACATCACACAAAAAGGCAGACATAATGGTTATTCAGAAAGAGCATTTGAAACATTTTTCGCCATCTTGGTTGTGATGAATGTTTATAGGATTTCAGCAGTGCTTAGAAACTGAAATGGTTTTTGATGTCCTTTATCTGTTTCATCATGTCACCAATTTGCCCTCCCTGTTCTCTGAGGACGTCCTGAACCACCTTCTTCTGTTGGGCGTTGAGTGAGACCGTGGTCCTGGCTGCAGGCGCGTCCTTGTCCACTTGTGTCTTCTGGTAGTCCATCTTCATGTTCACCTGTTTGATGCTGTTGTCCAGGTGTTTCAGCTGATCGTTGATGACCTGCAGCTCCTTCTTCATCTCCTTTTCGCTGTTGGACAGTATCGGCAGTTGGCTTTGCAAACTGCCGAGCACTTTTTTAACCCTGTTCATAATGGTTTCCTGGCGATACTTTGCATCTTCATACTTGTCAGCCAGCCTCTCCGCCGCCTCTCTCAGGCTCTTCCTCTCCTCCCTGCACAGAGTGAGCTCGTCCAGCTGCTTGTTCTTCTGGCCCGTCAGGAGTTTCACCCTCCTCTGCATCTCTTCGCGGGCCATGTCCTGCTTGAGGATGTACTCCTCGCGGAAGACCTGTGTGGCCCTGCTGAGGAGCTGCAGACACTCCGGCGGGGGTGGCGATGTGTCCTTGTCCCCGGCCTTAAGCACGAGAGGATTGGTGGAGCTACGTGCCAGGATGTTGCGGATGTGCTGCTCAAAGGAATCGTTGGCCAGCCCGCGCAGGGGGGAGCTGCCGGAGCCTGGACCCGGATGGGAGCAGAGCAGGGGAGGTGATGGGGGGCGGATGGAGCTCAGCAGGGGCAACATGATGCACTCAAAGCTTCTGGTGATGCAGATCATTGTGGCACCCAAAGACAGATCAGACACAATCAAAAAGCCACGAACCGGGGCTGACTGGCTGGTTAGAAGAGGTCTGGTGCAAAGAATGTGCTCCACAATACAGCGTTTCTCAGCAGCCAGCTCCTGGAGACTGTCCTTATCCTCCTCATTTGACTGGAGGAACTTCTGCAGCTTGTTGACCCAGATCAACCCCACACTGTGCACGCCCGCTTCGTGGGTGCAGTGGTATCTGTGCTGACACAGGGGGTCTCTGTGCAGTCTGATCGGGCAGGTGAAATCAAACTCTTGAGGCTCCTCGTCCTCTCCCGTGGCGACTTTGAGGGTGAGCTCCAGCTCGACGCACTCAAAAACATAGAGAGCCGGCACCGACTCTGCGCCTCGGATCCACTTCTCCACAGCCCCGGTCTCCTCCTCTTCTTCAGACTCCAGCACCACACAGTGGTACACCGTGCCCGTTTCTGTGGCTATGACCAGGATACTGGGCACACATGGTAGGCAGAGGATGGCACATGCATCGTAACCGTAGTTATCCTCTGCTGCAGGATACATGGGGAGGGGTCCGACTGGTTTACTCAGACTCACACCGTTTCCCTGGCTCGTATAGCTCACATAGGTCTCCCCATTTTCGTAGAGGATGTACAGAGGATAGACCAGCTGATCTTTGGCGCACTGTGTTGACAGCTGCCGAGGTGGGGACGACGCCGATCCGAAGTCAAACGCCACCGCTATCTCGCCCAGGGATGCTGCATAGGAGCAGACACGAGCCTGGACGCTGCTGTCATCTTCCGACTGCGACACGGGCAGGACTTTGGCCGGCGTCTGGGGCGACTTCAAGCCGTAGAACCGGATGGTGTTGTCGGATGTCAGCAGCACCAGATAGGGCTCGTCGGTCTCGCTAGGAAACCAAGACGCCTGTCGTAGACTCACCGACGGTGAACTGGTGAAGAAGCGCTCCGCCACCGGGAGGGTCCTGCAGTTGATTTCACTCCGTCCGCCCTCGAATTCAGACCTCTTGCCCCATCGCTGGGGAAGCTCCAGCACAGAGACACCCCGCTGCCCCACAAGCGCGACGTGGTGGTGCGTCGGACTCAGCAGCACCTGGCAAACCTCAAAGAGAGGAGGGTTGATGCACAGCAACGTCTGATGGTTCCCGCTGCCGCGGCTCTCCTCCGAGTTCAACTGTCTCAGGTTGGTGGTGTAAAACACGCGGTCTGCGTCGTCCCAAACGAAAAAGTCCCCGCCCAGGCAAAAGGAGAGGTTTTTAGCGATCCCTCTTTCATTTGTGTCGCGGTCCAATTCTAGCTTGTCTCGTATCTTCTTGAATATTGTGTGGTTTGGTAAATCACTCAGCCACCGCTCCGCGCCGAACGCCGCCATCTTGATCCGCCGTCTGTCGCAGATGGAAAACAGACCATGGCAACGAGCGTTTTACGACAGCCGCTTCACGACAGACGTTTAACGTATTACGGTGGCCGCTGTCGTACATTTTGCAGAATCACCATGGCGTTGAAAGAGACCGCTGGGCTGTACGAGACACTCAAAGCGGAGTGGAACAAGAAAAACCCGAACCTGAGCAGATGTGGAGAACTTCTGACCAAACTCAAGGTGGATTCTCACGTCGATTTGTCCGCATTTGAGTTTATTAGTCGAAACGGGAACATTGTTTCATTCAGGGAGAGTCAGCGCTGTTAGCAAATTTAGCATGCTAAGCTAACCAGGCTAACATTGAGCGTAGAGTTGTGTTTCCTTTGACATAATTGTTTCAGGATAAGGACGTTGCAGTATTAGCGTTTCGGTGATTGTACGTGAATTTGATTTCTCTGTCAGTCAAAAAAGTCAAAGTATATCAGCGTTGTTAGTGTTGCTAACATAGCGTACCTTTCGCTAATTCATTGTCCAGGAACTGACACCAAAAATAAACATTCGACGGAAGTTACTTGAGATGTTATTCTACCGCCGCGCTTCTCAAAGACAGTCAGACTTTACTTCGGTTGTGTTATCGTGGTGACATTGTTTCGTTTTCATTAGCCTATGTTTAATATCTCCCAATAGTTACAGGAAGAGCTTGACAGTAACGTTACATTTGATTCTGTTATGACGGATAACGTCATTCATGTAAGGATGGATTATTCGTGGCCACAAGTGACACGCCAAGTTTGAAATGATGTAGAAAATGACACCAAACTTCTCTTTACAGGTTTCATTACTGGAGCTGAACTTTTTGCCCACCACTGGCTCTGCGCTCACCAAGCAGCAGCTCATTTTAGCTCGTAAGTAAAGATGTTGTGTCAAGTTAATGGGCAACACTCAGCATGATTATGGCAAAATAGGTTTCAACATATCAGTGGTTTAGACAGATCTGTGTCTGTGTTTCAGGTGATGTCCTTGAAATTGGAGCTTTGTGGAGTATCCTCAAGAAGGACATCCCATCCTTTGAGAGATATATGGCCCAGCTGAAATGTTACTACTTTGATTACAAGTAATGTCACAGTAATTTTCACCTCTCGATGGATTTTGTGATTCATTTCTCTCATGCTTGCTCTTATACCATGTTTTCTCTATCTCTGTTGAAGGGAGGAACTTCCTGAAGCTGCCTACATGCATCAGTTGCTTGGACTGAACCTGCTCTTCCTGCTCTCACAGAACCGTGTGTCTGAGTTTCACACAGAACTTGAGAGACTGAGTGCACGAGATATTCAGACCAACGTATACATCAGGCACCCAGTGTCCTTAGAACAGGTATTGCAGTTTATTCCTATTGAAAGCACATATCTATGGGTTGATGTTACATTGTCATTCTGCAATGATGATAATTTTTGTCCACTCAGCGTGGTATTTTTTAACACTATATTTATACTGTTAGTTTCAATACTCCATGTTTGCTCTTGATTGGTTAGGTTTCATTGCAATGAGCAGACGTGCCACTGTGTAATGCATTTCAAAATATGTGGTGAAATGCTTAAAGACCAGTGATGGTCACTAATAAATTGGCACAAATTATCAAAAATATTCACTGTGATGCATGCTTTGGTCTGTGGACCTCTCTGTTTACATACGAGTATCTCTGCCTCATATAATAACTCATGTAAATTTCACTGTAACATTTTATATAATTTCCTGGTCATTTCAGTACCTGATGGAGGGAAGCTACAACAAGGTGTTTCTGGCCAAAGGCAACATCCCAGCTGAGAGCTACACATTTTTTATAGATATTCTGCTTGACACAATTCGGTAAGGATCAACATGAAAACCATCCCTGTTGTCATTTCTGCATTGTCTAATCAATACAGCTCCTTTCTTGTGCTTTACAACCAATGTAGTTGTCTATTTTCCCTTTGAAAACAGTCCTGGTTTATTAATCATACTCATATTTTATTCTAGGTCCTAATGCATCCCTTGGTTTAAAAGTGTATCTGATGTAATACAGGATCACCATGGAAAATAATGGTGTATTGCTTGTCAAAAGTGTTTAGCATGGATATGGTCTGCACTTTGAGCACCATTTGAAATTAGTGACACAGTATGTTAAAGGGACAACGAGGAGTTTCTCTGTTGGCAGAACAAAAAATTACGCGACAATAAAAAAGTCTCATATTAATGTGGATGAATCTACGTTACCCACACTTGTTAATGAGCCCGTTTTCGATAAATATATCGTTTTGTCTCTATCGACGCCACCGAATTGCTGTTTATGGTCGGGACTACGACGATAACTGAACCTCTTTGAACCTCTGACTTCAATTCTTGATGAATGAAAACATGAGTCCGTCTTGCGCCGGTAAAAGAATTTCACGATGCGCGCGGAGGCTCAAAAATGTAATGTGAAAACACTTCGCTTTTCCAAAACTCCTCGTTGTCCCTTTAAGTTGCAGGAGACAATTCTGCTCTCTTGCCTCTAATGCAACACAATGGTCAAAAGACATAACACTGGCTGATAATTTGAACAATAAGTGAAAAAGTGTCATGATAGAGAAAATTATATATTCAGCTAAGGAAAAAATGTGTTGGTTATTTTTATTTACAAGGATGGAAACCTTATTGTTTACTGTTTATTTATAATTTTTAATATTGATTAATGTAAAAGGAGATTGGGTGGAGCATTGACGTGTCTTTTAAATATAACTGCAGCTAAATCTGTGACCTTTTGCATTGCAGTGATGAGATCGCAGGGTGCATAGAGAAAGCATATGAGCAGATCCAGTTCAGTGAAGCCACTCGTGTGCTTTTCTTCAGTTCCCCAAAAAAGATGACAGAGTATGCTAAGAAGGTATGTATGCTTCCAGATAGAAATCAGACATAATTATAGTTCATATAGTATATGGAGATAACGATATGAAAAATTAAGTTTCTGCAGAGGCAACTGATTCTTCAGAATTTTATTTATTTATAAGTTGTCACACTAGGTCAGAAGATGAACATCTGTCACTAGTATTAAGATATGTTAAAGCTAATACAGCAACAAGTAAGGTGGTAGAAGATGAACATTGACTTTTGTTAACTCTTCAGATGTTCATTAACAAGTTGCTGCTGTTTAATAAACTAGAACAAAGTTCCCTCCTTGGTTCTTGCCTACAGAACATAAAATTGGTGATTGTTCTTTTCATTTCAGAGGGGATGGAGTTTGAGCCAAGATGGCTATTACTCTTTCACCAGTCAGCAGCAGCGGACAGAAGAGGTGACCATCCCCTCCACGGAGCTGGCACAACAGGTCATCGAATATGCACGACAGCTGGAAATGATTGTGTAATCCGCCTCCAGGAAACACACTCAACCATGTACAGACACACACAACGCTGATCCAATGTACAGTTCAAATGCAGTTTCCCTGAGGGTTATGACTTCATTTATTGCCAGAACTGTTTTTCCCGTAGTCTTTCACCTATCTACGGGTCTTATGTCTGGCAGTTTGCTGTCATTTTAAAAAGATGGGGAACAAACCTAAAAGTATCACAGGTGACCAGTGTATTCAGCAGTTGCTACATATGTACCTTTATTGAAGACATTCAAGGGTTTAGAAAGTTACATTTAATTCTTTTATTCAACATGCCATCCTTCAAACATTAAAAATGAGCTTCCCATGGGTCATTCCCAGCTGGTGACTGAAAAACAAGAACTTTCAAGTCCAGTATTTAATACCCTTGGCACTCAGCTCTTTTACAACCTCAACAAAGTTCATCACCATCGCCACCCTGTGACTTTGCCTTTTAGTGTCACACAAAAATTACCAACACCACACTTTTTTTTTCATTAATTCAGGCAAACTCTTTTTATATACAAAGTTCATTTTCTCGTTAGTAGAGCTCACAGAAATTTATTGCCCTTGCCTTGTATCCTAGCAACTGACAGAATTGCCATTGAAGTTTGAGTGTTTTCTAAATGGTAATGCATCTTTCTCCCTAGATGGTTTGTAATCCAGTTGATCTTACAATGCAAGTCTTTGTCTGCAATAAATGATTCAGAGAATAAACTTTTTGAATGACTGTGCATTTGAGTTTTTTTCTTACACTACAACTCTACTTTCTTTCCTTGGAAGTAAGTCTTTAAACAGGAACTAAACAATTTTCAAGTCATTCACGTACATATTTTTGATGTCTTTTCTTCTGATCTTCCATATGTTTCGGTTTCCAGCACGTGTTGCACAGGTGAGCTCATTTAAACTTGAAGGTGCTGCCATCAATCCTGTGGAATTTTTGGCAAACATGTAATTTCCTTATTTTTAATTAATAAAAGACAGTAAAAGCAAATGCAAAGACTTGACAGTTGAAAGTGTAGTGTGCAGCTCACCACTTTTGGACGTTTGGTGGCAAGCCTGTCCCTGGGTTATGTTTGCAACGAGCCTTGCAGGAACATGATGGATTCACAGTAAACTGTGGCCAGTGACCCTCACTGCAGACTTGGTGTGCAGTAGTCACTGGAGTGGCATTGTCTGGCTCCTGTCTTTCATTTTCAACATTTGCGTTTTCTTCCATAATTACATTCCTTGTATGAATCATGGGAAGGTTTCTATTAACTGCATTGTTATCGCAACTTTTCTTTGGCTTCACCGCAACAGGGTCATCTTGAGGTTGGGAAATATTTGGTTCTCCCTGGAGCATTACCTTGACATTTGCATCTGCATCTGCAGTTCTTGTACAACCCTCATCATTTGAGGGAGGTGTAGGCGTCTTCACTGCAGGGATATGTGGATGAACAGATTTATTTTGTACTTGTATACAATCTGTAGTGTCGCCATGGTCAGCTTTGTTAGGCTGAGGTATCTGTTGTTGACCGTCGTGTTTCCCAACAAGGACAGTGCAAACTTGCTGTGAACTCTCTGGGACAATGGGGACTGTTTTTTCAGGTGTTTGCTGGGAACGCTCACTGCCATCTCCTGGTTGAGCCTTTAATTTCTCTGCTAGCTTCTGCCTCAGTCTCATTTTGGCAGCTTTAGCTCTTCCTCTTTCCGATTTATCTTTGACCTTGTATTTATTGGTCACTGGTTCATTTGGCACACTGTCTTGTTTTAGGAAATGCTTTTGTGAAGTGTTCACCATACTGTTGACATGAATGTTTGGCTCACTTGATATTTGCCTTGAATGTACGAGTGGCTCCGTGGGCTGGGTGGAGGTGGCATGACTTGATGTGGCAGTTGAAATTTTCTCTACCATGTTGTGACACTGGTCAGTCACATGGCAAGGCCCCTCAGTGTTTGCTTCATTCGTAACAGGGGGAACACATGTGTAGTTTTGACTTGGTTTGGTGATTTTTGCTTCTGTCTGTGCCTGGACGTCTTGACATTGTAGGTTAACCGTGGGTACACCTCTGACTACCTGTGTGCTGCCATGAGGCAGAGCTGCTGGCATACCAAATGCAAAACGTTGTCTGTCTTGTTCCTCTTTACTCTGTAAGCTGGTGTAGTTGGCAGAAAGAAGTTCAACAAGTGGACAGTTAATTACTAACATTTTTGTGTGTAATTCCTAAAAACAAACAAACAAAAAGTATTTTTCAAATCCACAAACTCAACTCACCCAGTTTCTGTGGGTTCCATGAGATGATTAGGTCCTAGTCCTTGACTGGTTGCTGCTTCTTTTGTGGTCCCATTTTTTATATCTATATTGAAGGGATGATTTTCATTTTGTTCTACCTTTTTTGACTGTCGAGCACCCATCCTTCTTATTCAGTTTTCCTGTGAAGTATGTTTTCTTATTAGCACATTTAAAGAACAAGGCTTACCATTAAAGGAATAACTCCATCAATTAACTAAATGATCCCACCAACATTGGCCTGTAGGATCCAAAAGCCTGATGATTCCTCTGTCTCAGATAGCTCGATGAACTGTAAACCTGGATAAAATAGAATGAAAGGAGTCACTTTTTATATTTGCAATATGAATCATTGACCAGTATGGTAGCCAATAGCCTCAAACTGATAGGAAAGGCAAAGGGCATTTATTCCGAAGTAACCAGACCTGAGCTGTCAACAAGGATTACATTCTGCACTAACTTCAAACACTCAGATCTTTTCTTATCAATACAAAATTATTTTCTTGATTTTTGTTTTCAAAACGCACACTTATATTAGCCAAACACAAGACAAGCTAAATGTGCAACTCTGTTAGCGAGCGAACCGTTTGCTGATAAATAGGCTAGGAGGCTTCACAATCCTCTTAAATTGGGAGTAATTTAGTCAAATATCACCGTAACTAGTTCCTACCAACCTTTGTGGACCAGGCAGTGTGCAAGGACGATGGTGAACTTACTGCTTTTTGTTGGAAAAACCGTTAACCGTTACCATGACCACCAGTGACTGGTGCCAAGCTAAGTTTTTTTTTTAGGCTATCTGGCCTCACCTGTCAATTTGGTCAACTTTTTAATTACATTTTCCCCCTTGCCTGGTGACGTAACTTGCAGCCTAGAATCAATCGGTCTATACCTTATTTTTTCTTTTTTAATCTATGTAAGCTTTTGTTAATGTTAACATTAATAGCCTAACATGTAAGCGTTTCCTTTAGGCTAGTAAAACTCCTTTGTAAAACACGTCAGCCCTAGCCTACGTGTGTCTTCGCTTGTATGTCAGGGCGCTGTCCTTAGTTCTGATGTAGGCTGCGACGTAGTTGAGTCGGAGCGATGAATGATGCTGACCCAGTCCGGGAAAATTTCATTTGAATTTGTCGCCTCCCCACTGTCGTGAGTGAAGGAAACCACGGAGCAGGGTCTGGACCTGGGTCTGGAGATTCCCCCCCGGTATGTAACTACTACTGTTGTTGTGTCGGAGCATTTCAGGCGGCAAACTGCATAGGATACAGAGGCGTGACAATCACAAAATAGTTCAGAACAGCCTGGTGACAGCATGTAGCCCAAGCGCTGGATAACCCAAACAGATAGGTGTGCAGTGACACGTCGGATACTATAAACTTTTGCGCGGTTGGAATTTGACTGCCTTGTCATTAATGAATCACTTAAGTTTGATAATGTTACCGTTACTTCAGTTACTTTATACGACATTTAACGCTCTGCATGCCTCGAAACATCAGTGGCCGCCCGCACAGTGTTTGCTAACATGTGTGCTGTATGCTAATTAGCCTAAAGTAGGCTGCACTACACGTGCTACAGTGACACTGGTTCTGGTTTTGTTCACATAGACTATTTGGTGGCACTGAATGTATATTTATAATAACTAATTTAGAATAAGTCTCATCTACTCTCTGCATAGTTTAAACTGTGTTTGCACTTCATTAAGTCATTCAGAAATAAAAAGCACTGTCGAGCCTATTCTCACGTGTAGAACAGCAACCTATCGTGTGAAAGTATAGTGCAACATCAGATTGGCTATATTTCAGGATTTCAAACACTTAAAAAGTAATATAAAACAACTATTTTTCTTTGTCTGGAGCTTTCACAATAATTTCTAATCAATTGATTAGTAGGCGCCGTGTCTTTAAATGGAGAAGTGCTGCTGTCCATGGTGCTGAAACCTTCGTCGCTGTGAGGATCTGTAGGGAACACGCTGTCTTCTTTTGCTGCTCATGTGAGGAAAAATTAAGCACGATAAACATATCAACACAATGAGCCAGGCTGTGTTCGTGTACTACTAGTTTGGAAACATAAATACAAGCAAAGATGCAATGAAAGGGAACATACACAAGTTTTTAATTTATCTGTGTTTTAAAGTTTGTTCTGTAGAGAATTTTTGTTTGGCCCGTGATAATCAAAGCCGGAGGTCATTGAAGGTTTATCCATCTTTTCATTTAGCCTAATACCACCCACGTCACTGCAAAAAAAAAGAAAGAAAAAAAAGTGTTCACTCATAATAATTTCACATCACCCCAGTTCCACTGACAAAACCATATAGCCCACCTAGAGCCACGATGCTGTCAATGATTAGTGCGGATGTGTTGGCACAGGGCAGGTAGAGGGAGAAAGGGAATAAGCGAGGGAGTGATTTGGAGAGAGCGCGAGAGAGGGAGGGGGAGGGAGGGAGGGAGGGAGAGGGAGGATGCTGCCAGCGGAAAATGGCTGCTGCAACCTCAAGCCTATCCTGATACACCGAAACGACATCAAGGTGGAGAGAGAGAGCGAGAGCAAGAGAGAGAGGAAGAGAGAGAAAGATTAGGAAAATGAGAGCAGATGGAGAGAGAATGTGAGTGAGTCTGTGAGTGTTTCCTGAAAGGAGGATAAAAAGAGAGAGAGAGAGGAGACCCTGGGGTGGGCTGCTGCAAGCGGCGGGCAACACCGAGCCATGGAGGGCGAGTAAGTCCTTACATTTTCATTTTTAACATTGCAGATATATATTCAGCCATCCGCCAAAAAAAAAAAAAAAAAAAACGGATAGAAAGAACGCCACCGCCATCAATGTTACACCAATCCAGCATCATGCACTATTATCACAATCGTTGCTCTACAATTTAGCAGGCTGCCGAGAATAAAAACACCATTACGTAGTCTTGAATCAACAGCATACACCCCATTTCCGATATATCCATGCCAATATGTGATAAATGTTAAGCCACCTACATGTGGACCTGTGCTTTTTTAGACGACCGGCACACAAACACGCTCTTATATCAGAAATAACCGGAATAATTCAGAAGCTATGCAACAATTTCAGAACTAAATGCGTGGACAGCGATGGGTAAAAAACAGTCATGAAATCAGTCAATGTGTAAAATGTATGGGGGAAAAAGGCGAAATATGGCGAGTTTGGGACCAGCATCGCGTCATTCAAGATATGGCTACAGTAAAACGGGGGAGGGATGGAGGCGTTGTGATTTTTATCAACGTGTCTCGGGGTTTCATTATGATTTTTTAAAGCCAAACTTTATGAATGAAATGTGATTTTTTTTCTCTCTCTCTCGCTCTCCCTCATCCTCACCCCTCCTCTCCTCCTTCCCTTTTCTAATCGGCCCCCTCCCCCCATCGCTCGTTTCCTCTCTATCCTCTCACCCACTCGTTCCTTTTTTCCTTCCTCCTTTTTTTTCCACACGCGATTGCATTGTATTTAGGCCTGATACATTTTTTTCCGGCGAAACATATAGATACGGTGCGGTGTCGAGTCCCGTCTTCCTCCATCCCATTCATAAAAAATATAACATAATATCGGGGTGTGTGTTAATGAGTGCGTGCAGCAGGGGCGGAATGGAGAAAAGGAGCGTCTGGGAAAAATAATTGCAACAATTAAAATTCGGTGTGATGTGAAAATAGCAGAAAGACGCGGCTGTGCATGCATTACATGCACATGTCGAACTGCGGTGCTGAATTATTCAGCCGATCGGCGAGGGCAGAGCTTATTTTTGCAAGAATGCCGGGGCCTTTGATGGCGAATGGGTGCGTTCATTGATACATCTATCTGGGAAACACTCATTCTTCCTCCCTCCTCCCATTTGGCCAGCCCCCCCGGACCCTCACCCGCACGCATATAGCTGACAGCGAATCATCCCTGTTTTCATTCTGATATTCACCTGCAGCAGCAGAAATGTTGGAATATGAGAAACTCGGTTTATCCAATTAGGTCATGTGTTTCTCCTCATCACGTGCCAATTGTAATCACATTCAATAGCTACAGACTGTTAGAAAAACTGCTCTTTTTTTTTGTTTGTTTTATTACTCTGTGATATGCATTTGAGCTGTTATGTTGCAACGCCAGTAGGACTAGTGCAGGCCAAGCTGTCACTTTGTGTCCGCTTTGTGTGAATTTCATCATGTTATCTTAGTTCAACAAAGCTGAATTCAGTTGCTGTAGCACACAGTCATCCCCACTTACATTTGCTCTGCATTTTTTTGTATGGGGCTGTGGAAGTTGATCCAGGCTTCTCCTTTCTCAGCTGGATGAACATGTGTGTGTGTGTATGTGTGTGCTCCTATTTTTTTTTGCGTGTATTTGAATGTGTGTCCGTGTATGTTTGTCATTGCCTTGTTTAATCAGCCTGGGCCTCTGCTCGCTCTCTCGACTTCCCTGACAGCGTGCGTGTTCGTGCAGTGGTGATGACACGTGATGACTCCAGTGGCGGTTGGGTGCCCCTTGGAGGTGGCGGCCTCAGTCATGTGGTCATATGTAAGGGGCGGACCCATGACGGCAGGGGGCGGAGAGAGTACATCATACGTGGAGAACGGCTGCGAGATCGAGCAGTGAGTGTGTGCGTGTGTGTTATGGCTGTCTTCTGGTGCCACGTTGTTCCTCAACACCAACACCTAAAGACTGTTAGATGCATGTTATGTCAGGGCTTTAAGCTTTAAGGAAGGGCCGTGTCTCGACTAACCTAACCTGGTGCTTGCTTTGTTTGTGTCTTCAGCCAGTGCTGGAGTGTGCAGTGCAAAGGGGGCTGGTGTACAACAAGGTGAACCCCATCTTCCATCACTGGCGAGTAGAGGATCGAAAGTTTGGCCTTACGTTCCAGAGTCCTGCCGACGCCATCTCCTTTGAGAAAGGGCTGCAGGCTGTCATAGACAAGCTAGACAGAGGTAAAGATAACACCAGCCACAATCGCATTGAAGAATGGTTTTATTAGTCACGTTGGTGTTAGAAAATGCCCAGAGAAGCCTAAATCCTCTTTTTTTTTTACCGTGTCATCAAGGCTCTGACTCGCCCTCATCCTCCACACCAGAAGAGGCCGACACCGAGGACGATGGACAAGCTGTGAGTACCTGAGCTGAGTTTGTCATGGAGCATTTAGATCTTGTTTATGCTGCAGCAGGCCCTCGGGGTAGTTATTGGTGGGTTTTCTTTTTGACTTTGTTGAATGACATGCGGCCTCTGCCAGTCCCATACAGGAAGTGAGTCGTCATCCAACAGCAGAAAGGAGATGCTTCCCAAACCCATCACCATAGTGACGAGTGAGTCGTCGTCTTCCTGCTTCGTGCGACCAGACGAGTTTAGTTTTGGATCCGGCCATGCTGTCACCACTCAAACACCTGCTCAGGTAGAACAGCACCTTCTGGTTCTTCGCTGTGATAACATGACACTGTCGATTTAATATTCATTTGATTCTTTTCTGTACGTGTTCTTGTCATACTTCTGATTACTAGAGTTCTTGGAATTTTTTCTGAGAACCACCACCATTATGTGTGTTATTTCTACATCTCATCCACATTGTAAATTAATTATTAAGACATTTTACTCAGAAAAAACACAGATTTGGTAGATTTTCTATGCTTCTGTCTCCACCTTGAACTCTCCAACTACAGCAGAGATGTATTTTTTAGACATCTCATCGATGAAACATTATAAAATGTGGGCTTCTTGATCACTTGTGCATCTAGACTTATCCCAGAGATGAAAACCTTGTGTAAGAGCTGCCACAGTACACACTGTTCCTGACTCACCCTGTAATCCTATACCCTCTCCACAGATCCACACTAGGCCGGGACAGCACCAGCTCTCACAAATGACGGCTGTGTTGAATCCCCCTGCACCCCCGCCCCCACCTCCTGCTCCACCTACTCCTCCTGTGGGTCCCCCGGCCTCGTCCCCTCTGTCCCCCCTCTCACCCACCATTTCTCTGCTGGAAGAGGGAGACCTTCGCAGCGTGGACCCTTGCAAAGACCTGTGGGGCTCTAGAGGTTATGAGGATTACCGCAGGGCGGGGTCCACCAGGACTATGGTCGGCGGGCTGACTGGGGGTGTGGTCGTCGGTGGTGGAGGGAGTCTGCAGGACAAATCGGACCTGTGCGTGGTTCGCTTTGAGAAGGAGCTGGCGGGAGTGGGGACGGCGGGCTGCGACGTGACAGTGAGCTTGGATAGCAAAGCCTCCCAGCGCCTGTCCTCATCTTCGCCTACCTGTATGTCAATGCCCAATGCTGTGTCAGGCGTGTCCTCAGGTGCCGGCTCGCCCCAGGAGACGGGAAAAGGCTCGCCCTCTCCGTGCTGCATCCACACCTCACTGGCCACGCCTCGGTCGCGGACTCGTAAGAGAGGAGGAGGGGCCAGCAGCGGCGGCGGCAGCGACCCGGGGGCAATCTCCCCCGACGACGACAGCCCGTGTCCTCAGGCTTCGTCATCGTGCTCATCTCGCTGCGTGTACTGCCGCTCTGTTTTCAGCGCTTCGGAGAACGGGCGGGGCCGCTGCAGAGACGCCCCGGACCCCGCCCTGCACTGCCTGCGCCAGTGGACCTGTGTGTGGTGCGCAGAGAGTCTGCTCTACCACTGCATGTCGGACTCTGAGGGAGAGTTTTGGGAGCCTTGCTCGTGCGATGACTCACTGGGGGGCCACCCGCACCCTCTCTGCTGTGCCCGCTGGTTGGCCCTCCTGGCCCTCTCGCTCTTCGTGCCCTGCATGTGCTGCTACCTGCCTTTGCGCGCCTGCCTGCGGTGTGGGGAGAGGTGTGGCTGCTGTGGGGGAAAGCACAAGGCGGTCCGATGAGGCCAGGCCGGGGGGGGTAGGGGGGGTGGGAGGGGTTCCCTGGACGAAGAGGGGTTGGGTGTAGAGAAGAGAGAGCATCTTTAAGAGACGCAGGAGCTGAAGCTTAGCAGGTGGAATAGTGCTCTCGGTCGACCCAGACCCCTGACGCGGCCCTCCGAAGCCCCACGGCCTTCCACTGCATTCCGCTCTTTCTCTTTTTAACCTGGGGCCTTCCTCACTGGTCCATGCCTGCTGAGGGTGCACTGCACTCAGACCAGGCTCTGTGGGAGTCATCTGGAGCCTTCATAGTGGATTTACTGTGGGTTGGCTGATCTAGAGTTAACAGTCAGAAAACTTTATCACGTGAAGAGTGGCAGAGGCAAACGATGATGTGTACACTGTTTCAAATGTCTGTTTTTTTTGTTTGTTTGTTTTTTTATTTAGAAAGAAAAACACAAAAAACAAAAGATGTTTATATATATGATTGTAATAATTTTAATTGGTATATTTTATTAAATGTAAAACATATTGACAGAATCCCCCAGTGGCACACACTATCACGTATTCACAAACAGGAGATCTTGGGGAGGTCATTTGTTTCATGTTGGCCTGTTTATCAGTCAGATGAACAGATGTCACCCTTTACCTCTAATTTTACCTCAGATGTTACACAAACCCTGGTCAAGACGACTGGAGAGAGTTTGGAGAGCTGAGCAAAAGTGAATGCAGTCTTCAAAAAAAAAAAAGTATTAGCATCTGAGACCACTAAAGTTGTCTTTTGGTTCAAGTAGTCGACCACAGTGGGGAAGAGGTTATCAAATGCAAAGGGACAATTATTGTTAAGGGAAGTTGCAATGACAACCACAAAGACTTAAAAGTCATAATGTGATTCATTATGGTCCTTTGTAACCAAACGCAAGATTATTTTTTTTGTTTTCTGAAAGAAAAAAGAAAAAAAAAATCAAGAATGTGTGTTGAACATTTAACACCCTCATTTTACACATTTCTTTCATATTTCCACATATTTTCAATATCAGTCATAGAAAACATCACATCCAACCACTGTACTTGTTGAATCAGTCAAGGTGCTTACAAATGAGGCCTCTGAGCGAGTCTATTCTACCTAATGTACACAATGACCGGCCAGTCCCAACCCCAAAGAGAAACTAAACAGGACCGCATGCTAACTAATCCGTGGACAAGTCTAGGCCTTTGAAAGAGACGCCACCAAAAAATGAAGTGCAATGAACAATGTATCGAGAGAGTATTTTTGTACCAGTTGCTCACATTAGGGAAAACAAGGCAGAAACTGAGAAGTGTTGGAAGTAAATACTGCAGTGTGTTAATTGTGTTCACTATTGAGCAGAAAAAAGAGGAACAGGAACACTAACTTGATTCGAGTAGCAGCATGTAGCTCACATGTGTGACATACAAACATGCGTGCTGAAGACTGTTGACCCTGTGATATGAAAAGAGACACATATAGTTGAAAAAGATAGAGGAAGGTCTGTGTTTGGGAACAACAGTGGGTGTGTTTGCTGAATGTTGCTTTAGGTATGAAGTTAAAAAGAAAAAGCTGCTATTTTATGTCCTGCCCTAAACCTTTCCTGCTGCCTTGTAGCGATCTATGACGTCATGTGGCAGTGTCAGAAAACAATCCTTAAAAATTCTTATCCCACCCAAGGTGTTAAGGATGCTAAACAGCGTACACATAAGTTAGAAATTGGACTTTTGGACTTAGAGAAATTGACTTAAAGATTAATTCACCCCAAGACATTTTTAAAAAATGCTTCTGGTGATGTACTTTGCATTTCTGTCTATTTTGCTGATGAGTGGTATATTTTTCTACTTCCAGTGAATTACTGGTCCAAGGTTGATAAGAATAGGTTAATCACAGCTTCAACTGATTTTCAATAGAATATTGCTGTTGTTGTTTTTTTCAATCTGATATATCAAAACAAACATCAGTTTGCACTTTGCACCAGTGTTTAACAGTCATGCTGGGTGGAAGACATTATAGAAAATGTAGGAAATCAGTTTGCCGCTTCACCAAAATACAACCGTTGTTGCTGTTGACTGGAAAACCAAGGCTTTAATACTGCTGTGACCACTGTTACACATTGAACCAACCACTGAATGCAAGAAGATGCTGCCTAGTTTTCTTGAAAGCTCTTTAAAGATTTCCTAAAAATCTTAAGTGATCATAAAGCAGGCTAAATGTTGATTTTGCAGGTCAAGTAAAAGGGAAATTCTGCAAAATAAATGACAAAAAACTTTCACAAAATAACTAATGAAATGCACTGGGCATCACAGGATGATGATATCTTCAAAAGAGAATCTGAGGGGGAATTTCTCTTTTAAATCCAGAGGCATTCTCCTTTAAAATGAATGATAATACTTATCGTCTGCTCTGTACAGGGAAACCAATATTGACGAGTTCTACTGTAATCTCATGTCTCAAATGAAGGATCATTGGTCAACTTTCTATTACGGCAGAATGAACCTTTCAGAAGCTTCGCCAGATTATTTACATTTTAGGTTTAGCCAAGAACTTTTATCCAAAGTGACTTAAAGTGAGTGAACAGGCAATGGGGTTCAGCGTCAGGACACACGACTACTGGTGAACACAACCCTTGACCTCACGGTTATGGGATGGACATCTTCACTACTTGGCCAGCCTGCCGACATTGTTGGCCCATGTATAAAACAAACAAAAAATAAAAAAATAAAAGACTTCCTGTCACAAAGACGGGAAACACAAACTCAGTCAGTCACTAGACTGCCATTCCCTGGTCCCACGTTAACCCTTTGTCCCACACAAACACACAAAATCTCCACAATCTGCAATGCATAGACCTGCACACACAGACACATGTTCACTCAATGGTGCAGACATACAGAACTAGTAAAGCCATTGCACACAGTTTGCTACTTCTGGTCCAGAAATGGTGTTAGAGTACAGTACTGACAGTCATGCGATCACAACTGCAGGCCCCATTCTTACATCTTAATAAATGTGCCTTTTGATTTGAGTAATCAATAACTTATAATTTCTAAGTAACTCTGTATTAAGTACTATTTTCTTTTTTGGTTATTGATTTCTGCCGATGTGCATATTTTCAAATGTACGTATTTATTAGTTTGAAAGTAATTAATGAGATATTACCTGTTTGTTTATTTATTTATTGAGATATTTATTCTGATTCTTTATTTTTTTGAGACAGGTTTTTATCTTCCGTGCTGTCTTACTTCTGACTTTGTGCCAATGTGCTGCTTTGAGGTGTTACATATCGTGGGTTTGTATCATTATTAAACCCTCACTCTATATTTTAAAATCAGTGTCCTCTTCTGTCTCAACTGTGCATGTCATTAACTCACTGTGCCTTTTCCCAGATCTGGTATAAAAGCATATCATTCCACAATGATGCTGGAGGAAAAACCTTTAAGTGTGCTATTTGTACAACAAAGGTCATTTTCAACATTTAGATAACACCATAATGTGCATAAACTTTGGAGCAATTATTGTGGGACAGTAGTTTTTACAAATATGGATATCTATCTCTATTGGAGGAGAGCTATACAGAAGACTAGCGACCATATGAAGGAAATAAAAGCACTTTAATTTAAAGTTATTCACATACAAAAAGGGGGCACAGCATTAAAAATGCTATGTAAGGATAATAAGTCCATCTCCGACAGAACAGACACAGATTGTGATGAGATGTTGTCCTTTAGGTGCTGCAGCTGGTTCATGGTCTGTTATCGGCCAGAGTGCATATGCTGTCTTTTATGTTTGAGAATCTCAGTGGAGGTGAGGTTCAAGTCTTCATTACAGACATCACAGTGATAAACTCTGGTAAGACTGGATGCTGACGATGTGCCTGCTTTTCCCTCTGCTGGCTCTGAAAACCACAACATATACCCACAATTAGTCTCACATTATTAATCTCTTCAAAATGTATAGGCACCGAGTGTCTGTCAGCTACTGAGTATGTTAGTTTGTACTTTTGTCTAACAAATGAAATACTAAAACAGTTATTTGAAATTACAATTATTTGAAATTCCTGACCTTCGTCCTCCTGCTGCTGTTCTCCTGCTGGCCTGCAGGAGGCCTCGTGCTGCATGCGCTCCAGTGGAGTCAGAGGCATGTAGAGGTCACAATTAGGACAGCTCCAGAAAGTGCGTAAACACTCACTGTAGAGATCCCTTGAGTCCTGAAAATCACAAAGGGAAACCCAAAGATCAATGATGCTTAATATTTTAAGTTGAGTTAATTCCATATTATATCAATGTATATACATTTAAGCACTATTTATTTAAGCACTTACACAAACATTTCTGTTTGAGTTAGGAATTGCTTTGTTAAAATATTTGATGATGTTTATGATCATATGTTGTGTGTATGATGAAGTGACAAATTAACAATCCACAGTACGATTATCCTCAATGACTTCCAGCTCCCTGGAAACACATAAATTCCACCTATGAGCTAAACAATCACCTAATAGCTAACATGTCTGTCCTCCACCTCCTTGTATCTCTAATACCTCTGTGGCACTTTTTCATACACTCACAGCTAAGCAGTTGTAGGTGAAGGAGCTGGTGACACGGAGGCCTCCTTTAATGGGGTGTGGCTTGGCCTCAGCTCCTGGAAACAGTGGGTTCAGACCTGGAGCTTTGCTGTGAGACAGCTCAGACTCAGACTGAGGGCCGATGTACAGGTTCTGGGTCTGGAAAGCTGTGAGTCGCCGCAGGCTGTAACTGACCTGAGAGGGAAGATGAGAAGAAAACAGAGAGCACAGAAAGCATCCTTTATGATGAAATTGTAAAAAGATGAATAAGAAAGGAACACCACCACACACACAAGTAATACATATTCAACATTGTGCTACATCATACGGTAAGCTCCAGGTCAGCGCTGCAGCGGTACCTCAGTGTAGAGCAGGAAGCGGACCAGGCCGTCACTCAGCTTCTCCAAGGTTCTGCGCGACACCCCCTGGACTGCTGCTCCTCCTATTGTGCTCTTTCCCAGCTGGGCCAGCAGGAGGCGCTCCCACTCACTTCTGAGACTAAGAGCTGTGGACAGCACCTTTAGGGCGCCCTCTGGCTCCCTTAGCTCCAACTCCAGCCACCCATCCACCACCAGACGCGTACAATCAGCATTACTGTCCACAGAGTTCGCTACCAGCAGCAGAGCCTGGTGAGGAAATGGAGACACACAGAGTTAATGCTTATACATCATTGTGTGACGTTAACTAGAGCACCTTTTCCCACCCCCCCAAAATTAAGGGAAAGGTCACTGGGGGCTGATTTTTGGTAAGGATGTGTATTTTTGGGTCAACTCTGGATGTCCCGAATTTCAGAATGATAGACCAATTTTTGGGCTCGTAATGAAAAATTAACATGTTCATATCCCTTCGTCAGCCATAAATGTCCACCTCCGCCTATGGGATTTTTAATGTATTTTTGAAAAAAAAAATTAAGGTATCACCATGTAACGTTCCAATTTTATTACTCACATTTAGACAAACATTTTTTGTATTACAAGTTTTCTGAAATTTTATGTTTAAATATGTAAATGAGACAATATATAATGAAATATGAACTGATTTGTTTACATTTACATTTCCAGAACTGAAATGGATAAAGCTATTTAAAAAATTCTTTTTTTATTTTGTTGACATATTAGTGTCCAGAGTTTTCACCACGGGAATTTTGGATATCTCTTTTTATCACTCCGTAAATGAGAAAATACTGTCAATACCGTACAAAAAATATTTTGCCATATGCGTTCGAATAAAACGTTGTATGAATGATATATCAACAATCCACTCGGGGAAAAAAACCTTCAGAATATAATTTAGACTGGAATAAAGAATTTAAAAAAAAAGTTTTTTCTAAAAATCTATGAAAATAGAGAACTCATGTGTTGTTGCTGCAACAACAACTGTCCAGGAAGGGGTTAAAAAAATTTGTAACCCATGTCAAAAGTGATTTTTATGATAGCTAGGTCAGGATCCAGTCTTACATGTATCACAAAAATTTTGGGAGTAACTGATGTCTAAATGTCTCTTACTATAAGTTGAAATTTTTGTCCAGGGGCAAAAACTGAAAAAGGCTGAAGGGTCATCCGAGGGATATAAAGATGTTACCCTCAATAATGATGGAAAATATAAAAAGATAAAAAAAATATATAAAAAATAGTTTTGTGACATAATATTGAAGAATGAAAAAAAATGGGTGAAGATTATACCTGAAAAAGTATCAACAAAAAAATAAAACAAAGAAACAAATATCTATCAAAAATCTCATTATTATTAAAAAAAAGTAACCCATTTATCTCTATCCATATTTTATACAGTTGACATTAAAATAGTTAAATAATTGATGAGAATATCTGGCTAAAATATACATATGATGTCAAAGCCATATGTGAAAAAATAATTATTTTTTCTATCAAAACCTCAATAATACACTTCTACTACTATTACTAATAATAATGATATTAAGAAGATGAAATTATATGTCAAGTGGTAGAAATTCTAATTAAAATAGAGTTAACTTGGTTCTAGTTTACTGTACAGGAACCAGTGTATTGATGACTGAGCAGCAGAACCTATCCTGTAACATGTGGGTTTAACATAACTCTGTGTATATGAGGTGACTTCACAGAACATTATCAGGATGGATCTAGGACTAATTAAGAAAAAAGGTGCAGTTTGTGGTGGGAACAGAAAGATCCCACATCTTGTACTAACTTGCAGTGCTGGAACCCGCACGCAGTTAGACAAGTATGGCTTGTTGGTCTCCAACAGAGTGACGAAGGCTAGCAGCTGGTGTCTGCTGCTGTCCTTTCGATCAGGCCCTGCAGGCAGGAAACAGAGACAAAGAGGGAGAGACAGATGCGATATGATGAGAGACACACACAGTAAGAAGAGTGAGAGGAGGAAACACGTAAAAAAAAAAAAAAAGACTCAACGTCAATAGATCATGAGGCAGAGCAGCAGATGTTATTTAGTTATGTGGAGAATGTGGACTCCAAAAAATGAAACCACTGCTTAGAGAAACGGTGGAGGCTGTTGTTCAACAGGTAGTACTTTAATGTTTACCACATAAAGATAAAATATTCAGAGAAATCTGCAATGTTAAGAGACTTCATCTTAAACAAAAGTTGTTGATGTTGTTCAAACGTATCTTGATGGTTGATTTACAAAAACACTCCTAATGTGTGTGTTTTGTTGTCATGTGCACTAAGTGACTGTGTTTTTTGTACACAACATGCACCTGTCTTGTCATGCTCAGCCTGCTGATGCTGTTCTCAACACATTGCTGTGTGTGCCTCATCCTAACTGTTTTACTTCTTTCCAGATGGGGTTTTCATTGTAGACCTTTAACTTTGACATCAAATCAACCGCACCAGTGGAAGAGAAACAGATAACATACAATTACCCTTAACAGTAGGTTATAAGCATACATGTTACTTTTAAAGATTGCGTTTGAGATGTTTACCCATTTCTCCGTTGCCATCCTCAGGCACATGTAAGACCTCTGGGTCACTGGCAAACACACTGGTTGGGTGGATGACGACTCCCTGCTTGTTCTTTGTGTGAAACACCTGCAAAATGTGACATCACAAAGTGGAGGAAAATGTAAATTATTTTCTCATCAATATTTCAGTCACCACAAAAACAACTGTCAAACTGACACCCCCCCCCCCCCCCCCCTGTACAACTTTAACTTGTAGATGGAGTCTGTGCAGCAGCAGACCTGACCTGATCTGAGTCCTTGCGGGTGGAGTTGTGTTCGTCGGGCAGCGCCAGCTGAGGGTACAGGCCTCGGCAGAGCAGCAGCTTAAGCAAAGCCTGCTGGCGGGAGGACAGGTCCTGACTGACGGTGACTGCCTCCTGCAGCGCTGACATGTTGTGACGCAACTTGAACTTGACCTCCTGTTGAAGACCAAACAGGACCACGGACAGTGTAACTACCTTAAACACGCACAAAGACACAGACATACCTGACAACCACACACCTCCCCTCTTGGTCAGTGGGAAGTGAGAGGGCTGTCAGATCACTGGCAAAACAGGAACATTTTGCTGAATAGTTTTGATTTTTAAAAAAAAAAAAAGCAAATTGTTAATTATATTTGTGAATACTCTAAAATAACGATCGCCCTGTGATGAGCCAGTGAGTAAGACTTCCATGTCTTTGCTGCCTGCACCACATCATATACTGCGCTGCTGCCTCAGTCTGATTGTGCACTAAAAGATCACATCCATAGACACTGAAGCAGCCAAATGGGCTAACTGGTTGGCAACAGAAAGAATACTTGGTGAACAATATGTCTGATTGGTTTAGAGCAAGGTGGCATGGTGGTACAGTGGTTACTGCTGTCGTCGAGATGTCAAGATTCTGGGTTTGATTCCCATTTCCCGGGGCCTTTCTGTGTGGAGTTTGCACCCTGTGCCTGAGTGGGTTCCTCTCCAGCTTCCTCCGACAGTCCAAAGACATGCACACTGGGCTGACTGGAGACTCTAAATTGCCTCTAAGTGTGAATGTGTGTGTGTGTAGCAGTCATTGAAGTTGTAACCCTTCATATAGAATATATTAATTCATTTATGAGCGTTAATGTTGGATTAATTAAAATGATTTGACGAAGTAAGTTAACCTTTTTTTCCATGTTACACTGTGACTGAGTTCACCTGTAAATCCATATTCTGTCCTGATCCCTCCTTGTCCTTCTTCCTTCTGCCCGTCTCCTCCGTGTCTGATCCTGAGGACAACTCTCCATCCTGGCCCTCCTCCAGCCTCAGGACTTTACGTCTGCTGCCCTCCTGCTGCTCGTGATCTCTCTTCAGCTGGTGCAGCTTCCTCCTCTCAGTCAGCCTCTCCCTGCGCTTTCCGCGGTCACCATTGGAGGGAGCGCTGTCCTCCGATTCCAGCAGGCCGTGGCTTCTCAGCAGCTCCTGTCAACCACGGGGGAAAAGCTTGTTTTGGTAAATAACATCCACACATGCAAAACTAGTTAAACTTTATTTTAAATGATGACAGTGGCCTACCTTGAACTGTCGGCGCAGGTTGACCATCTCATATAGTCGCTGCTCCTCCAGGCCTCTCCTCCGGCACCACTTCCTCGAGCCTCCACCTCTATCTCCCTTCACCTGTTAGTGAGACGTTATTAGTAAAGCTAGAAGCATTGTTCGCTAGAGTAGGAAATTACAACGCAGTCACGTGATGAATCTGTCACTGACCTCCACCCAGGCGTTGAAGGTATTGAGCAGGGTAAAGGGGTCTCCCTGGTTGCTGTGCAGGGGTTGCCGGGCAGTGGCACAGTCTGGATTGTGCTGCGAGCTGCGGAGGAAAGGTGACTGAACGCTGAGGGCGGCGGCTACTGTCAACACGGGCTCCACAAGGTTAAAAACAGAACCCAGTACCAGCATCTTCCCTAAAGGAAACAAACAAACAGACACTGAGTTCAACAGGAAGAGACTATGCCCTAAATTATACTATGACACATTTTCTTTGAATTCACTTCATTTAATTGTTGTACTGTTGTGTAAAGAAATAAAAATCTAAATGTTATGTGGTTTTGGTGAAAGGAATCTTACCTATGACCACATCCACGGGCAGCTGTGACAGCAACTTCCCTATAGAGGTCAGTTCACCAACATTGTCTAGCGCCCCCTGCTCTTTCAGATATGTAACAGCAGTCTGGATACTAGCAGCAGGAGGTGGATCAATGAAGACAAAAGACATTGGATCTCCAAGACACATGCTCTTCATCTGCAGAAATGAAAACAGCAGAAGTAAAACTATGTGTGTCACTCTGGAAGCATTGAGAACATTATGAAAATGAACCACTGCGCTGAAGACCTGGAGAATGAGGGAGTCCAGCGCCACTCTGTGGATTTCAGGCACAGGATAAGGTGCGAAGGCGTCGTAGTCGGACTCGGCGTACAGGCGGTAACACACGCCTGGACCTGTACGACCAGCTCGACCTTTCCTCTGCTCGGAACTGGCTCGGCTGATCCAGAACTCCTGCAGTCGTTGCATCTTGGCCTTCGGATCAAAACTCATTTCTTTGACCTTTCCTATAAAAGAGCACATCACAGAAAACAAAGCTGGTTATACTGTTGTTACTATAAACTGGGTCAGTCACATACTGGTTTTTTTGTTATTTACAAGACAAAGTTTTTTTCTTCTGATGTAAAAGCTTTGTCAGATGCTGCTTTAAAAGGATTAACCATCCATACCTGAGTCGACAACGAAGCGCACCCCATCAATTGTAACCGAGGTCTCAGCAATATTAGTGGAGATGATGCACTTTCTCACCCCAGGAGGAGAAATGTCAAACACCTGAGGAGCAACATGGAAGCAGAGAGTGACAACAACGAACTGACCTATCAGGTTCAAAACATTACATCCAAACAAAAGCTGACTGTGCCTTATCCTGCTGGGCCAGTGAGAGCGTGCTGTGCAGCGGCAGGACTATCCAGCGACGTGTGTGCGTGGCGTAAACCTGACACGCCTCCTGGATGGTGGAGATCTCCGCCACACCGCTGAGAAAGAGGAGCACGTCGCCGCGCTCCTCTGGGGGGTAGCGCTGATCGATGCCCTGCAGGACACGCAGGTACGGCCGGGGATCCAGTTTTTCGGAGCGTGACGGCTGCTCCTCGGGTGGAATGGGCTGATAGATCACCTTCATACAGGAAACAGTTGGACAAACATGTTGATTCTTAAACCTTTGAAATAAATTTCTCTTTGGAATATAATTTCCTAATCAGTGTGAATGCTGAAAGCACACTGTTAACAGTTTTTTCCTACATTTATCTTAAACAATTCAGGTGTTTTTCCACCGTGTCATGTCATTCAGCACTCCTGCTTACATGTTCTTTTACGTTTCAGATATTGATTCATCTGTATTAGTAGTGGTTCAACAATGTTTTGAAGCTGTCAGTTTTAAATATATTTGAGTAGACTTCAACTTTTCAATTTCTTCATACTTATCTTCAAAAATTCAAGTATTTTCTGATCATTTCATACAAAATCAGCCTCCTTTGTTCTTAGTGGACTGCTGAACAGAATTGCCCTCTGGGATTAATAAAGTTGATCAAATCAAATCAAATCCTTTTTACATTGTCTACTTTTTGATCTATTCTCAGATATTCCTTAAGCTATGTTAGCACTGGTTCATCCGTTTCCTAGATTTTAACTGTTCAACTGTTAGACTTTAAACATGCAGGATTTCAACTTTTTCTTCTACTTTTTTTAAAACATTATTACTGCTTTTATCCCTGTAAAAACTATTGATCTCTCAGCTTATAAATTACGTATATGTTTCAGCTTTGGCATCAGCCTTTTCAACATTGATTCAGCAATTTCTTCAGCTTTTTAGGAAATGCTCTTTCTAGTTCAATGCTTAGGATTTGCATTGCTGGTAGCAATTTTTTATTTGTAGCCAACCACTAAAGTATCAGGACTATATCCAACTGACAAATGATGAGTATTTCTTACATCAGTACGTGATTTATTTAGCAACAAGAATATTTTCATTTGAAAGACAAATGTGTCTGAATGTTTTGTCCTTTGTGGATGCATGGATTGTGTATTTTCACGTGTCCTCTCCTCACCTGTATAGGAAACAGTCTGCCGGGAACCTGCAGCACAGGAGCGCTGCTGAAATAGTCAGAGAACAGCTTGATGTTGATGGTGGCTGACATGAGGATCAGACGCATATCCAGTCGTTCAGCCACCAGAGAGCGCAGGACCCCCAGAAGGAAGTCACAGTGGAGATGTCGCTCGTGGACCTCATCAACTATCAGCACCTGGTACTGATCCAGCGCCCCGTCCTGTTGGATCTGTCGCAGCAGCAGCCCCTCGGTCAGGAACAGCAGTTTGGTGGCTGTGGTGCGGGTGGTCTCAAAGCGGATTTGGTAACCCACCTGGAAATTAGGATTTTATCTTGTGAGCTCTGACAGTTTCTTTTTTCAATTATGTACTGCTGACTAAATCAGAAAATATAGATTTTCATTTTCTATTATCTCAGGTTTAATTGATTTCTCTGAATAATTATTCAATGTAGAGTCAAGGGAACATCTTTAAATTTCTTACTTGGTTGCAAACACAAGAAACCCTTATATACAATGAAATTACAATCCAATACTAAGCATTTCTTTCATGCATTTGCTTGTTGTGATGAATAAAGGATTATCTCTTATCTTATTTACAGGTGTAATAGCATGATGCCATCAAAGATGTTCTTTGTGACTGGAAACAATCAGTTGGCAAATGTGGTGTTGGGCCTTCAGTATGTTTCTCTATTGACCAACTATTAAAGTACACGGGCCTGTGCCATGTTTTATATCCCCCCCAAATAAATGAAAAATAGTTGCAGCTGCCTCTGACTGGATGACTTCTGTGTGGACACATTAATGATGGACATTATTTCAGGATGTGGTTATGATGGTCCCACTCCCAGCACATTTAGACCCTGATCTGATAACACACCTTGGAGCCGTACTGATTGAGACTCTCAAAGCTGACCCTCTTTGCCAGGGATATACAGGCAATACGTCGAGGCTGAGTGCAGGCGATGTTGTTAAAGCCAGATGCCAGAAGATACTGAGGTACTTGAGTGGATTTCCCACAGCCCGTGTCCCCTGCCACCACGACCACAGGGTGCCTTCGCACCAGCTCCACTATCCGATCCCGGTACTGGAAGATGGGCAGGTTCTTCTGCTCCCGGCGAAGCTTGGCCAGTTTTCCAAAGCTCTGTCTCTGACTGAAGTCCAGGAAGTGCAGCAGAGCCAGGCGGCAGTCCGAGACCTCCTCTCTGCCTGGCCCGGAGGATCTCTGCTTACCCCGGTGCTCTGACTTCCCCAGACGCTCCTCCACGTCCTTGGTGCACACGGACACGTTGATCCGGTAGCGCGCATCATACTCTTTAGGGAGGCCAAGGTCCACCTTTCCAGTCTTTGATCCGTGTTTCCCTTGGGTTTTGTCCTCTTTTCTCTGTCCGCCCCCTCCTGACCCAGACATGTCCCTCTTCGTCTTGAACCTCTGGAAGCGGTCAAAGAAAGCCCAGAACTCGCGGTGCTCCGCGCCGCCGGCCTGGATGTAGTCATGCTGCCGGAAAAAGATCTCATCCAGCTGGGCTCGGCACTGCGGGCTGTCCCAGTCCCAGCTCCGACTGGCTCTCCTCCCGTCGGCCTCCATGTTTATCTCTGCAAGACCGAACAGTATTCACATGTGCTCTCTGACAGAAACTGGAGGCGCATGTCCTCCGTCTCTGACTGAGACCGACCTCACCAAAACCTCAATGTTGTGTTTATGTGTGCGGGACAAACTGGACCTGGACCGTCGTCCTGAACTCCAACTCAAACACGGCACAGCTGGGACAACAACATGTTAGGACAAATCAACGCAGCTGCAACCGCGGCGCCGCGGAGACCGGCGGAACAATAATACAGTGGTACCGCTTCCGGTCCGTTCTTTAAATTATTCCGAGTAGAAACAGGTTCCCATTCAAAAAACATGACCGCAGTGAAATAACCATACAGCACAAAGCACACTGAACGACTCGAGGTACTACATTTAAAAGGTGTGAGCAACGAGACATACTCATACTCAACATTGTTAATCCAAAGGAAGAAAGTTTAACACAGCTGAGCAACAGTATCACAAACTAACTTTCTGTTGCATGTTAATACAATGTTTTTTTCTCTGTCTCTGTCAGAAACAGGATTTATTTCTCTATGCGACATTTGGCATCTTTGGAAACAATTTTGCAGACAATGTTTGGTCTGGGAGTCATTGCCCTTATCATACAGTAGCCCACCCTGTTGTAGCCTATCCCAGAGACAATGAAGACACAGGTATGTAATACAAAATAAAATATAAATTTTGAACTAAAATATGAGGAGATATGACATCTCATCATTGCTCTGTGTTGTAATTTCCGTCACAGGCACGGTTCATCCCCATTATGCTAAAAAGGGATGTACATGGAATATATATTGCAAACATTTCACAGCAGTGAAGAAACAGTTACCAATACAGACTTACTTACATGTGGCAAAACATCAAAATGTAGCTGAAAAGCATGTTGAAATAGAAACACCAAGAACTGGAGGTTATATTAGAAATATTTTATTTAAAAACATCTGATGTACACATTTACACAGCTTAGAGACAGTGGATGAAATATTCATCAGGAATGATTCAATTCACACCTGATATTTTCCAGTTTCCATTATGAGTGTGGCAATGCTTTAAAAAAATCACATCAGTAACTTTACAGAGATTCTTTCCAGGGCTAAAAAAAAAAAAAAAAAACTACAATGAAATACCAAGCCATGGGAGGTAGAATGGAATGAGCTTGCTGTCATTTTGTATTTAATTAAAAAAAAAAATCTGAACATGGACAGCAAGAAAAAACTGAGGGAAATTCAATATGATGGCTTCTGACAAACCAAAAGACGACAGAGTAGAGGCGTGCCTATTTCATATGTGCACATGTGTAACAATCACACCTAAAATCTCTTTATTGTGCAGCATAACAATGCCCTCTGTCAAAGCATGCTAAACTAACATCATTAAAAAACACTCACACACACAGAAAAATACCACACTTATTTACATTTAAAAACATTTCATCAATCCTGCAGTGGACATAAAATGTGGAGAAATTGCTCTTCAAGCAGACAGTGCATTTTCCACCGACTCGGAGTCGAGGCCACTGCAACGACCGGAAAGTCAGATGCTGTTTTCCTGAACCAGTAGTCCAGACCATGCTACTTCTCATCACCCCACGCTCATGTCCATACCTTTGGTCGTGTTTGACCATTTCACAGTGATCTAAACTCCTGTCTTCTCTTTGATCCAGCCACGGTATTTGGTGACTGTTGTGTAGATGCCAGGTTTGTTTCTGCGGGCGCAGCCATCGCCCCAACTGACCACTCCTGCCAGGAACATCCGACTGCCAGTTGGAAAGGACAGAGGCCCACCCGAGTCACCCTACAACACAAACACACAAAGATTTAACCACAGATGTTGGCATCTTGGTACTACAAGAGGATAGTATGGGGTAAAATTCAACATTTCCCTATATATCCTGAAAAAAACAAAAGGTCTTTTATTACCTGACAGGCATCGACTCCTCCGCTCAGCACTCCCGCACACATCATCCGAGATGTGATCTGCCCCGCCATCAGATCATTGCACACAGAGCGGTTTATGATTCGAACCTGGGCCTTTTGGAGCACAGTTGCACCGAATCCTGAATCACACATACACACAGGAGGACACCGTCATGTTTATGTTTCTGTCAAAATCTCAGGTTATTGACATGAGGCTTTAACAGTTATTAAGCTTCCAACACTGACATGACAACTGATTACAGAAAAGGTTTTGGTGCATTTTTATCAGACACATCATATTAGCAATCTATCAAAGCATCATCATCAAAGAAAATTACAAAATGGAAAAATTTCAACAACACGGGCTTGATTTCACAATAAATAGTAATGTTTTGTACGGTTTCACAAAGCAGTGTCTACAATATTTTAGGTAATTTGCCAATGTTCTTTGTCTAGATATTAAACTTTAAATTATTGTAATTGACCTCCAGAAAGCAAGTGTATGTCTGGTCTGGCCTATCAGCAGTCGCTACTGCTACTAGAATTATGACATTTGTTACTGATAAAAAAAAAAACAACACACAAATGTATTTGATTTTTTCAGAATTAGTTGCTACATGTTTTTCAAAAATGAGAAGAAAAATGTTTAAGATTTATCAGGACTCACCTCCTTCTCGGGTGGCACCCCATCCCGTGATCCACACAGTGTTGCCAGTTGGAAAATCATGCTGCGGCGATGGCAGGCAGATGGGCCTGATGAAGTCGGTGTAGGTGACAGGACTGTCCAGCTCCATCAGGGCAATGTCATTATCGAAGGTGTATTCATTATAGTTAGGGTGAGATATGACCTGTTTCAGGTTCCTCTTCACCGAATTCCCAGTCGCCCTCTGAATGTGAAGGCCGAGGTAAGCTTCCCAAACGCCAGGCTGGGAGTACCTGAGGACGTACATAACACCAGATCCAGATCAAAGTTCATTCTTAAACTTGGGTAACCATTAACTATGAGGTGTAAATATCACACTTGTGAATACAGCTTGAGGGGGTTCAGGCCTTCTTCGTGGCTACAGATAACTGCCAGCGAGTGTTTGAAAGTGTGTGACAATTCAGACTGCAGCCAATGTTCAAAACCATCTTTATATAAAAGTCTTGCTGTGAAACAATTGCAGAGAAGATGCAAGAATACCAAGATGTGATTTCCAAGGGTTCGGCCATATGACCAAACATAAATTGTGTTTAAAGTGACAGAAGGTATACTGCAAACTAAAACTTGTACTGTGATCCTGTAAGTGTTTCATGCGTTGTTCAATTACACACGCACGCACGCACGCACACAGTGTGTTGTCATTAAAAACAGGTTTCACTTTGCATGTGACAAAATGTTTCCGGAAGCTTTAAAGGCCGACAGCTAATCTGCTGACAGTATTGTTTTGTCCTAGTGATTCTGCATTAGAGCATCTGTTAAATATCTTGAATCCCCTGAATGGTCTTGAAATATTAACTAGACATAGAAAGATTAAGTGAACGATAAATACATCTATGGAACAGTGAAGAAAACATGAAGCATGAAAAATGAGATTCTACCTTGTCTTGGCGTCATCTTGCACACAGTGGGCAGCAGTGACCAGCCAGCGTTGACTGATGATGGATGCTCCGCACACATGACCGTGGCCTTTGATATGGAGGCTGACCTGCCAGGGGAACTCCCCTTCTTCTGCATCCTGACCGCCCACAATACGTGATGTCTTGAACACACTCCTCCCACAGTCTGAAAAAAATACACAATCAATCAATCACACACAGGGCTGCGGCTTGTCGCGGCTTGTCGCAGCTTGTTACAGATTCTGAGGTGGGTGGAGGTTCACAAACATCGTTCTGTGTTGCAAGCTGAACAATGCAGATGAAGGTCATGATTAACTCCTCATATCTGACTTCCTGCACCTGCTGGGATTTTTGTTTTTTAAACATACCGCAGTTCTCCTCGTCAGAGCCGTCCTCACAGTCCTGTGTGCCGTCGCATTCTGGGTTCACTTTACTGATGCACTTGTTGTTTTTACATTTGTACGTCAGGTCAGTGCAGGTCACACCAGCGGCTGTAGGGACTGAGGGAGACAACAATCAAACACCCTGTGTGAGAACTCATATCAACATCATTTATCATAATGTGTTTGGTGAGGGGATTCATGTGGAATTGTGTTTGTCTTTTTTTTTTTATATACCTTTCTGCTATAGGAAAACAACTCAAACTATTTTCCAACTGATGCAAAAAAAACTTCTTACTTCTGTGAGTTTGGACACTTTTACAAAATTTGTGACATTACTTTATATAAAATTCAGTTGAATTGTTCATCTCTCACAGCAAAGTCTTAAAAAAATATGGCTTTCTTTCCTTAAAAATGAAGAGCAGAGTCTGTGGCGTTTTTACCTCTTCCACAGTTAAGCTCATCGGAGCCATCCCCACAGTCGTCCCTGCCATCGCAACGTTTCTTCTCCGAAACACATTTGTCATTCTTGCATTGAAATTCTCCTGCTTTGCAGCCACCTTTAAGAGAAAAGAAGCATGCATGAGAAACGAGTAAGAGCTTTTTAGTGCTTTAGTGACATACATCGTCCATCGGTGTCTCACCGCAGTCCTTCTCATCTGTGCCATCTCCACAGTCGTCTATGCCGTCGCATCTCCAGAAGTTGGGCTTACAAAGTCCGTTTTTACAGGTGATGTGATCTTTTTTGCACTCTGCAGGAAACACAGTAAAAATAATCGCATACATACACTCATATTGTGTACTGATGAGATAGATAGATCGATATATAGTATATAGAGAGATAGATTGACTTGGCATATACAAAGGATTTAGATATAGAGAATTATGTCTCAGCCAACCAGCAAAATTCTAGGTCCCTGGATTGCAGCATTTTGATGCTGTTACCCTGGTTAATCTGAATATTTACAAAATGATAATGTGAGAGTGAAGAGTGAAGTTGAACTTTAACTGATCACTTCATCATTGTATCCTTATAGACACCTGTGTTACGCTGCAGCATGTTTAGTGTATGAATTTGTGAGTAATTGCCAAAAAAGTGTTTTGAGGGTTCACTGTGACCTTAAATTCTGACTAACATACTACATACTGCCGACATGGTGGCATATAAAAAAATCAGAGATTATAGTACTTACTGCACTTTAACTCATCACTCATGTCTCCACAGTCGTTCCAGCCATCACACCGGAGCTCGGACTTAATGCAACGCTGATTGTTGCACATGAACTGGTTTGGACAAGCTGTGGATGACAGGGTCAATGTGAGCTACATACTGCTGGTGTTAAGAAACAATAATGACATCGTCTGGCAGAGACTGGGTCACTTACGGTTTTTGGAATCAATGGTCTCAAACTCTGCATCAAAGCCTCGGTCCACATAGGAGGCATCGGAGAAAAACACCACATTCATGTTGTTGTCGTTGCTGGTTACGGTCAGCGTTCCGTCAGGATGGTCTCCACACAGTCTGAGGATGGGACACACCAGCAGTGACTTGTCTGCTCTATAATGAAATCCTAATCAAGACATTTTATACATGGAGGAGTGACTCACTTCTTTCCATTGACCTCGACGTAGTCTTTACGGCAGCTGCTACTGCTTCCCTGCCCGGGCTCGGACACGAGGAACTTCTTGAACGTCAACTTCACAGCCTTACCAGACGCGACCTTTATGATCAATAGAGACAAGTGAAAATTAAACATGCTGTCATCTGACCTTCCGAGGAGCAACACAGAACAGACACCTGTGTGAAGCAAGTGAAAACAGCCGAGAGCGCCGATATCTCACCTCAATCGACCACTGACACGACATGCTAGGAGGATAGAAATTTGGGAAGTTGGGTGACGAGAAGGTGCCTTTTGCCCCTTTCAGCTGGCCTCCGCATGTTGTACCTGACAGGTGAAAGCATTTGGAAGAATATTAGACATTTATGTAGAAAGTTTGTAAAAAAAAACAACAACAACAAACAAACAAAAAAACACGCGACACAGTCACAGACACTAGTTCCTACCTTTACTTCCACGTTTAACTTGTGAGACTTTTGCTCTAAAACCTGGGTAGCTCTTCTTGTCATTTGTGGCCATTGTCACCAGCATGACATTGCCAGAGGACAAAAAGGTCAGATGTTCACTGGGTGAATAGTTGCCACACATCCTGTAAAAAGAAAAATCAGTCAACATGAATCTTCTATGCTAGTCTGTTCCCTGATGGATACACAGTGATGAAGTGGACCTGTGTGTGACGGCTTCAATTCAATTCAATTCAGGTTTATTTGAGGAGGGACAATGTACATTCTTTTACATTGAAAATGCAAAATGTACCCAATTGTAGCTGTAAAGCTAATTTCCATTGGTTGTCCCCCGGCTAAAAAGAAAAAAATGACTCAAATCAAAAGGTTTACTTTTGCATGTTCACATTTAGATTGTTTAGGTTTTTTGTCTAAATACTAGTTCCTTTGACATGGACTGACTTTAATCAAAGACTAAAGGACAGACAAAAAAAGATAATACTGCGCTGCATCAATTAGTTTTGCTTATAATGCCACTGATTTTATTGTGCAAACATCAGTGCTGTTCCTGTAGAGCTTCAGATTGCTCTCTTTCTTACTGCATTTCATTTTCCAATTTAGAGAGAATAACCACACTCTGACATGTTTGGCAGCGCTGGTCCCTGTTTTAGACTAAATTGTCATTTGATGACAGAGTTTGGCCACAAGGCTCAACCCAGGCAGCAGAATCTTACAGTAAGAGGACCCATCAGAGGAACAGCGTCTGACCAGCAGAGGGCCTTACACACAAGATAAAGTCTTCTCCAGGCAGATCTAAGAGTAAGCACTCTATGAAAAGGAGAGCAAAGAGGGCAGAGTGGGTTTAAGCTGTAACCAGCCGAGGCAAAGGGCAAACTCACTCTTCCATGACGCGGCTCTCGATCGCCACAAGGGAGTCGTAGATCTTGACAAAATCATTCTTGCAGTCCTCCTCCAAATTCATGGTATCAAAGTCAAGCTTGATGACATAGCTTGGGTCTGCCCTCAGCTGCCACTGGATGAAGGTGTTGGAAGGATAAGGGCTGTTAGGGAAGCCGGGCGACTGGATCTGCTGTACGTCGTTGGTCTTTGTATGTTCGGCAAACTTCAAAAATCCTGACAAACAAAAGGTGACATTCAGTTTTAGTTCACACATCTGCAGTAAGCTACTTATATACTTACATACTGATTTTGATGTCAATCAACTAAAGAAACACACAACTGAATAGTGAAACCCTGAACCCTTAAGGTCAAACCATATTAATGATAGTGATGCTTTGACAAAATACAAAAATTCATATATATATGCAAATTTATTCTACAAAAAAAAAACACACTTCATGCCCAAATATGAGCAGATATGTTTACCATGAGCGAGTATATTATTTGCAGAAAAATATCCAATTACATTCAACCAAGATCATTTCATTTTCAGGTAACTATGTTTTTGGGAAGTGTCCTGAGTTGACTAGTGACACACAATTATCATTCACAAGAAAATGTTCCAAACCTCATGTTCAAGGTGTTGTGACATTATCTTCACTGTTTTATAAAAGTCAACTCTAGTAAAACAAAGACTTACTGCTGAATGATGGTGAAACCAGACGGGCATCAAGTGCTGTGGGATGATAAACAACAGAGACATCATTAAGATTCCACACTTAAACAGACTTTGACAACTGAGTCAACTGCATGATGGATACAGTCTAAATGACTAACAACAGTCTTGGCTCTACCTGAAGACACCACATCTGAGAGGACCAGAGAGCTGCTGGTTCTGTGAAGGTTGCGCTGCTCTTTGTCCACCAGCCTGTCCATTGAGGACATGGCGTTGTCTACAGATGCCTCTTGGCCTGCAGGGACTTTGAACTCAGACAGGTAGTAGGCGATGACACTGCCTTCACTGAGAGCAATGAGACAAAAAGCAGTATTTAAACAAACTGTGATAACATGTTAACACCAAGTTAAATACTGTATATTGATTATTGGTTAGTAATAGACGAATCAGCCACAACATTAAAACTGATAGATGCTGGCAACATTTTGGTTGGTTGTGTGTATGAACAGTGGCGTCCAAAAGCCTCAGACCAGTTTCTCCTGTGGGAAATCACTGTTGCACAAACTCACACATTGTGAGCTATGTGTGTACACATACATACATGGTCTCTTAAAAAAAATAATTCTTTCAAGATTTTCTATTAATACAGCTACAATAATTCAGTCCGCCTTTCTTGTTTGTCTGGTTTGTCTGGATTTTATTTCAGATACACATGACTGTTTCAGTTACACATCTTTTCAAAGCATGACTCTATATTTTAACTTGCCCTTTGGCCTCACATTACAGACAGTTCATAAATGACCACTGAAACACTGCAGGTTGTAAGTATAGTCCATCTGGGACACAGACTAGCAATCCTAGTAACAGAAACTATTTTAAAAACTGTGAAGTGGGTTTTAAATTGCACTGTTATCAGATCTGCATATAGCCGCACCAGGCACTTGTTCCTTAACCTGCGGGCTTTGTTTTCTTCAAAATATAGATTAGATGTGTGTGTTGTTGAGATCTGCTGCACGCACACTGGCAGACATACAAAACAGGACTGGCAACATGAAACATGACACTATTGGTGGAGGTAATAATAAAGGGGACAGTGCATTAAGCCAATTATGCATGACTTTAAGACTTACCTGAAAGCTTGAACTGTGGAACCAACATAGTATTTGGCCAGCTGTGGACTCTTGGAATAGATGGCTTTAAGCTGAAAGAATAACCACAACACAGCATAAATAAAAAACAAACTGTCTGTCTTAGAAAATTTGAATCATTTTGTTTTATTTGTTTTTGTTGAGGACGTGGTGGAGGAGTGGATGCCTGTCTTACCTGTGAGGTCACCTGCTTGGCCAGTGCCTTAAATTCAGAGCTGTTGGAGTTCTCATAGGCCTCTTCAAACACCTGGTTGGTGATCCGCATGGAGCCGCTGTACATCCTCTTGACGCGCACATCTTTACGAACTGTCGGATGGAGGATCACACAGATAATTTAGTTACTGCTGTTTTCTTCCAACAGCTCTGGCTTTCAATTATAGTTTTTGTTTGTCACTAAAATGTGTTTTAAGCCGTGATGTTTGAAGTCCCTGAGTTTGAGATGGACCTTTCGTCTCTTTCACATTTGAATGTGCAAATAAACAAAGAGCCGAAAGGTGCACTGAAAAAAAAATCAAACTTGCCAACAAACATTACCTGACTGTGTGATTAAATGTTTGGTTGTTTTATGAGAGGGAACTTGAAAAAAGACATGAATGACATGACATGAATTCTTTCTTTTGATTTACACATTTTACCTCCACTTCAGAGGTCAGTGCTGGTCCTGTTTGTTTAACTGTTATTTGTCAACAAGATAATTTGATTATTTAGTAGAGATTTCAATGAAAAATGATGACAAACCCACTCAGGAGTTTTTTTTTTGATACATGTCTGACACCAGAAGCTGATTTGAAAAAAAAAGAACTAAAACAAAATCTTATTATAGGGACAAAGACGGCAAATTAGCTGACGCTAGACGTCTCGTATGCATCGCATTTTTCATTCTTTGTGACAATGTTGTATGTTAAATAAACATTAAAATTAAAATAAAATAAAAAAAAATTAAGAAACAAATTCAGAAGATATGATTGTATTATATTAGTATTTTGTAAACAATTTCTTATACATGGAAGTAATTAATTGAATGAACAACCATAAAGAAAGAACATAGGAAATGAATTAACAGTTAGCCCATGACAACGATCTGGTGTGTATATATATATATCTTGTATTTACATTTTGCGGTCTCTCTTGGTTCCTTTAGTTCCCTTCTCTCAGTTTCATGTCGTGACTGTTCAATTGGTTCCTTCAGGGCATAACAGCCACAAAAAATGGTTTTGGTGCCACTGTATAGTCCTCAGCGAGGACTATAGCCTCTACACATGGGGCGGGTGCTCTACCAACTGAGCTAAACACCGCCCCAGCATGGGTTATTTAGTCTTTATTATGTTTGTACATACATTTACATTGGTGAACTAGCGGCAGGGCTACTTACAGTGGAAATGCCAGACCAGCAGTCCGGTCATCAGCGCAACAACAGCAGCAAAGATCACCACCCCGATCACAGCCCCAACTTTTCTTGTAGTCTTGCTCTTCTCAAGCTTTTTGTTATCCGATGCTGGCAGGAACTGGACCGAGGTGTCCCAGTCTTTGTCCTGGAAGACCAACAAGGACGGATCAAAACATAAAACTAGATGTCACATACAGTATATCATTTGTTTCACTTTGTGGACATAAAACTGCAAATGGTTTGGGCCAAGGACAGCCCTTCACTGTCACACGACAGGATGGAAACACTGAAGTTTCTAGAGCAGATATTCCACTCCAGATAGGTGACAGCAACAGGTAGCAAGTAGATACTTGTGTATGTAGGAATGTCCCAGCCCATGGTCACCTATGGAGTTAGTAATAGTCAGCCTATGCAGTTTCCTACCACTGGTTCAAAAGTAACTCTTTAAGGCAAGAAAATCAGAATAAATGTGGTCATAAAAAGAGTGGAGTGGAGTTTCAGCGTCTGTTAATGTTAATGAAATAACAAGGGAACATCAAACATGAGTCACAGCTCTGCGGTTACCTTTAAGAAGTGAGACAGAGGGGGGGAGGGTGTAAAAGGTTTCACCACGTAAAATCCTGTCAAACCTGCTGGGAGCAAGCTACTCACATATCTGAAGTGGAGTACCGGTTTCTGATAGCTCACTGCACTGTTGAGGAAAACTATAAAGGCTGGAAAACTGAACCATTTCATCAGCCATCAAACGATAACCATGAAAATTCTGGGCTGGTTCAAAAAACTTAATTTTGTGCCTGTTTTTAACTTTAATTACAAATAATAAAAGTGCTTAACGGAAGATTATCTGCTCTGCAACACTATGGCTTCATTAAGTGCTTTATAAACAGGGCAACACGTCCTTTCCACCTGTTTAAATGTGCTTATTCACAATGAATGAGAAAGAATGACTCACACAGCACCTGTTAGGGCACGGCAACAACTACAGCATGGAAATGTACACACAACACAACAACTGGTTATTTTTGAAACAGTGGGTTTCACAATCGTGCTCTCATTTAAAGTCTTATTTTGAAGCTCATTGCAGACAGAGGCTGCGGAAATAACACATCCCCTCCAACTGTCCTATGTTCAGCTGACTTCTTTATGTCTGATGAAGTCACTGCATGAGGTACTTTGTAATTCAGTAGGTATTAATTCAGTGGATTGGATTCTAAATTTAGAAACAAAGAAAATATATCTTAATACAACATTTACATATAAATCATTTAAATCAACCCAAATTAATAAATATTAACATGAAATTTCTGAAGTCGCCATTTTACAATTAGGGCATCATAACAGAAACAACATCTGTTGTACACACAAAAAAAATCTTTAATATTCAAATGACATTCCCTAAAACACCCACTCATGTCCTTCACGCTTATTATTCTTGTGGACAACAGGAAAGAAAATCTCAATCTACATCGTGAAATGCTGATTTGTTTGAGATAGTCATGTGTTGTGACCCAGCCTCACTGTCCTGCTTGGCACAGCAAAGTCTCATTATTACGATCATAATCACAATGTGTACTGTGAATGTATGGAGTGTTAAATGGATGTCAGTCAACATGATAGAAGGACCCAGGTGAACAAGTCACAACGGGGCGGAGGAACCTGGAGGAATTCAAACCAGAGCTCAGTGACAGTTGCTTGCTTTCTGACCTTCACCGTCTTCTAGAAACACACTTTAAAACTCAATTTTGAAAAAATGATTTCATGCACTTTGGCGGTTGGTTGGCAGGTTTTGTTAGCCTGCCTCATACTGAAGGTGGGAAGATTCCACCGCACATGCTTTGACTGGCTTGTCATAGTTAGGACCTCTCTGTAGAACATCTGGAAGGAGACTGCAAAGTTACACGACAGGCCAAAGAACACTAGACCCATGATTTTATCAAAAGGGTTCCTTTGATTTACTCGTGCATTACCACTCCTACTTGAAACTTACTTACTCTCAAAAACTCAAGAGGCATCACCTTTGGCGACTTCATGATGTGACATGTCAAAAAGCTCTCCCAGAGACAAACACAATAAAATGCTGACACAACCTCTAATCTGCACAGAACCAGATTCTTGGCAAAGACTATGAAGAAGTTTTTTGTGACCTGAACTTATCAAATCTGACTCTGGGGCAGCAGTTTTGGTTCACCACTCACACCTGACTCACAGATAGCAGTGTTATTTAGGTCAGAACACACAAACGCACAAATGCGCGCGCTCACACACATGCGCACACACACAACCATTTGCATGCAAACACAACTATAAAGGCTTATTCAACATTTAGCAGGTTGGTGTCTTACCGAGTTAGGGGTGTATCTCAGTCCACTGTCCATGTAGTCCATCAGGGCTCACCACCACAAGGACCAAACTACTGAAGTTAAAAACCTAAAACTACCACAAACTCCTGCTCTCCCTCCTCTCTCACCCTGCTCCTCTCTTCCTCTCTCTCTGACCTCTTGTAGGTTAGGTCCTTCCACGGGCTGTTTACCGAGGTGAACCTGCAGGCCTGGTCGCCAGGAGCCGATACCTGAGCTGGTCGACGAGTTCAACCTGCTGCTGCTGCCAGGAAAATCTATAGGTCCTCAAGACACTGGTTCAAACTTTAGATAATATGTCCTTTAGAGTTGTTGTGAAGTTTGAAATACGCCTGGTGGAGGTGATCACAAATGAAGACGTCCTCTGTGTGTGTGACCAGAGCCGGTGGACAATGAAGACTAAACAGCAGGGTAAAAAATTACCCTTTTCCGGGAGCTGCAGGTATCTGAGGGCGTGTCTCCGCCTCGTTGATACCTGGAGGACTTCCTGTTTATCCGCAACAGAGCACAACAGCAGTTTTTTCTTATGTCTAGGCTACCTGATTCGGGGAAAGTCCAAGTGTGCAATAAAAATTTCATAAATTCGTGTTTTACATCGACAGTGTAAGAAGTTAAGGCTACAGTTAGGCTATATCTTAAAACAGCTGCAACATTTCAGCGCTGACGGACCACAGTTTGTCACACATTGTTTGAAAATGTTATTATTGAATTAGAAAAATAAAAATCAAACTATGTTTTTTCTCTCTCTTGGTCAGGTTGATGCACTATTGATGAACTAAATGTTTTGGGTAGCCTATTTTTAGTATCAGTCATGCGGTCCGGGTTCGCTATGTAATAACGATGACTCATATCTGCTGAATCACAAAACATCTCTTTACATCACACTTAGCCGTAGCCCGTAGGTTTCTGTTTGAGAAGATGACATCTCGTCTCACACGGAGAGGAAATCCCAGTTTATGGGAATGACATGAATCAATATTTCCTATCAGGAATCAGAAACTTAATTATCAATCCGTTCAACATTGGCGGATTGGTAGGATTGATAATGCGCAGCACTAAATCTAATAAGTAGAAAAACACGCACATCTTTAAAATTGATGAAATTAGATGATTAAATGCATTAGAGAAGTTAACTATTTTGAAAAATGGTCAGTGATTTTAAAATCAGTCATAACGAAATTTCATACCTATCACTGGTTGCCTTCTTTTCATGCTTTTTTTTTTTTTTTTAAATGTTATTATTAAATCTAATTTCTGCTTAATAGAAGTAGGCTAACTAAAAGTAATTGTTCTTTTTTGGTTTTTATCTTAGTTTCGTTTACCAGGATCACTTAAAAATTAAGTTGTTTTTATGTTATATTGTGTTTTTTTGTTTTTTGTTTTGTTTTTTAAATTTAGGAAACAGAGCTGACATTGAGATATTTCAATCCAATCATAGTATCTCAGACTCTGGCTGCTCATGAGAACGGGTTGACTGACCATCTGGTTCCAGTCCCTCCAGAACTTCCACCAGCAACTTTGACCAGTTTGAAGCCTTTTTAATGACATGGTTCAAACTTGCTGTTGTTAACTTAAGTAACTTCTAAACTTTTCAAATCAGAGCAATTTCTTACATCACTTTTTGTCAGGGAGCACTGAGACTGCAGTTATAAAGGTAATCAATGACATTCACCTCAGGGAAACACTGTTTTAGTGATGTTGGATCCAAGTTCTGCTTCTGACATGATGGATCACACACTTTCGTTCCAAAGTATAAAAGACTATACAGACTCTTTACAACCACCCTTTAATGGTTCAAGTCATTTCATAGGCTTCCATTAAAATGCATTAAAGCTGTCTGTGTCTCTTCATCCATCCATCCATCCATCCATCCACCCATCCATCAAAAAAGACTAAAGATCCATATGGAAGTTGTGAGTTTATTGATGTGTATCCCCCCTGTAACCATGAATCTGTTTCAATTGGTGTCAAACATTTTTTTAAAAATCACTAATATGCATATATTATATTAGTTCCCAGTCCCCTCCCACAATCAAGCAGGCAGTTACAAGATTGAAGCCGTTTGGGTGCATAGTGAGACAGTCACATACAGAGATACTGTCACAGGAAGAGAAAAAATAGAAAACAAGAAAACAAACTTAAAAATATATATCATATCATTTTATATAAGAACAATGCACACCACAGGTAATCCTCCGGAAAAAAGCCATGATTGCAACATCAACTATACAGGCATACAAAGACAATACTAAGAGAGAGAGAGAAGAGGACTCTAGGATTCAGTTTACTTGTTTGTGTCAATTTCTACCTATAAATATACACAAGTTAGCTTTTTCTCAGAAAACCAGCTCTCCAAGCCTTGTCTTTCTATGTGTCTCTGTCTGCCTGCACAGCCCTCCAGCTCCTGGTTGTCCTCTGGTGGCTCTGATCCAGGGCCAGCCCAAGCTTGCTGGGTACCCAAATCCCAAAATTCAACCAAAAATTCAGTTTGGAAAAATGTATCACCTACAGAACCATTAAGTCTGCACATTTTGCCGTCATTTGGGGGCCTCTGGGCTGGCCCTGTTTTGATCAATCAGACTGTTCTACGCTTTATGACCAGCAAAGCTAACAGCTGCTCCAATAATGTGAGTACATTATCCCCAAATTTATTTTCAGAAACAGTTCTGGCGTCTGGTTTTTGCTTCAGATAATGTATACAAAAGAATAAACACACCCTCTTAAAAAAAAAAAAAAAAGTTTGCGGCATGTCACCGCCCAATGTCACATTGTGTGTGACACCGCATGCAAATCAAAGCCACATGGGAGCCTGTCAGATACATAGTATGGAAAAAAGCTTCCAAAATACATTCAACTATGTAACACACGTCAAGAGGCATTACTCTATTGATTTATGGTTTCCCTATTAATAAAATGTTGTGTTTGTGTGTGTGTAGGAGGGGATATTATCACATTCACTAAGTAAGAGTTCAGAGCAGGTTCTGTGTGATGTGTTTGAGCTGGGGGCCTGTGCACACCCTCACCTTCCCCATCTCTTTCTGACAGTGTGCCTGCAAACACAACTCATGACCACCAAGCTAAGAACCCTAAACAAACTCATAACCTCTTCCCTGGGAAAAAAAAGGTGGAATAAAAACATCTACTCTTATATATATTTAAACTGTATATGTATATTCTCTCTGTCATCATAACAAAGAACAGAAAGTAAATAATTCATGATTTCATTTTTTTCTCATTTGTTGTTTCACTATACATTTTTAATTGGTACAAAGAACCTTCATATACAAGCAATCTATTGAGAGGAAAAAGAACAAAATAAAACACCAATTCTTTTTGAGAAAAACCATCAGAAACTGCTTGGATGACACTTTGTATGATGGGAAAACTCAAGTGTAGTGTCTGGTATATGCCGGTTTGATGATGGCTACTCAAAAACATTTTAAGTTTGCTTGATTTGCCTTTCACTTTCAAAAAAATAAAGAAAATGTCTGAAGAAATGTTATACATCTTGATCTGAGATAGCTGTATTGATAATTACAGAGAAATCTGCAGAATCACATTTTCTGAAATGCAAAAAATGGCAGATACATCACCATTTCAAAAGAAACATGATCAAAAAGAGCTCTATAATACAATAGTAGCAGTAGTAGAAGTAGTAGCATTATTTAAGGATTGTTTTGAACAAACCAGTAAATGGAGTTTGGATGTATGCAAATAATTGTAACAATAGCGTCATGTGTTATTGGTCAGTAGTATGTTCCCCCTAGGTTGCCGTCCTCCACTGCTCCCCCTTCAGGCTCTGGTTAGATCTGCATCTGCTCCAGGTATTTGTAGGTGGGGTTTTCATAGCCGTGGTTCTGCATCTTGCTGAGGTGACGTTCCTCTGGTGTCAACATGGGGTCGACCTGTGGGACAGACACATGGCAGTCATGATGGCTGACCTTGACAAGGACAGAATACACTGACAACTCATGCTGTGTGTGTGTGTGTCATATTAAAATGCTACAGAAACTAATCTAATTTCCCCTGCATTTACTGATGCTCTATTAACATAAAGCATAATAATTTTATGTAAATGTGACCCTTGGGGTAAGATGGATAATATTTCTTTGAGAGTATACACACATTTCCACACTGCGCCGCATAATAACAAGTGGCTTACCTCAACGATGCCATGACTGATGGTGCCGTATTGCCTCTTCCTCAAAAGCACCAGGCTGATCACAATCACAGTTGCTATGGCTACCGCGATCACCAGCAGACCAATCAGTGCACTGCTGCCGAAGCTGAAATCCTCTCCCAGGGGGCGGTAGGACTCCTAACAGGTGGGAGAGAGGAAGACAGAGAAAGCAACAGTGAGGAGACCATAAATAGAGATCACCTTTTAAACACTAAGTGGCACAAAAACTCTGATTTAACATACTAATGAAGAAACTGTCGACTACATATACTTGTCACATCAGCCAAGTAGTTACCTTATTCTGAATAGACACTGAGATTGTGGCTAATATGCTGTAGTATTACTATTTCAAATAAAACCTCTGTGCCTCTACTTTCAAAGGGAAATTCCAGCATTTGTCAACCTGGATCTTTATTTCCCATTATGTTCAATGCGCTAATAATATTTACCTTTTAAGATGAGGAAACTTCTTGTGTTTCCTGTTACAATGCATACAATGTGCACATGAGCTAAAGAGAGATCCTGATATTGATGTAAATAACGGCTGTCGGCATTCGGCAGAGAAAGACAAACTTAATTTCAGCGGCTACAACGAGTTTTCAAGGTACTTCCCCTGATCATTATAGTTTTTTGAAACATCAGCAGAGGTGCTGAGGAAATTGTTATCTTGATCAGTAACGACACAAATAATAATTTCCCTTTGAAATAATGAGACACACATTCATTATCCTGCAAAAATAAGAGTAGCCACTCATTTATGGCACCTGACACTGGATCGTTCTGTTCTACAGATAAACTGCATTTTAATTCTACCGAGCAGGAATAATGAAAAATATAACTTTTAGAGATTAATCTTCCTTCAAGTAAAATTTTAAATGAAAAAATAAATTAACTGAAGAAGATTTCACCCCTAATTTTAATGTTGTAAAATTACAGTGAAGCAGGGACACCTTCCATTTTGGCAAAGGATCTGTAAGAAACGGTTGACTGGTGAATCGTGTGTAAACATGCATGAAATGTGTCTTTGTGAAAGAATGTGTTATATCCCGTGCCAGTTCTGTATCTATAAACACAACCACTGTCACCTACGCTCATCTGCACAATGTAATCTGGCACATATGATACAAACTGATCATATGTAAGACATGTAGCCACCGGCGGCTTTTTTTTTCTTCTTCTTTTTTTACTGCTCATTCTCACACAAAACTGAGCATCACTCAGTTTGTGTGGATTCACATTCATCATATGAACCGAGATTGTCACTGTGTACATTCAGATACATTCACATAACAAACATGCGCCCATGCAGAAATAACCAAACCATATTAGCCTGAACGAAAAACTTTACAAAAAAAGAGAGGGGGTTCAGGGTGTGTTCCAATGCTGTCTTTTTAAAAAATGTCTTTAACTTATTTATATATTTTTTGCATTTATCAGCTACAGATCCGGTTCTTTGCACTCCCACACTCCCTCCTTCTTTCATCTTCTCCCCACTACTGATAACTACAGTTCCCCAGAGAGCCCTGTGGAGGGTGCCGCTATACTCACCAGCTCATCATCATGCATAACGCTGACTCTCTCTGCACTGTAAACCACTTCTTTAACATCCAGAGACTCATCAATCACCTGTCAACACAGACAGGGGAGCCCAGGTTACACTCACCACAGTGTGTGTTTGAGATAGACTGATAGATAGAGAATAAGAGTGAGAGGCAGGTGGAGAGCGAGAGGGTGTGAATGTGCAGCGGAGTAAACTGTAAGGATTATCTGTGTTTGGGTGATAATACACTCTGTCTGTACAGACTGGAAGGAGAGAGGGAGGGGGTTTGCAGGCATCAACAACAGACTCTCTTATAGGCACACAGTTAGCATGTCTTCCTACACAGACTATCAGCCACTCATTGCTGAGTGCTCTAATCTAAAGAAGACGGAGAAGAAGGAGAAGGAGAAGGAGAAGAAGAAGAAGAAGAAGAAGAAGAAGAAGAAGAAGAAGAAGAAGAAGAAGAAGAAGAAGAAGAAGAAGAAGAAGAAGAAGAAGAAGAAGAAGAAGAAGAAGAAGAAGAAGAAGAAGAAGAAGAAGAAGAAGAAGAAGTAGAAGAAGAAGAAGAAGAAGAAGAAGAAGAAGAAGAAGAAGAAGAAGAAGAAGAAGAAGAAGAAGAAGAAGAAGAAGAGCTGTGAGTGGAAGTGGGTGTGTTCAAGAGGCAGAAACAAAATCTGCTGTTTATAGAGACAGAGCAGTCCAGAGTCTATTTCTGTTATGAAAAGGAAAAAAAAAAAATCAGACAGACAATTTAAGGCTTTGGCACAGTTTGTTATTTTTAACCTCCGATTGCTCCGTCTTAGAAAAGAATAGCATTTCCAAAAAGAAAAAAATAGAAGAAGAACAACAAAAACATGCATTCAAAAACTTGCATAACTCATATACACATACACAAATGGGCAGCTTTGCTTTGCTGGTGTTGGATTAGCATGCGAAACACGGCACACACTCAGCTTCCAAGCATCGTTTGGAAAATCCGTGAAGGAAGAATGGTGCGTCTGGCAAAGAAAAGTAGCATGCGATGACTGCAGAGCAAAGTGCGGCGTTGATCTGAATGAAGGTCAGTTGGCAGAGGCCAAAGAGAGACGCGCAAATAGCCAAGTGTGAATTAGCGGTAACTATGACAACACAATTACTGGAATAATATGAGTCATTAAAAGCTGAACTCAAGAGAGCTATGTGAAAGCGCTGCCGTTTGCATTCATTAATTTCAGTCATCGGCACAACCACGTCAGCCTGAGGTTGTGGTAATGAAATTGGAGTATCAGGACAGTTGTCTGCAGCAGAATACAGGAATACAATTTCACATCTTGGAGTCCTCATTTTCTCTGGTGGTTTTGCTTTAACAATGCTGCTCTCAGTTCACATGTTGAGCAAGTTAGAAAGTTTCCAAATGCGTCCAGGCACAGACAGAAAAAAACAAAAAACAAACTCATGACAAAGCTCTTACCACATTGTTGCTGATCTTGGGTTTGCTGTTGATGATTCTCTCCTCGGCACCTATCAGACCGTCCAAACCAGACATGGCGGAGCCTGCAGGAGGCAAAGGAGCACGGTAAATATCAGCCGAGCAGCACAAATCAACCGACAAAATCAACAAACTAACAAACACACAAACAAACAAACAAACAGGAGTGGTGGTATTGATGGTGGACAGCTGCACATAGAAATCCAGCTCTTCCCCTGACAACTGTCACCTCAGTCTCCTTAGTGCACTGGTGACAACAAAGCCCTTTCTTCCATTCAGCACAGTGTGAGCAGTGTGAAGCCAACATGACAGTGACCTTACATCTTCCACAAAGGCCCTCTCAAAGTGCTGTTTTGCATAGCAGATAGATCTCTCTGTAAACAATCAGTCACGTGCACTGACTTATTAAACGAATCCCCCTTTTAAACAAGCGTGAGTCATCCTGACATTTTGTATCACTCACTTATCCCTCATTTCATGGTCAACCGTGTGCACTGCAGCGGCTCCTCATCTACAAAATCCTTGACAGTCCCTCGAGATTTTAAACAGATGATCATTTTTTTTCATAAAACCCCGTGGGTTTCAGTAAGTGGCTGCGCCCGAATCTGGGCCAGAGTGTCAAATATGCATGTTAGACTGATGGTTTTGAAATAGGCATAGGATCTATTAATACACACACACCAGATATGCCATGAATAAATCAGGAGCTGAGAGCAGAAAGAGCGAGTGAGGCAGTGAGGGCACAGTCCTGAACAATGTACAGCAGAGTCTGGTGTTGGCTTATTGTCTGCTGCCGCCGCTGCTAGTCGGCCGGGGCCAAACGCTTGAGATTAGTACAATTGCTTTAGGATTAACCGAGGAACAATGATGTGTTTACAAGCCTCACTTAGCAAAAGTGACGTGAGAAACTCTGGCAGGTTATGAGATGGTACTGCACGGTACACATAATGTTGTAGTCAGCCACTATAGGGAGTGACCTCGATACGAACAATGCGACCTCTCATCTGCATGGACCCGAGGAAAGTGCTGAGACAAGTAATGTATTTATCGACGAGTCAAACACCAGAAAATGAATTTGAATATTCGAGTCATTTATCAAGCAAATATGTGCTGAAAAGGGGTCCATGCTTATTTTCTCTCTGTTCTCTATAACTACGCATAATTTTATTTTTTGGGGGAGGTAGTATGGAAGGAAATTCTTTTATTCTTTCATTCTTTCATCGAAGACTATAATAATACAATGATCAATCTGTCAGCAAATATTCATTAGCTGCAGATCAGGTTGAACTGGAAAAACACACAAAATCAACAACAGACGCAAACAAAGCTCTGTGGCAAAAAGAGCAGAGAGATGTGACACATTCATATTCAGAAAAAGTGAATATACATATAATTTAGATTCAACACATGGTGTCTCTCTTGATTCACTGAGTTAATATCACAAGGTTGAGCCCAGATCAGACAAAAAAGGTGACGTAACCACGTCCCTGTCTCAGGTCTTGTCAGACAAATTGAGCCAATTTAAAGCGGGCTGTGGGTCAGCAGCTGAAGCACTGAGCCTCAGACAGGGCCGGTAAATCACACAGGTCCTATCAGGAAGGGGGGCGACTGATGAGTGGAATGAGTGAGTGTGTGTATGTGTGTGTGTGGGGATAATTAAGCAGGGTGCTTTGTCAAATGCACTGAGGACAGGATGACAGCGAGCACACGACTGAAGAGTCTCTGAGAAGAGCTGGCTGTGACCTGTCTCTACCAGGTTTGGAAGCTACTGACTCTACTATCCAGCATGAGGTGATAATCCTAGTAAGATGAAAAGCACAAGAGCAACTGAGACCCCACCACACTGATCATGTGAGTCATCCAAAAAAAAAAAAAAAAGTAGAAAAATGAACCACCAGATGGCTTCTGATAAAACAGAGAGGGAGGGAGAGAGAGAGACGATCCCAATCTGCACCAAAGGGAAAGGAAAAAGGAGAACAGTGGAACAAAACAGGAGATGGGAATGGCTTGGGAAATGAGGGGAGGGGGAGGGACAGGAAAACAAGATGCAACAGAGGCACCAACCTTTCTTGAAGGCACGTGGGGAGTCTGATAGATCGCCTTGGCATTAGAAATGAGCAACAGAAAAAAAAGAAAAACAGAAAAGGGGAAGGAAACAAGAGAGAAAACTGAAGTGAGAAGAGAAAGGCAGGATTATCAAGCTGTGTTAATTGATTAGGAAAAGAGTCCAGCGGGGAAGAGTCCGAAAATAAATTTGAGTGATAACCAAACTGAAAAAATAAAATAAATAAATAACGGAGCCATTTCAAAACTGGCTAGCTCTATCTGAGCCCTCTGGGGTGTTGGCATGTGTATTAAATGTTCCTTGGGGATTTACTCATAATTTTTCTTCCATCTCACTGGAGATGCTCCATCCATCACTTTTTTTTTCTCTCCTTGAGAATTCAGTCTTTTGTTTGCCATAAATGTGACAAAGATGAAAACCGTAACTGCTCATTTTCCCCCATAAGCTTCTGGCTCCAACTCAGCAACGAAGCCTGAGGCTTTGTGCATTTATCTGAACTTCTCTAGCTCTGCGTTGACGGGGAGGCCACGGGGAACTGTGCAGCCACAGATAAGTCCAGAGCAATGGCTCCACAGCACATTTTCATTGGCACAAAACGCATTGTAAACCTATTCTTCTTTGCTGTGCAACAGTACTGGTGCACGTTGTCACCAATGTCCTTCACAAAGACTTATGTGTACGGCTTTTCACTCTCGACGCAGCCACAGCGCTGCTCGTGATGCTGCTTGTGATGCTGCTTGTGACTGTGTCCGAGGCCGGAGCTGCTCACCCTCTGGCTCTGAACGGGACCCGAGCGATGTGACCTGGATGGGCCGGTAGGGTTTGCCCTCAGACACGGGGACCTCCACACTCTCCTCCGACGACACGGTGACGTCTGGCTGTGACTCAGAGATGGACGACAGGAACTGGTCCATGTCGGCTTTCTGCTCCTGGAGCAGCTCGTCTGTGGAAAAGGCAAACGAAAGAATATGAGACGCATGCTAACACCAGTCAACTTGGGACATGGCAGTAATCTGCAAAATGAGAGTTTCACCAATTATTGTTAACATTTTTTTTTCCAACAGTCAGAAAGCTGCTGCTGCTGCTGCTGTGAGAGAGAGAACGAGACGCCCGTTCCCTTTTCTGCTAACTACCAATTAGTATTTTTCTGAGAGCTATTTTCCATGTAAATCTGCACATCTCCCAACAGGATGCTGCATAGTGAGAGCTGTGACCCAGTTCTGTCACTGAAGCCACTCCACTTTAATCTGTACTGCAACACCAAGCTATGGCTCCTTTAATGAAGCAAAGGAACAAAAGAAAATATTAAAATAATGAAAAAGTGCTGGACATTGTCTGTGTTCAGTTGTGCCACTGGAAATGAATACATCCCTCACATCTTCAGATCTAATTGTGAAAATAAGAGCTGGTGAGACCGTTAAAAAGAGAGTAGTAGCTGTATTCAATTCCCCTCAATTCATACTGAGAAAAAATATACTTTTCTCTCTTTCTCTGATAAATGCTCCAATGGTCTCCTCATATATTTGTGCTTTCCTTCGCACAAATAGAAGATATAAGAGAAAAATATCACTCAGGGCCACAGGAAATGTGATGTATTTGCTTTATCTGTCTGGCACATGTGCAAATTCCATCACTGTTTTCATTTTACTTCACTCCCACCAGTGAGGTCACACCGTCCTCCCTCCTCCCAAACTGACCGCTGGGTTTTTTTTTTAGACTGAACACGACTCACCAATTTCATCCTGAATCTCGTCGGCCACATAAGGTACTTTGTAGAGCAGAGATAAACTCTGGTTCATCCTCTCCTCGATCACACGCAGGTGGGTCATCACCTGTTGTTGGAAGAAAAGCAAAACAGGGAGTCATTATTTCCAAAGTCCAAGGTGAAACCAGCCCACACTGTATGGAGGTGATGTGTTTGATTCCCAAGGTCCTGGATAATTTGTAACAGATGATAAAATATTAAATCATTTACACTCAATGTAGAACTGTAGCTAATGATTATTGCTGGTTTTGATCAAACTTTGAAACTTTTAAAATGCTTGTCATAAAATCCCAGTGTGTTCTTGTGTCTGATGTAAGATGAAAGAATATTTTTTAAAAAAACATAAAATGATAATTCATGTATTAATTCAAATTGTTGTCAAATCATTTTATGGCATATGACAAATCCATTAAATGAATAATCATTTCAACACTAATCCACAGACAACGAAGTGAATTGCAAACTATTAGAATCAAATGCTCATCCCAATATTATTGATGTAAATGCTCCTATTAATGCACCAGAAAATATTTGCTTATTATCCCAGGAAATTCCCATGTAACTTGCTCTTCATTGTCAACGGTGAGGTTACAAGTTTTAACACCTAATAGCATCACAGATTACAGTCTGAGGTTGTGTTATGTTGGGAAAACATGGCGGTGCAAGGTGACAATACATATGAGAAGATTATGATTCATTCTCAGAAATGGGTGTTAGCAGGAGGAGAGGCATCAGTCCCAGCAGGAAGAAAACAAACAAAGGCAAGAAAGACAACAACAACAACAACAACCCAACACACAAAGAGACAGAACATGATGAAGAGCAGATGTTTGAGCTTGGTGACCTTTCACTCTACGGTGTTACGGTGCAAAATAGTCACAACCACAAATCCGATTATTTATTATAACCCAGCAGAAGTATAGCAGTCAATTTAATGATCAAACATGTACAGTACTTGACAAATTGTATGCAAGTATACTGAACTAAAATAGTTGTTAATCTCCCTGAATTTTGAACAGAAATTTTGTTACAGAAATAGCAACTCAGACTCGCTCACAGTCAGACAACTCGCGGGCATGAAACAAGTTGCTGCATGTTATGTTCAAATCACTGTTGAAGCTCTGAACAGACTTGACAGGATCTGCAGCCTGTCAGTCCCGCTGATCGCCAAAACAACAACCTCCTTTAATTGAATAGATAGACATTTTTCTCAACCTCCACCCCCCAAAAAAATCACTTCCATGTTTTTTATTTATTTATTTATTTTTACCAGCACTATGATGTTCAGAGAGGAGAAATATTTCCACATTTCTGCTGCCAAAGTGGTTGGCAGAGTATGAATACCTACCAGCCACTGACAGGGCTGACCAGCTCTTGGCAGGTAACTGGTGTTTATTTCCCTCTATGATGATTGACTGTTTCAATCTAACAACACATGGCTGCAGTGCAGCAGAGCCAGCAACAGATGGCAATAATGCACCTTTCCACATTAAAAGGCCCACTGCGGCCTGTGTGGCACCTTCCTGTGCACGTCTGACAAACAATCAAACAACGCTTATAATAAAGATGACAGGTCACGGTGTTAATATTGCACTTTCGATGCACCTCACAGTCTCAACTAAGATGCACGGGTGAGGCATTTGTAATAAAGAGAGTAACCTTTATCCTAGAGAGTCACATAACGCAGTTACATAAAGCACAGCAATGCTGCTGTTTACAAAGGATTGTTTTGTAATGCACTTCTAAGTCCCGCATTAAATCCACAAACAACTAAAAAATGCAGATTTGAAGCTGCTGCTGCGCTGACCGAGTGAAGGACTGAACCTGACAAATGAACACAGTGAGAGCACAATACAGATTTGCTTCTCATGACTGAGACACAGCACCTCACAGATTACATTATTTATCTAAATACCCCCCCCCTCCCCCTCCCCTTCCACACACACTCCTCACTGTGTTGTTTGATTCGACTGCTGTGTTATCTGTAATGGTGGAGAACAGCTATAAATGGTGTCGAAGGGCACTGACACACACAAGCGAGTACATCTAACAGGGGAGCTTCCAACCAAATCCCCGCGCAGTGGCTCAGAGTCCAGCATTACACAAGACCTGCGCAATGTTAATCTTCGGCTGAGGCTTAAGTGAATGAAACACCCGCCCTCCCTCGCTCCCTCCCTCAGTCAGACAAGCCTACTCACTCCTCCTGGGCTTCAACTCGGAGAGACACACACTCTTTCTACCTCCTACATACTTAGAATCAGGACAGAGAGGCCGAGACATCATTATCCCTCCCCTGTCGGAGCAGGAATAGGAGAAGTGTGAGATCTTGGAGTGGCTCGGCATGAGGTTTCAGATTCACTGACACAGCCTCCAATACTGTACGTCTTTATTGTGAAAACTAACCCAGGAGGGAGGGACCGACTAATAGACCAACTAACGACCGATGCAGACCTGAAGGTCCACATGGCTGATGAACTATCAAAATCTGAGAGATGAGTCATTCTTCACAGAGATGTGGTTACATTTGCAGGTTTCTCCTTCATTTAGATCCCTGTACAATCACACTGTTGGGGTTTCAGACAGTTCACTGGACGTGACTTTGGGTAGGTGTCGGTGAAATCATCGTGATCCGAAGGATAAAAGAACACAAACCTGTGACTTCATCTGAGCGGCCTTCTCAGGATCCACAGCCAGGACGTGCTGGTAGTGTCGGATGGTGTGCTGGCGGTCCTTGTTCTCGGCACGGACGTAGCGCCTCAGGGCTTGCAGGATGCGGTGGGGCTGAGGGGCGACGAAGAAAAAGTAACAAGAATGGTGATCAGTAGTGTTGGATTGATAAAACACAGCCTCGTGAGCATTTCTGTGCAATTCTGACTCTCAGGTGGACCCTGCTCGGCTACAGGTGACACCACAGCTATTTTTATCCTCCGAAGTGATCTCAACCAGGTTTTGTGCATAGTTATCAATCCAGAAACTTTTGGAAGTGATCGTTCTCATCCCCTTTAAATGTTTTCATTTAAAAGGTTCACATTTCATCAGATTCTGGCTAATTTGAAAATGACGAAACACAAGCAGATCCACTTAGTTTAGAACCTGTCATTGACATGAGCCTGTTTTGTGCTGCTGAAGATGAAAAGCAACATGGAAACGACCCTTTCACTCTTCATACTGTTGAGTGAGCAGAGGGGCGCTGCTGTCGAATATGACATGATATCAAGTCGTCTGTCTGCAGCACTTTTTTGAAACAACAAAAGGATAATGATTACGATCCCATAACTAATTCTGGAGGTAGAAAAGAAGCACAAATTATTGCGAACAACTCAGGCAACATTATTACAGTCGACATGAGTTCAAAATAAAAACGTTTGATTTACTCCTTTTTGGGGTGCAGGTCGAACACTAGTGGTGTGAGAGAAGCCCAGCACCTTGCAGCAGCAGACTACCAAACCGTGCTGACGAAAGGATCAAAAGACTATTAGATAAAAGGAATAAAAAAAAAAGAAAACACCAAACAGGGATTATAGCTGAAGGTTCAAATGTGATTGACTTTGTGCTCACGGATTTTTGTGTACGTGTGTGTGTGTGCGTGTTTTTCTGGCTGCAGTAATCCATTCTCATGATGAATTGCAAGTTGGCAGAGGGTCTTTTGACAGGATATGAGATTAGCCACAGGCCATAAGTAGTGTGAGGCAGAGCGTGGTCTGACCAATGTGCGTGTTTGTGTGTGTGTGTAAATGTGTTAGCACATCGACTGAGGGGGCAAAAAGCAATAGACAGATGGAGAGGTGAAGAGAGGATAAAAGATGCTCTCAGAGCCGGTGTGTGGTGTTCACCCTGGGGGGGTCGGCCTGCAGGGCGGCCAGGTAGTTCTCCAGGGCCAGACGGCGTCGGTCATTCAGCATGGCCTCCACCCGGGCAAGGTGAGTCTCCACCAGCTGCTGCTTCTCACTGGCTGCCTCCTCCTCCAGGGACTCCACCATGGCTTGGAAGTGCTACAAACAAAATCATACATACACATGAATGTACAGCCACCTTTAAGAGTGTGACTTAACAGGGCTCTTTCAGCTCCTGCTCTCAGCCTGTGTCTCTCTCAGTCCTGTCAGGGGAGTAAGGGACTCATTTAGAAGTCTCCCCATTCAGAATGTGCCCTAATTTAGCCTCAGAGCGATAAAGATAGAGCAGCCAGGGAAAAGAGATCTTTAATGGCACAGGGAGAGAGGGGCCCCGTGCCGGTAAGCCGTCACATCTCACCCAAACAAAGGGGACAAAGGGGATGGGCTCCCAGGGGGCCGGATCAGTGTCTTACCTGGATCAGTGTCTGCCTCTCAGCCTTGGGCAGGTTCTTCGCCTGGCGATCAGCCTCTTCCCATTCCTTTCTTACCTGGAGTGAGTGAGACGCAGACAGGGAAGAAAATGAAAGGTTGTTAATAAAACAAGATGTTTACAGGTTTGACCTGTTTGTAAATGCTGATAAACAGAACCTGTCTTTGCACAAAGCCAATAAATTATGACCTTCATCTGTGACATATTCCTGCATTCCTGACTTTGAGTTGTTAAAAATAAAAGAACATTCTCCCATTTTATTGCAAAATGTGATGCAACTATCTGTCTTTCTCACAGTATTAGTAAAAATACTAGTAGTAGTTCTTGGATCTTTTAGCATTTAGGTTTTTGGAAGATCATCTTTGTTCCAGGAATGAAGCACCTGGCAAAATGTCCTTTCGTTCTTTTGGTTTTGATGATCATCACCTCAGGTAACCATAAAGGTCGAATTTCAGGAGGAGCAGCAAAAGTCTCACTTATTTCCTCCTTCATTAGGTGGGCAACATGGCGTCTGGAATCCACCTGGTAACTCACCCTCTCCATGCGATTGCGGTGCCTGATCTCCAGCTGCTCCTTGGCCCTCTGGAAGCGACTGTGCTCCTTGTCGTCGGCGGGGGTCTCGAAGTAGATGTCCACGTCATCTGTGGGCTGAGGGGTCGGGGGCACGGCTGCAAACGGAGAGAGGCAGGTGGGTGAGCGGACAGGACTGCAAACTGACAAGCAGGAAGACAGATGGGCACGGAGACACAGACAGACAGGCGGATCCAGGCGAACACAGGTAGGCAGAAAGACGAAGATAAGACAGTCGACTGGGCACAGAGAGAGAGAGGAAGAGCTGAGAGTGGAATGTAGATTGAAGTCGGACAAAAATCCTCACAGAAGCACTTCTTTCATTGTCGTTCTTCCACCCTCAGTAACTCTGATAAATTTAAGGGAATCTGACAGTCTTTCCTTTTGAATTCCTTTCATCTTCCCGTCGGCTTTCTGCTGACAGGTCGTGTCTCCAACACTAATGGAAATATCTCCGTGTGTGACGGTTGGGTCATCTGGGGCGAGGCCAGAGGGCTCCGTTCTGGGTTCCTTGCTGTACAGTCACGCAGGACTCACTCCCTGCATTGCAGCAGCTCGCAAAAACAATAATGCTCCAGGCTTACAAACAGGAAGAGACCTCATCGTTTCACCGCACCATAAGAAAAATGACGCACGGACTAATGGATGAACACATATTTCCTTCTCTGAACTTTGCTGCTGCCGCCACTAAAATTATTTTACTTTTTGAGATGCAAGAGAAAAACATCCAATTGGTCATGGCAATGAACTGTGACTGAACTGATGAAGAAAAAAAAAAAAAAACAGGTGCTTGCTGACATGTGTTGGTGGGGCTCTGGCTGAGATAGTGGCAGTGCTCTGTGAGCAGACAGACAGATGGACAGGTTGTTGACAGGCAGACGGACAGAGACATGAACAAATGGCGGGAGGGAACACTGGCAGGCAAACAAAGAGGACAGCAAACTCCACAAAGTGTGTCTGAAGTGAGCGTGCATGCTAATGAAGGCAAGAAATCAAGAAAAGCAGTCTGGAGGGCTTGTTTTGATTTGGCATGTTTACGTCAAATTAAAATGTTCTTAATTTAAAAAATGATTTACAAGGAAGTGACAGTGACTGTTGTGAGAGTAGGGCTCAGCATTTTACTGTTTTGGAAGCTATGCAATTATAATAATAATTCTCTTCAATAAAAAAGGAGCCAGATTTCTTAATTGTTCAATACAAAAAAAGAGTTAATTAGAACAGATTTTCCAGTATTTGTGCCATCAAAAAAGTCTGAAATGTACAAACTGCTCTGTCTCTGCAGGTATAATAAGCTCCAATATTGTGTTTAAGTAATTTAGTAGATCATCACGACTACTGAACTAGAGTGTGCCGCAAATTAAAACATCAAGCACTAAGATCTATGTCACTATGACAAAGAGCGCACAGAGGTACAGAGCTGAATCTATTAAAAATTAACTAATTCAACTATTCATAGAAAATTAGCCAGCAACAACTGCCATACATTGTTAAAAATGTCATCTTCAGTGTGAAGCGTTGATATTTGCCTTTGTTTTAAATGATTGTAAATCAAGTATCTCTAGTTTTGGAACTGACAAAACAAGCAATTAAAGAATCTGTGGCTTTTTCAGTATTTCCTGTCATTTAGGTTTAGATTCAGTCAAAACAATTCATTCAATAATTGAAGCAGTTTAAGAATGAAAATTATCATTCAATTAGTAATCCTAGCTGTAGCCCTTGTGTATTGCAGTGGAGTAAAAAAAAAAGGAGAATGGTGTTGCATGAGCTCAGTTGTTGTGATTGTTGACGTGGAGGTGATATGGCAACAACAGCTGCGGTGTTACGATGTGTGAGAGCTGAGGACCACATGTGTTGCGCTCACATGTCAGATTACACCTATGTTATCCTACAAAGAGTCTGCAGCAAAGACACAAACAGAGAGAGAGTGAGAGAGAGGGGGGTGTTGTCAAACCGGCCTCTGTCACATGTGACTTACTCAGGCGCTTGCACACAGCCATGCAGTACTCCTCTGAGTCGAAATTGTTGCGGTTGCCGGCACAGCCCCCGTATATGAAGCGCACGCACTTCCCCTGGCTCATGTCGAAGTGCCAGCGGGGCATGGAGGCACGGCAGGGGCCGGTCTCGGCCTCCAGGGTGCACACCGCTGCCAGGGGACAGCGCGTTAGATCATCTGGCCACCAGGGGCAGCACTTTGTTCCAGTCTCAATTAACAAACACTCAAAATCTAAACACTGCTACATCTAGAAACAGGATTAATCAAAAACAGTCAAAATGTTGGAGCAACCCCCTTTTTTTTGTATGCGATGAGCAGGATTTAGGATTTAGCAGCAACAACTAAGGAAGGATGATTTGTCTTTGTGCACCATCACAGTGTCTACAGTGAGATGGAGAAGAGGTTAAATGCTGATACACACACTAAACTAAGTACAGCTTGGCTGAGATTTAAGCATAACTGACTGTTTCATAAGTTAAAAAGGTCTGTTTATATTTGAATGAAGGCAAGATGCCAATAAAGGAGAGAGAGAGGGAGATAAAAGGGAGGAGTGTACATTATAATGTATAACAACTCATTACAAACCTTTTACTTCCTGCAGAGTCTTGTCTTCATCTTGACCGTCTAGCATTTTGCTGTTCTCTCTCTTCTCATCCTCGTCTTCCTTATCAGCTTCCTCATCCTCATAGACATAGTGGTATTCCTCCTCATCTTCCTCCTCCTCATCCTCGTCCTCGTCCAGAGGCTCCTCCTTTTGTGTGGGCTGCTCGTCGGCTCGTGTTTCACTGAGGAGGGAGGGAGGGAGGCGGAGATGATTGAGTGAAGGGGTGGGAGCCAGGAGGGGAGGGGGTGATTTATCAAACAAGGCAGAGCAGCTGCCATAGGTCAATGTCACATCGCTTTAATTCATCCAGATGGCCGGTAATACCTGCCCTTCACCGGGGAGCGGATATTACGCTGATGACCAACACATACACACACACACACAGGCACAGGCCTCGCTGCCTACTCCATCTAACGACTGCTCACCTGTCCTCCACTGCATCCTCCTCATCCAGGTCGGCCTCGTCAATCTCCTCATCCTCTATCTCCTCCTCCTCATCGTCATCCTGGGAGGGCAGGGAAGGTGGGGCGGACTCCCCGATTCGAGAGGCGGGGCAGCACACGTACTCGGTGCCGTGGAACTTGTCGATGCCACAGGGCAGCAGCATGCCATAGCTGTGCAGCACCATGGAGCTCTTGGCACAGGCCTGACGGGGCAGAGGAGGAGGGGCACTGATGAAATCTATTGCACTCAGCAACACACCTCTCATTACTTTGACATTACAACCTCTGCTTTGGATTTCTGTTTAACCGCGACTGTTCACATCACGGCAAAGTTAAAGCACTGCAGCATCAGTGTGTGCGTGAGTTGCGGTGGAAGTTTAATTTAATCACTTTATATTTTTGACATGCTGCACTCAGGATTTTTGTTTTTCATAGATTTAAAAAACAAATCATTCCCAAGAGTTATCAGAATGAGGAAATGTGTTTAATCTGATTTCCCCTCGTGATTTCTTGCTTCCTGAAATCCAAAAGCTGGTGCGTTTTCACTCATCGTAGGTTTAGAGTAAATAGTGTCCTCTTGTCCCCCCAGTTTAAAAGCAATTTAAATTAGCAATTCAAATAAGCAAATTAAAGTAGCTCAATTAAAATGTGTTAATTTCTTTATCTATTTAAAAACCCATGTCTCAATGGGTTTGACCAGCTGGCCCAGTGCTCATCGCTGCAACTAATACCTATAGTGCTCCAGAAACCAGTGACGTAGCCTGCACACAGCCAACCATGGGTGAGCTGCACTAATCAAAGGGGTCTTGCAAGATGTTAAGTCAGAAGAAATCCCTGTTCTTAATCCAGTGTTTGCGTTCTTCATTCTGCGCCCGTGGATATGTACATAATGAATCAAAAGCATTTTCATAATATTTAAATGTTGCTCATTTATCATGTGCACTCAAGGTTCTGCAGCTTTATTCATCCTCTGCTGCACCAGTCATGACAGGTGCGCACTAGCTACCTGTTCTCAGAGATGGTACCAGTCTTCACTTTGTTGTAACACAGCGCTAATCGCTCGCTGTCACCTGCATTGGTAACAGATTTGTCCACCAACAGAAGAACACAAACACACTGACTTTCAAGCTACAGTTCCCACACCGAGCACAGTGATTAATGGGCCACGCTTCTAAAAAAAAGTCATGTAGTCCTTTAACTGACGTGCTATTTTTCAACAATGCTGTGCTTCATATAGCAGCTCGGAGGTACTGAGTACAACTTCAGTTTAACTGATGGCTGCTGAGCAACTCCACTGGAGCAGCTGGGGATTAGCTGCCCTGCCTAAGAACTCCTCAGTGGCAGTCTGTAAGGGAGGGACGGGGATATTGTCCTTAAATCATTTTTCTCTTCTCTTCGTTCTTGAGACTTATCACCGCTTGGTTGTTACAAATTTGCCATCAACAGTCAGTTGTTTGCACCTCTGGATATCGCACCATCTGAGGCCGCGGATGCATTTGTAACACATGTCGGGGGAGAGTAAGGAGTCAGGAAGCATGAGGCACGGAGTGACACAAACAGAAACTTGACAGGCTCAGTGAGCTGCTGCTCTTACTGTCATGGCCAGAAGTGGCCCCCAAGGGCCGGCTCTGGAGCTGCCCAGGGAGGATTAGTTGCATTACAGCCACAACACTAATCTGATTAGGAGCTGAAATGTGAGTGCTCCCAGTCAGCCAGTGATCAGAGGGTCTCAAAGCCTCACGGAGACAGGGGGAAAGTAAAAGTGTAACCGTACAAAAAGCAGCAGGAACTCAAAATCTGGGTATTTTAGTCACTGAAAGTAAAATGATGTTTCATACTTAATACCTCCTACAGGACTTTTCTTTTCCATTGCTCTGTTATCTCTCAGATACAGCCTCCCACCGCTTCCTGTGAAGTAATTCCTTCCTTACCTCTTTAGCCACTCCATGCCACTGCTGATGGCTGACGCACATGTCCATGCGCTCCTTGTGGAAGAACTTGCACTTCTCTGGGACCAGGAGAACGTCACTCACAAACTCGCCCACTGTAACACATCACATGGACGAATATGCCGGTTAGTCACAGCAACAATTAAATAAATATTATAAAATCACTCCCCTGCCTGCTCACTTATCTACAACACTGCCAGTGTCCGAAACAATACATCGCCTACTGGGACTAAAAAAGGAATAGCAGATGAGATGAATGGGAAAAAAAAGCCAAGATTCAATTATTCATAGCTGACTGGTCTTTTAAAATTCACTGCAATTTCATTACAGTAATACATCAGGAAGGGCATTTGACACTTGAACATCTGTCCATGCACCTGAATTCATGAGGAATTCATCCCCATCTCTATAGCCAACATCTGTCAATCCGCAGTCAAAATGGCAGTGGAGAAAATTTGGGTTTGGCTATGTGACATTTTCAAAGCAGTGCAGGCTCTTCCTGCCAGTCAATGATATAATTTGCTTGATGAATTCAATTTGAATATGTTTTATTCATAGAATGAGCTGACAGAAGGCAGAATAGGAGAAATAAAATACTTGAAAGGCATCTCCTGCAAATTCTTGTGAATAGTTTCAGGTTGAAAACAATGTGAGCGCAAGCATATGGCGCAGGGGTCATAAGAAAGATTAAAAAGGACATCGACTGCTGGTGGGCTGGCAATGTGACACTGCCTGAGGTAGAAATGCTGCCACGAGAAACAGATGGAAAGCCAGGCAGAAGGAGAGAAAGGAAAGGAGAGGGGTGGGATGAATAGAAGGTTTAGGGCAAAGTCCAGGCTGAGATCCGTGTGGCTGAGGAGAGGGTGGATTGAAAACACACAAATGAGGGTCTGGAGGTTTCACGACAAGGGCTGGGAGCTGTCCTATAACTGCTCATTTAGTGGTCTGCCATGACCTCGGCCTGAGGCAGAGCTGCTGGAGCACTCTACGCAAGCCAAGCCAGGCAGGCCGGCAGAGGGTGAAAAAGCAGTGTTTTGGAAAATGAGAGGGTAGGATAGGAAGAGGAAAGAGCTGGAAATAGCCGAGGACTCAGCAGCTGCTTCTCATCTCCGCCCAGGAGGTACAGTGACACCGCCACACAAAATCTCCCCCCCTTAACCCTCCATACCCTCATTCTCCTGCCTCCCTGCCTCTTACCCACTGGGGAATACCTACACTATGTAGATTTTACTCAAGCACTGGACATTGTTTTCCATGTTATCATTAGTTCTGAAACCGTCAATTGGTTTGTTGGTTAATGCAAACATTGTTCAACAGCTCTGATCATCAGTTAATTGACTTACTTTGTTGGTTCCAGCTTGTTTTAATGACATTTTAAAGACTCAACACTCAGTTCACTCTACTTTAATGTTTGTTTTTTCCTGGTAAATTAAAATATTTAGAGGCATGTTTAAGATATGATAACCTTATAAAACATGATGCATTGTTAGAGCCTGTCTAATGATCAACAGAATATCAAAAGCAGTCAAATGCAGTAGAATAACATTCCTAAAGCGGCCAATCTGCATAACGAGAACTATGTTTTAGTGGAATTTGCTGATAGTTCGTCTACATTTTACTTTGACGCGAGTACATTTTTAATGAGTGTCCTTTGCTGACTTTGCAGTGATTTCACATTGTTTAATTGGTGCTTTTGCTCGACTAAAATGATCTGAATATGTCTCTCCTTTTAACATTGCTGTCTCTTAACAGCCAGAGGAACAGACTGAGGGAGGAGAGGGAGTGAGTTCAGAGAAAAGCATCATAACTCCCAGTCACTCTCGGCTCCGGATCCTGCACACCGGATGCGAGCTGATTCATCCGCTCGCACACCCCCTCTTAATTTCATCTCTCTTTCCGTCTCATTCCCTCACAGGTTGCTTTGGCTGCGAGGTGGGGTGGGTTTTAGAGCAGACGCCGTGCGAAGTCACACTGCAGTGCGTGATGGATGGTGGTGTTTGGAGAGCAGCTGTGCTCTTGCAAGCAATCCTGCTCTGTGTCTTCCCGAGTGCGTGTATAGCTGCGCAAGTGTGTGTGAGAGTGCACACTCCTCTCTTTTTCTCTGACCTCCTCTCTACCTACTCCATTCTTCTGCCTTTCCTTTAACCTTCTATCTATCAGACACCCACGCTAACACTCTCCATGCAGTCCCTAGGCTGCGTCTGGGGAGTGTGAAGGTAAGAATACACTCAATGCACCAGCGTTACCTCCTGTGCAGGGAGGTGGTGAATTCAATTAAGCGTCAACCCCAGATCTCCTCATCGACAACACGGCTATTGTGTTTCAAGGGCTTTCCACAGGAAGCCTGCTGTAATGACATTTAATGTCATCAGCATGAGATCTAAAAATGCAAATAACACTTTTAGTGCACTTAATGAGTCAATCTGCAGTACGCTGGTCCACTTAATTATAAGATACACTATCATGCATTAGAGAAGAGTTCGAGATAATAATATTAATCATTCACAGTATTGAGAATATCTGTATCATTGACAAACATTAAAGATGTAAAATAAAACCTGTAGATTATATATTATGGACCTGTAGCATTATAATGTTAATACCTGACATTGGCTTGTTGTCTAGTGTTTGTTCTTATCAGGTGCCAGACTTGTGCTTTGATTTTTGGCACTGTGGGAAGCCTTTTGTTTACATTTGCATCACAGATTGGGCCTTTAAAGCGGAGGAAATCTGATTCGCTATCATGAAAGGATTGCATGGAGCAAACATGACTAAAACCAGGAGGTACCTGGAGGTTGGCATTACATACTGGCAAAAACATTTGCATTTAACTTCTGAGTTAAACAAGAACATACTGTACAAACAAACGGTTTTCATTTGAAGCAAATGGTTTTAATTTGTCAGAAAAAACAAAAAAACAAAACCTAACCCTTCAGCAACACTGTGTGACTTAACTCTGACTAACCTTTCTCTGTTGTTGTATTCATGATACAGTCACGTTGTTATAACTGTGAAGGAATGTAGTCACACTTTTTGTCCACAACAAAGTTGAGGCTCATTTCAAAACCTCCTCAGTCTTAAAGAAGTGGGAACAGTCAGGTGTGGTCCTATGAGACATGCCTGTGTTTGTATCCATTATCAGCTCTTTCACAATCACAAGACTCGGCCCCTGCGACGATATCAGGAAGTTGTGCCCTACCCCTTTGTTAAATCAACAGGCTTAGTCAACAGGAAAGCAAAGTCATGTCTTTAAACGTTACTGATTAGGTCCCACTTCTCACTACATCACAAGATTGAAATACTTTCCTTTGCACAATATAGAAAGCGGGTCAAAGGTCAAAACGAGCTGCCTAATTTTTCCTGAAATAAATATGATCATTGAAGAGTACTGTGCTGCTGAGAGCTACCAATAGTCACAGACATGAAAGAGCTTCTACAGACAAAACAGAAAAATATCCTCATAAATCTTGTGTTTGACCAAGGTTCAGCAGCTGCCTCTGTTGTCCCAGCAAAACTTTTGCTTCATGCAAGAAACACTGTGTACAAGACGGTCCCGGTCGAACCAACAGCCCGGTCACACATCAGCCACCGACTGTTCCCACCATTCCAAGGGTAATAATAATAAAAAAGTCTCCTAAATAATCCTCTGCTGTTTTACAAAGACATCATGCTGCAGGGATTAGAGTGCAGTGGAACAAAAATCACATTCATTTGTGGAGCCATTGTTTGGGGACAGGAAACATGGAGGGATTGTGGCTCTGTGTCTGAGCCTATGTATATGGAGAGATAGGATACAGCACAGCTCAGTCTCTCTCTCTCTTTTTTTTACACTGAGCTCCTTCCTTAGTCCTTGCATTATTCATATAAACCTATTAACTTGACAAGGGTGCTGGTCTGGCCTTTTTAATCATATCCTTCAAGCTATAGCTCACCTCCCTTTGGTCGGCTTCCTTTCCTTTTTCTGATTCTCCTGTAATTAATATACACTGATGATGAGTATAAGGCCGATCCTCTGATGTCCGTTTCACTGGAACACTACGTGAAAATCACAAATGATGAATTATTCAGCGGCCCTTGTCACTTTATTTGATCTGACAGTGCAGCCTGACAAGTCATGGACTGGCGGGGTGAGGCGCGCTGAGGTGAGGTGAGGTGAGGTGGCTGAGGCATGCTGTGGCTTGTAGCATATGATCAGAGCCCTCCAATTAAGCCACTAACATGCTCCATTACATAATTAAGCAGAAACCCTCTCAATAGCATCCTCCTTGCCAGCACCTTATGTTTATCTCTCCTTCTCCATCTGTCTCTGCTCCCTCTATTTGGGCTCCTCATTTGCAGCCCAGCAGAGCAACAGAGAAGGCCTTTGTGATTTGATGGGGCACGAGTGCGCAGACCTTTAGCAATAATGACAAAAATGTGCAAAAACAAGCAATCAAGCTATTTAATTACTCCAGAAGAGGTAATGGGATTCTTTTAATCAAATGGCAGCCAGGGCACGGTTACTGAATCATAATGAGAGAGGGTCTTAGGTTGTTGATTAATGCAACAGACGGGAGGACAGGAGCTATCAGGTGTGGTGTGATGTAAGATGAGAGCAAACCGAGGAGAAACTTGGAGAGCGATTCTGTCCGTGAACCTGTCTCATCTGTATTCCCGTCTCAGCCGCCGGGGGGCCACTCCAGTTGTGGTGTTTGCCATCCCATGAATTTCCCAAAAGCCTCCTCTCTGCGTTTGCCAAAAATGCTCTTGAATGGTAGCCCATTTCACAGTCCAGTGCAACTGCTAATGGCTTTTTCATCTCTGAGAGCGGCACAACTCAATCAGCAAGAGGCTTTCGGACAGAGGAAGGGTGCTGGGAAATTTTGCAGCAGAGAGTTGGATATTTTTTCCGGCCTGACATCGCTGGACAAGAACAGGGAGAAGCCTTGTGTCAGGACTCCACTTCTCCGTCGCTGCAATACTCAGAGGCAGCGGGAGTGTTGTGTTGTTTTCGTAAGTCGGCAGGTACAGAGGCATGTGGCCTGCAAAGTGTGAGGCTCCATCTGACATTTAATAAAGCAGAATGCAGCCATGTTGCCACTGCTGATTACAGTGATGCTACGGGAGACAGAGGAGGGAAAGAGGTGTGTATGATGGCACGGCTGGATGGGGGAAATGGAGAGTAATAAAGCAGGCCTCCTCGCAGACCTCCTTCTCACTGACCCTGTGTGTCTGTGTGAGTTTATGGCCACTGTCTGAGGGGGAAAATAAGATTGTGCTTTATTGCTCAACAAGCCTCCCAAGCAATAATAGCTTTTCTCCCCTATCTATCCGTTCTGAGAGACATTAGCTCCCATCCACCCTGGACCTGCTCAAGGCCTGGATTAGTCAACTGACTCAGACTCCAATATTGCTCCATGTCACCTCTGCCTATGGCTCAGATGCATCATAATCTCCTCTTTCTCTATATTATAAGAAGCACTAATACAGAAGAGGGGCATGCAGCAGGGAAGCCCTGATATGAGGGGCTGTTTACAATCTCCTGTGTAATTTGTCCAGGCTGTTGAAATACTCATTAGTGCACAAGCTTACCTAAGCATTTGTAAGGCACCACAATATGGGCGTGGCCTTTGCACACCTTCTTCTCCTTCTTGCACCAGTTTTCAATACGAATAGGCTGGTTGGCTTCCACCACATTTGTAATTTGGAGCTCGGGATACATCTGTCGGAAGAAGAAACATGAGGGAAACATGAGAGGGGAATAGATATGTGTTTGTGTGTGCGTGTGCAGGACAGAGAAGGTGGATCTTCAATGGGATCCTTAAATCCATGCTTTATTCTCTCTAGATGCCATCTGCTCGACCGTGAAAGAGCACAAATTTACACTTTACTCAAATGCCATTAAAATGTCATCAATAAATGCAACTGAAGCTTGTGGAGAAAATACAACCCTGCTTTTTCCGTGGACAGCCGTATAACGAACCACGACAGCCCCCCTGGGTGAGGAGATACAGTAAATAAGAGCAAGGGTATCCGTGTTGTGGAAAACATGTCTTTAACTGTAAAAAAAGAAAATGAAAGAGGGTATGCTAATTGACATGCCACCGGCAATCCAGAAAATGATCTTTCAGCAACAGCTCGATAGCCAGTGATGAATCAAAGTGAAATGAAAACTGACTTTTTGCACCTGACTGCCTAGTTCTACCCAGCATAACACAGACATATTCAATGATGAATGTCCACATATTTCTTTTTTTGTCTACTAATGTAATATCATTTCAATTACTTTGATATCCTGAAAAGGGCAGTGTAATTGAAATTCACAAGCATCTTCTTACATCTTTGTTACATGTATAGCTGAACTAAAACACCCTTTTTCTTTGATCAGTCAAAGTAATGAAACCTGACATTGTATCACATTAAATTTACTGTAAAGTTACTTTTAAAGGAGCAGTGCAACATTTTGAGAAAAAGTGCTCATTTGCTTTTCCTCCCTTAAGTTTGATGAGAACATAATATATATGTCCATTAAACATTAATCTAGCCAGTAGTTTAGTTTAGCTCAAGCACAAAGACTGAAGTCAAACAGTGAAACTGTTCTACTAAAAAAAACATCACTAAATTAGATTTACAACATTTCCTGTGCAATGGCTCTGTTTTGAAGAGACTTATATCATTATACATCATTATATTTACATAATAAGCTTGAAAAGTAGCAAGTTCTTGACTGAAGCAATGACATGGATATAGAAAATATAGCAAATTATAGAGAATGTGCCAGTCTTAAGTTAATATCTAAGACTAAATAACATACTATCGAGTTCATGATCATTTGAAAAAAAAAGATATGTTCAAATGTACCCAACTATTATATGAACCCTATCTAAACCCTATACATATCCCATCATAGATCCATACTTTCCACAATTCCCAGGTCACGTAAACCTGAGCAATTAATATTAAAATCAAATGCGATCCTTTGACAGGTTTTTCCATTTCATTATATTGATCTCAACCTTAAATCAGTGCAGAGTTTTCTCTCTTTTTTTTCTTTTATTGTCAACTAAACATGGAAAGAGCGAATGATACTGTGGTATTGATAAGATGGAGATTAGACATACAGTATATGTGTGTGTTACAGCAACTCACCTCCTGGCAGTACTGCCACACACCCTCTTTGGTTCCTACACAGCTCTTAGTTCCAGATGGGTCGGGTTCCCAGCGGCCAGTCTGAATATTGATGTGCATGTTGAGCTTTCCGCAGAACATCGCCACCTGTGGCTCGGCCACGGCAAACCCTGTGCCTGCATTGGCTGCTAGCGCCTGGAGAGACAGGAGGGAGAGGGAGAGAGAAATGGGGGTCAATGCAGTCAATCATTACAGAGCCCATAAAAGCTGGGGGAGTTTTCTGGCTGACAACTTGAGACACTGTCTGCTGCACTCACTCTTCTCATAAACACCATTATGAAGCAGACGCAGGAGCTTGATACTGTCGAGTCTGATCACACAGAGCCGGTTCTGCTCACGTACTGCAATGGATAACTATGCACGACGTGATGGAGCAACATCAGTACTGCCTGTCAACACTTGGCTGCTACTGCAAGTCAGTGCTGCAGTGCTGAGAGAGCAGAGGGGCTCAGACAGGAGACAAATTAAATGCACCTCGGGAATGTTTGGCTAGGTTGATGGTTAAACGAGTAGGGGTTTGATTGGATTTGTGCACAGAGATTTTTTTTTTTTGCTCTGATGCCCATTGAGTGACTGAGAGGCTGCACACAGAGCAGGAGAGAAGAAAAAGCTGCAGTCCGTCGTCATGCCTCACAAACCAGGACATTCCTAGTTGAGGGCAGAGCTTTGCTCATTCAGACCTCCTGGGACTAAACTCTCTCCACAAAGAGTGGATCATTTACTCTTCAAGGTAAACACTGATGGTTTCTGAGCCACAAATCACCTCAGACGCATAGGAAGACAGCGTTTGTTAAAAATATTTCTGCGACTTCCTCCCGGAGTTTCCTATCGTTGTTTACCTCTTGAGCCTTTGAACGAGAGAGGAAACGTGCTATCTCTCCCTCCCCCTCGTTGTTCTTCCTATCATCATTTACTGAACTCAGCCAGCAGGAAGCAGGAACACCCAATCTGCCCATCCTTCACTCCAAATAGCTAAACACCACTCTGTGTGGAAAATGGACATCGACTGTCCAAAAGCTACCATGTAATCAGCTTTCACATGATTGCCTTTTGCAATGCGTCGGTGTGGCGCGAGCATCGTTCAGCTCATCAGCTCCTCACTGGGATGATAAATCACAGCCTGCTATAACAGTCGCCTGATGCTGGTGGGGGGCGGGGTGGGGGTGTCACTGCACGGGGAAGCTCTAATGAATTAGTGAGGCGATGTGGCTCTGCATTCCAAACTATCCAGAAACACGCACCAGGGAGCCTCAAGAGAGGAAGCGACATGGAACTTATCCCCTCTTGATTGTCATAAAGTCATCAGGCTCAGTAAACAGGCTTCAGCCCCAGAGAGAGAGAGAGATCAGGGGATTGAGTGAGGACTAGTTGGACGCAAATGCCCGGCTGTTTGTTGGCTTTCTCATCCTTGAGGAGACACGAGCGGGTGGCGTCCTCTGCAGCGCGCGGAGCCAAGGAGAAAACAGCTGAAGAGGGAGTAACAGCGTGTTAGACAAAGCCCTCCGTCTAATTCTGCGCAGGCTCTCAGGCTGATAATAGGTGCAGAACAGAGTAGAGCGAGGACAAAACAAGTGCTGTGTAATCATCAGTTGGCTGTGGCGTGTGATGAACCAGAGCCGAGTCTGCACACACACAACTACACACACTGAATATAGCACCAGGCAGCCACATAGCCGCACAATCGCACTTGGTGCCCACGCGGACACACATAACACGTAATCATAAAATGCACACAGACAGACAGTCACACAGGCACATGTCCCCGTCCACGCACGCCGGACTGTCTTGATTTAGACCTGGAGGCACAACAGCCTCAGATTCAACCTCATTTCCTCCTCCTTCCTCCATCTCCATGTCTTTTGTCCCACTCCTCTCCTCCCTCTCCCTCTCTCTCTCTCTCTGCAGCACCACGGGCTTGTTTGCTCTCCTCCCTCTTATTCCTTTGTCAGATTGGCTTGTGGTGTATGAGAGGCAGAGAGTTGGGGAGGAAATGAGGGATGGTGAGAAAACATGTTAGGGAGGAAGACAAGGGAGACAGCTGACAGCCTGACCACAACTAAACGGTGCGGCAGCTGAAAAACAAGTGTTGGGGGCCTGTCCCGGCATCCCTTTGACTCCTCTAGAGTGATAAAGTGTCAGTGTGGCTTTAACTCTCCGAGCCGGACAATGGCAGTGGAGTCAGTGGTTAATAGCACTGCCTTAAATCTGCAGTCACATGCCTGTTCAGTAGGAGCAGCTCTGGGCCAGACTTGTACAAAGAGAAGAATGATGGAGGGCAGCAGAGAGCATGAGAAGTGACACGTAGCCTACTGTATAGACAGACAGACAGACAGAGACAGAGACGGAGAGAGAGAGAGAGCTGGTGGGAAGATGAAGACTCTGCTCTAATCAGTTATGTTAGCTGAAGCAGAAGGACGACTGGCCTTGAGAAACCAGACTCAACAGTCTGTTCTGTTGTCTGTGACACACTGACACACACTGACGCACACACAATACTATTAGACAAACAGTCAGTTTGGCTCTTGAGCTGGTCTTTCGTCTGTCTTCCTGGTCGTGACTCGACAACGACTGGAAGTTTTATTTCATCAGTGTTACTGTAAGAACAGAAGAAGAAACAGAAGTTAAATCTTTGACTCAGAACGAAGCCATGTATGAACAAACCTGCAGGCTACGGGTTAACTGTGGGTCACACCAGTTTTGGCCCCACTTTTTGTTTTTTAAACTGTGACTTGATGTTACTGAACGCCTCCTTAAAGGTCACCTGAAATAACCTGACAGTAACTTGCTTCTGCCGTTTCTGTCGTTGTTTCCACATGAAACAGAGGTTCAGGCCAGGACCTCATGCAAGGAGTGACTTCATTTAAAGTTCAAACGTAGTTGAAACAAAAGACTGCGGAATTGGCACCGACAGCGGCCCTTAAGGATCACTTGCCTTCTATTTTCGTTGCCTGATCTTGTTCTTAATGCAGAGAGGTGCAGATGATTTGATGACCCAGGGGCACACAGACACACAGACAGACACTTAGACTCATGTTACAGCTAGTCTTTATTCAGCTTGGCAGGGAGCAAATATTTTGAGAGGCTAAAAGAAAAGGTGGAGAAAAAAATGAATCTTTTTGTATCTTCCAGATATGCGTGCTGATAAAAAAAAACTAAAAAAAACTTTAATTTCTTTAATCCAGTGAACACTCATTCACCACATGGATCTAAATTCCACTAATCTTATATTTGCTAATCATTTGCTATCAAATTCAACCTTCTTTCTGATCAACTTGAGTTACAGAAAAGCTTTTCTTTTTTTAAATCTTCTTTTCTTCCTATTGTCCTTGACTTGAAGAGTCAAGAACATCCCAATTTCAGAGTTTATTTGTCTCGCTTCTGTAGTAAAACATCAGAATGTCTGTTCAACACAAGTGTGCAACAAAAAAAAGAAAAGAGAAGAAGAGAAGAGGAAAATAGAGGCTTGAGGGATTTTCTGAACAAATATTAAAAAAACAAAACAAAAGGTGATGATTATCTCAGGCAAAACTGTCAGCTGGCCTGCACACAAACACAGAGTTACTGGAAAAATACGCTGCCACACCTAACGAGTGGAAGTCATCGAGCATCCATCTAATTACTGACTCACTGTGAGATGTTATATCATGTGTAAGTGTGAAAACACTGGCTGCTGTGCGGAGGCTTAGCGAGTCAGAGGAAGAGACAAAAGAGGGAGGGAGTGGAAGTTGGGAAAAGGGAGAGGCAGGAACGGAGGGGAGCTCCAGCAAAAAAAAAAGGGTAAATAGACAACTGCAGCAGGAAACGCGCGTTGTTTGGCTCATGTCCTGGCTTGACATATTATTATTCTCCAATGAACGTGGACTGTAATGCTATAAAGAAACGGTGTGAAGCGGCGTGAGCGCAGGAGACAGGCTCGCCACCGCGGAAGCCTGTCAAAAGCTGTGTGGGCTGAGGATCATTTAGCTCGATTTCACTCTTTGCAAAACGCAATGCTTTCCCAGTCTGCCTCTAGCACACAAACGTGTTTTATTAGCCTGTTCTCTGTGTGTCAAGCCAAGTTTCACATTAAACAAGCAAAGACATGACAGCGCTTGTTGTGAAATAACGCATGGAACATCACATGCACGCACGAGCACTTGTTTTTACCCTTGAAACCAATATGAGTCTGGTTCTCTAATGAGCAATACACACACACAAACACTACTACCCATTACCTGGCAACAAAGCAGAAGAACAATGTTATTTTGAGATCCAGCATTTCCTCTCCACTAGTGTCACACCTTTATCTAGAAGTAATAACTGTGTGATCATTTTCAGTTTCATTACCTGGTGACTCTTCACTTATTGTGGGTGATTGACAGTGAGAATGTGGGCTTAGATGCAGAGACAAAATGATTAATCAGAGACAATTGCACAAAACCAAGTTTAGGTTTCACAATTAGGTGAATTCAGCAATTTCCGAGTCTGTAAAAGCCAATATTTTCTTTGTAATGTTTCTGTTTGAGAATAGAAGACAGAAAATAGCTTCCTCCAGCGGTTGTGCAAAGAGGCAAAATGAACTCTGATATCTTCATCAATGCTGATGGTATGCAGACACCAGCAAGAATAATAGAAAATGAAAAGTGCAGCAAAAGACTGTACTGGCTTGATTTTACAAAAGAGAAGAAGAAGAAAAAAAAAACAGGTAGAATTCCCTAATGAGGTTTTAGAGAAACCCTCCTGAACGTACATGGGTCAGTTAATACATGACCTTCCACACAGCATCTGGACAGGATCCAAAGAAGCTAATCCGATCTGTGTGTGTTTGTGTGTGAGTGTGTGTGTGTGGAAGTGTTTGTGGATGTGTGTGGTCTCAGGTCAAACACATGGGGCGGCGTGAACAGCAGTGTGTGAGCTTGGACACACACACACACCGAGAGGACAGTAAGGGGGAAATGAACATAATGAGGGCCGTACTATTGAAAGCAGCAGAGGTCCGAGAGTCAGTGACGACCCTCCAGTACAAACAGAGATGAAACCTCTGATGCAATCAAAACAAACGGTCGTGCACAACCTCCCTCTGTGAGCAGACAGTCTGATGAACAAGTTAGGTGGTGGTGGCTGCATGGCTGACATTTCTGACAGACATATTTTCTGGTAAAGTGCCTGTGTTGCATTCAGGAGCAGGCACACTGCAATCAGCTCCAGTGTCAACAGGTCTATAAACCTCATAGGCCTCGCAGAGCGACGGCAACAAGTCTAATTTTGGCAGAGGTATGGTGAAGCCATCCCCAAAGTCTAGCCCTTATAAAAGCAGCTCCAGACTGAGGCACCGATCAGGACTCGTTGGGTTCCCAGAATGCTTAGTGTCCATGTGACTCTGTGGAGAAATGCCTGGCATCGTTAATCCACCTAATCCTTCCCTGTGGTGACTTAACTACTTAAACAAGATAGGCAGTGGTGAGAAAGGCGCATACACATGTACAGGAAAACCGAATGTATGTAGGGAGGGACATTAAATCAACACTGATATTTCTCTTTGCATGCAATAAAAAGTGTTGATATGTTTGAGGGAGCAGGGTTCACTGCAATGTCTGTGTTGCTAATGAGTGAAGCAGGGCAATTAAAGCAACTTTATTTCTTTATTAACTTCTATTGCAGCTTTTACAGCTTTTGGTATAGCAAGAGCTTGTTACCAGCTGTGACGGCGAAGCTGTTGCTGTTTTCATCTCGTGAGTCTGTGTTTGTGTGTCATTACAGCTAAATGTGGTCCTGGAGACAGCTACTGTAGCGCAAACCACCACGGAGATGGTTTTAGCATTGGCAGACGTTTACATGTCTGAACAGCTTTTGTCACCGTGACAGCGACACAACTGTGCTCCAGGCAGTCGGGAAGCTTTACATGTGATTTCTACGATAGGTAATGGTCCAACCTCAAGAAAACACCCCCATGTTTTTGGGTGTCGTGATCCCATCAACAGTTCAGTTTATTGTATCTTGAGCTGGTTGGTGCTGTGGAAATCAAATCTACTGGTAGGATTATATAAGCATGGGTTTTAACTAATGATAACTTTGCCATGTTTAGAGATTTCCGGCCCGACTCAGCACTTCCATGGACATGTTCACAGACGATGGTGAAAAAGGCGACATTTTCAAACACTTAAAGAAGATCTTGCGATGTGATCACACCATCTGCACTGCCTGTCGACATATTGACGTTCAGACCCATGAGTGCTCTGTAGTCATTACTGCTAATGATCTGTCCACATGTGGACGGATCATTACTGTGAGTCCACTGTGGTACAGGAGGATGTTTTGCAGGCTGCAGGCTAATATTAGCTCTAAAGAGAAGGAAAAAGAGACAGACTTTGGTGTGCACCATGACTCACATTAAAAAAGAGTTTAGAGAGCATCTTCAGTTGGGATATTAAATCTGTTTTTTTTGGTTTGTTTGTTTTTTGCTGCCACTGAAAAGACATGAGTAGTTTCACATCACTAGTACTTCATGGTGATGGAGACATAGGCTGGAATCAATAAAACATAAAACATAATATTCCTTTCACACCAAGGCTTAGTTGATGATGAGCCATTACGCTCTGGTCAGTCATTCGAACAATGATCACAACCTGATGTGGATGTTTTCATGAGCTGATCGTATTAGAGTAATACAAATGTTATAGGAATCAAAGTTGGCACTGCTTGTGTTATTTATGCACATGAAATATCCAAGGCTGAAAGAGCTCAATGACTCGAGAACGGCTGATTGATCAATTGATTGTAAAAAATAGTTGGCAATTGTGTCTGCTGGGACTAATTGTCCAATCGTTTCAGCTCTAGTACGGTTAATTAGAGACTGAACACCAGCACCAGAGAAGAAAAACCAACGGGTCACATTACTAATGGCGCGTTTCCACTAGCACGGTACGGTACGGTACGGCACGGCACGGCGCGCTATTTGCGTGTTTCCACTAGCCCTAGTACTGGTACCAGGTCCCATTTTTCGTACCTCCTCGGCCCTGGTTCCAAGCGAGCCGAAGCGTTACTATAATGTGACGTCATCCGACTGCCTCCGCGGATTGGGCAGAGAGTCAGCGCGAGCACGACGTCGGACATGAGAATCAAACCCGGAAATTTCAAAAACATTGCGGCAACAGCGCCAGCTGATCTGTATCGAGACTGTTGTTATTCCTTCACCTGAGGAAACTGTTGCTGTGTGTAAATCCACACTGTGGTCTGTTAACGAGGTGCAGACCAGTGAGTTTGGAGCTGACGAGCGGATCGAAAAAAGAGAGACGGACAATGCGATCTCCGCGTTCACCCCCGTGCCGACCCCGCCCCCGCTGAGGAGTTACTACAGAACTCAGCTGTAATGGAAACACAACCAAACCGAGCCGAGCCGAGCCGTGCCGTGCCGTACCGTGCCGTACCGTGCTAGTGGAAACGCGCCATAAGTCTCCTACATATCAGATAATATCCTTTCACCTCGCATCACTGTACTGACGTTATATCAATACAGGAAGTGTTTATGCTGAATCTATAGTCTTTATCAATAAACTATGTTTGGAATGAGACTTTATATTTCTGTTAATTACAGGTCATCATGGGGTATTGACTTGCTTGTTGATGGTGCTCAATAGAAGTCCTTAAATACTTTTCCATCAACCCACCAAATTGGTGTGAATCTCTTGGTGATGAAGCCCACAGGAGGATCAGGGCCTGAGCCACTGACACCATCATTACACAAGCAGCAGCTCAGCAGCAACAGATAGCAGATGAGAGGGGGAGGACATTTAGCAACAGAGGGACAGTGACATTTTCCTACTGACCAAGCACCTCCCCCAACCTCCCACCCTTAAACGGGCAGACAGTAAAAACAGAATAATAAAAGGGGGAGAAAAAGGTGTCAGGTTCTCTGACTCTGAATCAAAAGGGCACCCCCTCGCTGCAATGCAAATGAGCTCCTCTGTCTGAGTGAAACGGCCTTTTGTCTTTACCATTTGAAGTGTCTCGAGACTACTCTGGAGTTGCCCTATGAGTCATCGCTCCAAGCCCACTGTGTTAAAAATGCTCCCACAGTTTGGGGAACAGGCTGTCCAGTCAGTACCAGTGTCTCCTCCAAAGACGACAACATAAAGTCACATCAAGTTGTGACATTTCCGATTAAACTGAGGTTGTTCCCCTTAAAGACGAAACACCACTCACTTCCCACTTCCTCAAATGCCCACGGGGAACTTCTCCTTAAAAGGGCAAGTGATGAAGAAACGTCACTTCTTGTAAATAGCATTTTGCTCTGTTCTCCTTTAAGTACTGAAAAACACCTTTCTTGGAAAAAACTAAAGGTTTGTTCACTCAAGAACAATTTACTGTATTTGTCCAAGGAAACTACGAGATGAATGTTTGTGTTTGTGCCTGGTGTTTGAGGTGTCAGGAAGATGCTCCACAGAGAGCTGAATATTATGTTTCTGTCCGGTATCGGTTCACCTCAGAGAGGCTCATTAACCTTCCATCGTTCTCACCCAGACGGGACCGTGCAAGACCGAAAAATCTGCTGTTCTCGCTGCCCTGAAGAGTCACAGGGGGGAGCGGAAAAACACAGTCACCACACACCCATGGCCCACCGCAGAGGAGGATGATGGCTCGGCCGTGACACGCCGGTACCAGTAAGCTTACTCGTAATCCTTTCAGCCCAACCTGTGCTTGATTGAACACGTCGTCGTCCTAATGTTAATGAGACTTTGTGGAGCAGCTCGGAAAACTGTGAAAACCCTGGAAATGCCATTGACACATTCATGTCCACGTCTCCAGCCAAGGAAGTTATTCAGCAGGGAAAAGGAGCTGATGGAGCTACGAGAGTTCAAAGGGATGACGGATCTGAGGGAGATTTATGGAGACAATGTCTACCTGTTTGACTCCTCATACCTGTGGGCTGCTTCTAGATTAGCCTGTTACCTTTTCAATGACTCATCTTCATTTGACTAGACCTTGTGGCCTGCATTCCTGAACAGGTTTCCCATTAGGACAATAAATTGAGACCTAATGAGCTTAATGGGCTGCCTGATGCTTATGTTGTTGTCACTCCAACGTAGTGCAAAATGAGGATGAAACCTGAGTGCATCTGTGCTTTTTTTCTTCAGGAAATGCTTGGTTGCATATTAACCGCAAAGTAAACTTCATCCTCTTTCGAGATAATTATTTACTGGTGTTAATATCCGCCATGTCCCACCTTCAAAGTGAACCTCACTAACAGTTTCCAAGGAGAGCTGTGATTGAGCTACAACTTGATCTCACAGAGCGTGGCCCGAACGTCGCCGTGGTGCTCAGAGAAGGGAGATGAACAGTAGCGAGACGCGTCCGTAATTAAGCTCCAGCTTGAAGATGAGCAGCAGCTCACTGGTTGCACACTAACATTTGTGGTGATTGAGTAGTGCAGGTCCGCCTGTGTGTCAGGGGGAGATAACATGGCCCCTCTCCAGCTTACAGCAAACGGACGTGAATGACGACTTGTTCAAATGGCCCGTCACTATGGAAACCTTCTACAAAAGCATCCCAGCTATTCACACAGAGGAACATTGAGGCTGCAGAAGAAAGAGAGAGGCAGAGGGGAAAAGACAGAGGAAGAGGGGGAAAGAGGGGAAAGAGGGAGGGAGAGGGAAGGGAAAAGAGAGCGGCAGATTGAAGAAGTGGAGCAGGAGAGAGCGACGGGGAGGAGGAGGAGGGAGAAGAAAGCTGGGAGATAGAGCATCAGAGGCTCACAGCGACAAAGAGAGCAGATAGGGAGGAGAAAAAGGAAAGGAGGAGCGGGAGGGATTGCAGAAAGAGGATAAAATAATGGAGAAAGAGGGAATGAGGCCACAGTTGTGAGAGACTGGCATATGAGACAGAGTGTGGCAGTGGGGGAGAGGAGATGGGAGACGTAGTGGCGAAGGCTGTGTGAACGGCACAGAGGACGACACTCACAACAACAGCTACTCTGGCCTGTTGGGCGCTTCCAGCAACACTGTGTCCTTGTGTGCAAACACGTAAATGACCCTCAGCTCCATACGCTTGCATGTTTCCCCCCCGATACGCATGCACATAGCAGGCATACAGCACACAAAGACACGTCTGTGCTCGATGCCCTCTTCAGCAAACAAAACCGTGCCCATTACCACAGCAGTGTGCATCAGTGTGTTCAGCAATGTCGCTTCACATCACATGGAGACACTGCCCCACCTGCCCAGGAGGTAGTTAGCAGGTTAGTCACTGCAGGTTAGTGCCAGGCAGAGTCTGGGTGAAAGTTCACGTGCACACATGTTAACAATGTGGAGACACTTGTGGCAGTTTCATGAGAGGAAACAATGGGAAGTAGGGTTATAGTACAGGTCCAAGGCCTGGTGTACTCCTAGGAGTTTTATTGTAACTTTTCCACATTAAAATGTCTAAAATAACTATGTCACAATTTTTTATTGTGTTGTGTACTTCGATTGTCCCAAATGTTCCCATCAGCTCTCTTTTTTTTATCCCTTATTTAACCAGGTAAAACTCATTGAGACTTAAAAACCTCTTTGTGACCTGGCTAAGAGCGCAGTGTGTAAAACAACACCACGTAGAATTATACAAATGGATAAACATTTACAAATGACAGAGGAGCACCAGAGTCAATGGACCTTCGTTCTCAATCCTTTAAAACTGATCCGAATTCCCCAGATCAGTCAGTCCTAGATTTTTTCTTTTATTTGGTGTCTGTCAGTCATGTATATGTATGCGTTGGCGTTGTGGTTGCCTCCTTTTATCCGTTTCTAAGCCACATTTTAAAGATGCATTTTTTTTTACACCTTGGTTGTTTTGAACTATATTTTTCTAACCAGATGAAGGAGTTCAGTCATCAGACGCCTGGATCTTAAGTTATCATAGAAAAACTAAGCAAAAGTTTGGCAGCTGAGCTCCCGGCTGCTGGAGACGTCTCGTGTCCGCTGAACGGTGTTGACGAATCGCAGATTTTTTTAACATGAAACTGGTTTATTCAGTGTTTCTACCAGTTCTCATCATCTGATCTGTTTGATTTAGAGAGAAGGAGACCTCTGCGGATGATTCAACTCCTGGTAAAAACCTGAACCACCGACACTGAAGGAATACAAACCGGCAGTAGCTCTGGGAAATGCTGCGACTGACAACTCCCATGATCCCTGGCTATTACCCGACATCAACCAACACTGTCTCTTGACATTGTTTTGATTGAGGTTGAGAGGCCACACTGTGTGTTAATAAGGAATAAATAACCTTACTTTAGCTGGACTCACACCTTCACCTCTAACGTCCTGATCTTGAAATGTGTTACGAAGTGAAATGAATGTGAAATCTGAATCAGAACATGAGCACGGAGGCCAGGGATCTGCACTAGACACTTGATTGAAAATGTTTCCACTTGAGAAAATACTTAATTGTTTGATTTCATGCAGGGACAGAACTGAGAAAATCTGAGCGAACTCAAGAGAAACTCCAGTTGTGTTCGATAACTTGAAATAGATGATATTTACGTTCATACTGCAATTGAATACTGCCTGTTACATGCCTGAATTTACTGCTATAATGCTGGTCGGAAGGTGAAGACTGAGGACATTAGACTCTTAAATAAGTGTAGCTGCGAGACGAGGTGACACAAGGTAAAGACTCTCCTTGGTGTCAGTTTCAAGTGTCTGAAGCATTTGTTAACAAAGAGGAAAGAAGGCGTTTGTCTGACTTATGTTTGCACTTCAAAGTCTTACTTGCCTTTCGAAAACATCTCAGAAAATCCTCTATGGGTGTATAAACTACAGCTGAGAGTTTAGGTGGGAATAACACGACCAAATGCACTCAAAGACTTCTGAACCAGTGTGGACCCTCCACATTCACTGTCTACGTCTGAAAATTCATTTCGCCAAGAAGAATCTCATGTCACCCTCTCACTCAATCATATCCTCTCTCTCCCTCCTTTGCTTGCTATAAATCGTATGAATTTCCATCAGAAGAAAATGAACCCTTTGACTCGTCTCCTTAGCTGCTATTTTCTTTTTTTCTTCTCCTTGCTCGTCTCTCTTACACAATCATTGAAAATCAAGAGTAGCCTATTGTTAGGGTGCCGTCACTCGTACCTCTGCACTTCTTAATGCAGGCTGTGCATAATCGTGCATTTTAAGTGGCGGTGGACAAGAGTAAACTAAAAGCCTGCCGTGTAAATAAAAATGTCGAGACACGAGGACAAGAGAAGAGAAAAACACTGTTAATTAGAGCAGAGGACTTTCTCCCCTCCTTGTGGCACACTGCCTTTTCACTGGGGAGAAGGTGTGTCTGATCTATTTATAAGCGGCTCCAGTTGGTGAACCAGTGGTCTTCCAGCCCTTCCCTCTCCGATGTTGAGAGAGAGCGGGAAACAAACACTAGAAAACATGAGGATTACATCTCTTTGGTTAAGTGATATCATGCAGCCGTATTTCATCTTAAGAGATTTTGTAAATGAGAGCTCAGAGGGGATTTTAAGGCAAAGTAGATGTAGTAATAAGCAAAATTATTTTAAAGGAGAAATTCTCTCAGAAGACTGATTAAACAGGTAATAATATGTTCGCCTGGCGTTTCATTTATTTTCACAGTCAAATTAGGGATTTGAAGAGGTTCTGCAGGTTCACACTGCGTGCATCCTGGTCTCGTTGTGGGAAAATCTGGTAAATGTTTGGCACAAGTCTAACAACTGCAACAGCCGGGAGGAGAGCTACTGTGTTCACCTAATGACTGAGGCTACATCCACACTCAGTCAACACCTGGCGTCAACACCACTTCAGCAGCTGGAAGCATCTGAAACAAACTTTTTGAAACGCTGCTGCCATTTATATTTAAAAACTTCAGGGGTTGGGTTTTAGGGTACGTCCTAAAACCAGCATTGTGTGTCAAAAACAAAATCTTTTGTCCAATGTGCGAGTCGAAGAACTGTCTTTTTCTGCTTTTGCCTGTCCAGACTACGCTGCTGGAGTTTTAAAACTAAAACAGGTCCAGCCGTGTTTCCAGACCCCTCTGCATGAGAAGCTCCAAGACCACTTTGTTGTTTTTTGGATGAGTTAATGCAGAGACCAAAGATGCAGACTCACACTGCCGCTCTCTGATTGGATCTTACCGGCCTCAACTACCAGAGGTTAAAGCAACACAAACAGCATATTAAAGTTACAGTTACTGACCTTACTGTCTTTGCTAGCAGTTGCAACTAATCAATCATGTCAAACAGTTCACATCAGCACGTGCATGACTACTGTCACACTATTCTCTACCCACTGACACAGTGCTGTCAATACTGTGTGGTCTCACCATCTCCCCCTCAGCTGTTCACCTGCAACACGCATGCACGCACACACGCACACACAGGACTGCTGTTCAGATGCCTGCCTGTGAACATGCACCGAGCACCTGACGGCCAACATCAGGACGTCTGCTGCACCTTGTCTCTCATGATTCTTTTATTCCTTGGGCAGGTGCTGCCAGTGAAGCAAGGAGAGAGCAGGGCAGAGCAGGGGGAGTACAAGGGGGACTGAAGAGCCATTTTCCCCTGCGGTCCCTCTTGACACAGATTTCAGGCTGTATGCATCTCTCTGGAATATTACTCCTCCCCATCCAGCTCTCTCTGCATCCCCATCACACACAGCCCTGAGGGTCGTGCACAGCCTTCATAACGTTGCATTTGGGTTCCCTTACCTGGGTAGATTAGGTATAGGCTACATACAGAGCAGATTGGTTTCTGGCTGGCTGTGCAGCAGGAGGAAGGAGAAAGGACAGAAGATGACGGGGGAAGAGGAAGCAAGGGAGCAAATTTGTTTAGAATCTGTTCGGGGTGTAGCTACTATTCACGGGGATGCTGCCAAATTTAGGAGGAGGCACGTCGAGTCATAGCGAGGGCTTGACGAGAGCCTCCTCGTTAGTCCAATCACTGTCAAGAGATGTCAGGAAAGAGGCAGGGAGAGCGGGAACAAAGATGGGCTGAACCAGAGAGGCAGGGCAGAGGAGTGTGACTGTTAGCCAGTAGGAGAATGGGGAGGCCTCCGCTGCCTGCTCTCAGTTTCTCAAATAATGATCCACTATGAAAAACAGTTCCCCCGCATGTTTCCCCGTATGAGTTATCACAACAGCTTTGAAAAGAGAAGTAAAACTAGATGCAAGAGTCTGTAAATGATTAACCACTCCTTAAGAGGTGTAATTCTAAAGAGCACAAACTCGTTTTAAGCCTATGTCGTCCAATTTCTCAAACGCAAAACACGAAACGAAAACGAGCCAAAAAAGACAAAAAAACTCCTTCGTGTGAGGCGTGCGCTGTTGCTCGAAGAGAAGGTTGGCATTCGCATTAAAGTCAACAGAGAAATAACGGATACGTGCGTGCTGCGGCGATAAAGAGATAATTACACCGAGGGTTTCACCCACAGCTTGTTGTTTAGTTGCTAGGCTACACAGGTGCATGATTGCATAAATAAGGCAGCGAAGTGTAAAAACTATTTATTGTAGGAAGACGATTATTGCTTTTCATTTGATGTTAATGACTCAAGGACTGCAATTATTGAGGTCCACTTTCAGGCAAGTTTTTTTTTTTTTGCAGTCGCAGCAGCCGCTCAGCTGCGTGCCATACTGATGATAGGTCTGAGCATCGAGCCTGCCTCTTTTACAGAGCTCCTGTCAGTAAAATCAGCCATTCTTCCCTCCTGACCACTAAAAGCTCTCTGCATGAGCAACCCCCTTCACTCCTCCATCTCCCTCCTTTCATTTCTATTCACTTTGAGCACTCCGGATAACTCATGTGGGCACACATCTACACTTGCTTCAACTATCTCTTTGCCCCCCACCCCCCCTCTCCCCCTCCCACCCTCCCACCTCTCAGAGCCATGTGAGCTGGCGACCCTCTCAGCCCTCTCTATCCGGGCTTATGGCCCACGTGGCCTAGAGCCGATTACATTCTTGACATCACTATGCCAGATGTTTATGACAAAAATAAACAGAACTAGCCCCGCCGCTAAGTCAAACAATGCATTTAGCCTAACCTGACATCTCATTTCCTATTTCTGCTTGAGCAGGTTCTGCTGTTGCAACAGGAGAGATTTCATTTTATCATCATAATCATCTCCCCCGTTTCTCTTGTCTCCTATATGTCTTGAATTGGAGTAAGAGCTGCTGTCTTCAGGACCTTGTTCAGGAGCTGAGCTTTCTGTGTTGCCTTCGCTTCATCGCTCCTCCCTCAACAAGGTTGTGTTTTTTCCGTTCTTTCTCCTGCAGCTCTCTCCAGTGAGCCGGTGCGGAGATCAAATAGCCGATAAGCCGCCCACTGTAACATACACATTAGCATGATTAAATTGGCCGTTGCCTGTCCATTTATTAAAAGCCTCTCTATGCTGGGTGGGAGGTCTATCTAGCTGGGGGGGGAGTGGTGTAGGAGCTGTAGCCTATACCTATTGCGGGTCTACGTAGTGTGTATCGTTGCTGTGCGTGTGTCTAGAGCCTGGCATCCCCCATGCAGGTGGAGGAGTTAATGAGGGCTGCGGGGGTATTTCTGACACGGTGCCGGTGCTTTCTGTGAGGGATTTCAGGTGATGTGATGGAGACAGAGCCTGCTGAGGAGCGATAGCTGGGCGGGAAAAAAGTCTGCGGTGGCTCTGGCAGTGGCTACACGGGAGATTTAGGGCTTAGGTGATTGTTAGCCGGAGCTCAGTTTGTTTTGAACTATGGGCCTGTGTTTTCCACGGGCTGCTTTATGTGGACGCTGACTCTTTCCTCACTTTGTACTGCACTCTCAGCAGTTTAAAAGAGGAGGATTAGACACAGGAGTGTGCCTCTCTCCTCTGCCGGAGAGCACAGCCGCCTAATCTCTCGGCTGAGGAGAGGGGATTTGGGAGAAATGACCTGTGCTCACTTCACTTTCTCCTCCTCTCACACCCTGCAAGTTGACTCAAAACACTATATGCCGCATCCTTCCTTCCTTCCTTCCCTCCTCGTCACTCCCGCTCCTGCTTTTTTTTTTTTTTTTTTCCCTGCTGGATGACTCTGGGCTCATCAGCATGCAGCACTGCGCTGCTGCTCCTCAGGACCAAGCAGGCTGGCAGACAGGCAGGCAGACTTGTCAATAAAGGAGCCACAGTAACAGGGCAGCTTGCTGAGGCCTCCAGCCCTGTCACTGACGTCTCTCTCAGCTGCCCGGGCTCCCTCGTTTAATGAGCACGTAATTGTTGAGCAAGCAAAAGAGAAACCGGGGAACTGAGGAGGGAAGAACAGCCATGAGGTGAGAGGTGTAATAGAGAGATAGTGGAGTGAGAGGGGAAGGAGGTGAGGGAGGCACAAGGACAAATTGTTCCAGTGAACAAAGTAAAACATAAAGCAGCCAATTTGTCCTGAAATGGGCGACGTAGCCTAGTACAGTGAGCGAAGAGAGGGGCGGGGAGGGAGAACACAAGAGTCTAGATCAGAGGGACAGTGAGGGGGGAATGCTGCTCAGTGAGAACTGACATTGAGAGCGGGCGGGGGGGGAAAGCAGTTTCAAGGACAACATGGAAATATCACATTCGGTCGCTACTAGGCAGCCATGAGTTGTGGAGGAGCCAAAGAAACTGCAGGAGCAAGAACCAGATCAAGGACATGGCGGTGATGTGTCCAAAATATCCAACGATATGACATGACAGCAGGTGACGGACGCACTGCGAGGTAATTCAGAGCGAGAAGAAGAAGAGACAAAGTTTCGACCTCATCAGCGTTGACATGAAACCAGGAGTCTGATTTTGATTCCATCGGTTCAACAAATTCACAGCAATAACATCAAGCGATGCGTTCCCACATTTTAGTCAGACATAAATAAGAAATGCACCATTAGTTATAATAAAAAAAAGGTAAATTGGAAAAATAATAGCCTAGTATAATATTCAAATAATTACTGGGCCCAAAAAAATGTTCGGGATCTCAAATGTGATGCAATAAAAATCCCAGTAAGATTCAGTGTGAGACAGCTAAATCCCTCTCATACAGTATAGCCTAAGCCCTGTGGAGGTGAGGTTAAAAATGAATTTCTAGTCCCACCCCCCTTCCAAGTAGGGAACATATTGAATCTTTAAAAATGCAATATTAAAATCATTTTTCATCACTATCTTTGAGGTTCTATTAAAACTTTCTCTTGTAGAGACGACACGGAGGCGGCGGTTAAGTGTGACTCCGGTCCCTGCGAGCGGTGCCACTCTCCCCTGACCACCCAGGCTGATTTTAAATGAATCTGTGCCCTGATTGCAAAGCTCCCCGCTCCTCTTGCTCTCCCGCAGACGCCGAGCGCTGGAGCAGAGACACAACCCACATGTCTGCATTAGCTACGACGCTCCGGGCAATGCAAGGGAGGCCATCTTTACTACTGCAAAAATGATGGATGTGATGTAGATGTGCTTATCTGTCATTAAGCCCTCTGCTCTGCCCTCCCTCAGCCTCCCTGCAGGAGGGGGAGGGAGGGGTGATTTCAATCAGACTAGTGAGGAGTATAACTCTGGTGAGACATGCTGAGGCCAGTGGCTAATCAGTCACTTCTCTGTGCAGAAAACAGACTTCACAGCAAGAGCATCCCTCTCTGGGCCGGTCTTCTGTTATTTGCTTTTTTGTCAAACGTCTGACCTTGTTCCCTCCCACCTCCTGTGCCTTGTCCAAAAATTGTACAACCCAATTCGGACCCCTCTGCGGGATCCTGCCACTTCGCTGGGATGAGATCCCAAATCCAAACCGGCGTGATGACGGAGACTATGAGACAAATCCCTCGCATGACTGGGCCACAATGTCTGCCTGTCAGCTCCCAGCACCTCAATAATAGCGCAGTGACGCTAAATGGGCTCCTGAAACATAAGGACGGGATGTGATGAACACTGAGGGGAGGGGCCGGAGGGTAGGTGGGGAATGGAGGGGGTGGAGTCCGGTAAAGGCGGCTAGCTGCTCAGAAGGCACTATAATTAGCTGCAGAAGATCAAATGACTTTTAATGGGTTTGTCTGAAAACAGCAGACTATTTCAGATTTGCGCTTGGAGCTATATTCATATCTCATCAAACTAATGGAATTCTCTGGAGTGCTTGATTGGTTTTTATCTCAGATCAAAATGGCTGATAGAGGTGCACGGCTGCAGCATTCATGAACTGCGGAGTGGGATGAAAAAAAAAGAGCCTTTCCGGAAACTTATTATGTAAAATGGAGATGGTTGTAAGAAAATATATAAATAAAAAAAATTACACATGATGTCCATTGACATGTCATGTGACAGCACTCAGAATTCATGGCTCCTGATGCACAGTCATTGTTGCTCTTAAAGTCGTTTCCCATGGATGTTTTGGCGAGAATGGGCTCATAATTACTTCTTGTGACAGATAATGGAAACATCTACAGGTCATTAGTTAGAGAATTAATAAAGAGGATCCTACAAGGATAATATCAGGGTCATAGCTCAGCTACTGCCTGATCTAGGTGGAAGCAGGTCTGGCGCAGAATGCTAATGCTATCTACATCTAGGACCGTGTGCTCAGTAACACACGGCAGCACACACACAATCACTATAGAGACACAGTTGGGGAATGGCCCAGTGCAGAAACGCTAAGCTGATGAATCTATTAATTAAGCAACTAAAAAATATCTAATTTTTAAAAAATTGACTAACCTGTTAGCTCAATTATTAAGGGAAAATGCTAGACATTTACATTTACTACAAATATAATAGTGAACTGAAGCAGTCATCTTGGGCTCTAAGGTGAAGTGATGAACAGTTTTTTTCTGTTCTGTGAGTTGAGAGATGATTGGAAAAACAAATCAGCAATTCACTGGCGCTGTGACACTGGGATTGGCTGCAGCTCCAGTCTGTGTGGTTATTGTTTATGCGTAAAAAAAACAAAAAAACAAGCTGTATTGCTGAAAACCCGAGTACAGTCATTGCAGGGGAAATAAAGGGAAGTTCCGCCTGAGGCAGAGCAGGGAGCCACTGCACATGCTCTCTGTCTCACTCTGTGTGTGTGAGCGTCCCTTTATTTCCCAGGGTTTCCTGCTAGCATTCAAGCTACATTCATTCGCATGCACCACTCTGTCATCTGGAGTTTTCTGTTTTTCAACTGAAGAAATATGACCAACGAACGCCGAGTTCTAACTCTCATTTACGTTTTGCCTCCTTAAATTATACAGTACACAAACCCTACTTCTCTTTTATTGCCTCTGTGAGGGCAGGGAGGGAATGTGCGGGTTTTTAGCTCTTCATCATGCATGAACACCTCTCATTGAATTAATTACAGTGAAACTCAAGGGAAATTTTACTCTGATTTCTGTTTTGGGGGAACAATAGAAAAAAAAACAGTCCCGCCTCAGAAGGCCAAGGTGCTAGCTTCTTTTTCTCGCTCTTCCATCGGTGAAATCTCCCTCTTCTGTTTTGTCTGTGTCCCAAGTGTACCATCCTACAGGGCTGCTGTTTGTCCTTGGTCACCTTCTCCTTGAGAAAGTGCTGTATCAGACAGGCTGCTAACAGGGCCGTCGCACGGCTCCAGTACCAGCGGCAGCGGAGGCAGCAGCACAGGCCTCTCTCTGGGGGTATATAGTTACACTGCACTGCTTCTATCTTTTACCGTTCTGACATTTTCATTTCCCCCTCACTCTCCTGAGGAAAAAAAAAAGATAAACTTTAAAAAAAAGAGAAAGAAATACAGAAACAGGATAGTGTCCATGTTTCCAGCCTGGATGATACCATTACCATTAGAGGCACAGGGGGCGGCGGTGTAACAGAAGCAGAGATGTGCAGGAAGCTCAGTAAGCAGGAAGACGGACAGGGAGGGAGCTGGAACTAACATGCTTTGTTTTCCCTGGCAGTCGATGGAGTATTTGAGCAGCGTTGCTCAGCAAAACAGAGCACTATAGCAGCAAGGCAGCCTGCCAGTCATCCAGCCAGCTCATCAAGGCAACAGCACCAACCTCCTCCCACATTCTCCTTCCACTATAAACCCGTGGCACTCGAGAGTTCACACCTGGGTACGCAGATAAGTTAAGAGAAGAGCCTGAGCCTTATACAGGACTTCTCCAATCACCACGGAACAGCAGCCGTGACCGTCCTCAAGTATTCAGATCATGATGGCAACACTTCAAGTGATGGCGTTCCAGCGTGGCGCGCACGCACATCCACGGTAAAACAAAGACGGAGACATATGATGCACAAAGAGACACCAAATATACACACAAAGACAGACAGGACAGCCCACACACTCCAGCTCACGCACAGAGAGAGACAAAGAGACAAACTAACAAAGCGCTAAGAAAAGACACATCAATTATAGCTGAAGTTTGGAAAACTGGGTCTGATTTGAATGCTCTTGTTCGACACGAGAGACAAAATTCAGTTGAAGATTGGTTCAAGCACAGACAGGAAAAAAAAAGCCCTTGAGTAATTTATGCTCTTATACTTTCTGGTGCAGTTGAGCATGCAAACAGTGGGGAAACATAACGTTAACTAGCTCATTGATTCAAAGGTGTCTGCCTCCGTTTTATTCCACTTAGGCCAAAACACATAAGAAGGAGAAATCCGTGCGCAAGTTGACATGACTCACTTATCTTTTAAAATCCCAAGTACACACCTGAATGAGACACAGAGGCGGTGGCTGGCGTCTTTTTCACATATGGACAGACAGGGGGGCTGAGGAGGAGACAGGCGAGGCCATAGGCGGAGGGAAGCACAAGTGCACTATAACTCATGGATAGCACACCGGATATTTTATTCATGCGAAGAAAAACCCAAGCAGCAAGAGTGACTCACTGAGCTACTGGGATGGACACAGACACAGACTGAGCAGGAGAGGGGGGGTGGGGGGGGGGGGGGGGGTGACAGGGTTTAACCCACCTCCTTTGACTGCCTGCTCATTCTCAAACAGAAAATACATTAAAAAATAAACGTCTGAAATGGCAAGGCTCCTTTCAAAGGGATTAAAGGGGATGTTTTTGTCTACTGAACTTGCCAGAGTGTAGTCGCTCTCTCCCCGCTATCACAGGAAGAGAGCTGCTCGCAGCACAATACAGCGAGCCGTTTGCACTTCGGGCTATGCATTCCTGAGCACTCTGGCATATAAACTGACAAAAGGAATTCTCATGCAGCCACGCCGAGCCAGACTTGTGGGAAAAAAAACATACAGACTCAGGTGTAGTGGCGTTCACCTCGGCTAAGCATCCGCGAGGAGGATTGCGGAGGCTGCACGGATTTGGCCTTAGTACGGGGCAGGAGGCCCTGATGCAACTTCAGCTATGTGCAGTCATGAGTGAGACCATTTGAACCCTCTCACTCCGCTCCGTGCCAAGTCCCCGCTACCCAGGATCTCCTCGGCGAGAAAAAGGGACTAAATATGTGATGAGCTGAGCTGTGAGGGGATTCGGCTGCACAGACACACACAGACACAGACATACGCCTACACAGACACACAAATGCCACATTTCCAGTTGGTGAAAAAAGTGAGGCAACTCCGCTCACTTTGGGGGTTTGTTAGAGCACACGCAGCGCCTGAGAGACAAAGCCTGGCATCTTGAGAACAAGTCTCGCCTGATGAGGCCTCTCTATTTAAATCCCCGGGATGAGCTGAGAGTGTGTCTGTCGATGGAATCGCTCCAGGAGATACGAACACAGGCTCGAAGAGGGAAGAAACAACCGAGGCGGCGAGAGAGAGGCGGGGGGGAAGATGGAGAGACAGACAGAGACCCAGAAGTGTGGATGGAGTGAGTGGCAGGAAGGTATGTTTGAGGAAATGAAAGGGCAGAATAAAGGCTTTGGATTCAATCAGACATCACTTCCTACTGTTAGTCATAGAGCACAGATCAGACCGCGAATGAGCGCCACTGATACTCCACGCAGGTGAGTCACTGTTCTGTGACACTTTGAAGTGGGTTTGCTTCTGCAAGGGTGTGGAGAGGAGGGCTGCGACTGAGTGAGTGGGCGAGAGGGGGAGCGAGCCGAGTAAAGGGAGCCCTTACGAGAGCGTGCGTGTGCGAGCAGACAGTGAAGGGTAGGGCTGTGGGATTAGTACCTCTCCCTTTGCAGATCTATAAGCACCAAGTGTTTCTTGTCACTAAGAGGATTCTCAGGGATACAGGGCTGTCCCAACAATTGAAAGCAAGGTTTTAGGCACTAATCTACGAATTCAAGGGCGAGCGCGAGCTGATTCTCAGCTGATGGAGCGCATGCTGTTGCCTTCATCTTGATTGACACGGCAGAACGTGGAGGTCAAAGAGGCAATCTTCACAGCTTAGAGGGAGAGAGAGAAGACGCAGCCTAGAGAAAGGCTCCAAATGCGGCGCAACGATTTGCATTGAGAGATCATTATCGAATGCAAGTGCGACTGATTGTTGTTTTGGGTTTTTTTTTTCTTTTTTCCCAGGCTTTTGCTCTCATCTCTGCTGATCACCTCTGTGTGGTGACAACACCCCCGGGTCGTACCAGCTATTCGTGGGTGCACACAAAAGGCCCTCATTGCAAATCATTCAGCCCTTGCTAACGGACGGCTTCACAGCACCCGCCCCAACAATCACGGCCAACTGGGGGCATTCATTCACAAGCAATTGTTCTTTATCAGCCCATATCCAGAGCAAATACACGCATGGAAGCTAACAGCAGCACACTTTAATATCAGCGCTTGCCCACAAGCAACCACACAGAGTTTGGATCATGAGAGAAAAATTGCTTTTGCAAGACGACTGTAACCAAGTTTTATTTTGTTTGTTTTTTTCTTACTCCTTCTTCTCCCTGTGCATGAGTATCCAGCTTTACTGAACTTCTGAGGATTGGATCAGCTTGTCCATTCCTCTAAGGGCCACTCTGGCTTAGTACAATTTTTGCAAACAGACACTATGAAACCAACCACGCGCATTAACGCTGATTTTCAAGCGAGTCCTCCTCCCCACAAGCTCAATCTTGCCTTAAATCTCAACATGTGCTGATATATTTCACGCTGGAGGCCAACTGGAAGGAAAACACCACCCCGATTTCAGATTTTTCACGACGGGCCCCAAAAAAAAAATCTGATGTTGTGTTGTGTAACACTGTCACAGCTGTGATCATCTCCTGCTTTCTTGAATCGGCAGAGAATAAAATGTACCAAATGCATTAACTGTTCCAGATAGTTGGTATTCCATTAATCCAGAGGGAGTCATATCAGCAAATGCCTCAGAGTGATGCAATTCTCTGGGCGAACCTGCTGTGGTGGTTCTGGCCTGTGTGCCATTTCTTTTCTTTGTTTTTTAAATACAGAAAAGGAGTTGGAACAGAGAGGAATGATAAAAACCTGTTTTGCCACCACTGCAGACTGTAAAGCCTACGACACACAGATGCTCAGATGAGGAGGGGGTGTGGTGGTGGTGGTGGGGGCACAGCTGAAGAAACAAAAGCTCACAATCTGCCATTCTCACAGGTATCTGACAAAACAGAACTGTTTGAACAGCTGAGGTAGCCGGCCAATCCCAAACCGGAGGGAGCTGCGAGACACGAGGGCCACTCTTGCGTCTGACGACACCTCCGCATTCACAATAATGCAAAGAGATGACGAACAATGGAGGGTGACAAGTGGGAATAGAGGGAATAAACCAACGCTGAGCATCCCCCTGCAGAGCTCCCATCTCACTGGAACCTCTCATACCTCGTAAATTCAAGCTCAAGGTCCAGGGGGGGTGGGGGAGAAGTGAGTGCAGTCAGCATGTCAGCACAGCAATATCCATCCTTGCTGTGTGTCCACAAGCTCATCAAGCAAGGCCCAGTCTGCACAGCACACACTGACAAATAACAACAACATCAGTCAACGGCAGGTTGGTTTTTTTTCGGCCGTCCGGGCCTGACGCAGTTCAAAAACAATGAGTTACGCAAGAAAGGGCAACAAAGCTTTTGTTTCCTCACAGTCCTTGGTTGAAAGAAGGACACTTTGATGTTTAACGCTGTGAATCTGACTGTGAATCTTGCACTTTAGTCAACCGGAGATGAAACCTGATGCTGTTTTTGAGGAATCATGCATCATGAAATCTCTCTGTGGAGCTGGTTTTCACCTCATACTCCACCTTCATATTCTCCAGGTTATTAGCCTATCATCACTCCCAAGTGTTCATTTGGACATAGAGAGTGCAAGTGGCCTTATTATATGCACATTGCGTTTTTAATGCAAATATAAAATGCCATATCAAACAAAGAAAAAAAAAAGCCTCGTCCTCCAGGACAGCTATTGATTAAACCACAGGATTCCTCGCAAGAGGAGACTCAAGAGTCAGGACACACGGCGGCCCACTGTACATTTCTCAATTTAATCGGGGTGACTGATCAAGAAAATTCATTGATTTCACCCATTAATCATCTCAGGAGAGTCTGTGCAATATCGACCAGCACGTCTGTGTGGTGACGAGGGCTGACTGAGGAGGCAATCATTGCAGAGGGGACAGGTCTTTGTAGAGAGAGAGAGAGAGGGAAAGCAGCAGCATAGATTTTGTTTGGGAACATAATAACCATTATTTCCTGCCACACAATGCCAGCCAATACTGCCTCAAAATGGCCGAGTTTTTTTTTTTTTTTTTTTTTGTCGCAAATGGGAGACAGAGAGAAACATTCCCTGATAATCACTTTGCGCTGCACACAACAGTGCCAGGAGGAGATGTCTTGTTAAAATGTTTTGTCATGGCTGCTTCAACGGTGAGCAGGAATACTTGTGTTTACCCTCTGAGGGGACAGGGGAGGGTGGCTGTTTGCTCTGAAAATGGGTGCATTGTCGTCCGATGACACAACGCACATGTCTGATACTGCAGGCATCACTGTCCCGGGGACAATAACGGGTGATCCGGCAGGAAAATAGGACATCAGGTAGGTGCAGGAGCGTCTGCACGTGCATGCATGGAGGGTGTGTTGGTACAGGAGGACCTACATTAGGCCTATTAGGATCTAACAAATAGACTCCTGTGTGTTGTGTGCTTCTCGGTGGCTCTAGTTGTGGCAAACCTGTCAGAAAAAGACAGACTGAGGACAGTGGTCTGCCTGCTGCCCTACAGAGAGAGAGAGAGCCACCCTGATGACATAGGGGAAACTGGAATTTAAATACATATAGGTAAATGATCCCCCTCCTCTATGGTAATACACACACACACACACGATGGACACAATTAAGCACATCATTTCTGTCTGTGATCCATTGCAGAGGTCCTGTGTGTGTCCCCAGAGGCCTGACAAAGCACCAGTTGTCTTTCATTTGATCTCTGCAGAAAAAAAGCCTGCTGTAATCTTGTTACAGCACCTTCCGGACCCACATTGTTCAAGTCACACCAACAAACTGCAATCAGTGCTCAAGAGCCAAGTGGGGGGGAAAACATAACCTGAAGACAAGCTCATTAATATTTTACTAGATCTGATCTTATATCACTCCTCATTCTCTCTAAACTATGTGGGGAGGGAAAACAATTACAAGTAGGCTGGGTGGTCCGAACACCTCGATTAGAAAGATAAATAATCAATTCCGTTACTTGTGTTTGAATGTTTGTTTTCTGGGGAAAGTCATCAGAGCTCAATCAATGTTTCACTATCACATCACGCGAGATAAAATAGTGCGTTGGTTTGAGGATCAACAGAGCTTGGCTGTAAATGGCTCGTGTGAAAAGAGGACACATATAAGGCCGAAAAGAATATTTTTTCCCTAAGCAGACCCCCGCTGCTTTTTGGTCCTGGTCACAGCGACCTGACAGTCAATAAATCAGGAAACATTTCAGATTACATACCTCGATATAGCCGGCCAGCGTTGGAACCACGATGCCCAAAATAAGGACAGATATCGCTGGGACTGAACCCATCTTCCAGGATCTCCGGTTGAGCTACTGTAAATAACTTATCCTATGTGCTATATGTGAGGTGAGGTGACGTCCGGGAGAATGAAGAGCAAACCAAAGTCCTGGGAATAATCTGGTATTCTATCCCGGAGAGCGGGACGAGTCCTGCTCCGCTTGTTTTGTTACCCGAGCTCGACAGAAAATGTTAGAGGGGGGACTGAGTGTCGGTCGCTCTCCTCTGGAAATGTGGACTGTGTCTGTGGCGCGACGGCTCTGCCTCTGCCGCCTCCTCCCTCCCCTGATCCATCTGAGTCACACAGCAGCTCGCTGCGCCACCAGGCGGCCGGACGGTGACTGGACACAGCAGCAGCAGCAGCAGCACAGTCACCATGACATCTGTGTTTTGAGCTGCGCTCTGGGAGAGATTGAAAATTTATTTCATTTTTTTTGTTTTACTGTCCAGTCGATTATATCATGACCATAGGCAAAGGCTTTTTAATGTCTGATGAATGTAGACTTAAGTATTTATTTACAGAAAAGGTCTTCCTGCTAGCAAAGTTCATCCTAAAGGCCTACCAGCAGGAGTAGACATAGCTACTCAAATACTATCACTGACTTGTATGCCTGTATGTATATGGAAGCTATTTAGAAGCATCATTCCCTGTTTCCTTTTGCCTGTTTTGTTTGTTGTAGGCTATGGCTCGTGTGTGTAGGCTACTTATCTTGTAGGCCTAATCCCATGAGGGCTGGGCACCTCTGGTGTAAGGCTTTGAAAATAAAATAAAATAAAATCTCACTAACTAACTAACTGCAGTGGTGGACAGACAACATAGCCTACTCATGGCACCCACTAGTCCTGTTTCTTTTTTTTTAATAGAGTCAGCAAAGTATGTTTGTGCATACAAGAAATGTGCCTCCCCAACAACCAACAACAATGTCCCATGGACATAGAGCAAAATCAAGGGCAACAAAGCTGAGAAAAGATAGATAAACATAGGCCAAGTCTATTATGTACAGTCTAGTGGGGATAGGACAAAGAAAGCTGCAATAATGGGCCGGTCATTTAGTGGGGAGGCAGGCGAGGGACATTTGATAAATACGAAGTGTGTAATGGTGGTGGTCATGTAGGTACAGCCCACTTGTATTCATGGATGATATTGTGTTGGGCCTACATGTTATTGCACAATGGGAATTGGAAGCTAATGGAAACATGGAACTGTTCATGAGAGGGATGACATGTGAGGAAACTGTTGTTGTGGCTTTTTAGGCGTACTCCTGTAGCACCTTCCAAAGGACACGAGTTGGAACAGGTTGTGTCCTGGGTGTGATGCGTCTGCAATGATGCTTCCTGGCTGCTTGTTTCCTGATTCTGAAACTGGTCCTGGTTGGTGTATAGTTTGGCACCAGTGATCTTTCCTGCAGTCCTGACTGACAAACCAGCCATGTGACGGATGGAGCAAACTGAAGTGTGGAACTGGGTCAGCAGTTCCTGAGGCAGGTTGGACTTCCTGAGCTGGTGCAGGAAGTATATCCTCTGCCTTTTTTGATGACTGAGCTGGTTGCACTGAGTCAAGTAACATATCATCATGTATAATAGGCCCATATATTTTCTCATCTCTCTCTGACATAATTCTATTCACATAACCTATCAAATTGATCCTTAAATACCTCAGTAAAAAAGGTCTCGGAGCACAAAATTAATTATCTGGAGGTTAAAAGTAGCACTAGTGTAGGTCAGATTATTGAAGTGTTACTCTACCTTTGTTTGTCTACATCTGAAATTTGATATTTGTTTTGTTCACTTTTAATTTTCAGTTGACACTGCCAACAACTGTAAATTGAACCTAAACAAATGGTTTGATCGGCAGTGGTGTGATGTACAGTTTTAACTGTAAGGGTGCATTATAGAGACTTCCATGTTAAATGTCCTGTTTAAATTCCTACACACATTTTTTCTTCTGAATTTTCTAGATTAGGCCTCAAACTGTTAAAGCTCATGAGATGAGAGAGGTAAAAAGAACTGTTGGCCCGAGAATTCATTTCTCACAAACCATGGCAGTTTCTAAACACACATGCTTATTGGTCAGGTTCTCCCAAATAAGGTAGGCTATAAGACACTCTGTTGGCAGCTGGTACGAGGCAATAGTCTATAGGCTACTGCCTAGGGACATATGAACATATCACTATACAATACAATAACTTTTGCTTATTATCTCTGTGCTTCAGGTGACGAGTGGTCTGACAGGGGGACTGAGGAGGAATTTATTATCACTTAATTTTTAATTCAATTAAACAAACAAACAAACAAACAAACAAATGGGCATAAAAGTTTCTTATGGATAGGCTGTTAGACCACTTTCCCCTGTCGAGTCATGAGTGCTCACTAGTGGCCACACTGAGAACTGCAACATAAATTTGTTTAATGAACTTCAGCATGCAGTCAGACAGCAAACTCTGACTTTCTACTGTGCGGTCAGAAAAATTAGAGAGCAGGCAACCTTTGTCTTGCAAGTGGGCCCATGCAGAAGTTGTTATTGTTGGCATGGAAGATTATCTAATGGACCATGAACAAATATTTGTTGTCCCTAATGTTTTCAGTTTCACTATTAGCAGGCCCCTACCAACCAGAGCTGAAATGATTCAGTGATTGGTAAATTACTAGGCTATTGTTGACTGACGAGACTATTTTATTTGTGAAGTGATTTTTATCTGTGAAAAGTGCTATATAAATAAAGATTACTTACTTAGGCAACTTACTTACTTAGTCCACTGTTCACTGAACCAGAGATATTTATCTAAAATCAAATTATTTTATTACCTGAGGACACAGTATGTTGACCTTGACTCACTCAAGTCCAAAGTGCTGCTGTAACAGGAACCCAATAAAAAAGAACACATTAACGTCCCTCCATCATTTCAGAGAAATGTTGAAAGTTTGCCCCCCAGCAGCCTACCGCCTCAAGCTATCTGAGGTTAACTAATAGGAGCTTCTTGTCAATAAAAAACTATGCTTTTGTTGTTATTGTGGCTATTAAAAATGTTATTGTTTTAATGTATTTTTATGCTTTTATACTGTTTTTACTGGAAGTAATTATTTTTATTCACTTTGGTAGCATCTTTGTTTGTAAAATGTGTGTATTGGATTGGATTTGACCTTTTATCTAATGATAATTAGGCTAGAACAGGGCTGGCAGTTTAGCCTGTAATAGCCTGTCCTATTTATTTTATGCAGAGCTGATATCGCAATAGGCCTTTCAGTCTCAATTCTAGTTAACCAAGGTTTCTGTAGTATATGACAAAAAGTCTATGTGGAAATATTTAGGCTACGAAAAATGAATTAGAACAAAATTTGTTCTAGTTAATTTTGTGCATAGCCCTTTTAATTTGCACAGTCAAAAACAGACAGAAATCCTGGGGCTGTTAAGGCCCCTGAGGTTATTTGGGGATCCATGGTGCCCATTTTTTCATGTTGGTAATCCAGTTTTGACTGCAGGGCTGCTTCTGTGTTAGAGAGTGATTTTTTTATTGGCTTACTTCTGAATAGGATGAAAATACTTGATGACTAGGCTATGCTTTGTCTAACAAATAGCCTATGCAACATGATTAATCAATAGCCTATCACTGAAAAATAGTCACGAGTAGGCCTATTAAAATCATCCTGGTGGTTTTGAAGGAGCAGATCGAACACGAGCTAATAAATTTATTGATGCTGTTCATGTCTGGTCACTGGAGGGCGTTCAAAGCTCTTGATTCAAACAGTGGTGGCAAAGACGGGCCTGTGGTGGTGGTGTTGTCATTACCACAAAAACCATAACACAAAAATTAAATCATTTTGTAATATGAAGGTGCATGGAGAAAATGTTTAATCACCACTTTAGTAACTTAAAATATTAACGAAATGTAGAAAAAAAACCGATTGGTAACACACGCGTAATCCATTGGTCGAGTTTGATCTTTTATTTTTCTGATTGGTTGCAACAGCGATTAAAACTAATGACCAAGTCATAACCGCGACAATTAAACACGTTCGTGATACAATTATAAACTGTTCAAACACACAAGATGTACATTTCACCAGTGTTAACGAACTGTTTCGTGGATACATTTTAAAATATCTTGTGTCGCCTTCGCTCCACGGTAAATAACCACCAATCCGAGGCCACGCTCCTGCGTGTTGCTAGGCAGTTTATGTTAATATATGTAATGCAGCCATCTCTGCAGCTACCATTCTGAGGTAAGAACAACTTGTACGTTTTCCACAAAATGTAAGAAAACTAGGGACTGCTTCACGATCGGTTCTGTAGCTCGTCTACCCGGGAGTCTTTCTGTTAATATAAATGAAGAGTACGGGTTGTTTTCACGCATTGGCACCGGTAGAATTTTTTTTTTTTTCGTTGGGTCTCTTCGGATGTGGTTGTTGTTGTTAGTCCCACCCAAAATGGAGCCCGTTCTTCCTAGTTCATAGTAGACTGGAAGGGCTGGACTCAACTAGAATTGGGGGACGGGTGGGTCAATCCAAATAAATCGGGCCTTTGTCGTTTCTAAACCACTTCTGTCATAATCCACAGACTGTGGTCCACGTCCTGGGGCCCAACAAGTTATCTCTGTCTGTGTGGTCGGTCTTACAGTGCGACTATATGGCAGTAATGCTAATGTTGCGGTGCAGTAAATGCCCGGGTTTCTACGGCGCTGCTTTTTGTGGTATGGTCCGGTTGGGACTGAGAACCTGCGGGGTTAAAATAGGGGGGAATTGAATTTAATATTGATTGTTCAAGCTAGATTTCTGAATGAGTTCACGGAGACCCGACTTTCCGCCGTGACTTTTGTGCCGACATGCGGTTGTATTTAGACACCGTTTTCCTTGCGGCCTCACGAGCAAACGGTGACCGCGTTTTCCTTGGTACCCCCGCTGAGAGTCCTGTGTGACCGCTCTGTGCACGAAGTGACATGCTGCCTTATTTTGGTGTTTAAGCCCAGACAACAGCAAGGGCAAAACCCTGTCTGGAGACCCCCGACTCTCTCTCTGGCTCTCTCAGATGACACATTGGGTTTAATTCGGCGCCACTTAGCTCAGACATGTTTTCTGTAGTGCTGCAGTGTTGCAGCTAAACTGCACTCCCTTACCTGTCTGGCATAATGGCTTTGATAAAGCTGTGCCAGTAAACTCCATCACCCACACAGATTACTTTTTTTCCTTTTACACTATACAAATCTGTGACCCAACCAGAAAATTAAAATTATATATCAATATCTTTACTATCACATTTTTATATCATCATTATTTATTATTATTACAACACAAATCACTGATATCCTCTTGTATTTTTGTATTACAGGCGTCTCTGCTGTCTCAAGAGTGAAGGGACAGGTGACGTGGTTGGCGACAGGCCTGCCACTGAGCTGCCATGGAGACCAAGCAGGAGCCCTCTGCTGTGTGGAGTCAGACTGCCAACAGTGATTCAGGAAACGCTACGCAGGTCTGAGCTGCCCCTCAACAGCTATTAGAGCCACAGGCTGTATGAAAAAGGATGCAGTGGGTTTGATGAATCAGAGGACTGACAAAGCGTCTCAGAAAATGTCTATAAACACACCCCATACCAGAAATCCCACCCCTCCCAGAAACTCCTAAACCCCTGAAATTCACACCATTCAATTTCAAAGTGTTTGTTAAAAAGTGGAATTTTCTATGTACTGCTTCCTCAACATGTACAATGATCAAAAAATGACATTCCAACTAAGTTCCAATTTTGCAAAGGTTTTTAGGCTCTTTAATTGTGATTCTTTATCATCGTCATCATCAGTACCATTGAGTAAGCACAAGCATAAGTAAAACTAAACTTAGACATACAGCCAGAGTCATAAAGAGCTATCCTCATTGACAAGAAGAACATGCACCCACACAGCCCTGATATCAACATCATGAGGTCAGTCTGGGATACATGAAAAGACAGAAAACACAGAGACAGAAGAAATGCTGCAAGTGGAAAAACTGTGTTTTATTTATTGTTTATTGTGGAGAACAAGTGCGTTTTTTAAAAGGCAAATCATGGTCACAGAAAATGACTGATTTTTTCTGTTTACTTCATGTTTTTATTAAGTTGCTTTTGATAAATTAAAAGTATTCCTGGACTTTGCTTGTCAGTGTTTACCCCTTTTGCACTGTACATTAGGGAGACAATTTGAACAGTTAATAGTGGTTTAGTCACAGCCAGACAGTGTAATAATGTTGCAGGTGGTTCAAAGCCTTTGTTTGTTGCAGGTGCATTTTGAAGGCAATACAGTGGCCCAGATAGTGTACAGTGGAGAGCAAGCGGACCGGGGACAGCAGCAGGTGGTCTATACAGCGGACGGGAACTCCTATGCCTCAGTAGAGTCTGCAGAGCACACACTGGTCTACATACACCCTGCAGATGGCACTCAGGTAAGAAGGGCTCTCATGTTAAGTCAAAATTATATGGGTGTTGATGACATTTATCGCACAGTGTTGAAACTAAGGTATGAAATTAACAATATGGACATTGTTTCTTCCAGACTGTGTTTGCTGATCAGCCACAGGTGGCTTACATTCAGCAGGATGGTACGACTCAGCAGGTAGGTTTATTGTGTTGCTACCTCACTGTGTCCCACATTACTTTTTAAATTTTATTTTTATTTTTACAAAAACATAAAGCAACTGAATTTCTTTTGTAGGTCACAGTGTTGCTGCCCAGCGGACAGAACATGAACGCTGCCAATCTGCACGTTCTCAGTAATGTAGCGGAAACTCCACAGGCCATCCTGGAGCCAGTGTCCCAGGTGAGAACACTGTTTGTCTGCACACCAGGTTCCCTCTCCAAACGGTTCAGTTAGGGCCGTGACAGCGACATTAAACTGAAATATTTGCAGTCCAACGTATTTGCATATGAACTGTTTGATATTGAAAAATAATGTCCTGAAATAGCACAGGTTAATTTATGTCTTGAGATGTCATTATCCATTCTTCAGTATAGCAGGCTATGTTCATGTTTCTTGACTTAAAAAGCAAAAACATTTTTTTTACAGACACACAAGATAATAAATAAACAGTATCTAGTATAAAATACCTACATTTATACCTTTCTTTGCTGCATAGTTACATGTAAACAGGGTAAACACGAGGAAGAGTATGTCAGTGTTTTCCCACGGTATTAGAACAGCTGAGTGAGTACAAACTCTCTGAAATGATCAAACAAACACAGGAGCAGCTGTCGGTGTCCAATTCGCTCACTTCCATGGCGGACATTGCGGACCCCCCCACCAGTCCCCTCGGGACCACAGACTCCACAGACGATACAGATGAAGATGAGGATGAAGACTCTGAGATGGATGACTGGGAGCCTCGTCAACCTCAGTCATTTAACCCTCATAGCCTGTGTGAGTGACATCCTCCCTGCAGCTGTAACATGGTCGTCGGTCTCTGTCAGGACTCTCTGTCACTCATGTAGAGCAGAGAGGAGAATATAGTGAGCACATAGTCTTTCTCACAGCACTAGCATAGCACATGACAGATATTGTGGCTAGAGATACTTATAAGTACCATAATGGCACAAAGTAGTGCATAAGAAACAACCACAGAGTGAAACCAAGAACTGATTTGAGGTGGAAGTATAGTGAAAGCAAAAATAGTATTTGTTACGAAGCTCTAGATTAGTTAGACCACGTTATGTTTTTATATGTTTTGGTGATTATCACAAACTGACTTCTACCTCCTTCGGCCATTCAGGGTGCGAAGAGTGTAATAGTTCCAACACCTCAGTCTGTCTGAAACACGGTCCTCTGCACCCCATCCCCAACCGGCCGGTGATGTCCAAGGCTCGGGCCAGTCTGCCACTGGTGCTCTACATCGATCGCTTCCTGGGTGGCGTGTTCTCCAAGAGACGCATCCCAAAGCGCACACAGTTTGGTCCTGTTGAGGGACCCCTGGTTCCTCAGAGTGAACTACAGGATCATTACATCCATCTGAAAGTAAGTCAGAGCTCTGCATGACTCATTTATGTTTATGTTGCTCAATCATTTGCTCTGAATTTAGCTGCGTTGGATATGTTAATGTCAGATTACACCATCTCATTTTACCTGGAGCATTGTGGTTGCTTCCGACTTTGCTAAATATTAAGATGAGTATAATTTAGGGTTACTACATTACCACATGAAGTTATGACATACAATTTCTAAATATAATAGAACAAATAGAAATAGAATCTGATTGACTTCACGTTTTGTTTTTTACTTGTAATGAAGTAATTACAGTTTTCCCTCACAGTATTGTGTCCTAGCAAAGAAAGAAAGAGGAATTATGTTTTTGTGAATAACACTTTAATAGATGAAGAAAGTGTGAGGTATATAATTATATTTTTGCTTGTTGTAGCTCTGTCTGCTGGATACCGAGAAAGATGGTGAGAAGTCTAATGACATGTGGTTGGACCTATCTGATGAGGACAGCTGTAACTGGATGATGTTTGTGAGACCGGCTCAGAACCATCTAGAGCAGAACCTGGTGGCCTATCAGTACGGCTCTGAGATATTTTACACAACCATCAAGAACATCCAGCCTAAACAAGAGCTCAAGGTGAGTCTTTTGTAGTTTATTATATGTGTTGAATTGAAAGCCTTGCAGTATGTCAGGATGCTTTCTATTGCTGACCTGTAGAATGACACAAGCAGCTTTTGACACAGATCGTTTTTCTTCAGCAGTCTTAGGAAATGGAGACGCTGTTGTGCTTTTTTTCACAGTCGCCTGTGTGTTGAGTGACCATGTCATGTTGTCTGTAATGTGGATGCCCAGAAATTTGAATGAGTGTACTGTTTCCACATACACATTGTTTGGATCTTGTGCTGCTTTGACTTTGGACCCTCCCAACACCATCATCACCACGGTTTCAATTTCTCCAAGCATTTTGAAAATTAAGGGATATTTTAGTGGACAAAAACCAGAGCTAAAAGAAGAGTGAATCGATTCCAGTAAGCAAATTACACGTGAATATGCTTTTGTAGTTATTTTAATATAATTTCCATCTGCAGGTGTGGTATGCAGCGTCATATGCAGAATTTGTAAATCAAAAGATCCATGATGTGACAGAAGAAGAAAGAAAAGGTGAGTTTCTGCACATTTCAGTGCGTACTTTATGTTTCACCAGTACAGCCACTCAGCCTGACTGTTATAACATATTTGTAGCAGCGCTTTCCCCTGGTCCTCACTTTCTGTATTTTCCTTAGTGCTGCGGGAGCAAGAGAAGAACTGGCCTTGTTATGAGTGTAACCGCCGCTTTGTGAGCTCTGAGCAACTGCAGCAACACCTCAACATGCATGACGACAAGTTGAGCTCTCTAACAAGGTAAAACCTGCAGTGGCAGCACCATTCATCCTATTAACAATTTTTCTACCATTGCAATGAGTCTGGAAGCATTATTTTAAGGCCGAAAAACTCTACAAAGTTGCTTTAAAGGCAAAATGCCCCCCTATACAAAAAAAGAAAAAGAAACAAAACAACGTCTTTTAGCACCTCTTCCCATATTTTGGCTTTGATTTCTAGTGCAGTAATAGGTGGTATGAGGCCTTCAACCTGTCTTTACTCTTCTAAGATCCAGAGGCCGGGGCCGTGGAAGAGGGAGGAAGAGATTTGGTACAGGAAGAAGACCAGGGAGGCCCCCAAAATTTATACGCCTGGAACCACCTGTTGACGCTGGGGGGGACAAGACAACAGTAAGAGACACATTATCATTCATTTGTAAAGTAAGCACTAAAAAAAATAGTATAAAAAAAGTATAGAAAAAAGTATAAACTACTGTAAAAAATATTATTGAGGTTTGTCAGAAATATTGTATCAGAATTAATGAACAAAGACCTAAAGTGCACCTCTGCTAATTGACTAGAAATCTATAATAATCTACCTTTATTTTCTAATGTGCAGTTGGAAAACTTCAACCTGTAAAAACCTTTAATCACAAATGTCCTATCCCGTTTGAAATCAGGAGATGCTGGAACTGACAGAGAAGCAGCCAGAGCAGGAGGAGCGAGTGGAGGCAGCTCAGAATGGCTTGAAGGAGGTGGAAATGGAGCTGGAGGCGGACACTGCGGCCGAGGTGGAGACAGAGCTCATACCTCCTGCAGGAGAACCGGTCCCGGAGTCCGTCACCCCACCTTCCAATACGGACCCGCCGGCTCCACTGAAGGAGGACCCGGCTCAGACCACCAGCCAATCAGATGCTCATCTCACATCTCAGGACATGCGCCGTGCCAAGAGGATACGGGTAAGAAAGGAGACGGCGTCTTCACTGAAATGATCCAGTGCTTTATATTCAGTGCTTTTTGGCGTCTTAGCTGTGATTGGCTTTACAGTGGTGTGTCTCTCTCCCTCAATCCGTGCTTCCCTCAAAGATGGATGTGCAGGTAGGTGAGACCTGGAGGAGGTCAGAGAAACACAAGGTTCAATGATTCCTGTCGTCCTTTTCCATGGTTTAAATGTTCACGCCACATTTCCGGATGTGCCCCCTCCTGCATTTTCCATTGCATCATCTGCCTCCACCCAATATCCTCGCAGATCAATGTCAGAGAACACTATTGGGCTCTTCTGTGAGTAGTTTCCCTGTCTCTCTTTTCTACCTCAGAACGCAGCACTGCAGCACCTTTTCATCAGAAAGAGTTTCCGCCCTTTTAAGTGCACCCACTGTGGGAAGGCCTTCCGGGACAAAGACAAGCTGGATCAGCACCTGCGGGTCCACGGCCGGGACGCCTACACCTTCTCCTGCCACATTTGCAGCAAGAGTTTTGTGAGTGACTCTGCCCTGGAGGACCACCTGTTGGTCCACACAGAGAACCGCTCCTACTCCTGTCTCTTATGCCCAGAAAACTTTGAAAGACTAGACATGCTCAAAGACCACGTAGGGGTGCATGCGGTGGACGGCTGCTTCACCTGTCCCTCCTGCAAGAAGACCTTCAGTGACTTCATCCAGGCAAGTGCTGTTTATTAGATGTGGGAAGTGAATTGTCAGTCTCTTTACATGCTTAAAAAAGCAAGTTTGCATCACAACCTAGTTATATGGCTACACCACACCTGGTCAATGTGCACTTCCTTCGTACTGTCTGTGCTCACGAATATGGTGTTTTAACACAGCTGAGTTCACCAGACGAAGTTCACTCATTTACGTGTTTTTTGTTGCTGTTGTCAGACACAGAACACGTACGAAATGGTTACTGAATGGTGGCCCATTTAAGTAAATTTCCAGATTGATGCTCAGATGCTAAAATTCAGATTTTTTCTTAACTGTAATCTTGTGATAAACTCACCAAACACATCAGTTAAAGACATTAAAGACTCTGCTGTGAATTCAGCCGTATTGACAGGTAAAACTATCACACACAGAGAAACTCAAATCCAACAGAATGTCTTTTTTTTTGTGCCACTCCCTTGTTCAGTCCTATGTTTAGTTATTCCTCTGCTTCCTTTAGTAATAAGGAATATAAGGATGGTAGTTAATTTGCCTGAATGGAGGTGAAACTCACCCTGCTGTTCCCGAAACAGAGTAGATGGGTGACTACCTGAAACTAGAGGTATAGCTTTAAGTCCACATTTGGAATCCATACTCATCCCAGGCATCTAATAGGTATGTATCTAGTCTGTTTTGGTAAATGTCTGCAAATCTAGTAGTAAATGCCTTTAGTTGGCAACTTGCATTGAAGCAGTTGTTCTTTCAATGTTTTGAGAAAGTGGTGACACAACAACTCAGTGATGTGGCATTTGACTGACCAGAGATGGAAATAGAGTCAGTCAGTCAGTCATCCAAACAGACTACAATGTTTTCTTCTCCTCAGGTGAAGAAGCATATACGCTGCTTCCATTCAGAGAAGATTTTCCAGTGCCCAGACTGTGAAAAGGCCTTCTGCCGACCGGACAAGCTGCGTTTGCACATGCTACGCCACTCTGACCGCAAAGACTTCTTGTGCTCAACATGTGGCAAACAATTCAAGGTAAGATGATCAGGGTTTGATCGATAACAGTTTGTAGATTATACTGTAGATCTGTGAGGCCTTGTGTGACAGTTATTTTTCCTTTGACATAAAGAGGAAAGATAAACTACGGGAGCACATGCAGCGCATGCACAATCCTGACAGAGAAGCCAAGAAGGCTGACCGGATCCACCGCTCCAAAACACTCAAACTGAAGGTGCCCACCACTGACTTCGAGAGCTTCATGTTCAAATGCCGAGTGTGCATGATGGGATTCAGACGCAGAGGAATGCTGGTGAGCAGCAACTCACAGAGAGATCTCTTTGTTGATATTTTTATCCCAGTGTTGTTTTTTTTACAGCGTTATTCCTCTGGTTACAGGTTAATCATTTGTCCAAGCGTCATCCCGAGATGCGTATTGATGACGTGCCTGAGCTAACGCTTCCAATTATCAAGCCCAACAGGGACTACTTCTGCCAGTACTGTGATAAGGTTTGTATCTCCCCATCCAGTTATTATCAAACAGTTAGTTTTGGACAGCTTATTTTATTTTTTAAGATGTACCTGATGGTAACGTCTGTTTTACCTTTAACTCTGAGATGCATCAGAGGAGACAGTTTGATACTGATCAACTGGATTCTGTGCAGGTGTATAAGAGTGCAAGTAAGAGGAAAGCCCACATCCTGAAGAATCACCCTGGAGCTGAGTTGCCTCCCAGCATCCGTAAGCTGCGTCCAGCTGGTCCCGGTGAACCCGACCCCATGCTGAGCACACACACCCAGCTGACCGGCACCATCGCCACCGCACCCGTCTGCTGCCCGCACTGTGCCAAACAGTACAGCAGCAAGGTTTGTAATGCAGCTTCAGGTTGAGGTTAATTCATTTGACCTATTTTGTAATTAATTTATCCAGTGATCACTGTGTTTAAAGTAATTCACCCTCCTGTGTCGTGTCTCTTATAATTCAGCATGAATAAATTTCAAAATGTTTGTGTTGCAGACTAAGATGGTGCAGCACATCAGGAAGAAGCATCCGGAGTTTGCCCAGCTCGCCAACACCATCCAGGCTCCTTTGACAACAGCAGTAATCAGCAGTGCTCCTGCAGTAATCAGTGCAGATGCAGCCACAACTGAAGCTGTGGTGGTAAGAAAGAGTCAAAAACAATACATATGAAGCATAAAAAGTGATGAGTAACTTCTGCTCAAGGGACATCTTGCCCTGAAAACTGTGACAGAATATATGAATAAATGTCAATGCTACAGAAAACTGGACTCGAGGCAGCAGAAGCAAACAAGAAAGACAGAAAGGAATTAAAAAACAAAGTTCACACACCACATGTTTGTAACTATATGATTCGTTATCTCCACAGACCACAGATCTGCTCACTCAGGCCATGACGGAGCTTTCTCAAACGCTGACGACGGATTACAGAACAGCACAGGGAGACTACCAGAGGATTCAGTACATCCCTGTCTCTCAGGCAGGAGGCACCCTGTCCCAGCCGCAGCACATACAGCTGCAGGTGGTGCAGGTGGCTCCGGTAAGATCCAGAGTCTGACCGAGGACCTAGAGACTTGTTTTTTCATTCAGAGTGTATCTCAACAAGGTTATATATCACAATAACAGCTCTACACTGTGATAGAGTGTCTTGATATGAACAGAAGTCCACTCAGGGAGGAGAGTTGTGTTGTGCTGATGAGTTTCAAACTGACAAATTCAGTTGTTGTATCTACCTCTCAAAACGACTGGTCACTCATGGTGAGATTTGTTCTTTCTTTGACTTAAAACCAAAAGGTTTTAGGTTTGTAGGGAGAACTGAAGGAAATCAGCGGCCACCACAATTATTATTAAAATGTAGTCAATCATAGTGGTTGTTTAAGTCATAGTGGTAATTTAAGATGCAGTAACATGTTCTTAATAATAATAATAATAATAATAATAATAATAATAATAATAATAGTAGTACATTTTATTTGGAGGTACCTTTCAGGTCACCCAAGGTCACCTTACAAAAAAAAGAAAGAAATAAAAGCATAAAAAAGGTCATGACATTGTTAAAAACAAAACATAAACAAACATTGATTCTGTGTTTCACAGGCTTCCTCACCACATTCACAGCACCCCACAGTAGATGTCAGCCAGCTGCACGACCCTCATGGCTACAGTCAGCACTCCATCCAGGTACAACACATCCAGGTCAGCGAGCCCTCAGGCTCTGGACAAGCTGCCACCCAGGTGAGTCCTTATTATTCTGGGACTAGGTTGATTAATATATAAAACACATGTTTATGACACGTATTCTTTATAAGGATCTCAACCACATGGTTTAGCTTGATAACAGAAGATTTAAACAACTGTCTCTTTTCTCTCTTTTAGGTAACAGGGCAACCCCTTAGCCCCACCTCTCAGCAGGCTAATCAGGAGCTGAGCCCTGCCCAGTTGACCCCCGTCACCCCCGCCCAGAGCCACACCCTACAACCCAGCAGCACCCAGCAGTCACAGGGGACTGTCCAGCATGCTTACATACCTGGGAACTGGAATTACAGAAGTTACCGTGAGTGCCACACCATAACTTGATTGCTCTGTTTGTCTGTTTGTTTGCAAATTGGGTTTAAGATGTGAACTTCTTATTTCTCCAGCATCGGAGATCCAGATGATGGCTCTACCTCACACTCAGTATGTGATAGCTGAGGCCAGCACACCTGTATCTGGAGTCAACAGCAACCAGGTGAAAACGGTGAGTAGATGATTCCTGATACCTGGTAGTTAAAAATTACATGTGTTTTTTTAAAGGGCCAACGAGGAGTTTTGGAAAAGCAAAGTGTTTTCACACTACATTTTTGAGCCTCGGCACGCACCGTGAATTAAAGTCAGAGGTTCAAAGAGATTCAGATACCGTCGTAGTTCTTACCATAAACGGCGATTCGGCAGCGTTATTCTCATGACTCTCCGCGAAACCGAAAGTAAGGAAACGCTGGTCGGCTCGGCCAGCAAGTGTGAGTAGTGTAGATTCATCCACATTAATATGAGATGAGATATGAGAATTTTTCGTTCTGCTGCCGCTGGAGAAACTCCTTGTTGTCCCTTTAAGTTTACTTTTTTTGCTCTGAAGGGCAAAGGTTTACATTGCAGCTGAGCACATATCACACATTCTTACATTGTATATTCATGCAATCCAGATATGTGTGATATAAGACCCTGAATGTTGCACTGAAGCTCTATTTAAACACATCAGCGTTCATCACATTTCTGTTACAATAAAGTGCCAACATATGGGGCTGGAAAAACTAAGGTCACATGGAAATGTCAAAAAGCAGTTATTCTCATAACCATGGGAGTCTGGCTCCAAATACGAGACAACCTCAACAGACCCCTGTGTTAAAATGTCCAACTAACTACAGCGGAAATGAATACTGATACAAAATGGTTTTGGCATCCTCCTTCATAGCAACTGTATGGGAGTGAATCTTTTATACAAGAGACCTGTTTACATCTCATCTTACAGCTCAAAGTCATGCAAAATTGAGGGCATGTTGTTTTGACTGAGAATTGGATACTGTATGTTTAAAGGGATAGTTCAACATTTTGGCAAATTGGCCGATTGCCATGCACTAAAATCTTGGCAGCACAGAGTCCCTCCCTTTTGGCCCATTTTTGGATCCACTGGGATTTGGGAGTGGTGGCGATAATGCAACTCACTTTGAGCTTCAAAACCCCTGGCTGATTTCACACAGGCTACGTCTTTATTTTCAGTCTTTTATTACAACAAACAGGTATTTGATTGATCTGAACTTCATCTTACTTTATACTTTCTCTCATGGTGAATGTCGCTTTTGCACCTTCACACCTGTAATCAGTCCTCTTACTGATGAGTGAGGCTGAATAAAAACACATGAAAGGCTTGCAAAAATCTTGAAATAATTGTTGTCTGCATAAAGTTTTGTAGCCAGATGTTACATTCTAGATAATAATAGATAGATGGGCATAAATTCTGAATTGACCACATGAATGGTGCGTGTTTAAATGGAAACCTTCTCTTCCTTGTCCTGCAGACACACTATGTGATCTCTGAGGGTCAGACTGAGCTGGAGGCCAAACAGACTGCTCCTCAGACCACAACCCAAACCCACACTGAAAATCTGGAGCAGCAACCGACCAATCAGCAAGCCACAACACAGTACATCATTACTACAACGACCAATGGCAGCGGCACTAGTGAGATTCACATCACAAAACCCTGAACTGTACAATGACGAATGAAGAACTTCATCCTGCATGTAGACCTCAGAAGCTTGTGCGCACATGAATTAATAAATACATGGATGGAAGGAAACTCTGGGACATAGAGAAATAAAATGGAGGAACAGATGACCAGCACAGTTTTATGTGTCTGTAAGAGAGCAAAATGCAAAGTTCTGGGTTTGAACAGAAAACATAAAATTAAAAACTTGAATCACTTGTGAGCACACAGTGAAGGTATGGTTTCTCTCAGCACCATTTTCACTTGAACTACTGAAACTGTGAGGAACATTAGATGCAAGGTTCCCGTGAGCATGAACATTTAAAAGGGATCTTCTCAAAGGTCAGAAAACGGTGGAAATGTTTTGTTGCTCAGCCCTTATACAGATTTGGGTGCCCATTTTACATATTTGTAAAGTTACAGACATTTCTTTAAGTATAGTATTTGTAAATGAAACTCTGGAAAGAAACACAGAACTGAAAACTATGGGAAAGTACTGTATAAAACAATCTTGAAAAATAGGTTACTATGTTTTTGTCCAGTGTAAGTACCACACGCACCCTCTGTTGTGTTGTATGATTGCAGATCGTTGATGATATCTGATGTCATTTTCTTCATGAATTTATCCGCTTGAAATGTCTCAGACATCCATTTTTATTCACATGCTGGATTGTTCAGGTTTTACCAAAAAAGGTTTTCCCCTCTCTGTCATTGTTACAACCACAACATCTGTGTTTTTTATAGTAAAAGTTTTAAAAGCAATCATAATCTGTTTTACTCTTCTGAGATTTGCTCGTTAACAATTGAACTTGGTTTCACAAGTTCATGAGTTTTTCATGTATATAATTGAGCTTTTTAAATTAGACAACTATTTTATTTGTAATATAAAAGTCACTCATCACAGATTGACCAGGGGACTGCACTTGAGTGAAAACATCATGTTGAAAACCTGTGCTTCTAGGTGTGGCATAAATTGCTGTTACACCCTGTGCCTAAACTCATCTGTGACATCACAGATGGAGATGGAGGTTAGGTTAAAAATAGGATCATTAGGGGGTGAGATGTTGGTCTTTTCCTTGACACTTGTCAGGCTGACATGAAAAATGTTCAGATGTTCCTTGAAAAAATATTTTCTCTTATATCCAGAACCAGTAAACCGATGATCAGCTCTTCCTTTGGTGCAATGACTTGGAAGTTCAAAACCATTTAGTCCCTCAGTGTGAACCAGTAAAATGTTTACAGAAAGCATCTCAGAGGTTTGCAGCGCAGCAGTGTAGGAGCTCAATTTGTTAATCAGGAATATGGGATTATTTCATTGCGTTTATCTGCATATTGACCTACAAAAAAAATTGTCAGTCAGCATGTCTCTTCTCTCAAGGATGAGTGAGAATGAAGAATGTAATTCAGTTTTAAGGGTCCAAACCTTATGATAGTGACCACACTAATTCAAGGTGGTAGAATTGTTTCAGATGTTCAGAAACAACACATTTTAATACACAAACAAGGCCATCAAAATGTTACTATGCACATAATCTATAATGGACAGAAAATGGACTTGTACAATGTAAAATATAGAAGAAAATGCTATGAGATAATGAACAGTGGTCATGTCCTATTATAATTATGTTTTTTTTTTCTGATTATGAATGTGAACAAATGGTGAAGATCTAATTTCAGGGTTTCCTGGTGTATTTTGGTTTTTCAGGATGTTATCCTTGTTCTCACTGCTAGATGGCAACATGACCTCAGAAAACAGAAATAAGTAGTAGTAGACAAGAAGTTAAAAAGCATACACCAGACCCTCGTGCCTTAATTACGTTTGAATACTACTGTATTTAAACATATTTACCTCCACTTAATTTAACAAAACCTATCCCTCTAGATAATTAAACACTGTTGATGTGATGCAGAGGAAACAAAATCATTGGTGGTGGTGGTGGTGGTGCAGTTGCCTCCCTTGTACCTGGGCGGAGCAGGGCTTGTCCAACAAAACAATTGCAATGAGTTTGTTTAACACATACCTGCATGGGTGGAATGTCGAAAAGTGGGGGAAAAACAACCTCTACGCCATGCATAAAACAAATCTTTCCGTAGAACTGGTTCAACAAGTTTGTCATGTCACAAAAGTAATAACATATTGAGCAAGGAAATGTTCATCTAACTGCTCTGCTGCAGTTTCAGACGGCATGTCTCCGAGTTGCTCCGATGCCTCGGCTGACAGTCATCCACACGAAAGGTCAGGGGGGCGTGGGACAGGGAGAGAGGGTGGGCCAGCACAGTAAATGGATGGTGGAAGTAAAAGAGGATGGAAAGGGAGAACCTGCCGAGCGGAGACGAAAAATGCTGAGGTAGGTAGACCTGTGTGTGTCATTCAACAATTGGCCTTTCACTGGAATCAGCTTTTTGAGTGGCAGGTCTCTTATTACCTGCTGCCACAGGGGAGGGTCTGCGTGAAATGATGGTCTGAGTGCACCTCTCTGCCCTGACTGTTGAAAGTAAATGTTTTTCTGCTTCATTAGGCAGAATATCTGTCATCATTTGTGATAGCTGACAGACACGTTTAACTGCTCACCATTACACGAGCTAACAGGCCTGAGGTGACTGCCAATTATTCAGCGCTGTTTGGGGGGATTAACCATTGATTCCTCTGCTGGATCAGACAGCTGGTCCATCTTAATAAATATGTTATGATCTCATGACCTGCAAGTGGCTGGACTGTTGTATTTCCTGTTTTATTTTGAAATTACTTCCCTTTTGCATCTGTCATAGATTCCTGTCTAACCGTTGCATGTCATTTTCTGCCCTGGCCTGTTTAGCATCCTGTCTTCCCCTCACTTAAGTATTTGCAATAAGGTTTTATTCCCATCGGTGCCATTTGTTGTGATCCTTTATGGTGCAATTTGGGGATTGGAAAAGAAAACCCCGGTGATCACAAAAAGCTTGGCGCTGAGGATGGAAACTGTGCAAAAGGCTACAGCATTTCGGTGTAGTGGTCATTGCAAGACTGAAGTGAGCAATTATTATTAACACCTTTGATTTCCAGATTGTCTTCATGCCAGCATCCAGTCTGCTTTCCATCAGCGTGCTCCAGAGTCAGCTAACTGAACAGTTCTACTCCAGTGGGCTTTGCCTCTGGCCTTCGAGCCTCCAGCTTGATTCCCAGCTGGCAAGTCACAGGACCACAAGTTCACACCCAGCTTCCAAACCTGCCTCCAAATGGGCGAGCTCCCTGGCTGCTACCCTCCAGTCTGCACCCAAGTGACTTAGTTGACAGCTTTACAGTGTGCAGCCTTCATCAAACCCTGTTAACGCCCAATCTTACTGTCAGGTGAATAACTCTTGGCCTACAGCACACATGGTGGTGAGCCTGGGGATCATCCACCAGCAGCCAACTCCATTTGCCTCTCCTGCCAGTCTCTCAGTCAGCTCGCCTCCAGCATGCTAACCTTCAGCCTGCACTCTGACTAAGAACACACTAGCCTCTAACTAGTCTTGAAGTTTGAAGGCCTCCAGTCTCCACCCAAGTTGATTAGCAGGGTCCTGCTCCTTAGCCAAGTGACCCAGAACCGATCAGCTGAGACCTAAGCCAGAAACGATCAGTCAGTGGTCCGCAGCTCCAGATCTCCTGTCAACAGTCCCTGCTGACACAGTCAGACTTCCCACATCTCTGCAGCCAGATCCCCAGCTGCTCAGTTTTTGCCCTGCTCTTGACCAGCACTTGAATCTTCTAGTGCTGTACTGTCTCTCCAGACCTCCTTTGTCTCTTTGTTGACCTCCAGAGCGGTCTTGGCTTGGGGTGGTCTCACATATGACCTTCAAGTCGATTTCTAGGTCAGCTTCACAAGGGCACCTCATCAGATACCCTTCTGTTCTGCCTCTTGAGTGATCCTGAAGGCCACTTCCTGTCTGCCAGGTCACCAAGCTGCCCAGCGAGATCTCCCCAGACCCATGCCCGGCCTTGTGTCTGTTGACCTCTTCTGTTCTTGCATTTGTTGCTTGTTGTTGCAACCTTGTTGGAGTTACTGTTCATATTCCTGTTTTGGTAATATTTATGTTTTTGTTTGTGTTTTTAATGTTTTAATCAATCAGTTTTCTGTTTGTTTCTCCTCATTATCCTTACAGTTCAAGTCAAACACCAGCTGACGGTCGGCCATGTCACACAGTTTGGTCCCAGGTTCTACGGACACTGCGACCCTGGAGAGGTTGGTGTACTTTTGCTCCAGTAGGTGTAGTGTTGTTACTCTGCCAGGTGGAGGCGCCGCTGCACCCCTATGTGTTATTGGTAGACCAGTGCTGGAGGTTCCTGTTGGTGTGTTTACTGTGGATGGCTCTGGGAGCCTGTGTTTATGCCCTGAAGTACTGCCTGCGGCCAAGCCCGGACCAGGTGAGCGCAGCTGCATGAACCTGATCTTGCTTGACCCTGTTGGTGCATTTGTATGTGTAATGTTTATTCACTGCCTTTGTTTCAATTCAAGGTGGAGCCGTTACAGAAGATACAGCAGGATGTTGTGAGTGAAAACAGAAATGGCCAGTGTCCCTGGTGAGACATCATTATTTTCACACACATTTATCAGATTTAAAAAATTTGATCCCATCTTCCTCTCACCAGTCAAACATTGCAGAAATGTGCATACCTCAGGCATTTCTTTACCTCAAGTAAACTTAAATTTTCCCAGAATTAAACAGTGTGAAACAGCTAGAGATGTACATCTTATTTCTGTTCTACTTTGGAAAACAGAATTAATTTCCTAATCATTACACCTATTTGCTACCATTTTCTTATAAAGACTACCAGCATATGTGTTGATAGCACCTTTGGATTTTTAATTTTTTTTTATCTCGCCAGTTAGGGAACCTACTGCTTTTTATAAATTATATTTTAACACTTCTGAAAGTGACAGAAATAACAGTCCACATAAAATACACAATCACTTTATTCTCCATATTTTTTCAGGGTGCCCCCGTCAAGGAGCCCGGGCCTCCACCTTTCTCTGGCCCTTGCCCTGGCCAACAGCCTGCTGCTGTGTGTGCTCCAGGAGCCTCTTCTAGACCCTAGCGTTCCCCACATCCAGGCTCTCCTCTCCAGGCTGGAGGTAAGAGGGAGGAAACCACCTTCAGAGAGCAAAATGCCCTCTCTCTTGCACAAAGCAGCCTCCAGCAATTCTTGTCATCTCCTGTGTTCTCAGCTGCTCTGTGCATGGAGATCAGTGCGAAGTCTGTTGGTGATATTACAGAAATCAGACATGGCACCGAGGAATACATAGATATTCTAGCCTTGGGCAAGACACTCCATCACTGAGCTGCTGTTATCTGCACTCTGAATTAACAAGACTGCCATGAAGGAGGTTTTTAATTCTGACTTTCCTATGTCCTTCCAGTGTCAGTCGGTCTTTCAGTCGGTTGGGCTGATATTTTCCTCTGTGCTGAAATAACTTTTTTATTGACTTAATTGCCTTGACGCCTCTTTTGTTTACTTAATTCTAGCACCACCAGTTGTACAACACTGTCATCCATGACATGACATGACATCTTAATGATTTTTATAAGGTGCAACTGTCTGTGAGTAATAGCATACTTGCAAATGTGCTGGATTATCCTGGACTGAGGACACTGCACCACCTTTTGGCAATAACCTCAGGCCAAAATGTAACTTTGTCTTAATTTAACAAAACACTCTGTCCAATTATTATTATGTTATATATCCCCCTCCTTATGCTGGTGTTGTTGTATTTGTTTGTTTCTGTTTTCGTTTATTTGATTGTTGCATTGTATTTTTGAAATGTCAGCTGTAGAATCAATATTGTTTTTTCTTTTCTGGTATTTTAAACTGTATTAAAATATGTTCCTGGGTGGCTGTAATGATCAGCAAGCAATAATATTATAGTATATTCCTGCACTGTCTTTTATTCATCAGTTTGGTTGGTGTAGTATTTTGCTGCAGAAGTAAAGTTAGTTTCTTTTTTTTTTTACTGTAGTCAGTGTCTCACACACTTGAGAAGACTGACCCTAGATCAGAGGTGACGCTGGAGGAGGAGCACCAAGACTCCATGCTGACAGACAAAGTGAAGCTCATCTGCACCTATCTACAGCAGAGGTGAGGCTCAATATCTAGTGAACATGCTGTCTACTTCTTTTACTTTAGTTGAACCAGATTAACAACCTTCACCCTTCTGATAGGATGAGGTTGCTGCGTACTCTCGTCCAGGTGCAGGGAGATTTTGAGGCGAGAGTGAAGGACATCCTTGAGGGCCTGGATGGCCTCTGGGCTCAGCTTGAGGAGTTACACACCGGGGTCACGCTAACCAAAGAGGAGGGTCGAGGCCATGGAGACTTGGCCTTAGCCCACACAGACGCAGAGGTATGAAGGTCTGTCTGCATTTCTCTGGTGTAGTGATATTATAGTGCTGGATTTGTTCTGTTATATATTTCAGTTGACTACTTACACAACTTTGTGTCCTTGTGAAATGTTTTTGTCAATTCTTATTCCAAAACAACGAATCTTGGTGATGTAACATTTACATTAGCCTTGTCATTCTCATTGGATTTAATAGTCTTATGTGTTTTGCAAAGAATTTGTTTTCAGTCCTGGGCCACTACAGGAGCAGACTCCAGTGCTGCCAGACTTGTCTGAAGGACAGCACGCAATTACTGCAGGTAAAGGTTTTTCTTATGCCATACAAATCCACCTGATACTTCCTGCTGTCTTCACTCAGGAGTCACCTTGTCTCTGTTTCACAGGAGTTAACCTGGAGTCACACTCACATAAGCCACAGTATGAGCAGCAGCAGTGAGTCAGTCTGGCCAGAGCTGTTGCTTCAGTCCAACATTGAGCAGGTATCCTAAATTCTGCCCCTTAGACAAACAGCCAAACGTTGTTCATAGATTTAGAAACACAGCAGGACTAAAAACCTGTCTCTCTTCTCACAGTTTGACAAGGTCCAGGAGAGTTTCCTCTCTCTGGAACAACAGACTTCTACATTCAAGGCCCACCTGGAGGGACTTACAGTGGAGAATCCGGAAAGACATGCAAGCCCCCCTGCTCATGTTAATGGATCCAGTTCATGCTCAGTCTCTCCACACACTTCCCCACATCTCCAGAGTAGAAGCACGAGTGCTTTATCACTGGAGAACTGTAACTCGACCTCTGCATCAACGTCTGCTTCCTCAGTGGATGAAGATGCTGAAACAGACACTCCTCTCTCACTGTGTGAGAGGTCGGCTTTGCAGTTGTCCTCCACTCTTGGGCGTCTACATAAATCTGGAAGAAGGAAATGATTTTTCATTAGTCAAATGACTGTTATAAGACTGGAAGTCAAAAATCAATCTATTTTATTAAATAGCTTAACAACACAGGTTTGTTAACCCCAATACTAATGAACTCCAGCATTAATAAGTAAGTCAAATTTTTATTTATTTATTTATGCAATAGTGATGTAGAATGTAGAATGAGTGTAAAAAATTAGAGTGAGATTAGCTTTATTTTTTATTTTTTATTTTTTTTTATTTTTTACATTTATTTGATTTAACAGACTTTGTGATTGTAAAAGTATGAATGAATGTAGATTCACCATATGTGATATAATCAAGAAAATATCTACATACTGCAAACAACAGTCCTATTTAAACACACAAAAATGGCTAATTTCCTTTATATTAAGTTTTTCCCAATAAACTTGACACTTTTCCTTCCATTTCAAAACGACAGGCAAATGATGATAAAATTACAAAAAAAACTTTAAAACAGCAATTAAACAACAACAACAAAAATGCACAAATTGAATGCATTAAATAGCACATCTGTTTTATGAACTGTTGATTGACTTTTTACACACAAAATCACTCACTTTTATTAGTTTATTAGGCTTTCTCATGATCAAGACATTTTTAATCATAGATCATTTGGCACAATATGGAGTTGGCTGTGTATTGCTTTGTGGTTACACTAATCTATCCTTAAGAAATCATTTCTTACGCTTATTGAAAGATAACCAGGCGTGATTTCCTTCTTAAGTCAAAGAACATTTGAAACACAAGGGGGCACACTTTCACCAGTTTTTACAGGCACAAGTAGAAGCATCTCACAGCACCCATTAATCATATTAGACAACAACTCCTTAAATATACATTCAACTGAGATCTCCATAATGAACCCAGAACCTTAGTCAGTTTCTCAAACACATTCACTTCAACCTCAAGTTGTGTCTGGAGACTCACACTGTGTCTGAAGTTTGATTCTGTGTTTCTTTGTATTCAGACACTGATTAATCTCATTAACTATTTTTTAAATTGAAACTACTCATGATGTAGCCTAATACTGGGTAGCTGATGTTGATTATTATTATTATTATTAGGCTATTGTGTTGATAATTTATCAAAAGTATGTTCCAGCTGTGTGATGATCTATGAGGTGTGTTCCTCTAATGTGTAACAGGAATGAGTTACATGTTAAAAAAAACAACAATTTTTTTTTTCCTTTTACAATAACAAAACAATTTCTCATTCAATTGCACTTTATCAGACCAAGCAGCCAAAATGACTTGATTTCAGGTTGAGCGCAGAAGGAGGGGGCGTCTGGGTGGGGGGTTGGGGTAGAAGGGGGCAATGGAGGTCAAAGCCGGAAGTGTTTCTGTTATTACTAAAAACTGAGCACCCCCCCCTCTTTTTTGAAAGACATGAATGTCTTTGATCCAAAATTCAATTACCCTGGAGCTCCACACTGGAGGCAACAGTTTTCCCGAACCAGATTCTTGACTTTCCTGGCCTGAGCAGACTGGATTCCTGATGAGAATCAATTCATTCCTGGCTGCTGTTAAGTGCTAATTGTTGGGAGCCCGTACAGTATGCATAACGTAGATGTCATTTGACCATGGTCTTTGCCTACCATCTGCCAGATCCTGCATCTGTCAGATTCCCTCACACTGGGGGCAGTGATTGGAAGAGGTGGGGCCGACCACTGGGAGATCAGGGATGAAAGGAATGCGAGCTGAATGCTGCGGGATCTGAGCTGTCACAACACCAAAGACACAAACACACCATGTCTGGATGGATAGAGGGACATAAAGACTGTGGGAGGAGAGATGTTGTGTGTTGGGTTATTTGAAAGTGAGTGACAAGAGTTGTACATACAAAAAATCTGTTATGACATACCACATGAATATGTAACATTTTCCACGAATCAGTCATGAATACACAGAACATAACAGTCTTGGATGCTTGCTTACAATAACAATGACCACACCGACTCAGAGGTCCAACAGTCAAAAGACAGCAAAAAACTCTGAGTTGATTTATGGAGCGACTGAATAAATGGATAGAAGTGGGAGGGATAATGCTATTAGAGGTGAATGAAAAGCAGAGCTTAAAATACAAAACAAGCTCTGCTTTATGAGAGAGTGGGGAACGTCCCGGTCCTGTCCAGATGAACTCATGTCTCACATTGTTGGCATGTGATGTCATAGCCAGCAGAGGGATGGTGTCTGGCAGAGAAGAGGGCACCAGATATCTGTTCACTGAGAATGTAAGAGTGAGCGAATGAAATTACCACAGGCTTTGTTTAGTTACACTAAAAAGTTGATGACCAGCTTCCTCACAGTCCATTCCAGTCCTGGAGCAAAGGCCGTTTCAAAGCAAGCTCAAGTGTGTGTTGTTTCAGAAAATATGGTTCATGGCAGAGGTCAATCCCTTGCCTTATCCTGACAATTACTCAAGATCAGGTTTCACTGGCGTACACATAGCACACATTTGTGCTGATCCTTCCTCTGATGGCACTGCAAGACACCATACAGTAGTATGGACAGCTGCCATCCCATATAAGCAAACCCAAGGCCTTGTCACAAAACTTAAATAAGTTAAATAAATTAGTCCTGTTCCTTTGAGAATTCAAGTATGTTTGATTTTTTAAATATATTTTTAGGGGCTTTTTCGCCTTTAATGTACAGGACAACAGAGAGAGACAGGAAATGGGAGGCAGAGAGGGGTGGCGGGGGGGTGACACGCAGAACAGGACCACTCAGCATGGGATTCGAACTGGGGTCGCCTGCAGAGGACTATAGCCTCAACACATGGGGCAGGTGCTCTACCAACTGAGCTAAACACCACCCCAAATATGTTTTCTACACATAGTGTCAATTAAAAAAAATAAAAAAAATAAAAAAAAATCAAAACGGTGCAAAACAAAACATAATAACAAAATGAAATTGTGCGTAGGAGGTTACCACGGTGACAGCCACCAAATAGCCACCAAAGAAAAGCAAGAACTTAGATATGAAGAATGATAATTGATGGTTTACACAATGTGTGTGTGGCTGGTGGGAGTCTGCTGTTAACCTTTTAACTTTAAGGCAGTGACATTTTGCAGGTTAATAAATGACAGCAGCCTCAACAAAAGGCTGTGTGTCTTCATTCACTGATCTGAAGCACAAATATGTTAGTAGTAAGTAAAGTAATTGTCCCCAAAATCATATCTTCCACATCCACAAAATGACATTTCTCATTATTTTATTGTTGCTACACTTGACTTGGTTTGTGTTAAAACCTGTCTTGAAATATTTATCTGACCTGTGAGTTCAACTTCAGACAAAAAGCAAAGCCCTCGTGGTGAATCACAAACCACATGCACGGCTGCTATTAAAGTGCTGGACACAGATAAGGGCCATGCCACTTTTCACCAGAGGCTGTTGGAAACAGAACGGACAGCTGCACATTGAGACAAAACATCAAAACACCGGCCACAGATGTACGCAATTAGCAACATGGTAGACATTTGGGGAGCAAAGGTCCATAAACTCGCAACTTATTATGGTTGATCTAACATGGCTGGAGGGAGGCCTAAACTCAACAACACTAATGGGGTTTTAGTCCAGGCTGAAAATTCAACCCCATATCCAGGATTTAAATTCAGTGATGGCTGAGATGCATCAATAAACATTTCATATTAGCTTTCTGATACTGAACATTGCCCACATGCACTGTGTACGTGTGTGCACTTTCTCACAAACAGGCCAGGGGGGAGGGACTGACCGCCACGCTCAACATGTTCTTAGTCATTAGGAAATGCTAAGCTTCCTGTTTGTGTAAACATTTTCTTACTCTGTTTTCCAAGAGAGTGGAGTAGAATAATCAAGCCTGACCCCTCTGCCCTCCTGTTTCCTACTTATCACAAAGAGGCTGCTCACCTTCTGTGTCGACACACCGCTGACCAGAGGCAGGAACCTGCCTCGTCCTACCGCTGGCTGGTGGGAGAGGTTAGTGAGGAACGGGTGGATTTTTCCAGAGGTCACGACGAGCAACTGCCACTGATATCAATAGGTAACAGATGTGGGAGCAGTTTTAAATCGGCACAGTCAACTCCACGCAAAGACAAAAATTTCACGGTCTATTGCAAATTACATTTCAAGTAACATCCATTAATTGATAAGGCAGCAGTTGCGAAATATAAGAAATAAGTTACTTTAGATTTGAAGGAAAAGAACACACCATGAGTTATTCGTGATAAAATCTGACTATTCCAGATGTAGCTGTCTACAACTTTGAAATATTGCGTTATAAATCTTTCAGCCCAGTATTTTTCCTAGCTTTTTGGAATGATACCCTTAAAATCTTAGTATCCATTGCATCACCTCTTTTATCTTTCATGTATTTTTTTTTTATCTGTGTTGCCAAAGAGACAGACAGTTTGATTTCTTAGTATTCCTCCCTCTGAAATAGTTCTGAGGCATCTGCAACCAGATGCTGAGGCTCTCTGCTCTGGATTTCTAGTTGACACCTTCACATTAAGATCAAGCCAATGCTGAGGTCTGGGGAAACGTGGCACCATCTCTACAATAAGTTTACTTCAAGGGAGGCGTCATCAGCTGATTGGAACGGATGTAAATAGGCCAACATTTTTGTCAGACTATCTAAGATGCTTTAAGTAGTGGTAAAAACCAAAAGATATTGGTAACAATTACTCTTTGCACAGTCCTGTATGAGAAAAGCCAGCCATGGGGAATAGTCTGCAAACTGTGATAGATGTTTTTCAGCCAATGCTATGAGCGCAAGCCAACTTGTAATAAACATCATTTATGATACGTCCTCGCTCCTCTCCTCCCCTTATCATCTGTTCCCTTCACCCTTCGAAGCTGGAGCTCATCTTTTGGCTGCTCGGCATGAGGCACCGATGTGTGAGGCAGCTCTCTGAGGAAAGGCTAAACAAACAGGCTGGCCCAGGCACAAAGAGTCCGCCACTCAGAGACATGTGGCAGCAAAACTCTCTCAATCCATGTCCCCACCCCACCCCCCCACCCACCAGCCACAACTCTGAACCTCTCACACTCCCACCGGAGCCACACAAACCCTTCCACATACCCCGAATGTGGAGCCAAGAGAAGGAAAGATGGAGGAGGAGGGGGAGCAAATTCTGATTCCTATTCACTGAATGTCACCACCTCACAAAGGGGACTGCATGACACTGCCACTAAATCAGAGTTAATGGACTCCTTTCTCAGTCCTGCGAACATGACAGGGGGCGTGTGTGTGAGAGTAAGGGGGTGTGGGAGAGGGACGGGGGCTGGTGAGGGTGCCTGTTTGCCCCATTGAGGGGGCACATGGGCCAATGAGCCTTGTGTGATATAGTGAGAGCAGATTGGCAAGAAGTGTGTTTTCCAGAGGCATTAACAGCTCAGTGGAAAGTCCGGAGTCTCATTCAACACTTATTTGTTTTAAGGAGTCCATAATTCACACGATATACTGACTTTGTGTTTCTCTAAATCGTTAGTGATTTAAAAAAGGTGAGTGTTAATCATATCCTCTGTTTGACTGTTCTGTCACTACTCTTTCAGCACAGCTGATTTGTGCGTTAGAAGCAAAACAACCAAACATCAATCACCGGCCTCTTTAACAGTAAGTACAACGCAACACAAACCATGTTGGTGCGCAGGCAATCAATCAAGCCGCTGAGCTGAAGTTATGGGGAACGCCATGCACCGGGCTTGTGGGGCGATTGTTGATTTGCATGTGAACACTTACATCACAATGAGGAGCCAGACTGGGGGACAGCAATTTTGGAGCCGTATGTTATCTTCCCTACAGGGCTGAACCCAACACAAGCAACCCCTCCCTCCCTGCAACATTGCACCCCATCCCACGCACAAAGAGCACAGGCCACAGTGGAGATGAGTGAAGATGGCATCGATGTCACTTTGGCAGGCATTCACCCCCCCACAACCCCCCCGTCTGCACAGAGGAGATGCATAGAGACAGCGGCTCAGAGACACGGAGCCCCAGGTACCGACCTCATTAACAGATAAAAGCAACCTTTCCCCGTGACCCCTGACCCCAGAGGTTGCCATGGAGCCTTCCAGTCGAGGCGTAGATGCTGCACGCTGGGATCGCTCGCAGCGGGGTAGAGTGAATATGGGCTGCTGTAAGAATTATCAAGACACCCCACCACAACCACCACCACACACACACACACACACACACACACACACACACACACACACACACACACACACACACACACACACACACACACACAAAACAACCCCTATCTCTCATACACAAATCCATATTCGTCCACTTCACGCGCCTCTGAACTGACTTCTTGAAGTCGTGCTGGAGCTCATGTGCTGCTCTCTTGCTTCCTGCTTTGTTTCTGTTCAGTTGTGTTAATACCAGTCAAAAAGTTAAGCTCATTACATCCCAGAGTTCACCTTTGATGTGCAAAGAGGAAAAAGTGTGATAGTTTACATAAGGACGAGATGAAAAGACTAGCCACGGCCTCTTTTCTCTGCTTGTTTTTACTCTACTCTACTTCATACTGGCCATGTATGGTGTTTGTTTTTGAGTCTGAACGTGTACATTCATTGTGCTGCATTATTAATGCTGTTTGCTCCATGCAAGTGAATGGGAAAGTGGTCTCATACTTTTGGACAGCACTGTATTTAGTCTTAAAACTAAACTAAAAATAAGAATTCCAGCATTATAGCATTAAGTTATTTTATCATACATGTTTTTAATGAACACATTACACACTGTTTTAAAATGTGCTACATTAAAGGTTGATATCCTTATTGTATAAACAGTAGACAATCTTGTTTTTTGGTCTCACACTTTGTATCCTTAAAGGCAAGGGAGGCAGAAATCTAGAAAAAAACTTTGAGTTGAGTCCACATGGTTCTCATCTCCTCAGCCAGAGCAGCGAGTAGAGAAAAAACGTCACTTTCTTACGTTTTAAAACGTCCAAATAATACGAATAAGGGTTGCTGCTCTGTGATTGTTTCACGGGTAGATTCTTTGCAGGCTGAAAACAGAGCCGAGGGGAGACGCAGACGTCTGATCTTTTTTCACATCACTTAATTTACATTATCCCCAAGGTTAGTGTGTAAGTTTTTGCCTAATACTGTCAAAAACAAGCTGCCTCCCTAGCCTTTAAATGTAAAACCTCTATGGTAGAAAGTGCATCAGTATTCCAGTTCCAGTGTGTGCGTCAATGCATATGCGCGTGTATGTGTGTGCATGAGTGGTTGCTCGAGAATGAGGGGGGAGGGGGGTTATATCTTGGTCATGCTGACTGAGTTTTATAAGCTGTGGCTAACCCCGCTCCCCACAGCTGACTGAATATTAAATAAACAGAGCCAAGTGGCTGAATTCAGTGGAGTGAGTGCTCAGGCTGGAGAAGCACTACTTCACCACTGCGGGGGCTCCCCCACGGGGCCCCCACATCAGCCTGTCTTATTCTTGGCAGCTGCAGAGAAGAGAGGCAGACTATGGGGTGGGTGGGTTTATGGGGTGTGTTTGGGGTAGTGTACAAGGGAGAGGAAGGAGGAGTCACTGAGAGGAGGAGGAGGAGGAGGAGCGAGGTGGGGTGGTGGTGGAAGGGAAAGTTGGAAGGAGTAAGGAAGGAGGGATGTGGGCGAAAGAAAAATGGGGGCTGGTGTTTGCTGTGGGATAAAAGTCCCAATCAGCAGTAGAAGAAAACTGAGAGTTGCGCCGTCACTTGCTAATTTTTCTTGTGGTTTTGAGAGAGTGGATATGGAGTCTTTTCCTCCCTCAGCCTGCCTCTCTGCGTCACAGGGTGAAAGTAAGGCAGTGTGTCAGCTTCAGTCTGTCAGCCATGAACAAACCTCCTGCCAGAGACACAGTCGGCCTTCTAGCATAAATCCCAAACTCCTGCTCATATGGACACTTTCTGAAGTGATGTTTTATATTTTTGGATGCATCCAAAAATGCTCTTGATATCACCTCATGGTCGTTTCAAATGATCTCTCTGTGTCATTTTTGTTTATTCATGGATCTTTTTAATCTATTTTTTAGACAAAGCAAGAAAGCACATGTGTAACTGAACACGTGACGGTATCATGGCACACCTGATGGAAAACAGGGATTATTATTAATTACACCTGTATAGCATGAAGTAGAGAAAATCATCATCATTAGCAAGGGCTGCTTTCCAAGCTGCTTCAGTTTCAGCTGGTAATGACTACACACACGGTGCAGGGGCACTGAATAAAGCAGAGTTATTGTTAATGTTATTAACACCCGTGCTTATTAAACTGTAAGCAGTTTAATGAAGTGTCTGTTCTGAATGTACGCGGACCATTATGACCCAGTCAACCTGCCACAGGTGTTCAAACATGATGAATGCCTCATGTTTTAGTCTGTATGTAATTATGGACTATGATTTTGTTTGTATTGTGTATATTTGTGTTGCTTTGTAATCAGGGCGTTATTGGGAAAGAGAGCTCGCTCTCAGTTGAACTTCCTGGGTGAAAGTACAGATTTGATTTTTTACCTTGTGCGTTTTGATATCAGTCTCTGAAATTAGTGGAGCATTTTGCTGTTGAAACAACAGCTCATACGTAAACATACTCTATTACTGAAGACAAATCATCACTGCCACTCCCTGAGCTGCACTGTGAACACACACTACACACAAGCAAAGCACACTGCCTTGTCTGAAACCATCATCTCACCCCACTTTCAAAATCCACTGTCTGACACCCTTGAGAGTGTTTTTCTCCATCTCAGAGTTAAAAGAAGATCAGTGTCTCAACCCCTAGACTGCCCCTCCACCACCATCAACACACACACAGTGCCTTTGGGAACCCAAAACCGACCATTCCAGACTGTGAGTTCACCGATCCCAGACAGTGAATAAAAAGCATTTGATATCAAGCTCCTGCTTGATTTATAAGGCGCTCCCACATGAACACTATCAAGTCACAGTGAGCATCTGGGCAGGTCATGGGAGCCATTTTGGATGGAGTGAATCCACGGGACTCCAGCCTCCCACACCCTGCTCTATAAACACAGCTGTCAGTCTCGTGTCTCCTGTCATTGCCAGCTCCTGTGTTTTATTCTCTCCTCTTTCACACAGTTTGAGCTGCAGGGCTGTGAAGGCACAGCTCCCAGTCAGCATGCTGCATGTTGTTGGTGGATGTGGGAGAGTTTAACATACTTGCTGACTGAACTGATTGCACAACAGAGTAATATTTTGGGATGCCTCCCTGTGTTTACAGAGCCAGGGCCGTACATTGCTGCAAACCACTGGCCATCCCTAATGACTCACACCAAAAACCAGCAAAGCACATAGTGAGAGTCCAGCTAATTGAAGCCAGTGTCTGTTTTCCAGTGAATTGTTGTCCTCTTCATACCCCTCCCTGAGCGTCCTCCCACACTAGTGCTTCAGACCTCCCACAGAAGGCTACAAACATACATTCACATGCACTTGCAGGCACACATATACACATTCAGCAGGCAGGTAGGGGCTGTAGCCAGGGAAATGCTGTTTCATCTTGACCCCAGGAAAGCAGAGGCACGAGTGCAGCTCATTGGTTTTCAAAGGGTGAATGAAAAAGGAAACAGAAAGATTGCGAGTGATAGACAAAGAGAGAAAGAGCTTTGTGTGCGCAGTGAAGGAATAAGGAGATGGAAGGAAACAGCGAGAGGTAGAAGGGAACCGCTTGCTGAAAAATCTCTGTGGACTCCCCTCAGCTTCCCTCTCCTGCAGCCCCATGCAGGTCGGCGTTCCCCCTCGCTCTCCTTGTGTGGTCCGGAGCTCCGAGTCATTCCCAAACAATCGGCATTAATCCAGGGAGCGAGGGGCCTGGAGCAGAGCGCTGCCAGACAGCCAGAGGACCCTCACCCTGGCCTGCACTGATGCACGCTACACTACACCCACTGTACACACAGACACACACACTAATAGACTCAAGCAGCCTTTAATCAGAGTAGTGGTGTGTTGTATTGTGCAATGTGGTACAGCAGACTCTGACTTAGCATGAGCAACATAACACGGCACACCACATCATCAGTCTACACGGAATGAAGAAGTGCTTTATTAGTATCATGGCAGAATTGACTGGTTTGCGTTTGCAGCTTAGATCACCTCTTCTGCCACTCAAAGTCTAAAGTCTGGACTAAGGTCAAGTTCAAGGGAAGTCTCACACTCTGGGTCTGCATATCATATTAGCATGGACCCAGTTTTCAGGACAGTGAGGCATTGTTGCTGACATTTCAGCTGTGAACATTTTTTGCTATATCTAAAAATAGAATACTTGACATTTTTTGTGCAACCTGTCAGATCATCTAATTGTGGGTGGCTCTTACCCCATTGGACATTGTTGTGCACTGTTACCTAAAATAATAAATGTAGCTGCCAAGGTATAAAAGGGGATTAAGTTTACAACTTTGTATATAAAATATGATTCATATATAAACACTATAATTACTTTATTTTCATGTGTCTTTTTTTTCTGTCAACACCCTCACAGGTGCACTTAACCAGTTTCTGTTCATCATCATCCTTTTCAGTTCCCACAGCTCTCTTTTGGCACCTTAAAATCAACCCAGGTTGGTTGTGCACTTAGCCTCCGTGAAGAGCTCACATTGACCAGAACCTGCACCACTCCCAGCCACCACCACCCCCCCCCCCTCACGTGCAGACCCAAGCATCTGGAGTTGGCCGGCATCGTGTGTTACAGCCTGGAATGTATATTCCTGGCAGTGCTCAGGGTAAATTGCTGTAATCAGCCATTACTCTAATTCAGTCATTTACCTGACTTTACACATTCATCACTTTCATATAATTCTAGGCACAGGGATGATGAATTGGAGTGTTTGTGCCCCTCCACCCCACCCCATCCCACCCTGCTGTAACAGCCCAGAAAAAATATCTCGCCAGGGGACTAACTGGTCTCCCCCTTCAGCCTCTCACAGCCTAATCACCAGCTCTAAGCAGCCATTGGTCAGTCAGTTCAGACACCCTGACAACACGTCCGGTACCCCAACCGCATCCCACCATGCTCCCCAGCACGCAGACCAGAAGGTGGGTGTCTGCTGCTGGCAGGTTGGCTGGAAGGAGCTGTGGTGAGGAACCAGGTCACCAGCTCCCTTACGGCCATTACTGTAATTATAGTTGGCGTTGTTAATTGTTTTTTTGTTGGGCCTAATGAGGCGGGCGGGGGGTGGGGTGTAGTGCAATTAGGGAGGATGAAAAAGGTGGAGGTTGGGTGAGACAGGAGGTGAGTGGGGAAGCCAGAGTGGAGGGAAGGAGGAGGAGAGAGTGGGCAATGGAGTGCAGGATTGAATTGTCAGTCCGGGTTATGATTAGGAGGCGCAGACGCGACCATGTGAGAAATGAATTTCATGCCTGTTGATTCTGCGATTTCTCCTGGAATGTGGGGGTTCACCGCAGAGCTTCTCAGATGGAGGACTAACGCAGCTCTTTGTGCTCTGACATACAGAGATAGAGGAGTGAAAGGCCAACAAAGGCGGAGGAGGAAAAGAGAGTAAACAAGGACTCATCACCTGAAAGAAGTTTGTGCTTTAATCACCTCCTTGAATATCCTCTGTCTTGAAGTTGCTATAAGGTGTAAAAATGTGCAACTCTCATGATTTATCTCAAAATGACTCAAAGAAGGTTGGTTATAAAGTACATTATATTTACATTTACATTATATTGCTTTGCTTTAAGTTTGACGCCAAGTGAGCGCAGCAGTACTGTCCCAAAGAAGCTGACATAGTATAACCCCTCAGAAATGCAGATTTGTATTGTTGGACCCCAATGGTTGGAGAGGTTACACTATGAGCCTGACAATTAATCAGGCAACGTCAGACAAATATACCTCTGTTGTTGCCGGGATGTGTCGGTTTGGATTAAAGGGCTGAGTCTGAGGGAAAGGCAAGGAGCATTATCTCTCACTGTGGGAACAGCAGAGCCCTATGTACACTTCTCTCCCTTCAGACTACCATGTGAGCACATGTTTTCCATCCCTGTTTGGAGTGTCAGCAAGTTGTGTGACACAAGGAGAGAGCAGGGTGTCTGCAATGGGAGGGTGTATGTACTGTATGGAGATGGCCTGCCAGGCGCTGTTTACTCTGGCTAGTACTAGTTGTGGAAACCAACTGCCAACCTGCTGTCTCACCAGCAGCTTCCCACCCTGCGTTACTCCTCCACCCTGCTCCCTCTCCCTCTCCCAGGCCAAGGTTGAATGCACACTGCAGGATTTCTTGGATCAGATGAGCAGCAGAGACGCTAGCCAAGTGGACTCCTCATCCTGAGAGTACTCGCTTCAAAGTCCAGGTTTATTTGCCCCAGAATTGAGCAATTATTGTTTTTCAGTATTAAAAGAAAATAAAACATCAAAAACCATCCAAATCGGTTCAGTTCAACACGGTTCAGTGAAAGAAATTAAGAGTTAAAGTTACAGTTACTTCTAATTACACCGAATTTCCCGTTATAGCACGGTGGTGTTGGAATAAATGATGCTTGTAATTATTTGTCCTGACCAGAGGAACCAGAGCGTAGAGGCTGGAATTAAAAGTGAAGGGTGAGAACGCGTTGGTGGAACTTGATGACATGATTTTCCTCGTCCTTTTCTGCAGCTGCTCTGAAAAAGACAGAAAGACAGAAAGTAGGCTAAGCAGAAACACATATTCTCAGAGCTGCCCCGGTGGCTGACCTGGTAGAGTGCCTGCAGAAACTCCTCCTAAATGACCATCATCACATTTCCAAACTGTAACAACATGGCTCAGTTAGAAGTGGGCTGTTCTGGAGCCACAGTTTTACATGGACATGTCGTCTACACGGGGTCAAGACTTCAATAAAGTTCTCAGTTCCAATTGTCCATGTGTTGGTGGTGAATGAGTTTCTATTCACTGGAGCTAACAGGCTAACAACATGGTGGAAGACTTTTGGGGTTCTCAACATTTTCCAACCGCAAAAATAATGACTTTATTGATGTATCAATAAAGAACAAAATGTATTTTAACTCCATATAAGTATTTCTTAGGTGTTGGTTTTCACTGCACTGCTAGGTTAAAGCAACCCTCTGGTGGTCGCTTCTGGTCCAGGCAGTCAGTGGGTGTTGAGACTGTGCAATAGGTTCCTAAACAGTGAGGTAGCCTGCACATGCTGTAATTGGGTGTCAGTGAGACACAGTGTTGTGTCTGTCCACAGGGGACATCGCATCATGGAAAACCAAGTTAAGCACAGCGCAGAGCGGGACATTGCGTAAAGTTTTCAGCAGCCTTGTCGGAAACTAGTCAACAAACTCCCTTTTAAGCGTTTGACGCGCCCTCGGCCCTGTCTGCACCTCGCAGTGTGTGGGAACGCACAGGTGCAAGATCACAGTTGGTGTGTGTACGTGCATGTTTGTTTGAGCGTGCGGCCACGCACAGGGCTCTGTTTGTACCTCTCCTGCTGGGTTTGTTAATGAAGGAGTCTAATTGGATTTTTGGGGTTGGTGTGGGGGCATTCAGAAGAGGGCGGGGCCGGTCCAAACTCCCTGAAGAGAGAGCAGATGAGGAGTACGAACCTGCAGGCTGGAGTACCACTGTGCCATTTTCTCTTGTCTTCCCAAGGTGGGGGATTATTGTCAGTATGAGCCAGGAGGCTTTCATGAGTTCAGCTTGTTAAGATAAGGGGCAGGTCAGCCGAGGCACCACAAATACTGCTTTGAATGCAAATGTTAAAGGGATAATCTAGTGTAGGTCAGCTGTTGCTATTCAAACCACAACACCGAGAACGTCCATGAACTTGTGAGAAGCTTTTCTCCAGGGTAAATCTTTGTATGCTGCAAGAGTGCTCGTAAATATGGCAAATTGTGTTTTTATGACATAAAACTTATGAAACACTTGCAAGTGTGACTAAATCCAACCGCAGATGAAAATGAACCTTACTCGGCTGTTCATTCACTGAGTTGTTGACTGCCATGCCTTTTTCCTGTTCAATGAACAGACTGAATAAAAAAAATGGAGGTTGTGCCTCTCAGATATACTTTGACAATGGTGAAGAGAGGGAGGTGCTGCAGATTTTTTTCTGCCAACAAAAGCAGTGAAACAGAGGCATGCAGAGAGGGTGAATACAGGTTCACTGTCCCTCTCACTACTTCCCACACTCCCTTGTTCCCTCTCCCTTCGCTGAGCCATTGTCCACTGTCCCCCGACCTCCACGTCTTCCGGCTGGGATTGGAGTAGTTCTCGATGGCCACAAACAGGATTAGGGGCAGCCATGGCTCCAGTCATTCTCTGTGGATTTGGGAGTGTTACTGCAGCTTGGCTGGGCTGTAGTACTTTAATTACCCTGCCACCAGGGGGCCTCAGAGCAGCCCAGCGGGTAACAAGCAGCGAGCGGGGGAAAAGCTTCTATCTTTACATGGGAATAATCCCCGAGTCGCTCTCATCAGGTCAAGTTGTGCTAAACACTGACAATCACTTTTAACCCTAACTGCTAAACTTTAGTGTTTTGTCGTTTAGTGTCGTTTTGAGCAAAAACACATTTTAAAGGCACTGTAACTGCAGCAGTTTATGAGTTTATTTTGAAATACGTGCTTTTATTTTGAAACGAGTAAAGAACAGGAAGTAGCCCGGTTAGCTCCGCGAGCTTCACTCAGACACAGAGGAGCACCTGTAGCAGTGATGTGACCTGCTAGTTTGTTTTTCCTTTTTTTATTACTCCACACTTCGTGGTGTTTGCTGCAACTGTGAATGTGATGTTATAATAAGTGTAAGCTGAAGAATCGTGTTTTGGACCGGAAAAGACTGCCACTGGGAATTCTGCCGTTGATTGAGGAGCAGGCTAAAGTGGTTAGTATTATTTATCGGTAGTCTATTAGCTGCAATGCTATTTCTGTGATGATAACTGAGTAATGTTGTCTTTATTTTGTTTCTTGGAACATTCAGTTCTACGGTGTTGAGGATGTCGGTGTGGCGTCAATAAACATCAGTGAGAAAAAGGAACCGGAGTCTCGTATTCCTATTCAATGGGCGGCATAGTAGAACACTTCTGCATCGGTGAAGACTCCGAGCGGAGGAAGACGGCTGCAGGCCACATGCGGTGAAGGAGAGACCTCCACGTGAACTGAACTGTGTGAATCAAAGGGCAAGCGGGCAAGGCTACACAAGCAAGCACGTCGAAGCTAGTGTCTTGAAAGTAGCGCAAGTACTTGTTAGCTGCCATTAAGTTTCTATCACATAGACATTTCATTTGTGTTTTCCCATAAAGCTGCAGTGGACATTTTTCCCTGCAACTGACTTTATAGTAAGAAGCAAAGAAACTAAGTACATTTTAAGTAAATTCATCATTCTTCCAGTGGAATCTAAGAAATTTAAGTAATAAGACATTCTTCATAAAAGTAAATTGATCACTTTCCCAGTTAAGTCTAAGGTGCTAAGTTAATATCAAAGTATTGTTTATAAGTGAGTGTTTCATATTTAGACTGTGTCAAGAGTATTTACACTTTGTCAATTGCTCATTTATTGAAGTGTGTTTTCTGATACTTCTGTGTTAAAGGTGCATAACGTAAGGTTTAAGCTAAGGTAAACAAAGAGATAGTATTTACATTTTTATTTCGTATTTGCACACTTTAAAGAACAGAATACATTTTCATTACATTTCATTCAGACTTCATCACGTTTAAAACTCTGCACACTTAATATGTCACACACAAAGGAAGATGCTTCTCTGCCAACTGAAGAGGTCACTCATGGAGACTTTAAAAAAGATAGTGACGCAGAGCAGACAACTCTACCACAGCAAGCGGACGCTGATGAGCAAGCTGAAGACACCCAATCTCAGGTTGGTGATGATGACACACAACTGCCTCCAGCAAACAGGAAAACTGGACGCACACGAAAGCTCACTGAAAAGGGAAAGGCCTTGTTAGATGACAAATTGAAGAATCTTAATGTGAGTTTTATAAAGATGTACAGAAGATGGAGATATCACATCAATGGCTTAAAGAGGTCCATTAAGAATAATGATGCTGATGACCTGATTGATGAAATTGCAAATGCAATCAACGCCATCCAAGTTGATATTGACAAAACCTACCTCGAAATAAGAGCCATTTCAAGTCCTGAGCCTGACATTCGGAGAATGAATGACACATGTCAAGCATTCACTAGGATTGCAAATATAAAGGTTCAACACTTTCACAATGGTGATGATTCAGAAGATGTATCCTGGCCTGATGCTAAATCAGTGTTTGACAGTACTGTGTCTAGTGTCTCCTCAGCTCAAACCGCCAAGTCAAGGAATTCATCCAAGGCATCCACATGCTCTTCCATCCTGAATGCAAAACAAGCAGCAGCTGAGGTTGTAGCTACGCAAGAGGTGATAAAGATAACAAATGCACAACACCAACAAAGGGAAGAAATGCAAAGACTTGAAGTGGAAGAACAAATCTTAAAGGCTGAAAGAGAAGCTAAAGAGAGGGAAGCTGAAGCAGACAGTGCTAGAAAAAGAGCTCAGTTCATAGCAGAAAGCGCTGATCGAAAAATGAAGCTGGAAGAGAAAAGAAGAGAAGTAGAGCGGCTAGAAGAACTTAAAGGGCATGTTGCAGCACAAGCAAGGCTGCAAGCTTATTCAGAATCTCTTCACTCACCACTTGCACTTAACCCTTTAAGTGATTCATTTTTCCCCTCTCATCAAGCCCCAGTCTCTCAAGCTCTTCCTGCTCAACGAGCCAAGACCAGTACAGTCTATCGCCCACATGAGATCGCAGCTCCCCAAAACCCACTTCCATATCCCTCCATGTACACATCACATTTAGGTCCACAGCCGGCCACATTTACTCAAGTCCCTGCTAGTCAAGTCATCACCCCAGCTGCACTTCCGCTCATGCAACAAGCCCCACCCACTCAAGTTCCTGTCACTCAAGCCTTCTCCACCTCACATGAAGCTCCCAATGACTTTGTGAGAACTCTTGCTGAAGCAATCACAGCTAACAGAATTCCAATCCCAGAGCCTGAAGTCTTCAAGGGAGATCCTCTCAAGTACAATGATTGGAAGCTTTCCTTCTGTACTCTGATTGATCGCAAGAATCTGCCAACTCAAGAAAAGCTCTTCTTTCTACGCAAGTATGTTGGTGGCTCAGCCAAGAGAGCTATTGAAGGCCATTTCCTCATAGGAACAGAAACAGCTTATCGCGCTGCATGGGACATACTTGAAGACAGGTTTGGTAATCCTTTTATAGTCGCCAAATCATATCGTGACAAGATACACACATGGCATAAAATCGGCCCCAAAGACAGTGAAAATCTTCGTGAGTTTGTCGATTTTCTGAGCAGTGTGGAATCAGCCATGCCATATGTTCAAGGTTTACAAACACTCAACGACTGTGTGGAAAATCAAAAGATTACTGTTAAGCTACCAGATTGGTTGAGCTCACGCTGGAACAGAGAAGCCACGATTTATCTCGATGAACACAAAATGTTCCCCGACTTCAGACACTTCGTGAGATTTCTCAATACAGAGGCACGAATTGCATGTAACCCCATCACATCACTATATGCAGTGAAGCCTACTGACCAAGAAAGACCAAAGCCCAAAGAAAGAGAACAGTTTAAGTATCAAAGAAATCAAAACTTAAGTGTTAAGACTTTCACCACTAATGCAAGTGAGAAGACAAGCTTCATGTGCATTTTTTGTAAGAAGAAAGGCCACACTCTCCATAAGTGTCGTAAGATTATGGAAAACCCAGTTGAAGAAAGGGTTAAGTTTGTACAACTGGAGAAGTTGTGTTTTGGTTGCCTTAAGAACGGCCATAACTCTAAAGCTTGTACATCCAGGAGTGTGTGTGACTTGTGTGGTAAGCGCCATCCCACGTGCCTACATCAAGATCGTGGAAAAAGGGATCAAGAACAAGCTGTAAGAAACAAACAAGAAAGGTCAAATGAAAACAAAGGCGACAAGAACCAACAGTCTGAACCTATAGAAACACAGCAAGCTACCTCTAACCGAGTGGTTCAAGAGAAGAGCAACACTCATACTTCGTCCATTGTTCCAGTGTATGTCTCCACGACAACTGAACCAGATAAGGAAGTTCTAGTGTATGCCTTACTTGATAGTCAGAGCGACACAACCTTCATCCTGAAAGACGCAGCTGAAACGCTGTGTGTCAAGAAAGAGCCAGTAAAACTTAAAGTGTCCACAATAACATCAAAAACAAAGGTGGTGAACAGCCAAAAGGTGCAAGGACTACAGGTGAGAAGCATCAGCTCTAATGTTAAAATCAAACTCCCAACAACCTATACCAGAGATTACATACCAGCAAACAGATCCCATATACCCACAAGCACAACTGCAAAATCATGGCCTCACTTACGACATTTGGCGGATGAAATGTCTCCCGAGCTTGACTGTGAAGTAGGATTGTTAATCGGTTATAACTGTCCCCAAGCCTTACTTCCCAGAGATGTCATCACAGGCAATGAAAACCAGCCGTATGCGCAAAGGTCTGTGTTGGGTTGGAGCATTATCGGCTACAGTAGGACAGATGTTGATTATGACCAGGAGGATGAAATCGGTGTCAGCCATCGCGTCATCATAAAGAAAGTTTTGCCAGTTACCAAACCCTCCTCTAAGCTCAAGTCTGAGGTTCATTTTGTTTACAGAACTCAAGTCAAGGAAATGATCACTCCTGCAGACATGCTCAAGGTCTTCGAGTCAGATTTTACCGAGAAGTTCAGCGAAGAAGCTCTAATATCGCAAGAAGATATTAAGTTCTTGGCAAAGCTGAAAGAAGGCATCAAGCAAAAGACAAACGGGCATTACGAAATGCCGTTGCCTTTCAAGGAAGACAGGCCAAGTCTGCCAAACAACAAAGTGTGTGCAGAACATCGACTCAGGGGTCTGGAAAAACGGCTCAAGAAAAATGACCAATATCACAAGGATTATGTGACCTTTATGGAGGACATAATAACAAGAGATGACGCGGAGAGGGTCCCAGAGTCAGAGTTAAACAATCAGACCACATGGTATATCCCTCACCACGGGGTTTACCACGCCCAAAAACCAGGAAAAATTCGCGTGGTATTTGATTGTTCAGCTAAGTTTCAGGACACATCGCTGAATGAGCATTTACTCACTGGGCCAGATCTTACAAATACTCTTGTAGGTGTCTTGTGTCGCTTCCGCAAAGGCCAAGTAGCCATCATGTGTGACGTGGAGCGAATGTTCCATCAATTTCACGTCTCACCGAGGGACCAAGACTACCTCCGATTTCTGTGGTGGGAAAGAGGCAACATGGAAGCTCCACCATCAGTGTTTCGCATGAAGGTTCACTTGTTTGGTGCCGCATCGTCACCTGGATGTGCGAACTTCGGGCTCAAGCACCTGGCGGCAGAAGGAGAAGGCAAGTTTAATGAAGCTACAGTGAAGTTTATACAACGCAATTTTTATGTCGACGATGGATTGACAAGTTTGGACAGTGAAGCAGAAGCTATCCAGCTTGTCAGAGAGGCAAGAGACCTCTGCAGCACTGGTAAGCTCCGCCTTCATAAATTCATTACCAACAACAAAAAGGTTCTTGACACAATCCCAAAGCAAGAACGTGCTGAAGGTGCAGCCGACCTTGACATGGCCTTGGGAGAACACAAGATGGAACGGGCTCTTGGGGTCCAGTGGTGCATCCGCTCAGATAAGTTCCAGTTCAAAGTGAAGATAAAGGAACACCCCTTTACCAGAAGAGGAGTACTGTCAACAGTAGCCTCAATTTTTGATCCTCTTGGATTTGTGGCGCCTCTCATTCTGAAAGGTAAACAGATTCTACAAAGGATGTGCCAGGACAAGGTAGGATGGGACGAACCACTTCCTGACGACCTCAGGCCGCGTTGGGAAGCATGGCTCCAAGACCTCCACAATCTTTCTTCGTTGGAAATTCCACGTCATTACATACCATTGGCAGCTGAGGAAGTTCATCAGTATGAACTTCACCACTTTTCCGACGCTAGCGTTTCTGGCTATGGAACGTGTTCTTACCTCAGGGCTGTTTCGAAGTCTGGTGAAGTCCATTGCGCTCTTGTTATGGGGAAGGCAAGGGTTGCGCCGACGAAAGTGACAACAATCCCTAGGCTGGAGCTCTCAGCTGCGGTTGTGGCCACGAGGACAAGCGATCTGCTAAGGAGAGAAATGGAGATAGAAGATCTGCAGGAATATTTCTGGACCGATTCCAAGGTTGTCCTTGGTTACATTAATAACGATGAAAAACGATTTCATGTATTCGTAGCCAACCGAGTCCAGCGGATCAAATCAAGCACGCAACCAAGTCAGTGGCAATATATTGCCTCAGAAGACAACCCGGCTGACCATGCCTCTCGTGGACTCACCACAAGGGAGCTTGTAGAGTCTAACTGGCTAACAGGACCTAGCTTCTTGTGGCAAAAGGATCTTCCTAAGGAAGGAGAGACTAAGGTGGGAGAACTTAATGAGGACGACCCAGAAATAAAAAGGGCACAAGTTCACACAACAGAGGCGAAGGAGGAGAGGTATCTATCAGACCGGCTTCAGAAGTTTTCAGATTGGAGGAGAGCCGTAAGGGCCATAGCAAGACTAAAACGTCTTGCAAAGGAAGTAAGAGGTCTTAAAACAAGGTCGAACAAAGCTACGACACTTGAAGAAAGAACGGATGCCGAACAGTTCATAATCCGTGTAGTTCAAGAGGAAGCATTCAGTGATGAAATCAAGTCTCTTACACAAAAGAAAGAACTACAAAGGAGCAAGTCAACAGAGCTCCACAAGTTGAATCCTTTCCTAGACAGCCAAGACATCCTGAGGGTTGGAGGTAGATTGACACAAGCAACACTCCACCCCCATGTCAAATACCCAGCTATCCTTCCCAAAGGTCATCATGTGTCCCGATTGCTGATAAAGCACTACCACGAGAAGGTAAAACATCAGGGTCGCGGAATGACCCTCAATGAACTCCGCTCAGGTGGGATTTGGATCCTGGGGTGCAGTAGTGAAGTTTCATCTTTCATCTTCAAGTGCATTAAATGCAGAAAACTCAGGAAGTGTAATCAAGAGCAAAAAATGGCCGACCTTCCACCAGAGAGGATGGAAGCTACCCCTCCATTTACCTACAGCGGTATGGACTGCTTCGGACCATTTTATGTTAAAGATGGAAGGAAAGAACTAAAAAGATATGGGCTCCTATTTACCTGCATGTGCTCACGCGCCATCCACATTGAGGTATTGGACGACCTTTCCACTGATGCCTTCCTCAATGCGTTGCGCTGCTTTATTGCCATAAGAGGCAATGTAAGTCAACTACGAAGTGATCAAGGCACAAATTTCGTCGGCGCACGCAATGAGTTCCAGGAATTAATGGAAGGATTGGGACAAGAACGTGTTAAGGAGCTAGGATGCAACTTTGTCATGAACCCACCTGCTTCCAGTCACATGGGCGGGATTTGGGAGAGGCAAATTCGGACTGTGAGAAGTGTCCTTTCAGCCATCCTAGATCAGTCTGCTGGAAGACTAGACAGCTCTTCATTAAGAACATTTCTTTACGAAGTGATGGCTATAGTGAACAGTCGACCATTGACCACAGAACACCTAAATAATCCATTGGGACCAGAACCCCTTACTCCAAACCACATATTGACCATGAAATCGTCAATCATTGCACCACCTCCTGGAGAGTTTTCGAGGGAAGATCTCTATCTTCAGAAAAGATGGAAGAGAGTTCAGTTCTTAACCAATGAATTTTGGACCAGATGGAGAAAGGAGTACCTGCTGAATCTTCAGCAAAGGAGTAAATGGAACAAGGACAGGAGAAATACTAAAGTGAACGACATTGTCCTGTTGCAAGATGATGGTGTGCCAAGAAATCAGTGGAAGTTGGCGAAGGTGATCGAAGTCTTCCAAGGAGCTGACGGAAGAGTCAGAAAACTCAAACTGTTACTTAGTGACACAACACTAGACAGTAAAGGCACACGCACAACTAAGCCAGTTTATTTGGAGAGGCCCATACACAAAACAGTATTATTACTTGAGGCTGAATAAGTTAAGTTATCTCTTTAATGAGATTGTGTTTTGTTTTGTGTTTAAGATATATTTGTGTATTTACAAAAGAGTCTCACAAAATTCTGTTAATAGTGTTAATTTTCATTGAGAATCACACATTGTGTGATGGTGGGAGTGTAACTGCAGCAGTTTATGAGTTTATTTTGAAATACGTGCTTTTATTTTGAAACGAGTAAAGAACAGGAAGTAGCCCGGTTAGCTCCGCGAGCTTCACTCAGACACAGAGGAGCACCTGTAGCAGTGATGTGACCTGCTAGTTTGTTTTTCCTTTTTTTATTACTCCACACTTCGTGGTGTTTGCTGCAACTGTGAATGTGATGTTATAATAAGTGTAAGCTGAAGAATCGTGTTTTGGACCGGAAAAGACTGCCACTGGGAATTCTGCCGTTGATTGAGGAGCAGGCTAAAGTGGTTAGTATTATTTATCGGTAGTCTATTAGCTGCAATGCTATTTCTGTGATGATAACTGAGTAATGTTGTCTTTATTTTGTTTCTTGGAACATTCAGTTCTACGGTGTTGAGGATGTCGGTGTGGCGTCAATAAACATCAGTGAGAAAAAGGAACCGGAGTCTCGTATTCCTATTCAATGGGCGGCATAGGCACTCTTTATGCCAGTAACCTAAATTTATTACACAATTTTGGCGTTGCCCACTCCATAAACACACCACCACTGCAATATGGCTCAACTGCCAAGTGTAGCTATAGGCTGTAATTATTTTAAAAGGGCTGCAGACTGATGTCTGACAGCCAACCAATTCAATCATATCAGTTTACATCACAGTTATATTTACATTTATAACACGTCAAACACACTTAAATGGTGAGCATAATGTAATTAATGCAATTTACCATTACAAAAAATGAAAAAGTGCCATAATGCAATTTTAAATTGAAACAAAGAAATAAAAAAAGTTAGCTTAAAAACTAAATGACTGATATCACTGTCTGTTTTTGTCAAATACAACTCTGTAATTTGAATATAACTATGGCAACTGGCAGGCTGTTTGTTTATCACTATGTGACAATATGAGGGCAGGGCTTGTTGCTAAAGAGGCAACATGTCTTGTCTTTGTTTACTTACGCTACATTAGTTTTTTCTGATCCATGTATGGTCTGATCAAACCTGCTGCACCTGCTGATGATTGACACTTCATATGAGCAGAGAGAAGATTCTCACCTCCATAGCTGTAAACATGACTGATTTTATGCCATTCACTTTATATAATGAGACTGAGAGGAACTATAGGATTTTTCTGTGTATAATTCTGAATATGCTAAGATGTAATCTCATTAAAGTTTACTTATGACAATATTTTGTACAGACATAAAACCGCCTGAGGTAAAATGACTGAGAGCGGAATGAGAAATGTGATGCAGACTTAAAATGCCAACATCTGGACCTGGCTTAATGTCACTGTTTGTTAAGTGTGAGAGTGTATTTGCGAGACTGTGTGCATGTGTGTGCGCGACAGCAGATACAGTGAGTGTGTGTGCTTGTGAGAGAGCAGGGTGTACAGAGAAGGAGGTAGAGCGTGGGCACAGACAAAGGTAAGTCTGTGTGCCCCTTCCACTGACGACCTGTGGAAAATTCCCCGTCTGTGCTGTGCCAAGATGCCTGGCCCTGCGAGGTGGGACTCAGGAGGAATGTGAGAGGCAGACGTGACCAGGAGTGCCAGCATTCAGCTAAGGCCAGAGAGGGTGAGAGGGGGCATGTCTAAAAGGCTTGGTCAGTAAATTCACAAACTTCATGTTTTGGTTTTTATCTTCTATGTATACAAAAAAGTGCAGTTGTTTGACTTATATAACAGTAAAAAACATGCACGTAGTGTGAAAAAACAAAACAAAAACACACAATTTTTCATTTGCTCTGTGTGCAGCCCAGTAGCGTCACACTCTGTGCTGCCAGTGGCTGCTGGGAACCCTACTGTATTACATAAGTTTGTGCTCCCACAGAATACACTACTTCAGTCCAGTACAGTACGGAAACATTTATGCTGGATCACAGTTTAGCGTTGCCAGGCAGTGATTTGTGGACCTGAATTTAGGTTAAATGAACAATTAAACTCTCACGGCTCCTACCAAGTGTTGAGCCTGATGAAGAGCTGAGCTGGCTGCTGGTTACACAAACTGTTCCCTTAACGGTCCATTTGGTGTGTTTGTCTAATACAGAGCAGTGTGTTAAACCTCATCTTTCTTGCTTGATATAAATCATTTCAGTTACAGTTACATGTCTTTCAAATGGCTGAAAATGAAAAGCAAAACTCTTACTGTAGGTAGGAGCTGATGTGAATATATCTGCCCTACTGGGAGGAGGCCATCACAATTACCATTACATGGTCTTGTCGTCACGTCAGTGGTAGAGTACTTGTCTTGCCCTTCTACATAAACCAACCTTTTTGCGCTCGTTCATACAGCTCAAAACCTCAGATCCCTTCTCTTTCACACTGGCCGTATTTAAGCCAGCTGTCCTTGGGCACTTCACCTGGTTGCCTGCATGGGCCCCAAGGTGTCAAACCAGACCAGGTGTCCCTTTCTACCCATCACCGCTCTACAAGCAGGAAGTCGCCAAAGTATCCCATCCCACCTGTACTACTGGAGGCCTGCAATTGCTCCAGCCTCCATCCTCCCCACCTCTGACAGCTGGAAGATATGCTACACTAGCGTTCACTGACTGTGAACCTCCAGCAACGGAACTGCTTAAATGTGCAACTTTGCTAATGAGCGTGAGTTATTGCTGCAGATGGACATTAACAATGAATTATGAGCAATTATTGGAGCGATGGGGTGGCATGGTGATTAGAGAGTCCGTCTTTCAAGCAGAAAGACCTGAGTTCAATCATGTTTGACGGCAAGATCCCTTGGGGTGTGATTCTGTAGCTGATTTGGTGCTTTCATGGTCTTGTGATGATGAGGTGAGCACAGTGATGAGATTTTTCTTTTTCTTCTATATCAGAATGTGTTAGTATTACTCATACATTCCTTCATGTCCTTCTAAGAGGTAGGGTATATCTTTCCCAGAGAATCATTTCTATAGCATAGTGATATCCACTGTGTTTTAATGGGTGCAGAGAGGAAATTGTCCCGTCTGCCATGCCTCTGCGGATCCTGACAGAGGCTCCACTAGGGCTACTGAGCCCCCTTCAATCAGACCCAGGAGCCGCAAGGACCCTTGCATCTGGTCCTGCTTAGGGCAGCCCCCAGCCTCTCCTGAATAACGTAACAATCATTTGCTTTTGCTCCAGTTTTCTACCACAGCGAAGCTGCAGAGGGGCGCGAAGACAAACTGCTGGGTGTGCTCCTCTGCCGTGCAACCAAAGCATGCGTGAAAACAGTCAGGGTTTGGAGGAAACACATGCGCAAATATATAAATAAACACACATATGGAGACTCACATACACAATAGAGAGAGAAAAAGGTCAGCTCTGCATTGCCCCCACCCTTGTAGACATTCCTGGAGCACCTGCACTCACTTAATATTTTGGCAGGGGTGGAAAAAAAAGCTTCTCTGCTCAGCGCCTGTCATGTTTGTTCACTGAAGGAAACAAGTTTGGTTTTAATTAAAGCCCCTGCCAAAAGCTGAGGTAATTGCCACTCTGTATGTCTTGCTTTCTTTTTAAAATGTCTTTTCTCTGTTGTTGCTTCATATACTTTTTAACAGAACTGAGTGGAGCCCATGTTTGCGTAAAAAAAAGGAAGAAAAGAAAAAACAGCATTTGTCAGAGCATGCGTTCAGTGCGGTCAACGGGTGCATCCATGCTTAAAAGACAAAAAACAGAGGAGGTGGGTTGTCATTAGTTACACAGGACATACAGTGTGTTATGAGGAACATAATCATTTGGGATAATTGTTGTGTTCATGCAAAAAAGCCAGCCTCCTTCTGTCTACATGTCTGTCTCTGGCCCAGAACAAGGTTTTGTCCTCAAGGCGTCAGGGGCGCCACTCTTACTTTTACCTCCCCACCACCACACTGCCCCTGAAGCCCACACCCCCTGCTCTTCTCTCCACCTGTAACCCAGCTGTGGCCTTGTGCAGCTCATGAAAATTCCCACCAAATTATTCTGACAAAACACCAACATCTGCTACAGCGAGGCACGCCCCTCATTACGCACACATGCACACATACATGCAAACGCTCATTTACATATAAAAGGTTGACTCTCAGCAGAGTCACACATGTTGATGTTCCTATGGAGGCCAAGAGGGAGCAACACTCTGAAACCTAATTAAACAGAAGTGAAGAAAACATCTTCAACTTTTGATAACATGGATTATACACATAGTTCACACTTTTCGTGAAGAACAATGCTGCAGAAACCACAATCAACACAACTTTTTCCACTGACTTCAAACTGAAAAACATATTGGTTATGAATGAAAACATTTGGAGCATGGGTGTACAGCCAATATCTTCAATGATTTTGGAAATTTATAACCTGAATATTAAGATATGAAACTAAAACAAACCAATCATCTTGTCAGGTTAATTACGACTCCATTCTTTGTGTCCCTTGAAAAAACTTTTGCGCTTTGATTCACTTCCCATGTTTTGGCACATTTACGTATTTGTAATTGATGTGCCAAATATTTATTTCCTTCATCTGCTTGCGTTGTGTTTATTTTCTTGTGATTTTTGTAAGATGCACTACACTGAGCAGCACTACAGGGCCTCTGTTTACGCACAGTTTCTCACACATGAATGTGAGGATGGATGTTAAACACATACAAATACAGTACCATCCTTCATCCTGCTGGTCTGCTGTGTGTCATCACACCATGTTTAAGCCATCGCAATGCTAAGACTGAGAGGGTGCGCCTGAGACAGGAAGACATTTTTGATTTGTCTGTCTGTCAATAAATGGATGAGAATCAGGGATGTACTAGTTTCTCCCAGGTTTTGCTCGATGGGGCCTCAAATGACTTGAGCACATGCTGAGCCTTTCAGAGGGGCTTTTATTTTGATTTGCACCAGCAGGGGATGGAATGGAGCCTGCTTGGTCTCTCTCCATCCCAGCCCCTGTGGACCCATCAGAGCCATGCTCCAGTCCAGAGATGAGACGCCGTGGCGCTGATTTACTATTCAGAGGTTATTCATTGCCTGTGGATAGAAAGACAATTGAATTATGTTGTTGGAACAGCCAGGCCTGGGCCAGAGCAGTTCGGGATGGATGATCTGCGTGAACCAAGACAGAGTGACAAGAGCGAAATGCAGATAGAAAGAAATGTCTGATCTCTCTGATTGCTCCAGGCAACTTCCTGCTTCTCTGATCGGTTCTATGTGGTGATGAAAAACAGAGAAAAGAGTGCTGTTTGCAGTCAAGGTCACTGGTATTCCTCAAAGCTCCAGGTCAAAAGTGTGAGATCGGCGCTTTGAGAACATAATTGAACTCAGGTGGATGGACACCATTTAAAAAATGCAATTGTTAATAGTACCACTAAAACCTACAGAAGAGCTTAGGGTCAACAACAGAGTTAAAGTCCGTGTAAAGTGAATTCAACAGTTTTCTTCTAAACACATTAAATAGGTCATAAATGCATTCCTCTAAAACATGTAAGAAGCATTCCAGCCATTGAGATTTGAATTTTGGTGCTAGGGGTTCACAAACTTTTTCATGTGTTCAGGATTTATTGGAAAACCTACTAAAAACCTCCCCTGCTGCTGTAGCAGTATAAATACTTTTCAGCGACCTGCCTCTACAGTTGAAGCTACCAGTCCACTAGCATGGTCTCTGTCTTAATAAAATGTACTAATGCAGACTTATCAGGTCCTTGTAAAACATTTATTTAATTATGTAAATGTGTGTTAGTTGAACATGGAACAGATCCCATGACAGCGCTGCTCTCATATAAACATGAAGCTCCACTTTTAATTCAAACAAACTAGTGAGACTCCCACAGAGGGACTGTCAGCCACATCCAGGTGAACCTCTGCATCTGTCCCACAGCTAACTGCCACAGCAACAGTTGCATCAGCAGCAAGAGTCCTGGCAGGGGATGCAGCTCCGTGTCTGCCCTGTTATAGTGTTTTCCTGGCAAAGCAATGGTTGTTTGAATCATTGGTTGCGGTTAAAGGCTCCTCCCGTTGCTGTGGCGGTGAGCCGTTCCGGTGCTGCAGTGGCTCGGCTGGACTTTCATGACAATGTTTATTTCAGGGTAGGCAGTGGAGATTCATTGATCTTCAATCCGGAATTCAGATAAAGCTGGACTCAGACTCAAGCTCAGGTGTAGCTCAAACCCGTAGCTGCTTGGGTACGATGTGACAGTTAGCAGTGGCATCAGCAGCACAGTCGGCTGGGAGGCCATTTGATTGACAGCGAGTGGGCGTGGCTTCTGTGCCTGCATCGTGCGCATTGGCCATCCTGAGCTGCAAAAACTGCCTCATTTAGTCATGATTTTAAAACCTAATTTCCCCTACTAAACAAATTTTTCTAGCATCCAAAATTGGAAGGATGGTTAATAGGACATATATCTGGGATATGATTAACTCAGAAGACGAATCCAAAATCACTTTACACGGACTTTAAAAAAAATTTAAATCAAGATTCTGTGAAAAAAAAAACTGTGTTTTTATCTCAGAATCTTAAAAAAAAAACTCATTTGTTGACCCTAATGCTCTTCTGTAAAAACCACATGTCCAGCATTGACATGGAACATATCTATATAACTTCCCTGCTGCTGTGTCCACTCCTCATGGCTAAGGTGTTGCATCACAAGTAGCATGTAATACATAGTGTTTTCCTGGCAAAGCAATGGTTGTTTGAATGGCTTAAAAAGTTTCTATTGGCTTTTCAACAATGTTTATTTCAGCAATTCTTGATCTTCAATGGAATTTTAAAGGGATAGTTCACCCAAAATTTGATTTAATTTTGTTAGGGGCTGGGAGAATTTTCAGAGTCCTCTGTGCCTTCTCTGAGTTATGTGGGGGGGGGGGGGTCCGCGCAGCAGTATTTGCCCATATAATGGTTATGAATGGTGCTCACTTTTCTTCGTCCAAAAAGACACACCAAAAAACATCCAAATACCTCTATACTGCTCGTCTGTAATGTCCCTCTTGTATTGAAGCCCCGACATGAGAAATTGTTCCGCTGGTCAGTGCAAGATTTGCACTGACACAGGTGAACTATCCCTTTAATGTGACTCCTGTAAATCAAAGCTGACTGCTGCTGTCCTTCACCAAGGACTAAACTGTAAACTTTTAAAATCCAACTCTCTCCAAAATAACACAAAACTCATTAAAGCATGTCAGCAACTTAAAAAAAGTGGAAAAATATTAGTTCAAACATGAAATCATTCTTGTGTGGTCATAATGCAAATGAATATTTCTAACCAAAATGACAAAAGTGGCATAAAAACACAATGATTCTAAAACAGGCCATTTTTTACCCACTTATGGAAGAGTGTAGGATCCAGTCACTCATGCATTAAAAGCATTGATGTTTGTAATGATATCCTGTGAGGAAGAGGCCTCTATTTTTACCTACAATGCTCCTAATGCAAACACTGTGAGCGCTGAGATTCTTCTCTAATTATCATCATGTCATAACTTTGTTAAGTCCAACATGCAGTTTTTGTTGTAATTAAAGAAGAATCATCAAATTATGTTCAAGTTGTCAGCTGTTAGGTCAGAAAACACATGGTTCCACAACTAGCAGTAAAGATGTTTTACTTCCTTCCCCTCCATGACATCATACTTTTAATGTTGACCTGCCATAACTGTAACCATACGATGATGGAGTGGCCCATGTTGTAGAATATCTAACTCTCAGTCTCAGGTGAAACAAACCACAAGAGATGCTCAGTGCAAAGTACTCTCTAGGCTCTGGGGCCACATTCTGTGCGTTTCCTATCAAACTGCTTTTTAATCACTGAGGCAGAAATGTCTATGACAGACGCACTGAGGTGTTGGCAGGACATACGTTGTTTTTGAAGGACGAGGATGTTTTACCCATTTCCCATCACCCATGTGGAATCATTGATATTAAATTGAAAATACACATTGGATTCCGGACGCACACGCACACATGCACACACACAGATTGCACACATTTAAAAACATCAACAAATGGAAAAAACATTCAACAGGACAAATCTCTGTATCCAGAAGTCGAGGCTGTTGGGTGGCCTTTGCTCAGAGGGTGGCCCGCCGTGGCATGTTATGAATGTTGATTGTGTACAGTATGAGTATCAATTGTAACACCCCGGCCTCTGTTCGCCAATGTGAACATAGCTCCCTGCGTCCCTCGCCTCCCAGGACACAGAAGGTGAGCTGGACCCTGGCCCAGATAAATGCACCGTCCGTTCCAGCTGGGCTTGTGTCAGGATCTCCCGGGCGGCGGGGACAGGCCCGTCTTTGTCCAACGGGAGCTGCGTGTGGTTCAGTATCTTAAGAGAGTCATAATCACATTGGTGATCGGGGTGTTAACTGGCCCCCACAGCTGTCAGAGAGCAATGCACCCTGGGAATGCATGACGAAGGAACCGCTGGTCTTTGGCGTGCGGGTTGCGTAATGTGTTAATCTCCAGACACACACAGCATATATCTATTCAACTCTGCGAGGGCAATATGGGCGGACGCCTCATTTCTTGTCCAAACACACCAACAGCTATGGCAACACATCAGCAGCTTCACCATGTGTCATTTAATTGCCTTATGAAAAGCATCTGTCTGGTACATTGTGTCAAAGCATTGTGCGCATATGCATGAGCATGTTGTGATATATCTCTGAACAAATTCCAAACCACAGCAAATGACTAGAATCAAAAATAAACATAACAACATGAAACAACAATGTAATTTCAGAAAAGAAAAGAAAAGAAAAGAAAAACCCCACAAAGCATCATCTGCTTCAAATCAACCCGGAAACATTCCCTGCTTGCCGAAGAGACATTTGGAGGCCTTTTGATGCATGAAGGGTAACCCAAAAATAGCCTGCTGGTTATGCAGGGGGATCTACAGGGCATTGCAGGGAACCCCGTTCATGACCCACGCTCAAGTACCTCCCGCCCAGGGGCTGATTCATGAGCAGGGGTCAGTCCTTCAGAGTATATATCAGGTTCTCAGTTTGTTGCTTTTAGCAGCTGTTATTGCATTTAAGAGAGTGAGCTGCCCCCACTGAAGCACAGGCATGAGTAAAGGGAGGAGGCGGAGGAGGGGGGGGGGTTTGCCCTCAAGGGCCCCAGTGTAGAGGCAGGAGCGAGGAGGTGGGACCCCTCGAGATGACGCTACGGTTCTACAACCAGGCCCAGGCAGGGATGTGGTAACACCAGACCATGCCAGGCTGTCTCCAGGCTGGCAGGCGAGGGAGCGCATGCAGGCTAGGTGGTCCAGCCTTGTTTACCCCCTCAGCCGCACGCACAGGCTTGTTTAAACAAAGTGGGTGCCTTCATAAGCCTCCCCTCGGCCTGTGGACGTCATCAGGCAGGCGCGTGTTGATGTGGCCTTTCCTTGGAGCGCCCTGGACTGCGTACTTGAGATTGAAAGAGAGAGAGAAAGAGGGAGAAAGAGAGGGAGCGGGAGAGGGAGGGAGGGAGAGACAGTGCCAGCTGCAGGACTCAGACCACAGCAGCCCTCTCCCAGTTGTTTGACCAGATAACTTTGGGCCAAAAAAGATGGTGGAACGGCATCAAAATCTTGGCCCCTTGGCAGGCCTGATTAACATTTTGATCCTAAAACCAAATCCTGCAGCCAACGATTCAACATTCTTCTGCTCCACGGTGCTGCCAGCTCTCTGTGATCGGTGCTCACTCCATCACCTGTTGCCTGCTGCTTACAGGTGATCCTCACTGAAGCACTGCTTTTTAATGTACATATAACGAAAGGAATATTTCATGTCAAGGAAGGATCATATCATCCTGGGTAGTTTAAATTGGTGCATCGAACCAACAAAAACTAAACCTATTGGTCCCAATGTTGTATGGAAGGTACACATGGCAAATCAATTTTGCATCTTTCATCTTTGAGCTTTTCCATGGAGCTCCAGTAACTCTGAGACTCACTTCTGATTGGCTGACTGTTTCCTGAGTGATTAAATAAAAACACTGTGAGACACCAAAACCTGCCAGGCTGGACTGTGGGTCTGTGTGGGACAGGGTTATGGTGTGGCTTAGAACATGGCTATATTGTGAGAACACAAAGGTTCAGAAATTCTATTTCTGTTACCTCAGGGAAAACATTTGAAAACCTATAAGTTAAAATGATATGAAACAAATTCATATTCTACCTAAATCAAAGAGAAATGCAGGAAGGAAGGGGCTTGAAGGTACTGGTATCTCCTGACTAATGCTCTAATGAGAGGAGCCATATGACATGGGCCTTATCTGCTGTCAACAATGCTGTGGTCTGGCCATGCTGAAGCCTTTATACTGAGGAATTTTAAATACCGAAAATCACCTTATGGCGCACCACTGTCACTGATACCGGGCCACATCCATATCAGTCAAGAGCAGTTGAACGAGTCATTAGTAACTGCCACAAAGGCCACTTGGCTGCTCCCTTTATCATTAATCAAAGCACTGTGCCCCTTAATGTCAACCAACAGAGTATAACAAGCAGCACTATCTGAATGCTTTGATCAAGTGTCTGCCTGTTCCCTCGCTGCTGGCCTCGGGTGGCCTGGGTGGCCTCGTGTTGTTGGGCCCGGCCTGGTCCGTGGGGACAAGATTTAGAAAAAGGTGGCTATCTCAGATGTCCCCCCCCCCTCCTTCCATATAGCTCTGTTGCGTCCCCACTGCTTCTCCAGCACATGAAAGCTAACAGAGGGCACACTAGCCTGATCCCAGGCGCTGACATGAATTTTTTATCAATGGCTGGTGCCTCTGAAGGGGCTTTTCCAACACCGCTCCTCTTGCCAACCGTCCCCGCCCCTGATGGCAACCCCCCCACCACTCCTCCCCTTTCCTCTCAGTCTAAAGCTTGGGCAACTCCAAATGTCAATGATGTTAGTTTAGCCATTGTACACGGCTGGCCGCATCTGAATGGGTGACTTGTCCCCAGGCCAGCCCCCTACAATTGCCTCCTTTCTAACTCTGACTTGTTCTCAGCATTTTCCCCCCTCCATGAAGAGAGGGCTCTCTTTCTGGCTCTCTCGGCTCTTTGGCTCTGCTGAGAATCCTGGAGCCGAAGTTAAACTGGAAGAGAGGGAGCAGGAGAACGAGAGAGAAGGCCAACACAGAGAGAGAGAGAGTGAGTGTGAAGGAAGGATGAGGAGGTTGGGGGGTCAGTGGGGAGGTGGACCGTGACAGAGCAGTAAGCGGTTTTATAACCAGAATTGTTACAGTGCGCTCTGCCAATAATTACCAGCATAGAGGAACGGCGGTAAATCTGGCTTTCACAGGCCGGCTAAGCTTGTTAGTGTGCTTAATCGGACAGGGAAAGAGTGTGTTGTTGTGCTGAAAGCTTTGGGGACTGAGAAAATGTGCACCCGCTTCCGTAATGAAGAGTGACGAGAGGAGACGGGGTGGGGAGGTGGCTGAGGGACTAGAAAAGGCATACATATATGGTGAATCTACAGATGGGATGGGTTGAAATTCCTCATCTGTGAGAGAGAGAGAGAGAGCTTGGTAAGAATGAACTGACATTGAACTAAAGGGCAAGCAGGGTTAAAAAAGCAGGGAGGAAGGTTGGAGCCCTTATTTGGACTCCATATGTTTTAGGAGGTGAGCTTTACTCCAGCTGATGTGATCAGCGGAGACCAGGGTTGTTTTTAAGTCTTCTGGGGCAAGTCCAAGTCAAGTCTCAAGTCAGCGAGACAAGTTCAGGCTAAGAGACCAAATGTGAAGCCTCTGGTCCGGTCCAGTCAGATGCCATTCACACAGGTTTCTGAAGAACAACAATTAATATGTTTTGACATGTTGATATTTCCTTTCAGAGTAGATGTTTCAAAGCCCTTAACGTGCAGCATAAGCCTAAACATCGAAGCTGTGAGTCTGCAGAGGTTTCAGCTTAAGTAAATCAAGCATATCTAGCCTCAGACAGATATCAGAACAAACAAGTCTCGGACTGTCTGATCACCTGTGCAACCTGTGGAAATAAGCCTCAATCAGCCAATTTACTAATTGTGCAGGTATTACCTGTTAGATCAACAAAAGAGAAATACACCAACCTGTGTGGTGGCACAGAATATGTGAGGAGCTTCTGTGGTTTCTACTACGTCTCTTTAATCTCTCTTACTTTTCTTCCTCACTATCATAATGTGTATGAAGCAGATTTACAGTAATAAACCCAAGTGCAAATTATTAGGCCCAACATTTAAACTTCTGCAGATATGTCACCTCAGTTTGTGCGCACCCTCATCACTCTCTCCGAGCCTGACTCCAGTCTCAAGTCAACACCCCCACGCCACCCTATACCGTCAAGCCTCTCGTCACCATTTGCTTCACTGCACGCTGAAATAATTGTTAATGTTAAATGCTTCCTCATTTCTCATGTGGTTATGAAGTTGTTTTTTTTACTACTTTAAAAGAAAAACAATATGAATGTGATATTTTCTTGAACAGCTGTTAGCCGAGTCTGTGCCAGCAGAGGACACATGCTGATTCACACACACAGAGACACACATGCACACACGCACAAAAAACAACTTACCCCCACTTTTTCTCAATGAGGTTTTTATAGACTCCGAACATCTGGATAAGGGAATAAGGAAGAGGGGTGAAGAGGAGAGTCACATGCTGTCACTGACTTTCTTCTAAAGAAATTAGGTCATTGGTTTGGCTTGAAATTTTGTAATTAACTTTTCTTTTTATGAGTAATGAACCTTATTTTTTGTTTACTTAGCATTTGTCATTCTCATTAAAAGAAAAGCTGAATGATGCGCTGAATGTTTCCATTCTGTCACGTTTGAGATGAAATGGCATCTGAACATATTAATTTCCCAAGCATAATGTTTACTATACTATTAAATACCAAATGGAAGAACAATCATTTAACAGGAATCACTATTTAACTGTGACTTAGACAAATTTTCTTTCACACTCTTTCAAAAGGTGGTTTAGTTTCAAGAAAGTAGACTTGATGTGCTGCCATCTACTGATTCCTCCATGAACTACTTGTACTTTTGCAGTCTGCGGGTCAGGTACGTCCACATCTGGAAGGCACATGGCTTCTGAGACAGATTTATGAAGGGTCAGGGTTCACTTGGGCCTTTTAATGCAGATTAAAGAAGAAAAGTGAAGAACAACAGAGATGAACAAACCTCTGTAGTGGCTCCAAGGCTAGACAGCACAGACTGAGACTCTGATCAGCATCACTCAGGTATGTCTGTGATGACGGGGAGGTTGATTGCAGGAAAAGAAAGAAAAGAGGTTAAGGAAACTATCCTGCACTTAAAGCCACTATTGTTTAATCTGCATAATATATTTGTGATTACAGTGATAATGTAGTCTGACTCACTCTGCTTTCAAATTCAGATTTTGCTACAACATTTAAGCCGCTTGTCTTCTTTACTGAGGATTGTTATAATGTCTGCTGATCCTAGTTTAAATGTAGATGTGTTACGTGGCGTGCTGCTTGTGTCGAGTCTTTGTTCCCTCTGTTCCTCTGCTACTTGCTCTGCTCAGACATGTTTCTCTCTCCCTCCCCTAAATTCCCTTCTTTCAGAGAGAGGTCAGAGGCCAGGGACTGTGACCTACCCTGGGGGTGGGTGAAGGACTCCTCCCGCCCCCACCTCCCCCTCCTTGAGAGATGTGCTGTGTCTCCCCATCTCTTTATTTTGTATACACCTGAGTCGCTTACTCTCTCTTGGATCAACTGACAAAGTGCAGAAAGAGCTGCTGTATCCAGTTTCCAGCTCTATTTTGTATTGTCCACACAGATCAATAAGTGCTGCTCAACTATGGAGTCATTGTGTCTGAAAAAAAGAGGGGGAAAAGCCTCTAAACTTTGCTGATCATGCAGCTGAATTTAAAGCGGACATAATGGTGCCTGTTTAAAACTGAATAATGTCCATTTGTGTATTTTCCAAAATATGATTCCATAATTTCTCTGGATTTCCACATCCTGAAAAATGTAAAAGACTTATTCTAAAGAGAGATTTACAATCATTACCTGACGCCAGTAAGTGACCTCACATCAGGTCTGGTCTCAAAAGTATCATGAGACAGTGCATGGCTGTTCTCCGGTTTTGATGTTGACCACCCTCCCTCCTCCTGTACCCCCTGCCTGTCCTTGGCACCGACTCCACATGTGTGTTGGCTTAGAGGAATTTTCTGGAGCCTGCAGGAGACACAAGTTGCACTACATGCCACTGTCTCCTGCTCCTGCTCCGGTCCGAATCTAAGTGTTGTTGGCACCGTTTCTGCTTGCTCCTTTCAAACACGTTTAAACAACTTGCCTCCTCTCGGCTCCTCATTCCACATACTGACAAGCCAGACAAGCAAAGTGTTTGAGGATGGAGTTGGCCCTTGTTCAAGCTTGTGTCTCCTCTTTGGGCCTGCTTGGATCTGGACGGGTTTTACAAGTCTGTGCTCTGCTCTCAAGAAATAGGCGTATGTTTCTGAGGCCTGAAATCAAAAATGTGAAGATGATAAATCTGATTTTACTGTAAACACACCAGTTTGCGCAGACTTTGTTCTGTATTTATTTCTTCTCTTGTTGCTTTTCATTTTTGTCCACTTCACAAAGTTTCATAACAGTGCTAATTAATCATTTTTCAGTGATATATGCCTAATCCAAATGTCTAAAAGAAACAGACACAAGTGGAACAGGTTAAGCGTCCCTTGAAATTGTTGAATTCATACTTGGGTTATGCAGGGTTTTATGAGTGGGATTTGAAACTCTGCCCTACAGCTGGTGGCATTCCTTTGCTTCTCAAATGCAATTATCTTTTCCCATTTGTCTGTTTTTGTTATCCCCATCCCCATCCTCTTACACTAATTTCCTGTTTTGAGCTACACCAGGCTTTTACAGTTTTTCTCAATCGCTTTAGTGCTATTCTCACCTCACTCTTAACATTTGCACAATAGTTAGTGCATTTCTCAAAACAATTGTTACAAACTGCAAAACCTAGTGGACAACCTGCAAAAGTGCGTCACTTGCTCAAAATGGATTGTCCATCCCTCAAAAGCAAGTACTTGTGTCAAGTGTGAAGAAGTCTTGCCATCATCGTTTATGAGCATGATAGTCAAATGACTTTGTCATGTTTTCATGATGACACTTTATTCTCTATGTCTGAAAATGTTCAAGACAGCACTATACACTATGTACAGCCACAATACAGTAAGGTTACACATTAGCCTACTGTAGTGGAGTAACTAATACTGAATATGTATGTTTCACATTTTTACTGCATATGCTCATTGCAATTCTGATTTGTTCACACCATCGTGCAATAGAAAAATACCCTACAGTCATCTACAACAGACATAAGAAACAGCCTTTGAGTACAACTTTACATAAATCTGGTCTCTAGTGAAGCCTAAAGTCTAAATGTACAGTAAATGAAAAAAAATGATTGTCCCACTGTATCTGACAGTAAAACCTGACACAATGAGCAGTGCAGATTGTTTAGTGCTGAATTACTGTCCAATACTATACATACCTGTTCTGTTTGAATACAGTGCTTCTCCCAACATTTACAATGAGTTTGACAGATTTTGAAAACTAGTTCAACAATTTTGTATGTGATGACTGAAGCAATGAAATGAGGACTATTAGTTTTTTAGGGAAAGACTATTCAGTGTTGAAAAGTACAGTTCATTTTGACTGATATGACATAAGTAAATGATAATGTTATAAAACAGCAGAGAATTGTATGAAAGCAACTGATACAGGTCCAGAAGCATTTGCAATTTGTTCAGAGGAAGGAGAAACTGCTATGATGATGTGCACAAGTGACTACATGTTGTGGAGGTTGAACTAATAGTTATGAGAACCTTCATTCTGATCTGAGAATAGCACCAAAGCGATTGAGAAATACTGTAAACCCCCCCCCCTCCCACCAACCCCCTTCCTATAAGTATGAGAGCATATCTGTTATTTACAGCCCGCAGGGGCTACCTGTCATTCTCACCGCTCCATCGTGATTGCCATGGTGACACCCAAATCCACGGCGCGCAGGTCCCGACCCCCGCCCACTCTACCATAAAGCCCTGACCTCTCACCTCCACACCTGGGGATGCAGGTCACAAAACATATAACGTATATATATATCCTATAACATTTCTCCCAAAATAGAAAAAAAAAAGTCATTTAGAGCTTTTATTGGCTAATATTATATAGTATATAAATATATATACACATAGATAGATAGATAGATAGATAGATAGATAGATAGATAGATAGATAGATAGATAGATAGATAGATAGATAGATAGATAGATAGATAGATAGATAGATAGATAGATAGATAGATAGATAGATAGATAGATAGATAGATAGATAGATAGATAGATCCAAAGTGAACACCACTTAGCCTACATACATCACCCTTGTCTGTTTGCTGTTTCAGTTGTGAATGTTATTTCTGGTTGACAGTGTTGCTTCAGCTGAGCTGTTGCCTAAATGCTTACCGTGCATTTCTAAAATATTTGAGGATCTGTTTGATCCATGTCTCTCTTTGCTCCTTTGACCTTGACTGCAGCTTTGTCACAGTGCAGCAGCATGAATGTGTTTGTACATGTTCTTTTGTAGTGGGAGTGAACACTTCTCACACAATTATCCTCTTTTCTAAACCTGATGGTGTGTGTGTGAGTGTGTGTGTGTGCGCGCGAGCGAATTTATGTGTCAGTTCAACATTGTGGCCCTGTTGCCATGGATACAGAGGCAGTCTGACGACGACATGGTAGAAGGTGATAAGAGGCCGCTGTGAACTTGTGACCTCCTGTGGGAGGCAGAGTTACAGAGTTAGAGTGATGCTGAGTTTAATCTGTTACCCAAATCGAGTAGTAGTGTGTTATCATCCAACATCTTCCTTTTGACGCTGGAAAATAACCCAGCAGGGATTTCATTTTTTTCTGAGGCTCTGACTCATGCTGTCACTCTTATTGGAAATGATATGTCTTACTGCTGATTAAAAAAGCTCCCCCTCTTCACAGGTGATGTGTTAGTCTGTTGTGTTAATGGATAGGGGACCTGAGCTTGTGTATCATTTTAAAACATGGATGAATTAACCCTCCAGCCCCTCAGGCTGTATTACTCCATAATTACATGGTTTCATGATTTCCCTTACTCATATTTAGCTATGTAATGGTTTTCTCCTGCAAATATTTGGGTCCAGCTGGCGCTATGGTGTAACTGTAGAAGGGGAGGAACTGTGTAAGAGTGCAGGGGCGCTCAATATGATGGGACTGTGTAACATTCAGATCCAGGCAGACATAATAAAGTCACAAAGAAAAGGTTTCAGAGAGAAAAACATGCTATATTTAGGAAGAAAAGATTAAGCTTATTTCTTAGAGCTGACAAAAATCCATCTGATGTACATGAAGTATGGCTCGAAAACTTTAGTTTTTCTTCTACAGTGCCTCTCTACACACAGATTTTTGACATTGCATTTTGGGTTATTGTGGGTTCGGCCAGTGGAAACATTGAGATTACCTTAGTTTACAGCAGGCTAATAGATTTATTGCTTTATGCCTGTTTTTGTCATAAAAAACACTTCTTTTAAACATGAACAATCAGACAGCATTGACACTAAAAGTAATAACAATTGGCCTTTGGTAACTATGATTAATACACACACACACACACACACACACACACACACACACACACACACACACACACACACACACACACACACACGCAATAATGAAAAAATATTAAATGAAATAAAAAACTTGGGACTTGGCCTAAAAGCCTTCACCGTCAGACTTCAGTGTCTGACATAGACTCCATTCAATTTTTCAATTTGATTTTATGGCTGTTCAAACTTTGTAAAAAGTGACTTGTCTATAAAAGTTAATAAAACTTAGACAAACTCATATTATTGATAAATGAAAACTAATAAAAAATTATTATGATCATAATACACCACCTCTTGTACCATTTACCAATGACAGTTACAGTAAATGCTTGGATTTAATGTGTTGGCACAAAAAATTCTTTCACAAGAGGACATTTTTTTCTTCACTGTAAAGGACAAAAGAATACCACACTTCATTCTCATTACCATAAACAGTAACCAAAGTGCTCTACCTCGTTATTTAACAGTGTGCTAACCCATGTGTTGTGTTTATAAACTTTACAGTCCTGACCAGGGCCGCTTCACAAGCTCTTTCCCCTCTGGAACAACTGGTCAGTCTCGTGGTTGAGATCTAATGAGGCAGACATTATTGTTGGCCCGGAGACTCGTGCGTTGGTCTGAGCCTTTGTGCCAAGATGCCAGTCTGAATCCTCTGCTGCTGCTTTCCATCTGACTGCCAGTCTGGCTGCTCCACGCCCGTATGACGCCCACCTGTCCATCACTGTTTGTTTGCCTGTCTTGAGAGCTGTCCGATGTCGGGCCAAACCACACAACCATCTGCCCTCTGCCTGGCTCCTGTCCTCTGAAACATGGATCATCGAAATGTTATTCCACTGTAAACCTCAGCAGAGCTACAGGAACCCCGGTGCTCTGGCACACTCCTGTATTGTCTCAGAGACGCGAGGAGGGAGAGTTTGGAGGAAACTGTACTATAAGAGCGATTCCCTCCCTGGGAGTCCTGAAGGCTTCAGAGAGAGCAGGACGTGAGGTCAAAGGGCCCAAATTCATCTGTTGTAGAAACACTTGAACATGTGGTCAGACACCACCACCCGGTTTATACCAAGCAGCTGAAACATTCATTATGAGTTGTCATTTTAACCTGTTTTGCATTTCTTCACTGATGAGTGTTGCTTTTTCCTTTCTTTTTATTTCTTATTCTTATAATATTCTAATGTGGTTTTGATTTCCTGATTCCTATTATTTTCTGATGTGCTCTGATATTTGTTTTTTTTATTAATTTTTTTTTCTGCATCCTCACACTTTCCCACATTATTTATTGTTTTCATCTTACATTTGGAAACTTTTTGGCAAATTTCCTCTTATTATTACATTTTCAATATACCCTTTTCTGTCTTGCTTTGTATCTATGATATTAGTTTTGCTCTTCCTGCATAAAATCATACCCTCTGTTTTCTCTGAATAAGGCCCTGAGCTCTTGTATGCACTTTAATGAAAAGCACATTGAGCCTATGTATTATGACATGTGCTAGAGGGCACAGAGCTCTCTGTGTGGAGAAGGAAGAGGAGATTTGGTTGAAAAATGTATGGTTGAAATATATCTTATTTTTATGTTTTGGCTGAAAGAGTAATTCATTTTCCTCTCCACAAACAAGGTGTAACTGCTGCCCTGCCGACAGCGTCCATAATATTTTTGAGAGTTTTGCTGCAGCTAATTAAAGCATAAGTCAGCGATCCGGTCATTTTGGCTAATGCTGTGTTCCAGGCAGGCTTTTGAAACCGTAAATTACGGCTTCAAGTCACGACTTACGACTTTGTACTGTAGCGTTCCAGGCAACCCGTAACTCATGTTTTTACCGTCCTGTTGCCTGTGAATGTGCACTATAACGGCCACTCGTAACTTCCAACCCGTGAACTCGACAGATCGAACTGAACTTCGTCGGAAAAACACAGATCGAACTGGTACGACCATGAGTTAGCAGCCCCCGCCCTCGTCATGGATCTATTGGAAAAACACCATATTCACGCGCATCCCTTGGCTGCACACACAGCCCTTCATGATTTGTTCCCATTTCAGAGCAGAGTAGTTAACTCATGATTAATCTATTTAGGACTTATATTAACAAAAACATTCCGCTGACTTATTCTTTAAAGCAGTTTTAACCACTCACATTTAGTCCTTGTTTTATGATATGAGACTTTGCTGTCAGATTGACCATAAATGACCAAATAAAGTCAACAAAATGTAATCTGATCACCAAACACCAGAAAAGTATCCAACAACACTGGAAAAGGCAATGTTCAGGCCAAATGTTGTTAGCCACGGATGTCACTTTTCTGATGTTATGAGTAGGATGTTGTTATTACTTGTAGTAATGTAACGTTGAACGTTGCAGCACGACCAATTTTGAAAATTCAGTGCTTTGATGTGGAAGGACTGGTAGGTCCAGCTGGAGGAGCTAATGCTAAGTGATAGACTCTCTAGCTGCCGGTAAGATAAGGTGGTCTGACTGTGAACACTCAAATTATTAATTAAGGACCTGACGGGACCTTCATGTCCGGCTACATGATGGGAAAAGTGGAGAGTCCTTTGCCTTGACGCACTGGATGTGGAGGATGTCGAGGACGTGGTTCAACAGGGTTCTTGTAATTACGTATATTTCCCATAGGGGTCGACAGAAGTTACACACTACCGCTTTAATTTGCCAAAGAACAATTGGTTGTCGCCTATTGGAGGTGGTGAAATAAATGAGTGTGCAGGAAATAAAAACACTGAAGTTATAGGAATGCAGAATATACTGTTTGGTCTGTGTCACTCCGATAATATAAATAGATATAAAGATATAGATTCACTTTGCTGTAGTTATGTACATTTCAAATCATATTTAACCTAAACCTCTCCATCACCCTCTTTCACACACTCTCTTTTTTTCAGTGTCTCTTCTCTTTTCTCCTCTCTTGTCTTTGTTTGAAAACAGCTTTCAATTTCCTGGGTAGCTGTCTTCAAAGAGAGCGGGAGGGGGGCGAGAGGCCAAGTAGGATGCCAGAGGCACAGTGACAGCTGGGAGGCAGGAGACTCTGAGACGAGATCAGAGAGTTCGAGTTTCTGACCGCCACAGACACGCTGTCATTCTCTGAGCTCCTGCCCCTGCTGCCCCCCCCCCCCTCCACACACACACACACACAAATGCACGCACATGTAGAAAGTTCGCACACACCTTCTTGAACAGAAGCAAAAGTGAAAAAAACTACACGTAAACACACATTTGTTCATCTGAGGCAAAATTAAAAGCAGCAACAAATCAAACTTCACCGCAAACTTTCCCAGAAGCACCTGCCCCAACTCTACGCCCTTCATCCCAGCGCCAGAGGTCTTCTAAGGCTGTGAGGCGCTGGGTTGCAACATCAAACTGTTATTCCCAGGTGATGATGTAAGTGTTGAGGGAAGAGCGAAAATAATCTTATTTAATTTACATAATGTGTTGACTTTGGAACTGATACCACTCTGCTGGAAAGAACACAGAACCTTTTCATTGGCAGCTCTCGCGCTCAACACATTTTAGTGATTAATGCACTCAAACAGACTTGAAACATCTGTCCTACGTTCTCATCTAACTGTCTTTTGGCTCTGCAGTTGGCTTAGCTGCTCGATATGGGATTCAGCATGTCCTCGGTGTGGCAGCTTGGTTGGCCTTCAAAGCCTCGCCAGGTAATGGCACTTTGGGCTTTTGTGATGTTGCCACAAGCTCACAATAAAAAAAAGAAGCTTTTGAAGAATCTGGCGCGGCAGCACCACATTTCAACAGTATCTCCGTGCTGTTTAATCATACCTTTCTGGTGGCCTGGAGAGCTCACTGAAAGGGGAAGCAAATTACATTCTGATATCACTGGGTAAAGTGATGCCAGGTTGTTGTGTTGCTGCCTGACATGTGGCCTGGCAACTCCGTCCAACCCCTGGGGTAAAGTGACATCAGCAACCACAAAGCTCCCGTTTGCACACGAGGAGCGGAGCGGGGGATAAACAGGGGATCTGTTTGGAAAGGCTCAGTGACGCTTTCCTAAGTCTCACCTCAAAAACCAGAGTGTTGACTGCTCTCGTATTCCCAGAGCATCTCGCACTCTCAAGGAAAAATATGCAGGAGTGGTGGAGGAAAGCTTGAGATTGAGTATGAAAGAGAGAGTGGAAGAAAATGAGACAGTAGGGACTCGAGCTGGAAGAGGGGGGAGGGAGAGAGAGGGAGAGGCAGAGTGAGGGAGAAAGAGAAGGGGGGAATGGTCTTTGTTAATCCCTCCACATCTGGCTTCTATTAGGATATGGGGGCCGCTAAAATAATGTTTTTCACCCTACAAGCCTTTCTGTGCTATAAATTACCCACCAGCCACTGTGCCTTCCTGACTGAAACTCTTTCAGAGGGCCAGTCCATTTCTCAGGCGGTCGACCCAACTCCTCCCCCTCCTCGTCCTCGCCCTTGTCCTCTCTGCTTTCCTCATTTTGAAACTCCCTCTTAGCTGGCGCCGGCGCAGTAACATTAGGCCTGTCTTCCTGTCAGCTTTCCACACTTCCTGTCCGTACTTTGGTTTTCATAACTTTATCGATTCCACTGTTTGATATGTTATGTCCTTCTGGTCCAGCCTGTACAAACATTATTGAAGCTCCACAGCCAACTGTTTATGAGTTATCACTTTTTGATTCTTGTGGTCTTTAAGGAAGCTTTTACTGAGGAAATAATTCACAGTGTAACACTGCTGAGCTGACAATATCTGAGTCACCAGAAAGCAGCTCCAGCTGCTGATTCGGAGTTAAAGATTAGCCAATGGTGAACAGCTTGTATTGTGATGAAGAGAGGAGTGAACCCATGACAGTTAGGACAGTATGTGAAAAAAAAAAGAATAAAAATATCAAACATTTCCAGTGTTAATCACTATAAAAAATATCATACAGGCTGAAAAGAAGACAAAATTTTGACAGACTGAGACAATTAGACTTATACTTAAAAAGTAACTGCCTCTTGTGTGAGACCCAACGTACAGAGAGGCGAGTTCACTGCTGGGGCTAATCCCAGCTCAGCCTTTGCAGCAGTGGTGCCCAGCTTCATCATGCAGTGGACTGCTGTGTCCAATACACAGACCAGCACAGCACCTTATGTCTTGTGCTGTGTAATGCTGTGTTAATTCTGCTGAAACTTGAGACAGAGGCTCATGTTATTTCTTCTGTGATCATTTCTCACTGTTGTACAACTCTCCTTCGTCAGAGTATAAACACTAAAACAGCAACTTGGCATCAAGGCAAGTCCTCAAACTTCCTGGTTTCTATTGTACTGCATTGTACGTTGAGTCTGAATACAGAGCCTGATCTGCAGCCCCCTTCAGCCTCTCAGCAGTGAGATGGTCAGCCAGGTCTGATCTGTCACTGATGATGAGCCTCTGCTCATCATCGCCAGGGGTTACCCAGAGTTCAATGTGCAGAAGTGCATAAAAGTAGTGTGCTTGCACGTATGGAGCTGGAGACATGAGGTCTAAAGGCCGGTAAGAGGGCCAAGGCAGGGACTCGTGGAGGAGAAGGGAGGGAGGCTGGAGGAAGGGGTGAAGGGCAGCGGGTCAGTGCCTCATCACCAGTAACACCAATTAGATAAATAAGACCTGACAGCTTAGAGGATGAAAGGGAGAGGACTGACTAATGCGTGAATTCAAGTGGTAACGATGAACTGGTCGAACCTGATTTTATAGCCATTAGGCACCTGTTTGAGGGGAGCAGCTGGGCCCGCCAGGAGGTCCAGGCTTCCCCAGGTGATCCCCAGTGCCCGCGCACATCTGCTCTGAAACCAGAGTCATATGCAGGCTCTGGCACCCTCTGATGCTTTTAGAGATCAAAACAAGTAAAGCAAACCAGAAAGCCTGCACGTTGTGTGTTACTTGTACTCTCTTTTATTTACTCGTGATAATTCAAACGATATCTTATCCGATGACCCGATGAAATATGGTTTCCTCTCAGATTACGGAGATCAAATCAAGATTACACCCGAAAGCAACAGTTGCCATCTCACCTCCCAAAACCGGCTCTTCACAGGTAGGCTGCGGGCACCGGTGAGAGAAAATCTCCATTACCTGGACGAGGAGGGATCGTGTATCTATTGACCGTGATTTACGTGCTATGATGTGGCAGGGTTTTGGCAGAGTGAACTCGACTTTTGATCGTTTGAAGTCATTCTGAGAAACAACAGGATCATGTGAGCCTGCGGAGGGGGAATGCACGGGCATATTTCAGCACGGCGTAATTCTAGCTGGTCACGGCCTATCATCTGGATGGAGTGGATGTCATCCCTGTGCGTGTACCCATTGTGTCAACGGGCCCTTTGCCACATACTTCGATGTGCCCCCTGTCTCTTCTGTCCGTCTCTCCATTACTCCATCCCATAATTACCTTCTGCACTTCACTCACTGAACTCAATCCTTCCTTTGCTTGTCTGCCAATTCCTCAGATGTTCAGAGAGAGGCATGTCATTATCCCGCTGAGACGGGCTGGCCGGAGGACTGACTGTCTGGGCTCTTCCTACAGAGCCGTCTGGTTCAGTCCGATCCAGTCGCTGTGTCTGTTTTTGTAAATACATGTAACACCCGCGTTAAAAACAACTTGTGATCTTTAATACTCTGAAGTGCATGAGTTATATTTCTGTGGTTATCTGGTATTGGAAAACCGCTGTTGCTATGTCTATCTGTTCACATGACGCCTGTGTATCCTCGGGCTGTCAGAGTTTATCTCGGCTTAGAGCGAGAATGTCTAGATAAGAGATGAGTAACCAGATAGACAGTTTGAGCGCTGAGGCTTCAGATGAGAGCAGACCTACTGGGCGAGGTCCTCGAATTCCAGCATGGAAATATCACAATTTATCCCATGGAAGGTAAGAAAAGGGAAGGACACAAACACCCTTTCAAGGAGCAAGGTAGATTTATGTTAACTATGCTTGGGACTAAAACCCACGTCATTTTTCTATCGTGATCCATGGGATTATTTGTATGGAGGTGGGGTGTGTGTGAGGGTATGAACAGGGGAGGATATTCCTCCACGCAGGGGTCTAAGATATCAAAGCCAGAAGGCTGTGGGGAGGATGGAGAGGGTTGATGCAGCGGGAGGGTTTTGGGGGTTGGTGGGGGTTGGCTTTTGTTCCAACCCCCTCCACCAGGATCCCCTGAAAAGATCACCAAGCAGGCTGATTTGTCACGGCTCCAAGCTCTGCCTTCTGATTGGTTACGGAGGGCGAGCAGATGTTGGAGCTGCAGCGGGGAGTTCGAATGATTCCAGCTCCTCGCTCCTCTCACACCGCGGGATGGTCACACAGCACCAGCAGCTTTCACACACACAACCTGCTGAAGCCGGGGGCCCACGGGGTTCACAACACACACCACTCGCTCGGGTGATTCTCAAAGACAGACTCACACTTACCACTGTTCACTTCTGCTGCCTTACATCAAATGCTTCACTCTAAACTATGTCTCCTTCTGAAAGTTATTATGGGTGTTAACTGACCGTGTATGAATCCACTTCAAGATGCTACTGGCAAACTAAAGACCTTGTCATGGGGTCATGGTTTTACTCCTAATTAAGAATAGATTACAACCTGCACATGGAGCTTTATGATCTCACTTCATTTTCTTTACAATCTAATTTATTCAATCAAATCACAACTAAAGTTTGGGCTAAAAAAATGTGTTCGGCAAAAAGACATTAAAAAGTTGAAGCTACTATTGAGCAAAGAGATTTTTAGAAAGAAAACCTGTTTTTTTAAGGGACAACAAAAATGTTTTATGTATATATATATATATATATATACATACTAAAAGAGGAAGAAATAAACAAAAATAACAGGAGTTTCAGCTTTTCACATAATGTTCAGCACAGCACTTATTCAGTGCTTGATCCCTGACAGAGTGAACTACCCAAGATAAAAGGAAAAAGATGCCTCGGGGCTAATGTTCAGACCTAACTCCTGTTTGAGTGAACTAATTAGTGTGATTAGTGTAGAGATTAAATGACGTCTGTGTGTCATTTGAACAATCCTGTTTCCGCGCTGCAGCTCTTTATCCCTATCTCTGGCTTCCCTGCTACAACAGATAGGAGTAATGCAGCCCCTGTATACATAGTGGTCTCGTGACGCATCACCAAAGCTTCATCTTGAAGAGGCAATGAGCTGGGTTCTGTAATTTGGTGCAAGAATTGTAATTGCTCTGCTTTGTATCAGCAGACTGATGCTTTTGCTGAAGAGTCTGGGTCCCATTCAGGCTCTTCCTGCCAGTTAAAGAAGCAGATATGTTATCTGGAAAAATCTGCAGGCTCCGGAGCTTAAAACAGTTCCCATACTGTCCCCCTTCTGCTTGGCCAAAGCTGCAGAGTAAATGGCCAGTTGGACTGTCTGCTGGTTTTCCTTTCTCTTCCTGACATGTGTTTTTCTGCACAATAACAAAAACACACACAAAAAATGCACATACTGACAAATGAGCGTGGCTATGATATGGTGATGTGGAACAAACTTTAATAATCATTGTTGCAAGTTGAATAAGGCCTTGTACCGTACAATACATCTCCACAAGACAGTTTTCAGCAGTTCCTAATTTCTGATAAATTAATCTACAGATGTAGTTTCCAGTTTCATCATGCTGGCATCCACATTTACAGATCTGGCAGGGGGCCATAAGGGAAAGTGTGCAAGTGAATGTGTGTACGTGTGCAAGTGAATGTGTGTACGGTTCACACACGCACAACAACAACACAAATCAGAGCATTTGGAAAGCCATGAGGGACTGTTTAAATGAAGATCTCATGAGATTTATGGGTCCATTTACAGCGGTGCATTTTCTTATAGAGAAACAAAACAGATGTAAGGCTATTGCGATACCAAATTTTTTATTGACAGTATGGCCTACAAGCTGAAAAGCTTTCAGCCTGAGTCTGGACAAGTGCCACCAAACATGAAGAGCGGCAGCGCCGTTTGGCAGGAACCTTTATCATGACTGCAGTAGGTGTGTTCATCACAAACATACAGCAACATCCCTGAGGCCCTTTGAGCTGGAGCCGACATGTTTAAGGTTGATTTATGATTATTCTTTGTTTGTCTCCAGTGTTATTTCTCTGCATGGCATATTTGCTGCTCCACTTACTCGGATCAAAATATCTGTGTGTTTCTTCCACATTATGTTGCATGGTTTTGATTTTCCTGCAGTTTCCCAACCATACGCAGACAAGCAGCTAATACCGAGTGATTTAAAGCAGGAGACGCACACAGGAAGGAATTTCTGATTGATTGAAATAATGAACTGTTCAGTTTGTCAAAGTTAAAGCCCAGGGGGGTCAAAGGGCAACGTGTCTCAAAGCACAGACAGGAGTTGTCTTATCCACTAAAAATCAGCCCGCTGTGGCTCTGTTGCGTGTGCGATTTTGCTCTCTTTGAAGCGTGGTGCTCCCGTCCACGTAGCATGGCGTGACTGGAGCCAAACAGGGTGAGGAGACCTATGAGGGGAGATGTTCTGGTTGTGGTTATCGGTGCGCTATGCTGGCATCCAGGCAGCTCAGCATGTTGGAGAGATAACAAGCCTTTAGGAGAGGGAGAGTGGGAAGGGGGGTGAGGGTGGTTGCGAGAGAGTCAGACCATCCACCTTTTAATACCATGTGACCAGGCCTCGACACAGGTTGCGGACAATTGAAGTCTGGGCCAGTAATGCACATCTGTGCCTTATTTTATTGCTGTTCAATTTTGCGTCGGTATGTGCAGAGGCCAACAAACAAAGCACAGTTCCACCTTGTTCCCATATCCCTGACCCCCCCCTCCCCCATCTGCCTTCCTCTCTCCCCCCGTGCCAACACCCATTTGGACGCACATAGGCATGCATTACAGAGAATGCAAAGGTACAGATCTTATATTGAAGTAGCATTCCAGCGTAGCCCCCACGGGGTAGATGACAGGGTTTTACTTAAAAGAAAAGAGGCATGCAGGGGGAGACTTCAAGTCTGAGGAGGATATTAGAAAAATACATTGAAAAACGTCCCCTCTGGCAATTTTTTTTTCACTTTCAGGACCAATTTTGTACCTTTCCTTCAGAGGGAAAAGCGTGTTCAGTTGAGGGGGCAGGAGGGGGGGGATGCCGTTTTTTTTTTTTTTTTTTTGTAAGTCTGAAGTGCAGAGGACGTAATGAAAACCAACTGGCAGGCCGTCACTACCTATCTATTCTGGTGCGGGAGTGCATTGACATGGAGAGGGAAAACAAGCCCTTTGCTAATCCATTCAGGCCTGCACTTCTCTTTTTCTTCCATCTTTCTCTTTCTCTCCCTCTGTTTCATTTTCAGGCATCCAACTGTTCTGCACAGTTGGTGCTTTAACAAAACAAGAGAATGACTTGAAAACTTGACGATGATGTGAGCTGATGTATAACGGTGGTGAAGTTATAGACAACATCAAGACATCTCCTGTTCACCAGTATGAATACACATGCCCCACAGAGAAATCAGTTGGGTCTTGAATTTGAATCTTTTACTATGCTATCTAAAAAAATAAATACAAAAACACATTGGTTTCCAGAAGGAAAAAATACAAATGAGCCAGGTGGGATTTTTTAGTCGAGAATTTCTGTGTGCTTTGGATCACAGAAGCAGACTGAGATGTCTGGCTGTTTGGTTGTGTCCCACCTGACTGCGGCGGTGAAAGCAGTCTTTGGATGGACTCTCAAAGTTTGCGGGGCGATAAGGCTCTGAAGAGAGCTCTTTCACATCCACACTACTTCCTAATCCACCCTGCGCCACCCAAACCACCAAGCCCAATATTAGCTTTCCTGCAGCTGGCCAGTCCAGGTAATGAATATGAACAATGTTTGTTTGCATGCATGTGTAGTGTTCCTGAGCTCAGGAAGGCATTAGCTGCTGATATTTCCCCCTGATGCAGATTTTTAAAAGCCATGAGGGAAACTGCCTATTAACACAGAGTTTTCTGTCATTGTCCGATGTTTCACTGTGGTTATTTTCTTCTGATGTATTATAAATGATTGAGAAAGAATAGAGCAGATTTCACATTGCAAAACCAAACCCTGCAAGGTTGTATGGTGGCAAATGCTTTGTTGTGACATCACAAAATTACAGGAGTTCTGATGGGCTCATTTTAAGGCTTGTTCTCTGAATACAGGTTGTGTGCATTTCTCTGTGGACTGAGGCTTTAAACCTTCAAGAAACCTAAACTAAAAACAAAAAGCCATGGAAATGTCACTTTACATAATATGTGGCCATTAAGAAGCCAGAACAAGTACAAATTCTCTCAAACAAAGTTGTCGGTAAAAGAAATCATTTCAGGGTAACATTGTTTTTTTTTCTTAAACTGATGCTCAGTGTGGATGTCAGACTGTGAACACCCCCTTCGGTAAGAATGAACATAACGAGATTTATTTGTTAGACTGATGAGAGAGACTAGCTTGTCCATTAGCAAATGCTTTGTCAAAGTCGACTAAACAAAGCCAAAACTCTATTAAGATCAGCAGCTGCTGTGGTTCACCGTGACATGTAAAGGAAAATCAACATATGCCACTGAGCCAGACGCCATGTTAAAATCTGTTAGAAAGTGGAGAAATTATGATTATGAGTCCATGAGAAAAGGTCTTTTTATGCACTCAGATGAAGCACTGTGGTGCCTATTGTAGCTGTGAAACATTTATGACCACTGCTCTGTAGTTAAACATTTGTTAACACTCCATCTAGCCTTTCCCTAATCATCAGTCATTAGTAAAGTCCAACAGGCTCCTCTCATTAACCGGCCCAGGCTGACAGGTAGAGAGAGCCTTTCATTCTCTCCACATTTATTACTGCCTACTTTAATGAGCACTTCGGACCATCACCTCCACTCTGTGATTTATAGCATTTTTAGTGGAGATCAGAGGCCCGGGCCTGTTGCGCGCCTGTGAAGCCGGCAGCCTCTCCTGACACCCCGGGCCGGCCTGGGCACTGGGGGGACACAGCTGGGCCCAACATGAGGAGAGGTGTGAACTCCCCGGGCTTAATGAGCTGGTGGAGGAGGCGGATTACAGAAGAGGTCAAAGGTGATGGGACCGGGGCTGAGGAGGCTGGTATTAATATCCATGAGCCAGATTAAAACAGAAGAGATTAACTCCATCAATGTGCCGTCCAAAAGAATTCCTAAAAATCAGGCCACTCATTCTAGGAAAAGGTGACAGGTAACCTGTGTGTGTCCACCTGTACAGTGAGGGTGTGTAATGATTCTAACAAAGCAATGGACATTATGCACAGTGAGTGTGACTGTTAATGGATTTGGGAGACCAAAAACTGAACACTCATTATCCTATCACCTCCATGTCCAAAAAGCATTAAAAAAAAGTTCCACAATAAAAGTTTAATATTTTCTCTAAACAATGACAGAGCACTGTCATTGTGCACAGCAGCCAAGTGTTTGCACTGTGGCAACAGACTCTGTTATTTCACTACTTATCTCCCAAATTCTGGACAGCTCTGCAAACAGACCAGACAGTAGCAGCCAGCCTTTAATTACATTAAATATGTGTGCAGGCACAGCCACTTAAAAAGTGGGTAGAGTTAATGCAATTTGGTGACTGTTACAGGTTTGTTATAAACTGTGAATTATTTTTATTTATAAATGGGTGGATCGTGTTGTTTTCAAAACAATATCTGAATAGGATCTAAAGGGGAGAGTGTCAACATTTGGCCCTTCTGACATAAACGAGGTCAAAAATTTTATGCAGATGGATCGGTTCATAGTAAAACATTTACTTATTGTCAGGGTTGGGAGGGTTAGCTACTTTAAAAATGTATTCCAGTACAATTACAAATTACCTGTTAAAAAATGTAATCAGTAACGTATTCTAAGTACCCCAAAATTAAAGTAGCCTAATGTAACTGATTACTTTTAGTTACTTTTGGATTACTTTAATACCAAACATATGCAAATTAACGCAGCCATCACGCTTCAATTCACGATGACCATAGATGTATTATACATCCATAGACCGTCAAAATACATCCATGCCATAGACAGATTGCTCAGGAAACAGGAAATGAAACGCACCGAGCATCCGGTAATTTTCAAAGTAAAACACAATGGAGGGGAGGGTAGCTTATCACAGTTTATCACGCAAGAAAGTCACAACAAACAGGTTTTGCCCAATGGTTTGCACTTTGCACAGATAAGCTAAGTCTTATTTTGTGCAACACCTTCTCATCACAATCCACGCCATCTAGAAGCCAACACAGATCAGCTGTTATTAAAACCCAACTCATTCTGATATTAATCCACACTCAAACCGAAGCAACAATAATGTGAACTGTACTCAACAAGCTAGCCTATTATTAAGAGGTTTACAACAGTGACAGACATGCTGCGCAGTGTATGTGTGTGCGTGTGTGTGCGCGCGTGCGTGTGTAAGAAAGAGAGGGGGAGAGAGAAAGTAGGTAAAAGCTGCTAGCTGTTAGCTGACCGTGCTACCGTGGCTCAGACGTCGGTCTCGTCAGGTAAAAGCTGCCGTTTATTCCTCAAATGAACGTTGTTCTCCGGTACAGTTATCCATGCTGTGAATTAGCCGCTAAACTGCTGGACGATTCACGAAAGCAACGTAAACGTACGTGCCGCTCACAATCAGTAGAGTTTCGTAATGAGGCAGCATAGTCAGAGCAATAGATTAAAACATCATGTTATATCTATCGCTCTGAGCATAGTGTGCGTAGCCAGAGGCAGGAGCTCCGTCTGTGATCGCCTCTGAAATAAAACTAGACGGCGAGTGGCTTCTACGGCCGCTCTACAGCCCGTGGTTGATTTTAAAAATGTGAAGTAATCAGATAAGTAATCTCCGTTTTTGTCAAATGTATCTGTAATCTGATTACAGGTTTTTTTTTCTGTAACTGTAACGGACTACAGTTAGCCTACCTTTTTTTGTATCCTGATTACGTAACGCCGTTACGTGTATTCCGTTACTCCTACACAGCGGTTACACCCCGCCTTTCCGAAGCCCCGCCTTTCCGACAATAGACTTCCATTCGTCGTAATAGCGGGGTTTTCTTTTTTTTCTAAAGACACCGCTATTTCGAAAAGGCTACTGACATAAAGACCTAACGTTCATTCTGCTTCTAGCCTGTCTAGCCTCCACCTGATCTTTTTACTAAATTTAACCAACTCCTTTCTTCATTGCCTAAGCCCAACCAAAGCATCTCCCTCAGTCAGCTGTCAGCACGAGCGGAGGCTGTCGGAACAGCGGTGTTTCGGAACAGCGGGGTGTCGAAGTGGAGGTGCGTCGGAATGGAGAGCTGTCCCCCTACACAGCCCCCAGCCAGCGCTGCTAGTTCAATCAAACCACTGCGACTGCCACAATTGTTACATTTCATCAAAGAGACCAGCGTTAATCTCCTAAAAAGAATGTAACCAAATATCTAAACATCTAAAAACCTATGGATAGCAGACAAGCTCTCCAGCCGGTTAGTGTCTCTGTGACGAGCCGTTGATCTGCTCCACAGGTGGAGGCTCAACCGTGGAGCTTCACTTCTCTTCTCCGAAAAACATCGGAGCAAACGTCTAAACAGCCATCATTTGGATAAACCGACCGCACTTTGGGGGATCTAAACATTTACTTTCTCTCATGAAAAGATATCAAAACTTAACAAAGTGATATAACAGCGCTACAGTGAGAAATAAAACAGCTGCCGGTTGCTGCAAGGTGCATTCTGGGAAACTTGTCATACCCCTCGGTTTGAAGTGTGCCTCTGAAAAATCTCTATTTGAAGGTCCAGATAGCCGTACCACTTCCCCCTAACCCTCGTCTGAACCGGAATTGGGACACCCCTACCACTTCACGTGAAGGGGTAGGGCCAAGGGCTATAGGGCTAGGGGAGAATTGGAATTCACCCTAAAAGTGAATGGATGAGCAGGAGCCAGGACCCCTGAGTTTGTTTTGACTTGTTTTGACAGTCACGTTGTGGAGAATGATTCTTAGAGAGGTCAGGTTCATGTTAGCCACGCTCTTCTGCTGCCCTGACCCGCTGACTACATCTACCCATGAGCACCTGGGGTGAGATGAGTCATATATCGAACCATCTTGAGAATGATGAAGAAGAAATTAGATGCTCACTGACTTGGTGGTCCACTGTTTTGCATCACTTGATAATGTGATTGCTTCTTGTTTATAATTCCTATTATGTAAAACAACAACAAAAACAACAACAACGAGGCCCAAAAGAATCACATAACATTGCTGAACATTTAACCAGAGGAAGCTCTGTTACAATCAGCCAAAAGCCATTGAATGACGTATCTGCAGCAATAGGAACAATATTTGATCTTTCCAGTTTCCCTATGTGGACACACTGAATTTAACTTCTCCATCTGACTTCACCCCATTTCATTTTGAGTGCACAACTCTGCAGTGACCTTAGTCCGTGGGGGCACGGAGGCAGAACACGGGAGGAAGTCCAGTGAACTCATGCTGGGCCGGGACATTAACTGTGGGAGCACACAGGCCATGAAATATATGCCTCTTTAGAGAGAGCTTTTTATCCGCCTTTAACAGGGCTGTAAACTTGTCTTTCAGTGCCCTGATCAGGAGACCACAGGCGCAGTGACACCAGCCGCATCACTCCCACCACACCTCATCTCTTCCCGTATCTGTCCACACCGCCGCAAGAAACGGGATACAGGAAGTAGACATAGATTCAACTTTGGGGTCAAGGGGACTTTTGTCCAGCAAGCCTAATTTGAAACAGGAGCCTTTTCAGACAGCTCTATCTGGCTCCCACTTGTACTGTCTTTCCAGCTGTCCCCTGGGAGCGGCGATTTATGGAGCAGAGAAGGGAGCACAGCCTGTGGAATGGAGCAGATTGTTCACGGATCTAGCTTGTCTCTGGCATAAAGGGGAGAAGAAGGAGGCGACAGGCAGAGCTGGGTGAGATACCATGAGTTAAAGGGTTGGGAAAAAACAGATCATTATGAAGACATCAGTGTCTTCACTTCACATCTGCCTGAGATTCCCCCACAGCCCATCCTGTTCCGGGAGAGAGTCACTCCTCTGGGGTTTGATTAAACCCAACAAATCTCTTGTGTGTTATCACTGATTAGATAACAGTAATCATCATCACTTTGTGGTAGGAGAGACAAAACATGCATCCAAGTGGATATACATAGAAAAACAAACACAAAGATTCAGCGTTATTGCAGCGGCTCTATTTTAAAATACACACTTTTATTATGAAATGACCAAAACAGGAAGTACTGCCTGTCAGCTCCGTAAGCTTCACGCACAAAGACTGAGAAGCACCTGTAGCAGAAATGTAACTTTGCTAGTTCGTTTTAGTTTTTTTCACGACAAAGACTGAAGAAAGGCTCATGTTTGTTATGTTTATTGGACTGTGAAGGTTGCCTCTGAGGAATATCCCAGATAACTCTGCTGTTGGTTGAGAAGTAGGCTAAGGTATTACCCTAACCTACTGTACAGTCCTTATGTATGCTATTTTTTTTATTTTGTCTGCTTGCACTTTCAGTTCTACGGCGTTAGTAAAACATCAGTGAAAGGAACTGGAATCTCTCATCCAATCAACGGGTGCTATATATAGGGAAATGTAAGTAGTCATGTACAGTGCATCAGCACACAAACATGCACACATGCTTTCTTTGTTTACTCTTGGTACATTTTCCTGTGGCTCCACTGTGATTATCTGGTGATATCCTGCAGCGATTGTGCGCCTGGCCCCTGCTGAGGGCTGCGAGGCTCCACATCTGAAAAAGCGGAAGAGAGATAGATGGTATCTCCCTGGATGGTGTGTTTGACCAGTGCGACGCACAAACAAAAGTGATGCTTCTCCTGGGCCAAGGCACCGTGCTGGTTGTGTCGGGCTACACAAGCAAATATGAGGGCTGCTGATGCTCTATCACAGCCCTGACATCCCTCTGCCTCCATTCTGACTCTCCCTGCATTTCTGCTCAGATTCATGAAAACAAACAAGCTTGAAGCATGATGGCACAAACACCAAACCACACTGATACCACAGCACTCTGTTTGAGGATTTTTTTTTTTTAGGACTGAGCGGGAATGCCAGTAACCTTCAAAGGCCGTAATGAGATAAGTTTAAGCATCCAAACATTTTGAGCATGTGCTTTCCTCAAGGTTGACAAATGTGCTCTGCAAAAGCTGCGTTCAGGAATGCACGCTGACAGCTTCATGGCCCCCGTCTAAAACAGAGCCAGCATGACGGATGGTGTCCTCCTTGACAATGCCAGCTGGTAGATGTTTGTGTAATGACATCTATATGTGTAGCTTATATATATCTTTTGCCTTGCATGAAGGCTATATACATGAGATGATGGTCCCTGGATCACTGATTGTGAAAGTCAAACGTTCATTTTTTGTTCATTTATTTATTCACGGTGTTGGATTGAAGATGAATCCATGAGTCTGAGGGGAAAGCATCAACTTTTGAACTCTTTCTGAGTGTCAGTACAGATACATGCACAGGACAAACCAAACAAACTATATTGAAAATGATTGCAAAAATGATGTAGCTGTAGCTGTAGGGATCAGTGCCCGGTGCGATGGCCCATGGCCCTAATAATAAACGTTATTTGTATAGCACATTTCATACAATTATTGTGACTCAAAGTGCTTCACAGTAAAATAAAGAACATTAAAAGAATGAATATTTTAAAAGAGACATGGCAAGAAAAGAAAATAGATAAAGCAACAATAAAAGAAAGAAAATATTATTTTGCCCTAACATTAGTATATAGAGCATTTATGAAAGTCGCTGACCTATAATTGTCTACTATACTCTCTGAGATTCCAGCTAGGACTTTTGTCCCCAGCTAATTAGATACTAGTTAAAGGCTAGGGTGAATATACATAAGGTGAGATATTTCTTGAGTTGGCTTCCCCAGTATCTAAAGGTAGTCCAGAGCTTAGAGGCATAGGTAACAAAAGCCACATCCCCAAATTTCCTTCTCAGCAAAATTAACTCAGCAAAGCACAGAGACCAAATCTTTGGCAGCAGCACAATGAATGATGTACCACTCAGATCATAATCGTACCCTGAGTCCTTGCACTGTGATGGCAGACAGAGGAGAACCAAAGGCACAGCTAACATAACAAAACAAAGAGGAGAGCTGATTGAAAAGTCAGTATAGAAGTTACTTGGCAGAGAAAGAAAAACAACAAAAAAACATGCTGAATGTGGGATCAGTTTGTGTGCGTGTGTGTGTGTGGAGGTTATATGACCAGACGGGGTGCGAGTGAAAGAGAGTGTGGTGACCTGTAACAGCTCCGTGACTCCAGTCTGGGGCTTTAAAATCCACACGCCCGGGTCCTGGATTGAACCCACTGCAGACCTCACTTCAGTATAGACAAGGCAGCCCCAATGGGAAACTGATTGTTTATTTAACTACTGTTTTATGGAATACCTAGTGACAGGAAGTCCTTAAAACAGCAGCAGTTACTATTTATATAGTCCCTTTTCGGAGTAAACACACTTGCTCACCCCTCCTCCCTCCAGCAGACACCCTGCCGTTGAGGAATGCTTCCATTCACAAGCTGGTGGCCATCTTGGAAGCTTGCCTCTCACTTCCTGTTTCCATGGCTACACTCCAGTGCTACGGGAGATGATAAGCACTCACAGTCTCCGGTCCTAATCCTCTTCATCGAGCTCATTTTCTACATCACTTCATGCCATTCGGAATGAGCTGGAAAAGCCAGTTAGCTGCAACAAGCGTCACATTTTTACGCACATAATCCCCTGATCCACAGACAGAAGCAAATACACACAAAAGAGAGGAAATGCTGATACATTTTGTTTTATTATATATTTTTCCCCTACACAACAGCTGGAAAACATTCAGTCTGGAGCTGCACCGGTTTGAATGCAGATTTGGACTTATATGAAAGTTGAGGTTGTGCAGGAGTTGGACACATGTTTGTGTGTAGCTGTGGGGCAGCTGTATTCTGATCTGCTCCTCCAGCGTTGCGCCATAAATCACAAGGTCACCATGAGCCTGTGGGACCAGAGGAAACATCAGTGTTAAACAGGAATGATATTTCACTTCAGCCTCTTCCTGCTCCAGCTATTCCCCAGATACCAACTACAACCAACTCCTGAATGCTTTATCATGACAGCCTCACGTCACTGCTGGTTTGGATGTTGGGGATGAGACCGGAACAACACGTCCATACGATTTGGAAATCACTTATAAATTATTTTGGAGATCAGTGGACGTGATATAGGATAGGAGTGGGGAATAGCGCAGGAGTCTATATGGCTTAACTTCAAGATTGCAGTTAAAAACAAGGACTGTTAAGAATAGTATTCGAGAGGAAATAAAATTTAAAAAAAGATAGTTACAAAATAAAAGTTGCAGGGTTTTGCAGTTGATCTTTGTGCAGTAATCATTCATTTTACATTTCACGGACTATCATCGATCCCTGGATCCATTCAGCTGCAACGATTTCTTTCTTTCTGTCTTTCTAGCTGTGGAATAATTTTCTCAGAGCAGCAACTTGCCTTTTTGTTCCCTTTTGTTCATTTTTTTTTCTTCTTTTAAATCTGTTTCTGTCGTTTTTCAGCAGATACAATAAGAGACACACTCGTTCAAGTTTGAGTTGGCCCTCTCCTTGTAAGCAGGTAAAGCAGTAGCTGTGTTTCACTGTGAATCCACCTGTGTATATTGTTGAGTTGTGGACAACTCAGGCAAAAATAGTGACAGTGTGAAGACTGGAGTTTAGACAGTTTTATGCACCATACAGTTCTCGCATCAGATGGGGGAAAGCTTTAAAGATGACCAGAGGATGTGCAGGGTCACTGCGGTGTCAGGAGAGAGACACTCAGGATTGTTGTACATGGTGAAGCCTGGGGAGATGTGAGAATAAGTGAGATGTTACAGACTGATGAAATTCCCAGAGAGGCCACGATGTATAATGTGATCCCACCACTGTGATGCAGAAACCAGATGGGGATGAGTGCCTTCAAATTTCTCTTTCTTTCTTTTACACATCCATGAACACACACACACACACACATACCCGAACGTATAGAAAGACAAATTGTACGTGCACACACACATGCACACACACACATTGCAAACACCTGTCTAAGTCATGAGATACAACCCCCCGAGGGGAAATCCATTTAGTCTGTGTTGTAAAATATTGTGATTTTTCTCACTCTCGTATATATTTCTTCGCCTGCACAAAGTTTTCCTTGTGTTATAAAAACATATAAAAAGTCGCCAATAAATGTCTCTGTCTCCTAGGAAGAAAAGGTTTTTGTTTTTTTTGAAACAGTTCTTTATTAATTGTCCTACTTCTTGCCAAAGCATCCTATACACAAAAAGAGAACAAGTGCCTTTTCAGGGCATTGAAATTTCACCAACAACATCTGCTTTGAGTAAAGGATGTAAATGCAGTTGTCACGTTTAAAAGCCTAACAATGACGCTCTCTGGTATTTAGTCCTGCTTGGCCAATCCACAAACAGAGGGATGGTACTCCTGTTATCTGGAAGTGCCTTTTAATAGCATTGGGAGTCAGGCGTTCCTCTGGCTCCAGCTGACAGAGTCAACACAACCCCGGGCTGCTTTGCAGGTCATAAACACTCTGTTGACAGTGGTCGGGGGCTTATTATCCTCACAGCAATGCACAGCAAGCTGAGTGTAGCAAACAGTCACTGCTTGTGGATTTAGATCAAAAAGCCCCCGTTCAGAGCTCTCGTGCCATTTGAAACCCAATCGGGGTGTCAAAAGAGGGAAAATCAGTATAATATAAACTGCCAGTGTTTTGCACGAGTACCAACAGGTGTGTTGTAATCTATTGATAGTTTAATCGGGGCAGATATGACGAAGGAGGTAGGCCTCCTATCAGTTAAATGTGGGCCAGAGGTCACTGTGCTTTGTGTGCGCACTGTTTCTGCTGCCTCTGCTCTCGGTCAGCGGCTTTCTGAAGCTGCTGTGGCTCAACAGTGTGGAGCTGGCAGCTCCGCACAGATAAGTGAGTATATACCCCAGGGGGCCAGAGACAGCCAAACCCTGAGTGGATGAGAAGTGTCTGTGCTGTCAGCTTTGGTTCCCAGCGTGGCCTCTCCTCTCCTCGGCCGTCCCTCCCGCCCCCACCGAACCCCTCCCTGGCCCTTTGTGTGTGGACCCTGCTCCCTGTGGACTCGCCGCTCTCTGGCCTTTCACATGCGACTGTGTCCAATCACCCTGCTCACCCCCCTCTGAACCCAGAGCCTCTGTCTCCATCTCCAACCAGCTCCTGACCCTGAGAGAGAGAGAGATGGGGAAAGAGAGAGAAAATTAAATCAATCACTTGTAATCAGAAGGATGAGAGGAAAAGTGGCGAGCATTGTCTAATAAAGCATCATCTATACAAAGATGAAATTTTACAACTCAGGCGTTTATTTGGTTTTACAAACAAACAGTTTATGAAAAAATACTCCTGTGACAGCAGGCCTCTGATGTACAAACAATATTATACTAATGACACTTTTCTTTAAAAGGGCTTTTCAACATTGTTGTGGCTTGACCCCCTCGGGCCTGTCAAGTGCCACATGATGTTGCCTCCTGTGTTTTTATCTGTGCTGTTCCTTTGTAACATGCACTGTACTTTCTATTTTATTGCATATTGTTATTTACTGTATTATGGTTTTTATGTACGCTGTGAAGCACTCTTACTTACTTACTTATTTACATTAAAGTAAAAAAAAAAGGTTTGCCATATGTTGGTTTCTGAGGTCAGACTGTCTACTGCAGATGTTGTCCTGCAGGTTGAAAAGAGCTATGAACAGATTTTTTAAAAAGCTGGAAAACATAAGGCCTCTATCTACGATTGATTAGAAACCTGTGCTGAAAAGTGACTTAACAGAAAGTGGAGAAAAGCCAAGTAGATAAAACATACTTCTCAGTGACAGAAAACTGGCACGGTTAAGTTAAAAGAAAAACAGGACAGTCCAGCTCCTGTCAGTGATTACAGAGTCGAGGCATCCGTCCTTCATCAGCCTTGTCTCCTCCTCCTCCATGTTGTTTTCCTTCTCCTCCTGTGTCAGAGGTTTGCTGGTTTGTTGGCTTTGGCCCTGCATGAGCGCCTGAAGGCCCTCACTGGGTCGACTCAGCCTCGGGAGGATTGGCTCACACCTTCCATAGAAGTCAGCTGTCAGATGCTGAGCTGCACCTGCTGTCTGAGGCAGGGTGGGCCCGCCGCTGCCGCCGCCGCCGCCACCACCCCGCCAACACTGGAGCACATAATTACTGCCTCAAAGATGATTATGCTGTTTACTCATGCCCATACGCACAACAGATGACTGTTTCTCACTTGCAGCTCCCTCTCTCTCCCCCCCGCCTCTCTGTGAAGGCATTTCACCTAGTGATGAGGAAACGGCTGCAGCCAACCAACATTCAGACTATCCAACCAGCAGGTCCAATGCCAGAAATGACCCGTAGCTATTAGCTGTTCAAACAACCCCCTCCCACATAACTTTAATTCAATTCAATGGGCCCAGTGAGAGCTGGTTTAATCTACAAGGAACAGTGTATCCCACTGGAAAATAAAGAAACCTGCCTTTATGGCCAGTGTTTGTGCAGCAGATGAAACTGTCACAGAGGTTAACTCACTCACTCAGTCAAACTTCAGGTAGAAACAATGTTGAGTGTGCAGCTTATATTATATCATATAAAAAAATCTTCAACACAAAGCTAAATCTGACAGAAACGATCCTGACACGAATCATTTGTCCTCATGTCAACGCTGGTGTCATCTCTGAAGTTTACAGTGTTATTTCTTATGATAACCACCTGACTGCATGACACAACAGTTTACAGCTCACAGATTTATTCTTCTGTGTTCATACAAAGCTACAATAAATCACACATGTAGCCTACATGAGAAAATACACCCAGAGGCCCTAGAGGTGAGGTGGATTTTAAAAATCTTTATTAAAAAACTTCTTAGGTTATCTGTCTGTCATGAGTGAATGAGCGCACACGCTACACTATCCCATTCGGGATAGTTCTTTGTAGGTCCATAAATATATCAAACAAAATCTAAATAAAAAAAACAAAATTATTGGAATATATATTTTTTTAGAGTTAATAATTAAACGTGGTTTAAGGTCGTACTACTGTGTAAATGTTTAGGGGGAAAAAATGCTACTAGGTTTCTGGTGAAATCACACAGGTAAGAACACAGAGGAAAGAGGAGGAAGTTTTTTTTTTTTTTTTTTCCTTGATTGTAAAACTTGTTAATGCACAGTCTATATGGGTAACACCCCCCCACCCATCTACACACCCCTCTCTCCGTCGCTCCCTCCCCTCTCCAGGAGCCGTATTGAGCTGTGGGGTTGGGACATTCCTGGTTTGACGACCAGCCTCGCCGCTGCCATGATTTGCTGAGCAATTCGACACTGGCTTCAAAGATGCGAGAGTAGAGAGAGAGAGAGAGAGAGCGAGGAAGGCAGCGGCAGAGACGGAGACCGTCAATTTACAATAACGGAGACACAGTGTGCGTGCGTCGGTGCGTGAGTGAGTGTGTGTTCGTGTGTCTCTGAATGCACCGAGCTGGGACTTATCGCCTTTATCTCAACACATGGACTCCAAAGTTCCCCGGAGAAACCTGTACGCCACCTTCACTCGAGTTTAGACCTGGGGAGTTAGTCGCACCTTGGCCCCCGAAGACTGCGCTGCTCCGCGGGTCTGAAAAGTCTGTTTTCCACGCTCCACCTCCGGCTGTTTTCATGTTTCACCCGTCGTCTCACACTTTCAGCCCGTGTCTAATGGAGGGCCCCGTACGGATTTGCCACCAGAAGAATGCGTCTTGCTGCTAACCCACCCGACGGCTCGCAGCTTTTGCCCTCCTGCAAGAGAGGTAAGGAAGGGGAGTCCCGGGCCGGCTGACTGCCTGCCTGCCTGGCTGCCTGGGAGAGGGGCTGGGGGCGGAGGCTTCGGTGTGCGCACCAGCTAGGCCAGCGGGGCTCGTCTGGAAATAACAAAAGAAAACGTGGCGTTGAAATAGAGAGTTGTTAAAAAAAAAAAAAAAATCAGTTTATGAAACATCAGCGAGCTTTTCCCTCAACTTTATACAGTGGTGAGAGCGGGGAGCGCTCAGCACGGGCGGCTGGAGCGGAGCGTACGCGCCGGCAGTCTGGGGAAACGGGGGCGCCCGTGTACGGAAATTAATATTATAGCCGATGTGTACACCATGAATGAAGCGTTCTCATTAAAGACGCAGTCTACTCTTACTGTAAACTAGTTTTACACGGTACGTTTGCTCCGTTTGACCTCATTATAATGTCAACACTAAAGTTAATATGAGGAGTCAAAATCAGTTGTTTTACAGTTTGGGTTTAGTTGACTTCGGGCTTCTTCTTTGTTGGATTATAATCTGCAGGGAAAAAAAGGGGAAATCCTCGCAGCAGTCTGAGCAGCTTTGTGTTTGAGTAAAATAAAAACTCATCCCAAACAGCATCATTATCCAGCAGTTTGTCTTGTGTCTGTCTGCATGGGGTGACACAGCTCGGCTCTGTTGTCCTGAGAGCTCAAGAAAAATGCCTAAATATTTGTTTGGTAAACAGCGACACTTCACTCCAACATCCCATCTGAAAACAGATGGCCTGAGGCCTCGTTTTTTCCAACTCAGAAACATGAAAGAACATTTTTAGAAATGGAAAATCTGTCCCTCGGTTGACACATTGGTGCCACAGTCACTAAAAGGTGTAAATGGACTTGAGCTTGTCAAACATTACTTTGTTATAAAGTTGTACTTTTTTCAATTTTTATTATGGCTCCACTTGAGGAGCCAACTTTCTGCCACAGTGACCGCTGTGGCAGAAACATGGTGGCTTCGACTAATATTTGAGGGAGATTTTTCTCTGTCTCTCTTTCTAAAGACAGAGTCGTTATTGTTTTAGATAAATCCCCCGAGGGTGTCATAAATGTTGGTTTGGTAAATCCATGTTAGTGCAGCTCTGAAGTTTGGAAAGTGCACAAATCACTGTGCAAAGCAAACAAAAGCAACTGTACCTGCCTGTGTATGAATGAAGGAGTTATTATTTACTCACCGAGAACGTAACCTTGAGTAATTTTTGATTTGGCATAATTGTTTTGGTGCCTTACTTAAATTAAAAACAAACACAAAAACACAAGAAAGAAGTCAAGTTTAAAAAGTCAGTCGACAGAAAAGAAGCTGAATATATGGAGATTATCAAACAGCTTTTTTTCACCCTGTTGGTTCAGTTTCACGTGTTTCCTCTCGATGTGGAAAATATCCTCAGAGCAAGAAAAAGGTTTGATTTGAAACACAAAGTGGTTGCTAACAGCTCAGGCCCGAGTGTGCAGTCGTGTGCATGAGATTACTCTGCTCAGGTCTGGTTGGGTTGTGATCTGCTCCGCTGCATTTCAGGAACTTTGAGGATGACACTTTAAAACCTTTATGAATGGATTTTAATTTCTGTGGAATACAAATAAATCTAGTTAACACTGATAATTTGCTAATCACACCGAAACAACGCAGCCATAATCGTAAGATACAACATAAATGCTGAGGATTGTATGAGGAGTTTCAGGTGTTGTCATCTAGTATAGTTTTTATACTGTAGGCCTATAGTATGGATGTGGAGAGTCATTTCCTCCGTGTGCTCTTCACCCCTATCATCAGAACTTCACAGCGACTTTTGTTACATAGGGGCGACTCTCAGAAAACTGAACACTTAAGAGTTATTGAGAACAAAGTCCTAGATCCCTCTCGAATGCATGACATCCAGTCAGGGGGACACACATGGCTGCTCGCAGATAAAACACTTTCAAGTTCAAACAGTTGCTCATGCATTGTTGCGTCCATGGGGGACAAGAAGACACTTCCGATGGCTTTCAAATCCTTTCAGTGCTCCCCAATATTGGGTGAGCTTTTGACAGGGGGCAGAGAGAGATTTGGTCTTTGTGTTCAAGCTTGGGCGCTGACGGGCGTTCACTTTAAAGGACATTTCCTCCCTCAGGTTTTGGGGCTGAGTCTGCTCGAGTTTTCCTTTTTTAGTTAAGGTGTTGTAGAGTTTTCCTGTGGTCACTTTCCCTCAGCCTGCCTAGTTTTAACTTTATTTACTCCACGATTTCCTCCGGTACCTTTCTGCCTCGCTGTAACCACAGAGTGTCCAGTGGCCTCACTGTGTACCGGTCAGTCTGTGGAGAAACTGCTCTCGCTGCCTCTTCATCACTGGTTTCTATTGGAAGACTTTATTACACTTTTATTTTGAAAGACTGACAAATTTGTTTTCTACAGATATGATATAAAAATGCCTTTTCTGTCAGATGCTTGAGATATTTATCATCATCATGCAATCTATATTAATCATTTTTTAGAATGAAAACAAAAACATGACTCTTTAGTGACAAAACAATCCCGTGAATCCAAGCTACATCACTAACGTCTGCTTTAACATTAAGATACATGGTGTATTTTTACTGCAACTGCCCATGTTGTTAATGTGTGGGGTTTTCCCCACAGTAACTATGTATTGGGGCCATGATTGAATCAGACAACAACAGTCTCCGAATCTTTTTTGTTGTTGTTGTGTTGTGTTTTCTCAGTGCGTTTTTTGTGACTTGTAGGGAAATTAATAAACCATTAGTGGCCCGGCTCTTATCAGACTGAGCCGAACAAAGCACAACTGCCATTAAGCGAGTTCGAATAATGTCTGAGCCATTAGCGTGCTCGCTAATGATAAACACATGTTGCTGTAGGAGAACTATGTTAAGTGGGCAATTTGAATGTAAGCATGTGTAATGATACCAGCCCCTGCTCTCATAATGGCTCTCCTGATTTCTCTGATGGAGTATTATAATCACACAGCCGCATGTGCTCCAACGAGGACAAATGATCGTAGAGTGAAGGTAAAACCAGGAAGTGAGGCCGTCGGCAATTAGTCCTTTAGCTGAACATCAGACAATTAACTAACACCGAGGCTGAGACGTGTGCCATAATAAACAATTGCTGGTCAGACATGAGCATTTGCTACTTTTTTCTGTATTTTATTTAATTGTTAATTATAAATCTTCAGGGTCTGAACAGTGTGTTTGTTTTAACCTGTCACTGTGAACTCAGAAAAGACTAAACAGTTCATCCGTCTATTGAAAGATTTGGCCAGATGGAAACGTCAGTTGCAGTCCTGCTTCTAGCAAGTGTCAGAGGTGGATAAGTGGATGATGTCTATGTGAGGTGAGTGTGGTGGGAGAGGGTGTGTCCACATGGGTGACTGAAGTATATTTCGGGCACCTCCCACATTCTCCCGCTTTCTAGGCTGGACAGATTTGAGGCCAGGCTGTAAACCTCAGCCCTGGCCTTAAGCAAATGGAAGTGAATATGAAAACCTAAATCACAGTGCGGTTTGGTTGTTTATTTGGTTTCGCGCTGTGATCTGTCATATTATTGCTCCAAAAGATCAACCTCTGGCCGAGAGAAATGTTTGGAGAGTCATAAAAGAGGATAAAATTTCTGGATTTCAAGCAGCCACGTTATTTTTCATCCTCCTCCCAATAGTTTGACCGCTGGAATTAAGTCTCACTCATTTCTCTAGATCTCAGATGGCTAATCTTTTCTAGCCTCTTATAATAAAGTGGAAGTTGGTGTATTGTATCGTTGACACTTAGCCCTCCAAGTAACCATTCCCAAACTACAACCTGGCTTGTTTTTTATTCTTGATACACTCCCTCTTTTACTCTCATTGCTCAGAGATTAAGTCATACTGCAGCGTTTTCTAACTCTGGCCTTTTACCCCTTGAGCTTCAACTCCCATTCATTAAGGCCAGACACATAGCTCAGGCACCATTAGATGGACAGAGGGGAGTTTTGGGCAGCTCGCCAAACGGCCCCCATGTTCTAGGAGCCCGGGGAGGGGGGTGCTGATTGACAACACCCAGCAGCCACGGGCAGGGGGTCGATGGGAAAGATGGGCAGGTCAGAGACAGAATTTGAGTTCTTGCGACTGCTGAGTTTGGTGAGTGCACCCTGCAGCTGCAGTGCGAACAAAAGATATTTTTTAACTTTTCACCCTTGGTTTCCCCTTCCTAAATTTATTCTAGGGACAAGCTGTGAGTGGAAATTGGATAGATTGAAGCTGTGTTGAAGTAGCTATGAAGGCAAATGCAGTAGCCGAAGGTGTCACTGGTGTTTACACGGAGCTGTCACTAGCAGCACTTCTTATCTTCTCTGAGCTCACGTTGACGTTACTTTAACTACACAACACATACGTCTCTCTGTGGGACCCCCACCCCCACCCCTCTCTTCCTTCTTGTCCCCCCTGACTCTGACAGATGATCCAAACAGCCCAGCACTGACTCGCTTTTCCTATATTACTCCAGGAGGTTACAGATAGGCTGCGTGCTTCCTCCGGCACAACTCCTCGGAAATGTCAAAGGTGAGCCGACTGTGTAGCTCCGCGTTGTATACACCTGCTTTCAACAGATGGTCGTGTTGAGTTTCTGAAAAATTCAGAACCTTGAAGGACCTGAAACTGGATAATGACTTTCGGGAGATTTGAGAAATAAAATGAGAAACATCGGGGCGTAATTGTTAAGACAAACAAACAGTTTTTGGAGCAGCAGAAACAGATGTTCCAGCCAGCCACTGAAATGCGGCGGGACAGAGCCGTACGGGCTGGAGATGGGCAGGGGCGAGGAGGTCTGCTTCTTCTCTGGAGATGGTTTGTTTTTTGTTCATGTAACTGAAATGCAGCCTTCGACTAAATATATGTCTGTGTTCTTAATATGATAAGGGAATGTAAACCAGCACCGCACACGCACACTTGCGGCGCTTTAAGGGAAAACACACTGTCCAGGCAGCTGCAGATAATGAAAATACCTCTGCAGCTGAGATTGTTTGACACATTACACATGATTATTCTCTGAAACTTTCAGACTGATGGAAAGACCAAAAAAACTATGACACACTGCAAAATTGGTCCTGGGCCACTTTGAAGCAAACTGCAAGTCCTTTTTACCCTCCTCTTCTGGCTTGGAGTGTGTTACGCTCTCTAGATGCCTTTTTATTATACGCTCATAATCATCGGAGGGCGCACTAGCTGTAATATATGTGCCTTAAACATGATGCAGAACACCACATGTATGGTAGGGAACAAAAAGTTCCCCAGGAGGTTTTAACGTGGCACTGTGAGCACACAGCGCTCGTTTCTCTCTATTTTCCTTATAATTGTCAAGCAAACGCACGATGAGACCCATTGTTCCACAGCTCTTATTGTCTCCCGTAGTTTTTTCCTTTTAATGACTCCGCCGGCCTCGGGGAAGATTTCAGCTAGTGAACTTATGAACTGGACCCTTACTGACGGCTCACACAGCACAAATATTTCAGAACATGTGAGGGGATTTTTTTTTTTTTTTTTGCATCCTCAGCGTCTTCCTGTTTGCAAGATTCATTTCTTTTTCCCTTCCTGCGACTGACCCTACTAAATATGCCTGACTTAGTCCGTCGCCTCGGCGCGGGCCCCAAGAGTTAAGAGTCTTTTCTTCTTGAAACTCGGAGCAACCACAGCTTTCTATTTCAAATGTTGAACCAATAAGTCACATCTGACATGGGTTTTTTTTAATTTTTTTTTTTTTTAGAATGTGTGCGCTGTTGAAAAGCCAGCGCAGGGATCAGCAAGACTATATTAAGGCAAAACTAGTGGCTGGCACTCCCCTCTGCCTGACAAACAGGCTACTTGTTTGAAGGGCTGTTTTTCTCCCAGATCAGTGTGAGGTAGTGTGGGTGCTGCTGCTGCTGCTGCCGCTGCCTCCAAACTTGTGGTTATGGGTGCCGTTTTAGGCCGTCCCTCCTTCAACATGTGGCCCCTTAAGGAGCAATGGAGCCCCTTATTAAAAAAAGAAAAAAGAAAAAAAAAGATATTCAAAGTGAGCGGAGGATTTCAGGACGTGCAACCAGTCTGGCCTTTTGCATTGTTCTGAGAGTCTGGAGATGGAGCAGATACTCAGCTGTGTATATTCTGCCTCAGTGACAGATGTAGCTGCTTTTCTGATGCCTTGACTGTCAGTAATGAAGTCACTGTCATCCATCTGCAGTGCTCTCACACAGTAGCCAAGAAAACACAAAGCTGCACAAAGGTTGCAGTTGAATTAGCATACACCACAGTTTCTATACTATTGCTGTGTTTTGCTTTTGTCACGAGGTCATGTTTTTCTTGGCGCCATCCCAGCACTACGTCATCTGCCAAAAGCTCTTCTCACCTCCAGCACCGCTGCGTTGAGCCCAGCGCCCGGACCCTAAACATGTCGGAGAGGTTTTATGATTTGACCGCCAGCCAGAAGTGGAAAAACTCAGATGATGTGTGTGTGTGCATGTGTGTGTGTGTGCTCGTGTATCGCCACAAGTTTGTTTTGCGATCACTTGATTGCCGCACAACAAGCGTGGAGTGTTACAAGGCGAGACGGATAAACATTTAGACAAACTAAATAAAGCGTTTACACACTCCGACACTCCGTTTGAGACTGCATATTTATCTTTGGATCCTCAGGCTTGTACATACAAGACAGCTGGTTTGTGTGTTTGGGTTTTTGCAAGAGATTTACAGAATTGGTGAAGAAGACTAATTATATTTTAACATTTTTTACATATGTTTGTTTTTGTTCTGCTGGCTAGCTGTGGAGCTAAGGCTTTTGCAGGCTGCCTGTCCCATAAACCCCCACTCCCTCTCTCCTCGCCCTCTGAATATATGACCATCCCTCCATTATATTTGTAGAGCCATTTATCATTCTGAGAAATGAAAAAGCGTACTTTCTTTTCTCAGGCGTCTCCAGTGACAAACAAAGGGAAAGACAAACACGCCTGCGAGTAACTCAATTTAGTCCTGTTCCTGCTCAGTTTTAAATACTCAACTGTGTAAAACAGTTTCTTGTTAGTATTTGTTTGGAGTCCCTGCCAATCTGTTTTTGTTGCACATGTTTGAAATTACATTATTTTAATATATGTTTTAGTTTGAGAGTGCTTTTGGTCGGTCGCCAGAGACCTATCAGGAGGACACTGAGCAGAAACTGTTGTCTGCGTCTCTGCTGCCTGTTGCCGTAGAGACACGAGCGGTGATGGAATCCAGGAGAGCTGGGGAGGGACGGGAGACGGCGCTGAGGGGAGAGAGTGGAAAGGGGTGGGGGCAGCTGGATCAGCTCACTGCATTGCCCTGTAGTTCACAGCCGGCACAGCAACATTTAAAAAAAAAAAAACACACAAAAAGCGCCGTCTGGCCTCCCTCGGGAGAAGGTGGACATTTGACAAACTTGATCTTTTTTTTCCCCCCTCCTCCCCTGCATCAGCGTGTCTTTTTTCTCTCGTCTCCCTAATCGAGGCTGATATCGAGGAATGTGAATCTGTGGCCTCCTCTGCCCCGGTGCCGCGGCTGCACAATCCCACCTCCCCTCTTGCCTGGCGTGATGAATCAGACTCTTGGCACATGTTGGAGATCAGTGTTATAACACACCCTGCGGGCAAAGAGGACCTTCTTGTGCATTCCTCCTTTCCATCAGAATTACCTTTTTCGTTTGAACAGACGTTCCCCTGTGGGCTGTGAAATCAGCCGGAAGGGCCCAGAGAGCTCCGACAATGGGGAAGGGTTGTTAGTTACATGCGCTTTGCAAAAGGTCTGGAGGTGGACTTGTATGGTGGCGATACCCGGGGATCTGTTTCCAGTGTCCAGGGCCGCTATTGAGTTTCGCCCCTGTGGTTAATCCCGCTGTTCAGGACCTTGGGAAACAACCGTACCTCCCCCCACCCTCCCGCCCTCACCTCTCACAGATTCCCAGGAAAAACAAGACATTGCAGAACAATCTCCAATTAAGATGGGTCTTACATACTGTACCATTCAGTCCCCACTCTTCTCTCTCCCTCCCTTTTCTTTCTCCTCTCTCTCTCTCAGCTCCCTTGTTTGTGTCCTCGGCCAACAAGCCTCGGGGCAGAATTAGCGCTGTCTCCCAGGTCCCGGCCCTGGCACTTTGGGAAGGTCGGGCTTTGGTGAGCGGAGGCGTTGGGAAGAGGGTGGGGTGGGGTGGGGGTATGTGTGTCCATGGTAAACAGGGCTTTGTGGGATGTGACTGTCTGATCCCCAGGGCCTCTCCTTTCATTCCTCCCCTCTCGTCTGGTCCCACACCACGGTGTTGTCGTCAGGGCTGCGACGAAGCAGAGTTCTGGGACCCGCTTAGCCTCGCCATCACCTTGTGCCTCCTGGACTGCTAATGCCCCCCCTCCTCCCACAGACACACGGAGAGACAGCAGTGTCTGAACAGCAGACCGTCCTTCAAGATGTATCATCATTTGTCCTCTGCAGTCCTACTCAGTTTAAATGATTCACTCTGCACAATGTCAGGTTCAGACATAGGAAAGTCCTTCTCTCTTACAGATCAACTGAACTCCTCCAGTGTGACTATCTCCTTTATGTCTCAAGAGAGGACAAAAAGCGCCACTCCTCTCTACCCTTCTAATTCCCTCAGTTGATTCCAAATCATGTCTCTTTTCTCCTATTCTCTCCTTTTCTTTTAGCTTTCTCCTCTTCTCTGAGTCTGTCCCACTTTTTTTTAATAACGTCTCAGTCTTTAATCAGAGTTAGGCCGTACCGAGGCCCTGTGTTTCCACTCATTAGTTTCCTCTGTGGCCCCAGGCTACCTCAGTGGGCTCACCCAGACCAATAGAAGAAGCCCATAATGGTCCCCTAGAGTCTCTTCTCTCCCGAGGCTCTTCCCAAGTTTCTGGGCCGAACTGAATGTAGTGAGGCTGAATCATCAGTCAGTTTTTGGCAGACGTGGATGCGAACTCAGCCATTATCTGTACGTCTCTATCTGTGAGCCAAAGAAAGAGGGAGGAGAAATGAATCGGGGCTTGGCAACTTTTCACCTCACAGTGAATGTTTCACCTCTTTATACCACCATCTCCTTTCACCCCTCTCCCACAGAGCTTTTCTTCCTAGTTTTCTTGCATGTTTTTTTCCCTATGGCCTCTCATCTTCTTGTTTTGAATATATCTCCCATCTCTTGTGTGTGTGTGTGTGTCTGTCTTTCTCCGTCTCTTTCTGTGTCCATTGCTTTCTCTCTCTCTCTCTCTCTCTCTCTCTCTCTCTCTCTCTCTGTCTGCGGAGCTGAGGAATGTGTGCGCTGCAGATCCTCTGTCAGTGAGATGTGGGGCGAGTGCAGACAGGTTTGGGGTATAGCATGTGAATCAGCTTCAGCACACATGTCAGATTAGACCATCATACCAGAAAAGACTTGCTCTTTCTCTTACACCCCACTGCTCCCTCACCCTGAAGTCTTTATCTCCAAACGCTGATCTCCAATCTCTTCATCCAAACATTACCTCTCATTCATATTGGATTTATTGGACTTAAACCTTGTGCTATTGATCATGGGAGCAGTTGGCATCAGCCCGTGTTATCGAAATCAGGGCTGCAGCGTCTTCATGATGTTTGCTGTTGGCTTTCATTCAGCTGTGCAGTCGTGTGAAGCCAGAGAGGCCAGGCCCGGCACCAGTTGTGACCTGTTCTTCCTCTGCCCTCCAGGTCTTTGATGCACCGCCGCGTTGCTTTTGTCCCTGTTTACCCAATATGACAGGGATATGGACCAGCCCCCACATGGGGGCAGATGGGGCTTTTAAGAAAGTTCCTGTGGAGAAGAGGCCTAAAAAGACGCACAGGTGGTAACCACCACCACTCCACCCCCCAAAACACAAACCCCTTTCCCTTCCCTGAGGGCAGCCTGTCGGTGTGTTTATTTTCTCCTGTGTCATCATTGGGGATCTCTCTTGTCCTACGAGGAAATGGATGGTTGCTATTCCTGTGTCTGGAGTTTTGTATTACTCCCAAGGATGGATAAATAAAGGTTCTGTGTCTCAACAGTACAGTATATCTCTATCTACTATGGATTCCTCTGGAAGGGAGCGTGACAGATAAAACACAAACTAAGTTACAAAGATCGAGAGAGAGATATAAGCTGTCTAAGAAGTCTGCTGTTTTTTCTCGCTTTCACACACTTAAGCCAGGTGTCAGTCAAACACTCCCAAACGTACACTGGTTAACCCCCGCACCCAGAAAAATAGGAACTTTTCCACTTGAACTCACTGACACTAACCTCATTTATTTTCATAAACTGTCCCTGTGTCTGTGTATCAGCTTTCAACGGCGCAGGGTCTGTTTTGTATGCAGGATGTCTCTTCAATTTATAGCCAGTCCAGAACGGCCATGCATCTCCAACGTAAGTGCAAAAACAGAGAGTAATACAAGATCAGATCTGGGATGGGAGGGGGGGAGGGGATCTGGCACACAGGATTTTTTTCCTTTAAGTTGTATAGTCTGGAGTTTCTGAGGAGAGGAGAGCAGAGGAGAGGAGTGAAGGAGTGAGCTGGCCAGAGATCAGCAGTGGACCAGGGGACTGACCAGACTTCATTTGACAGGGACTTCCTCTGATCCAAGCTTTTGTCCGGGCGTCTGCTTGGGAGGAAGCGGGACTTGCCTTTCCATGCAGCCGGGGCTGCCAGCATCAGGACGACTCTCTGTGATGAGGGATACAAGATATCCTCACAGTGTCTGTCTCCAGTGAGGCGGCCTCATGGTGGCGGATGTCAGAGGAAAGCCAAACAGATAAGAGCAGGAATGATGCCCCTGTGTTTCCTCGTTGCGCCAGATCGATGGGGCAGATAGGCAGCTGTGTGTGTGTTTACACAAGGGCACCCAGTCGGAGCTGTGGTGCCCAACGGTTACGCCCACTGTGAGGAAGTTAATAGTTAAAGTACAAGAGAGAGAGAGAGGGGCAGATAAAGAGAGAGGGAGTTACAGAATCAGCTCTGGTTTCTCATCGTTCCTTATGCCAATGTGCCCGCGTTTGGCTGTGCATTTTTATAGCACTGTTGTTAATTATTGTAATTATATATCATTATTCCGGCAGAGAGAGAAAGATAGTTTCCACTGATGACATGGGGGCAGTGTACAAGGCCTGTTGCAACTCGTGGGATGGAGAAATGCTCGCCTGCAAGATGTGGGTTTGAGCTGCCTGAATGAGAATGCACACACTTAAACTGGAGGCCGAAAGGCAGAGAATACACCACATGCATAATGTAGTATCTCCAATGCTAACATCAAAATTACAGATTGTCATTGTTCAGTCTGAAATCCGAGCTACTGAGAAAGCAGCACAATTGTTTTTAGTGGTTTTTAATGTCTCTTTAAAGCTCTCGTTTTGTGGGTAGAGTTTGGTAACGTGTGTGTATGTGTGTGTGTGTGTGTGTGTGTGTGTGTGTCTACCAGTGCAACAGAGAGCTTGAGGTGAACTCTGGGGGCTGGTCCAGAGCCACTAGACACCCGCTGGTTCACCCTCTCTCTCTGCTCTTCCCTGACCTTTGACCTCGGGGTGAGAAGGGGGCGTGAGCCCAGGAGCTGGGAGAGTTTATTATTTCCTGCCTCTTCGCTCCTCATCCTCTCATGTTGCCCTCTGTGTCTGAGAGAGAGAGCAAGATGAAGTGAGAGTGAGAATGAGGGCATGAACAAAGTATCTGTGTCTCATTGGTTAGATCACAGAGGAACAGTCGTCAGCATCACTCACAGCCAGTGCTGAAACAGCTGATGCTTGATGTTCAAAGCAATTCAGAGGTGTAATCTAAGTTTTCCTCATTTCTTTACAGAAAAGGAATCACAGATGAATGACGATAATCAACCAACTTACGGCACTACAGTCTCGAGAGGAGGCTAAATAAATTGACCCGCTCGATTGTCGAGCAGATGCAACAATGTTTAGGTTGGAGAATGAGGGTTAGAAACCTGTTCAGCTCCACTGATCCCACCCAGACATCATCCTTTTAATTTGACCCACCCCTCAGCTCTGGTCAGCCCTTCCGCTAACGTCTGCGAGCCACCGAAGCGCCAGTGTGAATATCACAGCTGGACAGCCATTGTCCCTCTGGCCTCAGGCTCAAACCCTGGTTACCAACCAGCAACCTGGGATCAAAGCTGGCCCGGATTACTCTTAGAAAAAAGGGGAGGAGGTGCCGCGGTCGGAGGGGGTCGGGGTTGAAAAGGATAGAGGAATGCTCCTAATTACGTGCCCTCCACTCCTTTTCTGTCTCTCACTTTGCCTCTTCTCTTGTCTCCCCGTGTGTGTCTGGGCCTGCACTTCAGGCTACAGTGAACCAATGAGGAAGCAACACAGTGTGACAAGAGAGTGATATTAAGAGTGAGGCGACAGTCTGTCCACAGCCACTCCATTAGCGGGAGATCTCAGCGGCCCAGTGGGAGAGAGCAGGGGGGCACAGAGGCTGGACATTCCAGCCTCCGTGGAGACACTGAAGTGGGTGAGAAGAAGGGTCAGAGGAGAGGGTGGGAGGTGGAGATCAAGGAGTGTGTAAAGAGGATGTGTCGTGAAGATTAGAAGGATTGTCGTGTAGGATTCATTTGGAACCTACTGGATCCCCCCCTCCAGTTCAGATCCGCCTCTGAAATCTCCCTCCGCCTTATTTTGCTGTTTATTTCTGGTTCAGCTCTTCCATTCAAGCGCATGCTGTCTGTCATGTTTCCTGGCAGAGCTGTGGCTTCATGTGTTTCTTATCTCTTTCTGTACTGTATGTTGCAGGTTTGCTGAACAGAGGAAGGTGTACGTGCTGGGCAACACGGCTGCTGACAGGGGTCAAGGAGCACCATGGACAGTGGCCTAAGGGTCCTCCTGTCCACTGTGCTGTGTCTCAGCCACGCTCTGCTCATCAGCTGCTCATGTAAGTTGCTGTTTTTTGGTTCTTGAATGACTTGAATATCTTATGTATCAAAACTTCAAATAAAATACTAGCAAGGTCCAAAACAACAATATTTTCAATTAATAACAGAAAAAAGAGCTTTAATATGACAGATGTTGCACATCGTAACATTTATCTCCTCCCTTGCAGGTCTAATCAGCCTTTAGTTTTATTTTTTTGATTTCGAGTAGCAGCAAGGAGCTATTGAGCTGTTTTAGATGTTTAAGAACAAAATGTGTTTTTCAAAAAATGACACTCACACTCATCAGGTGGCCATAAGCATTGAGACTAATGTTGCATATCCAGGGCTCAGCCTGTTGTGGAGTTTCCTGCCCCCAGTTGTGCAGAACATTATTTTTTGCTACTATAATGTAATAATATGTGACTTTTTAATACTCTTTCAGTTGAAAACTCTGTGTAGACAGATTAAAGAAGCAAAGAGGGTTAGCTTCCTCGCCACCACAGCAGGAAAAAAACAGGATAAAGACACCAGCACTAGCAGCAAGGTTTAACTCTTTAAATAATAGCTCGTTTTTGATTTGTAAGACAAAAACAACACAGTGATTATCAATCACTATTTATCATCTTCAAACCATGGATATGTATTTGTCCAGTAGATAAGAGTTGTGGTTTCCTTTGAGCACCTAATGTTATTTTCAACCAACAAACCATCTTCGACAAAATGACTGATTGTAACCCGTCTCTGTTTGTCTCCTCACCAGCTCAATATCCTTCCTTCAGCTCTGAGCCGACCTCTGTGGTTCAGAGTCGAGGCTCAGCAGCTCATCTGCGCTGCGTAGTGAGTCCTCCATCAGCTGCCATCTACTGGCGCTTCAGAGGCCGTCCCCTGGACCAGGACACCCTGCCCAGTGTGGACCTCAACGGTGGCTCCCTCAAGATCTCCTCCCTTAAGCCAGGCCATGTTGGCGCCTATCAGTGTGTGGCACGCTTGGACCACGGGCCGGCCATCGCCAGCCGTCTCGCGCGTGTAGACATGGCAGGTCTGTACACACTTCTACTCACTTCAAAGCCAGTGAATAAAGAAAGAGAGGAAGTTGCCTTGAGAAAAGGAAGGCTATTTTGTGAGTGTTGAACACTTAGAGAGAATGCCTTTCCTCAGCTGCCTGCTGCTGAGTGGTGGAGGGGAAGGAAGCAGTAGGAGTTTTTTACTCGGGCACTCTTCCAGATGCCTCTTGACCGGTATCCTTAATGAGCTGTGGGCTTTCCTGTGTAGTGTGTTATGTTCCTGCTGGGATGCCGCTTGCTGTTGGACACTACACTAAAGGGGTTGACCCTGATCTGCAACTGTATCAAGCTGAATAGAATCACTGACTGCAACAATAAACAAACCTAGCGATCCAACACAAACAGCTCAACTCAAACAGCCTGTTGGCCTTCGCTCCTGTCTGTGCTGATGCTCGGTGCATATTGAGCGTCTCCTACTCTTCACAGATTGTCTGGTCAACCAAAAAAATAATAATTCTTCTCTGTCTGTCCACGCAGAAATTTCAGAATATGAAGATGGCAGACGGCGGTCATTATCAGTGCAGGAAGGCAGCAACGTTCTTATTGAGTGTCCCCTTCCGCACAGCGTCCCTCCAGCTCTCCCTAGACTACGAGTACGAGGGGAGTGGATGGAGGAGTCGACAGGTATGTTTTGTTTTGTCTTTTGAATGATGCCTTCAACCACAGTGTCTATACAACAGACATAAGACAATAGCAGTTCAAAAATTCTGCCTCACTTTTCATAATCATGATTGAATATCTGTTGTTCTACTGGAGAAAACCAATGAGTGTCACTTGATTTGTGATAACGTTTCTTGTGTGTTCTCTGTTGATTTGAGAGAACATTAACTCACAGTTTAGACAGCACAATTAATTGAAATATCATTGAAATAGAAATATGACCTAACTTATATTTTGATAGGGGTCAAATGTGTCACAACACACCATAAATGAAGCTTTGTGGTACTAAGCTCATATTGTACAGTATAGAGGTAAACAAACAATTTAAATCATATCATCAGTTAGTTTCTCGAAAAAAATCGATATTCTCATTGAAACTGTGACAGCGCAATAGCAACATCTGCCAAGGTGATCACAGCATGATCTCTTTGTGTCTCATTCAGTCCTATAAACGCGGGATGTACTATGGTCCTATCCTTTGTCTGTGTTAATATTGAAAATGCTGCATCTTTGTCATTTCAGGTGACTACTTAGTTCTTCCATCTGGAAACCTTCAGATTATCTCTGTCTCCGCCCAACACCAGGGGATGTACAAATGTGGTGCATTCAATCCTGTTACTGGGGAAACTGTCGTGCAGCCTCATGGCACCAAGCTATCAGTGAAAAGTAAGTCGGGTGATGTTTCATTGAAGATTTGCAAGTTTTTACATGTCAGCAGTTTTTTTTTCTTTTCTTTTTTTCTTGTAATTGTCCACTAATACGGTTTGTTTGTTTGTTTGTTTAGATGGAGACTCCTCCTCCTCGTCCTCCTCCTCGACCTCCTCGTCCTCCTCAGTACGGATAGTTTACCCCACAGCCCCCAGGACTGTTTTGGTGCAGCAGTCACAGCCGCTCACGCTGGAATGTGTTGTGTCTGGTGGTCATGCACCAGCAGCCAAATGGTTTAAGTTTGGTAAGGAGGTCACACCTGGGCCTTTTCACCAACGACAGCACAACAACCTGGTCTTTGTGATGGTGACGAGGAGCGATGAAGGGAGCTACACCTGTGCTGCTGAGACTGAGCAGGGGACTGTGATCAGCGCTAACTACACTGTGAATGTTCTTGGTAGGAAAAAAAAGACAAGAAAGGCAAAGCAGCACAGAGTCTGTTTTCAGCGGGCGGTGATGGTGAGCTTCATGCTTTTGTCCTGTCGTCCACAGAGCCTGCGTCTGTCGTGGAGGGTCTGGACAACCAACTCGTCTCTCCTGGCTCCTCTGGTCGTTTTTCCTGTGTAGCACGAGGAAGCCCCTCCCCAAACATCACTTGGCTCTTCAACGCCGATCCCATCATCCCGTCACACCGTTTTCAGATCTCTGGATCCTCACTCGTTATTACAGACGTGACATCGCAGGACGTGGGCGTGTATCAGTGTCTGCTGGACAACGGGATTGGTTCGGCACAGTCATCTGCAACGCTTTCGATACAGTCAGGTATTTATCCATTCATTTTTTCCACTGATCTCTTACTTTGGGGTTTGGTGTAATTTGTTATAGGTTTACAGAACATTTCAACACCACGCATGCTCCAAAATGTGACCTTTTTGAGCATTCTTAAAGCTTTAGTACACATTATAATTTCCTGGAGTCGGTTTACAAATTACATATGTTTCACCCTGTTGTAAAAGAGAGAAATGCAGAAAATCCTCACATTTGAGACAGTGGAACCAAATTAGAGATTTTTATAGGTTTTGGCAACACTTAAAATCATCTTCATAATCATGACAGTACAGTAAGGACTTGTGGAACTGAGTACATTGCAGATACCAAAGGTAGGAGTTACAGAACAGTGACACAAACTCATACCAGAGTTAGAAAGGGGTTAAGGCATCTCACCAGGCAGGGTCTCGTATACAGTACCTGCGGGGAGTCCCTCCTCCATGAATGTGTATGCGAGTGTGTGTTTTTCTGAGGCTGGTAGGAGAGGCTTGGCCAAGGCCGCCGTCCTCCTGAGCCTTGAACTGAGCTTGAGCGTGAGAGTGAGCTTTGTGCACGCCGTCGGGGATAAGCCCCCGGACGCTGGAATGTAAGGAGTAGCTGTGGAGGGTTATGACGAGGACCAGACCACCCAGCTGTCAACATCATACACAACTGCCTTTTATTTATTAACACATCACAACCCTCCCCCACCACTCTCCCCCAAATCCCCCAAACGCTGTACGCCAGGGCCCCATTCCTCAGCTCGGCACTCTGATTAATACGGCTACATGTGGTACAAAGGGAGTATGAATCAGACGAAATCAGGACGGTTCGCTGCAAAACAGTTGCTCCCCTTCCCCAGGCGGCAGTAAGAAGAATGAGCTTTGATATCGGTTGCAGCAGACACAAACACAGAGCATGACAGACGTGTGTAGCTGAGGTAAACACTCTGAGGTCGGTTTGTGTTGGGTCGTTTTCCAGGTACCAGGCACTGGAGCTTATCAAATGCCCTTTGCATCCAAGGTAAACAGTATCACTGAGGTGTGCAGTCTGTTATTATAATCCACCACAGACAGCAATCTGAAATATGTTTGGTTTTATGTTTGGTATCGTTGGTTTCATCACTATAACAACTCGCTGCTTTCCTTTTATTCAGTGGGATGTACCACTTGGGAGATGGATGTGGTGTCCTCACTCTGTCACGTGATTGGCTTCTTCCTTCCTATCATTCCCATCAGGACACCCTGTTCTTACCTGCTCCCAAAGCAGCTGCACCATCTGGTGCTTGAAAGATTATTTGATCAGTTGATTGAGTGGAATCTAATCAGGAGTTGATTAATAGATGTTGTTGAGCAAAATTTCCGAAACATGCACTGACTCCATCTGGAAATTTTGAGATTTGGTGCTCCTCTCTGGTTTAAGTGATGGAAAAAAAACCTCTTTGGTTTTTAGATTAGACTTAAACATCAGCAAGAAACCATCTTGTCATCCAGGCTGTTATGAATATAAGAAAAGCATTGAGTTCTCCTCTAAATAGTAAAGCTCTGTCTAATCTGAGCCTCTTGTCAGTGCTGGTAATCCTTGGTGATTTACGGTCACATTTACTCCCAGGTGTTCTCCTCTAATGGACTGACCTTTTTCTGGGAAGGACCTGGCAGCGTTTCTCTGTCCAGGTGTAACAGCACTTACCGGAGATATATCGCTTCACTTCATCATGAGGGTGCAGTGGCCTTAATTGCCTCCTGCACCAGTGTGTGCGGAGGAGGAGCCCTGTCTGTGGTTAGGCTATGAGGAGAGGAGAGGGTGTTGGAGGGCAGAGGGAGGGAATGAGCAGGAGAGTGTGTAGGACAGGGTGTAGTGCTGGGGTCTGATTCTCTCCGGTATTTTAATGGTTGGCGTGTGGAATGTGTGGCAGCTGGCCGCAGTCCCAGGATCAGGTCTAGTGTTACCAGCTCCGGGCCTGTTTGTTTTACAAAGTGAACCTGTGCTGTACACACCTAAAACACCCCGAAACTGCACCGAGGAGCTTGCAGCGTGAGCCTGTGGCTAGCCCCGCTGTTTTAACCTCCTCATTCACATGTTTAGATTTTAATATTCAATTATGTTGCTCTTTGACCTCTGTGCTGAGGCTCAGAGTCCAGAGGTCCCTGCTGTCGTGGGCTGAGCTCTGTGTCCTCCAAACGCCTGTGAAATTTTCCACCCAGACTCTGCCAAACTGTGTCGGCCATAATAAGGCCAAAACTTGCATGATTTGCCCAGGTGGACTTCTTTGGCTCTCCTGAAGATTTAATGAAAAAAACAAACAAAGCATGATTATGTAGTGCTGCAGCGATCCAGGGTGTTCTTGTTTTTTTATGTAGATGAAGATTTCTTCCAAATGTAAAACTTTCCAGTGCTGGCTGTCCCCTGTGGACCAGTTGGGCCACCTCCGTTAGTCACTGAGTAACATTGGTACCATTGCTTCAATCTTTAATACATGATGCAGCTGCTACAAAATGAGCGTCCATGATTCAGCACACCCAAAAAACAGCTTCATGAACTGCTAACAGTTACATTTAAGGATGTAGACACAAATGTTTTCGAGCTGAAATGTAACTGCAAAACTGGTCAGTGTCTTTTTTTTTCAGTAAAGCAGGTCCAAGCTTTGCATTGAGACAGTAAAAGTACCAAGTGCTCAGTCCATTGAAAATTGCACACAGCCTGTATTCAGAAACTGAGCCTTAAAACAAGCCATCAGGACTTTTGTAGCATTTTGTAACACCAGCCTTCCAGAGAGAAGCCTGAGAGAGGAGATGTGAAACTACACTGAGATGGATTTTGGTTCTTAAAACTACAAAGTTATCTTTGAATGGGTGGACAAAACACAAGAGGAGTGTGTAAAATGGACATTAGTAACTAAATCTACTTGGTTGTCACTCACTGGAAGTTTTCTTTGCATTAACCCCAAATTAAAATGGTATCCAAAATCATTCTTTGAGGAGATGTTAAAGGAATAGTTCACCCAAAAATTAGTTTTATTTACTCACCTTCATGTCGACTAAGGGCCGGGAGTAGTTTCAGAGTCCTCCGTGGCTTCTCTGAGTTGCAGGGGGTCTTGGCGTAGCAGTGCATGTCCATGAAACGGTTGCAAATGGACACTAGCAGTCTTCGTCACAGAAAAACACACCAAAAAACATCCAAAAACCTCCATGCTGCTCGTATGTAATGTCCGTCTTGTATTGAAGCCCTGAAAAAATTAAATAAGTCCACATTTCAAGCTTGTTTGCGGCAGTGAAATTGAAATTATTAAAACAACTGTGTAGAGGCTGACCTGTGACCTATTTTGTTACGACCTCTTACATTGCATTTTTCCTCACTGGCAGATCTGGGCTCCACTGCTGCTGTGCTGCCGGACGCCTCACCATCTCTCCCGCCCATGCAAAGTGACGAGGGCCACGATGATGGCGCGGGCGACACTGTCAGCCTGCCAGCTGACAGGAGCAGTGACCGTCCAACACCAGAGGCTCCGATCATCATCAGCCCACCGCAGACTCACAAGCCTGACGTGTACGATCTGGAGTGGAGGGCGGGCCGTGATGGAGGAAGTCCAATCATTGCCTATTTTGTCAAGTACCGTAAGGTGAGAAAAAAAGTCACATTTCACTACTGTCTTGTCGTTGTCTTAAAGACATACTATTTCGGTTTACCTCAAGTGTATGACTTTTCCCTGACGCATTTTGCTGTAAACCAGCTGAGAATGAGCGAATGCAATTAGTTCATTAAATATAGAGGGTAGGGCCAGGGCTGGACCGAGTGAACGTTGGTCATTTCCTTTTTAAAATCCTGTGTTTGCTTCAGTAATAAGTTCGCTCTGACTATAAAACTGCAGCGATACTAGTTAAGACTTTGCTGGCAGCGGGACTCGGTTTTGCTGGAGTTGGAAATTGTGACAGAAATCTCTGAGGCATTGTTTGCGAAGCCGTTCCCTGTCGCTGCCCAGGCTCAGAAAGAGACTGAACTGTGGATGATTATTATTGGCCATCAGATGATAATGCTTTTCTCTGTCATTTTGAGTCATGTGTTTATATTTGTCTGTGTGTGTGTGGTCTTCTGTGTGTGTGTGTGTCAGGTCGATGAAATGGGAACAGTGGTTGGGAGCTGGCAGACGGTCCGTGTCCCTGGCAGTGAGAAGACCTTGCGGCTGTCAGAGCTGGAGTCCTCCAGTCTCTATGAGGTGCTGATGGTGGCTCGAAGTTCAGCAGGCGAGGGCCAGCCAGCCATGCTCACCTTCCGCACCGGCAAGGGTCAGTCCAGCCTCTGGCTCACGAAGCAAAAACCCCTCCGACGCTGTTTAAATATCTGTTATTAGCAGTGTAACATTAGGCTGCTTCTTGTCATATTCCTGGGAATGAGTGACCACTGGAAGACGCCACATTCTACATTTTCCACCAAAGCTTCAAGAGAACGAGGAAAATTTTCAGCTGCCTCAAACATCAACAGTAAATGTCAGGTTTCGGTGTCATTTCCTCTGAGTTAAAGAGCATCTGCTCATTTCATGACTCAACATTTTACACTGACATTCAACAGAGCCTCAGGAAGTAATTTATCAGAAAAGAAACATGCATTGTTCATTGCCCCTATCTGTGGCAGCAAAGTTTTTTCTACCTTGAGAGCAAACACATTGAATCACATTAAGTTTACTTTGAGCACTGAACAATATAAAGTCAGCTCACCCACAGTTTGTTTGGAACAAAGAAAATCAATAACCGATGTAGGGCAGATGATGAGAGAGGCTGAGAAGACATGGATTCAACAAAGCCAATTTAGTTATCACACAGAAATAAAAATGTGTAGTAAACAGACAGGTCCACTATACAATCATAATCCTAAATGCATTCATAATGATCTTTTTGTCTGCTTTTTAGACAAATATAAGTAAGAACAACTGTTGAGAAACCTAACGATAATGCTGCACCACAGCAGGGTTGAAAAAATGTTCTGTGGTCAGAAATATGTCAAACGCTGCCAAAGACCATGGATATGATTGTATCCTTAGGGTGGTTGTTTCACAAAATGGTCTGAACTAAAAAAAAAAAAAGCCACCCAGTCTAAAAATCAGGCTCTTATGTCCATGTGTTATGATGTGGCTTCAGACTCACCAGAGTTTGCCAACATCATCTTACTAAGAAATATTTGTCTGTCTGTGAATTGTTTTGTTCTGAGCCGGATTTATTAATTCAGCCACTCTATTGTGTTTTCTTTGACATTGATCTTTAGATACTTGTCTCAAAATATTTTCTTCACTTACTGAAGTATAACTTAAATTCAGAAGCACTAATAACTCTAACTAAAAATAGTGAGTACAAAACATTTCAAAATGAGCCTTTAAAAGCTGCCACGTGTAATTTGTCTGCAGCTGAAGAACTAAAACTCGTCCAGGGTCCATTGAAAACGGCAAACACCCAGAAATAACAACAAGAACATGACCTCAGTGGAAGCTTCTGCTGCTGCTGCTGCTGCTGCTGCTGCTGCTGCTGCTGCTGCTGCTGCTGCTGCTGCTGCTGCTGTGTTTTTAATCTTTAGTTAGTAATCGGTTTAACGTAATTATCAAGAAGTGTCAAGTGACTGCTCTGTTTTTGGATACACACTCACATCACACCCTCGTCCAGGAGTTTTCAAGTGGGAACCTGATCCCCACCCTGATAAAAGCAGAGCAGCTTTGAGAACCAGAGAGGAAATTTTAGATTTGAGAGCCAACATCCGGAGCTGTTCCTTGTGCTTTCGGTGGAATCGATAGCCCTGAAAACCTGTTGAGCCTTGTTTTCTTACTCCCAACTTTTCCTTTTTTCTTTCTCACTCTCTCTTCCAGAGAAAAGCACCTCCTCCAACAAGAATCCCTCCAAGGCCCCGGTCGTCTCGATGCCCCCTAAAGCTCCGGAGGACAAAACCCCCAACACCCACTTTGGCGTCATCATACATGATAGAGGTAGATGTAGACACAGTCTGTAAACTGTTGACCTGCTGCTGCTACTGCAGCAGCTGGATGGTGCACAGATGTTGACTGTGGGATGTTTCTGTCGCGCCGATAGCTCACGACCAGTCTGTGTTGAATACATCTCTAAGCTCGATGTTTAGATGTGTTCTGTTTTGTTTCTTGTGAAGCCATCATTGACACCTAGTTATGTCTCTTTAGATGAAGGATGCTGTAAGCAGAAAGCTTTGAGATTTCACACAGCTTCAGGGCCACATCTGTGTGTGTCTGTGTGTGTGTGTGTTTGCATGTATTACTCAAATTACAAGCTGAAACTCACATAGTCTTTTCACTAACCCTCTTCTCTTTCTCTCACTCTCTCCTGCCCTCTCTAACTTTGTGGCTAAGAGCCCAGGCAGTAAGTATACATTCCTCCATGGCATGCCACTCCACTGTGATGTGTATTCTTTCCTCTTCTCTGTCTCTGTGAACTTGTTCCACCCTCACATGAGATGGGGCGCGGTGATGCCAGATCTTATTGCTTCTCTGTGTGTGTTTTTTTTTTTGTAATTTGATTCACAGAAGTCTGCACGACTCAAAGTATGTCCCTCTCTGTCCCAGTACCCGAGGCCCCTGATCGCCCAACCATCTCCATGGCGACCGAAAGTTCAGTGTACGTCACCTGGATCCCGAGGGCAAACGGTGGCTCTCCGATCACAGCTTTCCGCGTGGAGTACAGGCGCTCCGGCCGCAGCGCGGAGTGGGTTGTGGCTGCGGATAACATCTCGCCTCTCAAACTGTCTGTGGAAGTTCGTAATCTGGAGCCTGGTGAGTTTTCACATAGTTCAAAACCTTTCTCCGCAGTCCAGTGGAGCGTGACATGATTGCTCTGCCCAGATAAGAGTTTTTTTTATCCTTGGCCCAGTGAGAAAAACACACAAATCTAAAATGGTCACCCAGTGACTAGTTTGCTTATCTGTCTTAACTTTATTTTTCCACCAAGATTTTGATCAGTCAACCTTAATCCAGGACGATGTTTCCTGCAAGACCGACGATTTGTTTACATGTTTTACTTCCCAACTTTCGCTAAATGAACTCAAACTTAACGATGATGAATCCTAACAGGTTATGATTTGTTGATGGATACCAATTGATGCTGATTAGTTATTTCCCAGCACCACTGGACTGTAACAGAGCTCTTCCCTTTGTATCACTCTATCAGGCTCCAACTACAGGTTCCGGGTCGTAGCCATGAACATGTATGGTGAGAGTCCCCACAGCATTCCCTCGAAGCCATATCAGGTGCCCCAGGCCAGCCCGCGTATGGCAGACCGCCCCGTGGTCGGACCTCACATTTCATCCACAGATGCCATCAGTGACACACAAATCATGCTGCGCTGGACTGTGAGTACACCGCTGACACACTCTACGCTTAAGACAAGTGAAGTTTATCCAGTAGATGCTTCACTTGAAGGGTGAGAGCAGGGAAACAAGCAGCTGTAGGAGAGGGAAATGACAAGATCATGCAGGAAAAACTAAGGCAAACCTAAACTCTCCTAGTGGAGATTTGACCTGCCATGCTGAGCATATACAGTGAGGGATTGTTGGTAGAATTTCAGATGCATTCACTGCCAGTTATGTGTTTGAATAATATAGTATAGATAAACACAGGTCTGGGTCATTACACAGTCAAATCTGTAGGCTTGGTCAATAGCTTTGCTGTCAAGCCATGTGAGTTTTTTACACTCCAGTGTGGTTTGGACCCAGATATTAAGTGTGATTTCCAGCACTGAAGGAAAAGGATTAAGTAGCATAAATTGGAAAAGTATAAGTACCTTAAAAGGCAATAATCTAGTTTGACTACTGTGTAAGACCAGCCAGTGGTAGAATAATGTAGTAAACACTGGCTGATGTAGTTTGTTTTCCAGCTGGCTCACCTGTGTTTAAGCTGCTGTTCGCTCTCTGGCAGCTGAGTCTCAATCAGTGCTGATTAGAGCTCCGCTCTCACTGAGATGAAGAGGCCTTGTCCATCTATATTGTTCTTCAAAGTTGTTTCTCCCGCCTACAACAGTTTGAGCTGCAGATGGATGCAGATAGTTCCCCGCAGTTACTCAACCTCAGACGGTCTCATTATATCCTGAACTTCAGACAGACAGTGCAATCACAATCTTGCTCGCAGTCCTTGTACATCTGCTGATAACAAGCACCCATTAGTTGCTGGAAAATTTCCTCTCTTTGTATAATAATTGCTCACCAGATTGCTGAGGTCTAACGTAATCTTTTTTTCCATCCCAATGCAGTATAGTCCCTCGAGTAACAACAACACTCCAATCCAAGGTTTCTACATTTACTACCGGCCCACGGATAGCGACAACGACAGCGACTACAAAAGGGATGTGGTGGATGGTAGGTTGCAATGCAAATTTTAGTGTTTGTGCGTTTTCACTGCAAATTGAGTGTGTAGCTTGTGTGGAGTGTTTGTCGACAACCTCATCTGCAGAGCTGCAGAGCTCACACAGTGCAGATAAAGTGGGAGTTGGAGGGGTAATGGATACTCAGCATTAAAGAGAGGGGTGTAGTGAAGAGGGGCATTTTTTCGTCGTTTGATTTATAGAGAGAGCTGTCCCTGGGCAGCAGGGCTTTCTGAAATCTGTTTTTAATAAATGGTTGCCAACTAATGGGCCAGAGCTGAAATACGAGCCCAGTCAGAGGAGAGGGGCTCAGGTTGTTGTGTGGAATGCTAACAGTGGAGCCTGGTACAGGAGAGGGAAGAGGGATGTCCTTTTACTCTGTCCAACTCTTCAACATCTTATCACAGCCTTGGAGACAGATGTGTGCCGTGGTTTCTTTCTACCCAGTGTTTTGGTGATTTGCTGGAACTAGATTTAGTCAGAAAGTTTTGTTTTTGTTCTTTGATGTCAGGATGATGCAGAATTTCTACAGAATTGCTAAAATTGTTTTTATTAGTGTGTGATTCTGCTGTATATGGCACTCATTTGCTTTTGATTCTCATTGTCGCAGACATGATTTAGACATGTCCGAGTTCTGCCCCACCTGCCTGTTGTCGTCATTTTAGCCATTTTCCTTGTGTCTTGTTTGAGACCAAGTAAAATTGGTGTTTATCTGTAAATTAAACTTTGCTTCTGTATTATTTTGTTTCACAGCACAGAGGAGATTTTTCTTTAGGAACAGGTTTCTTTTAATGTTTTCAATTACAAGTGCTCAAATCTACCTTGGGGTAGAAGTAACACATGTGCAGCCTTTTTTTTTTACACTTTATATTAAACAAAACACAGCAAGAACAGCAACTTATTTCAGCCTCATTTGTCGGAAATGTAGCACTTCTAGGTTGGAGATTGTCGTCTCATCTGTGATTGCAGAGCACACAGTAGTGTGATTTTGTGCGGTATTGCAGTTGTGTGTGCGTGTGTGTGTAATGGGAATACTGGAGGTGAGCCAGCACAAACATCAAGCTGCCATATATGGAGCTCATCTAGAATAAAGCAACTGTCTGGGCCCTCGTGGGACTGATGGAGTAAGAGAGAAGGGCTGATGGGAGGGGGTGAATGAGAGAGAGCATTAAAGAACATGACCTGCATGACAGTGTGAGGCACGAAGAGGTTGGAAGAGAACACTGTGTGTGAGTTTACACAGGCAACGTGAGTCAACACTGACTTGCAGAGGAAGTGGTTTCTCACCTTTGTCCCCCTCTGTCTCCTCCTCCTCCTCTGCCTCTCGTTCTTTCTCAGCTGTAAAACACTGGCACATGATTGGACACCTCCAGGCTGAGACTTCCTATGATATCAAGATGCAGTGCTTTAATGATGGGGGCGAAAGTGAATACAGCAATGTCATGATCTGTGAAACCAAAGGTAAGAAATCAGACTGTTCCACATACGAAAAGACATGTTTCAACCAAACCCCCTCACTTTATCATACATCCAGGCGTGTTTCAGCGAAGGCTGTAGCTTTTACGATGGATATGATCGCCATAATTACACAACATAAATGTACTAGGTTTTATGACACCAGCAACAATAGCTCGCATTTTATAGTTTGGCACTGTGTCATTTCTGGTTGTTGCCCACGGGTAAAAAGCAGCTTCTTGTCTCCTCCTTCATGTCTGCTGCAGCACGTCAGTCCCCGGGGTCACCCAGCCAGCACCCAATCACCCCACCAGGCCCTCATCCACAGGAGCCGCCCAGCCCTCCTGGAGGACTGCTCTACCTGATTGTGGGCTGTGTCTTGGGAGTGATGGTGCTCATCCTGTTGGCTTTTATTGCCATGTGCCTTTGGAGGAATCGGCAGCAGCACAACATGCACAGTGAGTTTATAGAAAAGAACATGTTGTATAATTTGATTTTAAACCAACAAACAGCATTTTTTCATACTATGTTGTGCTCACTGTACCTGTGATCACTCTAAAATGACAGTTAGAGCTGCAAAAGGATAGGATAGACTCTTTACCAGACCTGTTGGATCAGTAAATAGTTTAGCAGCTCAAACATTTTGGGGAATAGCTGAAACCTTTTTGGCTGCATGTAAGTTTACATTTTATTATACTGTAGATGGTAAACAATCTCATCTATGATGTAATTTTTAGAAGAATATAAACAGATCTGTCTTCAGTCCTGTCCGTCAAAGTGTATTATTTTTATTTTAACCTCTACACAAGCTGAACACAACAGCCCAACATGGATATAAAGATGCAGTTAGACAAAATGTGACGATACCTATCACTTAAAGGGGCCACACCATCGATTACACATAAGTTTAAGCCTTAATAAAATTCATATGGGTTATATATTCATCCTATATGCAGTTGTTATAAAAGAGTAAATTAGCTATAGCTTATTGTTTTGATGAAGTTGTTTTTTATCAACCAGATCAGACTTTTTGCTCTCCACCTCAGTCCTCACCGCTCTCCCTCTCTCTCTGCTGTAGAGTATGACCCTCCTGGCTACTTGTACCAGCCAGCAGAGATGAACGGCCATGTTCTTGAGTACACCACACTGCCCGGTGCCAGCCGCATCAATGGGGGCGTCCACGGGGGCTATGGGCACAGTGGGCCCATGTTACCCCAAGGGTGCCATCACCTCCACCACAAACTCCCCAATGGCTTGGCGTTGCTTAACGGCTCCGGTGGCCTGTTCTCACCTGGCCACCCACATGGCCACGATGGCACCCTGCCACACAGCACCCGCGACTGCGAGCACTCGCACCCTCACCACCACCATAACGTGAGTGTCACAGTTCAGATACCACAAAGTGCTCCAGACCTCAAGCCCTGGCCGTCTCAATAGTTGCTTTCAAGCACTGAATGAAGTGTGGTTTTACTTTGGTAAAAATTTGGTTATGCTTGGCTAAGTCTGTTGTTTGTGTTCTTTTGTCAGGGTGGAGGCATGTACACAGCTCTTCCTCAAACAGAGTCCTCTGATTGTATGAGCTGTCAGAACCTCTGCAACAACAACAGGTCAGAAAAAGTCTCTTTTATTATTTCAATGAGTGTTTATGAATATGTAGTGCTCTGCTATGGATATCTGGCTCATATTGTCTGTATTTAATATTTCAAGATTGATTGTCATCAGAAAAAAGCATGAGTCTGAGGCTCACACTAGAAACTACAGTGACATCTATCCTTAAGCTGCAGAAAGTAAAACATTTGATCACATGGGAACATAAAGCAACAACATAGTAAACCAACTTTTTTCTGTAGTCTATATTTTCAGTGAAAATTGACAAAAACTGACCAACAACATTATCTATATGGCTGTCTGTGGGACGAACTGGCCTGAGAAAATCAAACATAAGTCATATTACATACAAAACAGCTGAGACAAAGTGTTCTACTTTGCTTGTAACCCTTACCAGCCCCAAACACACACACATGCACACGCACAGTTGCCCTCCTGCTAGTCCTGTTTATGTATTTAAGGGTCCCCAGCATCACAGTTTACCCTGTGTGCACCCAGCCAGCAGACCTAATGAGCCCTGTGTTTATTTACCTCCGGCTGCTGGGAAAAGAGGGGGTGTGGTCACTATCCAATCATGTACCGTCAGAGTGAAGCAGGGTTTAGGGAAACATGGTGAAGATCACTGCTCGCAAGCGCCTGCGTTTGCGAACGTCACCAGAGAGCAAAACCACAGTGTGTCACAGTTATTTAGAGGCAGCGAGACTGGACCTTTAATCTCCGGTTCAACTGTTAAATGCTTTTTGCAGCTGTGCAAGAGTGCTCCAGTTGTGTTAAGAGCTGTCATTGTTTTGGACACTGTTAGGAGTGTTAACACAAGGGTTTTCTGTATCTGGTGGAAAAACTACAGATATCTACAGAGAGGAAGAGCTGGCACAGTGAGTGAATCACTGCTGAGTGTTGTCAGTGGGTGTCAGACACGGGCAACCTATAAACCAGTGTATGTTTGTGTCCCACTTTTCTTTCCATCTTCCCATGTCTCCGAACAGATGTTACAACAAGACCAATGGTACTTTCTCCAGTGGCACTTTGCCTCTAATGCATCGCGTGGCGCCGTGCCAGCAGGACGGGCTGGAGATGGTGCCCCTGGGCCAGGTTTCATCGCAGTGCCACGGCCCAGACAGCCAGATGAACTCTGGTGACCAGGAGGCCGACGAAGGGTACCAGCCAGATGAGCACAGGGAGTCCTCGCCCTCGCAGCATTCCTGCTGTCTGGTTGGGAACAATGAAAACTGTCCAGCAGACAACACTGGTGAGACACGTTTTTATTCCCAGTGCCAACAAAATCCACAAAATCTTTCTTTGTATTTTAAATTACCACCAGAGAACCACAGAACAGAAACTTCTCACAGCTTTTACAGCATTCGTTATGTAGTTTAGTTTTTTCAGTTTATTCAAAAAAAGAAGGCGCAGATAGTTATTGGTTATCTTTGATTATAAAACGGAAAGGTGAATTTGAGCAGGCTGATTGGTTCTTAACTGTGGTATAATGAGTGTATACCACAAATCACTCCGTGTCTGAGAAACAGCATCAAACTCCTAGCTTAAAGGTAGAATCTGTAGATTTGTTTGTTGCAGTTTGTAAACTTAACATTCAAACTGATTATAATATGACAGTGTAAGTGCTCAGTGCACAGAGAAATGCACACACCCGGTATTTAAAAATGACCCTTAAAAAAAGCAGGACTCTTGTAACTCTGTGATGTTATTAAAAAAAAAGCCCCACCCACCTGGACCCAACATCCAAAACGTAATTAATTTTAGTTTTTCTGAATGTTTCACCTGTAATCCGCTCTATTGTTATTTCATCATTTAGCAAATAGTCTGTCAATCAGAAGAAAGGCTCTGAGTCTCCTCTCTTCTGATTGGCTCACACCATCTGCTATTGTACTAGAGAAGCCTGAGAGAGAGAGTGAAATGCTGATAGTGATATTTAAAGGTGTTAATGTGATGAATAATTTGTCAACATTGGACAGAGTCTGCTTCCCTCATTTTTCCGGTCTGTGTGCTAAACTGAGCTGAGCTAATCAGCCACTGGGTGTAGCTTCATATTTACCAAACAGATGTGAGTGCCATTGATCTTTTCAAACAATTTCTCTGAGACATTAGAGCTACAAATCAATGATGTTAAAGTAAAAACATTATTTCTACTCAATCGTGGTTCAGCACGATTGTGAAATCCAAGTCTTCTACATGTTTTACTCACAACTTTTTATATCATTACCAGTCCTGTGTTGTGAGCGGACAAAACTATGTAGCATCACCACAAATTATACTGTGGGCCTCTGCAGAATCTGTGCTTGTCTTTTTTAATATGAAGTCTAAACCAAAGACTCTCTCTCTCTGTGCAGCTGAGGAGGAGCTGGAGTGCGTGGACATGGAGGGGCCTGTGGTATGCTGGGAGAGTCTTGGCCTGCCAGACTTGGACTGTGACGAAAAGCCTGGGTGGATCTCCAGCAGCAGCCTGGCAGGGGAGCTGATCCAGCCGGGCCCACAGGAGGTCTGAGCGCAGCCCACACACAAACACACTCTCCTGCAGTGTGGAGGGATTTAGAGGAACCCGGGCAAGAGAGAGAAAGTCATGGAAATACCACAGAGGAAGGAGGACAAGCAGCATGGGATAGTCAGAGATGGCCTCCTGCATGTTATGGTGACAAGGACACAAAAAAAACTGTGGATGGACCAGGCTGAGCTGAGAGACTGAGAGCAAAGCCAGATGGAAAGTAACGCAAAGAGGAAAGGGAGCGTTACTTAAAGACTGAAAGTGTATCCCACTGGAGGGAGGACTCTCATAAAAGATCAAAAACTTTTTAGATGACTTATTTATTTTTTGTAGTAGTAAAATATTATTTCATATGAATGTATCTGTTTTAAAGAAAAAAAGTTTGTCTTTTATATTATTTATGCCTTTTTGGATGAGAAAAAACCTTTTATTTTTTGTTTCGTCCCTGTTCCACTTCAGTGTGGAGATTAGCAATTGTCTGTGTAAAGTTTTGTAATAATATAAAGAGAAGATATGGAAGAGTACACAACTGCCTATTTTCAATGTCTTTCCTCCTTCCCCACCCCCCGACTACGCACAGCTGTGCCAGATGAACGATTGCCAGAGTGAATTTCCCGGCCTGGGTTCAAACCCATCGATATTTCTGGCAGCCCTTTGATGTGGCTCTGTGATGGGCTGTTCCACCGCAGTGACCCCTGAACAGGGTGAACATTCCCTTCACTGTTCAGACTGAGGCTGCTGCTCTGTGCTTCAGTGAATACTTGATAGCTCATCACTTTACGCAAAATGCACTGTTGCTCCAAGAGGACTGTTGACCTACTGGCCCCAATCTGTTGGAGGAGTCGGGTAGTTACATTAAAACAGAGTTGTTAAGCATGGTGGGCTTTATGTGACCAGGTCAAATTCTCGCGCAAATCATTTAAACAACAGCAAATGCTCTATTGAGTGGAAACATATCAGTGTGGCATTCTTGGTATGAAAGGGTCATACAGTATCACCCAAACCCTTTTTTTTTAACTGTCCTGACTAGGGCTGCCCCCAAAAATGAAAGGGTCATACAGGTAATCATCATGAAGTCCCGATTTTTTTTTTTTTTTTTTTTTTTTTTTTTTTTTTTTTTGGAAGGTGCGGTCCTGGCAGTTACCTTAGTGTAACCTAATATACAATCTTTAACGAAAGGACTGTCACTGCTTTTGTTTCCTGCTTTGTGCAGATGCAGTTCTTACCTGATCCACTCCCTCTCTCCCTCCCGTCCTGAGGAGGCTACTGGACTGTATTCTATGATTCTCCTCTTTTCATTTCTAACTGAACATTTCAGTTTTGCCGATGTGTCTCTCTCCCATGCGCACGCTATTCACATATCTGGGTAAAAATTAAATGTGATAGTGTCCTGTAACCGTAGGCAGAGGCAGGTTCTGATGGTGTCTTTACTGTTTTGCAAGCTGGATAGACCAGGTTGTAAAATAAAAAGGGAGAGAGAATCCGGTCAGTTTTCAAAATAAAGCCGGTAATTAACGGATGATTAATTTTGTCCATCTATAAATACTTGTCAGTTGCGTCTGCACATGAGACACATTGATACAGAGCTAGGGACAGACCTGATTCACAGCTGGTTCTGCAGCCACTGTCCTTGCGCTCACAATTTGTTCATTTTAATTTTTCTGTTTTATATTGTAAATATTTAAGAAAAACATAAAAAAAACGCACAGGCAAACATTTAAAGCAAATTCTATTAAAAAATATGGACTTAATTTTTTTTCCACAAATGATTAAAATCGAATGTACGGCCTCGAAGCTTCGATTGTCAAAACATGATAATCGGGTCAGCCCTAGTCCTGACGTGGTTTATAATAAGATGTGGATGGTTTTGTTTCATTTGACGGACAGAGCAGAAGAAATGTGTGAACATGGATGTTCTGGAGTAAATGGGATATTGTGTCTGAGGGGGCTGTGCTGTTTTCAAGCTAAAATAAATACAAGCAGGATATTTTTTCCTTTATCTCCTCCAGGCTGATTCACAGGCAGAAATCTCACAATGTCACAACTGTGATATATGAAACCAAAATGATCTGCGTGGCCACATACCACCAGGGGCTAAGCGGGAAACTAGGTTTTGTGATTTGAAGTAAGGTGACCCAGAGAGCAAACACAGAAAAAAGTGGTTGAATGACGTTCCATTTCATTGCATTGAGCTGCCAACATTCAAAGGGCTGTCATGTGTGTGTGTGTGCGTGTGTGTAACTCACCGCAGACAACAAACTGGACTCACAAATCATAAATAGGTGAGTTGAGATTGTGTCATCAGAAGTTGCTGCGTGATGCTCCTTCTGTGCTGCAGACAACTCATTCATAAAACAGTTGTAATATACTCTTCTCATGTTTCAGCCTGAGTCAGCCAAACCCATTATCTGAAGGCTTAAACCCTCCATTGGTTTTAGAATAATCTCCATGGTGTGCTGGCTGATTGGAGTTGATAGGATTGCAGCGCGGGAGATGACAGGGCTGGCCGTGCTTCACCGAGGATGACTGTGGTGCAGGCTTTCCATGCCTGGTGCCTGTCTGCCCATGCTTGCTCCAGAATCGGCTGCCAGTCCTCAGGCCCTAGCTTGTCTGGCATCTCTCCTCTCCCTGATGGTATACGGGATATTCCTGGCACACAGACTTACTCGCCTGCTGCTGAGGCGTGGCACAGCTTCTTCCGGCCGTTATTTTTAGTCTTCATGGCGGCTGTTGTGCTTTGAGGCTGGTGGCATTTTCCCAGTTGTCTTGACTTAAACTCACTTATTTCCCAGGAATAGCCTGCCTGAATTTCTCAGTTTCTCAATCCTGAAACGTTCAAGTGTTTCACATATACACTGTTTAGGAAAGTGTTTTTGAGTCTTTTCCAACCTTTGTTTCAATTTTCATGCAGTGGCTTATTTCAGCCGCCATTATAACTCCCTCGCTGCTGCGTCTGCTTCTGCCGCTGGAAGAAAAAGGGACCAAACAATGGGAAGGAAATGAAGCTGGAAATGAAAGAGAAATGGTCTGGGGAGAGAGAGGGGATGCTGACAGATGCAGGCTGGGCTGATGAGGAAAAGATAAGGGCAGGGTTGTCTCTAAATGAGCTGCTTCTCCATCTCCCACGTCTGTCAGTCGGCACTCTCCCTCAGTCCTGCCCTGCACCCTCTACCCACGCAGCTACACCCCTTCATTAAGGAGCCCATGGGAACAAGAAAACTCATTGTCCGCCCTGGAATTTCTGCCCCTTGCTTGCAGAGCCGACCTGTTAACGCCAGTCCCTCTCCCCTCCGCCCACCATTCTTCCTCTCCCCTCTCCAGCACACCCTGAATGAATGCAATTCTTATGAATCGGGCAGTGTGTTGTTAACTTGCTTGATTCAGCCCCAGGCAGTTTTATCCTTGAGATGTCACAAACCCCTAGGGAAGCATGTTGTGGTTGGATGAACTCCAACGGCATTCCAGTGGGTCCCTGCAAATGATGAGCTCATGTGCAGCATAAGACCAATAATCTCCTTGTTCCCTGAAAGATATCAGCTATTTATTTGTAATCAGGCTCACATGTTGGGTTGTCAAATTATTGCATTTATCAACTCCACCTGTTGCATTTAATCAGGATTAAGGCAAAAAACAAATTAAAAAAATACAGCTTCATCTTTATCCCAGCTGCATCCATTGCCCCACACCCTCCCTCCCTCCCCCTGTTGGCAAACCTCACAATTCCAGCATAATCAGTCCACTCCGGATCAATAATGAGCCTAGTGATGACAAGCAGGCTGCAGAAAAATAAAGTAGCTGTGCAGTCATCTCTATCACTGAACACTTGGAGATATCTGTGCAAGAGCCATGCTAAGACCCTGAGCAATGTAGTCTGTTTGTTTTGATAGAGATGAATTAGTAATGAGGATTGTTTTATGTGCAAGGATTCTACAATATCCCACAGACATTATTCAGGAGTGAGCAATTTCAGCCTCGAGCAATATGCTTTGAAATCCTGCGATGTATATCCATTTGCTCCGATATGCCTCGGTCTCTCACCCTGCTGAAAGTGACAACACACAGTAGTTAATAAGCACGGTCCGACGCACTTAAGGGAAGAAAAACCACACAGCAGGGTGGTCATTGGCATTAAACAGAAACAGTAATGAACAGTATATTTCAAGAAAAACAAAAGAAATAGTCTTGTCTTAATGAACCCGCAGTCCAGATGGCTTTAATAATGAACACAATACAAAACTGGTGAAGTATTTGAAATGGAAACCACAACCTCAGGTCTACATGTTGTCACGCTTCCTAAGTTTATATGGCTACAAAGATTGCAGGAGACAACAGTGCAGTCTTTCACTGATCAAAGTGTTTCAGTGTGTGTTACAGTCCAATCTGATGCTAAAAGGTCAGTTCATCCAAATGACAAAAAGAAAAGAAAATATAGATCCTCTCATATCCTTCTAATGATACTTAGTCACGGAGGAGGCTGACTTATTTTCCTGTTTTTCGGCCTCCAGAGTAAAACACAGAATGGAACTTGACTTATTGGTGCTGCATTAAAAAATGCATCCAAAACAGACCATGTTAACGCTAATCTGGAGAATACACAGAAAACAATGTCATTGTTCTTCCTGACTGGTTCGTCAGTAGAGAGTGTCTCCAATAAACACAAGGTCTGTGGATTATCACCACAACAATGTTTCTAAAACACATTAATGGTACAATGTTGTTGTGCAATTCTATAAAGTTGTGGCGCTATAGAGGCTGTTTTTGGTCCCTAAATATCAAGCTCAAATGTCAAGTTATCAACTCCATCATGCGACTCAGTAGGTCTTTGCTGTTATTGTTCTGCACACACCGACTTCTTTCAAACACGTATGGTTTTTCATGAAATACTTGATCAGGAAATGTGTCAACACTGAAACAAATCTGTCAGATTCCTCTTCTACAGTAAAACCTAAACTATCCTCATGGTTGGATAACATCAAAACATGTGTGTTTGGGAACTTGGATGAGGAAGTAAAGTCATCATCATTCATCTTCCACATCCAGCCGGGTGAAATAGAAAGTAATCCTGGCTCCTTCATCTGTATCATACAGAGCCTGACAGGTGTACATTCCCTGTGCATCCTTCTGGAGCTCCTCTATGACTAAAGCAGATGTGTTGACCGCCACCCGTATGCGGCCCAGGCTGCCGGACTGAGACTGGAGCTTGGGACCCTGTCCATAGTTGTAAGCCACCGCTACGTTATTATCAGTCCCTTCTTTGGTGAAGCCCCAGATGAAGATATTAGGCATGGTGGAGCCACAGTCCAAGGTGACCAACCCTCCCACTGTTGCTGTAGCATGGGAGCGGATGTATTCCACCTCCTCAGGGTCAAATATCTCCAAACCTGTAACACAAGACAACCACAGTCACTCACTGTAACTACACAGGGAGAAAAGCTCTAATGTTGCTTGGTACACTTTGACAAAAGCTCTCCTCTGCAGGCACCCTGTGGGCAGATGTTTATTAGTGAGTGTCTTCAAAAAACTTTTACAAGACCTCACAGTTTGTCGGGAATGGACTGCGTCAGCTCTCGAGGATGAACAACACATAATTAAATACACTCGCAGTTTATATGCCTCTGGCCTATTTGATGGATCCAATTTTATGACCCTCCCTCTGGCTGTGCTTAGAAATCTGACAAAATAATGACAGCAGTTTGTGATAAAGAGAGTCTACTTGCCTCAACTTGTCTCCAACTCGACGTCTTTGTTGCTGAAGTAGGCTGAAGAACAATGAACCCTTACCTTGTAGAGGGAGAACCAGCCAGCAGAGCAGCAAGGAGCAGGAATACAGAGTCATCCTCAGACTCCCTGTGGTGCCGCCAAATTATTGCAAATCTCAAGTCTCGGAGGCTGGCAATGCAAAGTAGCGAGTTTCCTCTGCCAGTCCACGCTGCTGTACACACTGCTGTACACACTGAGGGACTGAGTGAAGCTAGAGGGCTGACAGGGAGAATTCTTTCAAAACTACACGGGGTTCACTTTAAATTATTCATCGATGTTTCCACCTGCCCACTGCTGCTCCGTTTTGCCTGTCTCTCCAGCTCTCCACTCATGACTGGGCTAATGGCTAGACCTGAGAGTGAGAGGGGTGTAGGGTGTCAGGATGATGCCACCGCTTCATATATTATTGAATAAACTGGTGGAGATAGCCTTTTTAGAAATTCCATCACTTCCAACTGAAATGAAAACTGGGCCTCGGCAAGGTCAGTAAATCAGCTTGACAAACGCACACATACGCGCGTGCACACACACACACACACACACACGCACGCACACACACACACACACACACACACACACATGCATCAGTTATTATGTATTCTATGAGTGGCATGCAGCCACAATTACATCCCCCACTGGTTCATGTTACTTAGCTGACAGTTCGTGTGTTACCTCCGACCTTGGACAGATGTGAATCATGCATTAGTCTTTGCATCATTCATGGTTGTTAATGCTTGTGAAGTTTGACACTCATGTAGGCCTAGTATCTCTGTTGCTATAACAACAACAACAACAACAACAACAGAAGACCTGTCTGTTTAGACTAGATTCAGGGAGGAGGCAAAGTGAACATCATTAGTGGTGCCATACAGCACCTGCCTGTAAAAACTCAGTTTCCCAAAGCCTTTGGTTGGTGTTTGAGCCTGTGAGCTGCAACAGAATTGGTGGAGGCTGAGCAGCGTGGCCCTGCAAGCGGCCCATAAACCTGCTCTTACACTGGAGGCAACCTCAGACTGAGGAGAAGGCTCTAATTAAGGACTTAGTGTTCAACTCTTTTCGGAGGAGGGGGGGTGGGGGTATATTTAGAAGCTGCTGGAAGACAGACAGATGTAATAAAAATGCAATATAAAACAGCATGGTTTCTGAGTGCAGAGTGGACTTGCAAATGAAGTCAAAGATGTCCCAGACAGACACTGACAAGATAGTAAACACGCTGGGCAATGATGTTATCTGATAAAAGTGCCAAGACATGGAAAATACGGACCTGAACATGATATAGGAGAGAACCGACAAATGCCAGTCAGTGAGTAAAATGTCTTCATAAAAGGGTGGTGGTCCAAGGAGTGTGCAACATGTTGTGTACCTCACAACACAGCAAACAAAGGAATTAACACAATTAGGAGGCTCTTAACTTTCTGTTGGAAAGGAATATTGGAAGGCTGTACTTAGTACAGTGCATCCCTGGTTAAATCCTAACCCTAAAATTTGTCGTAAACAGTGGAAGCATTTCACCTGAGCTCTTTTCAGTGAAGAAGGCTGTGGGGCACAGTCAAAAACTCTGGGAAAAGGTGAGTAAATACATTAACTTATTGGACAAAAAATGTTTTTTTTACATTTGCATCCCCCACTTCAGAGAAGTGAATCTAACTGTATATTGCATGTGATGACCATAAATTAGGCGTTAGACGAGCAATAAAATCTGAACATAATCCATTCATTCTGTGCACAGTAAAAGTGCAGGGCCGTGCCAGTGCAGCTCGGCCTCTGAGACCAGCGCCTCGCAGCTGCTCCACCAGGCTATAATGTCCAAGCTATGACAAAAGAGAGGGGGGCTGTGATTTGTCATTAATGGGACCAGTAAGTCCTTTTCTGTTGGAGTAAAGGCTGACCAAATTCTTTACTGGTGAAGCACATCCTCTTGGAGTGCTGTAGTCCTGCACACAAGAGCCTGCCACATCTGCTGGCTGCCTGCCTGATTTTCTGCCTGGCTGCTTGCAACTTAAAAAAAAAAAAAAAAAAATTGGGAAGGAAGAGGACCAGGCGACTGGAAAATGTGAGTCGATGAAAAACAAAATGTTTTGGATGGTGGGTGAAGGGGGGGGAGGGGCTAGCTTTGTTGTTGGGAGAGTTAGCGACAAGGGGAAAGTTGCATCTTATCTGGACCCTCTTAGGCCTGTAAAAGGTTTCAGGTGCAGTGCCCCATTGAGCACATCCAGCAGGGCTAAGCTTGAGCAACTTTTTTGTTCTTTTTGCTCTTGGCAGCAGATAAGAGAACAGAATCAGACCCAGATCGCTGGGACTATATAGGGATCTGGGTAACACATTACTGCCACCCCAACATGTGCCACCCGCCCATGTTGACTGTGAGAGCTTGGCAGCACTACACTTTATGTGAGAGCAACTCTGGCAAAACAGGTGGGTTCCTTGAATGTGCCCTATGATTAGATCAGTCATTACCACTGGCATTGTTGAAGGCAAAGCTAACCTCTCATTTCAGAAGACCACCTGTATTGGAATGTGTTACTAAAGCTTAACAGCAGATGATTCAGACTCTGGATAAGAAAATAGTCTGTGCTGGCTTACAGTGAGGATGTATGTTTCCACTTATCATCATGATTTTCTTTTCTTTTCCTCACTGACTGAGTGTGCTGTACAGCCACTGTGTTTATTTTTGTAGCTCAGGTTTTTATCACTGTTGTCCACTGAAATTGCCTTCCTGTTGTTTGTAAGTTTAGCTGTAATTTGTACTGTGCTGTCCTCAAATTTGAGCACCATACATCTCTTGCTGGCTGCAGCTGCGAGGGTTCCTCCTCCTCCTCCTCTGTGCTTTTTCTTCAGCTGACAGTTGTATCAGGGACCACACATTAAGGGGGTGGAGTTAGCTGTTGTACTATACTGGTAGACAGGCTAGCCAGCTTACTGTATATTTCTTCTTCGTCATTTATCTGCCAGGCAGCCAGAGTGGAGGTAAGCAAGGCTGTGCAGAGGATTGAGCTCGTAAAGCATGGGGGCCAACCCTCATGACCTTCATTTCCCTCCTGACTCACTTCTCATCTCGCAGCCTCAGACCTCGCCATGCAGGCCTCCTTTCTGCAGCAAGGGCTCCCTGTTGGGCCCCTATACCTGAACCACAGAGCAGAGTACAGCCACAGCTGACTGGCCTTGGGACAAGGGCAGCAGGAAGGGGCCTCTCTCTTCTATATAACTGAGCCCCAGGAGGATGCAGGCACAAAATATTGCCTTACAGAATAGCTGCGGATAACCTCTGAACTTCAGCAGCCGTGCACAGTTTGTTCACGTTCATTCTTGTATTGTAGTCTGTAGTCACATTTTAATTTTGTGACAAAATAAGTCAGAGATAATACCATCTACTTCAAATACAGTAGAAAGTGCACTCAATGTATATATGTCAAAATATATGCTGACATACTCTGATGAAAAGTGAGTGGTATTAATCTTCTTATCCCACTTTGCGCTTTTCCTTAATGTTCCCATATGCAAATGTATATTGAATTTCCAGTTATGACATATGTGTAAATGTAAAATGAAAACAATAGCAAAAAACCCCTAATACAAATATTACAATACGCTACTCAGAAAAATTACAGGAGTGAAATTAATTTGACCTTCTCTAAATTCTAAATTATAAAGACTTTCTGAATGCACATGTCTAACTGTTCAATGTTTCAGTACTTCTAAACATGCTGTTCTCTAACAAGGTGATTCACAGCAAAAAACACAACAAGTGTCGGATCCATAAATTAACCAATAAATGTGCAACTTCAATGACATCAACGTTTATTTCAAATCACCACGCTGTTACAACTGGTCAAACAATGGCAGACAAGGGTGAGGATGGTTGTAACACCTTTTTATCTTTGTTGTTTTATTATGTGTCATCAATTGTCACCATCTTTCCTGGAATTTTACATGGACTATGAGCTGCTTCTGACCTCCTGCTGAAGGTTTCCATTAATACATGTACACCATTCACTGGTTTAAGACAGCTTTCTAATGTTAGGATCGGATCCACACCACTGTCAGCGTTCTTTGTTTATCCATCAGTGATGAGTTCTTTTTGTTCATACTGAACCACAGAAAGATGCTTTACTGTTGGAACATGCACAACAAACTGACATAGATGCACGTATTTTTTTTATTTGGTTTCAGTTTTTAATTTTTAATCTCACTGTTACAATTTACCCCAGGTTGTGTGTTACAAACTACCCCGGGAGTGGGGTAGGTTGGTAGGGTAGGGCGCATGATCAATTGGCATAGTGACAGGACCCTCAACTGTCACATATGGGTATTAAACAATTGGCCTAAAGGAGATTTCCAATGGAGAAGTCCATTGTGTGTGTTTGACATCACTCGTCTTTTAATCAAAGGTAGTGTTTTCAGATGGAATATGTGATCAACTAGTGGAGATTCCCAGCTTTACATAAAGGCTTTTTGAGAAGATTTTGCTCTAAATTAAATAAATGTTAATAGCTGAAAACAAAAGCCCTCTTATGTTTGTAATAACTGAGATGACTTGGTCTGCTTCTGAATGGATGAGCTCAACTGGCTTTCAAAAGCCCGTAGATAAATTTGCTCTCAGAGCCAAACTGAAGTGCATTTGTTGATCACTTCCACTCTAACAAAAGTTACATCATAGCAAGTGCTTTTTTATCATGTTTAGTACTGACATATTGTTTTTCTCAAAACAAGAAGGCAAATCTGTCATGGAGAAAGATTATTCAACGTGTTCCCAATTAAAATCAACTTGTGTAAACGATTTACTTGAATCAAGTGTCGTTCTCTTGAGACCGGTGGAAAGATCAGCTTATTCAGCCTTGTTTAAAGATGTTTACACTCACATAGCTCTGTAACAAGAGCACCCACACTGGATCGAACAGGAGTTATCTCATTCCACTGACAGAAGTTCTGTTTTTAGTGTCAGAAGAGCACATTGTTAAGACTCAGTGTGAAGCTACTCTGGGTCTGGCCATGGTAATTTTTTACAGCGTGCTGGTCTGAGTGGATCAAGCTTGCGACATGCTAGGCTGGGTATGTAAACCACAGGACTACAGAGGGCCTGGCACTCTCCCCTCATGTGAAGAGGAAAGGAGTCATGTCAGGGTGTGTGCATGAAGTCCTGGATGAGCTGACCTGGAAAGAGCCAGATGGGGACCGGGGTTTAAGCACCATAAAGGCCTTCTGCAAACAACATGTGGAAGGGCTTTGGTGGTTAATGTAGCATGGAGTATTTATGTACTGAGCACTGGCTTGACCACTGTCGATCAGTGTTCATACACCACATACAGCCATGACCTCTGCAACCAATTCCACTTGACCACCTTGCCCAGGGCAACCTCCTTCCCACTCTCCCCTTCCTCTCCAGGCTTTTCCCTTGGGACCCTCAGACTGCTCCTGGTTCAGCTGTTTAGTGTACAGTAGCTCATACCCACAATCCTCTCTGAGCAGGTGGTTTGTCATAGGCCTCTTTGTTTTCCAGAGTTAGCCATGGCAGCTGAGGGTAGAGAACAAGAGCAACATGTTACAATCCCTTTCTTCCTGTGCCTCTCTGGGTTAATTTATTCAACCAGAATATGATTAAATCAGACTGGGTTAATTTATTCAACCAGAATATGATTAAATCAGATTTATAGAAAGGTAAAAAAAATAAAAATAAAAATAAAAATGTTGGTGAGCTCAATGAATATAGCTGGAAGTGGCTTGACATCCTTCCTGATCATCTTCATTAAAGTTTACAATGTGCAGTGATGTCATACTGTAACTCTACTTTGTTCTGCTCTGTGCAGATGACATTTATAGTAGGTCTGTCTGTCATAGATTCCTCCCCTGTTGCCCCATGAAGTTTCTCCCACTTTTTTCTGTTTAATGTTTTTTTGGGGAGGAGTTCTTCCTCATGCACACACCTTCAAATTTCAGAAATTACTATAACTCATTTGTTTTATCAGAACAAAATTTGACGTGCAAAGACATTGTTGAGATTTTGTATATAAAAGTTTTTCTCCACAAATGTTGAGCCAAAATTGGCACATCTTGGAGATGAGGTGGCACCAAAAATTCAAGACTGAATCCCGAAGTGGTTCCTTAAGCTAAATAATCCTTTCATCAAGAATTCCTGCATTGAGGATGACTGTATTTTCAAATTGTTGAAGTTTTCCTTTAATGTAGATAAATTATGGCTAACAAGATTCATTTTTTTTTTTTTTTTTTTTTTTTTTTATCTCTTGAAATTTTCTGTTGATAAGAGCCATGAATGACATCTTACAATCTCCTAAACAGAAGATTTACTGAATATAGTTGGTCACCATCTGAAGTGGCTCATTTTAATGAGCCATTTGCTTTAGTTTCTGTTCTCTAACAAGCATGGTTAGTTTTGTCATTTATTTTTTGAGCTTTAGTTTCTGTTCTCTAACAAGCATGGTTAGTTTTGTCATTTATTCACTGCTATCGTCTTCTTTTGCTGCTTATAGCTGCAGTTTTGTTCTCTCCTGCTCCAACTGGTTTTTTTTGTTGTTGTTGTTTTTTTTGCCTCTACAAGTTTCCATTCACTTTCTAATCTGAGAGGATGTACTTGCTAGGAATTTCTCTCATGACTTTTGATTGTTCCAGCAAACTCTGCTTCTGCATCTACCCTACTGCTTTAGGTACTAGCTGAGCTGAGTGGTTGCTTGAATCTGGTGACTCTGATGAAATTACAGTTTCAGTTTTGGTGTGACCAAGGACCAACCCATATACATAATGTTGCTCTCACCCATTCCTACTCAAGTTGGTCATTTTAATCTCAATTAATAGTCTCTAGTCATTGTCAAAATATGTTTTTAAAGCTAATATGACAAGGGTGAAACACAAGTGTATCACATGCTACAAAATAAATTCATAGTATAGGAGAATATTAATGCAATTTAGCACTGATTTACAGTGATGCCATGTGTACATTAGTTTTAGTGAGTGTGTGTAAGCTTAAATGCACAGTGTTTGAATTCCTTGGGCATTTGCTAACTTCATGTTTGTCTCCAGTGTCAAAGAGCATAATATGCTCTGAAATATATATATTTCACTTTCACTTTGACTCCTGGTTTCTTGTTCAAACTAAATACTACATAACACTGTATTATAATGCATATAACATATAATGCAATATAACATATGTATGGCAGTAAATTATCTCTCTCAACTCTCTCAACAGAGGCCAGTTTAAAAAAATGTTGAGATGTTTCCTTGAAACCAAAAATTAGCTTCAAAATGATTCAAACATGACAGTGAAATTACTATTTAGTTTCCACTGGTGTAATGGAGTTGTCAAACATGGTTTAACTCCTTCAACTGTGAGAAAAAAGAAAGAAAGAAAAAAGTCCTGGGTGTAATTTACAAGCACACCACTAATTTGTATGAGTGGGAGTATGAACGTGCATGATGCTGGTTGGCACAATGCTCGCTGATTCGCTGAAGACTGGCAAGAATCACAGCCGGAGAGGAAGTCTGATCGCTCTTCCAGCAGAGTTTCGCAACTTTGGTCAGAATCCCAAAATGACGTTTCTTCTGTATGCAAATGTGCTGCAATAAAAAAATTTTTTAAATGCACCCGTATCTGTCTTTATTAGGCTACTCTGTCAAATCTTCCATCTTATTAAAAATGAAACAGTGAAAGTTTACAATCAAATTCGTGCATAAATTAATACATTCATAACAACATAATGTTAATCAGGAGTTCATGAGAATTTGGAGACCCGATATGTCTGCATAAAAGAAAGTGTTGAAATGTCAGGATGTGCACTTGGCTAACATCACTTCACAGCTGCAAGGTTGTGCAATGTTTAACATAATGATCATTTATCTACTGTGATACCTCTCATTGCAAGTGGTGATATTGTACATTATATTGTACTTACAAAACGACTGCATTGAAATGGTAAGAATAAACAGATAATATGATAAGTGCATTAAATAATAAAGGTTCTTTTGAAGATCCCCATCAAGCTGGTCTCTGGTATCTATGGTGTGTTCTATTGTTTTGAGCCGTAACCAACAGAGGCTGCATCCCCAGGATCTCAGTGTTGTTGGAGCTCAGGGAGTTAGATCTGTAGCTGTGTCATTGCCCATTAAGGTCTTTATATATAAGGAGTCAGACCTAAATCACTTCTGAATGTAACAAGAAACCAGCACATAGCAGCTCAAACTGGACATCAATGCTCTCTCCTCTTGGTTAAGTGTGTGTGTGTGTGTTTTCTTGCGAGACCAGTAAAAAGTGTCTCGTAGAATCGAGTGAGCTTGAAATGAAGGCATAAATCACACTTTCAGCATGTTTTTGGTTTATAAATGACATCACTGCAACTATCTTTCAAAAGTGGAAAAAAATATGCTTGCATCACCACTTGAAGCTTAGATCTGAATCAAGAAAACACAAACACTTGTAAACTCAGATTTAATCCAAAGAGTTGCTTTCCCCAGGTCATAAAACATAAATTCTCTTTTTTTTAAGTTGTGTTCTTCTTACCTTTAAGAAATTGAAAATCTTATTCTCCCACATTGCTCAGTCTCAAAAGACATTAAGCTCAGCGCCATTTGTGTAACACCTGTTGGCTCTAGTCAATGCTCAGCTCTCACACACTAAAACATATTCATGAAATGCAGTGAAATAATGCTAATGGAATCACTATATTCCACAGCAGAGGGAAGAAAAGCAATTGATCCTTACCATTCAACCTTCATGGTCACTCTGGATAAGTGAAAGCAGGATTTAACCTATACACCATGCTTTTCCTGTAGAAATATTTGAGGACAAGAGGAGATTGTGTTCCACTTTGTATGTAGAGGAAAATCTTTATGTTCACATATTATTCTCCTCATGCAGCAGTAAAGTTTGAGGTCGGTGGCTTTTTTCTTCTTCTTTTTTTAACACTGACATACAGTAAAAACCCATAGTCAAGCATTGAGTCAAAACCCAGAGAGGCTCCAAGGCTGCTGTGGTTAGCTGAAGATGTTTCGCCATGTTAGAAGTTATTTTCAGAGCCTAAATACATTGATACAATGTCTGAAACTACACTTGTTTAACCACATTTCTAATAACCAGTCTGCATGATCTGTGAATAGTGATTTCTGCAGTTTCTTGTTATCTTTAACACCTCAATGTAACCCACCTTTACTCATAAACGTCCCGTTCTTCAGCTTGGCTACTTTAATGGCTCTACATGCTCATTCTGAAACAGCTTCTGCTAGTTAAATGGAAAGGTAACAATAAAGTGGTTTGACATACAGTACCATTAAACATGTATGGCATGGTGTAATCAAAACCAACACAGTGGTACGTGTAGGCAGACTGCTGGACTGGGAGTGTGCAGAACAACTTTCAAAACCAGCATCTTCACAAAGTTTTGTCTGAGGTGCCTGAAAGATGAAGATCAAAGGAAATCTGAGAAGATACAGTGTCATTTCATCAGCCGCTCAAGTTTGTGCACACATGACAAACATGGAGCCATACCCTGTTTCACGCACTCACATTAAAAATGTCAAACTGCCCCCCAAAAAGTCGCTGGCCTACACTGCTGTGCTTCCATTCACACTCTGTAGCCATGAGAACAAACAGCAAATTATCTGGAGTGCACGGCCAATGAGTTTCACTGAGTGACATAAATCTGTATCAGGCTGCACTTCGGTTGTCTAGGTTTCTCCTCCTGCTGCAAGGTTTTTATAAGGTAAAGACATTAAAGCATTAAATTTTTTTTCAAAAACAAACTTGAACCCTGGAGTGCCTTCCCCATCTGGAAGCAGTAGAGGACTTGTCTAAAAGATAAAAACGATATGAATCGCTGCTGGCAACTCAAATGTCCAGTCTGGGATCAATTACATAGACAGGACTCAGAGAGAGAGAAAGAGAGAGAGAGAGAGAGAGGAGGGGAACACAGATTGTGTATCATGGTCTGGCCTAGGATAGCACAAACACACACACACACACACAAACACACACACTAAACAAACTACTCTGTGACCTGCAGCTTGTGTGCACAGTTCCTAGTGTCTGGTTATGGATTGGCTGAGACCGCATGCTGCCATGTTCCCACCCCACTTGCACACTGCATTTAACAAGCGACTGATGGCAGTTCCAGATGAGGCCACTTTCAGCCAGCTGCTCTGTCATGTGGGCTGGGGCAGGGATTTCTGTGAGGATCAATAGAATAAGCTAGCTGTCTCTTTTACAGCTTCAACACTCTCACACAAATATGTTCATTATTCAATTTTAAGGATTATCTCCCAGATTTATGTACAATTCCCTTTTTTTTTTACTGACTTGTCCGTACCCTAAATTCGTATACTTCAGCACCATGAAAACATCTGCCAAGCAGTCTTGACCGAAATGCATTGTGGGATGATTGAGACTGGGGTGGGGGATGGGGGGTTGTAATGGAATGAATATGAATAACACAAAGTAAAAACAGACAGTGCAACCAGGAGGGGAGAATGGGAGAAAGACAAAAGATTTAATAGGATCCAGGCTGTTTTGTGCTCTCACTGTTTCAAAGGGAGATACTGCCACATGTATGTCTACGCTTGCTGTTCATGTGTGTGTGTGTGTGTGTGTGTGTGTGTGTGTGTGTGTGTGTGTGTGTGTGTGTGTGTGTGTGTGTGTGTGTGTGTGTGTGCATGCATGTGTGCGTGTTGGAGACCTGAGCAAGCCTGGCATTCACAGCTTTACAAAAGGTCACGGCAACACCTCCAGTCCCCATAACCTTTTTCTAGGGTCAAGCTTCAATTCACAAATAGTGCAGGACCTTACCTCATGTGGCCCCATTAAACTTCATAGGCATGGCCTGCTCTCCCATTACTCTCACAAATGTAAATACACACAGTTGCAACTGGTCGGATGTTACACGTCATTATCCTGTGATACTTTGATTTGTAGTAGTCACACAAGTAGCATTGGATTATTGTGAGCTGATTTCTCACTGTCTGACATTCACAGCACCTATTGACAATTGTTTATGTTTTTTTTTTAATTTTTAGCTTTTTTCTTTCTGTCACTCTATTTTCCTTTTTTAATGTGTGGAATATTAATACGTCTTAACGATACATTTCAGATAAAAGTAGATGGATTGCAGTAGTAGATAAGATAGAAGTTCCTCCTTTTCACGTTTTAAAATGATTCAATAGCCTATAATCCATCAAATGCTTAATGCTGTTGGTGCCTTGGGTTTATCCACAGAAAAATACTTCTGTAGCTCTACCAGAGTCATTTCGTGCAGTTCATGTTGTGTTTTGGAGGATAAACAATCTGAGTTCAGAAGCATCTGGATTTGACAGACATCTGGAGTCTGGGGTGAATATTCTTGGAATCCAACCTCACGTCTGCTTTCATACCTGTGTTTGTTTTGGGCAAAAGCTATGACTGAAGGAAGGGACTGGTGAAAAACTGTGAAGTGATTAAAATGCATCGGAGTGACTCTACTGCCATCTACTGTCCACAGACACGGATTTCCTGTTGTGTTGAAGAGCTTCACTTGAGGACACTTGAGTGGGAATACATTGCTCTGATGTGCGACTGATGATAATAACTACAGAGTCTGGAGCAGCTAATTTTCCCCAAAAGTGCAGCAATCTGAAATCAGATCAGCCGTTGTGACACTCAGACAGAAGTCTTTCTGAGGATGATGCAGTCAACCTGGGCCTCCACTGAATCCGAAAATTTGAAAAGCTTTGATCTCTTCTGTCTGATCTCAGCTCAAACTCACGTGATCATGGGAATTTTGCCACAAGACAATGTTGTGTTATCACATTTTAATGAACACCGCCATGAGCATGACCACGGCTGCTGGCCGCTGGCAAGCCAACAGTCTTGATCACAACACAAACAAGATTGTGGAGATCAGATTGACTTCTGCAAGAACCCATATGCACATCTCCCCCTGGTAATCAATGACAATGCCTTGTGCACACAGTGGAGTTGATAAAATACATCAAAGCCCTTGGGTCAGATGAGAGCATTTCCAGTCAGACTGAAAAATGCTCTTCCTGTCTCAAAATAGACAGCTCAAACATGTCACCACAAATTCTGGTCCAAATTCTTGTCGATAAAAATCTGCTCAGCATCCATCAGTGCTTGATTTAGCTCTGCCTCCTCCTTTTCTGAGCAGTTTGTCATTTCTATGTCTGCTGGCTGACCTCCATCAAAGGCCTGCATTCTTTCAAAGTAAGGGCTGGAAGAGAACATGATTGTTGCTGACTTTGCCCATCTGGGAATCCACCTGTTTGAGATAGCTACCGCTCCTGTGCATCAGTGCCTGCGCCAGATGCCACGGCAACCACTTCTCTCCAATTACAATTACCCTCCTCACCAAAAAACACATACGCAGACACACACCAGGCCAGACTAGCTAAAACTGACTGAGCAAACATATCTGCACATGGTTTCTGGTAATTAGGTTGTTCAATCTATTTGATCAATGTCAGCCACTGAGGCATCACTGTTGCTTTGTTTTGTGCTTCGCTACATTCTCAAGATGATAATTTCCTTATGTAGGCTATTTAGGATTATAACTCATTATTCAATATGCTGCAGTTTAATTTTGTTATGCACTGTCAGTTATTTTCTGTCCGTGCCTTGGGAAACCTTGAATATACATTTCACAGTATCACCATTCAAAAAAACCAAACAAACACATTTTGCATTCAGAATAGTTTGATTTTGTGTATGTAATGTGAGAAAACAAATTACATGTCTTTTGTACAAGAACACATACATACATACACACACACAGTTTAGAGAGCATGCTATTGTCTGTTGAGTACATGGTGTTCTCAGATGTGCTCGTATTCACTCTGAAAGTGTTAGTAAGAGATTGTAGGTGAGGGACTTGACTTTCTACATTGCCGCACACAATGACAGGGGAAGCATTTGTCACCACGGAAACCATTAGTTTCTTGGCAACATTCATATCATCTCTTGCTGACTCTAAATTCGAATCTAATGATGGGATACCAGCCGTCGACTGAAAGAGGAATGTTGGTGAGAAGAGTGGTGACAAAGGCTTCGGCTGTGAGGGGAAAAAAGCACACAGGTGAGAGTGAAAATAATGACAGGGTATGCACAACTTTTCTCTTATATTTTTAGTCCCCATGACCAGTGGGTCAAATGCAGCTCCTGAACAGTGGCTTTTTAGAGACAGAAACCACATTTGGACTTGAATCGTGCTATATGTATATAGCCTAATATTTCTTGCAAGAGAGTGAATGTACAGTAGTATCTCCATCACTGAGCTCCAACTGTTTTGATAACATGAAACGTCTGCATGCAGTAGTTGAACCCCACATTAAGTAGGCTAATTCACATACTCAGATGGATGCTTTTTTTTTTTTTAATTAGTCATGTGTAATTAATTGTTCTGCCAAAAGAGATGAGTTGTGGCAACAACTCTCTTTGTCTGAAGTAAATGCTTGGAGGGAAGCCTTTGTATTTATAGGTGTAGCCTATGGCATTGTTATTATTGTTATAGATCTATTTTTGTCCCAAATCTCTTTATTTAGATATAATGTTGTGGAGGTTCCTCCCTTAAATACATCTGCCTGTTTATTTCTTCCCTATGGCACCGTCACAGTCCCTAAGGGTAAACCAATTTACATTCTTGTTTTGCTCTTCAGATCCATGCCAGTTTCCATGACAACATAGTTTCACTTTCTCATCCTCTCTGTCTCACTCCCTCTATCTCCCTTCTCTCTCTTCTGTTCTCTCGTTCCCCACTGCTCCTTTCTTATGTTCTCTTGACCTTCCTCCGACGTTTCATTTTCTTTCTCTCCAAACACCGCGGTCCAAATTCCTCCTCTCTTCTCATTTCCTCACCTAATTGAGCTCATTCCTGCGCTCTGCCATACACCAGCAGAGAATAATGGACTTGGATAAGAAATATCTCAGGGGGGGTACTGTGGGATAGAATTCACTGCATCTTTTTGCATTTTTATCATAATATAACAAATACACAATACTCGGTCTGTGGGCTATTTTACTGACTCTTAAATATCCCCAGGCATATGGAGTGATGCCTTGAGCCTAATATAAGGTTACTGAATCACAACAAGGTGCATGAAACTCTCCTTTATTAGTGGGGCTACATAATGACGGCATATAGCACACAAAAAGAGCAATGGGAAAAATCTATCAAAAACACATACTGACACTTCCTGTCCTTCAATTCAGTTAAAATGCCTCCATCCTAAATCCAGTCTGACCTTATAGGCTACCATTATGATTTGCAATATGACTGACAGAATAATGTGCTATGCACATCTCTACCTAATGGCATAATTAAAATCTCAAGCTTTTTAATTACTCAATAATTAAACATGTCTGATGCCAACAGGTGTGATGGCACATTTTCAGCTGATTAATGCCAGTCCCTTCTGCCTCGTCTGGAAGCAGAAGGTCATTCTAGAAGGTGGTTGGTCTCTCCATGCATGACTTTGACCAGTCTGCCAGCACCTGGCTCCACGTCGCTAGGTCAGGATGTTGCAGCACGTCATCTCTGTGGATCATGGTTATTCTCTTGCTGTAAGGATGGATCTGTATAAGGCTTATTGTGTTGTCAATCACTATTATTCCCTCCTTCTCAAGGAGTTGGCACTCAAGAAGTGATAACATTCAACTGGTTGTCTCAGAAAAATTCAAAAATGAACAGGAAAAAAAAAAAGCAGAGTAAGGTTTCTTATTCACCCTTTGAGCACAAAAATGTTTGTGGGTGGCCTAGAAACCTATATCCTAGGTTGAAGAAGCAACCACTGCAGTTTCAAATGCTAACAGCAGTGGAAACATCTGGACAAGGACGGTGTGATGTGCTCCTCCTGAACGATGTCTCATCATGTTCTCTTGATTATCTAGCCTGGCAGCAGAAAGGTAAATGTTCACTGCTCCAAGAAGTAGGCATATCCTACTGTAGGCTAAATAGCCTAATAGGCTACAATAGCCTGAAGATAAAAACACACAGCCTTTCCCACATGACCACACATTAAACATCACTTAACCCCCCAACTCCTTTTAAAACAATTTCAGTACAAAATGCATTTGTCCTAAACTAGAAGGTAGGCTATATCCTGAGCAGTCTCTACCACCCATGCCACCAGAGGGAGTATTTATCTGAAAAGAGAACAGGTTTAACAGTGCAACAACTGGATCCTCGCTCTGACTTAACTTCATAATGGTCGCCTTGAACAAGAAGTGTCTGCACCCAGTTTACAGTGTCTGTGAATTAGCCTACCTCTCCTCAATCTTAAATCACTCAGCCTTTTGCTGCAGGATGGCAACCAGTAGCCTACATCAGATGTAATCATCTGATACTGAGAGGGAATAGGCGATTTGCTGGATCAGATAATCGAATGGAAATAAAACTCATAGCTTACTCTTTGAATATTTGATGTGTTTTTTTTTTAGTTTGATTAAAGATTATCAGACAGCGAGACTAAGATTGCATTTCAGAGTGTCGCCTGATAACATAAATATTTACCATCAGTCATTTAGAAAAGAGTGGGGGGGAAAAAACAAAAAAAAACTCTGAGCCAGCACAGAAGTCCAGTGTGTCATATCAGTACAGTGACATACGGATGCCCGTGTGGCCACACTAATTATTGTCAGCGGCTGGGAGTGAATGGACTCGCAGAGAAATGCAACGTCCTGCCCTTCTACATCTTGAATAGTGGGAGTCATGAACCGCTGCAAGGTGACACGTCCTCTGATTTCAACCGAAACTTCAACCTAGACACGCCGTTGTTATTTATCACCATCCTAATCTCCGTCAAACTGCACCAGCTCCTTTTCTTTTCTTATCAAACATCGGGATCGGGACCATCTTGCGCAGTGTTACGGCGAGCGGAGCAAGCGGTGGCGGCAGCAGCGGCGGCGGCCACTCCGGGGAATGTCGACTGGCCGTCAGTCCTGACATCGGCCTCTTCTGATCTCAGACACACCAGCCAAATGGGGTAGAGTACACAGCCTTTCAAAAACACTGTCACTGCCGAGGCATGCTAGCTCTTCCTTTACATTTCGGAGCTGTCTTCTTTACGTGTGGACTCCTGTAACTTTCTCCTCTGTTTTTTTATTTTTTTTAATGAAGTCCTCGGGTCGCTAGCAAGCCAATAACAAAGTTCAATTCCCGTTAGCTAGCTCTGGTTCGCTTGCAGATGTGTGGCTACGGCTGCAACGTCGGTTTAAGAGCAAGTAGCCTAGCGGAGACATGAATTAGCATGCTAAGTTAGCCCGTGGACCTGGCTGGCGCAGCAAGTCGCTGGGTTCACATCAGGGGCATGTGTCCTTAAATCCTCCTAACAACAATGCGGTGCTTGCTCAACTTTATACATTAACCTTCCCGCGGTCTGTCGATAGGAACATTTCAGTCCAGATAGGTGTAAATTGCCATTATTAGCTTGTCAGCTAGCTAATCTGACAGACACAGCCAAAGCAGCATTTGACTGGCTTTGTGCTAAGCAGCTACACCGTGTTCAGTAGATGACAGGCTGCGTAACGATACCTGTCACTTCAATGCACACTCAGCGTGGGCATGTGGAGACCAACATGTTGTTAATGCTGCCACTGCTCCACACATACGCTCACATACACGTACGTACACATTCAATTGTAAATATGCTCAGCGTTACCTTAATACCTTATGCAGGAAAAAATGACATATATACTATGTCAACTGAGAATATTTTATTTTCATAGGCATTTCCTGTCCTGGTATGATTCAGTGTAGGCTGCTGTGGAGCAGGACGTCAGGAAACGACAACTCAAGTGTTATGTTGGTTAAAGTTAATTGTCTATTTTAATATTTTAGTTCCTCTACTAGAATTGTAGTTAATGAAATGTTATAATTAAATGCTACCAGGCAGGCTGTAAGTGGTGTGGTATAAATGTTTAAACAAAGTTGTGTGTGTGTGAGTGTGTGTCTCTCTCTCACACACACACACCCTTTTCCCCCTCCATAGCTTTCCCTCTGTGTGTGCGTGTGCATGAGTGTGTGATCTCAGTCCAGTAAACTTCTGACAACCCATGACCCTACTAGTTCAGCCTGTTGAATATGGTGTGATAATGCTGCACTGAAATCACTTTACAGGAAGAGATACTACAGCCTTTCTCTGTTGGTACACAGTCTTTCCGTGTGTGTGTGTGTGTGTGTGCGTGCACAGGCGCTTCATGCTGTGTGTGTATCTACAATATCCTGGTGAGCTATATATAGCACCTAACAGAGTTTGCAACTTGATCTGAATTGTCTTTCAGGTCTACAGTACACTGCGTTGCTTTCCACTGGAAGTGAAATATCTCCCTCATCTTTAGTTCACAGTATCTTTTTCTGTTCAAACCCCTTTTAAAGGACGGTTCACTGCTTACCCGTAGGTGTTGGTGCAATACTGTTTTACTTGTTTTGTCCTCAGAGGCCTCTTTAAATGAGATTGTAGTGGATAATGTAAATTAATCTTGTTTGACAGGCATTACACTAAATATTATTTTATTGTACGTCTAACTAGTGCTTAATACCTATGCACACTTACATACACATGATTGGGTTTAAATAAGAGACAGATAAGCAAAAGGCTAATGGCAGAAACTATTTGTGTGTGAATGTTAAGCATGCGTCCTGTCTCTTTTGCTTTGTCTAGAGTTGATGTTAACAAATAAGCATGTGGCAGCCACTGCATGTCCACATACTGCTCCAATGCAAGCAGAGACAGATTTGGTGAGCTGCTGACAAAGTGTTTCTTATCTGGTTAGGTGATCTGAGAACTTTGGGGTGAGTTACAGCGAGCGCTGCTAAGGTGAGCTATGAAAGAATAATGTGATATTGAGAACATTTCCACATGACAGAATATACTAAGACAGTTAAGTAGTGAAAAAAGTTAAGGCCCCAGTCTAATCCCTAAAACGAAAGTGTTATATGTTTTATGACCCCTGAGTTCTGGTTCACATCAATTTCACAGTGTCTGTGGTGGTGAGCATTTCTATGTGCTTGTCTTTTGCATATTTTTGCATATAGCCTCTGTCCACACTGGTACTGGTCCTCAACCTTTTAAATAACATGAATAAATTCAGCCCCATGAAGAGTGAATTCAGACTCTTGCTGGATCAGGTGAGAACAATATTTGTGAACATATAGCCTATAGTAGATCCTGGCCGTTACCCTGCTTGGTAGTAATGAGGATGCAATCCGAGTCAGCTACAGGGTTTAACATTCAGATACTGTATGGGGGAACAGACTCTCACCACTGTTTGTCAGCACTTACTTATGCTATAGTTGTAAAACGATAAAGATATTTCTCCATGTGTCCAAACTGATGTAAACACAAGGAAATCATACACAGCAATAGAGAGAGAAGGACTCTGATATCTGCCAAACTGATGTAATATCCAACAAATTAGATACATGTTGGTCTGTGACTTGTTTACAAGTTTAAAACATGTAGGTGTCAAACACAATGACTCAAACACAGGAACATGAAACAAAGTGAACTTTTCCAGATACAAAACCAACTGTACAGTAGGTGTGATCACAGGCTTTGTGACCAATGAAGCCACCAAGATGCTTGAACTCTGAGACGATATCTAACTCATCACCACAATATTATCACAGTAAAATCTGTAACACATGTGCCTGTGTCTGTCATGGTCAAGTATTTATTTTATTTTTTATTTGGAGAGGACAGTGTACATTAATTAACACTAATGTAAAAGTGCCAGTGTTAGCCAGAGGTTAGTTTTCAACTGCAGTCCTTCGGCAAGATGTTAAAAAGCCATTACATTACATACATTGTTTTGTTTTTTTGTTTTTTTTCAATTGTTGAGATTATGTTTGTCTGATGAATTTATGTTTGTCTATATGTTTGGACCCCCTCGAAAACGAGATGATGTCATCTCAAGGGGTTTATCCAAATCAATAAATTTCAATCACATTGTACAGCATAGTACAGTGTTTTGTGCAAGTTGATTGTAAGTTTAAATTGAAATAATCTGCCTCTCATAACCGAAGGACAGTGAAAGCAGACTGTTGTTGGAGAATCATGTATTGAGTGCAGAAAATGACCAAGTGACTTGCTGGTGCTGAATGGATAGATGCAGGGCTTGGTAGATGCTTGTTTGACGTCTACTGCCTGCTGTATGAATGCACAATAGTATTTTATCTTTTCATGGGTCTCATGGAGCTCAGCATGGCTTAAACAGTGTGTACCATTGTTCCCTCTAAGCGGTGTGTATTGCAAATTGTATTACATATGAATGCACAAACAGGCTGGAACTAGGATTCTGCACCCAGATGCTGCAGCTGTCAGCACCTCTATCCTCTTTGGTTGTATTTTCCTGTGCTTTTAGATTCATAACATTATTTAAAGTGGGTATGAAGTAATGATTTTTTTTTAGGCACGCGTTATTTTTACCAAAAAACACAACAACAAAAAAATCTGAACAAAACATAATTTTTGGTTAAATGGTGCCTAGATTACAGTGCCTACTGGAGTAGATGCTGAAAAGTTGCCAGCAAAGGCGAAACATGTGCAAACACTTTGATGATCTGGAGGTAATTTCCCACCTCCTTCATATCCAGTCCAGTAATTACAAGTTTGCTTCTTAAAAAAAAAAGTCCAGGTGAACTTTCCTCTTGGTTTTCTTTCATTTCTTTTTCATCCCAAATTTCTTTCCTCTTGCATCATCCCTCCAGCCCCAAACTCTCACCCTCCTACCTCTACTGTACCTTCTCTTCTTCACCCCTTGTTGTTCAGGTATGACCTGCTGAAACTAATCCAAATGTCAACTGACTTTTTCCTCTCTCATTGTAGTCCTTCTGTCCCACAGTTTGGGAGATATAAGAGGTTTCAGTTAAGGTCAGATTATTTTTAGACTAAAGTTTTTGCTACTGTTTATAGTTAGTTGACTGTTGTTTGGGAAGAAGCTGCTGTAGGCCTATACAGTACAACCCCAAATGCTGCTTTGCTGCTTTAGTCTCTACTTGGTTACGACTTCGTCAGTCCACAGAATCTAAGAAAAAGGGTCAGATATAAAAAAATTATTGAATTATAAACCATGTGTGAAGTGAACTCTTAGTCACACTGTGTTGCAATGATCTTTAACCTAAAACCGGAGACACTGTCTGTCTGGTTGGATGGTTGGATGCAGCGTCGTCCTCCTCTGAGCAGAATGAGAGGTGTATTCAGCTTGAAACTGACAAGCTTTTGTCCAATCAGCCTCCTGTTTTCCAACTTGCCTCTGTGTCGCACTGCCTGCCTTCTGTCTGTACTAAGGCTGCAGTTTGATCTTTTTCCTTGATCTAGTTGGCTTTCATCCCAGAATGTGCTGGAGAGGATACAACCCTTGACCCTCTGTACAAAATGAGTCCAGTACTTCTCTGTCCCCGAGCTGAGGCAAAAACCATGAACTAGGTGCCTGGACGCTTCTTACCACTTCATTTCCAGTCTGCTACTGAGTTCTTCGTCTGTGTTGGTCTGCAGTAGCCAAAAAAATCCTGTGTAAATTTCCACATATTTCCATGCCTTGAGCGCCATTCTCTCAGTCCGTCCAGTCCAGATCACATATGTCACAAGCATGTGTAGAATCCATTCTGAAGCTCATATCTTTTAGCTGATTTTTTTTCCTCCTCCGTTTGAGCTCACTACTTTTTTATATTTTTTTGTAAAATTCATAATGCTTTCCCTCAGTGTAAAAAGGAAGGTGCATCTTGGGTCATCTCTTTTGTTGTCACTGTACAGAGAGGCCTGTTACATCAAAAGAGAGCGCTGCTTTGAGATACTCACAAATGTCTCATTTTTCATTTTTTCTGTGGCCTTTCCTCTGTTGCAGGCCCTCCTCTCTGCACATTGCCTACTGGTTAGCCTATATTTACTCAGCCCCGTGACATGTTTTGTTGCCACAGCAACCCCCCACCCCCACCCCCCTGTGTGCAGATTTTTTTTTTTTTGGCTGTCACCTGTGTACTGTCCCAATGCACTGCAGTTTACCCCAAGTACTATGAGCACAATGAGAATTGTGAGGGGTGCTGACGAAAAGGCACCTATGCAAAGTGGATTAACTTCCCTGAAAAGTAAACTCCCCCCCTTTGTTTAAAAAAAAAAAAATCAAAGGTTACACATAATAGTTTTTCTGACTAACTAAAAAAAAAACCCTCTCAGTTTTAGATGTTTGTTCAAATGGATTTTGACCTGGAGTAACCTCTTGTTATGCTTGTAGACTAATACATTCTTACAACACCAGGCTGCAGAAAAACAAACTTGACGTCGGTAGAGAAGAACAAGCAAATGATTGAAGGAATGAGGGAGGAAAAAATGTCATGGCAAAGATTATACAGAGCGAGAAATAGATACAGCTAGGGTTTAATGTGATCAATAATCCATGAACAGGGCTTCCCATACACTTAGCAAACTCAGTGGAGTGCTCTGACCAAAAAATGTCAAACATGCAGTATACTTTTTTTTTTTTTTCTCCTCTTGCAAGACTTTTGTCCAAGTTCCAATTGTGTCCTTTCATTGCCTGCAGCCTCTGACAGCATACAAATAAAGTCCTCTCCTAGATGGATAGATGAGTTTTGAATATTCTGCCTCTGAAGATTTTTAAATGCCGAGTGTCAATAGCAGATCATTTCTCAAAGATGGTCAGTAGTCTCTCAGTGATTTGCCACCGTGTGTGACATCGAGGGTTGGTGCTCTCTAATTAAATGACCTTTCAGTGGTCACATTGTTGAGACCCGTGAGTGAAATATTTTCAAACATTAGTTTTGATTCCGTCAGCAGCCTGAAAAATCTGAAACTTCATTCATCAGAGAGAGTCTAAAGGCTGTAATTTATTGGGTGCTGGCACCAATAATCACTCTGAATGTCTTGATGGCTGTCACTTGGAAGCTGTTTCACATTATTGGTCCCAGTTGGTTCTCCTTGAGTGAAAGTTGGCAGGGGCTCGACGGCTGATTCAACATCTTTAAACCTAGCCTGTCATCATCCTTGTTGATGTTTCTGAAGTTAACTTGCAAATCAATTGAGCCCCTGTGACACAAGCACAGCTGACAGAACTGTTTTGTGTTCGCCTTAAATTTCAAATTAATGTTTTTCCTCTCAAACATGTAGTGTTGTGATTTTAATCCCATCAAGAACAGCTGAACCACAGAGTCAGTAACAGTGCTCTGCTGTTGTCTGTCTACAGGTCTAATAAAAAGTAAGCTCCATACATAACAATTTTCTCATTTTAGTTTACTCGTTTCATGCGTCATCTTACCTGCAAAGGCAATCTAGGCAAGGATCTAGCAAAATAAACCAGGAGCATGGTCAGTACAGATGGTGTGAGTTTGCTTTAGCACAACCACTAGCACTCTATCAACCACGACTAATTTTTAGTTAAAAAACATTATGGTAACTAACTATGTTAACTGATCTCATATATCTGCTGGTTTCTGAGTTTGGTGCTGAACAGACTGCTCATTTGAGTCAAACTGCATGATTTTAAACACAATTTTGTGTTTTACTGTTGCGTACTGTATATCTGGCCGAGTGGGTGACTCACTGACTAGCTGCAGCCAATCAGAGCGCAGGATATGTGAGGATGAGGGCTATAGTGCTTAACTCCACAAAGCTCCTCAGTCGTTTACGGACTCTATAAAAGTTAAAGGTCCCTGATTGCACGTCAGGAAGTTGTGTCGTGTGAACTGTGCATCAATATAGTGTGAATTAGCTTCACTATCAGAGAGAACCATGTGGCTAAGTTTCTCTGATGTTTCCTCCAATGCTAACCATGTTGACACTCTCTGCTCCTTCTCTTCACTGACTTTTTTTAATGTTGCACAATCATATTGAACGGCGCTCAGTGGTCAAGCAGTTGGAACACATCCCATGTTGGCATTGCCCAAAGCAGTAATTGCTAGTTCAAATCCCAACTGTGCCGATCTTTGTCATTTCTATCTCTCTTCACTGTCCCATCTAATAAAGGCATAAACATGCCCAAAAATAAAGTTCAACATTTTGGCAAATTGGCCCATTGCCATAATCGCTATAGTCATAGCAGTAGGTTTGTTACCTTTAATTGTAGGTGTAAGCTATTTTTAGTACGGTGGAGCGGAGCAACAGGCTGCTCAGAGCTATGCTATGGAGGCTAAGGGAATTTCTTGGTTTCCCTCATCAAACTCATCAAATACAAAATCCTAAAACTCCAAAACGCTTTTGTGGACAAGTTGTGAGCTGCACAACCACCACGCTATGAGATAATAACAGAATGTTAGGAAACGGAGCCATTTTCCAGGTAAATACAGATACTGCTTGCTGAAAAACTGTCCCTGAATGCAACACACATCAGCGGTTTTGCATGAATTTACCTCTAAAACAGCTCCGTCTCGTAACGCTCCGTTATTATCTCATAGCGTGGTGGTTGTGCAGGTCACAACGTGTCCATGACAGCGTTTTTGAGTTGTTGGGTTGTGTATTTGATGAGTTTAATGAGGGAAACCAAGAAATTCCCTTAGCCTCCATAGCATAGCCCTGAGCAGCCTGCTGCTCCGCTCCGCCGTACTAAAAATAGCTTACACCGACAATTAAAGGTAACGAACCTACTGCTATGACTATAGCGATCAATGGGCCAATTTGCCAAAATGTTGAACTATCCCTTTAAGAACTGTAATTTTTAGTTGGTGGTGTGAATCTGCAGCACTGTAGTAAATAGTAATTTGAAAAGTTACCAGGCAGCCCAAACACATTTTTATGTTGGCAAGACAGTTAGGAGAAATGCCCCCCCCCTGATTTTATTACATTATCAAAGTGTGTCCCAGAAAAATGGTTCTCTCACTGCAGCTTCACTGTGATCATGGGGTAGCAGCATGCGTTTCTAAGATCCAACTTGAAAGTTGCCCATGTCAAGTCACATTTCATAAAGTTCATCACAGTCAAATTTAGAATAGATTGATTGAATGATGATGGTTCAGAGTCGCAGCAGGAAATGTGCAGTGTGTTTCACTCAGTAAAAAGTGGTCAGTGGTGATAAAGGTGACAATTCTGTGCCTGTTTTAAAATCATTGTGTGTGGACATGAAAGGAGCCATTACACCAGCCGCATCACCCACATAACAGTGTAATATCACAGCAAGTCAAGAAACCCCATCAGAGGTGTTCACTTATTCTCTTCACACTAATAACTTCAAGGTGTTAAAGTACAAAATATAACTTTACAGCAGGAATTATGTTTAAAGTCATACTTTTTCTAAAAAACAAAACAAAACCTATAGTTGATTTGTGGCCAGCAGCAACTGAGTTATTGACTAAAGTCTTTAAAGACCACATGCTTTTCTTTACTTTACTTTATTTGTTTATTTGGGTGGGACAGTGCACATTAATGAACATATAAAAACATGTAAATGTGCTGGATTATAGCAGCTAATTTCCACCCGGAGTCCCAAAACATAAAAACAGTGCAGTGACAGAAAAACAAAGTACTACATAATAATGCAGACAACAAGGACATAACAAAACAACTATAACGAAATAAAACATTGACATTTTGACAACACTGTACAATGCTGTACAATTAGTCTTAGAAAACTGAGCTCTCTGTAAGCCCCTGTGAGTCCTCTTGAAAACACAATGTAACTCAGAATCAGGGACTATGTTGTCATTAAAAAAACAACAACTCATCATTCTCTGCAGAGAAACAGTTTTGATGATATTTGTTGGGAAATGCTGTTTATACACGCAGCCATTCTGGAGGATGTCAGCTAGACATTCAGGTGAAGTATGGGAGTACTTTGAACATATTAATGATGAGGCTGAGTGGAAACTATGCCTTAGGAGATGAGAAGTCATTTGCAGTGAAGACAAAGGTACATTTGAGGAAAATTATGGCAGACGTGAATCAGAGAGAGCTTAAATGAGACGATTTACATGAAAATATTTTTGATTGGTTTGGATAAGACCTTTAAAAATATAGTAGGACTGACTTCCCTGAATCATTCCTGTAGTATTGTTTTATTAATGTTATTTATATGTTTAGTGCCTGCTGCAATTCAGCTGACAACCTCTTTCAGACTTCTTTATCAAAGTTAAACTTATGGTCTAAGATCCTGCACTTTATCACACAACTTGAAGCTGATGTCCTCAGGTGAACCAAACTGGGATATTTATGGTAGCTCTGCCATTAAATGGCCAAAATTGTTATTAAACACTGAAGAAAAACTTCATGGGATAAGTTTTGACTTCCATTAGTCCTTCACCGAGGATTAATTTAGTTAACAGTCATACACATTGTGTTAGCCATGGCCCCATCCAAAGTCACAGCGCAGAGTGGCCAAGCACATTTAACTAATTTTCCTTCTCTTAGGCTACATTTTGACTGGCGCCATGTGCAAATGCAGTTTGTTAACCAGCTGATGTCAAAAAAAAAAAGTCCCAACTGTGCGTCTCTGTGTAACTGCGTGGCCTCCTGCGTCATACACATTATTCATTCATCAGTACTGTTAAACACTTTGGCCTCAGTGTTTACTGGTGTTGATCCACAGAGCAGCACTGTGGCTCCTGTGTTTTGGCCTTGGCTCCGTATTTTGTTCTCACTCTTGGCCCTGACTTCCCAGGGCTCTCTGGGTCTATTAATACCAGCCCACTCTAAAAATACAGAGTACTGTGTGACCCACTGGGACTAAATAGAAGCTCAACCTCTTACCGTAGGCAAACTGACACACAGACGCACAGTCGCGCACACACGTATTATGGTTGCAAATCACCAATGCGTTTCAGTGTGCAACATGTCTGAATGGTCAGCTGAAGAAAATGAGCAGAACATCAGTTTTTCCACAGTGGAGGGCAAAAACCGTTTGCCAGATTCCTTGAAATCCTTCATCAAACCTTTAGGCCCAACTCAGAACACTGATCTTTGTTATTAACTTGATGTTGAAGGAATATGGAGGCATGTGTTTGTGTGTGTTGGCCTGCTTTGTGTGCGTATGTACACTTGTCATTGTGGCCTTAAACGAATTGGCTTCATATGTAAAGACCATGTGCTATGGATTCTAAAACTCATTGAATTATTTCCTTAATTTGTTTGGAGCAGTGATCAGACGCATCTGGACGAGGTCCAACAGCCAAATTGAATTTGTTTCCCAAAACAACTTGTGAAAATGTCAAATGAGAAAAGGGAAAATTGAGAAGATTTTATGCCCTAACACATCTGTTAATTGTTGTCATTGGACCTTGAAAGAAGTCAATAAGAAAAAGCTGTGTCCTCTGGGGCATGAACACAATAATAATGCCAGTGATCACATATTTTTTGTTTTTTCGGTCATACCGCTCAACCCCTTTTTTTTACAATAAATGTCTGAAGAAGAAAGACCTGGATCATTTCTTTTGAAACATAATTTGGACAACAACATGTTAATCCTCAAGTCATCAAGATTCATTTTCCCCCCTTTTTTTAATTTTTTTTTTTATGAACCTCAACACACTGTTTTAACAGATTTTGCAAATATGGCGAAATGAGCTGCTAGAAGTCAATAGAGCTGCGAGAGCTAACAGTTACTGGTATTGGATATGACAATATTGCAGCAGAGATTTGGAGTGTGTAGAGCTATCATTGGAAATGAGACACTGAAGCCTGCAGATTGCGTGTTTTTCCAGATTGAATTGTGATTGCACATTTTGGACACAAAGAGGTGCTTCTCATCATCCACAGGTGTAAGCGTGATGAGTGCATCATGTGGATTAGCAGTGATAGATTGTCATGAATAACATTGGAAAGGTGCACCACCACGTCTCTATTAACCGTACACACCTTTGCTTCGCCTTGTGTAAGACAATAACCTTTCTTCTTTGCTGCAACCAAAGACACCACCTTGTTTGATACCATTTGATCCTACCAAACAGCCATTATCTCCCTTGTCTCTGCTGGAGACATCTTTTTTTAGAACTGGCTGTACCTTGACATGACGCCCTTGGTGGTGAAAAATGTTCAGTTCAGTTGTGCTGCGAGACACGCTGGAAATTTAAGTAAAGCTGGCAGACTGATTTTCTGCCTTGTCTTCTGCTGCTCACCTGCAGCACATTCATGGCTGCTGCGGTGACATCCAGGTATTAAGTCAGATTTAAGGCACAGAGCTGTGTGTAGTTAATAGTCGGTTACATGAAGCAGGCCATCAGTGTCTGATTCTTAGCTGGCTCTTGTCATGTGCTGCTGGTGTTGATTGTATTTTATTCCCTCATTTTTATCATCAAGGACAGAATAAATAACCCAGCCCTCACTATTATGCACTGTAGTCCTCAAATTAAATCAACACCTACTTGAAATGCTTTCAAGCAGATTGCACCAGACAGGAAATCCGACACAGAATCAACGTAATACACTTCTGCCCCCTTTCAAAATAAAATAAAATACGCAGTTGCGTTTCCATTATGCCTAGAAATGCGCAAAACGGAAACGCCTACATTTCGAAAAAGCCTTTCATGCATCACTAAAACACTAATTTTTCAGACGTATCAATATAAAAGTGTATCGCAAAAGTGCTATGGAAACACTTATTTCGTATTTACACGTCACCTGAGATGTGTACAGTAGTTTTGTTTCTTCCACAGCTGGGTTCGTTTATGTGACTGGAGAGGGAACAAATGTGAAACAGTGTTTTTTGGCATTGCATTGCTGACCTGGGCATTGTTTCTCAATGAATTAGAAAAACCTTTCTAAACTAAAAGTTGCAGGCAGCACATACTGTAAATGGCTAGGACTGCATCTGTTCAAGTAAAACAATGAATGACTAAATAAAGCCACTTTTTTGTATATCAATCTTTTGATCTGCCACAAAAATGTAATGAATTTACATGAAACATATTAGAATATTACATTAAAAAGAGATTAAATAGATCAATTAATTAATCTAATATTTCTTTTAATCTCTTGACAACACCAGTAATAAGACATATCCCAGTCAGTATCAGTCCACTTAAGTGTATAATTTAAATAAACTTGTTTAGTGGTATTCTCAGATCACTGAGAATTTCACTTGGCTTTACAGAGGTTTGGATAAAGGGTAACATTTTTTGACTGAGTGCTTACAATAATTAAGAGTAATTACTATAAACATTTGTGCCCTTAGATATTGTTTTTTTTCTTTAATTAATATTCATTCATAGTAACTGTTTTAGCCGAGTGCTTCCAATTACTTTCTTATTACGTACTGTGCTTAATTCGCTCCATTTGTCTCTTCGACACTGTTTTGCACTGGGTGTACATGTGCTGCTGCATAATACAGTGAAAAACAGCCAACAGTCTTTTCATAGTTAGTCATTATTGTTATAAGTTATCTTTTAGCAGTTTTGCCTTTATTCGGAAAGATAGAGAGGAGAGGATAGTGTTGGTCTTGAACCTTGGCCACTGCAGTTATGACTTCATAGCCCTCACGCTATGCCGTCTACCTGCATCTGCATGTGATGCAAATATACTGTGATCGCTCCTGCCTTCTGCTCAACATTGAACAGACTTTCATCACGAGTATCCTCTTCTTTGGTTCTGCGCTGTCATCTCATCGGCACATTTTCCTGTGGCCTGCACAGACACAGCTGGTTCTTAAATCTTGGACTGTTTTCATTTCAATCTACTTAACTGACTGACTCAACATTGATACACATCCAATAGAGTCGTAATTTCAGTATTTCAACAGCTTCAATAGAACAGCAGACTTTCATAATAGGACCTGCATGAGTCTCTTTTTGTTACAATCAACCAACAAATCACTTTGCAGTCCACCCATCTGTCCGTGCCTTATTATTATGTGCTTATTTTTATCGAGCCACTGTGAACTTGCAGGTCAGAGTGTTGTTATTTACTGGGCAGTGTACATTTGAGTTAATATAAGAGTCGTAATGTCACCCTGCTTCACTTTGGCTGTAATTATTTTTCAAGCTTTCAGCCGTGTGAGAAATTATTAACATGGTTTCTTTTTAATGTGTTTTCTCAGTAATTGGTCAGCTGCTAGTAGTCAGTATGGGCAACGCTTCACGCTTCCCTCTCAGGGTGGCGGTGACATGAAGTCTAGATCAGCTCAACTTGGGTGAGAAATTCTTCAAAGACTTGTGTGTCTGCTCTCTGATATTGGTCTTTTTGACCTTTTTTTTCTTCCTGATGAAAACATGCAATTAGCATTTTGAACCTGCAAATACAAATTATGAGAGCAAAATATTTTTTCTTTGATAAGTTGTGAAACCATTGAAAAGGAACTACAGGAGACAAGTAAAGTTGCAGCCTGTGAGGCAGATGGAGAGCTGAAACCCTGTCAACATGAACACAAAAGCTTGACCGAAAATGAATGCGCACGCCTGCTTTAGCAGAAACTATTGGATAAGGACGAGAGGGAAACCAAGAGCACCTCCCTCATGAGACATTAACTGTGATTTTACAACCTCGATTTTAGTGCTAATTAATTGCACAGCAGTCAGGTTCATTTGATTTATTCATCATCCAAATGTCACAGTCATTAAGTACTAATCATTTATCTGTGTGAGAAGTTTCAGGTGCAACGTGTGTGTTGGGGTCGGGATCTGACAGATGCACATGACACCGCTTGAGTTGAGTCTAGGTGCCTTTTGATCAATCGACAACTTTTCATGAACAAGAATCAGCTTTAACTTGTATCCGTGCTGTTGCTGAGCAGAGACCCATGAAACACAACCAGTGGTTTTACAGCACTCAGTCACAGGAATGCAATTTGGCCTTTTGTGAAAACAAAATTGCAAATTACTGCGACATGAAAATACAAACAGAACATACAACACACATAGTTCACACTCTTTGTGGTGACACCTGAATCATTACTGGTGGAACAAGTTGTTTTAAGCGGTTGCATAATGAGTATGAAGGAGAACAGCTGTGTACAGTCAGCCCCAAGGTAATAGCTTGTGTCCTCAAAATACTTAGATTGTTTACTTAAGTTAATTGTTTGCACTTGTAAATGAATAATTATCTTAAACCAGACTTTACATGTCACAGGACTAATCTAAAATGGTTTATAGTATTGAGTTGTCTCCTTCTGCCTGCAATCCAATGAAGCACTGTTTTCCAGATCATGCCGCACATTATTGGTTCTTGAGGTTTTTCCAAATGAATATTTTGAAGCCTGCTAACAGTGCTGCACAAATAGGATTTCTTGGCTTGAATGGGTCAGTTAAACATTAATATGACAACCAAAACCAACCAGCATCATGTCTAGCTAAGAAGCAATAAGATCGTTTGATAATGGTGCATTAGAGTAGATGTAATAAGTGAAGTCGCAGTGATGTTCCTTGTGGCCAGCTGCTTTAATACAAATGGAATTACTGCTTGAGTCAGGTAGACTCCAGATTTACTAGAGGCTTCAGTGGCTTTTAGTTCTTTTACAGTCAAAACTGGGCTGCACCTTCAGGCTTTCCCCCCTGTTGCCCCGTTGATCACGTTAGAGCAGACATGAGCGCGAGTCTCCTTGATATCTATTATCTTTACTTAAAAGTCCATTCGAAGGTCAGCCTCCCACCATGCAATAATCCGCCTCCTCTTTGTTTTGCACAAAGCAAGTGAGTCACACTTTGTCAACAGGGCTGATGTCTGACTGTCCCTGTGTGAGTTAATGAGTGATCAAGTCCTCAGCCAGTGAACAAGGCACCTTTCTGCGCTGACTCGAGCTGGTGTTAGTTAATGACTAATTACAGCATTGTGTTTACCATTACCTGTCCAGGTAAGAGTGAGTGGTACAAATAGTTCTGTCGGAGCAACACAACTGACCTGAGCGGCTGTGCCGTGTGTGCAGCGGTCGGGGGTTGTGTCATCGGCCAAAAATGGAACCCAGTGGAAATATTTACATGAGATCTGCATTTTGTCAGCCAAATATCTGGGCTGGATGTCTTTTGAACAGGCTCTGATGACTGTTTTGACCAACTATTGTTCACTAGCAACAGGTGTGGATAGGGTCTTGTTGAGACTTGCAAATGCTGAGGAACTGTTTAATGCTCTGTGCACAAGCAGTTTCTGAGGGAGGGATGCCAAGAAAAAGTTTGTGCACACGCAGATTCTTCAACACACAGAAGAGCACCTCCCTGTTTTTAAAGTTACAATCAGTGACTCGGGGGGGTGGTGAGGGGTTAAGGATGTGGGCAGGTGGCGATGTCAAGAGGGGGCCACAGCTATGGACTTGAACCCAGAATGAAGCCTCATGTGTCCGTCATTCTTAACGCTGAGCTTGAATCCTGCTTGGTTCAAGGCTTCCTCAGTGACGCTGAAAGCGGCGAAGGCCTTATCATTTGTCATCTCACCCTGAAATACTGTTGATTGACAGCAAATCACTGGTGTTACTAATATAAACATTGGTTTGTGTTGTTTCTGAATATGTCAAAATCAAAAAATCTGAATTTGCAGGTAATGATTTTTTTTTGTTGTGAAAGAGGGAGACGCAGGTATTAGCAGAGACAGTGTTGTGGAATGTGTGGTGTTTTTGTGGTTTGTGAAATGTTTGGTAGGGGGAGGGACCTAAACACTGTTGAGCTACTTCTGAGTTGCAGCCCCCTCCCACCCCCCCACTCCAACAGCGTGAACTCAGTCTCTGCTCTCTTTTCCTTAAAGGGACAGTTACCTCACCGTCTTTGCTCTCTTCTCAATCATTAGGCCTCTTCTCTCTCTCTTTTCTGTATTTGATGTGGACCCCACAGGCTGACACACACACACGCACACACTGACAGATAGCACTGACTGTAAAGGTTGCTATCTCCCTCCACTGATGATATTACTCTGTTGTTGTCCCCTCAGGTCCCTGTGTGGTCAGTGAAGTGTACTGGGGAGCAGCATGGCAGTGTGTCAGCTGAACATCTGGGTGAGATGAGGTGAGTGAAAGTTTGCTTTAGAGCCCTAATCTGGGACCAGAGTGTACTACCAATCATCCGCACAGGACACACTCAAGATTCAATATTTAGTTTTAAGGGAAGATTAGAAAAAACAAAAACAATTTGTACTAAATTTAATTTCCTACATTTCTGATCAATTATTTCACATAATCTAGTTGCTGCTTTTTTGGTGGCCAGGCTTGCATTGCCCCTGGATATATATACTGTAAATCTGAATTTGTATTAATGTGTCCTTAACATAACTATGAAATACTGATCATCATGATTTGACTTTTCTTCACCAGTGTTGGCTGTAAGCAATGTGAGCTCTACTGACAAACCAGGCACAGCTATTCTCCATACTGGCCCTCCGCCTCATTCACCAGCTAATCAAATGCACCAAGACAATAAACTGGCCAATCATGGCAAGCAGGTCACCAGTGACAGCCGATCCCAAATACCAGGTGTAAACCAGCAGGCTCAGCAGCAGCCGGGAGCAGCTGGCCACCTGGGTCCAAAGGGCGTCAGTGCTGGGAGCCATGGAGTCAAAACCAACCAGATTCCCCCTGGCAACCCTGGGCTAAAGGCAGTCAGCAAATCAGTGAGCAGTGTCGGAGGGATGCTGAAAACCAAATCCAAGCGGGAGCGAAGCGTCTCCATCGACTCTGGTGAATCAAGAAATGCCATTCCTCCAGCCCTGGAGACAGATGCCAAAGGAGGTAAGGCAAGCGCACGCAGAAGAAACTGTGTCAGCATCTGGGCCGTATAGACGGTGTGTTTCTGTTCTAAGTATGCTGAAGTTCACTTCCTTTACCTTCCTATCAGCCATATCTTCACCCCAAACACCAGATTACGTGCATTCGCCGCCTCCACAGCAGGAAGTGAATATAAGGACTGAGAGGACACAAGAAGTTGTTTATTCTCTCGCTGAAATGCCCTGACCTTTCGGTGAAGCATCAGAATTTCCCCCTGGCTTTTGATAGTTTGTGCCATGCTTGTGCTGTAGTGACGTTTCTCAGATGAAGAGGCATCTGGGCTCAGAGGGAGAGAGAGACAGGTCATGAGGTTGTGAAAACTTAGTAAATCGAGAGAGGCTCTTATTAAAGCAGGAGATAATAAGTGGGTGGAAGAGCATGAAGTTTCCTTTTGAGAGAGTCTCAGTAAATATTGCGTAGTGTGCGTGTGTGGTTCAGTACAAAGAGTTTTATTTGCTTTTTTTGCTGTTACTTATTTAGACATGTTCACGTGAGGGTTAACTGCAGATGACATTAATGCGATGTTGTGAAATTCATCAGGGCTTCCTGTGTATGATGTGAACCTCTACACACATACACACACTCCCACACCTTGAAACACTAAAAACAGGAGAGGTGTGGTTCCCACACAAAAAGCCGAAGAGATAGGGTGGATCGACATTTGAAGGCTAACTCCTTTTTGGCTCCATTCGACCTCCCCTCTCCACTCCTCTTGCCTTCTTTCTGCCTCTCTACCTGTGATCTCATTTCTGTGTGTCGTAAAACAAGAGAGCATTCATATGAAATGCAAAATCAGTCCAGCCCCAAACATGGAAACCCTGCACAAGTGGTGACAGTCTGATCAGGGTAGCAAACATAGCTGACTTTCTTGTTAAGTTAAACCTGTAACTGGTGGCAACAAGATCACAAACAGAAAACAAGATGTCAGCTCCTTGTACTTCATAGAGCTTCATATTGCCTCTGTGGCGTCCGGAGGCAAAAGTCCTCCCTCTGCTGTCATTTTGTCTGTACTGTCACTGTAGACTTCCTTCCTCCTTTACTGTACATTCTCACTCTTTTATGTTTGTGGTTACCCAAGCTCAACTGATGTGTTTATGTGAAGGCAGTTTTCTGCCGCAAACTTGGTAACATTTTGAGTAATGAACCTGAAAAATCTTCACAGATTTGTTCATACAACTGATGTGACACAAATCTGAGATATTGTCTGAGTGTTTTATTTTCCTGTCACCTTGAAGTGTAAAAGCCACCGTTTCATTTGCTCTCAGTCTCATACTGCACAGACCGCTGCAGCATACTGTAATTCTTGCAGCTGTTTGCACACAGCAGCACAAAATTATTAGTGCACCGTGTGAAAGGGCTGAGCACCTGAGAGTGAAAACATCGCATCTGTAGATGTGATTAGCATGCATGGCATATTGATGAGGGGAAAAACAGAAAACATACAAACATGGGTAGAATTTCCTGAGTTCCATTTTTAAATGTTAGTTTTGAATTTCCAGTTCTGAATTTCTTCCACTTAAATTAATGTTTGAGATCTGCACATTTACATATTTGCCATTGCTGCAACAACAAGAGCATGTTTGTAGAGGACGTGGTTCAAACATGGCTGCCTAAATCCATGTTTTCTTGAAAAAAAATATTATTACTTTTTGTGGATATTAGCCCTAAAATTAAACAATTTACAACCATTTTATGGTTCATTTTAAGTGATTTGGCATTTGACATTGTGTTCATTTGAAGTGGTTTTCATTTATGAAGCCATGTGCTTAATTATTAGCAGGTGGAGAAACTGCATTAGAACAGACAGTAGCACATTAGCCTCTGGCTCTGGAAATTACAGTGGTGGGTCTGGCCCATCAGAGGGAAATGTAAATTAAATAGATAAAACTCATCAACCCTTTAAACTGCATACTGTAACAGCTGATGTCCAAGTGATGATGTGTGTGTGTGTGTCTTTTCTCCTAGAGGGTGTTATGCGCAGTAAGCGGCGCTGTGTTCTTGAGAAGAAACAGCCGTATAGTGGAGATGAGTGGTGCTCTGGACCTGACACTGAGGAAGATGAAGACAAGCCGCACACCACGGCCCACAGTGAGTGTGTTACCTCCACGGGGCGTGATACACATTGAATGTAGCACAGTTCTCACTAACAATGGTGCCATTGTGGCCACAACTGTGAGGACTTCTCGAATTACACATAGAAATCCCAAGCCATGTCTCAAAGTTATTTTCAATGAATACAACAGGTTAAAGCCATAAATTATGCTGTTCTTAGATCCTGTGCTTACACTGAAGGGAAGAAGATACCAGCCTGGAATGTCAGACTATCCCTTTCAACAGACTTGACTTAACATGTGTTTTAGCTCCATCTAGTGTTTATATGTAGCAAAGGGGATATACTGGTAGTACAATTGTAAATGATGAGACAACTTTTGATAAATGAAACCAGTTTATTCCTGTTTTTTTTTTCTCAGGGGAGCGTGGGCTGGTAGGTCCTCTCCAAGGGCTCTCTGATCGCCTGTCTGCAGGGCCCCTTTCCGAACCAGGGGGAGGCCCTGTGATGGGATGTGGAGTGGGACCAGGGCTAAATGTAGAGCCACCTCAGTCTTCGCAGCAAGTGGTGTATGTTTTCACAACCAACCTAGCCAACAGGTAAGAACTGTTAACAGGCCTGACATGCAGGTGATTACTCTTGTCACAAGTACAGATGTCTAGATTTGGTTGATCTTGATTTGGATTAGATTATGTACTGTACTTCAGCGCTGATTTATGCAACTGCAGTAATCATTTAGTTTTGTGTTTTTTTCTCCATGTGTTTGACAGTGCTGCAGAGGCAGTTATGAAAGGACAGACTGATTCCATTCTTCTGTTTCACCAGCAAAATGTTTCACGCACAAAGTTGGAGCAGGTCAGACATCCATACAGCAGTGGCAAATGAAACCTGTTCAGATTATGTGAAACCTGTTTAACCATAGGGGAGTAAAAGTGTTTTTCCACAGTAAAAATCACAGGTACAAAGAATGTAGGATGGTTAATTTTTTTTAAAGCTATTTTGGTCTAGCGTATGCTTGTTCCTGTTTCCATCGACACTTGTTATGACTGCTCTACTGAGAAAGTGTCTTCTGTTGTTTTAGCTAATTGAAAGGCAATACGAGATATGATGTTATGTTATGTTATGCTATGTCATGTTATGTTGCTCTATGCTATGCTATGTTATGTCAATAACTACTACTACTTTTTAATGGCCTAAACTCATTTCTTTTTCTTTTGTTTGTCACAGGGTCACCCATCAGGAAAGCTTCCTAATATATCAGACAAAGTAAATTCGAACAGTTCTCCACCTACAGGCACTCCTAAATCCCAAAGCGGAACCCCGCGGCCATCTTCTGCAGGAGTTGGAGGCCCAGTGCATCCTGTAGGGACACCATCATCAGCAGGACACTCAGACAACGAATCTTCTCAGACCAGATCCGGGGGAGCCTCCAGCAATAATAGCATTGTTGCCCATAGGTCAGAGGGAGGTACCACAACGACACCTGCAGGCCCAGTCCTAGGAACTGGAGATGGGGAGGGTGCTGGGGGTATGCCTCTTCCTATTGCTACTGTTTCTCCCTCAGAGAGCCCCTCCATTCTATCTGCACACCTACAAAGTGATATAGGCCAGAGGAGTGGCCCAGGGAACACAGATGGTCTTTCCAAAGAGCAGTTGGAACATAGAGAGCGCTCTTTGCAGACGCTGAGAGACATAGAGCGGCTGCTTCTGCGTAGTGGAGCCAGTGGAGGCTCTGGAGACACAGGAGGCAACAATGCTACTAATAACCCCTCCAATCTCAATAATAACAACAATACTGATAGGAGTGGTATTCTTGAGGACAGTGACAATGGTACTAATAACCCTGGAAATTGCAGTAGTGGTAATGTGCTACCTCCAATGGGAGGTATGAAGAAATATGAAGAACCCCTCCAGTCCATCATTTCTCAAACACAGTCGCTTGGTGGGCCTGCCCTTGACAGTCCTCAAATGGATTCTCACCATAACCTACCACAACACCCCCATCACCAGCTGTCTTCACCTGGGATCAACATGGGTCCCTTACATGGACCAGAAGGGCTGACCCCAGAGCAAATGGCATGGAGAAAACTTAAAGAAGAATATTACCAAGAGAAAAGACGGCAACAGGAAATGCAACCCCCCACACACCCCCAGCACTTTAGGATGGTCAATGAGATGAACATACATGGGGGTCCCATGATGATGAGAGGACCTCCTCCTCCCTACCACAGTAAGCCTGGAGACCAACAGTGGGGTCCAGGTAATATGATGGGAGGAGGGATGGGTGGGAATGTACGAATGATAGACATGCACCAAGAAGGACCTCGTGGCCCAAGATTCTTGGGGCCGATGCAGAGAGGCCCACCAGGAGGAGGAGGATTTCCTGGTAGTCCAGGGGGAATTTTATCCATGGAAGGTTTAGGACCCCAAAGGCCCACTAGACCTGGAATGATTTGGTTAGATGACATTGGTGGTGGAGGTCCTTTTCATGGCTGCTACCCTGGTGGACCTCCTCAGCACTTACAGGGTGACCCAGAGCATTTGTTAACACGTGAGGAAATGTTTCGCATCATTGAGAAACAGCAAATGCAGGGTATTCCCAGGTTTGAACTGGACAGATTAGCAAAACAGGACAATATGGGCTCAAGAATTATGGATAATCCAGGGGGCCCAGACTTTTCCAATTTGGGCCGGGGCCCACCTTCTACTCGAGGTGATCCTATGGACTTTCCTGGATCACGGGATATTATGGGCTCTCCTGGAGGGGGTCCTCAAATGAGAGACTTGGTGGATTCTCCTCTGGGGAGCAACCTCACAATGAACATGAACCCTCAGATGAGTGTTCAGCAACAACAGCAGATGATGTTATCTCAGAAGCTCAGAGGTTCTGCTGGAGGCGGACCTTTAAGTGAGATGTTTAGCCCTGGAGAGATTTCACGAATAAGGGCTTCACAGAATGGAAGAGGAGGAAACAAAGGAATGATCCAAGGACCTGATGGCCCTTTTCAGTTTCCCAATCAAGGTCCCTTTTCTGGGGGACAGGTAGATGGGCCCTATCTTCAGCAACCCGGCCCGGGGATGTTTGGGCCTGATCAACAAGGTCCTAATCAAATGGGCAGCACATTGCGGCTTAGTCACATGCCAATGACTGGAGGCCTCAGGGGAGACCTCGGCTCTAGACACCCCTCTGATCTATCAATCAATGTTAACCCTTTGACCTCTCCTTCAGTGCCTCCGCCTCATCAACTCAAATCACCATCCCTCAACCAAGAGCCATCTCCTCTCCTACCCTCCCCCTCCGCTCCAGGACTGAAATCACCCTCACAGATACCCTCTGCAGGACATCACCCCCCTCTTCCTCCTGCATCTGGTGCTGGGACTCCTTCTTCTTCTTCCATGAAGTCTCCCCAGGTAATGGGGTCTTCCAACCTTGGGTTGCACTCTCCAACTGCCTCTCCTGGACGATTGAAGTCCCCAGTCATGGCTGTGGGCTCACCAGGATGGACGTCTCCTAAAACAGCTCTTCCAAGTCCAGGTGGTCCAACAAGTGGGAAAGTGGTGGGCAATGGAGGAAGTAGTTCCACTGAGACAGGTACAATAACAATATTACAGGCTATATATAATGTAATATAATATAGATATTCTAGCCTTTTCTTCTCATATGTTGGATCGTCATTAATGGTTTTCTTCATATGGCTGAGACGTTATCATTTTTCTGTTTTTTTGTAGGTCAATCACTTCCCCCCAGGAGCTCCAACTCTACGCCCATCAGCCAGCCAGGCTCTATGAATCCTAGCATGCCATTTACTTCTTCTCCCGATGCTCCTCCATCTCAGAATCCTTTATCCCTTATTATGTCTCAGATGTCCAAGTATGCCATGCCTAGTTCTACTCCTCTCTACCATGATGCAATCAAAACAATCGCCACTTCCGATGATGAGATGCTGCCTGATCGACCTCTTCTATCTGGTGTTAGCATTGGAGGTAAGACAATATCTCAGTATCTCAGTAAAGTCTATTGTCATTCATCATGTTAAAATATAAAGGAACAAAATGTCACTCAGGACCAGCAGCATAAAGGATAATAAGATTTTCTTTTTGAATAGACCCTATAGCAGGGCTATTCAATTGGCGGCCCGTTCGGCCAATGTCCGAGTGGCCCGACTCGCGGTGACCCCACCCCCCAAAAAAAATTAAACAAAACAAAAACAGAGGGAAACACATTTTTCGAGAACTCCAAATTCCTACAGCGAATGCACCACTCAACGCAGCCTAGCAACCACAACCCACCCACCCAGCCAGTGCCTTGTTCTGAAAGTTACCGGTAGAACTGAGGCTTGGTCGGTCTGCATGCTCTCCAGAAACGCCCTGTCGGGCCAGAGCCGCTAGTCATGGAGTGGGAGGCTACCCTTCGTGGTCCTGTGGTGCGCTACAGGTCAGCGAGAGACAAGTCCCCCGTCCGTCCGGGACCGACGGACCTCACACTCCACAGCGGGCCGCTGTGGCACAACACGGTGTTTCTGACCGATGCTCAGCCCTCCCATCAGCCAACAATAAACCGTGGGGGCTGGTTAATACTCCACCAGTCCCTCAACTCCTTTCAGCCACACATGAGCACCGTCCACGCAGTGACAGCAAGACACGCTCCGCTGTCCTTTTTTTTTTGAGGGAGGGGATTGGTTGAAGTAACCAATAATTTAATTTCAACGCAACTAGCCTGCTTGCAATGGAGTAATCAGAACAGTAACTTGGCTGGGATAGCTACTTTTCAAAGGAATAATCCATTATCAAATACTTTCCCAGAGTAATTTGCCCCAAAACTGCTTTTTGCTCCTTGTTTTTCACCAATCAAAATATGTTAGAGAAGAAATCTGTGTTCATTTTTAGACCTAATTTTAAGACTAGGCTACATTTAGTGATTTACATAACCCCCTGCTGTAAACCTCAGTGGAAACTCAGACAGTACGCCCCAAGAAACTTTTAGTTCCTAAAAAAACCCTCAAAGCATTATCTTTACTACTACTATCACTAGGCCACTACTTTTATTGACTTATTCTCTTTTGTTTAGTAAGTTGTTTATTAGCTAATGCTGGGTTTTAAAAAGCACTTCCTTTTTTTTGTCGCGGCGCTCAGAGTTGAAATATGTTCAACTTTTGGAACAGCACCGCACTTGTCAAGCGGCTCGGAAGTGTTCTTAGAGAGAGAGAGAGAACGACCGCTTCAAAAGCGCGTTTGGTAGACACGGTCAGAGCAGTAAGGGCCATGTCCACCGGACGCTATGAAAAAAATGCGTCATACCAGGCATTGATAGTGAGTCACACCCCCTCCTCTCCAGTGGATCTGTATCCGCTCTGTTCCGGCTCTGGTGCGTTTGATAAGCACACTGCAGTGCACACGGTGGAAATTCTCTAATTGTTCGCAACGGGGTCAGAACGGAGCGGAGACGCCGGTGGATATTCATTTGAGTGCGTGCCTGCGCGCTGCGCACATGTAGACCTTTCTCTCTTCCTCTCATATTGCGGATTATTGTGTGCATGTAGGCTACAGAGGCACCTATGCACCCTGCATTTACAGTTTGTATTATGCTCTGTTAAATAATACTGTCCCATTTAAATAAACAGGACATTTACATTTAGGCTATGCAGTGTCATTTTGAATCATATTTTACACAGGGGCGCCATGAGATTTTATGCACTTTTCATAGATTAGTGTTGTTTAACCTTTGTGGCATGACAGAATTACATACAAAGTCAATGGAATGATGCAACATTCCGCATAACATCCTGTGGAGGTGCACGCAGCTTGGAGAGTTTCACCGCCTTCTTCAGGGACTGTGCCTGTATGATAGCCATCACCAGTGCTACCTGAGGTTCACCAGATCCCAGTTTGACAACGCTTTGTTCGGCTGTCGCAGGGCAGACTTGTCACTGAACTTGAATTTTTCAAACTAGCGCAACAAGCTACCTTCTGGAGCGGAAAGTCACTCCCACTCTGTTGTGCTACACATCTGCCGTGGCATTAATGTTGCATCATTCATTGCATTGACTTTGTATCTAATTTTGTTGCACCACAAATAAAAGTCGCTTTTGGTGTGTACCCAGCCTAGTAATTAGAATATGTTTGTTTAATATTCCAGAAGTCTAATGGATTGAGGAGGAAAAAAATGCAGTTTTCAAATGCTAATGTGAGGTTTTCACATACTGTCCTTGTTCTCTCACCAGGAAACATGGGGAATCCTCAGTCCTCCCAGATCCTAGTTTCCCAAGGCTCCATTGGTCCTCACAGTGATCCACAAAGTCCTATGGCTATTGTAAGCCAAGCTCAGCAGCACCTGTCACATGACACCTCAGGACCTGTGCTTTCTTCCCCAAACCAAATGGGCATACCTGCCATGAGTTCTGCCATGATGGGGGGTGGCGGGCCTGATGGAATGGGGCCCTGCAATGTCTCACCCATGTCTCAGAACCAGATGGCAGGTTTTCCTCGTATGCAGCCACCATCTCATGGAAACATGCACTCACCTATCGGCGGAATGTCACAGAATTTCTCTCAGGCGAATGAGGATATTCTGCCCCCCCAGCAGTTACACCTGCTAAACAAAGGCCATCCTCACCAACGCTCCTCCCACCCCTCAGACTCATTTGCCTCTCTGGCCATGGGGGAAGGCCCGGATCTGAGTGAAGTCATACGACCCACTCATACAGGGATCCCTGAATTTGATCTCTCCCGCATCATTCCTTCTGATAAGCCCAGTAGCACCCTTCAGTATTTCCCCAAAAGTGAGTCACATCAAAATCCACATCAGAGGCCACCCCCCCAGCAACCTACTCCACAGCAGCTCCTCAAACAGCTGTCTTCTTCTGGCCCTCCACACAACAGCGGTCCTTCATCCAACCCCCACTTAGCAAACCTACAGAATATGATGGATGAACAGCAGCTGCCACCTCACCCCTCACATGGTGGAATACGCCAAAGTATGGGCATTCCTCAGGGGGGCTCAAGGGGTATGGTTTCTGGTGGGGGCATGGGACCCATGTGCCCTCCTGGACATATAATGGGAAGGACAGGCATGGTTCCCCAGCAGCAACTCCAGCAACAGCAAGCCATGATGGCCAACAGCCTTCTCCACCATCCTTCTAATCCATACCCAGGCATGATGCCCTCCCAGCAGCACCCACACAATCTCATGGCACAGCAGAACATTATGATGATGCAGGCTAAGCAGCGAAGCATGTCAATTCCAGGGGATCCCTTTGGCCCCCAGGGTCCTCTAATGTCCCCCCAGGGTCCAATGATGGGCCCCCCGCACCCGCAATCTGGTATGATGGGTCCCCAGTCTCTCAGACAGCGGGGAATGTCTCTGGACAGTCCCATTGGCTATGGCCCTGGAGGCATGGCCAATATGCCATTCTGATCCAGCTTCCATAAACTGTAAAGAAAACAAAAAAAAGGAAAAAAACAAAACAAAACGTGTCCACTAGTTAAACTTCCCATTGTGTCCAATTTTTTTCATTAATGTTATTCTTGCAGTTGTTTGAAAAGAAGAATGTAAAAACAATGTATCAGTGATAATCTTAAAATTTTGGATTACAACTGATTAAAACATTTAATATTTAAAAGCACTGTATCATGGTTCAATAACAAATCTGAAGCCATTTTCTAAAATACTGTAAACTATGTATATTTCAAAGATGTGTGTACTTGTTGTGGGAACAGAGTGGCATTCAGGAGAGGAGTGCCTCAAATTTGTATTTGTTTTAAAATCATTGATTTATTTTCTCCAACTACCAAACTGTTGTGAAGAGAAGTTACACACACACACACACACAGTCACATGCATATCTCTGCAAGTGTGTCTATCAAATATACATATAATACATTTATATGTCTGTGTGTATGTGTGTGTGTGTGTAATATAATATATACTTGCTGTACATAAGATGCAATTTGTGATTGTTTGCAGTTGTTCTGTATAACTGTGTTTTAATAGAAGTCTAAAAATAGAATAATACTGATCTCTAAGGTGGTTTTTATTTTGGTTATTGTGTTGTCAATTACTGTTGTTTGATAACACTGACAAGGGGACATTGATGTTGTGTAAGATTTGATATCTTTATTTAATTCATTTAGCAGTTGCTAAAATACAAGCAAAAACAGGTCTTAGCAAAGGTAACATTTTTTTCTTGACTTCGGTAAATAAAACATCTTGCAATCAAGTTAGCAATGGGTAATAAATTGTCAGAACATCCAGTAAAAATAGTAACATTACAAGTGAAATATAGAACAGAACAGAAGCATTTTAGTTACAGCTGACGTTGTGTGACAGTTTATTAGATGAGGATTGCGCTTGTGGTTGTTGCTCCGTCAGAAATGGATGGCCGACTGTGACCCTGAGCTCTGACGAAAGGCAGACACACACGTCTGCAGCCCAGTTTACAAAGTAACCGAATTAACTCGTGGCGAAACTGCACCCCAACAAAGGCATAGAGGAAAGGGTTCAGGCAGCAGTGTGACAAACCCAGGCTTTTGGTAACGTCGAGAGCTACTTGCAGTTGGCTGTGATACCTACACTCTTTATATGAGATAACCCTAAAGTCTACCATAGTTTTAATCACTAGGGTGATGTTATACGGGAGCCAACAGAAGCAAAAGACAAGAGTGACGAGTAAAGCAAGTCGAATGGCTGTTTGCTTTGCCTGGCTTTTCTGACTGTGGCACAAAGTAACTGCCAGTGCTGTGTAGCAGTAGCTCATGATGGCCAGAGGAAAGAAAAAGCAAACATGATCCAAGACTCTTTTGGCCAAAACCCAGTTGTGTGCATTGATGTCATAATTATAATAGAAACAAGAGAGCCTGGATGAGTTGGTGTGGTCCTCCACTACAGAGAGAAACACAACATTTGGAATTGATAAACCAAAACAGACCAACCATAGTATGAAGCATGTAAGATGCACTGTTTGTGGACGTCGACTCCGCATACTAGGGATAGCATGAACGATTGCCAAATACCGATCGAACCCAATGCAAGCGAGAAGTAAGCTCCCGCAGAGGAGGTTGAGATTTTTCATCAGGTCGATCAGCTTGCAGAGAAACACTCCAAATACCCAGCCAGCGACTTTGTCAACCAAACTGAAGGGAAATGTGAAAAGGAGCATTAGGTCAGCCAGGGCAAGGTGCAGCAGGTAGATCTCAGCAATTCGCAGGAGGCGCCGACGTCTCAGGAGGACGGTTATCATCAGGCCATTCCCTACTACACCCAGCAGGAAGATCAAGCTGTGAAACACAGGCTGGAACACAGCATCAAAGGTCTGCAGACCCAAATTCTCCTCATCACAGATGAAGGGTTCATCAGGATAGCCGGTCATGTTCCAGTAATCGTCGTATGTGGTGGCATTGTCAAGATCTTCATAGTCTGGCATCTTCAAAATATAAAATGGGTGGGGGAAGTTTTAGTTACCTCTTCATCACAGTAACAAAATCACTTTGTGTGCACATCTTAGTCAAATTATTGTTTGGCAGGAAACACTAGAATAGGCCAGATTTTTTTCACTTCCCCTTAACAGTGGCTGACAGAACAAATAATGGTGAAACATTCCACTTTGCCTGTGTAATAATAGCAGTAGTGAATAGTAATGACTTTCTTTCCCCAGAAATGGGGATGACCTTATGATAGCCGATGGAGAAGTCATTTTTTGAACACCAAAAATATGTCTCGAAATGTAGGTAAAAATATGAATAATTGTGATTTTGTACAATTATATTCATTATTTTACACAACACTTTGCATTCCATTGTAATATTAGCAGTAGAGTGTACAATATTATCATGTAAATGGGAAATAGATAGGAAATAAGTAGTTTCCCCTCTTTTAACGGATAATGAAAATTTTGATAAAGCAAAACATTTGAGACTAAAATTATATAAACTAATTAGCGTTACATCGCTGCAGCCATTAGTGTTGTGTTATTACTGGTCCTGGATCTGTTCCTTTCTTTGAATGATTCAACTGCATTATAAAGTTGTTTCCTCTTTAGTAAATTCGTATCTGATTTAATGTAGATCATCAGACCGATATGTGTGGGTAAACCACTGTGCGGGTAAACCACTGTGATTTGGAATTAGAAATATTCACAGATATAACTTGTATGTTTTTTTTACTTTCTACATCACTGTGATGACAAATTAATATCAGACTATTTGAAACCTATGAAAATTTAGAAAAATGTAAGATTTCTTCAATCCTCGCTAATGACTCAACAGGAAAAAAAAACAGTTTGAACCCTATGTGACAAACCCGCATGTTTAGGTGCCTTCAACTAATTGGACATTCAGGTTTCTGTTATTTATGGGTAGCCTAATATTTCTCAACTTTGTGACAACTTAAAATGTTGTAGTTAAATCTTAATCATATGAAGCAGTCACATGTTGCTAATTAACTTAAAACTCCTTGCTTTAAAATCACATGCTACAGCTGAGATATTGTTGAAATGTTAGAATTATACTTTCTGTCTTAAATAGCTAGTATAGGGTCTAGCCATTAGACAACCAAACATTTGACCACAGACTATACAACAAGAAGACTCAACCGGTTTACTATAACACACATTATTTTACAGTCAATGAAATTGCGAACTCAACATTATATGCATCTAAATTAAAACTAATTAACCGCTATGCTAATATAATGAACCTGTTTAATGAGGCAAGAGTTCTACATAAATTTAATTTTTCACTTTAACAATTTATAATTTTCTCTTACCTCAAAATGTATCACTGCCATGTAGGTTAATCCTGGTCACTTGAATGTATAGTATCTCAAACTGCTGCGTGGTGGAATGTGTTACTTCCTGTTGCTGCCTCCTCTGATATATTTGCCTCGCTGATTTCTTAGCCGGGGGTATTGTTTCAGCTCAGGATGTGTTTTGGTAGAAACAACTCGAAACTGACAAACACTTCATAGCAGGCTCTTCATAATTGGCAAGAAACAACAGGAATGAAGGTTCATGTAGCCCCGTCCCACATTACATTGTAGCTTTTGACAAACAACAGGCAACTAAACTGAACTATAGTCCAATTAATTTAGGTACGCTATTTTTAAAAAACAACCCTACACACCCTCACAAATCTCACCTGAAGACCCATCCAACAACTATACTTTGACCATTAACACCTGTCATCATCATCACCCAGTTTTATCACTGAAAACACTTCCATGTTCCTGACTCTAGCATTTACACAAACACATCACAGAGGTCAAACTTGACCCACATGTTTTAATAAGTCAACCAAAGTATTTAGAAGATACTTGGCTCTGGTTAGAGCAGTTGACTTATGAGCGGACAGTTTAATTTGCTACAGTTGCAAGTTGGTTCACCAGGCAATATGGGTGTGAAAAGGTATACGAAGGGGTTGCATTGGGTGTGAAAAGGTACGAAGGGGTTGCATTGGGTGTGAAATGCTTTACTCCTTTCATTTAAGACATTTGTGTGCAACAGGCACAGATACAACAGCATATAGCTGTAAGAATGATGTTCGGGGTGGAACAGAAAAAACTAGCAGGACTTAAATTTCCCGTAGTGGGCTCATATTTTTGAAACAAATATTGAAATGCATTGATTTTCATGTGTATCTGAGGTTACATTTCAGGTTTCCACTGAAATGAGAATATTTACTGACAACAGTCTCTCATTTTCCTCTGTGTGATTTACAGTTAGAAACTAAAATACTCGTTCCCGCTTTTCACTGTGTGGGTGAACCTTCCGTTGAGAATTAGTCATATTTAACTTTGTGTCTAGACAAACACACGCTCCTATATTCGCTGTCATTTGAAATGTAACTGATTAGAGCTGCTGCTGCCATCAGTGTAAAAGTTGTCACTCAGCCTGGACCTGCCGCTTGCTTAGCATTTTATTTCCTTCACAACAAGCTTATAGTTTTTATCATTGTAGGTCACTAGACTGCTTTTCCTACTTGTAGCCAATCTAATTTGAAATTAGATATGAATGGTGATATGATTGCATAAGGTTCTATACAAAAACTACTTTCAAGCTGCTGAAAACCTGTGAAAAAGTTGAAAAATAGAACATACTGTCCTGCTTTTCATGATAAACATGTAGGATGTAAAACACTAAATTTCTTCCGCACTGATTTCCCTGATGAGTCAACAGGAAAGAACCAGTTCACACTTGATGTAACTACCCCATTTTGTGCCTTCACCGGATCAGTAATTAAGTCAGTTTCTGTCATTTGTGGGTAGTGTCAGTTTCGTAACAATTTAAAAATCCTTTAGTTGAATCTGAATCGTAGGAGGGAGCTACAGCTTGCACAAACCCTTAGACCTCTTGCTATTAAATAACCCATGTTGCAAATTATGACTGTACTTTATACAGTAGGCTAGCTATAGATTATTGGAAGGTGTCCTTTAGCAGTTAAAGAACTTAACCTGACATGAACTGTTGTTTAGCTATGTAACTCATTCTTAATAGAAATGCAGCATCACGCTTGCTGGATTTGAATATAAAAATTGTAATATGTGACAGACTCAAGACAACATGAATGCTAATATGTTAAACAAAAAAAACTAATATATTTAAGGATAATTGTACAGAAATGTAGTTCTCTTTCAGTTCAATTGTTGTTTTGGATGTGTTTTTTTCTTCTTTTTTTAATATGACACAGAAACAATAGCCTAGGTTACCTGATTTCAATCACAGTCCCAGCTACAAAAAACAACAAAACTAACAAACCAACAAACAAAAAAACTAGGCCTAATATTGTTTGATCCATGGTGGGGCGACATATTTTACTGTGTATTCACACAAAAAATGTCTGTTTTTTTTATTATTAGCCTATATTTTTTTCTGTTTCCTGAACATTTTTTCGGTTTTACTGAGTGTTTTTTTTATTCTGTTTTTCAGAGTAGGCTAATCTATTCTTTTTTAAAAAAAAAACAAAAACAGTTTTGCATACAAAGCTTTTACGTTTTCAGGTAAAAACCAAAACGATATGTAATCAAGTATTTGACTAAAGAATGTGATAACAAACAAAACATATTCTTGTTTTTGTATGGGTAATTTCAGGGTCACATAACTTTGGTTAGACAAGTGGTGTGGTTAGGGTTAGGAGTAGCCTAGGCCTAAGTCTGAAAATGAAAGTAAGTCATTGTGATGCCCAATGAAGTCATGGAAACATGAGTCTCTCTCTCTCTCTCTCTCTCTCCCTCTGTGTGTGTGTGTGTGGTTGAAAGAGAGAGTGTGGGAGGGACAGTGAGAGAAAGAGAGGGAGATAGATTTTGAGTTTAGGTTCCCGTTTCCTTGTTTCTTGAACACACATTTAACACAACTCACTCATGTAGGCTGTCACATTTTCTAACCTACTCCTCTAATTATGGACTAAACATCTTTCCTTGTTTATTACTTTGTGTATAATGTTTTTCTTGCTCTCTTTACAATTGTAGGCCTACACATTTCAGAGTAAAATACAGTCATTAACATTTCACACCTAGGCTACTGTAGCTCCATATGGGTGAGTGATTATTTTTCCTACCTTTCATTGGGCAACGTTCCAGGATATATTCAGTTGCGTTATCTCTCCTTATAATAAGAAACATATTGTACATGACTTTATAACACAGAATGAGACAGAACCCATTTAAGGGTTAAGGTAAAAACCCTGATTTGAAATGAAATCAGCTGATTAGCTGGAGGGGGGCGGGCTCAACAGTCTATGGCTCAAATACGAGTGGGAGCCATCTTGGACGGCTGGTTGACAAGAGTGTTTCGTAGTCAGCTAAAAATTGATTACACCTTTCAAACGCCACATAGGAGACCGGTTACTTCATTTACCCCAGGTAAATACATGCACATAAACGCGATATGTAGTTGTAGGTAGTACTTTATAAAATACATTTTATGTCGTTGTGACTGTGTACAATTAATGTTAAAAGTTAAATGTTAATTCGCCATCGTTAGCCAGTGTGCTAGCATGATAGCAGACCTAGCACGGCAGCTGAATCGGCTGATATTAGTTGATGGTTAACATCTACTCTGGGTTTATTTTTTAAATTATCAGTGGAAAGTGTATCATCGATCATTTGCAATAATGTCATAACATGTAGCCTGGGTAAGTGTTTTCCCCCTCGATCTGGCATTATACCATCGATTACCAAAGGAGCTCAACATTAGCTTGGGGCTAAGCTTCGTGTGCTAGCTGCCCAGATGTCGGGGTTAGCGGTTTGTTAGCTCAGCGCTAATTTGCCTTCTAGTTAGAGGGATTAAATATCGCTTATTTGTATATTCGTCCACTGTACCTCTCCCACGGTATAGTTGGGGCAACACAATCTGTTGACGGATGTTATTTGAATGTCCTCATCCCGACGCAGTTTTCATATTGTTAGCAAAGGGCAACTAAACAACATCATCGCCTACCACTGCGTCGGCTAACTTTTGACGTAGGCCAGCCTCCACTGTTACAGCTATCGATTTGGCTTAAATGTTGTCTGGATGGAGTTTTCCATCTTCTCAGATTGAATATAGTCTTTTCACCCTATAGTTTCATTCAGTTGCATATTTCCTCGGCCAGTGTGCGGTCTCTAACATTGTGTTTTATGTTTCAGGGTTGGAAGAACCTCAGAAAGGACGCGGTGGCTCAGTGTAGCTCAATGAGATGGCTAGCTGAACAGTTGGTCAGCGCTAGTTAAGCCCTCCTGGTGTTGTATGGTTTCCAGAGAACATCAGCAGATCTATGTTAAGACCTAATTTACCGAAGGAGTCTATGGTTAGGAGTCTTGTGAAAAGCGAAAAGAGGAGTTTGTTTCTTGACACTTGATGTCCAAGAAATAATATTTATTGAGAACCTGCAGAGACAGAATATTTGGACACTTGACATTCAAACAATTAATACGAGTCTCTAGAAGGAAAGACAATCTTACAGTGGTCCTAGCAGAGTGGACTCACTTCATCCAGAGACTGGTAGAGATTTTACTTGCTATTGGGACAGAAAAGTAAACATGAGTACCGCCAGGACAGAGAACCCAGTGATTCTGGGCTTGTCTAATCAGAATGGACAGCTCAGAGGCTCAGTGAAGCCTGCTGGAGCACCAGGTGGAGGAGGAGGAGGCCCCCAGCAACAGCAACTTAACCAGATGAAAGGCACAATTAACAATGGTAATTCCCAGCCAGCCCCAACAACAAACGCTGTCATCAAGTAAGTTGTTTGATAGTCAAGACTAGAGACACAAATTTGGACTTGGATTTTTTTTTCTGTTGGCTCAAGTATTACCAATTGTGGTGTTACTCAAAAGAACTTGTATTTTTCCACAGGCCTGGAGATGACTGGAAGAAAAATTTAAAATTGCCACCTAAAGATATGAGAATGAAAACTTCGGTGAGTACAAGACAGTCTGGTTACCAATCTGAGAGTTAACCAATTTAAATGTAGAAATTGCAGAAGCTTGTTTTCCTTATTGCGGCTTGCACAGGTCCAGTCAGAAATCAATTGTCCGTTTTTCTCAAAAGGCAGGGCTTCACTGTACAAAGGTGTTGAACACAAACATTTTCCATTGTCTTGTTTATTTAGAAAACAAATTCCCTTCCAGGAATATATGCATCAAGTGTTTGGTGGCAAGTTGTGTAACAGTGCCACTTATGTACTCAGTTATCAACATTGTGTCTACTGGAGTTGAAGATCTGCTACCCTACTGTGCAATTTTAACAAATTTTAGTTTACATAAACACTTTATTACCTTATTCTTTGTGTAACTGATAGGATATGGGTTACTGTTATTTATTGGTAACTGAATTGTCATTGTTTTACAAATTAATACAATTTAATGACTCAAATACTCGTTTTGTGATGCTTTCAGGACGTGACTGCAACAAAAGGCAATGAGTTTGAGGATTATTGCCTAAAGAGGGAGCTGCTCATGGGAATCTTTGAGATGGGCTGGGAAAAGCCATCTCCAATCCAGGTAGATTCAGACACAACATGGCTTTTTGTCATTTGAAACCTGAACAAGGCGGTGTGTTTTAATGAAGTGCATGGTTTGATAATTAGAGTCAGATGTAATTGAAGCATCCTGTCAGCACTTCCAGTTCTTAGACCATGACACTTTACCAAAAATATTATGTGGTGTATTTGCTAAATTAAAACCATAATAAATAATTGGATTGATAAACCACTCAAAATGATTGCCGTCTACCACTGATTGTCTCACTCTTTCCCTCTACATCAAATAATACTTCACATGTTGGTCCAAAAATAGAAAACAGGAGTCATCTGATTAGAATTTTAGTTCCTGTGTCAGTGTTGATTTTGATAGGCACAATTACACAGCCATTCATAGTTATTAGAAACAATTGTAATCACTTGTTGAACCTTTGACTGTAGTGCTTGCATTGTGTAAGAAAAAAAAAGATCTATGTTTTGATAACAAAATGCCTATAAATATTCTCATCCGCCTAAGCTGTAATTTTTGTTGTCTCAAGTTGGTGAATGTCGTCATACCAACAAACCATCGACATACTTGCATATCTATGCATTTTAGTATGTTAGCATGAAGGCAGTAGCATCAAATTGCTGAAGAACAGCCTAAATGAATGATGAACTAGAATAACTACATGTTTCCTGTCTGCCTACAAGCACATGTGTGTGCTCTCCCACGCTCTAACCAATGAACTGTAACTTAAAAAGTTAATAATTGACATTTCATCCTGTTACTGTATGTAATTGAGTTGGAGGCACCTTGGCATTGAGTCTCTGAGCATATTTATTGAGCAGACATTTGCAGGTGCAAAAAATGCATACTTCACCCAGCCATAAAAAGTATTCTTGTGTATCAACATGTTATTGGTGCTTTGTGTACAGGAGGAAAGCATTCCCATTGCACTGTCAGGAAGGGATATTTTGGCCAGAGCCAAGAACGGCACGGGAAAGAGTGGAGCCTACCTCATTCCCTTACTTGAACGCATCGACCTGAAGAAGGACTGCATACAAGGTGAGAGTTTGCTGCTGTAGTTTATAGTAAATGTCAGAAGGACAATAAGACTCATTTCATCTCAGTCATTTTAGGAAATGGGGATGAAATGGAATGGGATAAAAATTGCACAAATTAAAATAATAAAATCTATAATGCCAACAGCTGCTTAACATTCAAAGACATTTTTGAGGTCCTTCAATCACACCAAACTGTTAGTTGAATGTTAATTATGTCTGAACCTCTTAGGCCGCCTTCAGACTGCCAGCCAAAATCCGATTTTTAGCCCATCCAGACTGGAACCGGATGGTTCTTTTTAAAGTCTGAACAGTCAAATCCCATGAAATCCGATTTTTGCAAACCGCATCGAAACCACCTTCGGGAGGTAGTTTCAAATCACATTTGGACAGATGTGTCTCAGTCTGAACAGCTCAGATCGGTTTTGACTGTACGTGATGTCACTCTACACGGTGCTGTCACTGTGTTACAGGTCCCGTGAAGTCCAGTTAAATATCCATTTCCTTCTTATTATTTTTCTTTTATGCAAACTACCGTGTTCTTGATGACAGGAGTGACGGCACGCTCCCAGTTCTGGGGTGCTGGAGTGTCCTGTCTCTGTGGCTACACACACACACACACACACGCACTGGTACACATACACACACACCCACACCAGGCGGGCTGAGGTTGAAACTAAGGGGGTAGTGCGGCTGCAGCGCCGGGCAGATCACTATGCTACAGCAACCTGTCAGATTGGTCAATAACGTGGCCCAGTCTGAGCAGAGCCAAATGCGGTTTGGACAATGTGGACACTCAGCCCTGAAAATGTCTGGGATATGAGAAGAAATCAGATTTGAATCAGGTTAGGGTGGGCAATATGGCAAAAATATCATATCAGTCAAAATAAAGTCATGATTTCGATTTTTATCATGATCTTAAATCGGAAAAAAAAAAGACAGTTTAGGCCAAAGAACCTTTCTGAACAGATTTTAATCTAAATAGTTGCAAGTTTACCAACATTTGCAAACAACATAAACATACTAAAAGATAAACAACACTCTGATAAAGTGCACTCTTGCAACATAAAAGGTAGCTTTCCACAAACATGAAAGTTAAATATCAATGAAAACATAACTGTTTTATTCAACACAGTCATTTTAACAGGATTTAAGTATATAAAAAAAATGCACTTTGGCAGATCATCAACATGCTCTAATCACTTCATGATCTAATATCGTCATATCGCCCACCCCTAAATCGGATTCGCCTGCAGCCTGAACGCGGCCTTATCCGCTGTTGCTTTTTGGTTGTCTTGGACTGCTTTGACAGCACAGTAAATGGCTTTAAGATTCATTTTAATAAAAATATTGTTAGTTGCCCCATTTGTATGATTACATTCAAATAAACAAATTCATCATCATTTACAAGATCATTTGCTGGGTGCAACACCGCTCTCTCTGATGCTGTGTATAATAAAAATCATCAGGATAATCTCACTCGTCCTGTAATCATTGTGATTATATTGTTCATGTGTACAAATTACGACTAACTTGACTGAGTTTCAAAAAATGTGAATACTCATGCGAATGTGTCTGCTTTTTCCAGCTTTGGTCATAGTGCCCACTAGAGAACTGGCTCTGCAAGTAAGCCAAATATGTATCCAGGTCAGCAAACACATGGGTGGAGTGAAGGTAATGGCAACCACAGGTGGAACCAACCTACGTGATGACATCATGAGACTTGATGAAACAGGTACTTACCGATCTATACAAATTGTTTCCCCACAATGTTGACACTCATGATTTCTGTATCTTCCTCTTAAAGACTGGGAAAATATCCATCTTGAATGACTTGCTGAAGAATAAATATTAATGGTGGTACGTCACCATTTTTAAACAGTTGAGCCCAAGTCAATAAATTTGTCTATGTTGATTAGGGCTGCAACAGCGAATCAATAAATTGTTAAAGTGTTGGTAACGAATGTCGTGGAGCTGTTTACTTCATGTAGATTGAGGCATTAAAGTAACATTGCAGAGTTTTTCGGCCTTAAAATAATGTTTCCAGACTCACTGCAATGGTAGAAAAATGGTTAACAGGATGAATGGTGGAAGCACTGAGCTGAAACTCTGCAATGTTGCTTTAAGAGTGTAGTGACAAGTTGTACCTACCAGCACGAGGCATTAATGCAACTTGACGCATGCAACTGCCGTAAAACGCCATAGAAGAAGAGCAGAGTGTGCTGTAAAGCGCTAGTATTTTTGAAACATGACCAATGCAAAAAACCCAAAAAAAATCCATATACAGTGGGGGAAATAAGTATTTGATCCCTCTCTGATTTTGTAAGTTTGCCCATTCACAAAGAAGCAAACAGTCTGATTTATTACGATAGAGAGATGGAATATCAAAAAAAAAATTCAGGAAATCACTTTAAATAAAAGATATAAACAGATTTGGGGAAATAAGTATTTGATCCCCTGGTAATGAATGGCTGGTAAAAAAACTTATGGTTCCCAGGTCTCCGGTTGTCCCTCCTCTTTGCAAATCATCTCCAAATCCTTAAGGTTTCGAGGCTGTCCTTCGCCCCCTCCACAGATTTTCTCCACTCCATGACCTTAATGTGATTCTCCACCACTTCTTTGTTGATTTGGCACAGTCTCCTTGCAAACATGTGGGAAATACTGTTTATTAATGGGAATAAAGGCTGATAAGTTTCGTTTTAGCAGAGAAACAACCCCAAAGCATAATGCTTCCACCTCCATACTTGTGGGGATGGTGTTCTTGTGTCCCATTCTTGAGCAGGGGGACCTGGGGTCCCCCCCCCTGCTCAGACTATAGTACTTCTCAACCAGACGGTGGAAGCACTGAGCTGAAACTCTGCAATGTTGCTTTAAGAGTGTAGTGACAAGTTGTTGTTTCCTACCAGCAACAGGATGATTAACATTGATTGAAAGATGGTGGGGGGCCATGTACCATAAAATACTGAGTGACAACTGCTTCCCCCGTAAAAATGGGTCGCTTCATAGAAGAAGAACATATGCAAATCAACAAAGAGTGGCTCAAAAAGAATCACATTAAGGTCATGGAGTGCCAGTATTTTAATCCCATCGAAACATGACCAACGCAAAAAAAACAAAAAAAATCCATATATGTGCATAGTCATTTATTCCCACTCTGCTTCCCACTCTCAAGAAGTGACGACACAGACAGGTCTGAGTGAGTTACTATGGTAACCATGATGCTCAGTGTCTGTTCCTCTTTGTAACTTTTTTTCACATAATTTTACATTTTTGTTTAGCATAATACAGAGGAGGAACCCTCAGTCTGTTCCTCTTTGTACCTTTTTTCACATAATTTTACTTTTTTGTTTAGCATAATACAGAGGAGGAAGCCTCAGTCTGTTTTTTTTTTTTTAAGTATGAACAAATCATGTGCTGGTGCAGCAGTGCAACCAGCGGAAAAGTCCGTTTTGAGCCAGATCAAGTCTGTAATGTTGAAGAAAAAATCGTGAGTCATTTATTGATCAACCGATTTAATCAATTATTAAAATAATCGTTAGTTGCAGTCCTAGTGTTGATTGATTGTTACATAATATGCAGTGCAAGCAGATGGAAATCTGTTCTGTGCTTCCTATCAAATGAAGGCATTATAATTTGAACTGTGAGCTGTTGTTTCATATCTTGTGGCTCTGCTCTTCTGATGTGTGAATTTCTTTTATTATTTTGAGTCCCATGGGATGGATCAGCCCGGCTCATACATTAACTCTGGAGAGTAGTCTGAGCTTATCAAACACTCATAGCCATGTCATTTTTGGTTGGGAACTGGACTGTACTATTTAATGATGCCATCACAAAATCATAATGAGCTTGCGTTTTCTTCCTGTTGAAAGCCCTAATTATTCACTTCAGTGTTCATTATACTCGGGTGTCAGAAAAATATTTTTGGACATATCTCTGGTTGCTAGATTTTAGATTGTCAGGTGTGAACATGTCCAAATAATTGGAGGGTTTATTTGAAGTAGATACAGCTTCCTGTATTGCACTGTTGTCAGTGGTCAAATATTTCCAATGTGATTGTTTTTTGTTTGCTTTTTAAAACATAGAAAATCATAATCATTGACTGAAGATAACACTTCCAGTCCCTAAGGCATTTCCTGTGGTTTTTTGTTTTTTCACCAATGTTCTCTTTTCTAAAATCTGTTTGACAGTACATGTGGTCATTGCCACTCCTGGGAGGATCCTAGACCTCATCAAGAAAGGAGTGGCAAAAGTCAATCAAGTGCAGATGATTGTTCTGGATGAAGTGAGTTAAATTGTTTAAATTCACTTATTACGAAATTATTTTTTTCTTTTTGTTTGACCAATATTTTTTCTAAATAAACTAGTATAGTTGATTCTCAGGTGACCTGTCTTTCCCTCCCTGTCCCTCTGTTCAACAGGCTGACAAACTTCTGTCTCAGGACTTTGTGGTCATGATGGAGGAGATACTGGGCTTCCTGCCCAAACAAAGGCAGATCCTGCTTTATTCTGCAACCTTTCCTCTCAGTGTTCAGAAGTTTATGGTACAATTTTTACAGATTTTCATTTGACTACCCATGATCTCAATTGACTGATACAAAGGCTACTTTTTAATGTTCAGCACAACCAGGATATAACTGATATTTTGTTTTTTTTTATCTGTTACAGAATTCGCACTTGCAGAAACCCTATGAGATCAACCTAATGGAGGAGCTTACACTGAAGGGTGTGACTCAGTATTATGCTTACGTAACTGAAAGGCAAAAGGTCCATTGCCTTAACACCTTGTTCTCCAGGGTAAGTGTTGCCTCTGTGCACTTCATGAAGCTGTTTTTAATTAACTGGCTTTAGCCGTGTCAAGAGTAGAACACCAGAAAAGTCCAGGCAAACTGCAGGCTTTTAATGTCTGAGCAGAAATGTCATGATGTCTAAAGATTTTTTTTTTGTTGCAAACATTTATATCTTATTGGACCTTTTTTAGAAATGTTAATTAGATTGGAAACATCAATTAAAAAATGAATTCATCAAGATTTAACATTCTTTCTTCCCCCCCTGTTTTTCCAGCTCCAGATCAACCAGTCTATAATCTTCTGCAACTCCTCTCAGCGAGTGGAGCTCCTTGCCAAGAAAATCTCCCAGCTTGGTTATTCATGTTTCTACATTCATGCCAAGATGAGACAGGTCAGCCTAAAGCACTGCCTTAGAAATACTTGTTTACCAGCAGAAGACCCCAAAATACACCGGTGGCAACAGCTGCATGCCAGAGCAGCTGCTTCTGTTAGTGTCAGTGTGCATGAAATAAATGCATCAATGTGCCTTTACTTTATGTGCAGATACAGTCCACACTTATGCTCTATTTTTGGAGCAGTGCTGCCACTGCCAGCTTTTTTTTTCATGATGAGAAACACTCATGTTGACACCTGGGGACTGAACAACATGTGCAGACAACTTTTGGATTGTCCCATGTTGTTTGTCGTCTGTTATAGATCACATTGAAAACAAATGTATTCACCTCACAGCCTTGTTTTGAGTTGATCTTTTACTGAATAAAAGTTTAACAGACAGTACTAATGGAGCTACAGGGTCAATACAGTGTGGGACCTCATGAGGCTTACACAACATGCTGCTGTGCATCTCTTGTAGGTGAATGTAGGTTCTGAATGCTCTTTGCTCTTTTCAGGAGCATCGCAACCGTGTGTTCCATGACTTCAGAAACGGCCTGTGTCGGAATCTTGTCTGCACTGGTGAGTGTCAAAAGTTATTTGTTTGAATCCTAAACGTAAGCAAACATGCAGAGAGAAATGTCAGACAAAAGGCAAATCAAGGTTGAAGCAGGACATACTGTTTATACAGAAGGAATATAATATTTGTGGTGGAAGAAAGCATAGGTGCGTAAATAAGATCAGGCTGCTGCAAATCTTGTTAAGGTGTCACGGTTTGCCCATGATGGGCTCACATTGCCTGTGGGCAGCACACCAGCACTGAATTATGTGGAGTGCTGTTGGTCTTAGTTGTAGTAAATGGAGGATTTTGCTATCATGATAAATTTGAGTTAAAAGAAAGTGAAACCAATGTGAGACTCTTTAGTTGTTACAGTACATGCACCTTTTTTTAATTGTGTGTTGTTGGTTTTTTTTTTTTTTTTTTTTAAACTTTTGGTGGTGGCAGCATTTACATTTTTCCTATGAAATGTTCGATTAGGTTTTGATTTCTTGTTTTGTTTCCTCTAGACCTCTTCACAAGAGGAATTGACATTCAAGCTGTGAATGTTGTGATCAATTTTGACTTTCCCAAGCTGGGAGAAACATACCTTCATCGCATTGGTAGATCTGGTAAGAGCCTATATCTGCTATGTTTTTTCTTCTTCTGTTTTTGTAGGGGGGGACGCATCCTTCAGCCATTCTCAAGTAAATAATTGTTCTAATAAAATTCCTTGGAACCCTCACTTTGTTTTGATATTTTCCAGGCCGCTTCGGACATCTGGGTCTTGCCATCAACCTCATCACTTATGATGATCGCTTCAACCTGAAAGGGATTGAGGAGCAGCTTGGAACAGAGATCAAGCCCATCCCTGGCATCATTGACAAGAGCTTATATGTGGCAGAGTACCACAGTGAGAGTGGTGAAGAAGTCAAGCCATGAGCCAGTGAGTACTGACATTGACTGGCAATGCACACACATTGTAGTTACTTCTATTCAGGGTGATTAAATTGCTTCTCTGGTTCCTCCTTGTCCACCCATCTGTCACTGTAACCACTTAAACGCACAGGCCAGAATAAAATGACAGCGCGTACATTTATTTTACTGTGCTTGTGCACTGCTTTCTGCTAATGCCTGGGCACTGTTCAATGAGTCATTTACCATCATTATTGTCAATGAGGTTTTCCTGCTTTGCCAAGTTAAACATGCCCTGTGAGGAAGCTGCCTGTTTTTGACAAGAAGATGAGCAGAAATGATGGAATTATTAGTGGGGCATGGGTCTCTGTGTTTTTTCTTTAGCTCTGATCCGAGTAATTTTCCACATATGGGTTATTTCCTTATATTGGGTTTAATGTGACACATAAGTTGTTGAATTTTAAAAATGCATCTGAAACATGGTGCATTCAGGAGTCCTGTTAGTCACATACTGGAGGCTCTGATTCAGTACTACACTCAATGTGGCAGATGAGTTGTTGCCTTGTCAGTAAAGTGCCTCCTGGCACTCATTAAACAGTGTTGGTGGAAAGAGGGCCCTTGTTTTCAGTAACTGGTCAAACCTCCTTTGGCATCGTTAAAGCCAAACAGAAGCTTCCAGTAGCTGATCTAGTTCTGCACAATGTTTATACACTTACATTATCATGTAACATTTTTTTAACTTAATAACTTCAAATTATTTTTCCCATCAATGATGGAGAGCTGTCCAGACGCAGAGGCAGGGAAGGCCCATGTCACCATGTTGCTGCCACTGTACTTCACCTTTGGGATGATATTTTCATGTTGGCATGCAGTGACATTTCTTTCCAGCACGAAATGTTCCTCCCCAGTAATTCAACCGTAGTTTCATCAGCACATGAAACACTTCCTCAGTGCTGTGGAGAGTCAAACTGCTCTTTGGCAAACATGAGGTGCACTGATGTATTTTGAACACCATGCTCCATGATTTACATATGGTTGGCTCATAAACATTTCACCAGTCCTTTACATTGTGATGTAATACCCTTAGGTTCTTAGTTACGGTATGATCATCTTGGCTTGTTGCTTTTGGATTCTCTTACAGGGATGATAGCGCTCCGGTGTCATGCCAGATTTCCGGTGTACCATATTGCTTTAGTCAGTGGTTTGGCTCCTAATCAATACTGTAAATAAATCCAATATTCATTCATTCAATTTCTAGTTTACTTTTGAGTATTATAATGGTCACACACTGGCCTTTTTCGGTATGGCTATAGTATCCACAGTCTCAGTATGCTATACAAGCAATATGCATGCAGGTAAGTGACTAGTTAAAAGCAGGGATGGATTACTGAACAGGCCTACCAGCCAGGCCCAGGGTCCCAAGAGCTCTGGTGCTCTACACAATTAAGATGCTACTGTAATATAGGCTTGTATTGGGTTTGTTAATCTCATGTCTGATATAAATGTACATTTATATCCACAAAAGTCATCAGAATATTTAATTTAATAGACTATTTATCAAAATGTTGTCCCAGGATCACCCAAAATCACACCCCTGGATCCTGCCTGACAATTGAGTTGATCGGGGCATATATCTTGGTTTAGGGGTTCGCCCTCCCAGGGAAAAAAAGTTCAGGCTCAGGATTTTTTTTAAATCTTAGTTGGACACCCACTTTTTTAGGGAGAGTATCCTCCAGGCAAAATTTTAGTCATAGTCCACTTTTGTTGTTGTCGTCGTCGTCGTCGTTGTCGTCGTTGTTGAGCCATGGTTCACATCACACTGTTGTGAACAGCAAACTCGATGTGTTTTTTACTTTAACTAGGGCTGGACGATACAGAAAAATTCATTTAGATTTAAAAAATAATGATAATATAGTCGATTAATCGATGAGTGCCTCGCGATTATCAAATAGTAATTTTGCTTGAAATGCCCATCCCTACTACCGTAAATTCCGAACTATTGAGGACACCTGAATATAAGCCGCACCAGCTAAATTTGAAAAATTAGATTTTGTACATTTATAGGCCGCATCTGAATATAAGCCGCAGGTTTTTCATGTTGTATCGAGATGTTTACACAGAAAGACAGTGCACTGAAGATGTGTGGAAGTCCACTCGCTTTTCTGCTGTTTTGGTTACGCTCCTAGCCATGTGCATTTGTTGACAATGAAGCCGGTGAAAAATCAATAGGCTAAATGGAGCGGTGAATTACGTTACATAATGATGTTATGTGTGTTTGTGTAGTCTTAACCGTCATGAACAAAATATTATGGGGTACGGAGAGCATTTTTGTCGCGGTGTGCAGAGACGAGAACTGGGAGCTGGGACACCGGGGCAGCAGCCAAGTAACTGCTACACTGATGTTGGTTTTCAGCCGTGAAACGCCAGGTGAAGGCAGAGAGCCTCCGTTCTCACTCGTAACAAGTCACGTAGCGAGTTAACCATCACAATTACTCTGGAGCTTTTTAATTAGGCTACGGTAAAAATGTAGCAGAGCCACGGGGGGGAAATCCTGCTTGGTTCCTGATGTGCTTTTTTTTTTTTTTACGTGTCTGAAAATCGCCAGTAGGGCACGAGCACGGCGTCAACACAGCACCAACACAACAGTAACATGCCTGGTTAGAAAAGAAAGCTCTGCACCAAAACTAATCAAAACTAGTGTTGTCTTCGGTGCATAATTTTTCCCCACACGTCTGTCTCACTTGCGCTTCCTGCTAGAGCGGCCCCGAAGGGCGTTAGCCTGTAAAAATCTATAAGTTAGCTGCATCGTTGTATAAGCCGCAGGGTTCAAAGCATGATTGTTCATGTTCTGACCTATATTGAAACTCCCTAACTCGGTCCATAACTTAATGTAATGCCAGAGGGTTCACATACAGAATGGAAGGGTAAATGCAGTGTTTCGGGTTACTTTTCTTTTTATGGCATTTGTATCAAGAAACACAATTTTGTTGAAATGATTTCATAAAACTGACTGGAGTAGGTACATTGATCTGTAGCGCTTAAAACTGTTCAGTAATGACAATGCATACTGATGTAAATGTGGCTTCAATAATTTAAGTGTCTAACGTTCCCATTTCTTTCTCTCCCTCTCTCCAGATCAGTCCATCCTCCATTCCCCCTTCTTTTTTTTCCTTCTTTTTTTACCCCCCCCCACACCTGGCCCTCCACCCCCCCTGTCCTGGAGTCCCCTCCCCCACCCCCTTTTTTTTAATGTACAGTTTCTGTCTGTCTTCCTTTCTTGGACGCCACCATGAGGAATGTGTATTTTGATGGACGATTTTTGGAAGAACTCATTTGCCTTTCTATAGGGCTCTGTGCTGCACCACCACATCTGAAGACATAAGCACCGGGAGGAAAGCATGGGACCAAGTTGAAAATATCAAATGCACATTGTGATGATTCATATCCATCAATGACACAAAGCCAGCACCAACAAACCCCTATATGACACCCTCCATTCTCCACTTTTTAGTTTGGAAGTTTTAACCAATTTGTATCAAGTGCCTTAACAAGCAGTTCAACTCGTTCTAAAGTAATAACTCTGCATTATCCACCATCTTGCTCACTTCATACCACATACACATTCACCTAATTGAAAAGTCTTTACACTAAGTTAACGTCTGACCACACAGGTGAATGCATAACTGTCTTTGGTTGTGTCATCCGTTTGCAAGGAATGGAGATAATTAGGAGGGAGGTTGGTCCAAATTATCCTTTTTGCTGGCTTAGCTGCACTTGAGTCTGGCTGATAAATGAGGACACACTTGGATTTTTCCATGGACAGAGATGCTGGATATTTTCCAAGAGACAGCCAGACTGTCCAGTTGCTTGTGAAGAAGCGTGTGCTTCTTAAAGACCCAGACCCTTTCCTCTGTCTTCAGCATCAGAACACTAAAAATGAATAAGCAGCCTTTCAACACCATGAGTCATGAGGATTCCTGTTTTGGTGGTGCATATTTGGAGGGAACGCTTTTTTTTTTCCTTTTTTGTCCTGTGTTTCACCTTCCTATGGATGGCCATACTTAATTCTGCAAGACGTGCAGCAGGCGTGGGGTGCACCACACACCTTGTGTATATACCTTCATTTTAAGATTGTTTTAAACAAGTACAAAAGGCTGGCTGACAAACTGCAAAGCTCACCCCCTTCTCTCTTGTTAGCACTGGAGACTGTTTCTTTAACTACCAGTTTGTTTGATCTGCAATATTGGCCTGTGACTTTATTTATAATTTTAAAAATTGCAGAATTTATTAGAACCTAAAACATTTAAATGACCTTGTGCATGAAATGTATTTGGAGGCAGAGTTCATCACTGATAATCTTTTAGCCCCTCCAAATTTGATGGCTAGTGCAATTCCTCAAAGCTGCACTTAAACTGAGATTGTTTAAACTGCCGCCCTCGTTCTCCTGCTACCAGTGTTAACAAGTGTTCTAGGCAGATGGCTTTGTTAAGCTTGTGCATTTGAGTAATGAAATCTTTGTTGTCACCAGCCTTAACTTGTGAAACTGACTCTTGAGACACACTCACATCTCCAGTTGTTATAGTGAGTGTCATTATTGGAAGAGAAAATATTATTCTATCATGTAGTAGTACTACTTGCTGCAGTGCAGCTTAATTGGCAGAGAATTGGTTTTCTGGGGGAGGTATTAACTGTTACGTTGATCTGTGCTCTTGAAGCACAGCTACATTACTTCACAAAAGTTGGGTACAATGCCCTGGTTTTATTCCCCCCCTCCCCCCTTTTTTGAAGAATGTCAGCCAAATGCATCAAAATGAACCATCTGACCTAAAATGTAGCAGGAATTCATTCTCTGTGCATTGCAAGTTAGTGGGCTTTCCTAAAAGCAGCTAACAAAAGATGCTTTGCTAAAAAAAAAAAGAAACAACCTGAGCAGGTTGGGATGCACTTAACGCACAGAGATGGGTTCAGGCAATAACACTGACTGCACTGCTTTTTGTACACTCATGTCTCAAGGGGAGACAAGTGTACACTGGTGCAGAACATTGAAAAAAAAATGCCATTGTGGGGGAATGGGCATGAAGGAATACAAAATTACTGTTAGTCGGACTGCTTGTTTAAAAAAAAAATTGGGCACCTCGGACTGCTGAGGCTTATTTTCCTGCCCTCTGTTGCTTTGATATTTTTGGGATAGGGTTGTATATTTTGGGTTAACTCTTTGCATCCTTATGCAACATAACAGCCTTGATTTGCATTAAGGTCCCCCTGACCATTTGTTTGGCCAATCCGAACCCTTTTGCAAATGAGGTTCCCTTTATTATGGTGAGATGCTCTCTTGGCAGTTCTAATCAATGAGAAGTGTTGCTGCACATTTAATTTAAGCCCTTTTTAAAAGACAAGTGTGACAATGTTGATTAGTTAAAATTGATCCTTTTTATTTCTCATTGGTTAGGACTCTGATCCTTGTTCTCTTAATTCTGCTGTTGCCCCTGAAATACTTGCACATCTAATTTGGCCGTTAGGATTTTTCTTTTCTCTTTGGGTGGGGGGGTCTGTTAAAAGTATTCAAATTAATTATGCATTAGTTAAGAGAACAGGGATCTAATTGTGCAGGCACTTGGCAGCTGTCTGTTTTTTGTTGTCAGCCTACTGGCAGTGATTGCCACAGCAAATGCTTTCAAGGACCTTTTGAGGTCTTATGAATTGTTACCTTTTGATGGGATGCTGCGTTACTGCCTGTGGCTTTCAATTTGAGAACCTTAAAGACTGAGACAAGAGCATCTTGCCCTAGATTTGGGGACTAATTGGAGAGTTTGTGCAACTAAATTGTCTCATTCTTTAAGGTCTTTTTTAAAAACAAAATGTGGGTGGGTTTAATTAGTGTACTTGCTGCCCTGATGCACATGTTCATCCTCCTTAATAGTTGTGACATATTCATTATCACACAGCTTTTGTGCTTCAAAGAAAAACTAAAACAATTGGCCGTTCAGTCGCTTATCTATTGCGGAGGATATGAGGAGTCCTTCAGGTATTTCTCTTAGAACTGATGCATCAGTAAAAATAACATGGGGAGGAGCCTTTTGGCCTAAAAAAAAAGAAAGACAAGATCTAACGATCCAAAGTTATGACAATGGGTATGAAAAGGTCGGGAAAAAAGTTGCCCTTAGATTTGGATTCTTCATTTTTATTTTATTTTTTCAACTGAAATGTTAAGTGGAGTACACGTAATTTAAACGAGATCCAAATTTAAGTGAAAATTTAAAGAGCTCTTTTTTTGTTTTTTGTCAGAAAATTGGTCCTTACTTAATTGGCAGAGTTTTCAGTGAAGCTAGTTTTACAATGGACTTAAGTTTAAAGACTGTCATAAATTTGATTGGGGATGTTTTGTTGACAATAAAGCTCACTGAAATTTATTGTGTCCTTAGTGGTTTGTTTTCCTTGTTGAACACCTGTCAAAGCTGGGTTTCAGTATGTCGCGGCTGTACTGCGCTGATGTGTTTATACGAACTCTGACCTGGAGTCTGTACTCAGACCACAGTCTCACTTGTACTCCGATGCCACTTCAGTTTGTACCTCATGATGTATGGCTCGATGGTATTTTGCTTTTCAACATTTGCTCTTTTGGCCAGTGTGAAGAGTGCTTCTCCACCACCATGTGACAGGTAAGATAAATGACTGTTTTTCTTTAAGAGATTTTCATGCCCAAGTCGCTGTATTGAGGCCACTTCCTGTTCTTGACCTTCGGTCGGTTCCATAAGAAAGATCTTGTGAATTTAGTGAATAGTTACACAGCCTTTCTTTTAGTTTTTAATTTCATATCATGCATATGGAACTGCAGTGAATGAATCGTGAGTGTCTTACATCGTGTTAAGACTTTGTGTGTGTTTAGACAGGGGGAAAAATATAATCCAACACCTAAGTAAACAGGTTTCTCATTTGTGTTGTACAATTGCCTCTCTTGGATATTAAGTTGTCAGCAGACCTTTGGCCTGACCTGCACACTTTAAAGACTTTTATGGTTTTATTGCTTCTCTGTAGCACTCCTCTGTATTGCTTTAGTGAGCATGGCACCTTCATGATGTCAATTTAATAATGCACAACTCTTAATTTATTTCAGTCAGATATACTGTGCTGGGCCCATATTGGATCAGGTACAGAGAGCTAAACTGGTTGATGATGATAAGTACTTTGTTGACATGACGCTGAAGGCAATGCCTGGTAAGTCAAAGTCATTTTTAATTGATTAATTTGTTTTAGTTTGAGTCAATTCTGACATTGCTACTGTTCCTTGCAGATGTTGTATTGTCAGCTTTTCACAACCTTTCAAATGAAACTTCAAATACAATGGTCCCCACGGCCAAACTGCAGGAGTTCCTCAGTGAGTACTTTGAGAAACCAGGGACAGAATTTGAGTCATGGACGCCACCGGACTGGCATAACAAGTGAGATCCAGCTGTTTGAGGACTCCTGTTCAGATCTTACTGTGTGTTAAATAGTGTGTGGTTGACATGAGCTGACTTTCATATGCAGACCAAAGTTCCTGGGAGGAATAGCTGACCAAAAGCTACGTGACTGGGCTGAAAAGATACATCATCTGTGGAAGTCTCTTGGCCGAAAGGTGATGAAACAAAACACAATCAAGTACAGATTAATAACTTAATAATTACCAGTTACTAATAGTTGAACAAATTTCAATGTAATCATGGGCTTTAGGAAATGGTAAAGCATGGAATCCATTAATTTGTGATACCTTGTGGACCCAGTGATTTAAAAAGTGAAATTAATTATTGCAGCTATAATAACTGTTTTTTTATTTTTTCAAATTCAGATTCCTTAGCATTTTAAAAATCCATCCACACACATAGACTTAAGTTCCTTTCTCCTCCAGATCCACACCGATGTTAAAGATCACTCAGAGCAGTACTCGCAGATATATACCCCGCATCCTGTTGTCGTGCCAGGGGGGCGCTTCAGGGAACTCTACTATTGGTGAGTGAGGGATGAAGGCTGTCGCTCAGCAGTCAACAGTCACAACAAAACTCACCAGGTCAGCGTGAGCAGAGATCACAGCTAGAAAGCCAGCCTGTGGTCTCTGCAGAGAGCCTCTTCAGTGCTGTGTGCAGACAGTGATGCGAGCTGCTGTGTGTCCGGCAGGGACTCCTACTGGGTCATCAACGGACTCCTGCTGTCAGAGATGACAGACACGGCCTATGGGATGATTCAAAACTTCCTCTACCTTGTCAACAGGTGATCCTTAAAGCACCTTTCATCTTTTATAGCACACACAGAACCCAGCTCGCTGCAGGTGCACCAGGCATACTCATTTTGGATAATTAGTCATTTAGCAACTCAAGTTGTACATTTTGGAGATGGTGCACTTGGGGGTAATTTCAAGATTTGTGGAATATTATTTTTTTTCCTATTCCTCTCCTGTAGGTATGGCTTTATTCCAAATGGTGGGCGGATTTACTATGAAAGGCGCAGTCAGCCTCCATTCCTCACTCTAATGGTGGAGAGCTACTATCAAGCAACCAAGGATAAAGATTTCCTCAGGTGATATTAGGCCCGAGCTGATGGCCTGGCAGACGCATTATCATTCTTCAGCTGCCTCGCCGTCTCTCCCAGAATAGAAAAAAGGGCACTGCGAACATCAAGAACCTCAGTGCTCGTGTCTCTCTCTGCCTCCAGTGTTTTGTTTTTCCTAACGTGCTTAATTAGAACGTGACAACCCCTGTTTTTGTGTGTGATGAAATCAAAGAGTGTGGAAAAGTGTTCTGAATGGAAACATTGCTTCCTGCCGATCTAGAGCAGCTTTACCAACTCTGGAGCAGGAGTACCACTTTTGGATGCAGAACCGTTCCGTGGTTGTCAAAGTAAATGGTGCAGAGCATGTACTGAACAGGTATCATGTACAGGTGGGCTTGCCCAGGTATGTCTGACAGAAACTGACTGACTCATAAGAAAAGACTGGAGACCATGTGTACTCTGTAGGTGTGTCTTCACCTGCACTAACATGTCTTCTGCTCTGTACAGGCCTGAATCCTACACAGATGATTTGGAATTAGCTGAAGGACTCACTGCTGGTAATGGCTTATTAGTGTTCATATCATTGGTGGCTGAACTCATTCCCTCTTATGAGCATAAGGAATATTACCCTGCTACGGTCATTTCGTGAAAGAAAGAAAGAAAAAAAGATAATGCTGTGGGGTGTTCAGTCCTGGAATGAATGCACTATTTTATAATTGCTCCTCAGCAGAAAAATGGAATATATTTCTCCGCATTCAAGGATGATCCGTACACAACAAGTTTGCTATAAAAAAAATACCTCAGTCCAGCGTTGTGATGATTTTTAATGCAAGAAACATCCATTCTTTCACAAAACAGTGTTTGAAAGGAAGATCATTTTGCTTCTCTGCCAATAAAATGTGTTTCTTTTTCACTTAAGATTTTAAGAAATCGTCAAGGTCATTCTTGGTGTGAAATTTTATATCCTGATTTGCTGTGTCTCCACCAGCAATTTCATGTTTTCTCTTGTCCTCAGACCGTAAGGAGCAGCTGTGGATGGATCTGAAAGCGGGTGCAGAGTCTGGTTGGGACTTCACATCCCGCTGGTATATAGATGGTGACGGGAACAACAACGGCAGCCTCAGAGAGACACGCACCAGTCAGATCCTGCCCACCGACCTCAACGCTCTGCTGTGCCTCAACGAAATGACTCTCGCTTCGTTTCACAGGACACTGGGTGATTGCATGAGCAGCCTTTTGACCTCGGAACCAACTTTGGTATGCACAATGCATTTAGCTCCTAACTGGTTGTTACATAATTGTGATGTGCTCTTTCCTGACAGGAGACGGTGACTCAGCAGCACCGTATGACCAGGCTGCTGCCCGCAGACTGGGGGCGATGGAGGCTGTGCTGTGGGATGAAGAGAAGGGAGCCTGGTTCGACTACAACCTGGTGGCACACACAAAGAACTTTGAGTTTTACCCCTCCAACCTGGCACCTGTTTGGGCACAGTGCTTTTCTCGGCCTGAGATGGGAGAGAGGGCAGTACAATACCTGAAGGTTGGTGGACCAGGCATGTGCAGAGGGGGGAGCGGTGGGTGCTGGTGGAGCATCTGCCCCTTTGCCCCTTTACCCCTTGATGCCTCAAGTGCCCTTTTGTCGCTGCCCCTTTGTGTGTGTGTCTGCGTGAAAACTTGCCTGTGGCCCTTAAATAATAATAATTAACAAACAATATATTAATAATTTAGATAAATTAAATGACCTGGTCACATGATCCACCTGCCGTTGTTCCCCTGCTGCTGTGAGAGACGGGCACGGCCGAAAACCCGACAGACGCACTGTAACACAAGAATTATTTAATGGCTAATTTCATTTTCGGGAATGCTAGTATACAGCTGATGACCTAGTTAGTAGGTTTTGTGGTGGTATTCGTGCACATTATTAGGTATATGGTAAGATGACCTGACGATGTAAACATCCTGTGTGTGTGTGCAACACACCTCAGCCTATAAGTTGTAGCCACCAGCCAACCACGAGGGGAAATAGTATGTCAGACTTCTTGTTTGTGTATGTTTTTGGATGTCGGTTAGGTTACTAAGGTCTACTGAATTCCAACTGTAATTTTCTCTCACTCTCTATATGATATATATAAATAAATATATTTATTTATAATAATAATAATAGATTTTATTTGTATGGCGCCTTTCAAGGCACTCAAGGTCGCCTCACAGAAAAAACAAAACATAATCACATAATACATAATAAAGCATAATAAGATAAAGAATAGGACGTCATTACAAAAAACAACAAAGGGTACCAAGGAAAAGGAAAAAAGGAAAAAAAAACGATATTGAAGTGGAGTAAGACAAGTAGTAAATTAAGTGCGATAAGCAAGGCGGAAAAGGTGCGTTTTGAGATGGGATTTAAACAAATTGACAGATGTAGTATTGCGGAGGTCAGGGGGAAGTGAGTTCCAAAGTTGGGGAGCAGAGCGGCTGAATGCTCTGCTCCCCATGGTGGCCAGGCGAACAGGGGGAACGGAAAGGTGAGTGGAGGCGGAGGATCTGACTATGCGGGCAGGTGTGGAAATGTGCAGGAGGTCAGAGAGGTAAGGAGGGGCAAGGTTGTGGATGGTCTTGAAAGTGAGGAGTAAAATCTTATATTGGATACGGTAGGTGATGGGGAGCCAATGGAGCTGCTGAAGGATGGGAGTAATGTGATGGGTAGATGGGGTCCTTGTGATGACACGAGCTGCAGAGTTCTGTACGAGTTGTAGTTTATGGATGGATTTATGGGGCAGTCCAAACAGAAGAGAGTTGCAGTAGTCGAGTCGGGAGGTGACAAGGCTATTGACCAGGATGGCAGCTGTGTGGGGGGTTAGAGAGGGACGGAGGCGGTTGATGTTACGTAGATGAAAATAAGCTGACCGGGTTATGTTGTTGATGTGGGATGAAAAGGAAAGAGTGGTGTCTAGGATGACGCCGAGGCTCTTGACCTGTGCGGAGGGAGAGATGGGACAGTTGTCGATGGATAGAGTAAGACCGGGAGATTTGGATAGGGTGTGTTTGGTACCAATGAGCAGGATTTCTGTCTTGTTGCTGTTTAGTTTGAGAAAGTTGGATGAAAACCAGGATTTTATGTCGTGGAGGCAGTCGGTGAGCGATGGAGGAGGGAGGGTGGAGTCAGGTTTGGTGGAGATATGGAGCTGGGTGTCATCTGCGTAGCAGTGGAAGGTGATGTGATGCTTCCGGAAAATGTGGCCAAGAGGGAGTAGATAGATATTGAAGAGTAGTGGCCCCAGGACTGATCCCTGGGGTACGCCTGAGGTTAGTGGGAGGGGTTGAGAAGTGAAAGAGCTAAGTTGGATAAACTGAGAGCGTCCGGAGAGGTAGGAGTTGAGCCAGTTGAGAGGTGTGTGAGTGATACCAATTGAGAGGAGTCTGTCTAGGAGGATGGTGTGAGAGATGGTGTCGAAGGCCGAGCTCAGGTCAAGGAGGATGAGAATTGATAGGAGACCGGAGTCGGCTGCCAGGAGAAGATCGTTTGTGATTTTGAGGAGTGCTGTTTCGGTGCTGTGGAGTGGGCGAAAACCGGACTGGAATTGTTCAAAGAGATTGTTGTGAGAGAGGTGGGAATGGAGCTGAGAGGCAACCGTTTTTTCAAGAATCTTGGAGAGAAATGGAAGATTGGAAATTGGACGGAGATTATTAAAATCAAATGGGTCTGCACCAGGTTTCTTGAGAATTGGGGTAACAGCAGCTGTTTTAAGGAGGGAGGGAACAATTCCAGTGGTGAGGGAAGAGTGGATTATGTGCATGATGTGGGGGACAAGAAAGGGAGCGGTGGCTTTAACAAGAGAGGTTGGGAGGGGGTCTAACTGGCAGGAAGATGGTTTAGAAGTTTTAATCAGGTGGGTAATGTCCGAGATCGAGGGCAGAGAGAATACTGAGAGTGGTTGAGGGGAGGGGGTGGACAGGGGGGACTACAGCAGGAGGATTTTGAGAGAGGCTGGGGGAAGTTGTTGATGAATATCATGGATTTTGGTTGTGAAGAAAGATAGGAGGGAGTTACAGAAGGCAGTGGAATACATCTGGGGGGGGAGAGAGTTGGGGCGATGAGTAATCTTGGTGAGAAGTGAGAAGAGAGTCTTTGAGTTTCCTTCATTTGCATCAATCAGACCGGAGTAGTAGGTGGATTTGGCTTGTGTGATACAGTTCTTGTAGTGGAGAATATGATTGTGGTACATATCTTTGTGAATAGTGAGACCAGTCTTATTGTAAAGGCGTTCCAATTGGCGTCCTTTAGATTTAAGTCGTCTGAGGGCTGGGGTGAACCATGGTGCGGAGCGGGTGAATTGGGCAGACCTGGTTTTAAGCGGGGCAAGACTGTCCAGGAGGTTGTGAAGATTGTTGTTGTAGTGGAGTACCAGTTCATCGGGGGTGGAGAGACTATCAGCAATAGGGAGGGAGTTGATGCTCATTGAGAGGATGTCCAGATTGATATTCTTGATATTACGGAAGTGGAAAGTACGTGGGGGATTGAGTTTAGAGAGTGTAAGGTTGACATTGAAGGATATCAGCATGTGATCGGAAAAGGGGAGAGAAGTTGCGTGACAGTTGACAGGAGAGAGACCGGAGCAGCATATTAAATCCAGGGTGTGACCTTTTGAGTGTGTGGGGAAATTGATAAATTGCTGAAGTCCAAAGCTGTCAATGCAGGATAGAAAGTTCCTGGTAAGAGTGTTGCTGCTGTTGTCTAAATGGATATTAAAATCTCCCAGAATTACTATGTTTGGAGAGAGTGTGAATATGTGTGTCAGGAAAGAAGCAAAGTCATTAAGGAAGTCTTTGTTCATCTTTGGTGGGCGGTACACAGTAGCTACAATGGTGGGTGTGGGACCAGATAGTTGCAAGGTGATGGATTCGAAAGTGGAGTAGACGGGGGTAGGTACTGAGAGGACTTTCCATTTATCACAGTAGAGCATCGCAAGCCCACCTCCCCTGCCAGAGACACGTGGTTGACTGCTGTAAGCATAACCTGGAGGAGTGGATTCATTGAGTGAAGTGTAATCGTTAGGCTGTTGCCATGTTTCAGTTAAACAGAGAAAGTCAAATTTGTGGTCAGTAAGGAGATCCTGAGTGAGGTGGCCTTTGTTGGTGAGGGAACGGATGTTGAGCAAACCAAATTTAACACTGGAGTGGTCATGCTTATGGGATGAGGAGACGGGGGCACCCAGTTTAATGTATGAAAGGTTATTTTCATTTGGTGAATGGAAGGGGACATGGGGACGGGGGGCTCTGACAGTTATGATGGTCTGAATAGGGAGGCCTGCGGTGGATGGGTGTAGTGATGGCAGGGGCCAGCAGGGGGAGCTCGCAGTTCCCGCAGGGGAGGGTACAGCAGGTGGAGAAGAAGAGGAGGGGCTACGGGGGGGAGAGACAGGTGCAGGCCTGCAGGGGGAGACGTTCCAGGGACGATCCAGGGGGGCAACGTTCTCCAGAGAGAAATCCGTAGAAGAAGAGACAGGGCAGGGGAGAGGGTTTTGTTTGTAAACAGTCATGTGTGTGATTGTTGACTAGTAGTGCGGACCGCGTGCTGAAAATTTGCCGCGAGCACACCAGTACCCAGCTTACTAGGGTGAAGACCATCGAGCCGGTAATAGGAGGGGCGATACAGAAAGGAGTTGAAATTGTCAATGAAATGAAAGTCATAATAGGTGCAGGCAGCCTGAAGCCAGGAGTGGAGCTGGTGGAGCCGACTGAGACGTTCAGCACCTAGTTCATGCGTGGGGAGTGGGCCGCTGATGAACACTGATTTGCCACATTCTTTTAATGCAGCGAGCAGTTTGGTGAATGCATTTCTGCGCGACCCGAACTGACCGCGGGCTACGTCATTTGTTCCTATGTGCACAAGGAGGCGGTTGGTAGAAGGTGGCAGAGTTTTTATCAGATTTGGGAGTATATCTGAGATTTTTGCGACTGTGGCTCCTGGGAAGCAGTGAGTGGTGGAATTGAAGAAGTGGATATTTTTTATTATGGAATCGCCCACTATCGCAGTTTCAGTTAAACAGAGAAAGTCAAATTTGTGGTCAGTAAGGAGATCCTGAGTGAGGTGGCCTTTGTTGGTGAGGGAACGGATGTTGAGCAAACCAAATTTAACACTGGAGTGGTCATGCTTATGGGATGAGGAGACGGGGGCACCCAGTTTAATGTATGAAAGGTTATTTTCATTTGGTGAATGGAAGGGGACATGGGGACGGGGGGCTCTGACAGTTATGATGGTCTGAATAGGGAGGCCTGCGGTGGATGGGTGTAGTGATGGCAGGGGCCAGCAGGGGGAGCTCGCAGTTCCCGCAGGGGAGGGTACAGCAGGTGGAGAAGAAGAGGAGGGGCTACGGGGGGGAGAGACAGGTGCAGGCCTGCAGGGGGAGACGTTCCAGGGACGATCCAGGGGGGCAACGTTCTCCAGAGAGAAATCCGTAGAAGAAGAGACAGGGCAGGGGGAGAGGGTTTTGTTTGTAAACAGTCATGTGTGTGATTGTTGACTAGTAGTGCGGACCGCGTGCTGAAAATTTGCCGCGAGCACACCAGTACCCAGCTTACTAGGGTGAAGACCATCGAGCCGGTAATAGGAGGGGCGATACAGAAAGGAGTTGAAATTGTCAATGAAATGAAAGTCATAATAGGTGCAGGCAGCCTGAGACGTTCAGCACCTAGTTCATGCGTGGGGAGTGGGCCGCTGATGAACACTGATTTGCCACATTCTTTTAATGCAGCGAGCAGTTTGGTGAATGCATTTCTGCGCGACCCGAACTGACCGCGGGCTACGTCATTTGTTCCTATGTGCACAAGGAGGCGGTTGGTAGAAGGTGGCAGAGTTTTTATCAGATTTGGGAGTATATCTGAGATTTTTGCGACTGTGGCTCCTGGGAAGCAGTGAGTGGTGGAATTGAAGAAGTGGATATTTTTTATTATGGAATCGCCCACTATCGCAGTGGTTGGAGGAAACAGAGGGCGGGGGGGGCGACGACAAGGAGGGGGTGTGCCCCGCTGTTCTGCAGGAAGAGTTGGCGGAGTGCGCGGTAACTCAGCGGTGACAAACGGCGACTTGTTGGTTTCACAGCGGGGAAAATCACCAGTGCGTCTTGACGCAAGAGCGGCCTCCCTGACAATCCTACGCCGCAAGGAGGAGGTGGTGGGCTGGGGTTTCGGAGCGGAGTGGACAGCCGGTGGCGGATCAGGCACGGGACACTGAGGAGCAGACTGAAGTGGAGGGAAGTCTTCAACACTCAAGATGTCATATCTGTTATTTAATTCTATCTCGGCCGGTGGCAGAGGTGGTGGACCAGACCGATGCTTTTTCCCGGAGACAGAGGACCATGAGTAATTGGGGTTTGGGGTGAATGAGGGGACGGCAGACTTTGTTGCCCATTTTGGCTTGGCCCCAAGCGGCAGCCACGGGTCCGGGTGGGGAGGCGGAGTTGACGGGGCCGGGACATTGGGCTCAGAGAGGGAGATTGACTGCTCAGCTGGGGGCGGGGCGGCTGAGGCAGACTCGGTGGCGTTCGCGGAGCCGCCAGATGGCGCGCTGGGCTCAGGAGCAGGGAAGCTGGACTATGGTCAGCAGCCGGGGTCGTCAGGTCATCAGCGGTCATGGAGCTGGCAGGTGGACCAAGTTCTGGGACAGTGGAGTCCATGTCCGCAGGGTCACCAGGAGGGCCAGCGCCCAGTGCAATCACGGAATCAAGGTGATCCTCTACGTCCCGGATCCAGTAGAGGTCGGAGATCCGCCGCTCCAGCTCCGCGATCTTCTGGGACTTGAGTTGGCAGCTGCTGCAGTCATGAGGAGAGGTGAGTGGGCCCATCGGGAGCAGAGGTAGTCTATGGGAGGAGAAAACAAACTCCGGCAGCAACAGTGACGTAGTGGCGTAGGGTTTGTTTACGTAGCAAGCTAATAGTAGCTTAGCAGTTAGGCTAAGAGAGAAACTTACGCACGGGGATCCCGAGAGGGATCCGCGGCGGGGTGAAGTCACAGAACAGGTTCGGTTCAGACCGGTAGAAAGCGGGACTTACCGACACGGGCCTAAGAATAGGCCCGTTGAGTTTAGATGGGAGTCAGGGAGAGCCGGGGGCTGGAAGCCGGTCGTCCAGGGAGGCCAGGGCTAGGTAGCCGGCAGTCACACCGGGGCCAGGGAACGCATAGGACCGATCAAGCAAGGGCGGAAAACTCACTTGAAACGGCCGAACTTATTCCCAGTGATCAGTTACTCCTACAGCATGCAGTGGAGCTGGTTTATTCAGTGCTGAGACTGTGGAGGATGGTTGTAGGGATTGGCGCAAATGCTAGTGCAGTCCAGGGTGCAGTGAGACAACACAGGTTGAGCGTCACACAAAGCAAGAAATCCCGAGATCAAAACACAAAATTCAAAATCCAGCTGTAGGGCTTGCTTTAGGAGAGTCAATGCAGGGAGGACAGCGTTTAGCTGTCAGATCCAGTTAGGTTCAATAGTTATAAAGTTGAGTTGAAGTGGCATCAAGCAACAGCGAGCTGAGCTGCAGCAGCCATCTTGGAAGCGATTATTTATCTCTTTGAGCACCTGTGTCCTCCAAAGGTCTCTACACATGCCTGGTGGACAGTGTAGACTTCATTGTGCTCTCAATTCTCAAAAGTCTCTAAAGGAATAGTTTATTTTGTTAATATCCAAATTATAAAACACGCTCACAAACACATTTTACCACTGAGAATAATTAACTGAATAAACTGCAATTTTGTTGCAACAATGGAAAACTTTTTTTTTATGTAATAGTAGCTAGCCCTGCAGATTCTCTACTGAAGATGTGGTTATATTTTTGAACAGCTTGTGAAAATATGTGTCTCAGAGAATTCAGCCTCTGCCCCTGTGCACTTTGAGCCCTTAGAGACAAACTGTTTGGTAAAAATGGGCTATACAAATAAACCTGTCTTGCCTTTCACTGGAAGTCTGTAGGGTTTTGTTTGAGGTGCTTCCAAAGCACTGACAACTGTATTTCAAAACATTTGTCAGCAACTTGCCCTTACACAAACAATCCACCAGTGACTGAGGATGAATCATAGAACAGCATGTTAACAGTTTTTAAAGGGACTATTTGTTCAATGGAAAATTCTTCCAGTGAGGGGGAAAAAAGAAAAGGAAAATTACCGATGGGTGGCAGCAAAATACTTCACAACCAAAAATCAGTGTAGATACTACTATTAAGAGTAAGTGAGAAATTATGTATTTACGGTATTTGTGGGAAATAACCCTTCAGTCTGTATTTATCAAGATAAGGTTGAATGAGCGCTGATGATTTTCCTCCACAAATGTCAACACAGCTGCACATTTCCACCCCTGCACACAGCTGCGCACTCTGACTCCTCACCTCTTCTGGTGGCCACTGCCGCTCCACTCAACAATTTAGGCTTTAAACATTTTCGCTGAAGTGCTTTTTGACATTTATTAAGGGTGGAGAGATTATTGCTCATTTGATTTCCCCTCGCCAGCATTTTGAGTCATGAACCATGCCCCTCCCCACCCCTCTATTCCCACTCCCTGTACCCACTTCCTGTAGAATGAGATGTGCTCCATGAACAGTGCTCATTTGTACCAGCAGATGGCGCACAGACTACACAGGTCTCATTCCTCTGGTTAACTCTTTGCACTTTGGTGTGTGTTTACAGGGGAGTGGTGCTCTCCGGTTCCCCAACGGAGTTCCGACATCACTGAGAGAGTCTGGGCAGCAGTGGGACTACCCCAACGCATGGCCTCCTTTACAACACATGCTCATCACTGGTAGGCGGTCGTGAATTATCTGCCACCATGAGAATTTCCTGGAACCCACAGGGATGATTCATTGACTGTTATGAGTCTTGGATTATTTACATAATATCTTATGTCATTGCAGTGGTGGTGCTTTCTGCTCCAGGACAAAGGATCTGAAAATAAACAAATAAGTTAAACATAGAGGCCCTGAGAGCTCAGTGCATTGTAACTGCTGCTATTAAGCTGAAATCCTAACCGCAGTGGGGTGTCTCTCTCTCTTGTATTTTAACTTAAAATGTCACAATTTGGCATTGAACAAGTCCCATGCAGCCTGATTCATCACTTTTTAGTATCCCTTGGAAACATCTCTGTTGAATTGTTTTCTGAAAATGTTTCCTGAATTTTAAGTGTGTTTGTGCATTTGCATGTGTATTCTTAGGTTTCTTAGGTTGCAGTACGTTTAGCTCTCAGGGCCAACTTAGTTTAAATGTACTGGCCTTCAGAGAGATCAGGGCATAAAACCCTTTTGGTGTCTTGGTCTTTATGATCATTGTCTCGATGAATGTCCCTGGAAGTGGTGGAACAATGTTTTATCAGGAATCAAATCTAACAAGGTTGTGACATCACTATTTAGTATCCAGTCTGCCAACACAAAGAAAAACAAATGACTTCTAATACTTCCTCTCATGTTTAAGAAGGTACTCTTGGGTTTGTCTCATGTTTAAATCCTCCTGTAATTTGCAGGTTTATCCAAACTGCCTTCAGAGGATGCTCAACAACTCGCATTTGACTTGGCACAGCGCTGGATCAAGACAAACTGGTTAGCGTACATGAAGTATGATGCCATGTTTGAAAAGGTGCGTCTTGTAAAGTTTTAGTATTTTAAATGTCTTTTAAAACTTGTGTTGTGCAGTGAAATCATAGCTGGCTCAGAATCTGTAATTTTCTTCCTCCTAACAGTATGATGTGAATGGAGATGGCAAACCTGGTGGTGGAGGAGAATATGAAGTTCAGGTATTTTCTGTCACTTGTTAATGGTGTAAAAAATAATGTGCTTATAGTCACTTCTAATTTTATGCAAAGCCTGGTCACTTCTATTTAACCTTACCTATTGTTTCTTAACATGAGTACATGAGACATGATACCTTTTCATGTCCATACTCATTTACCCTCACTCTTCTTCTTGACTGCTTTATCATTGTGCTTTTCCTTTTTATATTTTTTTCCTATCTACTTCGATTTTCCCCTGCTGTTTCCATCAGCATAAATTAATCACTTGCTTTATTTCTTAGTTTTTTTGAAGTCTTGATTTTATCATCATGTTATTTTGCTTTGCTAATTTGCTGAAGAAAAAAAAAGAGAGAGAGAGAGATTCTGCTCAATTGTGTTGCCCTTTCTATAGCTGGGCTTTGGTTGGACCAATGGTGTGGCCTTGCAACTCCTGGACCAGTATGGGGCAACTCTCACCTCAGGAGTCAGACATGTGTCTTCAGGTCTCATGCTGCCTTTGGTCATCTCAGCTGCCCTCATGCTTCACTGAATCAGAGGTGACAACTGAGCCTGACAGGAGGCTGGATTTTATCATTCTTGGTCTCACTGCACCACATCACTCATGTCCACAGACAAGACTTCAAACAAACAAAATAATGATGTTAAAAATCAGTTATTTTCAACATCCTGATTACTTTTATTTTCAGAAACAAGCAGGATATGATCATAACTATCATAACTCAGAATTGCTTTGATGAATATTTTAGTATTTACCCTTGAAGTAGCAGGGCGTTATGAGAAGATACAGATCATTTAAGCACTTCTGGACCATGTTGTAATGCAGCCTGGTAGTGCTGACTGCTGCTCAGATCACAACATTAAGCCATCCCAGATATTAAAGTGATATCACAAAAAGTTATTTACTTAATTTAATTACAGAGTTTATTGCTCTGCTGCCTCCCACTGAGGCTTGATGTTTTGCATTATGAACACGTTTGTGTAATAAACTGTGAAATGAATTAATAATGTTTGAAACATAACAGTCTTTATTACATGTGACTCCTCAAGACACTTTACAATTCTTTTTACAAGTCAACCAATAGCTGGCGTATGTCACAAATTACCCTGTATAATGATGGATTCCTCCTACACAGTCATCAATAAGGCTACTTGAAAAGTCATGGTTTGGTCATAGCACTTCATCAGGCATAAACGCTCTTTTACCAAAAGGCTGCATTTTTGAAAAAAACAAACAAACTATAAAATTACCTTTGTTCCTGTCTTAGCAGAGAGAAAACAACACTGCTAACCCTTAAAAATTACAAAGATGGCCAGTACCATTTTTTCCCCCATATTGTGACATGTTGAGCTCTGCACCCAAAGGCCACCACAGTGACAACAGTTGACATTTAAAGTTTGACATTACGGGTTATTGTGTTTTGATCAGTTCCCAACCTTTTCCAACTTGCAGCTCTCTGGAAAATCTTAGAAATGTTGGCAGCCCACATCTGACCCCGTAACAATACAGAGGCCAAATGATGCACTCTCAAAGCCTTTTAATGACAACGATTGAACACTCAGGGTTGAACTGAAGCAGGAAAGGCTCAGAATTGCTTTTTTGTTGGACAGGGGAGAGATCACTTGTCGATTCACCATCTATCTATCTCTTGACTGATTTTAAGTATATTTTTTTGGCTTTTCATGCCTTTATTGATAGGACAGTTCAGAGAGTGACAGGAAATGGGAGGCAGAGATGGGGGAATGACATGCAGTATAGGGCCGTCCGACACGGGATTCGAACCGGGGCCGCCTGCAGCGAGGACGATAGCCTCTGCACATGGGGCGGGTGCTCTACCAACTGAGCTAAACACCGCCCCCTCTTGACTGATTTTAATTATATATTTTATTCTTAATACCTACAATAAATAATAATACATTTATTTGTATAGCACCTTTCACAGAAATAAAATTCACACAGTGCTTCACAAAATTACAATTCAAAGATAAACAACAACAGCTCCCACGCAAAGATGACAGTGTTAACAGTCAACAACCTCATCATACAAAAAACGCAGACAATCATGAGTCACACAGAAAAAGACCCTACAGAACAGAGGCAGCAGAGATGAATGCAAGCCTGAATAGATGGGTCTTCAGATTTTGTTTAAAAACTTCTAGAGAGCCTGCAGACCGAAGACATAAAGGGAGAAAGTTCCAGAGAGTTGGAGCCACCTAAGAGGCCTGCTGGTGTTGTAGGGTTGGATCAGGTCACAGATGTAGTCGGGTGCCAGATGATTCGAATTTGAATGAAGTGAATCGTGAACTTAACAGGTAGCCAGTGTAAGGAATGTAGGATGGATGTGATGTGGGTCACCCTGTTGGATCTGGTCAGTAACCTGGCTGCAGCAGTTTGGATCAAATGGAGGCGGTTCAGTGATGATACTGTATGTTGAGACATGTAAAAAGTATGTTGCAATAATCTAGCTGAGAGGACAAAAAGGCATGGATAATCGTCGGTCAGGCCAGGACACAATGAACCTGAGCTTTGCTATGTTTCTGAGCTGGAAAGAACATACACGTACCTTTTACTTTGTGTGCTCCTCAAAGCGCCCGGTTCTGTCAAAAACAACACCAAGGTTTTTTAGCTTTGACTGAGCATCCAATGAAGTAAAACCAATACTCTGGGCAATTTTTGGAAAATAACGGGATTTTGTCAGTCTACTTGCACCAGCCTACTTATGAAACAAACAGGTTAGGAACTACTGGTTTTGATGACCAACAACCCTGACTTCAATTTTAAAGCAGAAGTAAGTGATATATTTGTGTTAATATAAGTCTTAAATAGTTATATCTTCCGACAGCAATCACTTACATAGAGTGTTTGGACCAAAACACGGGTCTGTCAGTCACTCTGCTCTGCTCTGAGCCGAGGAGAAAACATTTATCGTATCCTACAGTTTTTATCCAATGAGGAGAGAGAACGGCATGCAGGGCTGTGTGTGCAGCCAAGGAACGCCGTGAATGTGGCGACGTAGGGACGAGGACTGTTATGGTGCGTTCAAGGAAACTTGTATTTTTCCGACCGTGAAGTGGTACCAGTTCGATCTGGTACGAGTTCACCGGTCGGAAGTTACGAGTGGCTGTTATAGTGACTTTCACCGGTAAAACAGGTCGGAAAAACACGAGTGGGTTACCTGGAACGCTACAAAGTCGTAAGTTGTGACTTGAAGCTGTAATTTACGATTTCAAAAGCCTGCCTGGAACGCAGCATTAGCGAAAACGACCGGACCACTTACTTCTTCTTTAACTCAAACTCTTAAATAAATAAGGGATTCAAAACATTATAAAGCCACTGTATACATTTATTTGAATTTGCGAACCGTTAATATGACAAGAAACAAAGACAAGTCAGCAGTTTTTAAGCCATTTCTGACTGTTCTGAAGAAGTCATTTTGTCTTTACCACTTGTGTGTACGCCTGTGGTAATGTGCAGGTCAAGCATGAAATTAAGTCCATATAGATATTCAAATGATTGGCAAAAAAAACAGTGATGAGAAATTTGCTTCTTTAAGAAGAAATTGGATTCCTCTTGGCTCGGAAGATGAGGCCCAAGCTGGGATTTCACTGCATCTCTCTCTTTAGCCTGAGTGCACACAACAGATTGACTGTGCAACTTAAATGGGCAAAGGGCCGATAGGTGCAGTGGCCCGTGCAACCCTGCAGATCACACTCCAGTAATATGCTATTGTGAGCCTCCATCTACAAGTCATATCATGGGCATTTTTTTTAGCCCCATACATAACTGAGACACCCATACAGTAGCAGCCGTGTGTGATACTGTGTTTAGAGAGCTTTGAGCAGCAGGCAGCAGTCATTATGTTTTCAGCCCCGGCTGACAGCAGTAACTCAAGTAGAACCTGCTCCTTTTGATAACTCACACATTACCATGCTGTTTTAGCAGAAATGTGTTGTGTTCAGTTAATGAGATTGAGCTGTAAAGTGTGGAAGAAGTTGTCCGGCACTTCAGTCCCAGCGAGGTGAAACTAGAGTGTCTTTGTGAAGCGTGCATGCACAATTAATTACATAAGAAGGGCGTTGTTGTGAGAAGCACGTACCATGTGCGGCCCATGAATTGTAAAGCAGCTGTGACAAGTGCGTTACATGTTGTCGAGGAAGCAAAGGTCAGGGTGTCTCGTCCTCACCAATCAGCCGGTAACTGCCACTGCATACAAACTAACATGCACATAGAAACTTGTCTTTAGTCCTAAAAGTGCTTCACATTTTCAATCAAACCTAGAATATCAACAGTTACAAGATACACACAATATTTTATTTGTCTTCAGAGTACCTCCACATCTTCTTCACTATATCTACCTATTGGCTATTAAAATGTACTACTCTGTCCAAGGATGAGCCTGACCTCCATGATGAGGGTTATGTGAAATGTTATTAATGAGTAGTTAAAGTGAGAAACGCTGTATGTAAAGGCACAGAGGACAAAAGGTGGATATATCTCTGTGAATGTTTGTTGCTTTAGATGGAGGCCTGCGCTTCATTACTGTTCCCTGGCTAAGCCTTCACTAGCCCCTGCAGCACACATCATAAAGACTGCTCATTATCCACCAAGTCCTCGTGGTGCGGCTGAGTCCCGCTCGGTACTGCAGGAACCCTGCTCTGCACTGCTAGGATAATCCCCCTTCCTCACCCACCTACATCCCAGCAGTCTGTGAAGACCCACATTATAGGGAGGCTGTTGGTCCTCCGATGGGGAATGAGAGAGGCAGAGATGGCTCCTCAGCTACTACTGACTCCCATTCAATAGGCTCCAATCAATAACTCATTGAGGGATCATGCCTGTCTTCCTGTTTAATGTATTTCCCTAATTATGACCATGGCTGCTTCAAAAAACTTGCATTGTCTCTGGCTTAGTAGCTAAATTGTTTGGAGATTTGACCAACTCCTTGACCTCTAAACTGGAAGGATTAGCTAACTGGAGGCGTTATACAGATAGATATAAGATAGCTTAGTGATATTGATTCTCCACTGTCCGGAGATATCAGGCTTTTTATAATCGATAACTCTGGCAGAATCATTCCTATAGAATTTCTTCCTGCTTAAGAGGAGATTTTAAAATCCAATCTTAAGGAAGATCTATCAGGAGAGAAAATGTAATATTGTCTTAGCTGATCTGCAACCTTGAACTTGAGACTGCAGAAAAAAGAAGCAGAATAAAAAAAAAAAGTTCACAAGACTCCTGACTCTTACTGTAGATATTTCTGTGTTATATTGTCAATTGTAGCTGTGGATACATTTCTGTCTTTCTCTGCAAAGGTTTTTCAAATTTTGATAATAATAGTATAATAATTATAATTTTATTCATACAGTGCTTTTCAAGCAAAGCAAAAAGTGCTTAAAAAACAACAACAATAAAAAGCAATCATTCATCGTAATTCAAGTATTCAGGACTCTATTTGTCCAACAATGCAAAAACATTCTTAGTGATTGAGACTTAAACATTAAAAAATCTGCTCTGTTGGGACTGTGTGGATGTAATTTGATCAGATTTTATTGATACAAGCAAACAACACTGCATCCACATTTTCATTTCAGATATAACCACAACCTTATTGGTGAACAGGTGTATTTAACTATTGACTTTCTCCAACTGAGCCTCGCCCACTTCAAACTAACAAGAACATGACACACAGCAACACCTCCAGTATGTGTGTCTTGTCTCATTGGGCTTTTACATGTAGAGTGTTGCTTCATTATCTTATGACCACAATAACACTGCAAATATGAAAGTGAAGTAGAATACTGTTAAAATACTGCTATCAGACAAGCAACACAATTGACAATATCATACAACTACCTAAAATACACAAATGTACAATCAATAATAGATATACCAACTACTTTCCTTCTTTGGCCATTTAAGATTTGTGCCCAAACATGCCTCTGTGAGGCAGTAGAGCTCTTTGTTGTTTTGTATGATATTCTTTATTTTCCCAGTTATACCATTCAGCTCTAGTGGGCATCCAATCAATATGGACACCATGAAGGCCCATCAGCAATTTACAGCATGGCACAGTGTCCTTAGCTGCTGATGGAAGGCTCTTACCAGACACTTTACATTGTTTAAGAAAAAAACTAATTATATACTCAAGAGTTTGTCTTGGAAGATGGTTTTGTTGTGTTTGACCCATAAGCCAAGAGAATCACACACAATATGTTACACTGATTTTTCCATTATCCAGCTGAGTGGGATGTCAGTGTGATGGCTAACTCAGATCGATAGTGTGCTGGTGGTGAGGACTTGAATTGTCAGCTCCAGGACTGCCGCTCTTCGCCATGAGAGGGAGATGGCTTTGTTTTGCTGAAGTAATTGAGAGTGATCATGCATCTTGTACGTGCCACAGAGAGAGCACATGTAAGGTTATCACATTCATGCCCACAGCCATTCTCTCACAGAAAGATGAAAGCATTGTTATGTCAACTGACGGGACTTGCTGCGTAATGGCAGGAACGTAGTGTGTGACAACAGTGTCTGAGCCACTTTTGCACTCAGCAGATCTGACTGCAGCTCTATCGTGGGACACAGACAAGTCAGTCAAACAGTCAGGCAGGGGGAGGCCATGCCTGGAGAGGGGGGATGAGCCAGAATTAGGAGGGAAGAGAAAGCAAGAGAGTGAAAGAGAGCGCACGAGGAATCCTGCTTATTACAGCTGCACAGATGGTACAGCAGATGAGATGGGAGGGGTAGATGGATAGATAAGCAGCTAGAGTGAGACAGGGAAAGAGAGAAATGGCACGAGAGCATGTGTTTGACAGTGTACATAAGGAGCGCTAGATTGGAGAACTTCCAAGGGAAACACTTTAATATTTATTGTTCTGTGGCTGGTCGGAAACTTTCTTTCCTCCGCCAATTCCTCAGCAAGAAAAATGGCTGAGGAGCCGCCTGTGAAATATTAATTCCATAGCAGAGAAGTGTGATGCTGAAGGTAGGAAAGATAGAGCGGCATATGGTGGGAGATCCTGAGGGAAAGAACACCGGGTTCACAGCTCCACAGACGAGAAAGGGATCGGAGAAGTGAGGACGCACAAGGAGGAGTGGAGGAAAAGGAGGAGGGAAATTAAATGATTGGGAGGGGGATTCATGAGTCTGCATTTGCAGGAAAGCAATATTTGAATAACCCAGACTTTGTGCTTTGTAAGCTGTTATTCCAGGCATAGTCGATACCCATTCAGTCTTTCTACCAGTGATAAATACAGAGGTAATAAGAAGGAGATGACATTTCTCATTTGTATTTAAAAAAAAAATCTTCCTCTACTAACACGGTGTAAATAAATAACATGTTCTCGTTCTCGTTTATTCTGACAGAGTTTAACATTAAAATTCAGGCTTGATTCAGATCAGAATGACATTTGAAACAGGAGAGAGGGATGGTGTTGGCATGGGTGCACAGATGTGTGACAGTGTTTTTGACATTGGTGCAGAGACAGTGATGAGCACATACTGCTCAGTGATTGGACCTCATGGAGAGTTAATGATTTCATCCCACTGGAATCGGCACACTGCTGGTGAATAAACTGAGCATATGGCTTCTAGTAGTGCACCTACTGTACGATTCCCAGGATCTGGTTTCCCCCAGTGCACCATTTTTCTTTTCAAACTGAGAACAGCTCCCTGCAGTGCTCCCTCAACACACACCAATGCACATATGTCTGGTTTTTAGTATGGAAAAAAAATAAATGTTTTTTAATATCATTTATAATAGATTTACATGTCTTAGACAATATCAACAACAAAAGATGGGAGCTCTTATAATTGATAATACATGTGGTGTTACATAATAGCATAAGGCCATGCTAGGATTATGATGTTCACACAGCAGTTTATACATTTACTGAACAGTTGATGTCAAATATACCACAGGCGATGTTGCAACATTTTAGGCACAATTTAAACTCACCTCCTTGCACTGCAATAATCACACACACACACACACACACAGTTCAGTTCAGTTTACCGCCATGCAGACATGTGAGCCAACTCGCCAATTGCTACGGGGGTTAATCAGCAGGCTTTACTTTGCACAGGGAGATAACACAAGGATTTCTACATCCTCCATCCCTCTGCCACATCTTTTTCATCAACCTCCTTGCTGTTGCTGAATGCTAGAATTATCACATAATTGAAGCACAGACCCTGTCCATTTCTGTAGTCTTGAGTGGTTAAAAACATGATGGGAGAAAATCTAAAAAAAAAAAAAAAGAAAAACAACTGTGAGATGAATACATGACCTAACATTTGCTCAATGAAAAACTAATATTACTGAAAGAATAAAAAAGAAACAACCTAAGAAGCAAACACATCTCTCTACAAAAACAAAACCATGGTGGCCATGAGTGCCAGCAGCTTCTCAGGAAACAGACTGGGGTGTACAATGTTAAAACCAATAGAGAAAAGACCCAGGTGGAAATTGACAGCATTGTACATATTGGGAGTGTTGTGCGAACGGCGAATCTGATGACCCTGTGCTGAGGGGAGACACTCCTCCCTGGGTTGATCTTCAATTGAAAAGGCTGGATAGACCCAGAGTGCGACTTCCTGACAAGCATCATGAGCAGCAACTGCAGCTCTTTGCTTGGGCTCATGATAAACACAGGAGGTGAGTCATGTAACCACAGCCCGGAGCTGACACCTAGAAACAGAGGAACATTTTTGAACATGTGACAGCAGCGACAACAAACTTTGCAAAATCTAACTGGTAGAGGGTGAGTAACACAGGATGCAGGGTAGATCCTGCACACAGTTAATACAGTAATGTTGCAAACACGGATGCACAAGAAAGCTGAAGTCTCTTTTCCTGTCCCTGTCTTCCAATTTGTATTCAAACACATCTGAACTAACAGCGTACCGCATCATATTCTTCATTTCACACAGAGAGAAATAAAATCAGCATGACTTATGAGACAGATGATTTCTATTCAAGCTCAGGTAATCAATACACCATCAGAGTTTCAGTTCTTGTGCACCCGTTAATGAACAAATGTGTGTTTTTGTGTTCATGTGCAAAGCTGTATTATCCCTTCATTAACATACACACCTTGGCAAAGGTGACGAGGAAGCTAATTATTCTCTTTCCAGATGAAGAAAAAACAAAACACACAGATGTGCTGAGGTGATTTCTGCCACTCCTCCCTTTGTTTCATGTCCCTCATTAGGAATGCACAACATCTGAATATTTTTATGAAGGTCAGGTCAAGACCATCTTTGTCCACTTGAGACCTATTGTGTCCCCGTGGAACCGAATAATGAGGAAACCAATTTCCTCTTTTGTCAAAGCTATGTGAACCATGTAATCAGCAAATCCAGCCAAAACATCCTTGAAGAGGAAAGAAAGGGGGTGTTTCATTTTAAGGAAATATTGGAGTTTCACAGCTTTTATTGCTTATGATTGTCATCTATTCTAAATGAAAATTTGCCAGATCTTCTGACATATTATACATCAGCATGCTATTCATTGCCGCACCTTTGTGATTTTTTTGTGCAATGGGCACAAGGAAATAGCTCTTGCTTTCTTTCATCCTCTTTAATATCTGCAATCATCACTCAGATAAAAGAAGCCAAAAAAGAAAAAAGAGCCACCATTTCTCTTATCAGATGTCACCTTTACTCGTCACCTCTGCAAGACGGTAAGAGAACGTGCTTGGAAATTAATTTTAACGATTAACAATTCACATTGATGGAGGGTTTCTTATTATCTCCTTATTTGTGTTGCTGGGCAGGAGTTTCTCCTATGGTGTGGGCTTGAGAATCAGTTAAAGACGCCCTCCCAGGTGTTGCGCCACCAGATGGGCTCGGGATGTGATGATAATATATTCCCCAAGCGTTAGCTCTGCCTTTGAAAAATGCTGGTGCTGGGAGAAGATGGCCTTGCACTGTTTGAAAGGCAAGCCGCAGGGGGGACAGATGCTCTGATATTCCAGCAGGCGTATAGCTGTGGGGCCTCATGGCTGTTCTCTGCCTGGCAGGGGGAAGTTCAGTTGAATCACGCCTACGCAGCTCAGCAGGAGAAGCCGGGAAAATGGCAGACGACGAGCAGCGGCGTGCTCTTAGGTCACGTTGCTGCATTTACCAACGAGGGCAAGAGGGAAGAGCTGATCACAGTCTATACTAATTTACAGAGTGTCGGGAAGTCTCCGTCTCGCTCAGTGCTTTGCTCCTGTGCAAATAGATGTTAAAATGCAGCACTTTTTTTTGCCTTCCGACCCGTAAAGAACAAGAACCAAGTAATGAATTTCATATGAGGGGGCTGAGAGTTCAATCTGAGTCCACATGAAGGAGCAGAAATAGAAACTGAGACTTGATTAATTAGTTTACCACTGCTGAGTTTTGGCTATCCAACAGGTGGATATGACTTGCATACAAAAGCAAAACGTATCAAATATAATTTTCAATCACTCATATTGTAGATAATGCAGACAAGCCCAACCAGGGAGAAGCCTCCAATTTAAGTTGATTTTTTCTCACATCACATCATTACACAAAGATGAAAGAGATTTCAATGTCTCTTATCTGGTAATACTTACATCATATTGGTCCCAGTTGATCCCTTCGTCTCAGCCCAAGTATTGTTACATTTCCATTATTTAGAGTAGATAAGCTAAGTTTTGAAAGAGGGGAAAGAAAATGGCCATGGCTAGCATCAGATCAATGAGCTCTACTTTAGTCCACTGAAGGATTTTCACAATCTGGTGTTTCTGAGCGAGTCAGACAGCTTCTCTCTGTCTCCCAGGAAAATGACTATTTTTTCTTTTTTTACTTTTCTAAAGCTGTTTATCCAGAATGTGAGCCTTAGAAATATCCTAAGATAACACCTAAATAGACACAATACTACCAAAAAGTATTGACGAAAACCTTTATGAGCATGATAGCACCCGACACAAAAACGTGCATAAAACTACACAAAAACCCTCTAATATTCCTCCTTACTGCTCACCCACGGCAATCCAACTGTTCTGAGTTTACTTGAAACAACGTCATTTAGGACATTTTTACAGCCTAAACAGTCCTGTATTGAATTTACCGGGGGTGCCCTCTCGCATTCACGCAATTCATGCGTGCATCGTGCCCAACACAAAAAGGTCCATAAAACTACACAAAAACCTTGTAATATTCCTCTGTACTTCTTGTCCGCTGCAATCCAAGTGTCCTGAAGGGATATAGTCCAGAGTTTACAGCCTAAACAGTTCTGTATTGAATTTGCCTGGGGCACGCTCTCACGTTGACACGTGAGAACATCAGAGGTTAAAGGACTGTTTAGGCTGTAAAAATGTACTAAATGACATTATTTCGAGTATCCCTTCAGGACACTTGGATTGCAATGGACAAGCAGTAAGGAGGAATATTGCTAGGTTTTTGTGTTGTTTTATGGACCTTTTTGTGTCGGGCACTAGTACTCTTATAAAGTTTTTGTAGTACTACCAACCCCCCTCCCAGGTCTCCAGATGCACTTTGAGGAGTAAAAAACTACTTCATCAGCATGAGGGTGAGTCAATAATGACAAAATTTCATTTTTGGTGAACTATTCCTTTAAACTTGTTGTTCTGCTTTATCTCAGTCCTCTTCCTGCATGTTTGGCTGATGGCAAATCTGCAACAGTTGGACTAATTGAATCTTTTGGACAAGTGTTAATAAAGCAGTTATAATCAACTTTTTAAACAATAAATGTGTTAAATTAGTGTGCAATGTAAGAGCGGTCCATGTAACAGTGAGAATTATCAGCTCTACAGTTCCTCTCAGCATTTCAACTCTAACAGAGTTTCATAGTATCTTTTAGGTGATGTTTGTAATCAGTGTGTGACAAGGAGTGGAGTGTTTAAAAGGTAAATAAGGGGAGGGAATAAAGATAACTGGAGGAACCAACAATACCACCTGGGGACTTGCACCCCAGGATATGAGAAGCAGAAAAAATAAACCAGTGTAATGCAAAAAGATATAAGGGCCAGGGGTTCAGTTGAATACAGACCCTTCTTTACCTTTCAAACAGCACAGACACAGTGACAACACATGTACATTATATAAATATTGTACATTTTGTGCATTTTTGTGTATTTAGTAGATATTTTGTTTGGAGAAAAAAATGCTCATTTCTCATTTCCACATCTCATGCAGCTTGATATGTAATGTGGATGTCAATATTCGGCGTCTTTTATCTCACATTTGAGACATTTGGTGAAAACAGGATGACAAGACTGTGGTAAACCTATTTTAGGCACCAAAACAGTTAATCGTCATGACTGAAAAAGTGGACTTTAAAGTTCCAGCATTTGGCCTAAATTATTTCTGTATACAGTGCTTTAGGACAAAAATGGGCCTTAGTGTAGACTTCCAGTACTTAGAGCTGAGATTGTTCAGAACATAAAACACTTGGGTATTGTTACATTTGCACATACCCTAAAAATATTAATTTAAGAAAGTTGAGAAAATGGCCTCCAACCTCAGAGACAAATAAACATGTCCGTGTGTGTCTGTTCATTCAGTTGTAAGCAGTGTATGTAAAATCTTGTTTAGGGTCACCTAAACCTAAGCAGCAAAGAGAGGAGCCGTTACCAACACTGCTTTCCTGGTCCAGCAAGGTGCCATGAAGCGGATGATTGGAGCCGTCATCCTGCAAATGTACTGTTTTGGTTCGCTCTCATTCATCCCAAACACTTTACACTACCGGTTCTGCACTAAAAGGCTGGGTCAGCAAGTAGCTGTGGAACATAGTGAGGCATTTAACAACAAAATATATTTTTTTATCACAATTTAGTGGAGACTGAAAACTGCTGAAAGGAGAATGAATACTGGAATTGCACTCAGCAGGCGAACAGAAACACAATTACAGAAAACAATCATGTTTCGCTGTATCTGAGGGATGTGTAAATCTGCAGCTGAAAACTACTAAGTTATATGTCTCTGCAAAATGGGGATCATAGGCCGGGGTTGTTTACAACTTGTTTTCACTGACCCCATGTTGCCAAAAAATGTTTAAAAATATAAATTGAGAAATACAAAGTCAGTATTGGGCATGAGGCCAAACTAGGGCTGTCAGTTTTTAGAAAAATGAGATTCGAACGAATATTGAATGACCCGTAATTCATTCAGATATATTTGAATATCCCGAATAAAGAGTCTCAAAAATCTTAACTAGATGTCGAGGACAGTTCACAAATCCAACTTGACCAATACAAAATTTGGTTATCCATGCTGCTTCAAATTTAGTGTTTATATTATTGATTTTGGCTTTCGGAAATGGTCACTGGAGACAAAAAAAAGCAGTTAGACTATACTGTGAGTCCTTGAAGCTGCCAAAAGCTGGTATTGTTCCAAGCAGTTCAAGGTGAAAGCAGGCGATTAGGATTACACTCGTTTGGTTTCCATTAGCAAATAGCAGCAGTTGTGAGACGACACGTCCCTGTGCCGTGCCTTCCCTGGCCTAACTGAATTGTGGAGAGGCCTTGGATGCAACGACTGAGTTTATCACTCTTAATGAGAGACTCTGCAGTAGGCCACACTCCATTACACATCAGCCAGATGATAAATTACATCGCCTTCCATGACTCCATGACCCCAAGGGATGTTTAATTAATCAGAGGCTGGACATGGCCACCATTAGTTGAGGGAACAGTGGTCAGGGCTGCTCTGGACACGTTCTCACTCCCACACTTCATTATTTGGCTCTTTTCAGCTCTCTCACCTTGGCAGCCAGATCTGAATGTATAGTGTTGAGAGAGAGTAGAGAGAGAGAGCGACTTCTCCACGACCTCACGAGGGCTGTTACCCACACTATCTGCTATTTGAATGTGAAACAACCTCAGATCTTAATCAGGTTTGAATATGAATAATTTAGTCTCACAGATTAGCTAAAAGTAGGGGGTAGATGGGATCTAGGGATCCCCACTAGGGATCCTGGAGGGAGATCCAGGAGGTTTCTGGCAAAATTAGGAGTTGTTTAATTCAATTCATTGGAAATGACCATAATTAGGCCAATGAAAGAGGATGCTAATGAGGTTTCATCCTCACTGCTCTCATTTCCCCATTAACGATGACCAAAGTTAATTCTCACTAAATCCAGTGTTGAGAGAAGTATTCAGATCCTTTACTTAAGTAAAAGTTCCTCAGTCCCTTTGACTCATACAGTACATTATTATGCATGACATTATTAGATGATTAATACTTTAGCATCAGTGGGAAAACAGCAGTATAGCTGCTGGAGCTGCAGCCAATTTCAACTACTTTATCTACAGTTTCATATACAGGCACACCAGTTACATCTGAGGTGTGGTGAGAGATGATGAAGAAAAATTAAATCTGGATGTATACGGTAAGTTCTTAGTTTTAGGACTTTTGAGGAGTTGAGAGGCTCAACTGAACCTTTAATAAAATGAAACTATGTCAGAGAAACAGCAGGAGAATCACTGTTTGGTGAAGCTGTTACCTAGGCTACTCATCAACATCAATTTCTGTGACAGCGATTACACAAACACGCACACACACACACACACACACGCACAGACACTGAACAGGTTGGAAACGACTGCTTTAATCTTAAAAGGGAAACTATACAAGAAATCGACCTTAATTAAACAGCATCGGAGTAATTGTGAATGGATATTGGATTATTTTACCCCTGAGCGCAGATTCAAACTGAAATTGATAGATAAGGATGCTTGCCCCAACTGTCCAAACTCAGTGAAAGGGGATTACCTGCATATGTTCTGGCACTGTCCCTTGATCAAATCTCTCTGGGAATATGTAAATAATACTGTTTGCAAAATTATTGGTAAAACTCTTCCTACTTGTCCTGCTCTTTACTTACTGGGGTATAATTCCAATGTGTCTCTCCCTTTTCAGGAGAAGCCAGCGTCCACTGCAACCAAAAAATCTATTATAAAAAATTGGTTTGAATCTGCTATCCCTCTGAAGACACTTTGGCTGAATTTATTTTTTGATATTTGTAACTAGAAAGATCTACCGCCAGAATCAATGGAGCTAAATTTGTTTCCCTTTTGACCTGGTCTAAGGCCATCGAGCATATACAAAAAGTTATAGTGTCTGATAAGTATTTCTGATTTATTTAATTCTTATCTTCTCTAAAATCTAGGGTTGTCTAAACCTAGATTGTCTGTCTTGTTGGTTTTGTCAGTGGTTGTCTTTGTGTGTGTGAACCCTGTCTGCAATGTGTTAATTTGGAAAGTGTGTGTATATGTATGTATGTGCATGTGTATGTATATATATATATATGTATGTGTGTATGTGTGTATGTATGTATGTATATATGCATATATGTGTGTGTGTGTGTGTGTGTGTGTGCACATGTGTATATGTATATATTATTCATTTATTCTTTATATATAGTTTCCTTTTTTTTCTTTCTATATGTGTGTATATGTATATGTACATATGTGTGTCCATTTTTTTTACACCCATTGTGCCCTGTATTATTCATTACTCATTATGTCTTTCTAATTTTCCTTTTGAAAAACAAAATAAAATTTTGATCAAAAAAAAAAAAAAGTGAATGGATCTCTCTGCCTTCCACCTTGCACCTTTTGGCCTAAAACCAGCCTTGCAAGATCAGCGCCTCCGACCCGGTGTCCTAGATCTTATCTCGTGAGAAAAATGGACTGCTTTACGGTTAGCTGTGAGTTTTTACAACAGTGAAAAGATACACTCTGACACTGTAGGTGGAGCTCTGTAGTGAAAAAAAAAACAACCAAAAAAGAGAAAATTGTTTAACCCGGGTTAAATTCCACCGGTGGCCTTTTCTGCATGTCATTCCCCCTCTCTCTGTCTCCCCATTTCCTGTCTCTCTACATCTGCAGCTGCACCATAAAGTATATTAAAGGCACAATAGCCCAACAACAACAAATAGTCACCAGAACCAATATTTGTCTTTTTTAACAACAACGTGGAAGTAGGCCTTTTGAGTATAAAAATTCAAGTGGCACAGCAAAGGGAAAGACAAACAGCGGGGATCTCTGTCTACATAGTTTTTCCTCAGACAAATGGTTCTACAGTTGATGACACAACCAGAGAAAGCATTCAACAGGCCCTCCAAGCTAAACACCCACCTACTGTACGTCTGTCATGCAGGGTAGGGACAAACAGCCCGACTGCCATCACCATGGTAACAGTAACAAAACACATAGTCACGGTTTTGTAATGGTCACTGTCTGGTTTGGTTTAGGCACAGACATTATTTGGATAGGTTCGGGGAAAAATTGTGTTTTGGGTGAAAATAAGTACCAAGTCTGTTGACCTTGTTGTCGCGGTTACAACAGTAAACTCGCTGTTAAGACTATGGAACAGTCGTGGATTAAAGAAACAATAGTTTTGCCAGAGAAACAAATGCTCTCCTCTATTTTTGAGTCACCCGAACTGCATCTTCTCCTAATGTGGATTTTGTCCATCACCTGACTCCCTCCTTTGCGCCCATCAGGACTGCTGGAGGTCATCATCAAACACAGCCTAACTACTGTAATACTTGAGTAATAAGCTGCTCTCAGAGATGGCTGCTCTTGAGGGCTTTATTTTCCTTGTGAAAAAAAGAAGATCATAAAGACAAAGATTTTAAAGATAATAGGAGAACTTTTGAAAAGTCTAGCTTCTTAGTTGCAAATTGTAGAAAATGAGTGTCTGTACATTTTGATAACCAAGACGTAGCCTACCATATCAATGCAGTTATAAATCTCTAATCTCTTCTTCTCAGGTCCTCAGCAAGCCAATCAGGGAATAGTGCTCTGAGTGACAAATGGCAAAGCCAACCAAAAGTAATGGATTGGGGCCTGCTGTGTCTTCACTGGTTAATGTGAATGGTACTGAGACTGAATTTAGTTTTACCTGCAGCAACTACACAAACAGAACGGTTAAACTGCTTATCCTTGTTTCTGTACTCCGACCCCAGGTAATAGCTACCATCTGTTCACTGTGAATAAGCAAGTTTGCAGTCCACACACAGCCACAATAATGGCTGTATACTAGTCCAAGTGTAGCCTAACTCAAAAAACAACAATAAAAAATGGGAAACTTACAGCAAAACAGCCTATTCCAATGATCAGTAGCTACATAATGCATTTAAATGCTGAGATGGTAAGACTCTGTGCTAAAGACAAACATATCAGATAAACACTAAACCAAATCCTGAAAGATTGGACAGTGGGTCCAGTTGAGCTGTGCTGACTAGGCGTTTTTCTGTGGAATGAATGCATTCATACATCACCTGACCCTGAATTGTTACAAACTGAAAATCTTGCATTGTACAAATCTGGAACTTTTAAAATGTCTGTAATAGGGATGCCCCGATACCGATACTGGTATCGGATATCGGTCCGATACTGTTGTAATATACTTGTATTGGTGAACTTTATCGGGTACAAGAACCGATACCAGTGCATGCAATTCCTCTGCATGAAGACCGCGATTAGAGGGTGGCTTTGCATCTTTGTTGTATTTTTTTTTTTTTTTAGATCAGAGGCTTGTTACAACAAATTTTGTTGTAACAAGCATAAAATAAAATAAAACTTGTCTTCCAATTCATTGCATTTTGCCTAATCATTTGTTTTTTTGTTGTGTAGAAGGATCGGCATCGGTACTCAGTATCGGCAAGTACTTGGGACATCCCTAGTCTGTAATGTACAACATAATTTGGACACAAATTATGACATTATCGGGTTCATTTGTGCTGAATCATAGAAGCTTTTTAGGCTCTGAGGAAATAAATGGAAACTAGTGGTTTACCTCAAAGGTACAAAAAAAATCTCACTCTCTCTCTCTCTCTCTCTCCATATATACACTATACAAAATTAATTATCTGGAAAATAGTTGGCACTAACATAACATTTATGTGATCCGAAGAAAATGGGCTAAAAACCTGCGTAAACACTCATCTGTTCCATTAACGTCTACAAATTAGAACTACATTCTCTCAGTGATTGGGCAGAGGTGTCAGGGCTGTGCTTTTAACCACTGCAGCAAAATTACACACAACAACACTTCTGTCTACGGCTTGTGACAAAAACCCTTGTACTGTCTTGAAATGGGATTGTTATTTACTCTGGACATGACACTCATTCAGCTTTCCATCTCCTTCCAAGAGCAGTTTATGGCCTCAAAGTACCTTAAGATACTGAGTATAGGTTTATGATAAAGTTGTCCTTGGCTTGGGCAATGATTGCCCCGACTGGAGTTTCATGATTGTCTGGCACGTCAAGGTCTTTCTTTATCCATCTTTTTATTCATTTTTGGTGGTGTACACTGAATACTGAATGCAACTTTGTGACAGAAAAAAATACTTCAAATCATTGTCAAGATATTTCTCCACTTTTCTTCACAGGAATCAAAACAGCACTTTCTATTACATGTAGATTGCGATCTGCCAAGCTTCACCACGGCACTAAAAATTCATCTTAAACTCAAACAAACTTGAGTGACATGTTTTCCTCTTTCTGCCCAGAGACCCTGAGCATCTCCTGCTGTTGTTCGAGTGTGTCTGTCTTCTCTTTACTGTACATTTGTCTGAACCAAACACGGGCTTTCATTCCCTTGACTCAGGAATACTGCACTGTGATTTGACATTGATCGGGGCAAATGGCTTCATGCACATATTCCTCTGTCCCATTTATATTGTAAGTCACAGAATGGTGGGCAGAGTGGAGAAAGCAGTTGGGTTGAATTTCGCTTCAGAATATCACTTTGAAATTGTGATCCTGCCTATTATTTAAATTCAAATGTAAAGTCTGCTGTGAAAGGTCACGAAGACACAGCTGAAATATGTGCGCTGCAGACTGCCAATTGGTGCCTGACTACTGAGCCTCCAGAAGCTAAATTACACATTTACTGGGCTCACGTCACCTTTGATATCAGACGAAGGTGACACACCGGGCATTTCTGCAGAGCTGCATTTTACTTGACTGTTTCCGGAAAAATCAGTGAGTTATATGTGGCTTTCCTGCTTTCATATTCTGATACTTAATGATTAGTTAGCACATTTGAAAGACACAGAGATTTAATCAGAATTGTAGGTTTGTTTAGTTGCAAACTCTGGCTGAGGTGCAAGTTGCAGCCTCTGTGTGGCAGTGTGTGTTCACAGTGTCCCTCTCAGACATTATAGCTGTAGCCAGCTCTGCACGAACAGCCCTCCTGGCTCCTCTGGTTTGTCTCATCTGCTCTCTGCATGCTGAGCATCTTCCAATCTGGCCGCAAGCGATGGAGAGACTGGCGCTCTCGGTGTCAGCTCTCCTCAGGATTGTCAGAAGTCCTCTGTCAAATCCCCCTACTGGCTGGCCCTGCAGGCTCCAAGGAAATTAACCAGGAGGAGAGAGTGGGGAAGGGGCGACACTGGCAGGAACTTTTCTTCTGTTTATGTTGCAACAGTATTACTCTTTCATAAATGACATCCTCCGTGATCCCTGCCAGTGGTCATTTCATTTGGTGGAATTTGAGGGACAGCAAAGGGGCACAAGGAAATAAAATGGGTTTCGCCACGTGGCACTCTGGCAACTGACCAGCACCTCTCTTTACAGTTCAGTCTTATTTCCTAGTACAGTTTGCTTAGAATAACTCAGCTTGAACCTTCAATGACTCATCTGCATAAATACATGGAAATTCACATCAGGCAAGAAATTAACATTTTTTGCTAATGGGCCAAAACAGCTTCCAGGTCCCAAATTCACAAGCAATGTTTGACCTTTAGGATTAAAAATAACCTCCAAACCAATGCTGGATAGCTGCCAAAGTGGCACCGGGCTAATAAACTCTAGCCAACACCAGACTTCAGCAGCATCTGCCTTGAGTTTACCCCCCACCCCGATTAACAGCAAAACAACCTGCCGAACACAACTGTATAGTGAGAGATAAAGTTAGAGGAAACACATACTTGGCTCAGATTATTTAGTTCTGCATCTTACTGAATTGCAAATGTTGAGTCAGTGCACGTAGCGATGGGTGCTGACATGCAGTTGTTGTTTGAAACAGCTACTTTAGTTAAAGCAAATGTGAAACACAAGTCATCTCCTCAGATGAAGGCTGGACGGCACACTATGATCCACATCCTACCTCCCCAGAAACCTTCTGTTAGTAATTACATGAAAGGAAGTTGTCTTCTGTGTGTTGTATTTAATCCAAAACAACTAAACAGACTGCAACCTGATAGTCGGGGCCTGTCCCTTTATTGTTTATCGCTTTGTTTGGTCTTTGCAGGCAACATGCCAATGGATGCACAGGACTATTTAATGAAAATATTGGATTTTTTCCCATCAATGAGATCAAACATTTTAATGTTTCAGCAATTTAATTCTCTAGTTTAGCCAAAAACAGATTCTCATCTCACAGTTGTCTCTAAAATATCCTCCAATTGAATGTGCACTACATTACAATATATCAAGATATGCAATTATATCAGCTTTGAAAGATTTTAGTACCCACCCCAAGTGATTGGGAAATTGTAATGGGATTTCAGAATGGAAGATTCCCGACATGCACCCAAAGGTCACATCCACCGTGTCACTCTTACTCTGCTGCTACATCAGCCTCCACTCTTTTAGAGAGAATGTTCAAGCAGGAACCAGACTACAGGGATTTGCTCCAATTTAGCTAGAAGAGCATTAGAAAGAGCATTAGCCACTGATGGTGGGAGATAAGTCTGCCACCAGTTCATCCCAAAGGTATTGGATGGAGTTGAGATCAGGGCTCTGCAGGAAGGTCAAGTTCCTCCACACCTTAAGGCATGAGGGAACTGTCATGATGAAATAGGGCACAGCCAAACACAAACTGTTGCTCCAATGTTAGAGGCACTTTATTGTCTAAAATATAAATGTATGCTGTAGCATTAAGCCTTCCCTTAAAGGAATAGTTTGACATTGAAGATCAACTCTGCTGTAGCCATTAAATATGGAGCTATAGCCAGTGGCAGATTAACTTAGCTTCACATAACACTGAAAACAGGGGTAAACAGCTCTTTCAAAACATAATAAAAATCTGCCTATCATTACATCCAAAGCTCACTAGCACATCATATTTCGTCCGTTGCATCTGTGAAAAACAGACAAGTTATGTGCTGAACTCAAGGACATAAGAACAAAGGGTGCGTTACTTTCAGCAAAACTGTAGAAAGAGACACTGAATCATTTACATGAACAATGAGGTCTAAGATAAAAGAGAGGACCTAAATGAACATAATGACTGTTGCAGTCACACCCTGCTAGACATACAGTATTATAAAAAGTGAATGTATATGCACTTAAAAAGTGAGTCATTTCTTAGCCCATGTCATCAGTTCTCTACTTATATATTTGCTCCATGGTGTCGCTGTTACAGATTTGCAATCTAACACTGGAACAATTCTCCTTAAACAGCTTGACATTTGTAGACTATATTGAAAAAGCCTAACAGAGCAAAAAAAAAGAAAAAAGAAAAAAAAACTACACTAGGGGGTAAAAAGCCATTGACAGAGATTCTCTTAAAGATAATTACAGTGACAGTGTAAGATCTATGATAATAAGCCTCTTCCACCAGACTACAGTTTAACAAAAGCAGTTGCTAATGCATTTGTACAAGCCATTCGCTTGTTAGAAAATAGGGGTGAATTTCAATGTGTAGATAAAAGTGAATCATTGCCGGCCTGTCTATGCTTTATTTTCCACTCTGCCCCCCTGTGACTTCAGAATGAATTCTAAAGAGAAGTTTGTCCATATGCTTCCTGATGTGTGGCTCTTATTTCCAGCTATTAAGAGGTTCTTTTACACTGATTATAATGAAGAGGAATTTTGATAATGAAGATGAGGAGAGGCGAGAGGGATGGAGGAGAAATGGGTTTGATCTTGAAGCAGGGAAAGGGCGTACAGTAGGGGTCCTCTGGGCCTTGGCGTCTTAAAAGGTGCTTGTAGCCTCCAGGGAAGACTCTCGCTCTCCTTCTCTCTTCTGTCTCACTCTCTGCGTGTCTTCAGCCTCGTCTCTCACCACCCACGCTACTCAAGATCAATTATGACTGACAAGTGCGCTGGTTCAGAACTCGTTTAAGCTGCTTGATCTCCGGGTAGATATCAGCTCCTCCCAGCCCGCTGCAACCCCTTACCCCCCTCCTCCAAAGTTCTAACTCCTACGACCCAACCTGAGATCATGCTGAGTATCTGAGGAATCTGTGATTTCGCTGAAGTCCTTGCAGCATGTTCTGCATTGTTATCTGAAGAGGACTTTCAATGACTTGTGCACTGTTTGCCAGGTCAAGTGATGGCGCCACAATAACTTGGCAAAAGAGGAAAGAAGAAATTTCACATCACACAATCTGCTTCTTCGCTGTGTGTTATGCAGAGCTAAAAACTGATATATTATGCTTAAGAAATGACTTCAATTGTGTCCATTTCTTGTAGATATGTTCAGTTATATGCCAGGAAATGGATTATCCTCGCCATCTCCCTTTAGCTAGTGTGGCGTGGATAACAAGTGCAACATAACATCTCAATTATGATTCAGTGTAAACAGTTGACTGTGCCTGGAGTTTGCTTAACCTATCCCAAATTAGCATGATGATGAGATCTGTGTACAAAGTGTTGTGCAAACCCTCAGGTCTCACAGAGCGTCCAGACTGGATTCTCATCACATCACAGGCAGACCATTTTCCTGTGATACAGACAAAATGAAATAAATCTAAATGAGCAGCAGAGGCACTGGCTCTCTCTGAGGACAATTTCTGAAAGACTTTCTCAGCTGGGATACAAATGAGCGCAATGATGAGCTCATCATGCTCACAGTCCTTAGACAGGCACAAGAGTCATTGGTCGGCCCGGTGACTGTAAATAAAAATGGACGACACATCTTCACTGCCTCCTGAACACAAGAATAAGGCCTTTTTGCCATTTTGTACTGGTGGTGGTGTCATTTGGAGCCACAGTCTGTGCAGTGGTGATCAGGAAGCGGAACCACCCATAGCTACACCCACTTGACCCATTTATGAGTCAAGCACAGTCGTCAATCATGACATTACAAAGTGTGATAAAAAACTACCTAAATGACTGAAACTCATGGGGAACATTATGTGACGCATACTTTGATTTGTTAGACTCATAGGGGTGTGGTGAGGTATAAGGTTTCCCAATTATAAATTATTATGACTTGAGTTTTCACCTCTTGCCACCCACAGCTAAATCGGTTTGCACAATATTTGGTTTATGAGCAAAAATATGAAGATCATATCAGTCTTAGCTGTGCTTCGGGTTGAGTACTAACTAGAATCTGCTAGCCCGGTAGCAACCTCCGGGACTGAAAAATGAATCTTTTCTAAGTCAACCTTTGCTTGCTGAAAGCAAGAATTTGCCCTCTTTGCTCATTTTTACCAGGACGAAGTTGGACTCTCCCAAGATGGTGATGGCAGCACAGCTTCAAAACTCTCCAGGATGATATTTTGGAGGCTACATAGTTCAACACCCTTTACAAGCGTGATAAAAATCAGCAAGGTACCACTGCCTCACAAAAAATATAAGAACGCACCTCAGAAATCTATGTTTAGCCACAAAAGTTTCTGCTAATTATGCTGAATATTAAACTTTGGATCTATTTGGCAGCAGCTGTATTGGGACTATGCTGTTTAAAAATAACTTCCTTAGACAAATACATTTTCAATTTAAATTACATGCCTTTTCACTTTCCTCTGCAGATCCTCTCTTATCACTGACTCGTTCCAGCTGTGCTTATGTTATTCAGTTTAAAGTAATTCCAAATTACCTTTTTGTAAAACAGGCTGTTAATCTCCAACTAATATTACAAGGAGAATTTCTTGCTCATTGTTCTCGCCTGTAAACAAACTTTTGGTCCTCCACATGCACCATAATGAGCAACATATTGGCCATCATGCAATTTAATTCGTGTACAATTTTCTCTGACCTGATCACTGTGAAATTAGCTGCAATAACAACCACTAATACTACATTCTCAAGCCTCTTTGACTGGCTTTTTGTCCATACACTTCATTATTTCCCTTTCCCCCTGCTTTGAATGTGCGCTCATGTTATTGGAAGGGATTTCATGGGGAAAGAAGTCTGATAACTCCTAAATTAGGCCAAATAAAAGCACAAAGCTCACTGGGGATACAGTCAAAAGTGCTGACAGATTTGTTATTTCTGAAATAAGACTTATCACAGTGGTTTCAATGAGAAAATCCCACCCAAAGCTCTGCAATTAGGTTATTTCTTGTTTTACAGAGGATCTGGTTATTTTCAACATCAAATTTACAAATTTGAAGAATACTGATACACAAGTTTAACACATTGGCAAAGGGATTCATATTTATTTGATTTCACAATATCCATCAGCCTATTTGAGCATGGCTAATAGCCATTTGCAAAATACCATGAATCCTTCAAGTTTAAACTGTTTGTCAGTGGGGGAAAAATCTTATCGGTACAGTTGCAACTGGCCCCATAGCGTCAGACCTGAAAAGGACAGTGCATTTGTTAATACTAATATCAATATTCCTCACAATCTTTGTGGAGCTGTGAGTGTGAACTGAGGGCTGCCTGATTGGTTTTCGCTCTTAACAGGAGCTGTGGAGAGGCAATTTAATTTCTTTTCCTCCCTGTCTCCTAGGAGACTATTTATTTATTTATATTTTCATGCTTTCCTCTCCAGAAAATGTCAACATGACTTTGTCAGCACTAAGCACATTCTCTGCTGTGACAGATATCACCTGACCCCAATTTATGAAAGGCACAGAAGAGACACATCCCCATAGCACAATATGAATATGTTATCATCTTGAAATGTCCTGTATTCAGCGGTTGAGAATTATATTGAAGGATGTGCCGAAAATCCAAGCAGACTCCACTTAAATAAGACAAAAGTGCTCGGTTCTGTTTGGATGCAAGGAAGCTCATGAATACTTGCAACATGCAGTTTTCTCTCATCAATCTGGTCGCACAAACTGTGATATGACTGTCAAGTGTAGATCAAATGAAAGTATCAATCAAAAGACAAAAATTGGATCTGAAATAAATAAATGAATGGAAAACAAAAGCTTGTATTTCCAGATGGTGAGATCCCATCTCCTGACACATCTGTATAGAGTTCCTGTCTCTGCTTTTCAACACAAAAACCAGCCGTGAGTTCAAATGCAGCCAATCTTCTTGGTAGTGTAATATCCTCATGGCGCTGCTGTATATGAGGATGGATCTTAGCCTTTCTCAGCTTAGCAAGGCAAACAGCCGTTATAGCAACCATCTTTCTCCTCTCTTCTCTCCTCTAATGGTGTTTTCTGCCACTCAGACAGAAGTGCTTTGGTGATGTTTATTGAATTCTGTTCTCAACAACAACAACCATAAAAGCAGACCACATTGGTAGAGAACTGAAGACTTGACTGGGCCAATCTATATATTACGTAAACACTCGATGCGCATACACACACACACACACACACACACACACACACACACACATGGATTAAGATGTGCGCATGCAAAACATCTGCACGAGTCGGACTGCATGTATATATACACACACATGTAGCCTACACACGGAGGCACATGCACACACATACTGCATTCAAAAGACATCTGCCATCATGTGACCATGAGGCATTCAGATGCTACCCTCCAATGAATATAAAGTATAAACACTCCTCCAAATTCTACACCCCTGGCCTCTATTTCATGCCATTATCTTGGCATAATAAACACATTAGCTTCTCCCTACCCAATTCCTGCTCCTAAGATGAATCTTTCCCCACTATATAAAATAATTTGCCAACATTATATGTGCTGATGAATAATTCATGAGGGTTCATGGAGAGTTTCAGCCACATCTGAGTCCTGGAGGAGGCAGAGCTGACAGACATACAGGTTCTACAGTTGGACAGGCTCACAGGAAAGAAAGTGGAGGATTTACTGAAAAATTCTTGGTTTGAAAATGATATACAGACCCTTGTATTTGCTCTGAAGGCTGATTATTCACACAGTCATGGGGGCAGTTTAAATGAAGATGCATGCAGGATCACTTAAGATATATTGAATTGTCATAATTGGTTGCTGAAAGGATCTCTGAGCTGTTCTGTCTGGACCTGTGTCTCTTGTATCCTTTAATTATACTTCAGACTATATCAGCAACAAACTTATTTTTTCTACTACATTATTGAAATTTAGAAATATATACCTCATGATGTTTTACAGTCAGATGTGAGGGTGGATTAAGTTTGATTAACTTTCTCTGACAATCCCTGCAGACTCTGCCGTACAAGTATTCATAGCAAATCAGTGAGGCATTTTGCCATTACTTTTCAAGTTCTCATGAATAACTCCTTACAACGTATCTGCATATCCCAGTGATAAAGATATGATTAAGTTTAAAAAGGCAAATCAAACAGTCACTTGAAGTTTATCTGTCACATTTTCTACCGAACTTGATTTCAGCTATCCATATAATATCCAGCAGTTCAAAAGGGGGGGTCTGGGCAGCATTTGGATCAACATTGTAATTAATTAAATTAATGGTACAGCCATGCCACAGTGTGCTTTACTCAGAATCATTCATTTTCAAGTTCACAATAACCAGATGTCAAAACAACGGGGACAGGGCATTTGGCTGTGCAAACACTGCAGAATCAGGTAAGATTTTACATGAATCCCAATTTATTAAACATTTATCCCATCTGAGCACATTCCCTAACAGCTGCTGTACACTGCTCATCCTTATTGAGTACTGATTGGATAAATATGTCAGCTTTAATCAAGTTTTGCAGAAACACTTCTTGCTGTTTTGTAAGCCCGAGGCATGCTCTCTGGTGAAATGTGGCAATAAGCTCACAGACAAATTTCCTCCCTGACTTTGTTATAAAATGCACATTTATTATTCAGTTCAACACCTGCAGTCATTTTGAATGTGCTTCATCAGTTTGAGACAAAACTTAAAGGGGAACTATGCAAGTTTATTTATTTTATTTTTTATTTAACCTTTATTTATCCAGGAAGGATCCGTTGAGATTTGACAATCTCTTTTTCAAGGATGTCCTGGTCAGAGGCGTAACATTACAAACAGAAAACAACAATGCAAGCATGCATGAAACAAAACAAAGACATAAATACAATAAAAGAGACCCTATAAGTGCAACACAGTTTGAAGTCTAAGAGTCACAGGTGCAGCTAGTGACTAGTAACTCAGAGAGAGATTTCTTAAAGCCGGGAAGAGGGAGGAGAGTTCCCAACCTCATCCTGACTTGCAGGTCATTCCAGGACCAAGGCCCAAAATATGAGAGTGTCCTCATACCTAACTCCGTCCTCATTAAGGGAACCTTAAAGCGCAACCAACTATTAGATCTAAGATCGTGATTTGAACAGTTGTAAATTTTGAACAGAGGTATAAAGGGAGTTTGCCTAAGATAGCTTTATATATTAAAATATACCAGTGCTGTAACCTCCGAGTATGAAGGGAAGAAAAACCAGCCAGTGTGTAAAGAGTGCAATGGTGAGTCCTGAAAGCTGAACCTGTTATGAACCTCAAGGCTGCATGATAAATGGGATCTAGTTTGGCAAGGGTGGACGGGCAGGCAAATCTGTAGATGGTATCGCCAAAGTCGAGCTGAGATAGAAATAAACTAGTGACTAGACGCTTACGGGCTACAATAGAAAAGCATGATTTGAATCTATATAAAAAGCTCACTATGAATTTGAGCTTCTTTGTTAAGCAGGAGATGTGATGTTTGAAGTTGAGATCCTTGTCTAGCCAGATGCCCAGATATTTGTATGTATCTACTACTTCTATGATGGTGTTATCCAGTGCCTTAAGTGGGGGTAGGGTGGACATAGAGTAGTGGTTGAAGAACATGATTTTGGTTTTATTTGAGTTGAGGACTAACTTGGCATCGAGGAGAGCAAGCTGTAGAATGGTGAAGTCAGATTGCAAATTGGTGTGTGCTGCTTCTAAAGTGGAAGCAGAGGTATATAAGACTGTATCATCGGCATACATATGGTAAGAGGAGAACTTTAAATTGTCACAAATATTGTTGATGTAAAGAAGAAAGAACAAAGGCCCTAAAATTGACCCTTGTGGGACCCCCTTGTTCAGAGTGACTGGGTTGGAAACAACTGTACCGAACCGCACTGACTGCACACGGTCAGTTAGATAACTTTTAATCCACTTACCCATATTTTCACTGAAGCCGATTTTTTGAAGTCTGTCACTTTTTTCTGTCTTGGTCACTTCACCCAGTTGGAGGCACAAGGTGAAAGGCAGAGAGCCTCTGTTCTCTCCGTGACAAGTAATTTAACCATCACGATTACTCCGAAGCTGTTGAATTAAAGGTTGAATAATAGAATTACCAGAACAACAACAGAAAAAGAATAAGTCCAGCAGTCGATTGCCAGACCGTTGCTACAGGTAAAACAGGCCGTTGCTAGGGACGCCGCTCTGATCATAGGACAGACAGGAGAACTATGCAGGATATTTACCTTATGTTTCATTTTTACCGTCATTTCACAGCATAATAAATGACTTGTAGCTTGTTACAGGGAGAGTGGGGGCTCTCTGCCTTCCACACAACTGCTGGAAACCAAACCTGCGCTCAGAGCCTCTGGTGTCACTGCTCTTGTCTCAGTGAGAAAAAAAAAAAAAAAAAGGAGCTCTGTGGCACCGAGAGTCCGCGACAGTAAACATGTTAATGACAGATAAGACTATACAAATATACCCATCCTAATCCATTGTTCCACCGACTATGGCTTCGTTGAAAACAAACGCATATGACCGGGAGGAGGCAGGAAAACAGCTAGAATTGAACCACGTGTCGGCTGCGGGCAGGTACGAATGTAAACAGAACGTGACAGAAAGTCATTGTCGAACCCGTCAAAAAGATTTTAGGATAATTAATTCAGACTAAATTATAATTTTTTGTGGCGGTACGAGCGGTGGGGGACTTTCAAAGAAACTACCAAATTAATAAAGGAAACTTATTCAAATTTATAACCAAAACCAACAACGCCACCTGGGGGGTCTCACCCCAGGACCTTTAAAATGTAATGAAAATAAACGGTAAATCAACAAAACAAAAAGGACACACAGGTAAGTAACTCAAAATGGCAAGAGACGTGGTTCAATAAATATGACAATCAGTTTATTTTCACAATATCATAAATTAAAAGTCTATGGGGGGAGATTAGGGGAATATTGGGCTCCTGTAAGGATGAGAAGCGACAGCAGGGATGGGTAAGAGGGGAAGGAATCCCTTTAAATTAAGGAACACCACACTCACACGTGAATTAAACTCAAATTATAAAGTGTAGGAAAAACAAACCAAAAGGTGTCACACAGCACACAGGGAAACCACCACCAGGAACACCACCTCCACCGCTGGCTCTCAAACACTAAAACAGGAGACAAAGAGGGGACAATTACACGGGGAACCATAAACAATAAGCATAAACAAATAATATTATAACAGTTTCCACAACAGAAATAAATTCACTTAATTTAGTACCAACTATTCAGATTAAAGAAAAACAGAAGTTAAATCAATGGATTACTGACTTTCAACCAAACACAAAGAAAACAAAGAAACCAAAAGAGAACCAAAGAAACTAACTCTGACCAGAGATAAATGCATTAATTAGACAATAATGAAACCAATAGTAAACCAAGAAAAATAAATAACATAATCAACAGAAATCCCTGGACCCCATCAGAACCCCTTACCCCCACTCACACATGCACACACCAATACGTTTCACACACACGCACACATGCACACACACACACAACGACCACGAGCCCCGTGGTACAGTACGGCCGCTCTGCCCACACAGAGGGCAGGGCAGAGGGAGCGTCTGCAGGCAGCAGGTATCAGTCTCTGAATTCGATCAGGTCTCGGCCGATCACAATGGTAAACAAGTCTATGAAGTATGTTCTTACAGAGCCGCGGCCCAGTTTGAGGCCCGGCGAAGCAGCAGTGATCCCAACAGCTACTTATCTTTAATGCGTCCAGGCCATTAGATTCTGGTTCTGCAGGCGTCCTTGTGACCAATCGAGGAGGGAGATGCGCGAGATGGAGCGCGTCAGGCCTGCGGGTGGAGCGTCCGGAAGCTTATTCCTCCAGCCACATGTGCGCACTAGGACGGAGATGATAACGGCGGCCACAACAACCCGCAACTACCCGCTGCGTGGAAGTGAAGACTGCAACCAGGAAGTGGGTGGGGCTCAGTGCCAAGGAGCAAGAGGAAGAGGGGAGGGCAAAAGCCTCCCTATATGCCCTCACTCTCCTACTTCATAGGCCAACCGACCCACATCAATTAAAGGGCAGACACATGATTGCCCATACCACTACAATGCACCCCCCCCTTTTTCATCGGCGGCCCGACGATGCACGAACAAAAGTTGTCACCAAGGCCTAAAACAGGCTGACACTATTGGATTGGATGGTGGTGGACCGAGGCAAATGATGACGATTCTGATGTTGGCCAGCTGTAGACCGGGCTGTTCGTCGTAAAGTTCCCTCTGGGGGAACAACGGATGACAGAGCAGGCTGAGAAGATGGTAACACCGCTGAACCAGAAGAAGGTACTGATGACTGCGCCACGTGCTGCGGGGCAATCGAAGGCGCCAGCTGCGCTGGGGGCAAGGGCCCCGTCAGGATGGTAGGTAACGGCAGTACAGGTGCACATTGCCCTCCCCCAGCACCACCATCAGCTGAAGGAAAAGGAGGTCCCGTTACCAAGGCCAACAAGTCCTCTTCGTCAGACAGTTCGTCTTGTCTAACCGGCAGATCCTCTGGACTGGCCGAAGAAGGAGCGGAAATGCTGTCTGGGGTAGGCAACCCAGCTACAGCTTTAAGCAGAGTGCGATGCACTCGTTTGACCCTAGTGAGATCATTTACTGGTGCCACTGCATACACTGAACCATCTTCAGGGGGCGCTTTCACCACCTGATGTACCACCTGGTTATATTTATCCTGAATCTTATGTCGGCCTTTCCAACCAAATTCTCGCAGCAACACCAATTGGCCTTCTACCAAAGGGTCTGACCGCACGGTTTGATCGTGGCGTTCTTTCCGGCGCTGAGCTGCGTCCTTCAGCCGATCTCGGACTCCATCGAAAGCCAGATGAAGCCGGGTCTGATGTTCTTGGACCCAGTCATTCACTGAGCCACTAATGGGGTTCTTCACTCGCCCCAGCAAGAAATCAACTGGGAGTCTGGCCTCTCGGCCAAACATAAGAAAGAAGGGCGATTCCCCTGTAGATTGGTGTGGGGTGGTGTTGTAGGCATACAACAATTGTGGTAAACAAGAGTGCCAGTCACGTTTTCGTGATGTTGGTAAAGTGCGCAGCAAGTTGTGCAGGGTACGGTTAAAGCGCTCACACTGACCGTTACCCGCTGGGTGGTATGGTGTAGTACGTGATTTTTCAATGCTGTACAAAGAACATAGCTGCCGGACTAAGGCACTTTCAAAGTTCCGTCCCTGGTCGGAATGAATCCGTCCCGGGACGCCGAACTTTGAAAACCATTCCGTGACAAGGACCTGAGCAACGGTGGAGGCCCGTTGGTCACGGGTAGGAATAGCAAGGGTGTATTTACTAAACACGTCGGTGAGGACAAGGACATTCTCCAACCCATTGTGGGTTGGCTCCAGCACTGTGTAATCCATCGCCAAGATCTCATTTGGCTCCGAAGCAAGCAGATGTCCCATGAAGCTACGGACAGGTGGCCCAGAATCCTTGGCCACTAAGCACCGTTCGCAGGTCCGACACCAGTGTCTCACGTCTTCAGACATTCCTGCCCAATAGCAACGTTGCCGCAGCAGCTCCAGAGTCCTCTCAACACCTGGATGGCCATGGTTTTGATGTACCTCTGTGAGGACTCTCCTCTGCAATGCCACAGGCAAGAGTACCTGAAGAACTGTTCCCCCACCCTCTGGACGCAAGACTTTCCTATAAACGACTCCGGCCTGCTCAACCAGCCTGCCCCACTGCTTGAGAAGAACCAAAGAGCGTTGGGACAGTTGCTTGCGTTCTTCCCGACCCGGGTATTGCTTCTGCCGCCAAAAGGTTAAAACGTCAAAGATCACTGGGTCGGCTTGTTGAAGTGCGCCAATATCAGCTGACGGATACTGTGGCAAGGCCCAGACAGCCGACTGACGAGCTGTAGGCCGTCGGTCCTGAAGGACCTCTTTTAGGGGCTGTGGAAGAGGAGTACCGGACACTATGGCCCCCAAGTCAGCCTCCATCGGTGGATGCAAGCGGGACAGCGCATCTGCGTTTGTGTTATTTTTGCCCGGCCGATACCGAATTTCGAAGTCGAACGATGCTAACTGGGCTGCCCAACGCTGTTCCAAGGCTCCAAGTTTAGCTGAGGACAAATGGCTAAGAGGATTGTTGTCCGTGAATACAACGCACTTGTGGCCAAGCAAATATTCACGGAATTTCTCCGTCATAGCCCATTTTAGCGCCAAAAACTCCAGCTTCATAGAGCTATAGTTAGCTGGGTTGCGCTCTGTTGGTTTCAAGCTCCGACTAGCAAATGCTATAGGTCGCACTTTTCCTCCCTGCTCTTGTGCTAGTACAGCGCCCAGGCCTCCGTGACTTGCGTCGACCTCCAAGATGAAAGGAAGGGAGAAATCAGCATACGCAAGCACGGGGGCGGTGGTAAGTTTGGATTTCAAGGCGTCGAAACTCTGCTGATGTTCTGTCAGCCACTTTTCTGAAACACGGGGTTCAGACCGCTTGGCCTTTGACCTCTCAAGCTCAGCAACAAGGCGGTGGAGGGGGCCAGCAAGCCTGGCAAAACCCTCCACGAAGCGACGATAATAACTTGCGAACCCGAGGAAGGATCGCAGCTCCAAGATGGTAGTCGGGGGCTGCCAGCCTGCTACCACCTCCACTTTGCCAGGGTCGGTTGAAACGCCCTGGGCTGAAATGACATGCCCTAAATAATGCACTTCCTGCTGAAAGAATGAACATTTGGACAATTTGGCCTTCAAACACTCTTGCTGTAGCCGCTGCAAAACCACTTCAAGTCTTTCCAGATGTTGTTGGAAAGTGGATGAGAAGACTACAATATCATCGAGGTATAGCAACACGGTCCGACATTGTTGATCCCCGAAAATGCGCTGCATTAGCCGCTGGAACGTACTGGGTGCGTTACATAACCCGAACGGCATTCTGTTCCATTCAAAAAGACCGAAAGGGGTACAGAATGCTGTCTTGGGGCGGTCAGCTTCGGCAACCGGGACCTGGTTGTACCCGCTGGCTAAATCCATGGTGGAAAACCAGCGGGCACCAGTGAGCGCGTCCAGTGACTCCTCGATTCGAGGGAGTGGAAAAGCGTCTTTCCGCGTCCGGCTGTTAAGTTGCCTGTAGTCTACGCACAAGCGCAGGCTACCGTCCTTCTTCTTGACCAAAACAATTGGCGAGGCAAATGGGCTACAGCTCTCTCTAATCACCTGAGTTTCAAGCAATTGATTGATATGCTCCTTGACCGCTTCGTAGTCTGAAGGTGGTATACGCCGGTAGCGTTGACGAATTGGTGTGTCGTCCAAAAGGGGAATTTCGTGGGATATTAGGCTAGTGCAGCCTAAATCGCCCTCGTAAGATGAAAAGACAGAAGCATACTTCCAGAGAAGAAGACGCGCTTCATTCTGCTCGTCAATGGGTAAGGTGGACAAATCCACCGCACCTATCTGGTCCTGAAGCGTCGGGGTCGCAGTTTGTGACGCCACTGTGGCCAAGTAAGATGGGACCTCTTTCACACCGGATGGCAGACTCACTACATGAACCTGACTCAAAGCACCTACAACTGTCCGTGGATAAAGGAGCACATCAGAAGACCCCACGTTGACAATGGGAATATAAGCAGTGCCCGCTTCAACTCTAACCAGTGCTGGAGAGGCCAGCAGTCCAGCAGGAAGGCCCTTCTCCAGAGGCTCAAAGAGTGCAGTAGTCCCAGCGTACTGGGCTGAACATGTGGCTGGAACGATTCGCATTGTGCCACCAGAAATCCGACAAGCCTTCTTGCCAAGCACTTTGACTCTGCCAGTGACCTTAAGGGGAGAGTCCAAGGAAATTCGGTGGCACTTTTGCAGTGCCTGCACCACCGATTGTGGTGCCCCTGTGACCGTGGGTAAATCAAACAAGGCTTTGCCATGTTGACCAAAAAGCATGCTGTAACACCTGCGTAGGATGTTCATCCCCAAAATGCCAGGGGAGCAAGGTGAACCACCCACCGGGGGGTCCTTGACCACCAGTAACCCACACCCTGGCAATGACCTACCACAGAGTGTGACTTCAAGCTCCAGGTAACCGAGGTATGGGATGGGCAAGCCATTGGCGGCTTGAAGTTGCAGCCAATGGCAAGGTTGGAGCTCCCCCTGAACTCCAGCCTGAAAGTGCTGCCGAAAAAAACTTTCCGAGATGGTAGAAACCATGGATCCTGTGTCCACTAAACAAGGAATCTTCACTCACCATACACTCTGTTCATTCAACCAAAGTCAGGGGAATAAAGAAAAAAACAAAACACAAAAAATACTAGAACACACGTCTCTGCCTTAAATGAATAAATCCTGCCGACAACGCCAAGTGTGGCGGTACGAGCGGTGGGGGACTTTCAAAGAAACTACCAAATTAATAAAGGAAACTTATTCAAATTTATAACCAAAACCAACAACGCCACCTGGGGGGTCTCACCCCAGGACCTTTAAAATGTAATGAAAATAAACGGTAAATCAACAAAACAAAAAGGACACACAGGTAAGTAACTCAAAATGGCAAGAGACGTGGTTCAATAAATATGACAATCAGTTTATTTTCACAATATCATAAATTAAAAGTCTATGGGGGGAGATTAGGGGAATATTGGGCTCCTGTAAGGATGAGAAGCGACAGCAGGGATGGGTAAGAGGGGAAGGAATCCCTTTAAATTAAGGAACACCACACTCACACGTGAATTAAACTCAAATTATAAAGTGTAGGAAAAACAAACCAAAAGGTGTCACACAGCACACAGGGAAACCACCACCAGGAACACCACCTCCACCGCTGGCTCTCAAACACTAAAACAGGAGACAAAGAGGGGACAATTACGCAGGGAACCATAAACAATAAGCATAAACAAATAATATTATAACAGTTTCCACAACAGAAATAAATTCACTTAATTTAGTACCAAACTATTCAGATTAAAGAAAAACAGAAGTTAAATCAATGGATTACTGACTTTCAACCAAACACAAAAAACAAAGAAACCAAAAGAGAACCAAAGAAACTAACTCTGACCAGAGATAAATGCATTAATTAGACAATGATGAAACCAATAATAAACCAAGAAAAATAAATAACATAATCAACAGAAATCCCTGGACCCCATCAGAACCCCTTACCCCCACTCACACATGCACACACCAACACGTTTCACACACACACACACACACACACACACACACACACACACACAACGACCACGAGCCCCGTGGTACAGTACGGCCGCTCTGCCCACACAGAGGGCAGGGCAGAAGAAGCGTCTGCAGGCAGCAGGTATCAGTCTCTGAATTCGATCAGGTCTCCGCCGATCACAATGGTAAACAAGTCTATGAAGTATGTTCTTACAGAGCCGCGGCCCAACTTGAGGCCCGGCGAAGCAGCAGTGATCCCAACAGCTACTTATCTTTAATGCGTCCAGGCCATTAGATTCTGGTTCTGCAGGCGTCCTTGTGACCAATCGAGGAGGGAGATGCGCGAGATGGAGCGCGTCAGGCCTGCGGGTGGAGCGTCCGGAAGCTTATTCCTCCAGCCACATGTGCGCACTAGGACGGGGATGATAACGGCGGCCACAACAACCCGCTGCGTGGAAGTGAAGACTGCAACCAGGAAGTGGGTGGGGCTCAGTGCCAAGGAGCAAGAGGAAGAGGGGAGGACAAAAGCCTCCCTATATGCCCTCACTCTCCTACTTCATAGGCCAACCGACCCACATCAATTAAAGGGCAGACACATGATTGCCCATACCACTACATTTTTTTTATTGATATTGCATAGTTCCTCTTTAAATATATACAGTAACTTGCATTGAAAGACTCCTTACATGTGGTGGGTCAATTTGAGCTTCTTTGTGCAGATCTCCATGTTCCAGCTGCTGTTAGACAATATTCGAAGATTCAATCACCTTGTGCAAACCCATTTCCTGTCTTTTTCTCAGTATGACAAAGCAAATGTAAGAGCACATTAGTAGAATTCAGATTTCTGAATGAATGATGAATGTGGCACATTATCATCTATTTATTTTACACTACAATTTTTGTCAAATGGTAGAACCTTAATATTCAAATCAGTCCCTTTGTTGTGACCAACTATTGTGTGGAAACACCTTGAAAAGTATAATTCAAACTGCTGCTGCAAATAATGATAGACTTTTGGCAGAACCTCTATAAGGATATGACCATTCGGCAAGTTGTAAGATTTGTGCTCTGAAACATGCTAACAGCACAGCTATGGAGATGAAATTTTGTTCAGTACTCACGTTCTCACTACATGATGTTGTGTTGTCAATGTCAATAAACACATCTAGCATGCTGCAACCCAACTATGCCACTGTGAAATGACTGACTGTTTGCCATAATAGCGTCCAGGGATTCCCCGTCTTTGAAATGTTGTGACTGATTCTTTTTTTTTCTGAATGCACTGTAGTCTCATCTCCAAAATGTGATTGAATGTGGCTGATAGGTTAAGGATAGATTAAAATCCCAGGTTATTGTACTTTGTGTCATATTTTAACAGTGTGTTATTGTCTTGGCACACTCATTGACAAGAAAATTTAAAACTGGCACTACATGTCACAAAGGTTGCCGACCCCTGCTGTAGACACTTGATTTGTTGAGTCACATTTACAGTAGCTCTAGTTTCTGTGAGATTTTGTTGATAAAGGATTAAAGGTCCCATATTGTATAGGCTTGAATTAATCTAAATATGTGAAAGTACAGAGAAATGCACACTGTCTCTATCCAGGAACAGAGCCTTTAAACAAGTTAGCTGGACTACTGTTAGGTGATGTCACAACAAAGGCAGGAGGAGGGGCTCAGAGCCTCTCCTCTGACTGAGATGTCATATCAACTGAAAGTTCTGCAGCAGCCAAAGGGCTCCAATCTAGAGAACAGTAGGAGACAGAGGAACAAACATTTGTTCCCATGAGGAGAAATCAATCATCATAGTTCCCATCTTTTACAATGTGTCTCGCTTTGCTTACAGGACCAATGATGCATGGACCTGGATATAAGTGTCTGACATTGTAGGTGTTTCAGGTGAGTTGATGGAGTTTATTATGATAATAGGAGAGAATTTCTAGACTGAGCATCCTGAATAAACTTATTAGCTGCATCTACATCAGAGCACCCACAAACTTCAACAGTGCCTGTGGCAGCCAGAGACACTTTTTCCATCTTTCGGTCTGAATGTACAGTGAAGGTTTCGGGTTGTCGCAACTACTGAGAAACATTTTCCATTCTAGCATTAAAAACATTGTTTCAGATAGAAAGTATCTATATCTCCTAAAAACATTTGTAATGTAGCCTGGACATGTTTGAAGATTTAGTGAACAAACCAGCAAACATGACACAACATCTTCAATACAATTATCAGAGGACGGATGTCATAAGACAAGAGAATCATGTCTGCCTTGTTATGCCTCGTTGTCAAACACAGCAACAAATAGAACGACATGCTGAGACTGTGCTATTGCAGATTCATCAATGTCAAACCTTCAAATACATTATTTGATAATGCACATGCAGCAACTCAGCCCCGAGTGTCTCAGGTGACAGACAGACAGAAAGAAACATAAACCCAGAAAAAACGCTGGGTCTAATGATCTCATTGATATCATTTTCTACAAAATGATATGAGGAGCAGTGAGCAGTTCACCCTGCTTTATAAAGCCACAGAGAAGTGTCTGTGAGAAACAGAACCAGCACTGGAAAATAGCTCTAAATATTTTAGTAGGAATTTGTAAGATGTTGTTTGTTGTTCGGCTACAGTTGTGAAATTAGCATCATATCAAATAGCAGTGACATGGAAGGGTTGCTGGTACCAAACCCACTGGGAAACAGCCAAAGCTTCAGCTGCATCTTTGTTAACTGTTTGTCTGTGGGGCTCTTTTCAGGAGTTTTGATGTTATGAAGAAAAGCACATGTGTGACTGTTCATGCCGTCCAGCTCCGTCTGCCGTGTTTTGCAGGCAAGTTGGAAACTTCTCCCTTCATCATTGCTCTGGTCAGGGGCACTTTCTGACTGACCTTTAAAAATCTTACACCAATTTTTAATTTTTAATGGCAGTCACCATTTTCTGTGCCCTTTGTCTTTTTTTGTTGTTCTTTTGCTTTACAAATCATATGGCCCTGACAGCTCAGTACACTGCAGCTTCAGAAAACAAATGCACAGTAAAAAAAAACAAAAACAAAAAACACACACTGCAGAAAACATTTTCATCACTTTCACAACACATATGCTTCAAATACAAAGTGTTTTCAAGGAAAAACAAAAAAGGTGATGATCCTATCTGGGACTTCAATGCCCAGTTGTGACTTTTGAAGTTAAAAACACTGAATAACAAGTGCATTCCTGCAAGATCATCACTTTTTTGTGTGTGTATGCGTTGAGAAATCCTGTGTTTGTTTCAGTGGTGTGTTGTATAACACTATGGCCGTGTTTCTCCTCCTGGTGAGTATATGATAAGTAGTATTGTTTTGAGTATTGAACTTGACGTGATCTTCCTGGTTACTTCAGTCCTCTTGTTTGTTTTTTCCGGGTCTCTCTTTATTTTGACTCTGATGGGGATAAGATGTTTAGGTCCATACAGTAGTTGAGGTTCACTGAAAGTTTTATTCAAGAGCCACCTTGAGCTTGCCACGCCTCAGTATGCTTCAGTATAAGTTATGTATGTCTGAGCACTCAGGGACTTGGTTGCTGATGTGCTCACTTATGGATGATTTAGTAGCTTATGGAGCTGAAGTTGGTGCTCTGCTAAAGTGTATGATGCAGCTTTTGTGTTGTCAAGTGGTGGTTGTGTAACTTTGTTTTGTGTGAAGACTTGTTCTCCCTGAGTTTGTTGTTCTTGCGATTCACTACAGTCAGGTTCTGTTTGGGCTGTGGTATTTGCTCGGGTAATATAGTGTGCTACACGGTTAACTTTATGACTGTTTCTAATGCTAACTTGGTTTGATTTGAAATACAGGCACATATAACTATTTGATTAGATGTCGGTAAGTTTGCTTGTAAGTGGCAGCAGTTTATTACTGTACCTTCGGTGCAGTTTCTCAAGCAATCAGTAAAGACTGACTCCTCAAACCTAACAATTATTATGACATAGAGAGTGGCAACAGCAAAAACTGTCCTATTAAAGAGGCTCTTAGGGTCTTTTCCATTTGGCAACCTGCAGCCAGGATCCTGCAGTTTCCCTGCTTCCTTTGTCAATTCTTTCTTTGTCATAAACTTTACTTTGGAGTTGAACAAGAGCCAGCGTTGTACCCCTAAACAATGGTATTCAATTTAGATGAGCCATAATTTTACATCTGCCATTTTCAACCTGTGACAATGAATATGTCTCGTGTGAAAAAGCAAAGGTGTAACGGTTATTGCCAGTGTCTGTTTTCTTTATTAATGACACACATAGCACCACATTGAGCTGCAGTAACATCAGTCAGCGCTTTGCTACACTGGCTAATGCTTTTCTTTGCAAGTCTTATTAAAAGTTGTGGGGAAAGTATTGTTATCAGCTGTTTTTTTCTGTGCCTGCAGTATGTTTGCTTGCTCTTACTATTTAACAAAATCAGACATGTTGGAAAAACACTGTTATCAAAGAGAGAGACAGGCAAAACTTTACACTTCAGGCTGTTTTCTAATGATGTGACAAAACTACTATCAGAGAGGGCGGCAATTACATCATAAGGTATTTTGATGTGGCTTTGACATCAGTGATTAAGGAGGATAGCATGTGATAAGCAGTAATGGGCTGTCAGTGTATTATCTGGTGTCAGGAGCAGCAGGAGGCAGGAGGGAAGAGAGAGGACAGACTCATATGAAAGAAAAGTGCTGCTGACAGTTCTACCTTTTCCTTAGGCCAGTCATGTTATTCTTATTTTGTAAAACAGATTTGAACCAGACAAAACAGCAGAAATCATTTTTAGTAATCGAACCGGGACTCAACTATAGAGAGCATCAGTTTCTCTGAGCTAATTTACAGAGGAAGAGAGAGAAATAGACAGAGCACAGATAACTAAATGCAGACTATTTATTTCCATCTGTTATTTACCAAAACACTTTTCTCCCTGAATTCTTCTAATTTCACTGCTTACGTTCTACAAATATCCCCCAGATGGGTCAGTGTACAGACCTTCCTTGCAACCTATTTGGGAGGCTACTGCAAACAATTAATTTGGTTTACGGCAAGATAAATTGCAAACAGAAGAGTAATTATTTCCTTATTTTTCCCCTTTCCTGTGAGATGTAAAACATGTTCAATAGTTGCACTGATCGTCATCTAACATTTGTTCTGATCTTCCACATGCATAGGTTTTTTAATGATATTATACTGTATGCATCTACTTGGTTTAAGATGTGAAGGTAGTCGATTAGAAAAAGAACATGATGTCAGTTCAGTTCAGTCAACTCACTATTAAAAATGTTTATTGCAGCTTCATTATACATATGAGTTTGGCGTCAAGGCTCTGACTTCATCACTCCCTGAGAATAGGATTTCATTCAAGTATATGGGAGTGATGAGCGACTATCTTAACCCGGAGCCTACAGGTGGATGCTGGGGTGGTGGTGGGGCAGAAAATAGGGTACTGATGATAGATGCTGTGAGAGAGTGTGTGTATGATGTCACGAGAGAGACGCAGCACAGCTCGAGTTGGCTGACTGAACTAGCTCACAGGTTTCGCTCCATTTAACACTCCTGCACTCATGTGTGAATCCAACCCGACTCTCTTGCATGAAAGTCTTCAGTCCGACTGACTTATCCAACCAACCAACCAACCCCAAACTCCACAGCAAGGTGTGCAGAGGCCATCTTGATTAGCTTCCTGAACCACCTCAACCTCAAAGGAAAGAAACTTTTGTCAGCCCCTTGTTCCTGTGATCTTATTCTTTCAATTACAACCCAGAGCTCATGACCAGGTCTGGGTTGGAGGTCAGCTGGATTCCTTTACCTGGGGCACCTTTCAAACACCAAATAAAATAGTTTTTTTCAGTAGAGTATGACCTCAGATCTTGAGTACTAGCTTTCGTCACCAAATCAGCCATATTTTTTTTCTTCTCAGGCCAACTGAGTTGCATCATCAGCAAACCTGAGATATGAGTCTTGTTTCACATTCTGTGTAATTACAAACACAATCAGTGACGAAGCACAACCTTGGCCGATGGCCACAAAGAACATATTTGACTTGTTCTCAATCAGGTTGTACAAGGACTAGTTTGCTCTCAGCAATGTCAAAAACTGCTGATCTACACAAGCCGTTATCCTGAAACCGCAGGCGATGCAGCTCTGCAATTAAATGCATCTGGACTCAGAAGGATTGGCAACACAGAGAGAGAGAGAGAGGCTGGGCGTTTGAAGAGTGTCTATTTTCTTTGTGCTGTTGGAGGCTGTGTTTGTGTTTTCCCCTGGGGCCCCGCAGAGCACAAACCCATGGGAACCCGGAAAAATGAATCCATGGAGCACTGCAACATTAGGAACACAGGCAAAAGAAAGGAGGCTGAAACCTCAAGGACAGAGAGGCAGAGGTTTTTGAAGATAGTCCAAAAGAGACCTGTGGACAACCACTCTGGGCCTGGAAACACTTGAGGCTTGTCTGCCCAAAGGAGAAAGAACTAATACAGCCTCAGTAGTTTTTTTTTCCTGCACAGTTTGAATTCTGTCTTGTTTTTAGTTTCTTGTTTTCAATTATTCTGTGGCTTTCTACTGGATTTTAACACGAGTGCATACTTCTTCACATCTTTTTGTATAAACATTTTCTTTTAGTAATTTTAAATTTTCTCCAGACATGTCATAAACTAAATACTCTTCTATGATGAATATGTTTGTTTTACAAGTTGTTCCACATAAAAAACTAACAAACAAACAAAGAAAAAATGTCTGCACCTTAACCCTGGCCTCTACCTTTACTTCTTCAATCTGGATCAGGTCTTGTGCCCTGCCCACCAACGCTGCTGGGTAGACAGATCAGAGAGCATCAGTATAAATATATTGAGGACACTCAGCCACACGTTTGCACTCAGACAATCAGAACAAAATTGGAATGATAAGCAAAGTTACTTGTTTATGCTGTCTGGTATAGCTTGTAACTGACTGACAAAGTGTCATTGGCTACGCTAATGTAAACTCTCGCTCCTCTGTTGGTCCTTCCTCGGTTGGTTCAATAGGTCAGTGGCGTAAGGAGCCCTGGATGTCTGTATCTGTTATCATGAGGCTGTCACTGATTCACTGTAGTTCTAGGTTGAAATACTCATTGTCATGGTGCTGACTGATTTTCTCTCTCTCTCGTTTACTTCTTGTCTGTTTTCATTTATTTAGAAAAACAAAAAACATCATAAGAACAGCAAGTTAAGATGGTTAAAAACCTTGTTTTCTTTGGATGGGGTCCTCAAGTCTATGTCTTGCTTTGGTTACAATTTCATGTACCCGTCCATCTAAAACATGGACAAATGGAGAATTGAGGGCATCTTTTACAGCTTATAATATAAATATATTTAACACTGATACCAATTCTTGACACAACTGACACCAGACATGTGCCAATTGTCCACAGGGCAAAGCATGTGCAGAATATTACATTTTCCTGAGGTAGTTATCATGTCTACATGAGATATTTACATGTTTTTTCAGCCTATTAACTTTATGTGAGCGTGACGTGATGTTGAATATAACAGCTTCAAGCCATGAAGACGACTCCACGCTTTGTAACCCCTGACTATACGTGGAGTCAGTTCAAAGAGGAACAGATCAAGCCTCCTGGCTCCGAACATGACAGCTAAGCAGCAGGTTGTTGAGGAGTTGAGGAGATGAGAGGACTCGTCCAGCCCCAAATAAGGAAACATCCACAATCCTCCTCAGTTGTTAAAATGAGGTTTAATCACTGTTTGTGTTTTTTTTAAGGCAAAGTAGCACCAACGCAGGTTAATTCCTCCTCTGTTGGATCAAAGTCTGCGTGATACTGTACAGACGTATCTCATATGGAAGAGTTTGGCTTGTTGAATCCAAATGCATTAGGACTTGCTGCTAACGATATAGTATTTGGTGTTTCTGTCTGAGTTTAGATTTGTTTCAGTTTCATCAGTTGATTTTATGTTTCATTCTGGCGGCTTATTGATTTCTGTTTTGTTTATTTTATGTCTGCCTTCATTTACAAAACACTTGACTTTAAACTGTTGATTCAATTTGTATGTGTTTCTAGCAATACAATGATACCTCATACATAATGTATCTTTTGTAATAACAAACAAAATCCTCCTCTGTGGTCTTTTGAAGTGACTGTTGATGCTTTACTCTCATTAACAATGAAAAATACTGTCAGCTCGCAGCACTTTGTCAGCGTCCATCTCTGTGCTCAGGGTGTTGCAGACACTATTTCTGGCAGAGTTTCTGAGCTTTGATGATAGCAACAGCTTAACATGGAAGTAGCATATTTAGTTGGTGTACATGCTGAGCATACAGATGGACAACGGAGAAGTGGCTTATGAATGGTTTGAGAAGTTTTAATAACCATTTTAATACTGTTTTCTACTGTGAAAACCTGCCAGAATTAGAATCAATTGTAGATGGCTGAATTCAAGCTGCTATAATAGCAGATAATAGCTTTCTAAGGCTGTGTGAGCTACTTTGTGAAAGTGGCTTTGCAACCAGGCTCTGTTGACTGTACTACATTTGAATGTGCCTCCTGTCATACAAACTCCTGTGGGCGTCTGTGTAAAGAGGGACAAAAGCAGGACAAAAACTCCAAGGAGAGCCCAGAGTAAAAGCTCACCACTCAAATATAACCCTGTTTATCCTTTCCCTCTGAGCTTCCTTGTTAAAAAAAAAAAAAAAAAAAAACTACAGTCCAGCCAAGACAGTGTGGTTTAAACTGAATCACAAGGAAATTTGAATCTCATCCAAACTGAAACAATAGTTTAGAAAAGATTGAAATCTTTCCTGGAGTGTGAAGCAACTTAAACTAAGGTTCAGGGCCCATGAATGGCCAGGGAGACGATCCATAGCCATCATTGATGAAATAAAAATCCCACAGGCAGCTCCCCTTGCATCACAAATGTGCACTGGAGGAGGCCCATCAACAGCATCACAGAGAATCTACAGATTGAAAATAGCTGCAGATCAAGAGGAGCAATCAGTGGGCTACATGTTGTGTGGAAACGACTGGGGGTTGATTACCTCCAGTTGGTTCACCCCGGAAAACTGATGCCAAATCAATTCTACAAGGTGCACGTTTGACAAACACGCGCGGCAACGGTTTTTCCGAATGGAGGATATTCGTTGAGCCTGTCCAAAGCAGAAGTATTCTGGCACTGGATTCAGTGTAGTAACTCTGTCAGTGTGCAGGCCATGTCTGCACAGACTCTGATTGGTTTGTTTCAGGATTTGTCTTGTCAGATGAGTTACATAAAGGTGAATGGAGAAAAGGATAAATGACCACCTAATAAGAGGGTGATAATTAACAATCATTAAGTCGATCAGAAAAGACAGTAGTAACAAGATAGTAACATAGACAAACAACAGCAGGTTTACAAAAAAAATAAATTATGACAAACAATAAAAACAATTGATTATCTGCTATTTCAATTCAATGCAGTCATTTATATGGAGTAAACATATTAAATATGCAGTCTTGATGTTGGAGAAGCAGACGTGCACCTGTCACAGGTGGGAATAAGTCGTTTTTTTGCTTGATCCATTATTTGCTTATGAGTTTGATGTGCCCTTACTTTGTATATACAGTACATAATTTATTGCTTATGATGTGTTGGTGCCTGGTTTGTGTTGTTTCTTTTTCTAACCCATAGCTGGATCAAGTCAGTCAATCAGACGATCAGGTGCACCTGTGACAGACTGCTCTTGGGATTGGGAGGAGCCCACTGCAGAGAGCTGCACTGATTAGCACAGGTGTGTGTAGCAGAGCAGCAGAGGCAGACAAAGGAAAATGGTGTGAGAGGACACAGGGGGAGAACAAGCTGCAGTGGAGAAAGACAAGTGAGGTGACGGAAGAACAATGTAAGGAACAGAAGGCAGAAAGGCTGGGTTCAACACAAACAACTGGAAAGTAAAGCAGGAACTGACAAGACTGAAATAGAGGAGTCGACGGCCAGGACCCCCTTCCTCATTCTACCCCAGGCCTTAAACTTAAGTAGCCCCCTTCTTCCCTCTTTTAAAAGACTGAACTGTTTCATCCACATTTTATCAGCTGTTGTTTCTACCTTTTAAAAGAGATTCTGAAAGTAAAAGAACACTTTACTACCTTGTCCTGTGTCTTTCTCGGTGGTGTTACTGGTTGGTATAAAAGAATCATAGACTCCTGTGTGACACACCCACCCACCACCACCTGGCCTCTCAGCTCGTCTGGTAGTGATCTGCTAATCACTCCCAGTGGTCAAACTTAGCTAAACAGAGTAGCGTCATGTCATTACCTCCACATTGTTATTACTGAAACAACTTTCCAATTTCCCATCCAACCCCAACGCAAGCACAGAAAAAGGAGCCAGTTCTCTCTGATGGCTTTCTTTCAGACTGCTAGGGAAAGAAAAAAATAGATACAAAAAGTACAAGACATTTTTCACAATAAAGGTTAACAGAGCCTGTGGGGAGGAAAATGTCAAGTTTTACATATTATATTCTATGATTATCATTAATATGTCAGCCTTTCCTGACTTAGATATTATAATTACAAAATAGTCCTCCTTCATTTTTAGCCAGTATGTGAAATGCTTCCTCAGTAGGATATCATTGATGACGGTCGGTCATCGTTTGTCTGGTGCATCATTCTTCCAGTTCTCAGTGAAGGATTTCCTTCTGGCTGCACCAAGAATTTCGACCAAACCATAAGACAATACAGACAGAGTGTATATAATCCCTCCAGAAATTGTGTGTGTGTGTGTGTTTTGGTTACATAATATCCAGCATAGCTGTTGAACTTTCATTTAATTTTAATTTCCAGTGTGATGGAATAACACATTTGATTCTTAGCAAACATTCATTTTATCCAGCTTCTCATCACCAAACTTGAGTCATTCATGTCAAGCTGACAACCTAATTTTTAAGTTATTTCTGCTGTAACAACAACTTAACTAAAATCCAATTTTGCTCCAAAGCTGTGTTGCTGAAGTGATGAATTATGACGGCCTCTCTGTGGACCACATGACTGATCTCGATAAAACATTTTTCTGTTGAGTGCACGTGAGAAGTGCGCGCTGCAAAGGGCTGCGATTACTGATTGACAGAAACAACCACTTTCATTCCAAGCCCTGATAGAAAAACGGTAATTCTAAAAGTCCAAACTTTGACTCCGGCATGCCCCCCTTTAAATTCCTGTGTACTTTTCAATTTTCTCCAGAGCGAGTAAATATCATGGGTGTCAAACTGGAAGTGTAAGGGTAACCTGAGGGCACAGTGGTCCTATCTGGCAACACACAGAGCCCAGCGTGACACTGTCTCAGTCCACAGGAGCTAAAGACTGATTGATGGTAAGAGCTCTCTCATTTGAGGGAAGAAGAGGAGCGGGGAGCGTTAGAGAGGGGTGGAAAAAGAGAAAAGGACAAGAAAACGTGTGAGGGGCTCATTAGAAATCTCCATGTGGCTTGCTGATGTTTAACTTTATGATGGACATTAGATCTCTGCAGCATGAAGATACATATTGAGGGAGGTGGCGGTTGCAGGGGAAAAGCACCTCTAGCTAAATCAGTTGGACAGGTATGAGATTAGGAGAGGCTGTAGCTCTTCTTTGTGTGAAAGGTTTCCCTGGCAGCCATCCCCAGAGACAGAGCAGCATGTGGCCCTGTGCGATACAGGCCGAGGCTGTCAGAGGTCCGGTAGCAGGTGATTTCAACACCCCCCCTCACCCCCTTCTGCTGGGGCTTGTTTATGTACTACTCCCTTTTTATCACACCTCACCACAGGTCTAATTAACAGGCTTTTCAGGAGAGTCCAGGGCCCATCCAGAAAGGTGTGCCGTGCATTAACACCCTAACACCAGCACCTGGGGTACCCTCAGACACCAGCCAATTAATCCTAATATAATTAGAAAGTTGGTGAGGTTCAGGGTGTCAGATATTTATATCAAAATCACTGGCTTTGCTCTCTGTCATCGGTGCCTCGCAGTTATCTCCCGGAGGCTCCGCTTGATACGAGACTCACAGATTACTCTTTGGCATTGATTCAAGGATACGTCCTCTGTTAAATGATGAGGCAAGCAAAGCCTTTTTTGGGGGGGGAGGCAAAATTAAACAGGGATGGGACAAGGTTGGAGGAGAATTACTGCAATGCCAAACCAGCTGTGGATTACGCTATTTACGGCATGAATTTCCCTGTTTATTTAAGATGGCCAGACACTGTGTGCTTAAATTCAGCCCATCATAAAATTAGTCGGGAGAGACCAAACAGCAGCCAAAACTGGGCTTAAATTGTGTTTAGTGTCTGGCTGGCTTTGAAAGTGGTGCAAAAATTAATATCAATGACCATAAAAAAGAATAATGATATCATCATCAAATCAATGAATAAATCATGGCCCTAAAATAACGGCTCTATTATGAGCATTTTAATATTGACTTCAGAGATTCATTATTAACCATCTCGCTGTAAATCAAAGTAGCAGAACATCACTTCCAGATATATGGCAGTGCTACAAAAGTCACTCCTCATGGAATTTGTATCACCAGTCTGCCCTTTTGTGCAATCACCAACCTTTTTCATGTGAAGCGCCTCGTGTCAGAGATCAGAGCCATCTCTGGGTCGACCAGTGGAAAAGCTCCATCTGTAAGTTTGTAAGAACAACAAAAGTTTCCTCAAACATGAGCTGAATGAAAGTGTCCAACAGCAGAAACTCATTCACCCCTCATTTTGGGTGGTTATTCCAGATAGACCTGTTAATCCCTTAGACTCTCTTTCCAAAGATCTATTTGACATGAGCCTGCCTCTGTTAGTAGGATTTAAAGCCCTTAGCGAGAATTAACAGAGAGTAGGCTCTGGACAGGCAGCTGCTGTTGCTGCTGCTGATGGTTTCAGCTCTGTACTCGTTCTCTTCTCCCTCTCCACAGAGAGCTGGTCAAGGTGGTGACCCATTTTGGCTCCAGCAGCTCAGGTCACTGAAATCCTTTTAGAGGGTGTGTTTTTAAATGTCAAGCGAAATCGATCAACACAAATATAATAAATAATGGATAGCATTTCTTGGCAGGTTAACCTATAGCATCAAGTAATTTATTGACTTACATTTATTCTGAATTTTCAAAGTTTAAAGTTGCTGCAAACCATACGTCTGAATCCCAGTCAGCCCCTGAAAGCACCGAATGTAGCCAATAACTTGAGAAATCTCATTTATCCTCTTTATCAACAAGTTTGTAGGAGTTTCATATTGGTGTTAAAGACAGATAAACAACATTTTACAAAATAAGTGTGACAGTTGAAGGTCCTATGGCTAAGCCACACCCCCAAACGCGATGAGCCAATCACAGTGCACATAGCATGTACTCATTCTCTGCTTCCATGTCCATTGAAATGCATTGCAGTTAGTCAGTCAGTTTTCATTCATTTTTTTATGTTTGTTCTTGACATTTTAAGTTTTAAATGGTCAAACAGTGTACATGGGGTACATGCAACTCTGACACTAGGTATCCTGAGAGGCTGGGTGATGGGGTGTATTTTTTTTAACCTTTTCCCAAGCCACAAATCAACCGAGAGAAGTGTCTGCTCTGGATAAAGTTATGCGGTAGACCACAACATCAACTAAACGTGGATAAACTTAACAAGGATGTCTACAACTGTTCTAAGTTAAAGCATAATTCAGCGTAATGTTTTTGTTAATATAAGTCCTAAATAGTCCTATTTTCCGTCAGCAATCACTTACATAGAGTGTTTCAGCCAAAACACGGGTCTCTCCGTCACTCTGCTCTGCTGTAAACCGAGGAGAAAACTTTCCTTGTGGGGTACAAGCGTTATCCAATGAGGAGGGAGAACGGCATGAAGGGCTGTGTGTGCAGCCAAGGGATGTGCGTGAATGTGGTGACGTAGGGACGAGGACCAATAGATCCATGACGAGGGCGGGGGCTGCTAACTCATGGTGCGTTCAAGGCAACCCGTAACTCGTGTTTTTCTGACCTGTGAAGTCGTACCAGTTTGATCTGGTGGCCATTATAGTGCACTTTCATAGGCAACAGGTCGGAAAAACACGAGTCACGGGTTGCCTGGAACGCTACAAAGTCGTAAGTCATGACTTGAAGCCGTAATTTACGATTTCAAAAGCCTGCCTGGAATGCAGCATTAGCCAAAATGACTGGATCGCTGAATTATGCTTTAAGTCAACAACGTATTTGAGGCAACATATTGTGAGAGATGTTTAGATGTTAGCCAGTATCACAACTAAGCATAAAGCCCGCTAGCTTAATGCTAACGTAAAACTCCATAGACAGACTAGACAACAGAAATGAGCCCGTTGCTATCGGCGTCTCGCGGCAAATGGCAGCCATAGCAGTAAAGCTAAATTAAGTATTGGTGACTTTGAGATTAATCTTTCTGTGTCCAAAAATCATCAATTGCATCCTGTGAAATGTCTCCTACTGTGACAGCTGCCATAGCGCCTGTCACCGAATGTTGACTGTTTGTCCGAGTGAGTGGAGGCTTAGCCATAGGTCAGTTGATCATCTGACTGATAATCTGGCTACTTGGCCAAGGGGATGTCCCTTTGGCTGACTGGCAAGCGCACATGACTCTTACTTGGGAGGTGTGGGTTCAATCCCCGTCTGGGCCCTCTTCACCTGGCCACATTCTGGCGTTGCTGGCAGGATCCATGTACAGTAGCACTAGGGGTGGGTCCATGTGTGGCAAGGTGAAGAGGGCCCAGGCGGGGATTGAACCCACACCTCCCAAGTAAGAGTCATGCGCGCTTACCAAAGGGACATCCCCTTGGCCAAGTAGCCAGGGCACATGATCAATTGGAGGTATAGTGACAGGAACCTCAACTGTCACATCTCTCCCCCTCTTTTCACAAGCACGTCCTCGTGCTTCCGAGCAGGCTGCCACACATTGGGAATCCATGGACCCACCCCTAGTGCTACATGGATCCTGCCGACAACGCCAGAATGTGGCAAGGTGAAGAGGGCCCGGGCAGGGACTGAACCCACACCTCCCAGGTAAGAGTCATGCGCGCTTGCCAGTCAGCCAAAGGGATGCCAAGTAGCCAGGGCACAGGATCAATTGGAGGTATAGTGACAGGAACCTCAACTGTCACACATGGATTCCTAATATGCGGCTGTCTGTGCAGAAGCACGAGTACGTGCTTGTGAAAAGAGGGGGAGAGATGTGACAGTTGAGGGTCCTGTCACTATGCCTCCAATTGATCATGCACCCTGGCTACTTGGCCAATTATAGAATTCCTGGTAGCCTACTGAATGCTGCACTTTGCAACCAAATCTCTGCCGCCTCAGTTTCGATGTGCTCAGCTCAGCTGTCACAGAGAAACATCAAAACATTGACGGTGCTTCATGAATGACTGAAACAGTGAAGTGGTTCATACGTCATCCAAGTCACGTGACCAAACTACGCTTCAGCACAGTGGTTCGATGCAAATGCTTGCTTGCAAAGGACCATCACTAAGTGCAGGTGAATAGGTGTGTGTAAGTGAATGTATGTAGGACCACAGTCTTTACCAGTGAACAGATAAAGAGCAGGATGAGTGGTAGGTACCGCACTACACGCCAGGATGGTAGAAAGGAGTTTAAACTGTTTCAGGTGACTTGTGGGTGTGGTGAGTGCGAGCGGCGGTGCGCGGCTCATATCACACATGTTAACAAAGCATGGTCCCAAATACACATACACATCATAACATCTGCATAGAGTCTTTAGAATAATATGCGGGAGTGTGTGCGGGTGTATGAGTGTGCGTGTTTGTACAAATGTCTGAGCCACGCCAAACCGTGGTGTTCACCCCAGGAGACAGTGAGAATGGGGGCGGGGGGTGCTCACCTTCTCGCAATCCCACTGAAAATTTACAGTCCCTGTTACTTTCAGGTCAGTTGTGTGTCTTGATGTGCACTGTTGTCTGCACAGTGTCTTTTTTTGTTTTGTTTTTTCAATGCTACCCCTGGGGCTTCACAAAGCACAGCAGGTTAACTGACCTTCTCACGTAACTGAAACTAAAGTATGGTGGTGTGTAAACACAGCACTTACCCACCTGCTGGTGGTGGCCCATACTTACACACTGTTATATGTTTATATCACAGCTATGGATGTTTTATCAGCAATGTAAATTTATGACACTGTGCGACTAACAATGAGAGTTTTAACACACTCTGTTTTTGTTGCATTTACAAAAGTCTCACCATTTCCTTCAGCAGATCACGGTTTGGAGATATTTTAGTCTCTCACATACAGTGTGAAGGAGCCATTTTAGCTTTTATTTTGTTGTTTTCTATGTGGCAAGGTTTATTGTGATAACCTCCGTCGACACCGGAAGTGACGTCACTTACTTCTGGGTAGCGGGAGTGATTTAAGTCGGGACAATCAGTGCCAGGTCTTGCTGGTCGAAGGCACACAGTTTTTGACTGTGCCATTTGTGTTACTTGCTACATGGAAGAGGTATTTTGTTGGTAATAAATGTTGTGTATTTTACCACTGGAACCTCGTTTTGGACACTCATTGTTGATGCACACGCACACGTCCAAAATCCAAAGACCAGCCACTGTGCCCGTCTTACAGGTAAAAGAAGGGCACTACACAGTGTGTTTAAGATCTCCCTACAGATTGTCAGTGATGTTCAGGTCAGAGGACTGTGGGGCTGTTGAGGTGCAGATCATTGTGTTGCAGAACAGCCTCTCTTCAGTTTCCTTTTTTCTTTTTGCAGACTGCAGAACATTTGCTTTAAAATGTACTTATATGTAATGTATATAATAATGATAATCATCATAATAATAATTTATTTATTTTTTTCCTGTGCAAGCCATGGAAAGTTGCCAAAATATCTATTTTTCAAATAAAACAAAATATTCTGGCCAAAGGGTTGATGTTTAACTTCATCCTTCAACAGCACTTGTTCACCACTAGATAACACACTAGATAACTCAGACAGTGGGTGATGGTGTGGCAGGTAAGATTTCCCCTCAGGACCTTGTTGACCCCTCTCAGTGCATCAGCCTGTGGCACACCACTGCCTGTGACCCTGAACCTTTACAGTTATGAGTTATCATCAGTTATCATCCCCACAGTTCTCTGAGCTGCCATTTCTTCATTTTCAGATCCTCAATCAGTTTATTAGACTAGCCAACAGTGGTGCGTGTTAGCACAAAGAGTTGGAGAATGTATCATCAGCTAACAGCTACTGCCTCACAAGTTCAAACAAGTCAATTATTGCAGAGTTAATAAAGTTATGAGCAAGTTGTCCAAACTTATACTTACTACCTTAAACATGCCACACATACAGACACACACATATACTGTATGTATGTGTATGTGTGTGTGTGGGTGTGTGTGTGTGTGTGTGTGTGTGTATACTATGATTTGCACTTTGTAGACAGAGAGATGTAGGATCAATTTGATGTTGATAGATTATAACACTCTGTTTTCAATAAACAAACTTCAGCTTCAGCAAAACTTTCCACAGAATCCACAGAAACCTGATGAAAAATATACATGAGATCCCAAATCGGGTCGTAGGCCAGCGTGCAGAACTCCACAGTTCAGTACTCATACTAATGCGGTTCAAGGTTCAATGCCAAACCTCTTGTTTTTGATTCTTATTCAAATACTTATTTTTTTTTTTACATAGATTTCAACAGTTTATTTCAATGATATCAACTGTAGACACAGTGTGGAATTTTTAGATGTTCAAAATGTATTTAACATGAGAGGCTTTGGAGTCACATTTTCAGCCCTCTATAGCTGGGAGCCCTGCAGGTTCGATGACCCTGAGCGTTCAAATGTTTAGAACTGAGGTCAATCCTCTGTCAGCCTGTTCGTTCTGCTGTCCGTGGCCCCGGTCTACCACAAAGCTGTCACCCCGGCGTCGATAACAGTGCTTACAGGTCTCGAGGTGCGGTTTTGCACTTCAAGCTCCAATCTCCTCTTCACTTCAACCCGTTGTCTCACCTCCTACTGCGTCCAGAGCCGTCACCTACATTTCACTCTCACCAACCTGTTTCCTGTCCCTTTGAAGCCTCCTGTCCCACAAGCCATTTATCACCCTGTTTGGAAAACTCACCCATTCCTCTCCCCTTCCTGTGGCAAAAGCATGATTTCTAATTAAACCTTCTAACTGTGAGGTTAAGAGCCAATTTCATGCACCTTACTCTTGATAAATAGGCAGTGGCCCCCTCATTTCTTCAGTCCCTTTCCTATCTGTTGTGGGCAGGCCACTCTGACTCTGGCATTACCAGTTTTTAGCCTGCTCCACTCCTCCAAGTTTCACCCCTTCCAGATAAGTTTCATCAGTAATAACATCTATTATTCATCTTTCTTCCCATCTGTCATTAATAGAGAGGCAACGAGGGAGCAATGAAGTGAAAAGTATAGACCATTTACTGCCGAAATAATTCTAACAGGCACAATAGGAAGTGCTTCAATTCAAACCCCATCCAAACACTGTTTTATGAGCTCCAGGGTCGAAAGGCTTAAAACCAAAAGCATTCTGCAGGAGTTCAGCTTTTCTTGCAGGATTGTGCTCAAGCATTAATTATTCGGCTCTTATAAGATTATTGATTCCCCCCAATGGAATGTAAAACATGATCCAAAGAAGAAGAAAAAAAGCTACTCATTTTCAGAAAGTAGAAGAATAGGCAGAGGCATTGATTAGAGTCTTTAACAAATAGTCATGCCTGAAGGCTCTGTTGGACTCGGGATTAATTACTATCTTTGCTCTGGAAAAGGAAACATTGATCTGAGTGAGTGAAGAAAAAGAGGATTAATGATAGACGGCTTTATGTTGATTAAGATTAAGTGAGACAGAAAAAAAAGCCAGACTTGAATGTCTAACACATCAGAGTGAGATGATTGGAGCTTTTCACAAGGCTGCACAACAGAACAATGTGGCTACTTGAACTGATACCTTGAATAGTGTTCTTGCATTTCTTTGGTCATATTGATCAAATATTTATGAGACACACATATCTACATCTATGCTTATTATCAAAATTGTAATTTCAGAGCATGCACATTAGTAACCTATAAATAAAGAAACAATTTGACGAGAAAATGAATTGTTACAACCATGCCGACATGCTCTCAGGGACTGTGGGAAGTGCACAGATTGTACACACTCGCGAGATTTGCGTCAATGTCATTGCGATTAACTGACTCCGATGCAAATCTTGTGAGACTTGGGCGGACCAGGAAGAGGAGCTTCCACTGCAAACAAGCTTGAAATATGGACTTAATTTTTTTCGGGACAATTGTGGGGATTTTCAAGCCCCACTTCCCCCATTGCCCCAATAAAAATCTTGACAAATTACTTCAAATATTGAACTTATAAGTTCAATATATATAATAAGTTATTAGCAACAAGTAGATATATCAGTCATATTTCATAATGAGTCAAAATCAAAAACATGAAATAAAACCAGAAACTACTGAATGAATGACTGAAAACAAACCTCAGTTCAGAGCGCTCATAGAGAGCCTAAGCGGAAGTAACGGTCACCATGGGACCTCAACTCGGAAAAAGACTAAGTCGCGTAGGTGACGTCACACACCAAATGCCGCCCTATCCCACAGATCTGTATTCCGTAGAGCAGTCTTTACACAAAATACATTCTTCTGTTGCCGTTTTATGATGGCTGATTTTTTGGCATGAAACGTGAAGGAGGGAGCACAACAGGGTATAAAAGATAATAATCTATCCTATCAAATATATCTGCTCATACTACATGTTCTAGATAGTAACTCAGGTTTTTTCATTTTGTGAATAAAACTCCTGATTATTGTTCTTTATGTCTTAGATTTCCTATACCATGAGACCCATAAAGAGCCCATTATGTGCTCTGTATGGATGTCAATCTAAAGCTGCTGATGGGACTCCTGCCTATATAAGTCATCTTCTGAGCACTCAGCTGTAAAAGGAAAATCCTTTCACAGCACTATGTCATTGGGAAAGTGATGAGTCACAAGCAGCAGATAATGACGGAGCCTGTTTGGGAGGATAATTTGTAATCTGTCATAAGGCAGAGTGAGAGAGTGAGGGGGTGCGGGAGAGAGGCTTGAAATTCACAGATTTTTCATTTCTAGTGAGATTCCCACTGCCAAACATTCATTACCATTTTTGTCTCTATGTCCTTTGGTTTTTGAGGGAAATGAAATCATGTTTATTTTCTCTGCTGCATTGTAGACACAAATAGGATGGCAAACAAATACATAAAAAAACTGCAAAAGAAAGACTGGGGAGGAAAAAAGAATAGGCTAAAATAATTTATATTCTTGTACAAAAGCCAAACAGAAGCCACTACAATACCCTTCATAGCACTCCTGTATGTACTACCACCTTTTTATATGTGACAGTTGACAGTCCTGTCACTATGCCTCCAATTGTTCATGCGCCCTGGCTACTTGGCCAACGGGATGTTCCTTTGGCCAAGTGGTTAGTGTGCATGACTCTTACATAGTCACCTTGCCATATAGGCTACTGTATATAATTGAAGTTTATTTTCGATCATGTGCACATTAGAAATGTATAATCAATCAATCAATCAATCAATCAATCAATCAATCAATCAATCAATCAATCAATCAATCAATCAATCAATCAATCAATCAATCAATCAATCAATCAATCAATCAAACAATTTGGAATTCATTCTTAACATAATTCATATTACTTCTTAGATGAAAAAAAAAAAAAAGGCTGAGGGTATTAGTATTTAGTGTGGTATGAACGCTTGCATGTTTAACTCATTGAGTGCCACGCTCTTTTCCAAAGTTTTAGTCAGGTGCCACACATACTATGGTTCATCTATAAGGTGAAATTTTCTGCTTCAAATGGCCACAAAGCGTTCATTTTTATGTGCCTCTGTTCCTGAGAAAACTCAAGCTAAACATGGCTGGTTTTCACCAAAATCCCTGCTTTTTTTTTCTAGAAAAGGAGATCCACCATCGGGGGTGGAGGGGGCGCCACAAAACAACAATAACACAGGAGCACCGTGCCGTGTCACAGCCTCTCGCCGCAAGTTAGCAGTCCCCGCCCTCGTCCCTACATCACTATATACGCGCATCCCTTGGCTGCACACAGAGCGCTCCGCCCCTTTATGCCGTTGATGTTAAAGCACACCCTCGAGGGTAATATTGCTTAAATGTGGCGTGCTTGTGTCAGCTTGTGTCTTGTATTCTGAAATCATTAGACACAGACAAACACGCTGCTGGAAATCAGTACAATTTAAGCATTTATGCCTGATGTAAGATTAATGGGTGTCCCTTTTGATTTCTACTAGATGGATTATTTTTTCTGTGATCATGTCATGTCTTGCTTTAATTATATTCCCCTGCATTCCCTGTGTTTGCATTATTTCATACCTTGTAATATAAAGGCCAATCTTTATTTATTGCTGAATATGAGTCTAATCAGTGTGGTCACTTAATTAACATTGTGAAAACAGTGGGTGGCAGTGGGTGTACTACCAGAAATAAGAAGATAACAGAGTATTTTGAGGCGGCCCGTATCAAGCTACTGTATGGAGCCATGTACCCACTTGATGTTACTCTCAACATAATGAACAAAGCAATGCAGATGAAAGCTCTAGACCTTTACTTTGCATTGTTTTTCCACAGCCAATAAATGCAAATGAAAACACTACTTATAACTTAAAACTGCTGTAACTTGGCCTCTCTCTCATGACTCTCCTAATAAAAGTCCAGTGCTAAAGCTAGCACCGCCTCCTGATTACAGTATGTCTCTAGGGGTAGATGAAAACAAACACAAACAGCTCAGGGTGCAAAGGCCTAAATCAAATTAATCAGTCGAGACAATTTAAAGGTTGCGTGTCATGTGCATTTACAATAATTCCCAATTCACTATGTAAAATGGCTTGTATTGAAATTCCCATGGCATATCTCTACATCAGTCCCACTTCTACTCCTTCGTACTCTCTAGCAGTGGAAATAGACTTGTTAGCTTCTTCTTCTTTTTTTTTTAGTTAAAGTTTTTTTTATTTTTTTTATTCACCCATTCAATAATGTTTACAACAAGGAGATTATTCAAAGCATCTCTAAACCCCCCTCCCTCCCACCCCACATATCCACAGGAAGGGTCCTAGAAGACAAATAATAAAAGCAAACAAACAAAGAAAGGTGGACAAATAGAAATACAAATAAATAAATTAGTTAGTTAATTAAATTAATAATAATAGTAATCAACTTTTTGTTGATTACTATTATGGATGGTAGCCTGTAACCTTGTTATTTGGAAGTAAAATACATTCTGAAAATAAAGGAAGACATTCAAAAATTCAGTTTGCATGATTTTCAGTCTGTACAAAAACTTATCATCTCAGAAACTTAAAAAAAACCCAACGCATATCGATATCGATAAATATCGGTTATCGGCCATAACAGAAAAATCCATATCGGATATCGGTATCGGCCAAAATTTTCATATCGGTGCATCCATACTCTTTACACATTTCCAAAATTCATTTAGACGGGAGAATGACGAGAACATATGCACAAGAGACCCAGTTTCTGTTTTACACCTAGGGCATAGGGCTGAAAGGTCTGGATTCATTTTGTTGAGACGCTGGTGTATAGTATGTTCGATGCATCAGGTTAAATTGTTGCAGTCTATGACGACTAAATTATTAAATGAGAATGTCTGGGTATTTTGACAAATTGATTTCCATTCTTCATCCTTAAATACCACAACGAGGTCTTGCTTTAAACTTTGCCCCTGGTGAGCCACAGCTGGATAACTTCAATAACATTTTATACATAAATGAAACAATTTTTTTTCATCTTTACCCCCCACAGTATGTTAGTGTCCACTTCCAAGGCGTTGTTAGCTTCCTCTGAAGCTGTTCCCTGACTGATGAGACTGTAGCGGGGAGGCAAAATGCATAGCAACATGTGGTCTTGTTATGATGTTACCCAGCAGCCCTATTGACTTGAAGTGTTTGGATTTTTCCAGGTGCATGGGAAATCTCTTGGTTGAAATTATAACAGCCTATTTGCCATGTGGCCGACAGTGGCAGTTTGTAGTTTCAATTGAATTTTATCTCAGCAGCCAGCTATTTGCAGATCATTACACAGGGAGTGAAAGCCCTAGATTGCCACTAGAGCGGCATCGGCCTTGTGTTGGTTTGTTTGCTCGTTCATTTATTTATGCTTTTCAAATCTCAACACCGTTGTTGTTCATTTGGGATGCTAACAAACTGGTTCAAGGTTGTTGCAGCGGGACAGAACAAGAGAGCGGGAACGAGAGGGAGAGAGCTAACAGTGCATTCAGTGCCAGCTTGCTTCATTTCTGTGCTGGCAAGCTTTATCACACACCCACACTATGTTGCCATCATATAAAATGTTAATTTGAGAAGTGTAACGTTTTGGGACGAGGGCTGAACCGCTGCCAAAACATGCAGGGCCAGGACTTGGGAAGGGAAAGGCCAAAACCAATGAACTGTAGAGACACCGCCATTAGTTCAACTGCCCATGGCCAGCTGGCCACAACAAAACATGCTCTGAACACAGATGAATATTTCAGACAGGTATCATCTCTTCTTCCATTACTGCCTTCCTCAGTGTTATGTCAGAACACAGCTCTGAGCCTACACACCATCCTTTGGTACTCTTATTATAAACTCTGGTTGCTACAGAATAACCTTACTCTCTTCACTTGTGGCTACCCAGCCTTACATGAAAGCCAGATTTAACGATGGTGAGCATGACATTGATGTTACATCTTCGAGGAACATTTTTCCTTTACATTTGGCACACCTCCACATATGTTGAGAGGCTGTCTAGTTTCAGCACTGCTTGGGAACATCTGGCACCATCCACAACTGGAGTCTTCCATAGCAAATGTAGTAGGAGCGGATTTCACAATCATTCACTGACCACTTGTGAACTGATGTGATGGTTTTAGACTTGTAAAAAAGTGGTCTCGAGACCCAAAAAATATATACTTAAAAAAATAAAATAAAACAAAATGCTAACACTGACTATTAATAAAACAGTGCTGAAAACTGCACAACCATCTCCAACATCAAACGTCACAGCCTGCATTCATTTACCACAAAATATATGAATTTCACACTACTGCATGTGTTGGCACAAAATGTTTCCACAAATCATACATTTCTAATGCATATCAGATTCATATCTCTGCATAACCTCCATCTGGGTGAAACTGGTGATCTCCAAGAGTCTGTTGTAGCCTACTCTGTCACTTGCCATTTGTGCTGCAAGCTTTTGGCACTTGGCTTAACATGCAACAGGCTGGTAGAACTGAATGAAAATCCACTCCACACAGATACTGCATGGCTAGATCTGCCAATATTTTGAAAACAAAAACTAATTCTGTCAACATTTTATGGATTGGACTTTCCTACAAACCATGCAGCCCAAAGTAAAATATAAAAAGCAGCAAAGCACAATCTTACCTGAATGGGAGGAAATTAATTTGGAACGAAATAACCTTTCTACAAGGGGACAGTTGTTGGTCTGAGAAGTGAAGCTCACTTCCGCGTTCAAAAAACTGCTGGTTGGAAACTGGATTTGGGTTCGCAGTGTAACGACGGTCGGCTGTTGACGGATATTTATTCCTTTGTTCGGTTTAACGGCGGTCGGCAACCGCTGATGAATATTTCTTCTTCTGTTCAGTTCATCACACAGATGTACACGAGATCCACGCTTTGGTTCCTGTTGTTGTTTGTTGATGTTTCCCTTTGCCGGGCGGACTGTGAAAGCTGCAGCACGGAGGCGGGACTTCCGCCGGGTGGCTCGTTCCGACCAATCATAGGCTAATCGCAGCAATGCACTTCGGTCAGGCCAGACTAATACTAGACTAAGAGTGGCATTTACATCAGATTTTCTCTTGTGAAGCAATACACTTATCATTAAAAAAAACAAAAATAACACTTATAGTTAAAAACAAATCACCAACATTTCCTCCCACAATTTTTCCTCAATTGACACCACACTTGCCACAAATTACCAATATCTCCATGCTGTCTAGTTGCAATATGTGTATTTTCATATTTTTGTCATAACTGAACTTTTTACAGTGGTATCAATTCTGCCTGCGTGACAGTGAATGGCTTACTCAACATGTGAAGCCACTATCAAATTGCCACTTGCCAATTAGCTCAGAGCATTAAAAAATCGTCTTTGGTTCCAGTTCTGGGTTTGTGCGTCAAGTGGTGCGAAAATTACATAATGTCAACTGTCTTGTCTTTCTATTCTCCTGTTTGTTGCTCAAAATTGCCTAAATTTGCCACAAATAGCCCGGACCCGACCCATCTCTGCACAGCAAGTATAATTTATATTTGCATTTTGATGTCTCAAATCTTAAGAGCAATTTCACCTCACTTCATGCTAACATGGTCCAGGAGGTTCCAAAAAGTCCTGAATCTGCAAGCACAATGTAAATGTGTGGAGGGGAATGCCTCAGAGATATTATTAGTGTTCTTATACCTTAAAAGTATTCCTCCTACTCCTGACTATTTGAAGTGTTCTGTGTTCTATCACTGCTGGTAAACAGAGAAAATCAGAAAATGACTACTCAATCAAAACAAAGTTACTGTAGGTACAGATCTTGATGAACGTCAGTGTTGTTTTGTGCTATTGTGCAAACTATGCAAGAAAAGCCACAGTTACAATTTTTGTACAATCTTTTTGACAAATTGTTAATTAATTAAAGCCCTCACAAGGGCCCGTGTAACCCGCAACAGAAAATGAGCCCGTCGGTGTGAAGATGATCCATTTCTAAATAGTGAAACCGGGAAACCGGGTTAGACCACGGACAAAACAATTTGTGGCACTCAGACCGGAGGCGGCACACATGGCAGAGCTCAAGAACATCCTGTCCTCCTGGGGATGTAAAAAATATGTATAGGATGATAATCAATAACCTCAGGGGCACATTGGGACCAAGACTTTTTTTTCACTGAAAATGTGCATGTCACTACACAGATGGTGCACAACTTCTACTGTAGCAGCAGGACACTCCTGCAATAGCAGGACACGGTCCTGCTACAGCTGCAAGCCACGGAGTGAAAAGCTCCTCTGCACTCTGCACCAAGGCAGCTCGGTCTCACTAACCTCAGCAGCCCTGGTGTGCCACCGGCCGTGACGCCCCGTCTGTCATGAGACAACCCTCTTGAACACCCATCCTGGGCTATAAAGTCAGCCTACTCCGCTGTCCTGCTAGAGGCTGTTCTAAAGTATTTTAAGTACTTTTCCAAAGTAATTTGGCTAAAATTGCTCACAAAAAAATTAGTCTGGAGCCCTGACACACGAGCCAGATAAGCATCTTTGCTACAATACATGCTAAAGCTAATGGGAAATTCAGTCTTCATTCTGGCAAAAACACTACTGCTTTTGTTCAAAGGGGTCAGCAAAATCAACAAAAAATGAAAGCTCCTTGTAGGGGCTTTAAGACATCCATTGGAATTGTTAAAACAACTAAGACAAATGGGCTTGTGGAGCTGTGTAAAGCCCACAGCTGTCTTCCAGATTTTTGGATTTCATTGCATCATCCATCACCTGGTGTCCAAGGAGCTGAGCTGAGCTGAGCCACATCATGAAAACTGTCTGTGAATTTAAGTTGTTCTCAATCACCTTATAGCTGAGGAACTTGATGAAAAACGTCCCACGGACGGGCCTTTTCACTGCATTGTGAGATGTTTTTCAAGAGGTACAGTAATAACCTTTTCTTTTAATCCATTGAACCAATTGAAGCTGTTTCTGCAAGAGAAACATAAGAGCTGTCCTGAGCTTCATGACCTTCAGTCGATTCCAGATTTGGGGTTTCTGGTCCACCTGCTGCATTATTTGAACAAACTAAATCTAGCTCTGTGAGGGGAGTTGAAAATACTGCGTGACCTGATCAAAAGTGTATTCATATTCATCAAACAACTCAAACTCTTCCATACCCATCTTCCATTCCCCAGGGAGAGCTCACACATTTTCCTTTCTTGGGAAGAGAAGCAGCTGAGGTCTCAAAAAATAACGTTATAAACTCTGTAACACTGGTTTAAAATCTGCTGCAGAGTTTTGAGGACGGATTCTGCAAACTGCAGCAAAAAACACCCAGAGATCAGATTTCTCATCAATGCTTTCACTGCTCACTGGGATTGTTTGAAAGCCCCTTTGGTGGCAGATGAGGCAGTGTTCCAGTTGGAGATGACTGAACTTTCTGAGAATGACAGACCTAAATATGTTGTGAGAGATTGCATGGTTTTGGAAAACTGTGCCCACCGACAGATATCCTAATGTCAAATAGGAAGCACTCAAGCCCATGTTGTTTGGGGCAACTCAAGTCTGTGAATCAGAGACAGAAGTCAACAGAAATCAAAACATCACTCTGTTGTTACAGGCAAACATGTGAAGGACACTTTTCAAATGGTCACAGCTGAGAACAGGCCAGATATGAAGAGGACTGTGGAAAACAAATTGCCAGGAGCCCCACTGAGTAATCTGAGGTACTGAGGGAAAGACCCGGGTTAAACTCCATGTCATTCTTATTACACTTAAAACTACCAGTTATATGGACATTCCATGCATGCATGATAGTAATACGTTTGCCAGTAATGAATTGTTATTAGGCATGAAACTGGTATAGCTCTGCTTTCATTGATACATTTCTGAAAAATTTAACAGTATGAATCAAATAGACTTTAGTGATCTAATGACTCTACCATTACTAGAGTTGCCATTTGTGGTTTAGATCACTGTATCCAAAGATCACAAATACACATGGGGACAGCCCTCCATTTCGAAACACCTCCACCTGCATGGCTATGTATGTATGTGACTTAAAATAATAACGTTAATTAATCATATATGTAGCTTGCTTTACATTATGTAACCTGACTTTCTACCCCTACCACTTGTAGCTCCATTTCAAGGAGCGAGGGGCAAGGGGTAGGGGTAAAAAAGAGAAATGGTATTGGGCCTTAAAGCAGATATCAGCGGAATGTTTTTGTTAATATAAGTCCTAAATAGTCCTATTTTCCGTCAGCAATCACTTACATCAGTGTTCCAGCCGTAACACGAGTCTCTCCGTCACTCTGCTCTGCTGCAACCCGAGGAGAAAACTTTTCTTGTGGGATACAAGCGTTATCCAATGAGGAGAGAGAACGGCATGAAGGGCTGTGTGTGCAGCCAAGGGGTGCGCGTGAATGAGGTGTCGTAGCACGAGGACCAACAGATGCCTGACGAGGGCGGGGGCTGCTTGTGTTTTTCCTTCCTGTGAAGTCATACCAGTTCGATCTGGTACGAGTTCACGGGTCGGAAGTTACGAGTGGCCGTTATAGTGCACTTTCACAGGCAACAGGACGGTAAAAACACGAGCTACGGGTTACCTGGAACGCTACAAAGTCGTAGTTGTGACTTGAAGCTGTAACTTACTGTTTCAAAAGCCTGCCTAGAACGCAGCATTAGCCGAAACGGCCGTGCCGCTGATATCTGCTTTAATAGCACAGTAAACTCAGATGACTCGACAAACTCTGTAAAGATGGAGCTGTCAATCAGCTTTGTATCAATCAGGTGATAATCAACTGTTCCACCTGGTGATGTCGATAATTTATCCAAGTTACGGTAGTGTTGGATAGATCAGCTGGATCAGCTAGTTTACTCTGAGAGAGTTTTGTTTTTCCCGCTTCTTGCCAACTGTCCAGACACATCACAGACAGAGAGCCAATCAGCTCTGCCATGCGAGATGACGCTGTGGTGGGGCTCCGGGCTGACTGCCCCACTGTCCATCAAATTTTTGCCGTCTACATTTATGTATAAACCCTCTGAGCATGCGCAGTTGTGTTTTCTCCTGTACACAGTACTTTGCATTGAGAGAGAGGGTCAGCCCCAGCTCCGCCCTACCAACACAGATCGCCCTGCACCGACGTGACTCTGTAACCATGGCTACCACGGACGTTAATCAGGAGAACTGCGGTCCGAAGCGGTGATGGAGGGACAAATAAACCTCTACTAAAATCGTGATATATTATTTAGAAAAATGCTGTATTCGTAGATACCAAATTATAGAAGATAATAACCATTGATTAGAAATAACATAATGTGTTGGCACTCTTTTTCTCTCGTGATGACTGGTGGGGCACAGCCCCACCTGCCCCTAATGACCTGTCGCCACTGGTTGTCTGAAATGTAAATTTGTTTCAGAAATAGATGTGATGTAATGTCATTTTGTTTCAAGATATGTAAAAATATTTTCCAAAATGTAAATTGTCTCAAGTTTTGTAAAAGTTTTTCACATTTTGTGATGTTGGTATGCACCTCCTCCAGGCCACCGTACCATCTAACTCACAGTGGTATATTTCTCAGAGCAGTCCAGATTAGCAGCTGATTGAAGCTGCAGACTGACAGCACACAGCTCCTCCTCACCCGAGGAATAAGAGAGACAGAGCTGGGCTACGTGTACAAGACCAAACAGTTAAGAACCTCCCGGCTGGATAAGACAAATGGTGGGGCTGATCGAGTCAAGTCAAGTTTATTTCTAAATCAGTTTCCAGAGAAACATCTCGGACAAAGAGCTTCACAGACAATAAACACATAAAAAAACAAGGACATGGTCTCAGATGAGTCTCAGGGAGTGAACGACGTGGGTTCAATGTGTTTGTTGATGTGCCATATGCTTGCTACTGTAATGGGCACTAGGGGGCAGAGTGACGATGAAGGAGTGACTAAATAAACAATTATGTGCGTCAATAACTTTATGAATCCACAAGAGGCTGTGCTTAAAAAATAAATAAAACAATAATAAGGAAGGGACAAAGAAGAACAACAGCATCACAAAGTCCAACAGATGGGGACAGAGTTCATGCTTGGGGATGGTGAAGCTTTGTGTTGCTGCTTGCGTGTGTGCACTTGAGTGTGTGTGACAGGGTGAAATCACAATGCAACTCACTGGAGAAATAAGTAAATGACAGACTGCAGGCAAGTAGATAAGGGGAAACGAGGGGCTAGCAGCTGATGTTGTTGAAGGAGGTGGCATAGTAGTGGAGGGCAGTCGGACGAACTCCTAAAGTGCTGCTTGGCACGCCTCAGTGGAAAGAGCCGCCGACTGAAAGTGCATTGACATTTTGTCATCGAGAGGGTGGAGGACATTGTCCATAATAACAGACTGCAACATCGTTTTCTTCACCACTACCCTCAGTGAGTCTTCATCCCTCTGGCAGAACTGGCTTTTCTCGCTTCTCACAAACTTGCTCAGAAATGTGTGTCTCCTGAAATGATACTTTCAACTGGTGACAGACACCCGACAGATGCAGGATTAGTGATGAACGAACTGGTCTATTAATTGATCAATAGAAAGTTAATCAACTTAAAAAGACATTGAATGGCAGTAAATTGATTATTCCTCTAGTGATTTATAAATCAGTGATTAGTACACTACACACAATCACAAGGAGTGGGTAAAGGAGTGCTAACTGTGTGCGTTCACGCCAAAAGTGTCGGGAGCGTCACAGCGGCTGAAAGTCATTCATTTTCAATGGAGAGTGGTGTCGACGAGCGTCGGGAGTGTCGATGCGCGTTGGAGCGTCAGCGGCAGCAAGTTGCAGATGGGAGTCTCACAGCGGGAGAGCGCCTGAGTGGGCACATCTTCCCCGCTGCTTGAAAGTCCCACCCCTTTGGCTGCCGGCCGCTGGAGCTGGCAGGCGGTGAAATGCCAGTGAACAGAGCGTTGAGAGTGTCTGCTGATGCTACTGACGACTTTGGTGTGAACGCACAGTATAGCTGGGCATACACTGTATGAATTTTTTAAAAATCGGGTCGTTAGCACCCACACACACTGTACGAGTAAATCGTCTACGATCTACGGCCCGAAGCTCACAACTGATGTACTGACACGGTCATCCAGCACGACCAGAGTACTCACACTGTACAGGTGAAAACCATGTGAAATCACTCTGTCGGCCCCTTAACTGTCCTGTCTATTGACAACTGTCAATAAAGATTTATTTGAAAGCACCAACGCCGGTTTGTTTGCAGCATGTTAACCAAGGAGAAAAGGGCTGCGTTGTTGATTGCCGCGGTACACAACAAATGCTAGAGTTTTGATGACGAGAGTATAAATTTTACACTTTGGCGTCAATGGGCACAAAGCACACTTCTCAGGTTGCACCATAATCTCTCTGTGGTGTTCCTCTATGAATAGTGTTAGTGTAGAGTTATTGTAGTGTTTATTTTACAATGATGGACTCCCAGAGAGTCTATTGCTTGATTGAGTCAATTCTGGAAACTGCTTTCTTTTCTCTTTGGCATCATGCTGGTCTACAGTGCTGTGGAACATTATGATAGAAAAACTAAAAACTTTATTTCCCACTTCGTCCTGTGTCTGTGGTAATAAGATGAACAATAATGCACCCCAAACTTCATTTAATTTTTTTTCTGTATTCAAAGCTAAAATGAAGTTCAGTGTACCCACTGAAAAAGATACATATGTGCTGGATGACACTGGAACAGAGGTTGATGAAGAGGTCTTCAGTGACATTCTGGAGGAAAAAAACGACATCCTGTGGACCATTGTTGACACTCTTTCAGTCACTGGTAAGTGGTCATTTGATCAAATTGTACTTTGCAATGCCTCAATGCCTTGGCAAATGGTGAAATAATTGCTGAAGAACAGCAGGTTGACTTGGACTGTGAAGTCGATGTGACATCTTGGATCACTTGTTTTGGGACAGAGTATCGCCCAGGCCTTCTGGTTTGTTTAAACATAGAGGAGGATTTCCCAGTCAGATAAAAGACATTGTTGCATTTAATGGAGACTATTTTCTTGAAGCAGAAGATCTTGAGACACTTAGTTTTGCAGAGATTTTTCATTCTTTTCATGTCAGACAGGGAAATCCTGAAAATGTATCCATGCTGAAAGTTGATGAGTTGATCTGCAGACAACGTATGGTTTTGACAAAGATGATCAGTATGTGGTGCCTGTGCATGTTTTTGTATAAGAAATTTGTCACTGAGGGGTGGTGTTTAGCTCAGTTGGTAGATCACCCGACCTATGTGTAGAGACTATAGTCCTCGCTGCAGGCGGCCCCGGTTCGAGTCCCACGTCGGACAGCCCTGTCCTGCCCCCCTCCCACGTCGGACAGCCCTGTCCTGCCCCCCCCCCCAAAAAGAAACAAAAAAAACAAACCAAAAACAAACAAACAAAAAACGATTTTGCACACAGGTTGGTCAGATAATTCAAATGGCAGACGATTTCAAAGCCTCAGATTTTACTGATTTTTCAGCAGAGGGACTCCACAACCTCGTAAACCAACTTTATAATCTATTATCAAAATAGTAAGTAAGTAGCCTAAGTGAGCAGAAATACAGTGTCTGTGACCTGTCACAGCAGCCAGTTGAGTACATACATGTGTACAGATGTGATATAGTCAACAACAGTAGTTTGCAGCTAAACATTCACACATGGAGGTGCGCGCTATGGCACAGATCTCAGGTGGGACAGCCAGGCCACACACGGATCTAAATGCCCTGACCAGAGGGATCAAAGACGGACGGTCTCTCAGTCCTGCTCCCGGAGCTGAGCAGCCACGTACTGGAGAGGGAGGAGAGGAGAGGAGAGGAAAGGAGAAGAGCGCACCGGACGAGAGAGGTGCATCATGCATAGGCCTAACGGCGCATGATGCTTGAAAAACTGCTACAGTTTGCGCGAGGAAATGCACAGATATTGATTCATTTATTAACCTTTCACTGACTGTATCACTTCACATCCATACATATCTCTTAAAACATGAAAAAAACGTAAACACACACACACGTTATGGTAACGCCTGTCACTACCCGATCTGCGATGCTACCCGATCTGCGACAGCCACGTACGGCAACTCCACTTGGACAAACTTGAATTGACTAGGTCTTAGGATCACTGCCCTATCTCTGTGCCCTATGTGCGTCGCCAGAGACGGTTTATCTATTTATTTTTTAAAGACAAACTTTATTAGTAATGTAAATTGAGGGTTCGTTGTAGTGGTATGGATCTTGATACTCAGAAAACAGGAACAGAGGCGGACTTTACTCTCGCCGGCCTCATCACCGTGACAACCACAAACAATCACAACTACCACAAAACTCACTGAATAAACGAGTTTGCCGCGGCGTGTTGTGACGGACGTCCGCGGTTTTATTTAAAGAAATCATTTTCAGAGTACCATATTGTAAATTTACATAACTTTAAGCAGACTTCGACTTCCACTTGTACGCAAATCCGGCAATACGCAAATGAAGTTTGTCCCAGTGGAGTTGCCGTAGGCAGCCGTCCAAGATGGCGGCCGGTCTGCGCATGCGCAGATCAGTTTTGTCACAGATCGGGTAGAGTTGCAGATCGGGTAGCGACAACGCCTTGTCGGAATGGCGGGACGAAACTGACGGAATGGCAGGACGTTTTCATGTCGGAATAGTGGGATGTCGTAATCATAGATATAGAAGGGTAGATGCCGCATTCCATACTGCCGAACAGCGCCGACATGCGTCTGCTGGCAGCCATTTTAGGCAGGGCATAAATTCTAAAGAACTGACGTTCTAGTAGATAACATGATAGATTTGGCAACAAAAAAAAATGCTGACTGTGGCAGCAGCGTACCATCCAGGAGGGAGGGGGGGGGGGAGTATGAACGTAACGATCGTCGTCCGATGGCGGCAGCACTGCTACTACTTTTCACTACGCACTGCTGTTATGCATGCGTCTCTCTCTCTCTCTCTCTGTGAGACAAATCCAATATGGAGTATGCGGAGATGAACGTAACAAGCGGCCGACGGGGGGGGGGGGGCTACTGTCACTGTGGCACTTTTACACAGTAGTACTGTCCCACCATGATTACTTTTAAGCGACTTTGGGGGGCATTTCTAGGGAGACAAGCGAGTTTTTACATCCGCGGTCCTCCAAAGATGGCGCCGGCATGACGTAACTTTCTCTATGGCTGATAGACTGAATGGATTTTTTTTCTTCCAAATGGTAGACCATAGCTTTAAGGTGTTTTCTATTGTGAATAAAAGTGAATGAACTGTAGTAGTTTGAAAACAGAAGTCACTAGATCCACTAATATTTCTGATATATCTTCAAAATTACTCATTTTCATTTCAAGCAATACGTATACATGCAAAACTATGTAGGCCTATGCCTATCTGGTTTTGCTCACTGATGTTTGACAACCACACATATTAGTTCTGCCAGTTTCTGCCTCTGTGAAGCCTATGTCACCTCACAACAAATAGGCTGCTTTGTCATTTCATGCATTACGTTTCAGTAATCCAGTTTTCTATCAGAGTAGCTTCCCAGGTCCCCAGAAGGCTCTGCGTCCTCCACACGGTGCCTGGAATCAGGGGTTCCACGTCCCTTCAGAAATCTACCACCAAAGGTGACAATTACTGAGTTCCAGCCGGTTCCAGCTTGCAAATGCATTCTTATGCCCCCAGGACAGTTTTGTCTGCATTGGTAAGCAGCCTCTGTCTTCCATCTATCAGCAGTGATGCCCCACCAACAAACAGCTCAAAGGGGAATATTTCTGAGTTTATTTAAGGCCAAGAAAAAACAATGTCTTACATTAGAATAACTAAAAACTTCACACCTGAGAAATTTAGTAATGATGATCAATAATCCATTATGGGGCACAACTTTAGACAAATATACTCTTGTAATAGTCCTTAATTGGTCTCTTATTCACTTGGTCAATGCTGTAAGTGGATGCTGTGCTGTTTTTAGGCTTTCTATAGATGCTTGAGGCTAAACTTCATGAATGCTTTCATTAGAGATTATTCTGTTGTTTATTTTATGGTTAATCAATTAACAGATTAATCAATGAAAAGAAAATAGTGAAAATGCCCATTAGAAGTTGCCAGAACACAAAGTACAGTACACTCATCAAACTGTTTGTTTGGCCAACAGTGAAAAACCCAAGTATTTTAAAGGGCCAACGAGGAGTTTCTATTCGGTTATCAAACAGTCTCACGTTAATGTGGATGAATCTACGCTACCCGCACTTGTTAATGGCTCCATTTTCGATCAATATATCGTTTTGTCTCTATCATTATTTTGTTATTATTAGTGGTGGCGGAAATGCTGGTCGAGCCGACCAGCACTTATTGCTTTCGGTTTCGCGGACGCAAATGAGAATAACGGCGATTCGGGCGGCGTTATGGTCGGAACTATGACGGTAACTGAACCTCTTTGAACCTCTGACTTTAATCCTTGATGAATGAAAACATGAGTCCGTCTTGCGCCGGTGGAGGAATTCTACGGTGCGCGCGGAGGCAGCGTGAAAACACTTCGCTTCTCCAAAACTCCTCGTTGTCCCTTTAAATTACTACTGATATAAAACAAATCATATGTGATAAAATAGGGCCAGTGAATATTTCGCCTTTGTGCTTTGGTTGATGAATAACTTAATCATGCAGTAATTAGAAAGATTTACTTGAATTTTATTCCTATTTTAACCAACTAACAAATTTATCAAACAAACTCCATACAGTAGTTGCTCTCATAGAGGCTTTTTAGGTTTCTGCATTGGAATTAAAAAAATCACATGTTCTGTATTCTCTAAGATATTTATTAAAGAATTACTTACTTTGAATTTGAAATATATTCCCTGAAATTAGGCAATAATATTCCGAACTGACCGGAGCATGTAAAAATGCCTGCAGCAATTCCTCTGTCAGCGAGTGCCTCTGCCACAAAGTGTCACTGTTGCCACACTGAGCTGTTGCCTTCGAGTACTCATCTTGTGTTAGTCTGTGGAGAGGAAGAGGGGGTGTAGAGAAATAGACAGTCACAGAAAGTGAGAGAGGCAGCTGCTGGGCAGATCATCAGTCTGTCTCTTACTGTAGTTGTCTTCCTTCGCTCTCACCCTGTGTCTCTCTCTCCCATGGCTCCATGTGCCCCAGAAACAAAGTAGTTCTGTCTAATTGCTCTAATGGCATCCCATCCTCATTAGACTCTTGACCTTGGCTGTGCATGATAAGAGTAGGTCAGTGTGGATTAGAAGTGGCCCCCTAGGTCTCCTCCGCCCTCCCAGTTACCAGTCGATACCTCTGACTCAATTCACTCTCCTGAAAAACACAAGTGCTTTCCCCATTTGAAACTGAACAGCATTTGAAGCATGCTTACCAGTCGCAACAGTGGAGCTGCTTTTGTCTTCATCTTGTGAGCCTCTTTGTGACTGTGTGCATGTGTGTGTTTGCGTGTGTCTGTCAACATGGTAAAATGTGATCCTGGAGGCACTGACTGTAGCTGCACTAACTGTACCACAGAGGCAGCTGTGAGTATTTTGAGTATTTTCAGCTGGTGTTTATATCCCCGAGTGGATGTGTTTTAATTTAGAAACTAGTTTGTCCACAAAAAAAACAAAAAAACAACGGTAACAAAAATCTAGTATCAGATGTGCTATATGACACTATAGTGTAATAGTTGTGAAGGTTCTGCACCGTGTTCAGACCAATAAAAACACTGATATTAAACAGACCTGTCAAGCTTTCACTTCATGTTAATGTTATGGTTACTTACAATTGTTTTCCCTGCCAAATGTTTTCCTGATTAATTATGTAAGCGACAAACCAGGCGAGAGTGTGGACTTTTCTTCTTCTTCTAGATTGTTGATAAATATGTGTGTTTTGTATGCTTGCGCTGTACTTGTGGTGGAATGAAAAGGTCATGTGAAAAAGAATTTCCCTAATAAGGGACAATAAAAGTCTAAAATATCTGAGAGGTGAAAAAATCTCTGTGGATTCTTTTTTTATTTACCAATGCCACATACAAACACCACTGTACAATAATTACATTTCACTTTGGTTGGGTTTAGGCAATGAAGAAAGGAGTTGGTTAATTTTAGTAAAAAGCCCAGGTAGAGGCTAGACAGGCCAGAAGCATAAATAAGGGATAATGCCCGACGAGGTGTCCATTATCAGAAATGAATGGACGACGTGGTATCAGAATCGAGGATTCACCCAGACCATGGCATAATGAGCGTTATATGCCATTGATATGAAGTATTTGCTTGTTTTGCAGTTAACTATGCACATGATCCGTTTGATCCCAAAAAGGAAAAAAAGGGTTAATGTGCAGCCTCCGTTTCCTTTCTGATTACGTCCGTCTGTCCATTCGAAGTGGGGAGGTTTCGGAATGGAGGGTTTTCCCCAATAGCCTTTTCGGACTAGCGGGGCCTCAGTATGGGCAATTCAAGCAAAAGCACTTTTTGATAATCACCGGGAAATATTAATCTCTTTCTTGACATATTCTGAACATATTTTGTCTGAGATGCCATACAGAAAGAGAACAATGGCAGCCTTTGATTTTTGGATCAGGTCAGAAACTGTACTAAATTGTAAGAAGTGATGTCAGCTTCTGGAAGAATTCCAATTTGATTTGTTACAATGAGTGTTGAGTGTGAAATGCAAATGATACAAACAAAGAAGATTTGGGCACAGAAAGTTCAGTAATAGGACAGGTCATCAAAAATGGACGGAGGGAAATGGCGTTACAAAATCTTGAAGTGCTCTCTGTAATGATCCCTCGCCCTGGGATATAATATTCACACCTCTTCCAATTCGTATCTCATCTCAGCTCTAACAGAGTCTGTTTGAGGGGTTCGGCACAGCAAAAACTGTGGCAGACAGAGATAGACACAAATGTTGAGTTGTACCCCCTCAAGACAAAATGTAACAACTAAATGAAAAAGATCGCATTGGAGTATAGCCGTGGGCAAAACAGCAATAATTTGGTTCCATAACACCGTTATTAGGCTCCTATCCACACTTAGCCCAGCTAAACTCTTTGGGAGAAACCACTCCATCGTTCTGCCTCATCCTCAGCCATGAGTCCATATCGGTGCATGTACTGTACACTAATAGCAGTAGTAGACACAGTCTGTGTTTATTTGACTATGTATGAGAGAGAGAGAAAGGCAGTGACATAAAGACAAAGGGGGACACTGGACCAGTTGCACCAAAAGACAACAAAAGCCACTTTCATCCCTTTTAAAATTCAGCCTCTCACAAAGTGCCCTGCCTGCAGTCCTACCAGCACTTCCTGTTTGCAGAGGACTTCTGCTACTGAGAGCTTTGAGGCTTGTGGTAAACAAGTGTTAATAATGCTACCTCTGCGAGAAACTCCCGTTTAATGAAGGATTTACTTCCTATGACCAGCACTGATGAGGAGCACAATGATTAAAAATGCTTGTGGCCTCTAGCTATCATTATGTTATGGCTGACCCTTTTCTTCTCAGAACAATGTTTTCAAACTCAGGATTAATTAATAAGCTACAGCCATTCTATGAAATCCAAGACGTAGAGTCATAAAATAATGATCTAAGCAATTTGAGAGACAATCACCTGTAAAGTTGTTGTCTGTGTACTGAGGCTCCTGCTCCCTGCTGCTGCTCTGGGAGTATTGCACAATGCTTCTACAATCATGTGTTCATATCCATCTTTCTCTTCCATTTTCACCCATCCATTCACTGAAATGCATGCAGACACTCTATAAGAAGGGTACGGCAGTGAAAATGTCACCAGCAGAACAGAAAAGCTCTCGCATGTGAAGCAGGACCGGATGATAACACATTAATAAGATTGTTTTTAAATATTTATGATTCACAGACATTTGAAATGTGCTCAATGGCATGACAGTCCTTAAATTGTGTAGTTTAACTTACTCTATATCAGATTTAATTTGCATCAGTGCTTCTATTGTTTATCTAAACATTTATATAAACTTTTTCTTTTCTTTTTTGTTGTTAAGACATCTGGGATAAAAGTAAAATGCTTCAACAAACAAGAGAAACACTGCCTCGTCTCATTATATCAAATCAGCAGGGAACAAAATTGTCTGAATAAATTACATCTCAGCAGAAATGACATAAGAAAGTCCCTAAACAAATACAAAAAATAAAAGCATTATCACTGCCATCGCGGTGTATCAGAAGAGAAGGGAATCAGTTTGCACAATGGTTTATGGCAACAAACCATGAAGCAAGATGATTTCCTTGTTCAAAGAAAATCAATTTTGGCTGAAAATGATAGGACTGAAGGATACTTTCAGTTGGGAAATTCTCCATCCCTCATGCTTTATGTTTCAATCTCTTTCTTTGTGCCGGTGTCAGTCTTAGCTGCTGTGAGGTTGTTGTTGTTTTTTTTGTTTTTTATCTGTGATGCCTTTTCTCTCTGTCTTCATCTCCCCCAATTTGCAGTGAACACATTTCCTATCATGCAAAATAGAGAGATTTTAAGACAATTATCAACACATGTTAAATCCATTTCACCATCTTTCACGATTTTGGAGGTGACTGCAAGATCAATTAAGAGCCTTTTCTAAGCATTCAGTCCCACGTCGCTGGCATGCAAAAATAAATCAAATCCATCCTCGTCTGCTTCTGAATCGCGAACCTTTTGATACCTCACAGAGGGGAGGAATATTAATAGTGCGGAAAACAAGTAAACAAGCCGTGAAAACAAGGGAGGAAAGAGTAAACCCTTACTGGTTGATTACAGCATAATCTATATGTGCATGTGTGTGTGTCTGGCAGGGGGGTTTCTGTGAGTGTGTGTGGGTGGGTGCACGTGTGTGTGGACAGGAGATGGACAAACCCAGGGGTCCGTTTATCTAAGCTGACAGAAACAATTTACAGCACTGCCAAATGGGGAGTAAGAGCCCCTCACACAGACTGAACTGGAGGCGAACCAGACAGAGAAACAGGAACAGCGTGGTATTAAGAAGGAGCCCTGCAACACTCCGCTACTAACACCACCACACTGGGTAAACTTGCCATGACTGACCCGTCCATCCATTCATCCATCCATCCATCCAACTTCTATTGCGATAAAGGCCCTGTTTATACCTACCCAGTTATTTTTAAAAACGGAGACATTAACCATCCTTTGCACCCTCCGTTTACACGCAAACAGAGAATATGCCCCTGAAATGAAAATGATGCTTTTTAAAAACTCCAGCCAGAGTGGAGATTTTGCAAAACTCCATTTTCACGTTTTTGGGTAGCCGACATCAGACCCTGACATCTAAGCGTAACCATATTACATAACTAAATAAATAATAATGATGATAAAATTTAATGCAGAATGATGTGTTTATTGTAAAACATTTACTTATTGATGTAACGTTAAATGGGGTGAGTCCCAATGCTGCGCTGCTCTTCTATCCACACATATGAAGCTTCACTTTTCATTCAACCAAACTAATGTTTCTGTCACAATTACTAGATTTCATCAATGAGACCAACATTTATCTCCTAAAAATAATTTAACCAGCTGGTGGTAAACCTCTAAAAACCTACGGGTAAGTTAATTAGCAATCGTTTTGTCCCACGGAAGGATGACGACAGGCTGGCTGACCGGGCAGCTTTGCAGAGCGGCCACTGTTGATGTTCCGGTTGTTGCTCCACAGGTGGAGCTTCACCTCTCAGAGAAACATCGGAGCAAACTTCTAAACAGCTGTCATTTGGATAAACTGGCCGTATATTTGGCATCTAAACAGTTACTTTCTCGCATTAAAAAATATTAAAACTTTAGCCTACACACAAGGGGGGCAAGTGACGTTGTTGTTGTTGTTGCTGTTGCTATCAGGTTGCTATGCGGGATCATGTGCGGGATTCTGATTGGCTAACGTGGGCTCGAGCTTCTCGCTATACTCCCACCTGCAGGTTTGGGATTACACCCCGTCTTTCCGAAAATAGACTTCCATTCATCGTAATAGCGGGGTTTTCTATTTTTTCTAAAGACCCCACTATTCCGAATAGGCTATCGGGGGAAACCCCCACACTCCGAACGGACAGACGGACGTAATCAGAAAGGAACCGGAACCACATTGATCTTTTTTTTCCTTTTTGGGGCCAAATGGATCATGTGCACAATAAACTGCAAAACAAGCAAATACTTCATATTTATGACATCCCGTTCATTATGCTTCTAGCCTGTCTAGCCTCTACCTGAACTTTTTACTAAACTTAACCAACTCCTTTCTTAATTGCCTAAACGATGCAATTTTTTTTTTTTGTCCCTCAGTCAGCTATTAGCAGGAGCGGTGGCTGCAGCAGCTTCGCGCCCGTGTGGGCTCGAGCTGGGTTCAGCCGAGCTGGAGCGCAGCGGGGGAGAGAAAAAAAAGTGTAGGCTATTTCTTGGAGTGGGTGAGAAAGCAAGTGGGACAGATCTGTCCAGTCCCTGAGCAGCGCACATTTCACAGACAAGCCACAACGCAGAATGTAAACAACATCACGTGGTTCAGCACCTTGGACAGCTACGGGGGAGGGGGGTGTTTAAAGGATTTCTGCGTTATTACAACGATACGGCCGGCACCTATATGGCCCGGTGTAACCCTCCTGTGACAGTGGTGGTCCTGTCACTATGCCTCCAATTGATCATGTGCCCTGGCTACTTGGCCAAGGGGATGTCGCTTTGGCCGACTGGTTAGCGCGCATGACTCTGACACGGGAGTCTGGGTTTCGAAGCCCTTCGAAGCTCTTCACCTTGCCACACTCCTCCCCTCCTCTACCCCTGTAGCTCTCCATGGTAGGCCTACCAATAATGCTGCAGAGCGCTCTCCTCCCTCCTCCCTTCTCGTAATACCGAGTAAAACATGTCGTTTCGGCCGTTTCCTGTCCGCCAGCGCTGGAAAGTCGCTCCAAGACAGTAAATACAAAAAGAACAAATACTGAAAAATCCTGCGAGGTGTTAGAGGAGCCAAACCACGGCTTAATCAGCGTTGTATCATCTCCTCTTGTAGTGGCTTGGGTGAAACGGATATAGACACGTAGAAGTTAGGCACTATAGCTTTAATCATCAGAATGCATTGTATATTGAGTTTTTTTGTTTGTCTTTTTTAACTCTTGCTCATAACCCACTTGCAGTGCTGCTCTATTTTGAACCCAGCTTGTTTACACTGTTTACTATCTTGCACAGTTTGCATATTTTGGCATATTACTGCCACCTGTTGATCAGTGTGAGGCGTGACTGTGTGTCACATCTTTGCATGGGTGTCCTTTTAAGTGAGATTAACAAAGCCAGAATCCACTCATGAAATACTATTTCATAGAGTAGAGGTCAAAAACTCCCCAGGGAACCTTTAAATTTCGATGTGAATATCTAATATAAAAGCATAGATGCCTTGGGCCAGCAACAGTTTTTTTTTTTTTTTTTGAGTGGGTGTTTTCATGAGCTAGTCCAGTGTTTATACAGGTTAAAGATCTGGGAGATACAGTGAATTCATTATAGAGTGAATCTCTATAATTAAAAAGCTATCATTGCTTTAAATGGTTCCCAAAAGATCAAAAGTTGAATTACAACGCGTGCACCTGCAGTTGAAAGTTACCAGAGAGTAAGACAGGAACAGATTTCATCAGGAGGAGTCAGTGCCCCACCAAACAGCCTTTGATGAAACTATGTCTTATCAGCAAAAGAGCTCTACAGCAGCAATAAGTGCATGCACAGTTAAGGCCAGGGCCAGCTTCACAGAATAATGAGCAAAAAAAAAAAACATATATGAAGCATCAGAGCAGTTGCTGGCAAAATATGCATAATTAACACTACATCTAGTGGAAGCAACAGCCAAGTTTACAATGTCAGCTTCTCTCATATCCTCTTTCCATGTCACTAACAAACACCCACACACACAATGCAGGCAAAAGAGTGCTGCACCAGCCAATACCACAGCCTGAATCAGACCTGTCACCTGACCAAGGACAGAGCAGAATAGGTTAGACTTGAGTCTTGAGTAGAACAAAATAAAATGTATATCAAACAGAAACTCTCTGCATAACAGAACAGACAATAGTCTAGACAAGATTAGATTAGATGAGAATGGGAGTGCAACTACCAATTATCTCCTTGGTGTCTCCTCATAATTAATCTTCTGATTATTGTCTCAATTAACTGATAAGTCGTTTGATCTAAAATAAATCAGAAAGTTAAAAATAAAAATCTCTAAAAGCCCAAATCCATGTGTTGACACATTGAGTCTTATCTGTAACCAGTGATGAAAACAATTGTATTCATCAAATCAGAAAATCAACAAGGAACAGGGGCGTGTTTGGCTGGCTTAAAGTTTTTGTTTGAGATTAGTTGAAAGATTTATCTGAGAAATAACTGTCTCACCAAATTGGTTTGTTTACTAATCATTTCATCTTGAGATTTGATAGAATAGAAAACCATAGAACAGATAAAGTAATTCACGATTAATCTAAAGATGATTTTTCAGTGAACTGTACTTGTTAAAAATTGAAATATCAAAAACATTAAAAAAAAAAAAAAAACAGCAACTTCTCAAACATTGTAGGCTACTCAAATATTTTGTGATATTGGCTGGAGAACAGCAGTGGGGCCAGTGAGTGAGTGAGTGACCATAGTTCCACCATTGGTCAGCCCAAGGTCACGTGACAAAGTTTCCCCATTGGCCACTGAATAGTTTCTACTAGTGGAACATCTACAGCCTGTGTTGTCAACACAGCGCATTTGCAGTAAACCAAAGTAAAGTCACCTCTCAAGTCTGCATCGTGTTGCTCAACCTGTACGCTGAGCAGAGAACACTCCAGGTTCAGTTTGACTTTTGCCATTGGATTTTTTAGTCCTGCCGTCCAATGATCACATGCTGATGGAACAATGGCCGCTGGTAATGTCACTGTCAACTGAGAGCTCAGAGAGTATGATTTAAGTTAACGGATAAAAGGCTGAAACCAGCTGACATGAGTACAAATAGCTCATGACACAGCCATGTGTTGGTTTAAACCACACAGAGCAACACTCAAATGGAAACTGAATTATAACTTCATATCAGAAAATCATCTAACGTGATGCTGAAGCCACAGAATCATTTTCCTTCAAATGAGACAGATGTAGAATAGATGCAGATTATTTTGACACTGTTGTATACAACAGAGGAGAATAGGTCAGAATCTAGCATGCAACAGACTAGAGCAGAAAATGATAGCGTAATAATTGGCAGTTGCGGTTTCAGCCTGCTAAATTAACAAGCAACTATACAAAAACTGGAGAAATGCTCCTCGTGGGTGAGGTAATTTTTGAGAAACTTTTATGTTTTCAGCTCTCTATTACAGTCTTCCTCTGTGTGTAACAAATGACACTTTACAGAGGGTCACTGCAGCCTCTGGTTACACTGCTCAGACTAATGGAGAGAAAACAAAATACTGTCAGAAGAGGGTTAAAGGGTCTTTAAGTGGCCTTGTCTTTCTCTACCAGTCTCCAAAGCTTCAAATTAGAGTGCACATGATTACTCTTCGCTCTCTTTAAAAAGAAAAAAAGAAAATGAACACACTCTGCTTCACATAGCCAGTCCACTTTCGCTTGCATAATAACGTGCCTGAGGGAGAACCTGGCTGTGGGAGGTAAAGCTTGGCATTTTAAGATATTCAATTCAACCGAGGCAGGCGTTCCATAAAGAAATCAGTACATTTTTACACGCTCTCTAATGCTTTGATGTTAATGTGATTATGAGAATGGTGAGGTAGACTTAACTGCGTATCACGTGAACGTGCTAATCTAATTATGCTGCTTCGATTAGGGCCATATTCAGAGCATTAAGACCAGCATTAAGACATCAAGTGCCGCAGTTTATTGAACACTTTCTCCAGATGTTGATGCTATTCTGACTCAAAACAATCATGCCGTTCCCCTATCTGTATTTACGCCCATACCCCCGCCTCAGGCCTCGGCGCTGAATAATTTCTGGGGAAGTTGCAGGGTGGAAAATAGAGTAAGAACATAATGAAGGGGGGAATGATTGATGTGGCTTGTGTGCTATAGGTTAGAAATTATGTTACGGATCTTTTAAATTAAAAACAGCAGTGTGGAAGATTGAGTGAAAATATTAACTTCTACCGCTATGCATTTAAACAGCTCACTGAAATTCTTCCCATAATCAACACAGCAGCATAACTCATTGTGTGCATATAAACACTGTGAGACAAAACCCACTTGATAAGTTTGTGTAAATCAATAAACCTCCTGCACGCGAATGGAAATGTCTTTGTAGGAGTCAGCGCATCTCTTCCGTTTCTACTGTGGTAATGGAATAGAGGAGCTATCGCAGCCTTTTAAACCTTTTTCCTCTTGGGAAGCAGTTTCACCATGAATAAATTTTGCCATTCAGATCATGAATATAGAGGTCTAATATGGAACAGCATTGTACCAAAAAACCTCAGGAAGAATATTGTTGCTGAAGATATGAGGAAGAGCAATCACACAGACAAAAACAGAGGAAGAATGTGCTGTACACTACATGCAAGTATTTGGGGAAAAATGATCAAGGCTCTTTGTAATAGGTGTAGATAATATTAGTTTTGTTTATTCTTGATTTTGAGAGAAAAGTCATGCTTACCAAAGTTTTCCACAATGTAATGAATTAATAGTTTGAATGAACATATCTTCCACATTTTCATGCTGGTCTATCTGTGAAATCTTCAGTGACAGCTTTCATTTGTATTCGCTTGTAGCCGCTGAGGCGTGATTTTTATGGCAATGTTTCAGCATTTCAAGGCACTTGGTTAAGGTTAGAGAAATGTAAATGTCTGACTTGAGGCAGGAGACAGGATGTGTTTACTTTAACAATATTAACCAGATCTATGAGCTTTCCAACCTTGTGGCCTGGAGTCTGGTGTGCGCTTTATCACAGAACATTACAAACAACTGGCACAACAAACAGGTTGTTTCAGTGTCTCCTGTCTCTTCATGTAATACCAGACTGACTCCATGATGAGATCAGGGCTCTGAGGGGGTCAGACCATCTGTTGCAGGACCTCTTGTTCCTCTAGTCCCTGAGGACGGATCTGTGTGACTCTGGCTGTGTGTCTGGTCTGACCGTCGTGTTGCAGAAGGAATTTCGGGCTGATCAAATGCCTCCCTGATGGTATTGAGTGATGTCTACAGATTGAAATACCTAGAGGGCTCAACAATACCATGTTTAATAACCAGATAGGTAACCAGACAACTGTTCTTTCTAGGCCTCATAATTAGAGCTGCAACAATTAATAGATTGATCGAACAATAATCGATTGTTGAATTATGATAGCTAATGATAATCAAATAATTGTTTTTTTTAAAGAAAAAAGTCAAAATTCTCTGATTTCAGCTACTTAAATGTGAATATTTCTGGTTCCTTTGTTAATTTATGACAATAAACTCACATTTGAGGATGTCAAAAAAAAAAGAAAAGTTAACCAGACAGCAAAAAATGTGACATCAGCCCTTGCCAGTTTAATATTTGGTATAATAAGCAATATTAGGTATTGCTTTTGTAATATATGTGATCACATTCTGTCCTGAGAGATTCTGAATAAACAAATATTAATGAGTTTAGTTGACACAGCCTCTTTACAAACATCATGAACTGCAGATTATGCTGTATTACAAGAGTAGGTGCCATCTGATGCTATGCTAACCAAACTGTATCACATACACTTGTATCAACATTTTCTTCAGTATCGTCATAATCGTTAATGGAAATGATACATCCACAAAGAGCTTCTGAGCTCACAGGCATATAATATGAATGAAGAGAAAATAGAGAAAATCAATAATAATGCTAATGTTATACTATATGCACTCATTTGCATTTGTGGTCACAGGTGCTGAGCTTTAACACTCACAATTCATGTTATGTGCTGAGAGATGTGAGATGAAACATTATGCAAATGAGTCACTCTTTTCCTTTGGCGAGGTCCTGTGACCTTCATCCCACAAAACCGCTGACACTCATGCTTAATTTTGATCAGGAAATGGCTTATTATATAAAGCGTATGTTTTTTTTTAAGAAAAAAATAATGAAAAGGGAAAGACTGACTTAAAAATGGAGCAGATGGCAAAGGAATCAGTGACCTGGATTCCAGAGAGGATGAAATGTACAATCACTGTTAATTCTCCCATTTAATTACAGACCACAAAAAACATCTTGACAGGAAGCCGGGGTGAGAAAATCCAGAGCCACTATTGTTTGCTTTGCCTGGTTCACCAGTGACTCAAAGTTCCTCAATGAGCCTTTAGGTCCCACGCACTTCAGAGAGATTATCTTTAATGGTAATCGTGTGGGTGCCACTGGCCTGACAGGGTATGTATAGGAAAGAAAAATATTTAATAAAGGGTTTCTCTTGGCTCTTCATTTCCATTTTTATAATAAATCGTCAGCTTTGCCCCATGTAATGAGGGTATTTACTCTGTACAAAAGAAAAGGGAGATTAGAGCATCACAGGATGGGATTATAAAAACCTGAGACCACAAAGACAGCCAATCACTTCCAGAAAATCCTTCAACATCTTCAAGCTTTCATCTGCTATTTCCCTGTTTACTCTCCACAGCCCTTTATCCTTCTGCTTTTCTTTGTTTCCTGTGCTCTCTCTCATTTCTCGTGTCTTCGTGCTCACATGCTTCCTCTTATTGCTTCCTTAATTTCAGAAATAGAAAGGGACATTCGAAAAGTCGTGATTTAAAAAATATGCAAACTGAGAGAAAACCGGTGACATTTCCTCACTTGCCTCTGTCTCACACTCCGATTGTGAAGCTATAATATAAACTGGACAGTGAAATACAAAGTCACTTATAGGCACAGAGGAATGTCAAGGACGGTGAAAAACAAAAAGTTGTGGCTGTGTGAGGAAAATGAAAAATTGCCTACAAAATATATATATAATACCCAGGAGAACTGGATAAAGAGAAAACAACTCCACTCCCTGACTGCATAACCCATCCACAGAGACAATATCAAGGCAATTTCAGTTCAAATTTAAACTGCCCACTTGTCCCTTTTCCATGAAGCAGATAGAATCTGAGAGCACAGGCTTGGAGAAAAGGTCACAGATAAGACCTGTGCTCAGATGATACACAGTGAATGGTAGCGCAGTGCTGCTATCTCTGATTCAAACTGTTTCTTTTTTTCTGTAAATTGATGTGGCAGAAAAAAAGCCAATCCAATCTAATACACAAACTAACTGACTGTGAAACAAAGAAACACACAAATGAACATTATGTTGCCTTCTCATTTCAGTCCTAACAATTTTTTATAAAGTGACAGAGTGAAACAGTTTTTTTTCCAACAAGGTCAGAGTTTATGCATAATCATGACAACCTGAGAAAATACTTACTATACGCAGGAGGCATAAACAGGACATGTCTGATTGGAAATATACCAGCTGATTGATGTCATAACAGAACTGGGCAGCGCTCATTAGGGGAACAATATTTATGAAGATGTTTTTCGTTTTATAAAAGAAAATGTGGAAACATCTCAAAATGCATTTGTCACAGACCAAACAAGCCATCATAAAATATTCAATACAACTAATGTCACAAGTGTTTAGAAATGCAACATCAGCATTTATAGCCACATGAAACACGTGACACATATCTTTCCAAATTGTAAATACCATGTTACATTTGCATGTGCCTTAAGAGGAAGGAAATGTGAGTTTGTTTGTTACACCTCAATAATTAATGTGTTTTGCTGAGAAACTCCTGTAAAACGTCACTGTTATTACAAACTCCTACTCACTCAAGTTTTTATCATTTTGTAATCCATTTGCATGAGTTAAGCAGTTGATCTAGATTCTAAATTATTATAAAATGAACAAGACATTCCTGAACCATAGCATTCACATCCACTTGACTGTGCAGTACAGTACTCCAGATACTGCAGCAAGGACACTGCACTCTCTGACACTGTGTCAGGCATGAAACTTTGTCCATCAGCACATTTAGGTGTGGGATCTTGTTATTGTGGGATTGCTGTTACAAAGCGAGCTTGGGTGAGGAGGATGCAACAAAGAGGGAGTCACTCTTCAGTCTGTGTCCGTGTATCTCAGCAGGACATGCAGACATCACACAAAAACCAATCACTTTGTAAATGAGATCAGTAAGAAGCTAATAATACACTCACTCCAGTGTCATTGCTTCAGCCAGTTCTCCACCACAGGTGTCTACAAACTTTTCTGTCATCTACTTCCAGTAAACAACAGATAACACCCATGGTAAATCTGCCAAAGAGTGATGACAGGTTTGTTGCTCTAGTTTTTTTGTTCCTTGCTGACCATGACGGATAGACAGCAGCAGCAGCAGCTGCAGCAGCAGCAGTAGTACAGGAGCTTGGTCTTTTTTCTCTGTTGTCCCTTGTGATAAAATCAAGGGAGAGCTATGGATCTGCACCAGCGGATCATCTGTCTGTCACTCAGTGACACACAATATCTAGGGCAGCACCAATAGAATTTTATCACAACTTTGGAGAATGACAAGTCTCATTCCTCTTTCCTGCCATATTGAAAAAAAAAACACTGATTGTGAGTAGAAGTGCATTTCCCTCCCCATAATGTGTGTAAGAAGCATGAGCTAACACATTTTCAACTTCTTGCCCCATTACCGCTCTGCCTCATTCTGTGTGGCTACGTAAGTGAACTTCTCTGTTCGTTGTTGTACTTTTCCACAGCACAGCTGCTCCTCCTGTCTCTCCTCCGGCAGCTTTGTCTTCTCTGTGAGTCACCAACTGCCACCGTTTCCACAAATCCAAACAAACAGCAGCTCAGAGAAACAAACTGCTGCATTTGACGAGTGTAATTCATCGTTTTTACCTCCATCCAGGAGCCTGTGGTCTGTCTGTCGTTCTCATAAACTTGGTAGAATAACATGAGGTTTGCTTTGTCCATCATCAGGCCAGGTTTTTATGCATTTATACACAGTGAAATTTTGACATTGACAGGAATTATGCTAGAATGTTGATAGAACATTAATTGACAGTAATTCTAAAAGGTAATTAATTGTTTGGATCATATCTTCCAGAATGTGAATTAACTTCAGTGTGAATTTGTTTTGCCAATTATATTTGAGGAAAAAATGGTTCCCTGACCATGTTTTATTACAAGAGCAGAAAACATGTTGTTGCAGTCCAATCATTATCAGTGTTTTGTTACTTGGTGGAACCATTAATGAACAACATTTCCTGATTATGCTGACACAGAAAGAAAATCATGCAGCATTATGTTTCTTAGGAAATATATTTTCTGTTGCAAATTATAATTATTATATTATATATTATAATTAAAAGTTATTTAGAGACATTCTTTTTTAGTTTTTCAGAGGTGGACATCCACTGCTTTCTCTGGTTCTATTACAGCACAAATTTTTTTTTTTAAACTTTTGGTTTGTTTGTTTGCCTAGTAGATGAAACAATTAATAAAAGATGAATAACTTTACTTTACTATACCAGCAATAAGATTAGTTATCAAGTGCTGCCCAACAGTATTTGCAGAAAGAGTGAAGGACTGGCAGAGTGTTTCTGGAGATGACAGGCCGACTGCATTCACATTCAGTTAGAGAAGATTAGAAGGTTCATCATTATTGAGAGTGAACACTACTCTGTTCTGAAGGCCAATTGACACCATGTCGAGACAGAAATCACCACCATGACACCTATTAATTTAAATTTTCTTTATAGAATATTGAAATCTTAAGTTTAATTTTTCTCCTGTTACCGCAGATCAATGATGATGAAATGGTGGATAGAAAAATGGAAAATAGAAAGAATAGAAAATTAAAGCCCCAATATGTGACTTATTTGGCTTTTTATTAGCAAAAATCAAATGTTGCTTTAATAACTTTAATAAATACGTATTTCACTACAGTCGAATCACACCCGCATACAAATGAAAGCTTTCTCGTACCTTAGAATGAGTTGTTACAAGTCGTTACAAATATACAAGGGGGGTGCACAGAACCTTGGCTGCCATGTTGAATCGCCATTTTCTTTTCGAGGTAGCCTAGTGCCTGTTAAAACTGTCACTGTAGTGTGAGGAAGGACAGAGGCACTGATGTTGCCTTCAGGTGCAGTCAGACACCTGAATGACGCCGTCGGCAAACCAACCGGATGTCATTTTACTCGACGAGAGAAAGACTCGAAAAAACGTGGGTCAGGTAAACAATACGACATCACCATGACAACATATTGTCACACCTGTATTGTTTTGCCTTGTGCTAGCGGACCATTTCTTTACATAGAAGCTTGTTTATCCTGTTACATGCAGCATCTGTTGTCTGTCTGATGTCTGCCCGCGTTCACTTGAACGCAACATCAAGAATACGTTCCGATATGCAACCGCACCGCTAGATGGGGGTAAATCCTACAGTACATACTGGGGCTTTAAAAAGCATGTATCCCCTTTACCAAGGCTGCTTAAGAGGGCAGCATCTGAGTTCCTGACTCAACGTAGGTCTAATTGGCAATGTTCACTCATCCTATACATTCATATTAGCGCCATATACCACTGCACAGTATGATAAAGCTAGATGTGCTATGAAGCTAATGTTAGACTTGTTTTGTGTTCATGCTATACAACACTTATAGCTGCAGCTGCTGCATAGACTGAAATTAAAATAAATGAAAAAAACAGATGAGTACCAGTCAGACTGTTAGACCGTCACAGGAAAATGTGTGAGTAGGAGGAATGGTTGTGACATTACACAGAATCATTTATTGCGGCGCAAATCCTCCTGCCTCACACCTGATTCACACTGACAGGCCTTACACAGACCAAAAATGGACCTTTAGGTGTCTCATCCTCTGGTTCTTTCTGTAGTGTAGTAGAGGTGAGTGAATACGGTTGGAGTTAATTATCATGATATTTGTGTTGAAAGCTGCCAAAATATGAGGTTTCACAGTTAAGGTTCATATTCTAAAAGGGACTCATGCATTCAAAACAAACAAATTAAAACTGTCTTAGAAGTAATCTATTTAATGGAAGTTAATGAGTTAACTTAAATTCAGGAGGAGGGCCATACCTCAACCACACCTCTAATCACTGGGGTGCATGAATCCAGCTTGGATGGAACAACACCGAGATGGAACCGCCACTCTGAGTCTCCCTCCGCCAGTCTCCAGTTCATCCTCCCAGACCAGATGCGCTGACATCAACCTTCCTTCACCTTTTCCACTCTGTACTCTTACATTCATTCATCCTCAATATTCCTTGCTAGTGAATTTGTCATCAGGTCCACTCCCTTTGGCTACTGCCATTTTTATACTCAGCTTTAAGACGTAAGGGTGAAGTGTGTGTGTGTGTGTGTGTGTGTGTGTGTGTGTGTGTGTGTGTGTGTGTGTGTGTGTGTGTGTGTGTGTGTGTGTGTGTGTGTGTGTGTGTGTGTGTGTGTGTGTGTCCATGGCATTTTGAGTGTTAATTACCCTGGGAATAGTGCATTTGATTGATTTCTGTCAGTGTCCTTTAAAGCAAATAGTGTTTTTCCCGTCTCAAAGCACTCGAGGTATAATACTTGATCTTAAGCGCTCACCAGAGAAGACATTCATTTTTGTCAACTGAGAGCACTGAAGCAACACACTGCAGCTGAGGGTCATGGGAAGTCAATAGTTAATATATGCCTCATTTATCCCCTGCAGATACAGAATATACACAGGCACAGAAAAGAGGTAGAGGGTTTATGTCACGGTGTTAATTTTGTGATAAATTTATACAGGTCTGACACTTGTCTCAATTTGTGACAACATTTCTCAAGGCCATCAGTGAAGGCGTCAGTCTGCCTGTGTAATCCTGTCCCCAAAATGTCACTGTGTGCACACTTACAAGGCTGTCTTCAGAGAAATGAAAGGACCACAGCGGAGGAAGGCGGGTGTCGCAGATTGCTGCATTTGAAGCAAGGAAGAAGGAGGTAATGAGTGAAAACAAATAAGGAATTAAAACATGACATCTTCCTCTGCACCCTGATTAAAATGAAGCTATGTTATGTTTACTGAGGGTTGTGATTGTATCCACATCCCTAAATACTGAAACCAGATGCTCAGTCAACAATAAAAACATGTCCTTGTTTTCTCATGGGGGTTGATAGCATAGGCAAGCACAAAGACAGTCCTGGAGAAAAAAAGAAAGAAAAAAAAAGTCACCACTTTCAGACAGTTACTGTTTGCAAACAAGTAAAAGCTCATCTTAAATCTGGTGACACTGATGATGGTTGCCTGCTGGAACAGCTGTGCTCTCCCTAGAATTAAATAAAAGAAATGAAAAGGAGTGTGCATCATGCATAATTATTCATTTGGTGAAGTTTCCATTCTTTAGCAATTATTCAGTCACATCTGAGAATAAAAGACATTGCTATCATTTAACACTGTTAAAACTTTACTTAAAGTAACTGTCTCCATCCTGGTACAGAACCTAAACAATTATTGTGGTATATAAGGCTGAAACGATTCAAACGTGATCAAAACAACTACACGACTCTGATGATGACGTCGAAGGTGACAGTTCAAGCAAAAGTTAGAGCCTGGGTCAGGACTCGGGGCAGTTAAAAAGTTTGTTTATTAACGTAACGTTATGGTTAATGGTTCAAAATGGTTAAACAATCGAGTTGCCGTGGCGTAGTGTGTTGTTACCGCGGTAACGTTACGCTCTGCAAAGCACAATGGAAACTCCTAAATGATAACGTTAGGGTGAATATGGGTAAAGTGGGACAATGGGTAAAGTGGGACAGTTAAGCTTAATCATGTTTATCTTTACATGTGTATCTATTACTAAAAATCATCATTGAGCTAATCATATGAGATTAAAAAAGAGTGGTTCTGTGTCCATGACATCACTTCCAGGGGCGTGGCTCACCATATTCAACTACCTCCACAGTGAAACAGTACGCTCTAGAGTACGGGTGGTAGCTAAAATGACATAGCCCGAGTTCTTAGCTGAAAGATGTTAGTGTTCTAGAAATAAACAAAAATGGTGGATATTTGTAATTGTGATATATTTTGTTAGGGGGCAGTAATGGTAGATTCAGTAATTTTTAAAAACAGAAACTAGTAAGTTAATAAAAACAAGTTTATTTAAAGCTAGACAACTTGTATTAATCCCAAAGTCAACTCAATTTCGGGTCCACGGTTCAGTTCGGGACAGAACTCATATTTACAAATGGGACAATTTTAAGTCCATTTGGGTTCGGTCCGAAATAACCTTCCAGACCTTAATTCATCCCCCATAAATTTAGCTGCACCAGCTAATTTTGAAAACAAAATACATAAATTGCATAAATATAAGCAAGGTTTTCATGTTACAAGAAAATTATGCTTGTGAAGTTTGCTCACTTTTCCTAGCTAGCTTTGGCTAATGCTAATTGCCCATGTGCCATTTGTTTACAACGAATCCAATGGCAGAAAAATCAATAAATGGACAACCGGATATTTTCAAATAAAATTTTAATTTTCCAAAATGTTAATAGTCTTAACCATCATGAAAAAATATTACAGGTTTATATTATTGTTTGTTTAAAGCAGAAATGGAGCTGGGACAGTTTGCCAATCACTATGGTGTCCCACTTTACCAATAGTGCCTCAAAATTTTGGTTTTGGGTCAATTTTTTGGGGGGTGAATCGATCATTCATCCAGTGTTTAATGTTTTTTTTTTCTTCTAGAGGTAGTATAGGAGAGATCTTAAGCTATTTAGAATGGTATCATATAATATAAAAACTTTGGTTCTAATATAAAATCTTTAAGGTAAAGAACTGTCACTGCAGGTGTCCAGATGCAGTTCTTACCCACCTATTCACCCTCCCGTCCTGAGGAGGTTACTGGACTGTATTCTATGATTCTTCTCTTTTCATTTCTAACTGAACCGATTACAGTGAACCATGTCAAGAAAATGACGCCATGGTTTCCCCATTTCTCTCCCATGCGCACGCTATGGCACCCGATTCACATATCCGGTAAAAATAAATGTGATAGTAGGACAACAGATAGCCTACATTTAGGATGCAACTGCCTGAAACTAGTAAGTTAGCTAAGCAAAAACAAGTTCTTATTTAAAGTAGACAACTTGTCTGTCAATCTGGATAGACCAGGTTGTCCAGACGGGAAGTCGGGTTCACAGAAAAGGAGATTTAGAATCCGGTCAGTTTTCAAAATCCATTTGGTAATTAACGGATGATTAATTTAACTGTTGCCTGTCCATCTATAGATACTTGTCAGCTAATTTGCAAATGAGACACATCGACACAGAGCTAGAGACAGACCTATGGAGCCGCATTTTCACCGGCACAGAAAGACAGAAGGGAAATGTGCAAGTAGGCAAACAGCTGTTTCTGCAGCCACTGTCCTTGCGCAACACACATTTGTTCATTTCAATTTTTATATTTTATATTCTAAATATTTAAGAAAAACACAAAAAAACACACAAGCAAACATTTAAAGCAAATTATATAAAAATATGGACTTAATTTTTTTTTTCATCATGAAACAAAATATTCCCCCCAGGTTATCCGGAGCGCGTTTGTGTGATTAAAATCGAATGTACTGGGACACCGAAGCTTCGATTGTCAAAACATGATAATCGGGTCAGCCCTACTGCACAGAGAGATAAAACAAACACACACCTACATCACATTCTGTCTAATGTGAAAATCATACGCCCGGCAGCATGTGCAGCTTCCCTGGCAGAGCTCTCAGGTAGCGTTAGCAGCAGGTGAAAAATGGAGGAGGGAGAAATAATTTCAAAATTATATTATGTTTGTGCCACTGCTTAATAACTGTTAAATAAATACAGTTTTGATACATTTGTTTAATTATGATTTCACCCTTTTGGCATGAATGTTAATGCAGTATGAACAGTAATGTTTTAATGTAGACACATAGATTCATCTTACTGACATAATTATATGCATCAAAGTGTTAAGGCTAAAGTAAAATATCGAGATATCTATCGTGTATTCGTGACATTCCCTAAAAATATCGGGATATTAGTAAAAGGCCATATCGCCCAGCCCTACTTGGTTAGTTGCATGTTGGTTGCATTTCACAGTGCCTTGACACTGCTTTTGTGTCAGAAGAGCCATGTGCTCCTCTTACATTTGACCTACTTTTAATACAGTATGGACTCCATTTAAAACCTAAAAAGTAATCTAACGCCTCATGTGTATGCAAATGTCATCTACGGCATTACCATATCAAAAAGTTTCATTCCACTCAATTAGAAAAGGTCACCAGAACACTGTTCCAGGTCTCATTCAGTTTTCATTCAAGCATGTCTCAATTTTGCACTCCTCTCTCCTCTCCATTTCCCTCAGTATTTACCTCTATCAAAAAAACAAAAAAAGTCACAAGAATAATAATTCCACTTGGGAACTGAATGGCAGAGATGTCAGATTAATGCAAACAGGGACATTATGAAAATTAAAAAAGGTTCTCCATGTTCGTGTAGGTTTTTGGATTCTGGACATCAACATAAAATGTCAGAATTTTAAAATAGTGGGTTTAATTAAGCAATACTACTCAAGAGGGTGTGCTTTAGCGTCATTTGAGCACGACAGGCACTTGCTTGCTTTCTTTGCTTACTCTGACCAAAGAAAACCTAAAAACCTTTATAATTCTCTAAGTTGTAATGATAATGTGAATGATTTCTTCTCTAATACACTCACGATTCACATGCTGACCCTTGACCCTGACCATTGACTGATGGCAGCAGGGCCCTGTAGAGAACACACATGACGTACCACACTCTTTTTCCGGTCAGTCATCATGGAAATGTGACACTCACGGATCTACTAGAAAACAAACGTGTGTGATCGGTAACTTTACAAGCTGAAAAATGAAACAATGGATCATTTTACATCAGGTGAAAGCCCTGCGGCTCACAGGAGTCCGGAGCTCTGCCGGGCTTATAATTTGGGGAAACCCTGTAAATCAATACTGCGTCACCAACACAGCTGATGGGGAAAGTCAAACATTTCCATTACTCCAGATTATTTAAGTAGGGACACTTGAAGGGATGGCTATGGTGTGATACTATTGCACCCCAACTGTCTAATGGAGAGATACCCAAATAATTGGGTCATATTTGTCACATTTCAGTTATAATCAGTTGTATTGTAATTAGTTTTATGTCGTATTTATTTGTAAAATATAGGTAGCCAGACAAGGTATTTGACTGACTTTTCAAATTTGTACACATTTCAGCACCAAGTGGTGTTAACCTCCATCCTCCCTCTCCAGCCACAGCCTCGCTGTCCATGGTGCTGAAGTTACCAACATATTTACAGTATACAGTCTCATCATTTGATATTTAAAAATTTACCTTGATGAGAAATAATTTGTTGCAATGTTCAGAGTGACCTGGGCTTCCTGGAGCAGTGACACAGCCATTGTTAGAATTAAATATTTCTCAGTGATCTATAGTCTCTATTATTCTATACGTATAGTGGTAGCCTACTACATTATTGTAGGTTAGACAGAGCATACTCGGTATCTTTGTATTGTGTATCCTTGTTTTGTAAAAATTTGGTTGTAAGTAGCATGCTAATTGTCAGATTATTATTGAACCATGTTTGGTTTTAGCATTGCTGCAGCTGTACTCAACTTTACATACACAGTAATGGGTTATCCTTCTAAGCATGTTTTTATATACTTGCACTTGTTTTCTGTGAGTGGTTCATATTTAATTATTTTGCAGCTATGTGAAAATAAACATGGGCAAACAGTAGGGGTGTCAAGATTTGGTTTTTTTATTGAAATCGATCGAAATTATGTCATGGTCTCGGATCATCGAAGACAAGGATCGACGATCCATCGGGGGATCTGGTGACGGACTCATTCACAGTGATCTGATCAGGTCCATCGCAGCACGACAGCTGCAGCACTGCCTCGCTGTCTGTGACAGCCTGTCACATACACACTCTCATGTATCAGCGCAATCTCGTTTACATTACGTTAAGCCGACATCAGGAGAATAATGACGCGACAGTGAGTTAATGAAAATAAAATTATAAGAATGTGTATTTATTTCAAAACCTTGGGGGCAATTTTGACCCCTGGATCATTATTTTGGGGGCATTCTTGCTAAAATTGGGGGTCGCTAATTTCCGACACTGTAAGGCTCTAATTGTTCCATGACTTTGGGCATATTTTTTATTTATTTATTTAGTTTTGTTGCACATTGTCATTTTAAAAGTAGCCTATAGTGCACGCTGCTGTAACCAAAAGGATGGCATGCACCGTCTGTGACCTCTCATTTATTTTGTTGTTACCTTTATTTTGTAAATAAATTATTTAAAGTCCGTGTAAAGTGATTTTGGATTCGTCTTCTGAGTTAATCATATCCCAGATATATGTCCTATTAACCATCCTTCCAATTTTGGATGCTAGAAAAAATTGTTTAGTAGGTGAAATTAGGTTTTAAAATCATGACTAAATGAGGCAGTTTTTGCAGCTCAGGATGGCCAATGCTCACGATGCAGGCACAGAAAAATAACGCCCACTCGCTGTCAATCAAATGGCCTACCAGCCGACTGTGCTGCTGATGCCACTGCTAACTGTCACATCGTACCCGAGCAGCTATTTTGAGCTACGCCTGAGCTTGAGTCTGAGTCCAGCTGTTATCTGAATGTCTTGGATACACACCGAGCAGTGAGGGAAATATGCTGGGACCACTGCCGTCAGCACATGAATCTCCACTGCCTACCCTGATAGCGTTAAACAAAGCAGGCTACGTTAGCTTTGCTCGGCTAGCCCTGTTCATCCCGAGCTATGTTCCAGCCGAGCCACTGCAGCACCGGACCCACGGCTCACCGCCACAGCAACGGGAGGAGCCTTGAAAGCTGAAATGCAACAAATCAATGAGGGCTTTATTTAAGATTAATTTGGACCTATTTGCCCTCATTTGAGCCTCCGCTGTCCCGGAGCTAACGCTAGCTGTCGAGCTAACGCTAACAGGGCAGACGGAGCTGCAGCTCTCAGACGGAGCTGCAGAGCTCTCCCCTGCCAGGACTCTGCTGCTGCTGACGGCGGCGGCCCTCAGTTTTGTTGCCGGTGTAGCTGTTGCTGTGGCAGTTAGCTGTGGGACAGACGCTGCAGAGGTTCACCTGGATGTGGCTGTTTCGGTACATGAATTTGTATTGGGCGCCGGCTGGTCCCTCTGTGGGAGTCTCACTAGTTTGTTTGAATTAAAAGTATAGCTTCATGTTTCACATGAGAGCAGCGTGTCACTGGGATCTGTACAGACTATGTTCAACTAACACTACATTTACATAATTAAATAAATGTTTTACAAGGACCTGATAAGTCTGCATTAGTACATTTTATTAAGACAGAGACCATGCTAGTGGACTGGTAGCTTCAACTGTAGAGGCAGCTAACGGTCGCTGAAAAGTATTTATACTGCTACAGCAGCAGGGGCGGGGTTAAGAAAATTAGCCTGAAGTGCTGAGTACATTTTAGATATGCCCAATAAATCCTGAACACAGAAAATTTGAAAAAGTTTGTGAACCCCTAGCACCAAAATTCAAATCTAAATGGCTGGAATGCTTTTTACATGTTTTAGAGGAATGCATTTATGACCTATTTAATGTGTTTAGAAGAAAACTGTTGAATTCACTTTACACAGACTTTAAATTTGGCCATTAGTGCCTAATGTGATACATTATGGAAATTGCACCACTTATGTGTAGCCCATTTTGAAATAAGATTTACAGTACAAAATTTGATGAATAAAACCAATGATCGTAGACTAGACTAGTCTGAAAATGGCATAGGCCTCTGTGCTGTAAGAAAAATAAAAAAAAATCAAGAATCAAATCGAATCAAGGATTTGGAGAATCGTGACACCCCTACCAAATTGTGATACAGGATTTGAATTTCACCCACGTGCAACCTGTAAGTAAAAAAAAAAAAGTGTGACAGGTCTTGTGTTCCTAGCGGCTCCAGGATCTTATTCTGATGCTTAAACAAAGCAGGAGCTTTGTGTGCAGGGATAATGAGCACATGTTCAATCACCCCTGCAATTCTCGTTTATGTGCAGTGTGCTATGCAAAAGAGAGAAGTGAAATGCATGGAAATCATTTATTTATTTATTTAAGATTAATTTGTATTTGCCCTCATTTGAGAGCTGTCGGTGCAAAGAGCCAGGAAAGGGAGAGGGAATGTCGCAGCCAGAATTCAACCTTGGAAATCTTCAGTAGGTATGTACCTGAACCAACAGGCTATTCGGGACCCCAACTGAACATGATCTGGAAATACTAATGAGCAGCCAGGAGAATGAGGTGAGGTACATGAATTTGTATTGTCGAGATTTGGATAGTTGTTTTGTTTTTATCAGATGAATAGCAGTACAGCCCAATAATGGTTATGATCGTCTATAGAGTTGCCATCATGTAGTTTTGAATGCAGAGTTTGCACACTGTAATTACACCTGAATGTACCATTATTAGACACTGATTCAATCCAAATTGAATCTAGTCAAATATGGAAAAGGTCAAATATATATCCCACGTTCAAGAAAATGAGCCTATGAAGTGCTGAGCAATATCTCTGATTTAATATATAATTATGTGTACATAGGAAATGATATGTTATGTACTGTATAATATATGTGGACTAGACCTAAAGTTGGTTAAACATATCTGTTAACTATTAATGTGATGAATGCACAAAAACATAAATTGGTCCTTAAAAATTTATATAACAATCAGGAAATGTGGAAATGTGTATTTACAAGACATTCAAGTTCATGTACTTCTTTTTATTGGACAGGTTTTTGAAAAATATATTATGCAGAATCTAATGAGCTCTATAAAGTTAAGACAGTCAGCCACTTTTTGCTCCTGGATTCACAGAAGCATTTTTAGAGAATGTCTCATTCCTATTATTACTCTTGCTGTCATTTAAAGATCACAGTGTGAAAGAGGTAGTGTACAGTATTTGAAAATATGTCTGCGTTATGTGCGTCACTGCGGGTTTTATGGGTCAATCCATAACTATATTAATTTCATATTTTGTTCTGTTTTATAAAAGTACCCAATAATGATTAAAGAGAACAACCCACGATTAGTATTTTCAATCATATCTCGCAAACTTGTTGTGTGTATGAGATTTGATGTGAGGGAGGCAGTGAAATTAAGTTAATCACTGTCTCTTAATTGGTTACAAGGATTTGGCATTTCCGTGGCATTTAGCGTCCGTTATTATGTATGTTAACGGACATTGACTTTTTAGTTACTGTTATCCTGCGCTAACAATTTAATGACGTTATCTTCAGGTATTGAATATTATTTTCTAAAGATCACGTATCAAAATTAAATTTTCCGTGCATATAGACGGCTCATGTACTTAAAATAAAAATAAATAGGCCTGGACCTGAAACTGCCATTATGATTCATTATTCAAAGCATTATCAAAGAGGGGCTTAAATAATACTCTTAGAAACTGTTGTTGATAATCCTGATTTCTTTCAATTGTTATTGAAGCATTTCCAAAGGATATGATCTCTTATCACTAGTGTCACAAGTCTGCATGTTTTAGTGGTGGGCTACACTTTGATTTACAGGCTGTTACTGTTAAAATTATGCAGGTTATGATGTGGCCTACATGTCTTTGTACCTATTACACTACTGCCTCTTTGGAAAAAAAAAAAAGTTAAATAAAAGCATTTGAAATGTTGCTGAGCATAGAATCAGTCAGCAATTTTTCTTGAATGTTACCACATTCATGAAGATTTATGACTCCCACTGTCCCCTTGAAGTCTTTATAATAGTAATTGTGTACAGATTTGCACGTCATCAACATGTCACTTCCCCAGGAATAATCTCCTGTATGCATGCATGCTGTGATCTGGGAGTCTGACAGTTACAGCAAACCCTTCATTATTCACTCCCCACATACAGTTTCCCACTTATCTTTGTATTTGCACACTTCAAAAACCTAGCGGCAGCCGGACTGACAGTATGTGACAGCTAAACATAAGTTCCATATGTATTTGAGAACGTGAATGGATCAGACTCTGACAGAAATGTATTTGGCATATGACGTATTCTGAAGCCTTTGACGATTGTGTTTTTACATCAACAAGTTCAACTCGTCGAGAATGCTTGTAAATTTTGATTGTCACGTAAATCTTATTTTGCTCCTCAGAAACAATTATGTCCATGTCTAGTGCTGATATGACACAAACAGTGAAAAATGAAAAGTAGTTCTGTTCGGACGACGGCACCAAGGATGGTTGTGACTGTGGGGGAATGATCACAGACTGGACGATGAACATACGGTACACAGACCAAGAGGAGCACATGAGCAAGATGGTTTAAAGCAGTCTAGACTGGGGGATAAAAAGCCATGCAGGTAAACGGCTGACATGCTGTGCTAACACAAACTGCTCAGTATACTCTGCACTTTATTCTTTTCACCAGCAACACAGTAAAAGTTTGAGATCACTGTAGTTAGTTATATTTAAAGCACTGCATCTGCTTTTGATATTTTTTTCTACCTCTGCATATATTATGCATATAGACTGTATTTTACATATAGATTAAAGTTCAACTTAAATTAAAATGCATACATTTTTTTCATAGCATAAATATCTGCTCTGTAAAGCACTTGTTCTCTGACAGAAGCACGAGGACCTTTATTTCCTGGTTTCAAAAAAACCAAAAAAACTCAGAGTACTAATTTTAACCCTCTGGGCTCTAAATTCGTAAACTAGGCGCAGCGGATCTGCCCTGCGCTTTGCCGCACCAGTGGGTTGTGTCCGGGTGCACTTTGCAATTCTTGTTCACTGCACGGCAAGGCGCGGCGGAAATATAAGACACTGCATGCCATTTTATTATACTCTAATGCAATGTTCCCTAATTTTCAAAACCCCTGAGCAGAAATTCAACTCCCCTGATGACCTGCTTGAGCGACTGTGAGCAAAAGCTCACATGCTGGTGCTGTGGCATCAGTCCAACTCCAAATATCATGATTAATATATGATTTTATATGTAAATATATATAGGCACCAGCATTCTTGAAATGATTAATAACAGATTATTTTGACAACATTACATACAGTAGGCTACTCCAGTTACAGTTAATGATAACAAAATACAATAGTTTTGGCAAATTAGATTTTGCATTTATTGGCATAAAAATAACTAACATCAAGTTGATGTCATCAACTCTTGGCACTAGCATTCTTGATATGAACAGTAGGTCTAATTCTAATGCCAAAAGTTGCACTTTACAGACCACAGTGTATCTGTGTGTGTGTGTGTGCGTGCGTGAGTGTGTGAGAGAGAGCTTGCAAAATTATAAGGAACTGTAACTGTTATGTTTTGCCAATGGGCTCCAAACAATGAAAGAGAGGGACGGAAACATATTGTCTACTCCACACTTTCCCCTCTGAAAACTCGCCTTTCACTGCACGTCTTGCGAACGACTTGAGTCTCGGTTGAAAAAGAAAAAAAATGTCGCAGACTTTTACTTATTTTTACTGTGACCACAGACTGCGACAGCCACTCCACTTTCAACGACGTGTGTTTTATCTTTACTTTTCCGGCAATCTCACAACCTTCCCGTTTAGCCATGGCTGAACTGCTATGCAATAACAAAAACGCCACAACGGTGGCTACTCGTCATAACACATTGATTGGCTGTCAAGCTAAACAACTGCTGCGTATTGCCTGGGCAGTGCCTCATGGGCATGTTTTTTAAATGATCACTGGCTGACAGCACCCTGTCAGCTGTCACTCATTGCAGTTATAAAAGCCCACAGAGGTGTACATATTCACGGTTTAGGTAATAAATTTCACAATTCGAAGCGCACATTATGGAGAAATGAACCGTAAACTAGTCGGGGATATTCAAATGCGCAACTTTTTCTGTCTTCTGCGCTAAGAGGTGGGGAGCCGTGCGCAATTGCGCAGTAAAACACCTTAGAGGGAACAGTGTTCTATGACTCTGAGAGGATTATTATAACAATCTTTATTTAACCAGGTTTGTCCCATGAGATCCAAGATCTCCTTTGGAAGAGAGACTTGGCCAAGAATGACAGCACATAGTTTCAACATATAGGGCCCTAGTTCCCTAGACCGGTCGAAGTCAGGTCTTCGCGCAGCTGCGCCACGCCAACTAGGTGTGTCCAGGCGCGTTTTGCAAGAATCGTGAGCCGCGAAGTCCGGTATAGACCGGCGCACCCACGCCCCTTGTCCCTCCTCCAAGCGCAAATGCCGAGGAGGGAGGAGTCGGGGGCGTGAGGCAGGCAGGAGGAGGAGAGAAAGGCTGAAGTGGGATTAACACAGCCGATTCGGATCTTCACCAATCAAATGAGCTCCTCTCCTCACCTTTAACTGAGCCGCGGTGATGTCATTTCCTACTTTGACATGGACGGAGGAGAGGAGGAGACAGCGACGCCACAGGCCGAACCTCTCCCAGGAGGAAACAGCTGTTTTGGTCCGGAGGTCCGAGCTCAGAGTGCCTGAATAATGAGTTTAATATCCTTAAACAGGTTTGATCTGATACACTGAGAACCGCTGGCCAGTGTAAAAAAAACAACTAATAAACTAATAAATAAACTCACATTTATTCAAACCCTGTGTATGAGAGGTGAATTGAGTTAACCTTATATTCCTGTGAATGTTAATGTAAACCCAGCGCGAGGCATCAGTTAAAAGAAAAACATGACGTAGAGGGAGACCCCCCAGGAAAGAGACTTACAAAAACGTTACAGTGTGTCAGTTGTTTTGTTTTCCTGCCCGTTATTTTGTTGTTGGGCTTTTCCGCTGGTAAATAAACTTTTTTATAAACTACACAAGATCCGTAAAGGACGCTGTTACCCCCCCCCCTCTCTCTGTCTGTCTGTCCTTTTCCTTTTTTCTGTGATGAGACATACTGACTGACACCGAGGCTGTTGAGAGATGTAATAAGTAAAATAAGTAAATAAATGAATAAATAAATAAATAAACGCGGATGATCACATCTCAACACGGTAGTGACATGCAGTCCCTCAGTCCGCAATCCACAGCTCCAGTGCCAGTTCGTCCCTGCTGAGTTAATTCAGGTGGAGTTTTCATTACGCTGCCAACAGCCTTTGATCTGACGTCAGATGTGACGGGACACTCTTTATAGATATAAATTCACGTGTTGATTCCATTAGTTGCATTAAATAGCGGTTATTGTGGTTATTTATTGCATCTAAATGCGTCTGGAACAGTGGAAACCTGTCTGTGAGGTTTTGCTGACGGGTGTGGACTGTTCGCCAGTCAACCAATCTCCCTCTCCGCCAGCTCCGCTTCGCCCTGCGCTGAAAGCTGACCTGCTTTGAGGTGGTCTGCTTTCAGCGCAGAGTCGGCGGGACATTTTCTCACGAAACTTCCGCTTCACCAAGCTGGATCTGTGACACCGCCTCCTGCTGCGCCGCCACACCCATATTGGCGGAGCGCGATCTGCCAATCTCCCGACTAGACTTTGCGCCAGTCTGCACTGCTTCAAACTTGCAATAGACCGGCTGCACTTCGGTTCGCTGCCTGCGCTGCGCCACCAAACTAGGGCTCATAGTCACATTAATCAAAGACACAAAACAAACAAACAAAAAACAATTGAATTTTCAAAATTAGTTAAAATAATTTACAGGATTATATGTATATAATCCTGTAAATTCTTTCAATTTAACTCTTTTAACTGGTCTATACATGTATGATAATGTATCTGGGGCAAATACAGGTATGGGTTCAGTATATCTTGCCAATACAGGCATGGAAGAGCCAGGAAATTAACCACCAACTTCAGATTAGTGGACAACCTGGACATCCGGAATCCACCCATCCTGTCATAAAACCAGTCATTCAGCCCCTGCATGAAATGTATTTTACATACTTTGCATCTTCTTAATCTCATTTACAGGCACTTGAAAGACATAGGAACTGTCATATGCTGTTAGGTTAGTTACATAATTCAGAACAAGAAGCTCAAAGTCAAAACCAAACAGCTGAGCAATTTCTAACCTAATCAACAAAGCAAATTTATCTCAGTCTGATCTAAGTCCATTATCAGCATGAAGCTAACAACAGCTGCTCTGTTGTAATGGAAATCTTAATTATACACATTAATTATGCTGGGATGAATGCAAGAGAAATGATATACAAGTCATTATCATCAAAATCAATTGAACCATGCAAGGCATAATGGACTCTTGCACTACATGCAGACGACTGGAAACGTGCTATACTTAAAGCTGAGTTTGTATCACATGTAGACCCCATGGAGAACACAAAAGGCCACATGAAGACTCGGGCCCCAGCTTTGTTTCTATCAGTCCTCACCTTCGCCCATGATGGGATTTTTATCTGGAGACCTGAGGGAGGGATCTGTTTGAATGGAATCTGGACAGGCCTGGAGATAACCTGCCATTACCACCACCCAGCACCACAACAACCATCAATCTCCACAAGTTTCTCTGTTTACACGCAGGACAGCACAACAGTCATGAGTCATTGCCGCTTAGGATGCAGTTAGAGTGAAATGATGTTTCCCCACCTCCTCTGCCAATAGCCCGGACAGTCCTAATCAAGCTCTGCGGTGGATATACTGTCAGATCTCGCAGACGATGTTGGATATCCAACCAGTTATTACACATAACATTGTTCCCCTCTGATTGCAATCACATGTCTTGGCTTTGTCTCTCATGAACTCCGAGACTCAGAGATCTTTGTGATTTCTCTTGCCGCTTCTTTAAAGACTGTCAGATGCACCAAGCCTGTCTGATTTCCCACTCTCGCTGCACTGCCATCACAATTCATTTTCCATAACAACAGAAGATTGCTGGGTCTCTACAATGTAACCCTGATGAGAAAGGTTAGTGGGTGTGCACCTCCAGGAGAAACCCTTTTTGGCCCTAATTCTGAAAGAACTCAAACACAGCTTTCTTGAAAATAGAGAAGCCCATAGACCAGACACCATATAGAAAATAGGCTACATGTTAGAGTTTATCATATTGTGAGAGAACAGACATGATTAAAGAAAAAAAAGCAAAACAGATGTCTTCCTGACTCTCTGCTAAAAAACACATTCATACACACAGACATTCCAAAGCCGCATCCTTCGGAGTCATATATCACTATTAAGGGAGGGAGCAGTTAATTGCAATGATGTCGACGCAAATCTCGCGAGATTTGGACGGACCGGGAAGAGGAGCATATAATTTCGCATTTCGGGGCTTCAATACAAGACAGACATTACATACGAGCAGCATGGAGGTATTTGGATGTGTTTTTTTTGTGACGAAGACCGCCGGTGTCCATTTGCAACCGTTACATGGACATGCACTGCTACGCCAAGACCCCCTGTAACTCAGAGAAGCCACAGATAACTCTGAAACTTCTCCCAGCCCTTAGTCGACATGAGGGTGAGTAAATAATGAGTGAAATTTCATTCTGGGGTGAACTATTCCTTTAAAATTTAAAAATTTTCTGATGTTTCATTTCAGATCCCTATTTACAGATGATATGAGTCTAATTTTGATTTAACTCAGCATCTTGATTTCTAATATGTGCAGCTTTAATTTGTGTGGAAACACAAGCAGCTCTGGCAGGCAGTTGAAAGTGACTAAACTTTTTGAGTATAAACAAATATAAGTATTTACAGCACAAACCAAACTCATTTAATTCTGATTTACAGTTTCCAAATGCTACAGTGGTGTATATACTGTAACAACATTCAACCCCATTGCTACTTACATTTTACAATACGATTGAAAATTACACAGTTGACACTTCAGCATTCTCTTTGACTCAAAACCATTTGTTTTAATCAACATGAACATACTTGTGTACAACTTCTCATTTGCCTGATTAAAGTTTTCAGAACTATTGAAATGATGGCAAAGCAATGGACACAATACTTTCATAACTATCAGTTGCAATCAGTGACAACAAAAAAAAACACTGTTACATGGATTACATCTTATGATTAAAATGAGAAAAATGAAAAACTAAGTAACTCCATTGTTAGTAGTAAGATTTTGGTGAAGATCCTGTTCACTATTTGTAATGTAGTTGTAATTTTAGAATAGCTATTGATTAATTAATAGTACTTGGGTGGAGCTTCTCTTTCCGCCAACTTCATGCTTCAGCAGTGTTAAATGACAGAATCATTGAGCTTGGAGGCTGGAGCATAGGTGCGCTGTGGAAGCGATGGGTTTGATTACTGTTTAATCTACTGAATATGAGGATTATAGGATATTGCAACATGATGGTCTTTTAAAGAGTTTATTTCTATTTCTGTGGGCTGCCTATAAGCAGTTACTGTACTTAATTATACCAAACATTGTGTGGAAGCTACACCAAGCAAACCTTTGCCATGTTAAAGAACACAAACACACACCATCGTAAGAGAGCGTAGTTGAATGTTAATAGCACAATTATTTTTATACTCTTAATTCAAACTCATAGCTCAATTGTATTCACACATGATATGTACATCATGACCTTTACCCTGTGGAAGTGTTCTTGTTGGTCTAAATGTCATCATAAATGACGTTTGTACATTATGTATCTTGCCTCTCTCAGTTTGTTCACAGCAGGAGGAGCGGTGAAAGCTGGCGGACCACCACTTTTCCAGATCACTCTAGGCAACGACTGCGGCTCATTATGTGGAGGAAAGCAAATCATTTCTAATGTTTTTCAAAGCAAAGCTGACACCGAACATGATGGAGTTATTTTTAGGTCCCCTCTCACCATCTTAGATTTCAGCTGAATCTACCTCAACTCTAATTTATGGCTGTAATTAAGGCTAATCATGTGCCTTGTGTTAAATGTAACAAATGAAACCTGCTGCCCACAACTCCTCCACTTTTTCCTGTTCTTTATTGTAACATGACTTATTATGTCTGCAAATCTGGTTTATTTTTGACGTAACACATTTTGTTCCATTCCTGCAGCAATATAATTTGTCCATCTGGACCACATCACTATGCACTTGAACGAATCCAGCTTATTATTCATCAGTTTCAAAAATGAACATTTTTCACATTTCACATTTACAGTAATAGCCATACAGTCATGTTCTTCCTATCATGAGCTCAGAGTGAAAAACTGTCCTTTAAAGAATGAAATAAACTTGAGAGACATTATCAGGGTGCTGTTAGCTCTAAAGTGAAACTTGTTTATTTATAATTTATTTACTCTTTGATTTGTTGCTGTATGAAGGACTTTATATTACCACAATGCCACTGAGAGCATTCTTTTCAGACATAAAACTGAATTTGTTTTGTTTTATTTTTAAAATGCTTCATCAAAGACCTGGTTGGCTTTAACTCTAAATGTAATAATTGGTTTAACTCTGGCGACACCAAGGCTGTCGCTTTTTGGATTTCACTCAAACTATGTGAACAACTCGATAATTTCCACTAAGATGGGGCTCTTTTCTTAAACAAGGGTTAAAGAAAGGTTAAACAAAAGTAATCTAACAAACTTATTATCACTCCACCGAAGGAACGCTCCATTTTACAATGTCCTGTGAAACTGTCATAGAGTGATAGAGAAACTAATTTTCACCTGATGATTCTTCTATTTTTTTCTCCTATTCCCTGTTACTATTTTTGAAAGCTGTCCCATCTGGCCACTCTTGACAACAATATTACCCAATGAACTTTCATTTCCTCTGTTGTTAAATAGAAATGAATCTGCTCTCCATCACAGGTGGGAGGCAGATTTAATTGACTTGTGTTAACATCTCTCTGTGCCTTATACACCTGGTGTCTTTCTGTATGAACATTTTATCAAAGCATTTTATTCCAGATACAATCACATCAAATCTACATAATGATGTGACTACAAGACAACATACTGACAGGTTTGATTGGAAACTATTTGATTTGTAATATTGACTGAACATGAAATAACCAAAGCCAAAACCAAGTGAAATAGCATGCAGAGCTTTCTACACTGAATGAAAAATGTTTTTTTTTTGTAATCCAGTCCAAATTTAGAAATGTCCTTGCTTTCAGTTCATTCAATATTTTTCCATGGAGTGCCTTCATCAACTAGTAGGCTATCTCAGATCCCTCTGTGCAAATGGACAGTGATGGAACTTGAAGTGAGCACAGACCTGTTCTTCAACTGACCTCTATGATTTTAAATACAGTATATACCTAGTTAATGAGTACGATTTGTTTTAAAGATCTCATACTCTTTTTAATCAATTTCACACAGCTGTCAGACATCCAACTAGACTGTATTTGAAATGTAATGTCCCAATCTGATCCGGTCCTAAATGTCAGCTGTCTAAAAGTCGCTCAAATGAGCTCTACTGAGAACAGGCTGTTTTTGTGCCTGCACCTTTAAATGCTAATGAGCTCCGTCTGTCAACGCCATAGACTGTAAAAAGAATGGATGTATAGCACCCATGATGTCACCCATTGGTTTGGGGGAGTCTGTTTTGTGCCGCTACTATGGGGGTTTGAACTGCGCCATCTTGGATTTTACTTGTCATATTTGGAGAGGTGCGACGGTCAGCTGGCCGAGAACCCGCCCACTGGCCTCGAAGCAGCGGTCTCCGGACCTGTCACTCAATGTTTTCACGCCCTAATTGGCGAGAATTTTAAACCTAATAATAGTAAAACGGTAGAGTTTTTTAAACCCCCCCCCCCGGTCGGTTGAGACCAAAAAAATAAAATGTACCAGGCTGTAAATATGTTTTTTTAAGCTGTAAAGTAAAGTTTTGGGGTCCGCCTGCTATTCCGACATCCCTCTATCTAGACATGCCAGTGTTCCGACACTTTTTGATACCGCCATTCTGAGACGTTATCTTCTTTCTTTTTTTTTCTTTTTACGGTTGTGATACCCAGGCACGTCTCTCTCTTTTTTTTCTTTTCAGCATGCCTGTCACCGGTTTGATGAGGGAGTCATGTTCTTAATCTCAACAACTAAACTATCAAGTCACACACAAAACTGACACACATGATAAACAAACAGAACTATGTTGCAGTTTGTTTGTCAAGTTAACCTGTCACCTTCAGCACCACGGACAGCGCTACGGATGAGCCGTGGAGAAGCTGCAGCTGTGAACGTCTGGGCTCTGGGCTTAGGGCCTCATTTATCAAAACTGTAGATCCAAACACATGTGCACCTCGTTAACTCAGGTGACAGAATAATAACAGTCTCAGTAGCTGCAGATCAGTGTGCGCTGCTGCCGGTGTGTTTTTAAACTTGGCGGGTTTGATCCTTGTCGGACATAGAGTTTGTTTTTTCTTCTCTCTAATAGGCCTATGTAGCTTATTTGTGGATGAGAAACAGTTGTCTCAGATGCAAAAAAACAAAAGAAAAAAACAATGTAGTCAATGTCAGAAAAGTGGAATGTTTGAAAAAATATGAAAAAAAATGTTGGCAATTTTAACCGGCAATTTTAACATGGGGCTCAATTGACCCTTTGCCAACCCCTCCCACAAACGGCTATTGTCCAATCCTGCAGTGAGTCATTACGTTTGCTTTTGTGGACACATTTTGAGACTAGGACGAAAAATATTTATTTGTAGAGAATGATGTTGTTGTTGCTGCTGCTGCTATACGGCGGCGGTGGCGGCGGCAGCAGCAGCAATATAGAGATGTTCAGATACGAGCAGGCTATTTTTTTGGACTTGAACAAGTGTAAATATGGGGATAACCATATGTTCACCTCCAAAATGACAGCCGTACTTTTACGGCTTTTACCTGGGCTTTTAGGCGAGGGATCCTCCAGGCAAGGACTGCCTTCACTGACTGATACAGCGATGGGAGAAAAAAAACAGCAGCGAAAGCTGTATGTGGTTCACAATCGCCCAAAAGCTTGCAGTTTGACAACCAGTGAGATGACCTAAGTCTTCATGGGTTGATAGACGGTAAAATTACCAGTCCTTACTGCTGCTCTGTACATTGTCCAGTCGTGTCGTTGAACAGATGTTTCTTGGATGGTTTTACTATTAATGATGCGGCTTCACACACAAACCTTTGCCGCTGAGAGTAGGTTGGGTCCTCCGATTTGTGACGTGCTATTAAATTAGGATGACATAAGCTTTTTAGGAGATCCAAATGCTCTCTTAAAATTAATATTCTAAGTTCAATTATTTGCTTCTGTATTCTCCAATTTTTCCAGTTCTATTGTGCTGAAACAGTGTGGTTTGTGTGTCAAAAACTTCTTTTTTATCTTCTCTGACAAATGTTTCACAGTTGCCAAACTCTGTCCTTCATGACATACTGAATGAAGTGGTTCTCCAAGACGGAGACAAAGCCTACACAACACTGGCTCTGGTGTGTACCACGTCTCAACTAGTGTTGAGAGTACTTCAAAGGAATGGCCCATTTTCAGCACTGAAAAAAAAAGTCTTTTGGATCTACATAAAAAAAACATGTACATCGGTTCCACATATTAAAGTTATGTTTACCAAACATGATATATTCATGTTCTGTACATTAAATTATTATTTGTTAAACCAACATGATTTTCTTATATAAATCAAAATATTTATTTTATGTTCTATATATTAGATTGTATTATGCTAAACTGACTTATTTTTATTATGTTAAATGAATGTGTTTCTTTAATGTGTGTTATATGTAATTATCATTAGTTGGATCAACATGATTTTTTCATGTGAAGCTAACCTAACCTTAACAGGTAAATCAGATACTATTAAGTTCGGTACACTTTAAAGATTTAAATTACTTTTATAAGCTGGTTTGTAAGTTAAGAATTTCATTTCTACACCCTTACTAAACATTTACTAAAGCACATGTGGACAACCAACTTATCTTCAATTATAAATTCCAAACAATGCATAATAAACATGCATAACTACCAAAAATACAACCTGCTAGGTAATCTAGTAATATGCACATCACATAATAACTCAGTGGAAAAATAAACACTAATTTAATTGAAAATTACCATTTATATTTATTTAACATTTCAAGCAATAGAATACTGCAGGAAACATTATGAGGACGTACAGTTTTTACAATCGCAGAGTAAAAAAAAAAAAATGGTGTCGGCATGAAATGAGTGTATCAGTGTTCATAGTAAAGAAAAACTCACCCCAAACCCTAAAAATGAGGGTTGTAATGCATTTCAGTTTTATAAAAAAATATAATTTTGTGTGTGGGCTCCACCCAAATAGATCAAACAATTGTCAGAGGTAGACAAAATAATGCATACAGTATTACCAGCAAACACGCTTGGTAGCCTTTTTTCCCCAACAAAGATACAACATTATTGGTGAACCAGAGGAAAGCACTATCCATGGAGTCAGAAATGTGTTTGTGCATGTGGAACAGAGACACGGAGGGACATTATGCACACCAATGGGCTCTATGCACAGCTCCACCACTTCCTCAATTTAAGGCAGATCCCTAATTTCCTGTCTTACATTATTGGACAAACTGATTAATCCAGGTGTGTCTGAGTAGTCACAATGGTCTGACACACCTGGATCAATCAGTTCATGTCCAATAATGTAAGACAGGAATGAGGGACTTGCCTTAAATTCAGGAAGTGGTGGAGCTGTGCATAGAGCCCATCAGCAGAACGTTTAGCTACAGTCACCAAACATATTAAAACTTACCTAAACACACCAACACAAAGAATTTTCACTTCACAAATTTTTAAAACAAAAAAAGGGCGGGGGCATGTCCAAGGAATCAAACTGGAGGGCCTGGATAGCCAATTCACTGACAAAGTCTGTTTTTCAGGACTTGTGAAGTGCATTGCCTTCAAGCTCCATGACCGTCTTCTGCAGCACTTCAAATGTGTACTTGAGTTCAGCAGGGTAGTTTAAGTTCGAAGAATAAATGAGTCCAACCTCCAGGAATCCATTGAGGAAACCACCATGGGTATATGTCTTGAAACTCAGAGATGCCAGTGAAAAACCAGAGGACAGTGGCATTGTACTTGAGTCCCAGATTGTGATGCAGGATTTGGACAATGTTCCCTTAGCTGCTGCCATGTTTGGATTCATCAGCTGCCTGTACAATGCACAAAAAAATAAAACAAGTGGGATTATACTACATGCCATGTGCATAGAGGGAATACTGCATTTGTACTGTGTAATTTATTAAGATATCAAATCTTTATTAATGGCACTTTTCATACACAAAACACAAAGTGCCTTACATTGGCTCAAAACCACACACAAACACAGTTTGATATAGAATAGTAGAATAGAAAAGAATAGTTCACCCCAGAATGAAATTTCACTCATTATCTACTCACCCTCATGTCGACTAAGGGCTGGGAGAAGTTTCAGCGTCCTCTGTGGCTTCTCTGAGTTACAAGGGGTCTCGATGTAGAAGTGCATGTCCATATAACGGTTGCAACTGTCTTTGTAACAAAAAGAAACACCAAAAAACATCCAAATACCTCCATGCTGCTCGTCTGTAATGTCCATCTTGTATTGAAGCCCTGAATTGCAAAATTGTCCCGTAAAAAAAAATTAATAAGTCTATACTTCAAGCTTGTTTACAGCGGAAGCTCCTCTTCCTGGTCTGTCTAAGTCTCGCGACATTTGCACGGACCAGGATGAGGAGCTTCTGCCGCAAACAAGCTTGAAATATCGACTTATTCAATTTCTTCGGGACAATTTCTCATGTCAGGGCTTCAATACCAGGCGGACATTACAGACGAGCAGCATGGAGGTATGTGGATGTTTTCTAGTGTGTTTTTTGTGACGAAGACTGCCGGTGTCCATTTGCAACCATTACATGGACATGCACTGCTTCATCGAGACCCCCTGTAACTCTGGGGTGAACTACTCCTTTAAACAGATCCAGTAAACCAACAAAAGCAATTTAGGCTAATAGTAATACTCACCACTACTACAGAAGCCTTTGACATAGCAGCACCCAGTATGTTGAATATTCCGCAGCACATTCACTAGAGAAAGCGACACAGATGGAAGTTCAGTTCACACACATTGAACAGAAATACAGCAAATCTTTATCATCATTACCATTAGTGCCATTTCTTTCTTGTACTGAGAGACTGATTATTAGGCACATCTCTCCAACATAGGTTAAACAAAAATGAACATTAGAATCTTAAAGGCAGTAGGACTTGCAGTAGTTATCTTTACTCACAATATTTTTAATATTTAAAGAAACAACTGAATACTCACCACTACTAGACAGAGCCTTTGACGCATGCACCCAGAGATGTGTGGGTCTTGGCGGGAGGATATTATCTACAAAGTAAAAAAAAAAAAAAAAAAAAAATCAAGCATGTGTGTGTAGGTAACATCAACTCAAGGCAGGACATAGACATAAAAGACCCAATGTATAGGCTAAAATTAGTTGTTAAACCCGAGCAAAAGCGACAAAAAAATTAAAATCGAGAAGTCACCGGCTGTAGTCTACTAATTTTAATGTAAACAAAGTTGTTGTTAAAAAATAAAGTTACCGTCACTCCCCCTTTCCTTTCTCATGCGGCAAACGATGAGTACGCACAACGACGACGCCCTCCCACCCCACACACAGACCCACAGTTACCTCCAAAGTGGAGGCGGCTGCACACGAGATAACTGTACTGCTGGACCTCAGCATGACGGAGTTAATATTAAGATAAGTTACGTCGCAGAGTCAGTAACCCTCCATTTTGTTAAAGAGGAACTAAACACCGCAGCCACGTTTAGCTAAAGCCAATGCCAGAGTTACCCATCCCCCACACCAATTAACCTCCCAGTGCCGGTTTGAAAAGAGAATTTTCCCATACAAACTAGTTGCCGTGCACACATTACCTTACCAGAAATAAAAACTAGGCAAATGAAAAGACTTGGGGTCGGCACACATGACTACTGCCATCAGCAGAACAGAGAATGACCAGACAAACGTTAGCAGTTAGCCCCAAGACTAACTCGGTTTTACTCGACGTTGCGGGGCAAATAAAAAGCTTAACCTTCTCAAAACTTGATTAAAAACACTCCACTTCTATCTCTGGCCCATATTCAGTACGTTTTTATTACCTTCATCCGCCTTCATCGTGTCCAGAGCCGACCGAATCCACAGCTAACATCACAGCGAGGGAGAAAATGGCGGAGCCTGCAGGTCCTCAACAACCGTCTTCTTGATTGAAAAAAAAAGTCCTGAAAAGACCGCCCTCTAGAGGCGGGCTTTTCAGCTTACTTCCGCCTGATTAAACATAACTTTTTCATGTCGTCTTGAAATGACAGAGACGTGTAGGTTTAACATTGCTCGGTATTGAAATACTTTTTAAAGATTTAATCATGTTTTAGAGAGGAATTTAAAACAATTATGTAGCATATACAAAATGCATACTTGTAAATTGAACAACCCCCCTTCTTCCATTTTTTCAGTGAGTGGCTTAAAAGTAAGTGCTATAGTAAATACAGTTTAATAGCTATAGCACAATATAATATAAGTCCAGTGCACATGTTTACCAACTCTATGGAAATGTTTCTTATTTAGGTGTTGCTACATGGAGCAAGTTCTCTGCCACGTACAGAGAACACTACAACACCATGTACACAATTGAAACATGCCTCCAGTGCCAGAGGTTTTACAAAAACTGCACACCAGGTACACCTTATAATCCTGAAAATGTCGAAACTCACGAGTTGTGCAGTGTTCACCTTGTGATTTAGTTAAGATAATTCCTTCCTCTATTTACAGGGTACGTAGGGAAAGGCAAAAGGGGAGAAGTTGAAGGAATATATTCCGAAAACACCCACCCAGGCTACTGCAGTCACTTTTGCAGCCAAATGTCCTACTGTAGGTAAATAAATTGCATAGACACATGCAATTTACTAGATGGCCCTCAATGTTCAGTAATGTGAATTTATTTTACTGTTGATTTCATTATCTAACATTTTGATTTCATATATCTGTTACATCTGTCATCAAAGTACACAATATGGACCAGTCAATTATTTTTTTCCCGACAGAAACATTTGCACACTCATTGTTGCAGGTGCTGTGCTATGCGAGAGGAGCGGACACTGGGCACCAGTGCCCCTCTCCCCCCATCTTCTCCTCCTCACCTTCACTTTCCCATGAGAGGAGCGGACATCAGTGCCGATGCTTCAAGTAAAAAAAACTTATCGGCACATGTTTGAGTAGCCACCAGACGCTGTCTGTTGAAAAAAATGTACACTTGAAGCAAGTCAGTTGATAGTCGAGTTGATATTCCTGTGTTTATGACACAAACCGTAGCTCCAACTGCACCTAAATACACTGAGCACGGCAACATGGTCTCGTGCAAGACTCTGGGAGACTTTGAATTAGATCTAGTTTTACAAGCATGTCGGCTTGCTTTAGTAAATAAACTTCTCGGTGCATGTTTGAGTCGCCATCTGATGCTGTCAGTGGAAAAAATTGCAGCTTTGAGGGATGTAAACAGCCTAACCAGCGGAACTTGCATCCACTCCCTTTCATTGCTGCCGTAGCGATCTGGGGACAGACACTCTCGCTACCGCAAAAGAGGAGCGATTGAACTGAAAATCTTCAGATTCTTTCTTTTAGACCTAAAATGAAAGGAACATACACCCCCGAGTTGAATTCGCCTGAAACGGTCCTTTAAAATGTGAACTTTCCTTCATGATTATAACATCAATCGTAGCGGTTAAAATATTCATGGAGTAAAACCTGTGAGTCTATTAGAACCTGTGAGTTTATTAGAACAGATAAAAAGAGAGTAAACATGATTGTGTATGTGATAAAAGTAGTTAAAAATAATTTAATTTAAAGGGATAGTTCAACATTTTGGCAAATTGGCCCATTGCCATAATCGCTATAGTCATAGCAGTAGGTTTGTTACCTTTAATTGTCGGTGTAAGCTTAATTTTTAGTATGGCGGAGCAGAGCAGCAGGCTGCTCAGGGCTATGCTATGGAGTAGAGATGCGTGGATTGCGGACACTACCGCGGAACTGCAGTAATTGCCCACTGGAGTCTGTGCATGAGAGATGGCAACACCATTTTGTGAGGAACGCACTCGATCTGAGGGCATTGGCAACACCAACAGTGTTTCCCACACATTCATTTAATTGTGGCGGCCCGCCACAAAAGAATTACGTCCGCCACGAATGCCACGACCCCCCCCCCCGTCGGCTGGTCGTTGCGTTCAACTCCGCATAGCTGCTCCGTACTGCCGAAATGGCTTTGTCGCGCACACACAGAGAGGCGCATGCATAACAGCAGTGCGTGTGTGGTAAAAGGGTGTGGTAAAAACTAATATAATAGCGCCACCCCGCCGATCGTTACGTTCGCAAGTCGTGCACAACCACCACGCTATGAGGTTATAACGGAACATTACGAGACGGAGCTATAACCTCAGGCGTAGCTCAAACCCGTAGCTGCTCGGGTACGATGTGAGTTAGCAGTGGCGTCAGCATAGTTGGCCAGTGTTGCCAAATCCTCAGCAAGCAAAGTCGCCATTGACTATCGTAAATGTTAATAGGACATATGTCTGGGATGTGATTAACTCAGAAGACGAATCCAGTATCACTTTCCAGGGACTTTAAGGTCATGATATCTCCCTACGTCTGTATTGTGACTGACTTAATTGCTCATAACCACGAAATGATGATGTCATGGTGCGTAAAAAGACAGTGAATGCTCGGAGCAACACTGCTCTTTATTCTCCTGCTTTGAATCTGCTTGTAGGTGCTTGAGGTTTAGAAAACCGTGCCAAGTGTTGCCAAACATTCTCTCCTTCCTGTTGGCAAGAACAATGTGGAATCCTTGCCATGGAAGGAAAGCATATTTCACACCCATACACACCTACACATCAAGTGGGATAGATTAGAGACAAGAGGCTTAGGGCATGAAAAGCACAAATAAGATTTCTTGGAGCATTCCCATACTGTAGCATGCTTGCAGCTTTCAGCTTCCTTTATTACCAGCCTCATGTGTTTGCCTGCTGTGCTTTGTGCTAGCTGAAAGTACAATGCACAACACTGCAGGGCATTCACAAAGGAAAAATATGGTGTAGTGTAGACAATGCTGGGATACTTGAGTAGAGCTTTACAGTTTTAACATGTTGATGCAAAGTCTTGTGTTTACTGAAGAGTGATGCAAGAAAAAAGGCAATGGTCTTCATGTGGTTCGCAACCTTGCCACTGTGTTCAAAACCCTTCATTGGCGTGATGAATCAACATCAAATCTAATCAAGTAAAATGATAATGGTGTTGCAAAACGATGTTACCTGCACAGGCCTCACATCCTCTCGTAGTACTCTAACATTAATTAAATTTGTATTAATTGTCCTTCTGCTGCACATATTCCAGATAAAAAGGAATCAACAAGCCTAAAAACACTGAATTCAATACTTGTGTCCTTGTGGAGAACATACCTCCTTGGTTGTGATGGGGAGAACAAATGTCTGAGGAAAGTGAGAGCTCAGCAAGTCCAGATATTATTTTCAAATCTTTTAATAGTTTTATAATGTGGATAACAGCTCTTTGTAGATATCATGCGCTATTCTCATGCTGAAAGTTGGTTTCTCTCATTCAGTTTTCTCCAATAAATCTGCAGACCTCTTGGATCTATATTGGTGAGCACACCTAGGCCAATGTTGTGTGATGTGTCACTAAGGAAAAGAGGCTTTCGTGCAGGATTCTCAGTAAACTGCTTCTGACTAATGACTGAGAGACTGCAAAAAGCACAATTTATGATTTGAAAAGAAACACTGTTAACACTTTACTTGAAGGTCTCATCATAACAGTGGCATGACACTGTCATAAGAGTGACATGTCACAGTCATGAACATGTCAATGTCATAACACCCGGGTCTGTCGGGTTATGGTTAACTGAATGACACTTAATAACAATATTATGACATAGACATAATGTTTATGACATGTTAATGACTGTGACAAGTAAAGTGTTATCGAAACATTACACATTATTGCATACTAATATTATCACATTCATCATCATGTAGATTTGGTCTCGCTCATCTGTTGGATGTTCCTATCACAATGACACTATCACTCCTTGCCTTAAATAGCATAAGCCCAGAAAAGCAGCATTTTCTAGCTGTAGGCTGATCGTTGTCATTAGTGTGCCATTGTTTCTTGTTCTTCAGCAGCAGCAAAAAAAAACAGGAGTCTAGTTCTTACAGTAAATGCTAATTTGCTCTGGTTTGACAGCAGGCACTGACGTCGAAGAGATTACCTTTGACTTTATCTCTGAAGCCAGCAGACAAGCAAATTTAAAATGTAAAGCCATATTTTCTTCATGACTGACTTGTTTCATGGTATATAACTAATCACACACTGGAACTGATATACAGTCACTAATATTTACTGTTTTACATTGTATCAACTTGTGTTTGCTGTAAGCCACGTTTCTGTTGAATTTTAGATGAGTTTTACAGCTCACTGACTGAAGGTAGAGCTCTACAACTACTGCTTGTGTATTCATCACTTTATCATTTCTGTTCTGTTTATCATAGTTAATGTAGTTACAGTTATTGTAGTCCTTATGTAGTCCAACATCAATTCCAGATCCAATATAGGATAGAGAAAAGTTCCATTCCTCACACAGGAAAAATGGACAAATATTTGGTATTTTTTGTCATGACTGGCAGTTAATCTGTTCTAAAATGATAATGATTTATTAATATTTCGATTACAAGTCTGGGGCTGAAGCATACCTGAGGTCTCACTCTAATAAACTGATTTAGTGTCAGTTCACTGATCAGTTATTTGAACATTAGTTAGGGCACTTAGAGTATCTGAAGCAGGTGTCCCAGATAGCCTATTGCTAAATCTCAGAAGGTCCAAATCTAATGCATCCTGAGTTTCATCTTGTGTGGGTCCACAGAGATGAATAAATAAATAAGAGGGGCACAGAGGACTGGCCAGGCCCATTGCTTCAGCAGGGGGACCTTCAAAGGGTTTGGGTGCTGTACATCATTACACTCAACATCACTGATGATCAAAGGCTGGAGATGCAGGTTATTCTCCATCTCTCTCTCTCTCTCTCTCTCTCTCTCTCTCTCTCTCTTATCTCTCTCTCTAACACACACACACACACACACACTTTATTGCCCCCTCCTGATCAAAAAACACCACTGGACCACATTTATCCACCCGTCACATGGTTTGTTTTCAGAGCATTATCACAGAGCACACAGTGAACTACTTAAACCATCTTAATGATTACCCCCGTGACTTATACAACATGGGCTCTAGTTTCGTGGCGCAGCCCGCGCAGTGGCAATTTTGCCCGGCGCAACACTGTACGCAGCAAATTTGGTAATTATAAAGTGTAATAGCAATTTGGTAGACCAAGGTGCGCCAAGATGGGTTTGCCGGCGCAGCAGGGGGAGGTGTCGATGGGGGGCGACCCTCATTCCAAAATAGACCACTATTCCAGAAATTTCCCTAGGTCCGTTATTCCGAATTTCCGAGGGGCTGCCATTCCGAAGGTGTCAATCCAGGGGTAGACAATAAGGGGAATTTGAAGATCACTGGCCCCACCATTCTAACCACTGGCCCAGGACAATAGGTATCAATCCCCATAACAAAAAAACAACATATCCCAGCCAATTCCATGCGTTCTCGCCATCAAGGCTGGAACTTTCTTTTATACCGATATCAATACTAGTAAATTTCCACGATTCTTGATACTTATTCAATACCACAATTTAAGAAGGACAAAAAAGTGCGTCTAAATTCATCAGGCTGGGGCGGTGCGTGGCGCAGTGGTTAAGGCAGCCGCCCCATGTATATGCAGACGCAGGCGTCCCCGGTTCGCGTCCCGCATCGGGCAGACCTTTCCTGCATGTCGTTCCCCTCTCTCTGCCTCCCCCTTTCCTGTCTATCTCTACTAATCTATCAAATAAAGGCATAAAACGCCAAAAAAATAGACTTTAAATTCATCAGGCTACTTTATTTAATAAATAGCCTAAATAACTGTTTCACATCAGACTTGTACAGTATTTACCCTTCATTTAACAATGAAGTAAAAACAGAGTTAAAATGGTAAATATGCCTCATCACAAACACGAAGTTACGTAGTCATTAGGTACTTTTATCCTCCAAGTAGTTCAGGCTGTTTCCACAGATTGGTGCAAAACTGACTCATTGTCAGCTCAGTTTTGTGTTTACAAACAGTTTTTTTTTGTTATTATGGTCTATGGTCGCACACCGAACAGCTGGCGCCCCAGCGCGAGCTCTGGCCCATGTGTAATGTTCACGTCGGTCCTGGCAGGATTTGACCCGATGCGCCGAGGAGGAGGGAAGTTTCATGGTTAAGAAAAAGGTTTTTTATCGGTTCTTGTGACGACCTTCTATTAGCAGCAGTGAGTGAGCGGCACGCGCTCCGCGGGGAGTGAGATGCAGCTGCTTGCGGGTGGTGCTGACGTGCCAGGGCCTGTTCTGCGTGTCATTCCCCCCCATCTCTGCCTCCCATTTCCTGTCACACTCTCTACTGTCCTATCAAATAAAAGCATGAAAAGCCAAAAACATATAAATATATTTTAAAAAATCTAAGTGTAAAAATGTTAGTTCATCACTTATTTTCCACTCCACATCAACTTCACAACAATGTACTGTATGCCCCCAAAAGTTAGGAAATGCTAAATAAAAATTATACTGTGAAGTATTCACTAAAGAAGCATTCCATGTTCAATTGTAAAACCATTTACACTGTCTTTCACAGTAATAAGCCTGAGTGTTCAGCGCCTGAACAAATGAGATTCACAGCGCTATATTAGATAACAGTAAATGAAATCCATAGATCAAGTTAAGTTGCTGTTTCTGTTGGGCTCCTGAGAAGAAAAATCTAATATTGTTTGTGGAATTAATGCCTCTGTTGTGGGTAAATCTTTAGAACATTATTGAATGTTTGTTTTTCTGGTTTTCTACTGCATCCATTTTTCTAAACATTACACAATACACATGTGGAAAGCAATGAAAAGATGCAGATCACCTGCAGACAGAGTCCAAAACTAATCAAGTCGGCAGTGAAGTAAAAGGTTCCCTGATAAATGCACTGGGCTGATGAATAGCGGTAATGGCAGAGTACTGTAAAAGCATATTTCTACCCATCGCATTACTTGGAATCTGGTCTTCCTTGAAATACTGTTTTTCATGTGGCCACTTATAATACAATTCTACATTGCAGCTCTGCAACAGTTATACAACACAAGGTTGAACGTGCGTTTGAATAGGAATGTTTTTGTGTGTATCATCGATTTTGGTTAAAGTTTTTTTCTACTTACTTGTCTATTCCTAAAACAGCACTGCTGAAATACCCTTCAGCAAGACACCAAAGGCCTGTCTACACATTTATTGTAAGTGAGCATATCTAAATGGATAATGCTGTATGTAAATCTGAAAGAGGCACAAATTATTTTCTGTGTTGAGGCATTATAAGACAAAATCTCTTGTATGAAGATGTATCAAAAAGATATGAATATTTTACAGAGAGCTCAGATTTAATAATGAGTGAGACATGTTTCATGCTGCACCGAAAAATATAAATTTGCGTTTTTTGCTCAGAAGGTGTTCACCGACAACATAAAGACAGATAGTACATTGGTTTATGACCCCACACAACAGAGGACATGATGTTGTCAGCCAAGAAATCACTTTTTTTTTAAAGTATATTTTTGGGGGGCTTTTTCGCCTTACTGACAGGACAGTTGAGAAGAGACAGGAAATGGGAGGCAGAGGGTGGGACGGGGGTGACATGCAGGATATGGCCGCTCGATGCAGGATTTGAACCGGGGCCGCCTGCAGCGAGGACTATAGCCTCAACAGAGGGGCACATGCGCCATTAACTGAGCTAAACATCGCCCCAGCCAAGAAATCACTTTTAGCCATTAAGCACTCTTATTGCCAAATGCAATTTTGCATGCCAATTCTCTTTATGTCTTTTCCCTATCTTAACGTTAATAGTGACCCTCTCATTTGTAATGACTTAAAGCTGCACTAATTAGTATTTTCTTTTACAATGGATTAAATGTCTAAGGTGTTGTGCAGACTACTAAACTGTGTAGTTCTCCTCAGAGTCTATTGCCTCACCGTTGTGTCTTTAGGGCACACAACTTTACTGTTCTGGTTCTCTGATGGCTGTCATCAATCTCATTTCCAGAGGCAGGCAGATGTTTTCAGTTAAAAAGCTCTGATGAAGCCACTGGGTCAGCACCAATGAGACAGATCAGGTTATCAAAAGGTTGGTTGACCTTTTACTATAGGTATTAAACAGCCAGATATTTCCCTGAGGGGAAAAGAGACTGAATTTTGGACTTTTTCCACTCTCAAGCAGCCAAAAACATCAATTGTAAAGAGGAAATGAAACAGCCAGCCAAATAAACATACTTCATTCAACTGGTTTCCAGTGTGCCTAAAAATTGCCAAACTAATACACGAAACGTAAACATTAAGGAGAAATTTTAAGTTTGATTTTGCATTTTTTAGCTAGTGCGCAGCCATCTTTGTTGCCAGTGTGTGACGTCACCGGATTGGTTGGCTCCGCTGGCCGACAGTGAAAGTGAATGAGAACTACAGACAGAGACAGTGAAAAATCAAACTGTGGAGGCACAGGATCAGAGTTGACAGAGTTGAGACCACTGCTGTATTGCTCCTTCATGTGACAACAAGTTTTACAGTGTTAAAACGTAGAAAAAACTGTTTGTTTTCATTAAGGCTAAAGAAGGAGCCGTACGGCTGCCGCGGCTAGCGGAGCCAACAACAGAGACTCCTCTACTAAACTCCAATTCCAGCGTCTGTGTGATCGTCTCTTACAGCATGTTCACATACAGAGGAAAACTAGTAAATCGTTCCCCGGATCAACCGACTACAACCTGACTCCATCAGTTTTCAGTTTCGCTGCCTACAGCGCATCCTGCTCCGACCGCAGGTGATTGCAGAGAGACGCGGAACCTCCATTACACACACACACACACACACACACACACACACACACACACACACACACACACACACACACACACACACACAGTGTTGGGTATAGTTACTTTTGAAAGTAGTTAGTTAACCCTATGGTGCATGAATTATGTTAGCCTCAGTCAAGATTTTTTTTCAAGTGTTTTTATCCTCCTTCTTTTCAAATGTGATTTTTTCAGAGAGTTACAGACATGTCCACTCCAGTGGACTACATGTATGGAAAGCCATTTTAGTCATAATGAAATAAATGAATAAATAAATAAATATAGCCATGAAATGAGTCCCAAATTAAATAAATAAGATGGTAAATAGATATAAATGAAATATAAATACATAGATTAATTTATATTTTTATTTTTAAAACAACATTTTTATTTTTTCAGGAGACTTTTATTTTCTAACGCCTCATTTATTTATTTCCTGATACTTTTATTTCATAACGTCACATTTATTTATTTCCGGCGACTTTTATTTCCGAATGTCATGCATTTATTTCACTGCTCTTTTATTTCATGCTGCAATGTTCAAATGAGGGGGCGGGGTTACCTCTGTGCCCTTTCAGAATAAAGCAACTGTCCGATTTCCGGGAGCCGGTGCTCATGGTGGAGATACAGTAGATGAGCTCCGGGGTGCTATGCTCTCCTTGAGTGACAGCATAGAACAAAACCTCAGCAGATAATGTTTTAGCTAATGTTGCCGACTTCGCGGAAATTCTTGGGAGGATAAGTGCTCTTCAGGATATAGAGGTGGATGAGGATATTATGAACATTTTGCACAACATTGAGCACCGTGTTCATGTTGGAGATGCCCAGGGGCAGGCTGTCACACCAGGTTAGACTTGTAGTTCTCGAGACCGGACTTTTTTGTGCTCTTGGTCTTGTCACGGCCTCGGCCGTCTTTGGTCTCGGTCTCGGGTCTCTCGGTCTCGCAATGTCTCGGACTGGCGTAGCGGTCTCGAAGGGATTTAATATTCAGGCAGGCACGCTGTTTTTTGTTTTTTTAAATCAATATTTATACGCCGACTTCCAGTGCTATCAATCACATACATTTTGTGACACAGATGCGTTACTGCTCGCCATAATCACGCACAGACAGGAGCAGACTGCAGCAGACAGCAGCTGACCGCAGCTTACGCTCCGTCCACCGGACATGAACGGGACCGAGCGGCCGTGCAACCGTGGTGATTTCCAAACTTGGCGACTTTATTTTGTTAAAAGCGACTAGCGACAAATCTAGCTACGTTTTGCTGGGGTTGTTACAAACGTTTGTGAAATCGGACTATTCTATTGGTGGGGTGACGGGTCTCTGACTAGCGGGGACTGAGACTGACTGCCGCTGAGTGCTTTGGCACGGGGGGGGGGGGGGCTCATTGAAGACAGCGGCGATAACGTGCTTTCATGAAACGTTTGTAACAACCCAAGCAAAACGTAGCTAGATTTGTCGCTAGTCGCTTTTAACAAAATAAAGTCGCCAAGTTTGGAAATCACCACGGTTGCACGGCCGCTCGGTCCCGTTCATGTCCGGTGGACGGAGCGTAAGCTGCGGTCAGCTGCTGTCTGCTGCAGTCTGCTCCTGTCTGTGCGTGATTATGACGAACAGTAACGCATCTGTGTCACAAAATGAATGTGATTGATAGCACTGGAAGTCGGCGTATAAATATTGATTTTAAAAAAACAGCGTGCCTGCCTGAATATTAAATCCCTTCGAGACCGCTACGCCAGTCCAAGACATTGCGAGACCGGGAGACCCGAGACCGAGACAAGACCGAGACCAAAGACGGCCGAGGCCGTGACAAGACCAAGAGCACAAAAAAGTCCGGTCTCGAGAACTAGAAGTCTAACCTGGTGTGACAGCCTGCCCCTGGGCATCTCCAACATGAACACGGTGCTCAATGTTGTGCAAAATGTTCATAATATCCTCATCCACCTCTATATCCTGAAGAGCACTTATCCTCCCAAGAATTTCCGCGAAGTCGGCAACATTAGCTAAAACATTATCTGCTGATACTACGTTTTGTTCTATGCTGTCACTCAAGGAGAGCATAGCACCCCGGAGCTCATCTACTGTATCTCCACCAAATCGGACAGTTGCTTTATTCTGAAAGGGCACAGAGGTAACCCCGCCCCCTCATTTGAACATTGCAGCATGAAATAAAAGAGCAGTGAAATAAATGTGACATTCGGAAATAAAAGTCGCCGGAAATAAATAAATGATTTTAAAAGTATCAGGAAATAAATAAATGAGGCGTTAGAAAATAAAAGTCTCCTGAAAAAAATAAAAATGTTGTTTTAAAAATAAAAATAAAAATTAATCTATGTATTTAAATTTCATTTATATATTTATCATCTTATTTATTTAATTTGGGACTCATTTCATGGCTATATTTATTTATTTATTCATTTATTTCATTATGACTAAAATGGCTTTCCATATACATGCGCCTAAGCACTCATATAAAACAGTATGAATTTAATCTAAAATTCAAATTTTTTATTTATGGTTAATTCAATAACTATAATTTCATCTTATGCTTTGCAAAACATTTCAACAGATTTTAACACACTTTTTAACACATTTTAACGTTGTATACAACTACTACTTTTTTCTAAAAAAATAACTAAGTTACTGATTACTCAATTCACGAAAGTAATGCGTTACGATGTTGCACACACACACAGCAGCGATCTGATGTAAACATCAGCTTTGACTGTAACCTTCATCACCAGTCTCCCTCATCAATACAAACAGCCCCTCTCATCCACACACTGTTCACCAAGCTTCACAGCAGCATCCACACAACACCTCAAAAATAATAAAAAGCGACCTGATCACAGTCCTCCACACATCCTCATCCTCAGCATTGACACAACTTGATCAAAAAAATCTGTTCTTACCTTCACTCTTGTGTCCAAAACAGCCAGCAGCAATAATCATCCAGCTCCAACTGTTAAACTGTTAAAATCCACTTGCGCGTTTCATCCATGCATTGTGTGTGGAGGGGAAAAAATAGCGCCGTTTCTGATCGGCCCACTCAGTCGTTTACTCCCGGTCTAACGTCACTTCCACCGGGACACGGCCCACTGCTCAGTTCGGACGGCGGTCTGGACCGGTGGTCTGGACCAGGGCGGCTCTGGTCTGGATTCGGTAACGTTACCAGGTCCAGAGATGATTTACTGTCTCTTCGTGTCAGCTTCTCCTGTCAGGACACTTGAAGCTAAAGCTAGCTAAAACTTTTTTCTTTTTTTCCCCCACAATGGATTAAAGGTGTAGACAGAAATGGCCGTTTGTCCCGTTTGTCGCGCCGAGTTGTCACCAGCTGCAACACGAGTTTACCCGAGTAAGGAAAACGGCTTGATTGGTCGTTATCGAGCGGGCGGGATATTCAAAGTTTGGGGCGAGTCCGAGCTCCGTGTGTGTGCGCGCGTGTTTCAGACGTTTGAATGACGGATCTCTATGATCAGTGGCTCTTGACGTATAATCCGTGCGCCTGCATTATCCAATGCGAATTTTTTTTTTTACTTACTTACTTTTTTTTTTTTACTTACTTACTAATTTGCACAAAGTTTGGCCAACAGTGTCTGATAAATGAGTTTTTACACTAATTTTATGACCCAGAGTGGGCTCAAATTCAATGTTCTTTTCTGTACACCTTTAAACCATGGATGTATTAGCTTTAAACGCGATCGCCGCGCGGAACTGGACGTAAACGAGACGTAAAGTATGGTGGATTATTAACAGTTAAACAGTTGGAGCTGGATTATTGCTGCTGGCTGTTTTGGACACAAGAGTGAAGGTAAGAACATATTTCCTGGACTTTGATCAAGCTGTGTCTCTGCTGATGATGAGGATGTGTGGAGGACTGTGATCAGGTCGCTTTTTATTATTTTTGAGGTGTTGTGTAGATGCTGCTGTGAAACCTGTAGCTTGGTGAACAGTGTGTGGATGAGAGGGGCTGTTTGGTCGGACTGTGGCCCAATCCCAAACCAGTCCCTACTCACTACCACTTCACTACCGAGTGTCACTCCAAACGGAGTTCCACTCCCAGCTGCGGAGTGCACTACCGATTAAGGGGGAGGGTATAAAAGTGAAGCCAAACAAGTGGGATGTCCTCGCTACCTTCCCGGAAACAGGAAGGAACCGTTATCATGGAGACGCGTTGCCTGTGCTGCAGCTGTAGCTGTCATCATGCGTTTAACAGTTTAAACTCAAGACAATTCAAAGTTGTTGCTGTAAAAAAAATCACATTAATGTACCGAACAATACGCCTGGGAAAAAAATAAAAGAATAATATAAAACGCTTAAAAAAAAGAATCTGAATTTAAACTCAATTTGTCTGACCAACATTTATCTCGTGTCATGTAGCCTAATGCATAGATCTATGCTTTTGATGTAGCCTAATATGCAGCGTGGCTCGCCTGCATCTGACAGCTGAGTGACGTATCCTTCAGTTTATTTTTACACAGCGACCAAGCTCATCATTTATTAGTTCATCTTCATCACGTATCCTACGTGCAGCCAAAGACGGTTTGGTGCAGCGCTTCACTACCCCCCCCCCCGTCATTGATCATTGATAAGTGTGCGTCTCTCCCCCAACTCTCCCAACAAAAATCCCCCCTCCCTCTCAGAAAATAGCCGAGTTCCGATGTCCATGGATAAAGGTGTGTGTTTGATCTAAAATACTTGGAAGAAGTAGACGGAACTACTCTTGAATGATGTTTCCTTCATTGTCCGGACGTGACTTCTGCTGCAACCACCGCGGAGCCTGCACCCGTGCAGACTCGCTGTTTGAGGGTTTGATAAGCCACTTCCACTCGGTGGTAATTGGTTTGGGACGGCCCTGAATATGGCGGACCCTCCGCGTGAACGCGCAAATCGAGGGTTAGTGGATAGGGTTAGGGGATAGGGGGTGGTTTGGGATTGGGCCATTATGTTGGTGTGTGTGTGTAATGGAGGTTCTGCGTTTCTCTGCAATCACCTGCGGTAGGAGCAGGATGCACTGTAGGCAGCGAAACTGAAAACTGATAGAGTAACGTCAGGTTGTAGTCGGTTGATCCGGTGAATGATCAACTTTCCTTACTCTTAGTTTTCCTCTGTATGTAAACATGCTCACACAGACGCTGGAGTCGGAGTTTAGTAGAGGAGTCTCTGTTGTTAGCTCCTAGCCACGGCAGCCGGCTCCTTTTTAGCCGTAATTAATGGAAACAAACAGTTTTTTCTACGTTTCATCACTGTAAAACTTGTTGTCACATGAAGTCGCAATACAGCAGTGGTCTCCCCGGTGTCAACTCTGCCTCCACAATTTTTCACTGTCTCTGTCTGTAGTTCTCATTCTGTCGGCCAGCGGAGCCAACCAATCCGATGACGTCACACACTGGCGACAGACAAAGATGGCTACGCACTAGCTAAAAAACTATGATGCGAAACTAAACTTAAAATGTCTCCTTAATGTTTACGTTTCATGTATTAGTTTAACAATTTTTAAGCACACTGGAAACCACTGTATTCATTTGGCTGGCTGTTTCATTTCCTCTTTAAACGATGCCTCAATCATGGCTACAGTATAGGCCTACATCTCAAATTGTGTGCAACCCTCACTATATTTCTGTACGACTAAACTGCAACAGCAATATGTTTTATAGGAATATAAATGTTACAGCTGGCTGGATTATGTCCAGAAGCAGAATAATATCTGAATGAATGGGGTGCAACATTTGCCACAACAGTAGCAGAGTTGCTAGGAACTGTTTGAAATGGAAATGCCATACCGGATTTAATTTTTAAGAGACAGGGCTAATCATTTGTTCCTTCCCTTTGCTGTTAGTAGTGAACAATAATTTAAAAAAAATTGAAAATTTATGAAGAGCAACTAAGAGAGCTTGTTGCCTTCTTTTTCCTGACATGACCTTAATGGTAACCTTTGCCTCTCATCTGCCATCGGCTGGATAGCTTTTCATCCTCAAGATACAGTGGGAGCCACATCAAAGTTCCCCTGCCATGCAACTGCCATGCAGCTGCCATGCTGTTACCATGAGAGTTCCAGCTGAGCTCCAGCAAAGTCCCAGCAGCTGGAGTGACCCCCTCCTTTTCCTGGGTGTGACTAGTTTTTACTGGAACTCCACCCATTCAATGAAATACAAGACATGACCAGGAGATGGCGCTTCTCTCACAGAATACAGTAAATATCGCCAGACGCGGCATTTAAAGCACTGCCTCTGGCGGTGAGTGGAAAGTCACATTTATCATAGAACCACGAGTACATGTTTGATTTAAGAAGTGAAATTATAACAGACCTAGCTACTGGAGATGCCCTGGCCACTGTTTAATCGGGAAATAAACTGTTGTAAACTTGTAGCTAATAATAAATACTGTCATTTTTTTTAAATCACAATTTATTTACTGTGAATCTACATTTAAAGAGGAAAAACTAAGGGAGTGATGAAAGCCTTTTGGAAGATGTTTGCAGTTGCAAGTATTCAGTGCATGCCTTCGACTAGGGAATTAGCATCATCATTGCCCAGTCCTTTGTTCGCACTAATGGGCCATCTATTGGTCACCTATTGTCACACAAATCATGCAATCCTGCAATGCAGCTGGCTGTTCAACTTTGAACATCATTTGTGTTTGTCGTCAGAGCTAAATCATATGTTCAGACACAAACTTCCAGAAGTATTCCAATTGTGTAAGGAGGGAAATTACATCTTCCGTGAGAGCTGGACCGGAGAGAATATTATTGGGACCAATATGTATAGGCCTACTATTACTACTAGTGATACCAGTCATGGAGAATGGCGTGTTTTTTGGTTGGGACTCAATGTCCACCCTGTCTGGCCAATAAGTGGCTTTGTCCACATGTATTGTCACCTGGCTCTGCATCACTTGCATCCAGGTGATGCTAACAGTACAAAAGGGAAATTGACTCCAATAAAAAGTGTTTAATCATTCACACATTTCACTAGTCACAAAATACTGTCTGGCTAACCTATTGTAGGCTACTCTCTTATTATCATACTGGAAAGTATGCATGCAGGGCGGGCCCAACACACCCCAAACTACAGAACATTCACACCTGCTCCAGAGCATCACCATCTCCAAGCATGATTAGAAAGAATGAATTTCTTTAGGAAGTCCTGCTTTTTTAGCTTCTTACTATGTGTTAATAAATCACCCACTGCAGTTGTAATCAAATGCGCGGAGGTGAGCAGCGCACAGGCAGAGCGATACCGCTCTGCAGTGTTGCCAAGTCCGCTTATTATAAGCGACTTTGGGCTACTTTTTCTGTGAAGTCGCTTCTAAATATTGGTCGTTGCGGGTTGCGGTTTTTTGGGGCTTGTTGTGAAAGTGTAGTTGCTTTTTTAGGCTTATGTCCAGCTCCATGAGTTGCCCTGCAGATATTTTCGATATGTTATTAAAACGCAGGATAGTTTATCCTCTTGCTTGATCTGTCACCCCCGTTCCCTCCGCCCCTCTCTTTCCTCCGTACACACACATTGCCACGGTGATAGAGGAGGTGTCCCCCTCACCTGCACCCTGAGACTGCTGGCTTTCATCACACTCTCCTCCACTTAAGAGAATTAACATTACCGTAAATTCTCAAATAAAAGCTGGTCTCAGAAGCCGGTTGAATTTCTATTTTCTGCAAGTTCTTGTGCACAAAATCTTTCAAAGCCCACGATCGCCGTGGTTGTTGAACCTCAGACCCGACGCACAAGCACCAGCCCAAAAAGAGAAAAAAGGAAAAGGGAAGCGCACGGTCCGATGTGACCATGTTTCCACCCGAACACAGCAAGATGAGAATCGACTGACCAAAGGTAAAAGAGAAGGAGCAATCGGGTCTGACCCCTGTCTCTAATTAAAACTGGGTCAGTTCGGCAGTAGCAAAGTAAGCCAGGGGTCCTACATGGATAGTTACATTTCCGTTTTCCACAAGGTTGTTTTTCTTTCTTTCTTATTTTCTCTTAAATACGTGTGGAATTTTTTATTTTTTTTTGCGTGGGGGGGGGGGGGGGTGTCGCTTGTTTTGGGCTTGTTTTCATAGTTCCAGTTGCTTGTTTGTCTCGCGAGATCTGGCAACACTGCCGCTCTGCTCTGCACGCAGGACCGTCAACGTCATGGTGAAGTGAAGTCACTGCAGACGCTCACTGAGCGGCAAAACGAGGAGAGGCAGAGCCGCCAAAGTTTAAAATCAAGTATAATCAAGGCAATTTTCTCCGAGCCCACAGCACAGGCTACCGGTCTGATATCTAACTTTGTCAGCATGCAGGTTACATACGGAGAATGCGGACTTTGACTAGGTTGCATTCAAGATCCTGCTTTCAACCACGGAAATTGGAAATCTCGAGCTGTAATTGTTTTTTCGATCGATCAGCTGTGTTTACCGTTTCATGTGTCGTAGTTCTGATGTTTAGACAGAATAATTAGTTATCTAACACATCCTAAAGTTTGACATGTCAAGAGTTTTTCAGAAGAGGATCTCGTTTTTTGCGACTTCAGTTGTCATGAACGCACCATTAGCGCAGCTGTGATCTCGTCCCTCTGCAGCCTGTCTGTCTCTCTGCCGGTGTCGCCGTCACAGTGTATATTGATTAAGATTAAAACACACAACGTAATGTACGGATTGTTGAGTCCTTGTGACCTCCGTTTATTTTGTTTTACCCATGGATGTATTGGTTTGGGTTTATCTGTGAAACGGGAAAAAGTTGCAAATAGGATCTTGCTGTTATGTAAAAATAAATAAATAAATAAAGGTCCGACTATTAGTCGACTACGGCAAAATCTGACGAATCAGATTCGACTATGAAATCCTTAGTCGAAAACAGCCCTAGAAAAAAGAAAGGAGGAGGAAAAGTGATTGACAGATTAACTCGGGTCAAAATCACTGCTCCTCCCCGTGGACAAATGAGACACTGCAGCTGATTTTCACACGGGCTGCAGAGGGGCGTTAACAGTCGTGGCTGCGTTCGCTACGTCATCGCGGGGGATTACATTATCGCCACGGGCCAAGCGGGAGCCCGTCACGGACCCGCCACGGACCCATCACGGTCCCACAGTGGTCCCACCAGGGACCAGGGGGAACTTCTAGGTGGCTACATCTGTACACTCAGCATACACAAGAATGTAAACAATGAATTCATATCACCTTAAAAAATAAAAAATGTAATCTAGTACAATTATAAGTTAGGCTCCTACCTGTTAAAAAAATATAGTAATTAAAGGTTAAATATGTAGAATATTTATTAAAAGCTATATTTTTTAAAAATTAACACATCCACGGGGCATTTTGAGGAGTACAGAATGCTTTTCCATAAAATTTTCTTTTAGTCTGAATTAATATTTTTTTTAAAATTTTGACAGGCTCAACAATTACTTTCTGTCAACGTTCTGTTTACATTCGTACCTGTCTGTAGCAACACATGGCTCAATTCTCCGCTGTTTTCCTGCCTCCTCCCGATCGTGTCTGTTTCCAACGAAGCCTTTTTAATAATCGATCGGTGGATCAATGGATTATCATGTTAGGATGGGTGTATTTGTGTAGTCTTATCGTCATAAACACGTTTACTGTCGCAGACTCCCGGTGCCACCGAGCTTTTTTCTTTTTTTCTCCAACTTGACGAGAGCAGTGACAGCGGAGGCTCTGAGCGCAGGTTTGGTTTTGAGCAGCAGTGTGGAAGGCAGAGAGCCCCACAAGCTAAAAGTAATTTCTTATGCTGTTAATGATGGTAAAAATGATAAATATCCTTCTCCTCCTCTGCTGTCCTCTGATCAGAGCAGAGCCCCTAGCAATGGCCCGTTTTAGCAACGGTCTGGCAATCGACTGCTGGAATTCTTTTTCTGTTGTTGTTCTGGTAATCTTACATATTCAACCTTAAAGTATGTAAGTAAAGTAATGTAATGGATTACTTTTCTTTACTTTTGGATTTCCTCAATGCCAAACATGCAAATTAAGATGTGTCATCTGTTCAGTGTATTTTTTAGAGAAAAATACGAAGATAAAATCTATTTTTATACCGCACTGCCAATGCTTTTTGAGTGGTAGACTTAAATGCAAAATTATGCAGAAATTTACATCCAGTGTAGCTAAGTGTTTTTCTCCCTAGCAGTGGCCATCTGTCTCAACTGGTCCATCTCTGTGGCGCATGCAGAGCAATTCACTCTCATTCAAGTTAATCAAAGTATTTCCACAGTGTGCGCTGCGGATCATCTCTACAGAAATATGCAGCATACTGTGTGTGTGTGTACATTGATTCATGTATTTATTATATGAAAGAAAAAAAAAAGCTGTTGCCTCTCAGGTTTCTCTATGTTGAGTCTGTGTTGCATCGCAGCCACACATTCAAAGTGTCCCTTTAACAGAGTATGTAAAACCTGCTGGAGCTAGAATGGATTACTATAGCTATCTGGCTCAGGCTATGAGGAGACACAGAGCTTTCCTGTCTGTTTTCATCAGTGGTGTCGATGTGACAGGCAAAAGCAAATTTGGCAGGCTGACTCAAGCAGGGGCTGTAAGGGGGCTAGTTATAAGGTTAATTGGCAATGGGAATAATTGGCCACTGGGCTCAATTTGTCTGATGGGAGGAATTGGAAACCAATCTTTGTGTCTGTTTGGAAGCATTCCATGCAATTCCTCAATAGAGGCATCTTTATCTGATGCTACCCGCTTGAGATGCATCCTCCTCTCTGATCATGCTGCAAATCAGACAAGTAAGTTGTCTATCATATCAGGACCATGTCTTCACACAATTACCCCCTCCCCCATACACAATATGGGTGGGGGGGCATGTGTTGATTTTGCATGACAGCAAGACTGAGAGAGGCCCACTGCCATTTGTTTGGTGCATGGCCGCCCACTCCTGCTCAGAGACCGCGACAGCCAAGCGTTCTAAGTGTGTGGCATGCCCCCTCAGCTTCCACTATTGTAATTAAGTCAATGGGGCAGGAGAGATTTGTATCACATGGGCCTCAGGCAACAACTAGTCATCCTCCTCATGAACCCCCTACCATTGTATCAGTTGGGGATTGGGCGGCTGATAGGGACTGCCCCTCTGATTTTGGATCAGATAGACAGGTTCTTGTCAGCCTGGACCAATCAGACGATGTGTTCCACTTGGGGCAGTGGGAAACAGTATTTGAGGACCATGAGTAGCAGTCCCCTCTTGTTCAGGGGGATAATTAGTAGGGAGGTTGCTGCATTTAATATTGAGCTGCTGTCTTATCAGGGGCCAAACCCTCCTGACTTGATGATGAAACTGGCGGTCGGTCTACATGTAGGCTACATGCGCCCTGGTGCCTCTCTTCCCTGTCTTTGCGGAGCAGTGGCACTCTTTATGTGTTCATGGTGTGGAACAGTGCTTCTCTGAATGCAGCAGAGACAGCTCTGTGACACTACTGTGTAGGCTGACAATGACTGCTCGCGTCAGCGCCGCTGCTCGTTGAAAACAGCTGTAATACGTGCTTTCAGGTCCAGAAACGTTTGTAATATCACTGGAAAAAGTCGCTAGATTTGTCACTAGTCGCTTTTGACAAAAAAGTCGCCAAGAGGGTTTGGAAAGTCGCCAGATTTAGCGAGAAAGTCGCCAAGTTGGCAACACTGTCTCCCACACAGTAAAAGAAATACACTTTTTTTCCTCTCCCCTACTCTGCTCAAGCGTGGCAGAACCCGGCTTGAGCCCATTTCACGGGAACAAGCCCGCTAGTGACGCCGCTCCTGCTGACAGCAGACTGTGGGAATAAAAAAAAATTGCTTTGGTTGGGTTTAGGCAATGAAGAGTTAAGTTTCAGTTCCAGATGCACTTTGAGGAATAAAAAACTACTCTGGAGTATTCATCAGCATGAGGGTGAATCACTAATGACTGAATTTCATTTTTTGGTGAACTATTCCTTTAAAGTAGAGCTTATGGAAGGAAATGCATTACTATCGACATTATGAGTTAGACTGATTAAAACAACATAATTTACACAACTCAAACATTAATTTTTAATTTATCAGACTATGCATTTCATTTCATTTCAGAGGGGGAGTCTGGCCTCATCCCCGTTGTAACCGTTTCGCCAGAAATCGTCTGACAACCAAGCCAATCAGCGTCGCCGCTGTGATTGGCACAGCACGTTGGCCAATCATGGACTGGGCTCACCTACTGTATACAAACATGGCGAAGCTATCAAACAGCGGCGTAAAAACAGCAATGAGGGAAGTTCTAAATGAAATTCCATCAATTACAGAACTTAAACAAGAGCAAGAGTCGGGGCTTGTTGAGTTTCTTGGCGCAAAAGACGATATCGCTGTCCTTCTTCGGTCCCTGATTGGCCAACGTGCTGTGTCAATCACAGCGGTGACGCTGATTGGCTCGGTTGTCAGACGATTTCTGGCGAAACGGTTACAACGGGGATGAGGCCAGACTCCCCCTCTGAAATGAATTTCCGGGGGAGGCTGGTTTACGAGGCTAGGCGGGAGCAGGTAGCTTGAAAAAAACACTGTGGGATCGGGGATCGATTTATTTCATTAAAAGCGAAATAGAAGCGCTGTTGCTTACCAGTGCATCAAAAAACATGCTGCCAGGAAATGTAACAAAATGTAATATAACATCCCCGATAGGCTGTCAGCCGTTCAGCCTGTCGTTGTTCACCCTCTGGTCTCTCTGTCACTGGACTGGACTGCAGGTGATGTCAATCAGCGTGCGTGAAGAGTGGAAGTTTTGTGCTGTTGTGAGCTGATGTGACCGTTGTATTTCATTTACTGAGGTAAATTAAACATCTACTAGTTAGTAAGTTTATTTAATTATGTCCACCACGAATCACCCCCCTCCCCAACGATCATTCCGTTCATTCATCTCAGCATAACGCTGTTCCGTATTGCCATTCTCTCTCTCTCTCTCTCTCTCTCTCTCTCTCTCTCTCTCTCTCTCTCTCTCTCTCTCACACACACACACACAGACACAGAAGCGCACATGCATAACAGCAGTGCGTGGTAAAAACAAAAGTTATACGGCGTGATCGCCCCCCCCTCCTGTTTTCTCCTGCGAATAAAAAGGCATGAAAAGCCCAAAAATATACTTTAAAAATATTTGTGTTCATTTGTTGGTCAAACATAGATTGTTTGGATCAAACATCTGATTGTTTGGACCATGAATTTTACACAGAAGTAAAATAAAAATGCAGGAACAGTCGAACGAATGACTGTGTGTTCAATACACTCGTCTTGCAGATGGATTGTGCGTGTGGGGATTTTAGTGCAGACCCTCTCACTTTTACCTGCTTGCTAAGCACAACCTTGTGTCAACGGCATGATTTGCCAGCCTTTCTGTTGATGGCTATTTGTATCCACAAAAGGGAGATCAACAGAATCAGCATCTGAAATTGATTTTCTCTCTGACTACATGTAAATGAACTTTCCAGTGATTTTCATCTCAAAGCCAATGATGCAGCTTTAATGGCATTTTGGCCTTGTTTTTGTACTCTTACCACTCAGACAGCGTCAGTGATTAAATGTGCTAGACGCTTATTTTCATGAGATAAAATGGAAATAATAACCATCCACCACTTAAAATTCTTAGGTTGATTTTCTGCTTCCTCATCAAAATGGCCATGGATCTGGGATAATAATATCAAGATTAAAGGGGACATATTCCAGCTTTTCAGACTTATGTTTAAAATGTTCGATTATGGTTCTAGAGGACGTAGAATACAAACCGCACCAAGTAAAAAAAAAAAAAATTAGTCTGCACCAAAGCAAGTGAACTATCAGACTTTCCTAGTGTGAATACGCCCTTAATTTCATTATAGTTTTGATATTTTTGAGTTTTTCGATGATTCACACTGAGGACAAATAGCCACTACAATCCTGTCCAAATGTCCAAGACAAAATTAAACACCTGAAACACCTGGAACACCTGAAAATGGAATTATGGTGTGGCTGCTTTGAACACGGAGAATACAACAGTTTTCCCACACTTACTGAATTTTTTATCAATAAAGCACGTCAACGTGTTTATTTCAGCCCATACATTTAACGCCACATGCCCGTTTCTGTCTAAAAAATCTGTGACACTCCCTTCATGCTGGTCTGTTGACAATATCACGTGATGGTGGCAGCCGATGCTGCACGTTTTTAATCCGACATTTCAGCAAGGTGTTTTCTCATTGCTCTGGGGTGTGTGTGTGTGTGTGTGTGTCATTAACAGTCTCAGTATAGATCAGCGCGCTCGCCGCGCTGCTGCAAAGCCACACCGACTCTGTCCTTTCCTGTTACAGACTGGATGGAGTGGAGTCACGTGTCTACACACGCTGAGGCTCCACATGAACATAGCCTACCAACACACATAGTGAAAAAAGACAAATAACTTTTATTTGTTTTTCTTTTTTTAAAACCGAATATACTGATATGCGCAGAATGACATCGGTTATCGTCCTAAATTTCGGTATCGGTAAATTTTTGGTTTATCGACCAGACCTATGTGAAATGTGTTCAACATGTTATTATTTCATGCAAGCAATAAGTACTTTTAATTATTTATTTCTGGTTGACATGATTTAAGATGGTAAAAGTTGTTGCACATTTTAACAATACAGTGACAATACAGTACAGTGATGAGACCATCATATCAAATTTGTAAATTGACGTCTACCTATGACCAATGTTTACTGAGTGCTGTCTGGATTTCAAATGTTCTGATGTACAGTATGAAAGTGCGCATGACTGAGGGACTCTGAAATCGACAACCCAAAATTTGTTTAAATAAATGCACAGATGCTGACAGTGTGGGGAGTTGGTCACCTCTTTCCAAGATAACTTCATGTCACATCTTAGTAAGGTGTGCATTAAGATAAATAGCTTCCTGTACATTTTGCATCCCCAACTTCAAGTTCAACATGTGCAGGAAATACTAATAACAGCTTTACTTGGCATCAGTGTCTTTAATGTTGACGTGGAGATAGTTTTGGATGAAACACTAAAGGTAATTTGCATTTATCACTGCACTGCAAAGTTCCTCACTAATGATAATTAATTCTAGATATTTATAGTGCAGGGAACTGAATCCTTTTCAAATGCAGTCAAATTCCTGAGGCAATCACACTTAGGTGCAGCTGGGGATTTATTTACTCTTCTTCCATAATTCAGCTGACATATGAAACCAAATTAGAAAAATTAATTTAAGATGAAGTTGAAGATGAAAGTCAAGTATGTTTTTTCTCTGGGACTCCAGGTCCTGTTTTAGTGATTACACCAAGTCATTGATTAGGTTTTGCAAATTAACTTTTGCACAAACCTCAGCAAAATAATTCACACATCACTTCCGCTGAACAAGCCACTTTGAGAAAGGTAGGGTTGTAGAGAGAGAAAAAAAAGTCTCAGGCGAGGATGAGAAACCTTTTCAACATCTTTTTCTAAAAAAAGTAATATGATGAGATGTCTTCATTTTCAGTCACTTTGGAAACACGCTCCAGTGTTAATATATCTTGCACTTTTTCTCACACAGGGAAACACACTCCCAATCATCACATTCTGTCAGGCTTTCACATGAAATGTAAATGTACTGTATATATTCAGTCCCTACATAATAGATAGCCCTGAAGCACTGGATAGCCAAAGAATCAATAATATTAGATAAAAACTGTACATGGCTAACACAAGTATACAATGCTGAATAACTGAAGTTAAAATTTGTTCAATGTCAATGGACTTGTTGAACAATTTAGTTCTGACTTTCTGACTTTCTGCTCGACTGTGGCGAGTCAACCTTTCATCCAAGAGATCTGCTAAACAATACTTCCCTGATCATTAAAGTGGCTAAGCCTGCAGATGAGCTCATTGGGTATAACGCACCCATCACAGTAATCACTACTGACAGGACATGCAGCTGCTAATGATCTTCTCTTAATCACACTTAATCAGGTAATAATGATTTTGAGGTGAGAGATGAAGTGCTTGCTCTTTGCTTTTGCCATGGAGAGGCCTTGTTTCATTTGACTGGTTTGGGTATCAGCGGGGGGAGGGCTGAGGGAAGGCAACATCTACATACAGTATTCTGCACATCAAGTGACTCATGGGGCCACTTGCTGGGATTGGAACAAGGGGTCTTATAGATCATAAAATACCTCAAAGAGACAGGGCAGCACATGGAAATACACACTGGCAGTTTCTCGTGCTGGTAGAAGAGAATACAAGATTACATTGACCTTTTCACAGTTTGGCAATAAGGTTGTTAAATTAAATCAAGCACAGTTACATGCATACCACTTGCAGTCCATTGATTTTCAGCCTGGCTGATCATCAGATCCAATAATCAGCATTTTTATGATTATTGGAGTTGGGGTTTTTTTACCCTCCAATAAAATACAGGCACAGCACAATCTGAATGCCGAAAGCCCTGCGTGAACAGATAAACACAGCCTGGAAATGTGTGTCAAAGGAGTAGCACATAAGTTGTAATGAAGTTGAGAAGAAAGAAACATCAAAATCTTATGAATGTAACTTCATTTGTTGATTGACAACACACTGGGCAGGATAGAGAGAGGGAGAGAGACAGAAAAGCTGAATACTAAGCCAGAGAAACAACAGTTGCATTAACATAAAGAAGGAAACAGATCTGCTGGGGGTAATTAACCGGTTAAGGAGCCAGCAGTTGCAAGGCATATGGTTTTCATTTTGGTGCCTACCCGCATAGGTCAGAACAGCCACACAGTCTCAGAGTCACACCTCACAGCAGCAGCAGGTGCATCATGTATGTGTGTGTGTGTGGGGGGGGGATTGTAGGATAAAAGTATGTCAAGAAAAACAGGTAAAGAGCTTACTGGTGCTCTCTCAGTAGCAGTGCCACAGCTGATCAGTATAAGACAAGTGATGACTTCATTGACGTAGACTACCAGACTGTACCTGTACTCCTGAGCCAGGAATTAAACAAGTTACCCTGGATGACCAAACCTGTTACTTAAAAGACATGTGACTCAAGCAGAAGTAAAATTATTACCTTTAATTACAGCACTGTCACTACACTGCAAATGCAACATGGTGTCCTAAGTGGTGACACATTTTACTGTTTTAGAAACACAAATTATTGGACACTTACCATGTACACATTCTCCCTGTGGTTACCAACCAACTAATACGGCAAAAGTCATAATGGTGCCTTTGAGTTCTGTGAAATAGGCCTACAACATGTTTAGTCAAGGTTGTAGTTTCTCAGGGTTGCATAAATCCTGGTTTAAGGCCATGGTCATAAAAGAATAAGGGGGAAAAAAAACCCATCACTCTGACCTCAATGCTTTGACTTCCACAGTTCTGTGGCAGTTTTTCTGATGGTCAAATTGTTCAGTCTTTCATGCATTTCTATTCAGGTAGATGGAGATCTGAAGCATGTACTGAGCACAAGGCAGGACAGTCAGGTGGCTCATCATTATAGTGATGAGTCAGAGACAAACAAGCAGAGCCAAGCTCACATAGTCAGGAAAGGTACAGGATCCAATTATGGACAGAAAATCTTCATGTATGATTTCTCCAGGTGCTCATGTTTACTCCCACACTCAAACACTGAGACTCCATATAGATTGGATGAGAGCTGAAACTTTCATACCCACTGTGCACTGCATTGATCTGTATTTGGGACAGTTTTTAGCATTTAAGAATATAGCATAGTCTGATTGCTCCTTTGCATTTCAAGCAAGACCATATATTTTGGTGAACATTACACATAACACTTTAACACTCACACATTTCATCAGCATCAGCAGTTTATCTATTACATGTGATACTATACTGGTGAAATAGCCCCCTAAACAGCACAATTTACTGCTGCCGGAGTTGGGTTTTGACAGACTGCAGTACCCTCTTGTTTTATTTAAGTACTCAGCCTTTTAAACAATAATATTAACGGTATAAGAGTACAGTGTGAAGGATTTACTCACATGTTCCCTTCACCTTCTTATCACCTATTGTGGCCACCATGCCCTATCTAGAGTTAGAGTTTAGTTTGTCCATTGTGGGCCACTGTAGTACTAATGAAATGTTCATTCAATGCTATGACTCTTAGGGTGAAAGTCATAATGGTGCCTTTGAGTTCTAGCCCGTGGCCCTAACCCTGTTTAGTCAAGGTTCACGTGAAGTTTCTAGGTGTGTCCTAAATCTGGGTTAGACCATGGTTAAAAGAATAAGGGGAAAAAAACCCATCACTCTGACCTCAATGCTTTCTTCCACAGTTCTGTGGCAGTTTTTCTGAAAATGAGATTTTTATTCAGGGGCTCATGCACTACAATTGGCTCATCAATTATGAGTCAATTATTTCTCACTGAGCCAAGCTGTTATTATGTCATTTTGTTAAGTTTTAATATTTTTTCATGAAAATAACTGTTTAGATCCCCAATGTGCGGTTGGTTTATCCAAATGCTCATGTTTACATTTGTTCCAATGTTTTTCAAACACTGAGACTCCATATGGTGAAGAGACACCGCTGAAAGCTTTCAGCTGTAACCTCCCAACCATCCCGATAGAAAAGCATTGATCTGTATTTGGGACAGTTTTTAGCATTTTTTTAGAATAAATAGTCTGATTGCTCCTTGATGAAATGTAACAACTGTGGCAGTCCATTAATTTGTTTGAATTAAAAGTGAATTCAGTTTTTTCACACATTTCAGGAGCATCAGCAGTTTATCTATTACTCTGATACTATACTGGTGAAATTACCACATTTACATCAATAAATTAATGTTTTACAATGAATGGATCAATCTTCATTCAATCTTATTTTATTTTATTTTATTTTGGTTTTGAATACATGATTTGTGGCAAAAGCTTGTCATGTCTGCTTATGTGAAAGCCAGCAGAGAATACTGATGATGTGTGTGATTTTCAACCCCTATCTCGAGTTAGCTTTAGTTTGTCCATTGGGCAAGAGTTAAAATGTTTTCAATGAATCTATCACTCAGTTACCTGCTGTGACAGTGACTTTCCCTGAACTGCGTCCTGTGAGCAGAGTTCCGGCCCTAACCCTTCGTTTTGACGTGTTCCGGAAGTTGGCTGGGCTCACGTAATTCCGGGTTTTGCTTCACAAAACAATAGGAGTGAAGAGGTGATACATTTGCATCTCAAAACTGTTTTTTCAGGGGTAAAAAACTGACCTTGCTATCGACAAGTTTTTCTCTCCCTCCGAATGCATCTTGCCTGTAGACAACCGTGCAGCTGTTTTATTTCTCACTGTTTCACTGAGTTTATGTCATTTTGATAAGTTTTACATATCTTTTATGACACAAGTGATGAAGATCCCCAATGTTTTAGCACAGAGCCAAAAGGAGACCATTATGAACTTGATGTGATGCTTAACATTTGTTCCAATGGAGTTACAACGGGCAGACAGAGGTGAAGAGACACCGAGGAGAGCTTGTCAGGGCCAACCTCCCGAAGTTATCCCAGTGATGGAAGATCAGCCCGACATGTTTTTAGGCTACACAGGGTAGATCATTCAATCAGGACTGATAAATGCTCTCAAAAATGAAATGTAACAACTGTGGCAGTAACGCATTAATTTGTTTGAATTAAAAGTGATGATTCATTTTGTTTTCAAATGTAATAAAGCCAATAGTGTAATAATGTTTGCCAATAATGTAATAAAACTTTTACATCAATAAATTAATGTTTTACAATGAATGGATCAGTCTTCATTCAATCTTATTTTATTTTATTTTATTAAGTTAACATAGTTTTGAATAACGATTTGTAACCAAATAATGTAATGCCTTATTACATTATCCAGCAGAGACTACTGATGACGTTATTGGCTGATTTTATTACATTATTGGCACATTATTACACTATTGGGCTTTATTAGGGTTGAAATGGCCAAAATTATTAGTTTGGGTCTTTTGATATGAATCTGGCTTCCCCATCACCATTTACCTGCTGTGACAGTGACAATAATTTTTTCTTGCCATTATAGCGAGCCTGGTTACGGAGGGCTGACAAAATAGTCCCAATGATTGTGAGGTCAGACTTTTTCGTTTTGCTTTTATGAGATGCAAATGTATCACTCTTTGAATCTCATATTGTTTTCCAGAAAAAGTCTGAACCTCGCTATTTCATGACCCCAGTTTCAACTCCCTCCGGACAACTGCGCAGCCACCTGTAGAACAGGTCGGAACTGTTTCACTGAGTTTACTGCTCGGGACACATCTGATTAAAGACACTGTCACAGCTGCAAACTGGTGATGGGGATGCCATATAGATTTAGCATCAGAGCCAAATCCCTAGACCATTAGAATTTGATGAAAATAGAACTGGAATTGGGCATTAGTTTCAGATGATCATATACTAGGCCTACTGAAAACATGATTGTTATAATTATATTCCACTTAAATATGTAGAGTATTTCACAGACTTTGATGTGACCATGTAAGTCACATACACCTGACAGAGGGAATAGTTCACACTTTAATTCTAAATAAAATACCAACTACTTGTCCCACTCATGATGTAAGTCAGTGTTAAAGGCTCTTGGATTTGCCCACTCTCATTGGTCACACAGCCTGTCAGTGAACCGTGGCCTTTACTAATTGTAAACTCAATGAAGCATTCTTAAACAGATGCTGGTGGAACGGCTCCATTAGGCCTTACAGACGGCTGTCACCCACATATCAAAGCCATGAAAAGTCAAACTGTCATTATCACGCGGCTCAAACCACATCTATCCACCCGCCAATTTAATTCTTATTAAATGCACATTATAAGTAGAGATGGATGGTCGTGGTCCACTGGAGTTACTGCTTTGGAAAGACTTTTGGTAGGACACCCACTCGCAGGGACTCAGCGGTAGCACAACACTTTTTAAACTGAGGACCATAAAGTATTTATAAGCAGAAACGTAAAGCTCATAATGTCACTAGTGATGAATATTAACAGCTGTGGGATGAGATTGGAATGGATTTGATAGATACAAGGTGGTCCAGAATGTGTACAGACCCTCTGTGGAGAGTAGCTATGCAGGGGAAACAAAACCATGTCAGTCCTCTCTGTTGCTTTGCCAGCTTGAGTGAGAGCAACTGCAGCTGACACAACAATTAGGCTTTGGGCTGTGTGATGCAGAGGTTATACCAAGTGACTCCCAGACCACAGTCCCTTATCTCCATGCAGCTTTATTTTTTTATATAAATGAGGGATTAATTATTGCCTCCAAAAAAAAGACAAGGAAGCTGCATTCAGAAGATAAATCTACAGTAATGGTTGCCCCCTGAGGGTCTCGTGGAAAAAAAAAAAGTAGGGGATGGCTTACGATGGTTTAGTAGAGCAGGAAAGTAAATAAAACAGGCAAAAAAACAATTTAACTCATATTTTTTTCTTTAATTAGCAAAACCAAATAGAAACAATTACTCCTACAAATTTCCCAACTGGAGAGTGATGAATGTTTTTGCTATTGTTGTTTATATTTAAATGATTAATTGATACACTTTACAATATAATTAGCATGCAGTTCTCATCTTCAGCCATTCAAAACAAATCAAACTGATAATAAACTGTTGTGATTACAATGTCTATGATAATCTATGCTTCACCATTATGTCTTTTTCCTACCGTTGCAATTTCCCCACACACGACCCTGAGTAACCTTTAAAAGGCCTTTTCATGAACCTGAGGGCCAACAGTATTTCACACAATCACGTGACTGTGACAAGGTGCATGGCAAGTCTCCCATGTGTGTGTTACAACAAGCCAGCTGCTCCTCAGGGATATTACTGCTGACAATCTTCCTTGAATATTCATCAGGCACCGTTGCTGTGTCTACGCGCACACACACACGCACCCACACCCACAGATGATCATCATATACAACAATGTTCCTCTGATCAAAGAGAGCTCATTATCTTCCCGTCGTGCTGCAGAGTTCTGCTGAAATAACCAATCAGTTGAGGCTTTAAGAGTAAGGTTCTCTTTCTGCCTGTCTCAGCACACCATCTCCTTTTGCTGGCAACACTTGAAGCGAGGCACGTTTGATTCCCATCCTCTCACCAAATGTTGATTCGAGAGTATGTTCGGAGAGGGGCCTTTGATTGCATTAACGATAAATGAGAAAGTGTGTCTGATTTATCTCTAGTGTACTTTGTGAGTCTGTGGCGATGAAGATTTCTGTCTGATAATCAGCCTCTTGAAATGAGTGGTCAAATCATTTCTCAAGATGTCCCATTTGATATGCGTGGGTTGGCATTAATGCATATGTGATGACTGTCACTTTCTGAGAAGTGAGAATGAGATTTGACCCAGTTTATCCACTTTTGCCACCGCCTGAATTACAGTGATAATCACAGATCAGATTCATCAATTGACCTCCACTCTTGTCAGACAGACCTGCGGCAGATCTGCTAATGATAAAATCCCCAGGAAGCAGTTTGTGCAAATGTTGGATGCAGGGTTTTTTTTTGTCTTTCCATCATTTCAGAATGATGATTTCTGATTGAAAGAGGATTATAACAAAGGTTGTAAGATGACATCAGGATCCATCATCATATCATGTGACAGCTCATGTCACTTTCAAAGAATATTAATACATCTGGGAGAAGGGATTTTACTTTTCTCTTAGAATAAAAGTAATGGAATATTGATGTACAATAAAACAGACAGTAATTTTATGCTTTGAAAAAAGCTGTGAAAGGCTTCAAGACTTAACCTATGCACTGGGATTTCCCACACATATGCCCCCGACAGAGTTGGAAAATAAAAAATAAAACATTTTACAGATATTATGACGGTCCACTAGCCAGGGATTTGAGCTGGTACTCCTCCTGGCTTTATCTCTGTCTTTTATTGAGGGTTTTTTAGACAAAAACTTTGTTTCTGCAGCAGAGGAGAAGGTCACTTTCACCCCAATACTGTGTATTGCACTGTGCCATCTCACCTGAGGGTGGTGCCTGTGTGTTTAAAGGCAGGGGGGGAGGAGAAATTCAAGCTCATAACACACAGACGGGGAGTGACTTATTCATTCCTATTCTCCATCTGTGTTATTGTGTAAAATGTCATTGATACAACCTTTAAAATAATTCAGTAATACTATTTTTTCTGTGAATACTTCCTTTCACTTAAATTAAATCCCATTTTAAGGGACATGATGAATTAAAGAATTCAGCAGCTTCTCTTTGTAATAGCATAAAATTGTAAACAACATTCACTAAGAAAACAGGAAGTGATTGCTGAATAGTCAAAAAGAGATTCTGAGTATCAGTTTCAAGTAGTACGCAAAGCAAAAAGAAGAATATGGCTTTTTTAAAAGAATTTAGTTATTTACACTATTCACAGCTAGCATTGCATTTCAGTACTAGATGTATTTTGCCTTTGACAATACCAATTTACACTTCATAGAGGCCACGAGTGTCCGGAGCATATTGCAACTCACCCTGGGTGAAAGGTGGGGGTACTTCATTCACGCTCACACTCACAACTGCAGGCAATTTAGAGGTGCTAATTAACCTTACCTAAATTGTAAGGGGGGGGGGGGGGGGGGGGGGGGGCGGGGGTAGCATGGATACAGGAAGCATGCACACACTACAGATGATCTCCAGCAGCTGAACAAGGTAAGCTAAACGTCAACAGCCCAACAGTGACGGCTTCATTCTGCCTCCATGTCTTTATTGCATGTGTTCAGCCACAGCCTTGTAGTTTAAGCCTCAAACATATTAACAATACTCAAAACACAGAACAGTCAATACAGTCATGAGCCCAGAACAACTTGGGTTGCATTGACAAATGCAATGCTATTACACAGCCTGTGTACGTAGGTCATTATATTAAATAAAATGAAAGCATTTCTGCTGAGGGCTGTGAGGTGGATTACTGAGGCAAGTGTTCAAAGTCTCCAAGTACCCAGTATATGTTATCTAAAATCTCACAATAAGGTCTGTAATTATACTTTTTTTTCATTCATTACAGTATGTATTAGAAATAGAGATTTAGCTGCCGGCTATGGCAACATGCCATACAGGAAGATGAAAGAGAAAAACCTTTAAAGGGGCTAGCTGTAAGTTTTACTGTAATTAACACCCTGAGAAGCTAAATCTTCAGGATCAGACTGGACATTACAGTGACCTACTATTGGAAAGGGGCTTGCTAGTTAGCATGCCAACTTCGGTAGAAAAAGAGGGTTAGGGTCAAGGACAATTCCAGGCGAATTCAACTCGTCAGATGGCTACTCAAACATGCACCGAGAAGTTTATCACAAACAGCTTTGTAACTGCACCTGAATACACCAGCAGGTCTCTCGCAAGACTCTGGGAGACTTTGAATTAGATTGAGTTTTACAAACATGTCGGCTTTCTTAAGTGAATAAACTTCTCGGTGCATGCTTGAGTAGCCATCTGACGCTGTCTGTGGAAAAAAAGTTGTGGTTTTGAGGGATGTAAACAGCCTAACCAGCGGAACTTGCATCCACTCCCATTCATTGTTGCTGTGGCAATCCAGGGACAGACACAACTACCGCAAAACAGGCGCGATTAAACTGAAAATCTTCAGATTCCTTCTTCTAGACCTAAAATGATAGAAACATACACCCCCGAGTTGAATTCGCCTGGAATTGTCCTTTAACAAGTGGAGGAATTAAGTTAGTATATTTATAATCATTGATCAGTCCATGATGGTGAACATAATCATAATCATCACATAAACACATCCTACTGGAAGGATATTGTATTCCTAGGAATTCTTCTTCTTCTTCTTTTTCTTCTTTCTTCTTCCAAGGAAGTCATACTTCCCATGGGTGAAAGCTCAGCAAAACGCCCGACCCCATGCCAGATTTACTCAACTGGACTCAAAGGACTCCAAGATGCAATTTATGTATTATCAGATTTTTGTTTAGATAACAGAATTTCTGACATTTTGACCATTTTTGAAACCTGCCTTGACAACTGCTGCCTGGTCTCTTTGAGAAGTCACACATCACGTCTCACTTCCACTTCCTATAATTTTATCAGGGCCTGCTCTACCCAACACGACACACAGCTTTTATTGAGTTTTCCAAACTTTTTTAGAGTCCTGACCCACAATTTTTCACAATTCACAATTCCTTGGACTTCCTTGGCATTTGTCCATGTGGTCCTATGGTCACCCACTCCATCACTACCTGTGCACATATTCAGAGCATTTGTGCGCATTCGTGGGAGGCGTGCTTGCAGTGATGCAGAAACCCAGACTCAGACCCAGACCAGCAACAACAAATACTATTTTCCGATTAGCTGATAGGTTGCTAATTCAAGACAGCACAACAGAAAAATCTGCCCTCGATTCATCCACTCATAGATGTGCGGCGAGTTTTATCACTTTTCAGCATGACATATATCATGTGGGGCATGTGAGTGTGTGAACTTATTGAAATGGTGTGTCTCAAGAGCCCTGTTATATATGCACGAGCAATACTCCGTTAACTAAATAAAATGCTGAAAATGCAGCTAGCCTGAGAAACTAACTTGTCTGCGCTCTAAGCACTCAGTAAAACATATTGTTGATGTTTACTCATTTTCCTCCTCTCTAATTTAGTTGATAACGACCAGCTTCTGGATGTAAAGGTTATAAATAAACCACATGTAAAAGAAAGAGAGGGGGATTCAAAGTGATGTTTCATGCACATGCACAGGTTTAGCGGTGAGATAAGAAGCTTAGGAGCACAGGATAACATGGACCAACATATTCAAAAACATCCGAGTTTGTATGAGCTTCTGACATTTTCATCATTTTCATAGGTTCTGCACGTTTCTGAGCAGCAGCAACAAGGCCTAATCCAACATAGACATCGATCGGGAATTTAACATTACTGCAGGCTTTTTCAGCTGCTCCTGACTGATCTCTCTCCTCCTGCAACAGCCAACTTTTTATTGTTGTTTATTTGCCCCAATTTGCTTTTATTTTCCCAGTCTAGCCAGCTAATGGTTTTTAGCATTCTCCCAGAAGCAGAGACCTCCTAGGGTGTTTAAGTAATTTGGTTCCACCTGAGAAGACACACATGCTTGCTCAAATGCAGAATCAATCGTAATCGACTTTAGCTAGATGTAGATGTTGCAGCCTGGAGATGATATTTTAGGTTAGGCTGTTTGGGTAGCGTTGTTCTAGTCACTGTCAGCATTATTGATGACCTTGAGACAATCTTTTTCTCTTTATTTGCGTCTTGTTCATTTTCTCATTTGCCTCAAGGAGCTTCACCTCCATCGCTCCATCAATCTGAAAATGTCCTCTGAGCTTTTTGTCTTTAGGCCCATATCAATAACTTGAGATGGACTGAACAAACACAAAGACATGTTGTGGATCATTTTACACTTTCAAGGGTTATGTTGGTATCTAATGGACAGAGCACCAATTGGAGATGATCCCTTGATTACAACTGCTGCTTGAATGTTTTATTCTTCTAATCAGTCTTTGAAGACCAGGTGGATATGTTAATCCGATATCATGCAAATTCCATTGCACTGTGAGGTGACGCATTTCCTGGCTACTTGGCTGTATCTGCAAAATGCAGATTTTTAAATATGTACTGTATCATCAGTGCTTGAAAAATTAATTTGTAACTATGTCATGCCTGCCTCAGATCAAATATTTAAACTTTTAAAGAGAAATAGCTACTTTAGAAATAACAATTTCATAAATTAACTATTAAGGTTAAAATGACATTAAATCTTTCTCTTTCTCTCTCTCTCTCTCTCTTTCTCTCTTTCATAATTTTGAGCTTTTAAATACTGCAGTGTGTAAGATCAAAGGACCGCCATAACATGTGTGACAGTTGAGGTTCCTGTCACTATGCCTCCAATTGATCATCCGCCCTGGCTACTTGACCAAGGGGATGTCCCTTTGGCCAAATGGTAAGCGCGCATGACTCTTACCCGGGAGGTGTGGGTTCATCTTCACCTTGCCACATTCTGGCGTTGTTGGCAGGATCCATGTAGCACTAGGGGTGGGTCCATGGATTCCTAATGTGTGGCAGCCTGCGCGGAAGCACGAGGATGTGCTTGTGAAAAGAGGGGGAGAGATGTGACAGTTGAGGTTCCTGTCACTATGCCTCATACTGTATTGATCATCCGCCCTGGCTACTTGGCTAAGGGGATGTCCCTTTGGCCAAGTGGCAAGTGCGCATGACTCTTACCCGGGAGGTGTGGGTTCAATCCATCTTCACCTTGCCACACATGCGCTGTACATAAACTGTAGCTCTATCTGTGTGCCTATCTAGAACATCTCTCTCTGTCTTTGTGATGAATTTGTGATGAACTATTACTCATTCAGAAGATTATGCAGTGGAACTGTGTCAATGTTGAGCCTCTGCTCTCAGTGCAGACAGTTCTGGTCATGGTCCTGAATTAAAATTCAAATCCTCTCTCTCAGACCAGCAATTGACTTTTTATTACTTTGGGTAGTCACACTATCTATAAAATTGTTGGCAGCTTTCTTTCAAATTCCTGAGCTTAACTCACCAAATTTCACGTTTTAAGATTTCCTTTTTTTAGCTGAAACATCAAAATCAACAGTAAACACTGGATTTGGTTTCCTCACCCTATCAGAAGCAAAAAGGAAAAGCTTATTTATGGACTTGGGATTTTTGCGCAGACTGTTCAGAAACAATCGATGCTCAGTTCAGGCAGAAATTCATCATCTGACAGCAGCTTCAACACCTCACAGCACTATGCAGCCAAACAAGATGTTGTTTTGAATAGCAGGTGAGCGTGACCTGTCTCCTTTTATTCTCAGACTTTTCATACCAGGCACTTCTTACATGTTCACACTCATCCCTTTCTCCTGGCAAAGTTCTGTTGATACTATTTATTGGAAATGTAGGACTTCAGTCACAAGGAATTTAGCTAATACAGCTTCATACAGAACTACGGAAGCCCTAAAGGGCCAGGTCCGTAGAATTTTTTTTATTACCGTTTTCTCGTGATAACGACTTATTATTTCGTTATCTCGAGATAACAAAGTCCGTTTTCTTGAGATAACTATTATGGTAGAATGTGTTGACATGGTTGCCTAGCAACATGATTCACTACAGCTACTGTTCAGCTCGAGCATGGGGTCTAACGTTACTCTACTCACTGGCGTGATTATTGTCCACACCAGCTGTCAACAATAACTTACCGGTAAGTTACACTTAACGTTAGTTTGTATAACGTCACTGTGCTGGGTGTATTTAAGGGGCTACCGGCCGGTGGTCCATCTATCCTGTTTCAGCTAAGCTAACGTTAGTTACTGGCTGCTGCTGTCAGAAATCACCAACACCTGCTGGCTGCGACCGCTGACAGCAGTGTTCATATGCTGTGTTCATGAGCTTTATCTGAGCAGCAAGCAGCTAACATTACCTTAGCTGAAGCCATAGATATAACGTTAAGCTTTCAGATAACGTAGCCAACCTCTCATGTGTTTATGCTAACCGGTAGCCCCTTAAATAAACCCAGCACAGTAAACAAACTAACGGTGTAACTTACCGGTACTTGTTGACAGCTCAGCAGAGCAGACTAGTGGCAGCTCTTGAAGGCTGAAATCAGGATGATGTGATCACATGAATCAGCTCACTGATTTTTGTTTTGTTTTGAATCAGCTCACTGATTTGAGGTCTAGCCTAAACGCTAACCAGTCACCCAAAGGCATATCCCCTGTGGCCAAGCAGCCAG